>JAZGTN010000003.1:4570625-5878750 GCA_037783415.1 Leptasterias polaris | reverse complement strand
TTTGACCTGTTTTCGATGCAAACAAGAAAGTATGGTGTCCGGGTGAAGCCATACGTGGAAGAAACATCTGCAGTGACTACAAGTGTTCTGTGAGACTTAGTGTATGACTCTATAGCCAGCAGTTTTCTTCATTTTATTCAACATATTTTTTATTTAGTTTTAAAAACTTCAAAAAAAAATAAATAAAAAAAAATGTAAATAATTCTTGGCTTTCAAATCTTATTTTTATTTAGTTTTGTGTCTTTTTATGTTTCTTAACATTTATAATAAAGCATATAAATAAACAGTGATAATCGAATCACAAAGCTGATGTTTAAATTTTAATATTAATAACAAAAATGATAGAGTGTTACCAAAAAAAATTATCCAGACTATTAGAAAATGATATAAGGCACGTGGCTTCTTTAAGCCTCTGTATTTTTTTCCCCAGAATGCTCAGCAGAATGTTCAGTCACATGATTTGATCATCGTGAATTGTGAATTGAAAAAGTGTTTGATGAAACTTTTTCGGTGGGAATTTTTGTTTATGGCCCCGACAGTATGACATATTTTTGTACCTTGCAGAAATGCCTAAAATACCACAACTTTTTGCATTTACAAGTGCAACTAACCAGTGGAGCCTTACATGTTTCTAAGTTTTGGTCAAATGAGAGGAGACTCTTTGCTTGGCAAGTCAAACCACAACAATTGTATCTAGGGACTGTTTACATCGCGCGCAGAGAGGTAAAAGATTTGCCTCGATTTCAGGGACGCCCTGAATACAGGGCGTCCTACGATATACTACTACGAGTCGGGAGCTGCAAATTCTTCTTCAAAGTTCATGTGTTTATAAGTCAATAAGTGTTGTTCTAAAAAAAAAAAATAATTGTTATTAAAAGTTTATTCCAAGAAAACCAACAAACAGAGAATTCGATTTTTGTTTGCATTTTCACGAAATAGATGCAACGCCAAAATCCTCACTCTCCCACTTCAATTCTCCGGCTCTCGATCGAGTCACTGCAAATACCATAGAGAAAGTAAAACTGCATTTACCATGTTTACCGAGTCTTGTTGTGTAGAATCTTCTCACTTACCAACAAACTCGCTCGCTTCAATACTAGAGATAATTTCTGGGAGTAGATCTTCAAAGTTGTTTCTTGTCACATTAGTCATGGCGAAGTGAGTTCAGTAACTTCTTTTTCGAACATGCCGCTTTTTATGAGTGCCGAAATTGAACACACAACACACTAAACTACAAAACGCATAGGAATGAATCTACATACATGTACATAATACCGGGGTACATGTACATGTATGTCAGGTGTATACGACTGATATGGTGGGCGTGGGGAGGGGGGGTAGGGTATGGTGGCCGCCACATCATTCTTGTGGCCGCTGCATGTATCTGCTGGTGGCTGCCAGATTTTGTTTTATCTAATCAGCGGACATAGCCAGGAGTTATTTACTAGGGGCACAGTATCCGGGGGGGGGGGGGGGGGGGGGGGGGAGGGGGGGGGGGGCAGGTGGAGTCGTGTCGTGCCTTGTTATTAACCTTTCCTATCTTTTGTAGAGGGCTCTATACAGTAGGGCCATATTTTCGTGGGATGAGGGAACCTGCCATGCCGGGCTCAATTTCACAAAGAGCCAGATTGATTGCGAATCACTCTTAATTGCTAAGCATGATCGATGTCAATTCAATTCAATTCAAGTCAACATTACTCTTCTCAAAATATATTATACATGTAATATGGGCCTATACTGAATTGTACACACTGATAGGCTCTAAGAAATAATAGGCACAAAAGCTTAAAGACAATTGGGAAAAGGGTTAATCTATGTACAGGCCTACCAAAACAAAAGAGAGTAGAGGCTATCAGATTATTCAATAGTCAGACTTGTAAAAGACCGTGGGGACAGGACAAAAACAAAAACAGACTGTGGAATGCAATGAGGGACAGGGCTATAGTTAAGTAAAATGGCTGATGAAATGAGCTGAACTGACAATATAGAAGAGAGCTATGCCGGCCGCATAATGAAAGAGGAGAAGTATTTTTGAGCATGTATTAACATGTATTAATAAAATGTATAATTTAGTTCTATATGTATCATTATTTCTACACAACATCGTATAATCATTTTAATTAGTTAGTCTGGTCTCACTGTCTCCTTGTCTTGTCCGAGTCCTTGTCTGTCATAGGGAATGGCATAAAAGCGTCACGCTTCACCCTTTTCCTACATGTTGGTAAATTTAACTATTGTTCTCATAATTTTGGAATTGTATGTACAGGTATGTACTGATTACTTAAATTGTATTTGCATGTATGATATTTATGTACCAGCATGAAATAAATGTTGTTGAAATCATATTTAAGGGTCATTTCACGTAAATACTTGACTGTGGCGGTCAAAAAATTAGAAAATCGCTGTCTGTTGGTCGATAAAAGTCTTCTTAAGAGTCATTTCACGTAAATACTTATACTTGACATAAAATGTGTCCACGGTCAAAAAAATCATTTTTTAAAATTATACTTTGTGGTGGAAGGGCATTGGGGTGCAAGTAAACAAAATTGACTTTTCAAATGATTATATAGCCCGTTGCCATGGTAACAGCTCATTTTGTGTTTTGGGCATTTTACTTAGGCCATTTAGTGGGGGTCTGAAAATCTGTTTTTTAGCTGATATTTATAACTCCACCCCACCAAAATGCAAAATTATTTCATAAAACCTTTTATATCACTACAATGTATCATCCTTGGCTTTACTTGAGAGAAAAAATTATTGCAATAAAGTTCACCCTTATGCTATTTTTAGAACATGCACTAGAGCATGTTTTTAGAAATCGCAAAATCGGTATTTTTACCCTATTTTTGTGGCCCTCAAAATGTCAACTTGCCAGGGGGTCTCAAAATATTTTCCTTTTGGTTGTGATTAGGGTCAACATTGGTCTTTTCATATCTGGTGAGAAAAACTTGGGCAATTCGGGCGATTCACAATGCGGTGCGCCCTCAAGCGGTCAGCAGGGAGAGGCTAATTTTTCACTTATACGGTCGACAACATTAATTCTAAAATGGCGGCTAGTCATGCTAGTACTGCCACTGGTAGTATTAGCGGTACTAGCATGACTAGTAGTAGTATTTGTAGTAAAAAGATCAAGCGAATGTGCGTTGACGAATTGAAAAAGTTTCTTACGGCTCGCGGTATCCCTTGCTCTGGAAAGAAAAAGGAGGAGTTGGTGTTTTTAGCAGAAAGGGGGAAGGATAAATACGAGGTTTCGGAAACTTGCGACCATGATGAATCAGAAAGGAAACGAAAACGAGTTGTTTGCGACGATGGAAACACTGTAGTAGACTTGAATGGACTCAAAGTGTCCCACACAACTGATCTCCGTGGCGCACCGCAGATTTCACTTGGCGATGTCTTTGCTTATCTAGTTAAGCATTGTGAGTGGACACCAGAGAGACTGTCCAACTACAGAAACGATGACGGCTACCTAATGTTTAGGGATAGCCATATAGAAGACGTCTTACTTGGTAAAATCTCCAACCACTCGAACCATGTTTACATCAAAGCGTCAGTGAAGCCAGAGCAGAGGCAAACAGCTCAACGGTATCAGACGTGGGTTTTACTTTCAGTCAACTGTGGAATCAAATCAGCTGGATGTGGTTGTGTAGCTGCGTAAGTGTTTCTTTCTAATATTGTTTTTGTATGCTTAACTTAGGCCCTAAACATACAATGTAGGCATAGCTTCCACAAACTGTATTTTCATTGAGTGTTGTAATAAGAGTTTTCCTGTTTAAGCCAGGGGAAAAAATTGTCTCAGCTACACTGGGCCAAAATTAATTTGAGTTGATATTTGGAAAAATCATGCAAAATGTGTAAATTTTGATATGTGTTTTTTATTCCATTTGTAGGCCTTTAATTCCGTTCAAACCGGATACTGTAACTTTGTACATATATTTGTTTTCTTTCAGTGATGATGGTTCATGCAAACATGCCGTGGCTGTTCTTTTTGCACTGGCTGATTACTTCGCTAGGAACACTGACAAGGGAACTGCTGTTGGGACTGATGAGCCATGTACATGGACCAAACCACGAAAAGCTTCCTTGCCAGTGAAAGTGGAGGACTTGGACTATCGTGCAGAAAGAAAAACACCCAGAAAACCAGGCCCACTTCCCAAGCACTACAAGCCATTGAGTAATGTTACCAACTCATGCATTTTGAACATTCAGGAACATGTGAAAAAGGCAAGTCATAGCAGAACCAGATAAAAATTATAACTAATTTAATTTCAAAATGCAAACCAGCTCTGCACTTTTTTGATCAATAATAGTGGCAGCTTTCCATGCAATTTATTTTAAGTACTGTATACTTAAATGTAAATTAACTTCTCGTGAAAGTAATTGATGGTGCTTGTAGATGAGCCAAACAGAAAAGATGGGAATGCATAACGAATTTGAATCGGTGCTTACAGCTTGTTTGTACAATTCTTGTCTTCATATACATGTAAAGTGTGTGTGCACATGGAATGTAATTAAACAATTTATATAAATATATATTAATAAAAAAGTAAACAACACTTTGCATACAACTTTTATCCCTTCAGGTTTGTGAAGACTTCCACCCAGGAGCACTTTATTTGAAACTAGTTCAGGAGCCACCACCCCCTGTCGAGGCCCGTGTGCCATTAATATCAGACCTTCATGCCAAGTACCAGGCCAGCTCAACTGACAATGTATCCTTCATTGACTATCTCAGACAGAACACTTCCAAACAACAAATAGACATTCTGAGAAATTTAGACAAATCAGACCCAGCGTGGCTAGCTGCAAGAAAGGGGCGTATCACAGCAAGCTTGGCAGATTCAATTCGATCTGTGAGAGACGTTCATAACTGCCGCACACTAGTTGATAAAATCATGGGCACAAGCAAGCCCTTTCAGTCTAGTTCTACAGAGTTTGGAAAAGAAAACGAACATGTAGCAAGGCAACTTTATGTAGTAGATGAAATGAAATCACACAAGAACTTTAAAGTAAACACCTGTGGACTTGTGTTGGATGATAACATGCCATTTATGGGCGCATCGCCAGATGGTATTGTTAGCTGTACATGCCATGGAGAAAAACTACTTGAGATCAAGTGTTCATTTAAGCACAGAGACATCCATGTAGAAGACATCCCAACAAAAGACCCAGACTACCACTTAAAGGCTGTAAATGGCATGTTACAGCTGAAGAAGTCGTCTAGTTGGTACAGCCAAATACAATTTCAGTTGGGTGCGACACATATGAATTTGTGTGACTTAGTTGTATACACGCATAAAGGCATAAAAGCTATACCAGTAAAGTTTGATCCAGAGCCATGGGAAGTCTTAAAAAAGAAAGCAGAACTTGTGTTTCTCAATGCTGTGATGTGTAATGAAGAATAATTGTGTTACAGGCAGAATTTCAGGCTCATTTAGGCTGAAAGAAATGTTCAATATTATAAGTTATCACACTCACGCTCGTGGAATACGAAAAAATATAGCGCGTCTGCGTCCCGTATCCAACAAGGCCGAGTTGGATATGGGACGCAGACGCGCTATATTTTTTCGTATTCCACGAGCGCGAGTGTGATAACGAATTTATCTTCCAGCCTCATTAAGTCAATGAGGTTAGGTTAAATGTTTTTGTTTTTGCACACGCTAGGTTATCGGTTATAGCCTGATATCAAACTCCGGTTCGAGCATCTGATAAGAGGATTATCTGGAAGATAAGAAATTGTAGATTATGGCTTTTTTTAATGTGTATTTTATTTATTTTGACAAATTCTTGACAGAAGTACATGTACAAGCAGATTTATTTGTACTTAGTTCACCGATTATTGCGAGAACATATTGCATGTTTATTTCAAGTATTTCATTTCCAAAATAGCAGTGTTCAAATAAAAGAAAAAATACAAGAAGCCGCTGGTCAGAGCTGTGTATTAAAAGAGTTGCGACATGCGAGCTCCATAATAGGGCAAAACAGACTGGCTGCTGTTACTTAAGCACTTTCATCGTAACAGCATGCCACAAAATGGAACATATTGTGTATTTTTATGTAACAGCAGCCATTGTGCTTGCCGCCCTTTGGGGCTTGCATGTCGCAACTCTCTGCATACACAGCTCTTCTGCTGGTAACAGACACATGCAGTAAATTGGGTCCATTTCAACATATAATTAAAATACGTGGATAAATAATTAATATAAAATAGCATAAATAATATATAAATATTTATTGTATATCAACATTTAGAATATTTCACAAATTGTACAAAATTAATGTGTTCCTCTATTTTAGAGCCGGATTCTCCAACACCTAGTGTAAATAATATGGCAATAAATTGTGAATAGATAATTTAATTTATACATTATCTTTATCTGTTTTAAATAAATGTAACTTTTAATTTGAATAAAATATAAGTTTTATAAAAATACAATGTTTTTTCTTTGAAAGACTTGTTTGCCTTTTGATCAAAATAAAAAAATTAATCCAGAAAACCTAGCTACAAACTCGGAAGGTACATACATGTTCTTAGGCAACTTTTAAAAAACAGCAGTTGATCATCAAAATTATATATTTTATATTTAAAATACAACTGGCCTTTTTTGTAAGTTTGACGAAAACAAATTAAATGAAAATGGGGGAAAAGAAGGGAGCTTCAAAAAAGTATGTACATGTATGAATTAATTTTTATTGATTTGGGAAGATTGTATATTTACTCATTATGTTTCGTACACACAATAGCTGCCCACTGATGGTGCCATTGTGTGTACAAAACATAATGGGTAAATAAAAAATTCTTCAAAAATTAATAAAAATTAATTCGTGAGGAGTCTCTTCTAGGGTAGGGCTACAACATTACATATGCAAGTCAATCTTTTGAAAAAGGACTAAATAAACGAATGATCGCTTTTAAGCTTCTGTAGTAACATCATTCTGTGCAAATTTCTGAGCCTAAGGTAATAGTTTACCTTGAAATATACTGCTTACAAAACAACAATTTTCAGAGGGGTTTGAACATATTTACCAAAACGTCATCTTCACCTTTATAGTAAAGTGCAATGTTCAAATCACATATAATTATTTATCAAATTGAACTTCATGTA
Source organism: Leptasterias polaris (assembly GCA_037783415.1). Classification (NCBI taxonomy): domain Eukaryota; kingdom Metazoa; phylum Echinodermata; class Asteroidea; order Forcipulatida; family Asteriidae; genus Leptasterias; species Leptasterias polaris. Next base: position 5,871,644 of record JAZGTN010000003.1, on the reverse strand, counting down.
CTGGACTGAAGTTTTGGTTCGGTTCACTTGCATGGTCTACAACATGCTCAATACTTCAAACGCTTCACTGGTTTTCTTTGAATCATTTTAAACTTTTTCAGACCTTTTTCATTTTTTGAATACAACAATGGTCCCCTCAGATTGCAGAGTGCTGCAACGAGTTTTACAATCATAGAAGCACAGTTTTGTAGAGATTCCGGGATTTGATGTTTCAGAATCCGCCAACATTTGACGCGTTGGATCGCTCTCTCTACGTGAATGCGAAGACGTGCAATTTGTCTAGTTTGTCTTATCTCCTTAACATTAAGTCTCTTTCCTTTTCCATTATGCCATTTTCTTGTAAACGGCGGCGCTATAAGTGTTGCATTTTTTTTTTGAAGTAAGTCTTCTATGTGGAAGCCTCGGTCAGCCATTACTGCATCACCGTCATCAAGTTTTTCTATTAGTCCACTCTTTTCGGTCAAGTACTTATCTGATACATTTCCTGACCACAGATCTGACACAAATGTGAATGCACCAAACGGCGACACTCCAAATAAAACCTTATAAGTGTTGTGGCTTTTGTACTGAGAGTATGTTTTATATTGTTCATCTTTATTTCGCGGTCGGTCAATGAAGAACTCAGAACAGTCTATTACGACACGGGTGCTTGGAAATGCTGCCTTAAAGTCCAATGGCATCCATCCTCTGATGTGAGCTTTAGATGGCCATACAAGCAGTGCTGGTACCAGAGTTTGGTGCATGTAGGAAATCCAGGTGATTGTGATCCTTGTAACTGTTGAACTACTTACATGGAACAGGTCTGCCAGGAGCAGAAGTGGTACGTTTAGCCGTAGTCTGATGAGTGTCATGAGGAACTGGAAAAATGGTGGAAGCTGATGCCGTCTGCCCGAACGTCGTTTCCCACCTTGTTCCTGGTCTGGTTTCCCTGTGTTTGTACTTGTGCTCCTCCAATATCGTAACCGATCAACACCATCACTGATAGAATCATAAGTACCTACATGTAAAGAAAGGAGAGAAAATAGCATGAACAATTTTGTGAGTGAAACAAAAGACAATGAACTTCAGTCAACAACTTTTGGATCATTGGTTGTAAGAATATTTTCCATATATTTTAACAAAAAGTTTCTCCACTAAATCAAGACATTTGGATTGGTGCAGTACCAATAACTCAAATCCTGTGGTCCACACATGGTTAAATGTCTTTCAGTACTGTGAACCCAGCTTATTTTGATACTGTTGTGTGCTTCCTATTCTGAAAATGTAATGGCTTGAATTAAATACAATAACAACTTTGAAAAATTGAAAAAAATGTTGAGTTTCAATTTGGACAACCTTTGTGCAGGTTTTTTGTATGACCCATTTTTTGTTTTGCCTGTTATACTGTAGGTCCCCCCCCACTATGCTCTTTCCCACCCTTTTTTAAAATGAAGTGAAAAGTATTGTTTAGACCTACGCAGCAAATCTTACATCATTCACATGGGTTTCTGAGATAACCTTTGTTTTACACCCCCAAAAATAAAGTAAAACTTACCTTGAAGAACATTCTTGGATGTGAATCCTGTGTAAAAGTTGACTCTCTCATCAGTCTCCGTTGCGTAGTCTACCACATCTTGCCCTTGGAGTGGTTGAGGTGATGACTCCGCCTGATGTTGCAGCACATCAATGTCATTCATCGTCATGTCAGTCTGCATACTTTGGTCAATCAAAGTTGGCGATGAGGTGCAGAGGTAGTCGTGATCCATGGGTTGTGGAACCTTGGCACAAAGCAGAGGCTCCATGCCTGTTTATTGATACAATTTATGAACATTAGTTAATATTACTATTAGAGAGCAATGTACAAAGATAGATGGCTTGGTCCCCATGAAGCTGCAAAAGCATACTCAATAAACATGTAGGTTTCCGCTGACAACTAGCTGGGACTTTTCACTGGACTCGGCAAATAAGCCTACACATTTTGCCCAAAATTTCATATCGGCCAACATTATTGGCTAGACTGGTCACTCGATCACAAACACAGTAGCCGCGGATCACACGAGTTTTTCTACTAAACTATGTTCAAAATCAAAGGAAAGGTCTACCACAAACATAACAAACATACCCATATATAAAAGAAAACCCACATTCATGACATTGTACACTTTAGCTTTTGATTGTGATGGAATAATATTAAACTTAGGCCAGCAGGGGGTGTCTAAAAATACTAACCTAAGAATAAGATAAAATATTGATAAACTTACGACCAACGTCAGGTCTGCTCAATGCTGACGTCACTGTAACTTCAAGTTCAACAGGTGGTGCCTTATGAGGCTCTACAACATGTTCGAGACCAACATGGCCAAGGGCAAGGTGGTGGTCGTTCAACGCGTCCAGCTCCTGTTCATGCAAGTGTGGCCGTCTAGCCTGGTTAAGTTTCTGCAAAACACATGTGCTTCTTGCTTGGGTTGGCTGTCCCCAATTATTCCATTCAAAGTACTTGGGGTAACACTTGGCATTTCCGTGCATGTCTATGTCTTCTTTGTCAAAGTGTCTGCTACAAAGTCTTGATCGCTTTGTGATGTTCAGTTTGTCTACAACATTGCTGTCTCTGCTTTTACCTTCGCGCTTAATCAGCTTCTTCCATCTTCTTGAGACGGCAGCGTCATTTCGTGGCCATTTAACCCACCTTATGTCCATCATCCATGGGTATTTCTCGATACTTTTTAGTTTGGACGTGTGTGCAAGGCACTTTGCAGACTCACAGAAATAAACCATAGTTATGAATGAAGTAATCACATGATAACAATCAAGAATTCGCAATAAGTTAAACCGAAACAGGCAATGGTTACGGCCGCGAAAACTTGTCGACTTTTACCCATCATGCATCGCGTAAAATGGCCTCTCCCTGCTGCCCGCTTGAGGGCGCAACGCATTGTGAATCGCCCGAATTGTATCCTGTTGTGACAGTACTGCCTCAAAAATTGACTTTTTTACAAAAACAGGAAAAATGCATTTTTAAAATATCCCTTATATTTCAAAGTCACACTTCCAGGGGGATAGGATCGAGCGCTGCATTCTGGGAAAGAAAACAACATGGCGCCCGGCGAGATCGTACACCACTGGGAACGAGGTTGATCAGTTCTTATCCCACAAAATTTGACTCTGAGAAACGTTTCTCAGATTGTGTATTCCAATGACGGATTATTCTTCCTGCGTGGAAAAAAACACTCCAGATATTTGGTGGTATCTGAAAAACGCTACCACTTTTTGAAATGAAATTTTTGCACGATAGTTTTATTGTATTATGTCTACATTTATATATGATTAATATAATCGAACGGTTCCAAAAACCAAAGGTATAATTTGCCTTGAATAGTGCTTTAGAGCTGGAATTAAAATTATAGGCCCAAGGTGATGTCAAAACCATGACTATGCCCGAAGCGAAGCTGAGGGCATAGTCATGGTTTTGACATCACCGAGGGCCTACAATTTTAACTGTGCCCCGAATATTAAGCAGTCAATATTTCTTTTATATACCGAAGAAAGGACATCAGTTCGCGCCGTGACACGAACGTATACAACGCGTACAGAAGTACACAAGCGACCTATGAAATACAGCAGTGTGTTGCGACTGGCGGGCACAGTCGATTGCTGTGCCCCGGGCACAGTTAATTATGACGTCATCTTGATAGAAAAAGGGGGCCCAGCTATTTCAATGACTCCACTTTTAACCAATCAGATTAGAGGATTCTATATATGAGGTATATAAACGATGCTGTTCCCGATGATACCCAGCGAAGCCACGACACCATACCCAGCTTTTTCAGTTGCGCTTTTAATATCCGTCATGGCCCACCCCGTGGTCAAGTTTGCGTCTTCGAAAAGCATGGTGTTGTTATATAAACACAATAACAGCACTTGGCAGAAATGGTAGTCCCCAAACAAGGTTTTATAAAACATACATACGTTAAACGTAGTGTCACCAAAGATCAAGCAGTCTGAAACAAAAACACACAAGGTATTTTTTTATAAAATGCGAGCACTTTGAATTGCGTACGGTCGTCATTGATTCATTTGAAGAAATCAACTGACGGGGCTCGTTAATATCCGGCCACGGACTTTGGGTTGAGCTCACGGCAGGATCGACAGCGGATGCAGCTTGTGTTTTAATAATGACAATGAAGCCCTTGATGATGAGTGGAGATTCTTCCTCACGTATGATTTCTCACGACAGGTTTCTTAAAAGCGTCAGCATCATCAGTTTGCGGCGATTCCTTCGCCGTGAATAAGCGATATCAGCTATCGGTTATCGTGGTTTTTTAAAAGTCAACCTTGTTTTAGTGAAAATTGAGAACGATTGATGGGTTCCGTCAAAACTTGTATCCAATATTTTTGGCAATAGACTGTGCAAGTCTCGCGCGTATCCGAACGAGAAAACACGTCAAACGAAGAACATTTTTATTTCTGAAATTAAATCTTTGTTTTAAATTATATCTCGTGACAAAATCTGAACAACAAAAATAAATCATTACAATTTTATGAAAAGTTTTAGCTTTTGAAAAAAAATACACAACAGTGTGTTTATTATTATTTAAAAAGAAATTAAAACTCTGGGACAAGGATGCTTATTTGATGTTAACTTTTTAGAAACCCCTTTACGTGGATTCGTGAAGGTCAAACAGGTTTAAAATTGAATTACGGCATCTGGCGGTTATAACAGCGCATCCAAAACAAGCGTTTACATAAGTTTTATGATCGGAGGCGAGCACAAAATTCTTAATTTTTTGCAATAACCGGAAGCTGAGGTCAAGTTTAATTCTCGGGTTTTCTTCGTTATATTGTTGAATTGGTTTTACTTTCGTATTTTGTTATCACTTAGTATTACATTCCCAACAACATGTATACTTTTCTAGGTCATAACCTACGTTAAACTAAAATAATTGACGAAACAAAATCTCGCCCACGTAAAACTCCATATGGTTGGGACCACGATGGTCCCGGAAGTTCGAATGCGCACGAGACTTGCACAGTCTATGGAGAAAAGCAAATATTTTGGGAAAATTGCAGCTTTCCCTTAAAATACACATTATGCCTTTAAAGGCAGCCGAATTTTGTTTAACATTTATTTTCATTTGCCCATCTGTAGAAGTAGGTAACCACAAAACAGTTCTGCTTATACCAGAATAAGTTTACCAGCCAAGATGCCATGCAGCATGTACCATTTGTGACTGGTTTCCTGCAATAGTCTTTGCTTCGCAGAAATGTGTCCAGCAATATTTTCTACCCCTTTGATGGCATAGCCAACAGGTAAGCAACCTATAGACCGAAAACACATTTTCCTTAATTACTCGTTCAATGTTTGGCAAAAACGATGAACAATGTTTGGCAAAAACGATGAAACCCTCCAAGTCAGCAGAGTAATTATAAGTGCATTCTCAGCCGAGGCAATTTACCCATCTGCAAGGTCGAAAGTTAATGCAGCTTCACAGAATTAGAACGAATTGCGAAATACACTGTCTACACCCCCCCCCCCCCCCCCCCCAATGCAATGACGTTGCAATTGATAGGCTCCTTTCTACAAGGATAATAATTAACAAAACCGAGATAACATGTGTACAAGTCATAAAATTGTAAAACTTGTTTGCAAGATTGCATCCCCTATACCAAATATGTTTTCCCCACCTCGATCTAATGAACTAACGCTGTGCACATTATCTATGGCCTTGAAAATGACAACATAATTGGAAATGACAATATTAAGAACAAGAGTTCAATGAGACACAATATAAACCCAGCTTCTTCTTTTTTATCAAATGGACTTTTTTAATGAAATCTTTGGTAGTCCTCCAAAAAATACTTTATACAAAATGAATACAAGCAAAGAGCTACAACTGGCAATCACCACTCTCTACGACGAGTATGTAAATTACACATCGCGCATGCGCTAGTTGATAAAATGAGGGGTGGCATAATGCATTCACGTTTGTGCATCTGCCTAGTCCCAAACTCTCTGGCGTTAGCCAACCAATAGCGTATGTACGGATACGTGAATGTAGTTACAGGGATGTGATATGCTGTTTAAAAAAACATTAACTCAAGAGCGCAAAAGCTTGAGAGCTCGAAAACTAGCAAGCACAAAGCCCACTAATATCATTTATCTTTGGTTTTAAAAGCTCTACTCTGCAATCTGTGGCGTTATATTTGTCTTAATAAAAAAAAAAATAATAATTGGGAATTTGGAGGGGGGGCAAAAAACCCCAGGATTTCCCCCTTTTGGAGGGCAAAATACCTGGATTTCCGGTTAAAAAAGGAGAAATTACATCCCTGAGTTAGCATATTTCATGGGAAAGGCTTATTGGTTTGGGACCATATAAAGCCTGGTTCATATTTCACGCGAAAGAAAATGTGGGGCAGTAATCGGTACTCACTGTTTTTCCCCAATTGTGGCTAAAGAAAATTTTGCGTGTAGTATGAACCAGGCTTAACAAGAGTTGGCAGAGAAGTTTGGTGGGTTGAGTAGAGTCCAGAGGGTATCACAATGAACAGTAATTAAAAACCTGTGAAGTATTAAAATTAAGCATTAAAGTTAAGAACCGGTTAATCAAGTATTCAAGTTCACATTGAAACAGATCAACCCTTGGTGTTAATTTTCGAAAAATACAGAAAACAAAACCGACACTCAGTTTTTCCCGAGGCATACATAAAGCAAAGAGGGTTAGCAATTTTGCTCACAGAATACATTCCTTGTGTGAATTTGTTGAAATAAATCAACAGAAATTACAATAAACCTTTTTGACACCATTCCCCTTAAGTCTTCTGAATGGGATGTCATATACATTAGAAGTCTTTCTTACATTTTTATGAAACAGAAGGCACATCGGTATCATCATGCTGCAAAGTTTAAACTGGTTGTGGTACTTAAAGGGGTTGTGTCGTCATGATCGAAGCATGACGAAGTCATGATCGAAGCATGACGAAGCATGATCGAAGCCGATTTCAAAAAGAGCTAAGATTGATCTTAAGTTCGCATCAATCTTAATAGACAGAATCAGCGACTGCGTCACGTGACCCATAGTGGGTATAAAATGTAAACAAACCAAGCAAGCAAGGCGCAGTGTGAATGGAAGCAGCCATCGTTTCCATTCACACTGAGCCTTGCTTGCTTGGTTTGTTTACATTTTATACCCACTATGGGTCACGTGACGCAGTCGCCGATTGTGTCTATTGCTTAGCAAAGTGTGATGTCACAATACAAATCTCTATGGTGATATTAACAACTCATCTTAAGATGAATCTTAGTGCTTTGTGAAATCGAGCCCAGGGCTGTTGCTATACTTGGAGTTATGAACTCTTCACCCTGTAACTGCACGCATGCGCCCTCCTTCCTATTGTTTCTATGGAGAGAGCGCGTACGCGTGCAGTAACTGGGTGAAAGTTCATAATTCCATGTAACAACAATAGGCCTGCTTTGAGCATGATGATGCAGCCCCTTTAAAGGCACTGAACACGTTTGGTAATTACTCAAAATATATATTAGCATAAAAACTTACTTGGTAACCAGCAACGGAGAGCTGTTGATAGTATAAAACATTGTGAGAAACCACTCCCTCTGAAGTAACGTAGTTTTTGAGAAAGAGGTAACTTCTCACTAAAATAATAAAAGACTTCATGCATGAAGCCTTTTATTAGCATCTGAAAGCACACAAAATTGTGCAACAAGGGTGTTTCTTCTTTCTTTATTTTCTTGCAACTACGACTTTTCAAAGGTTTGTTATTTTATGCATATGTTGGGATACACCGAGTGACAATAATGGTCTTTGATAATTACCAAACATGTTCAGTGCTTTTAAGCAGCTCTATGAAATTGGTTCCTGGTTTAATTTTGATTAAACACCATAGCTTATTTCCATTGCTGCAATCGAAATAAGAAATCAAAATCGCTAAATCCCTAACAAACAAACAACTGTTTTGTTGGTTTTTTTCACTAAAAATGAGACCCAGCTTATCTGGACTCAAAAGAGAGATAACAGGCAAGCACAGAAGTATTGCCAACACAACCAATAGAACTTTATCATGGTGCAGCCCTCTTGATTTGTTCTTCCTATTCAAATCAATGTAACCAAACCGAGGCTGGAAGGAGAAATAGGCTGGTTCCTTTTTTTGTACAATGAATACCAGCATTCATTACTGTTATTGGATACAAGGAACATAACCAAGATGGTGGCAGCGTGATAATGGTCCGTGCCGGCTGTCATTTGATTGAAGTATTAAAGTGAGCATATCTAATAAAGGGGTGTAACCAACATATACATCATAGAGCGTACACCGACCAGTGAGACATTGTAAGTATCAAGCACCATAACAAAATCCTATTATTGTTTGTAGTAAAATATAAAATCTATAAATTAGCATAAATTTTGAGGAGTAGAGTGAAGTTCTCAAAAATAAAAACCCTAGCAAAACAACAAATGAAAATGATTTAGTAGTACAAAAACAGTCTGGTTACCCTATAGTCTTCAGCCTGTGACTTTTTACTATAGGGCCAGTTTGGTGGGGTGTGTCATTATTATGAAAAACTTGTTGGGCCAGGGCACAATTACAAACTTAGCAAATGACTACATTTATATGTATATTTGGTTAGCGGTAACGCAATGTATATATCTACTTGCTACATAGATTTTGTTCTTTGAGAACTTGTCTTGCTATTTATTCGGGAGACTTCTCAGAATAATCTACTGTACACTTTCAAAATGACTGACAGAGTAATAGCCCGAGCCCAAGCTGGAGCTATGGATTGGAAAAGGGCCTATAACAGATTAAGCATGGTGCTTTAAATTAAAAACAAAGTCCAAAATACACCCAGACACCCCTCTGGCTAACACTATATGTTAAGAAAAACAAAAGTCTACACTTCTACTAACATATTTACAGATGTGGTCTACTAGAACAGTACACTAACACTAACTTCATGCAATAACAGAAACAAAATAAAATCATGCTCTACATGTTATTTTACTAAAACGAAATTAACCAAATGGGGGAGAACAAAAAAAGAAGATAAATGGCCGACAAAAACACCGCAGCGCAGCATTAGCTACAACTGGACTTTTTAAAAAGTATCAAATAACTATACTCCAAAGCTTGATTGGAAACAACATCTTGAAAAACATTCTGCAACGAAATTTTCACCAGCAAGTTCAGCCTTTTTGCGCATTACTGGAGTGTTTTCTTCAAGATGGATAAATTACCCACAACGTCAGGATGAACACTTCGTTCTTCTTTTTAAAAACTCTGAACTTTTCTTTCGATTAAATGATTGATTTATTGAAGATCAACTGATCATCAATTTTGTTTATAATGCCAAACATTTGAACAACAACATCTAGAACAAGTTTGATCTGAAAACACATAACGCAGAACATATCACAACTTTCAATTGGCATCAAAATGGTTTTGCAAAAGACTTTGTGCGTAACTTGTAAACAAAACTTTCTTATTAAAATTGTCCTACCAAAAATATCACTTTTTAAAATATAACTATCAAAGTATTCAGCAGATTTCTTTTGTGGAAAAATATTTGCAAAAGCCTCCATAAAACTGGATGGACGAAATTTCAAAAGAACCTTTCTTTTCCTCAAGAACCGGTGAAACAAATTAGTGAAAGAATGGGACTCCAGATTCACGCAGAGAATGCAAAGTGAACAAAAACAACTTGTTTCCTGGTATTTTCCACCAACAAATTTCCCCCCCAAAATGTAGAACTTTTGTCTTTTTCTTCCCGACACGTCCAAAGTTCAGACACTCAAGCAAAAGTTTCCCTCGGAAAAAATTTCCAACAAAAGTTTGTCAAATAACAAGCAACTTTCACATTTTCCTAAACCTTTATTTGTGGAAGTCCACACCAAAATCAGGCAGGTCTTGGGCGGAAAAAAGTAAAGTGGCAAAACCCTCCATAAAACTGGATGGACGAAATTTCAAAAGAACCTTTCTTTTCCTCAAGAACCGGTGAAACAAATTAGTGAAAGAATGGGAAAGACAACCGAAACATCAACCATGATATTCACGTAATGATATGTCTGAAACATTAGAAGCCAATTTCCCTTACTCTTACCCTAATCCTAACCCCTAACGTTGTTGAGGAAATGTCTGGTATGGGCATGGACCCACATTTCATCGTAAAATAGCACTTTAAGCTTTGAAAGGGGTTCATCCATGTTATCTATGCACGGAATTTCTGTCTCATAGATGACATTTGAATATCTATGGAACCGCTGTTTTTTATGGGGGAAAATGAAAAGGGGAAAAAGTCTAAGACCACTCTGTGGAACAAGGTTAAAATTCCAGGCTCACCCTGACAAGCTCATGAAAAACCAACTTTTAAACTAGCCAAAAACAGTACTTCTTCTGAACTAATGGGGGAATATACAAACTAAAATGTTGAACAAAAAGGTCACATTTGTTTCTTTAGGGTTGGAAAAAGCAGTATTAGTAAAAACCTGCACCAATTGTGCACCACTTCAACAAAAGAAGAAACAAAAAGGGGAAAAAAGTGAAAGATAAAAATAATAACTTAAGGGGTGCCTCCTTCTCTTTAAGATGGGGTAGAGTAATAATGACAAGGTGTACACTCAAAATGGGACAGTAATAGCCATGACAAAATCCAAACGGCGCCCTAGTCCATGGATACATAACACTCCTTTGTGCATTGAGTTACTGTTAATCAACCAACAAAGGTCTACTCCATTGCATCCAATTAGCTGCGACAATGTTAAATCTTCCAACAACAACATTTTTTCCCCAACAAAACACTCTTGCCTCGTAGATCGACTGTTCTCAACTTTTCATAAACAGGACTTCTGAGGTTTTCTGTTTCCGCCGTCTGCATGTCGGAGTTCTTAGCACTTACCCCCGCTATAGGAAGTAGAGTCTATCAGCGAGGTCTAGGTGGGGTGCTTTGTGGAGACTTTGGCCGACCAAGAAGGAGAGCTTGTGGGCGTACAGGCAAGGCGCTGGTACCCGAATGGTACCCTGGTGGGTGCAATAGAGGAGAGAGGAATTTTAAGTTCATGTTCATATCAACATTACCTTTTTTTTTTTTTTTAAGATTGAAATTTCCAATCAGATTAACCGTACAGAAGGTCATGTTAGTATACATAGTTGGATTATCTTAATTTGTGTAGTTCATTGTTCCTACGAAGTGTCAAATGTGTCAACATTTAAAAAAATTTCACACATCAGAATTTTTGTAAATTATTGATGTATTCAAAGCTGTTAACATTTTCAAAAAGTTTCAGGACCTAATACATAATAGTTTCTTATTTACATTGTGTTTTTTTAAATTATAATTATTCTAACTAAGAGCAACACCAAATGTTCATAGGAATTTTTTTGAAAATGTATAAAGCTTAAGCCAAAGTAAAGTATAATACAACATCTACAGTACAGACAAAATTTCAAAATTGATGATTATCGTCGTAGTAGGCGACATTTTCAAGACTTTTAGCCTTTGAGGGAAGGACATTATCACAGGAATCTTAGCATTTAAAACTCAATCTACATCACGTGACCTGTGACATCACATGTTTACATAAGTGTAACAGAACCTGGACTTCCTGCAGGTAAGATTTGCGCACAAATTCATATCTCAAAACTAGTTCCAACAGTTTATTGGGGGTTGCTTTTTTAATTCACAATTTGATTGTGGTATAAAATGCACAATTTCTCACTCAACCAGTGTAGTGTCATCCCTGCCGAAAATACACTGGAATGTACAAGATCACTCTTTTGGTAATCAACGTGACAAGGTCTACACACAAAGCAAACATTGAAAACAGATGTTTAAACAAAAGGAACAACAAAGAAAACTATGCACAAATATGCAATTGCCTTGGACCAGAAAAGGTAGACACAGAGATGAATACTTACTGGCCAGTTGAAGTACAGATGCGTAAGTTTGTAGGTTAGCCGTTGAACGTAATCTGGTTTCAGACCCCAGGTGTCCCAGATGACATTGTAACTAGTAGGGGTGACGGTGCCCTGGCGGACAGACTGACTGACCAAGAAGAAGTCGTAGCTGAAGCAAAGAAATATAATACAAAAATGACTTGAGCGAGAAGTAAAAACAAAACATCTCACCCAAAACAATCACTACTTGGTGACCAAGAGTACACAAACAAGATTGATGTCTATGCAACTTTTCCTGTTTAAGAATGTTAAAGTAAAGGGGCAAAGCAACTTTGTCCGCTTAATTGAGCAGAAAATTTGCTTAAGCGCAAGTCTATTTCACAGGCTAGTAAAATAAATAAAGACCGACCAGCTTGCGTGTTCACCTTGGATTTGCACTATGTCATGTCATTTGTTTGCTTACAGCATGGCTCAATTAACAAATTCAATAGGGTACTTTCAATTTTCAAAAGTCTTCACGATATAGTCATATTGGTGATAATATTCGATGATATATCGACAGTCAAAGTTTTGGATATTGTCTACACTAGTCCAGGGTCAAGCTGCCCCTGCACTTGCCTGCATGGGCCTGGATTTAAGCTCATTTAGACCCGCAGCAGTTGACATCGACCTCTGGCTTGTGAAATAGCGCCCTCTATTACAGATGATGTTCGTATTTGACTGCCATTTTGCCTTAATATTCGGACATCCTGGTTTGTAGGCGCTTTTCAATCCGGAAATGAGGACAGTTCCGGATACGAATGGGGCAGTTGGCAGGTATGCAATTCTGATATACTTACAAGTCTGGCCTCGTCACCACAGAGTCGATGCAAGTTCCAGGGGGAGGGTTAGAAAGCCCGGATCGGCTTTGCATGAAGAAACGGTTGTTGATTCGCTTCTTCACTACGATCACCACTACCTTTGGACTGTGAAAAAACAAAACAAAACAAAAAGCTAGGTTATTTAAAGAGGAGTCAACTCGATACGTTTGGGTTTTTCAGGCAGCTGTGATCAAATGATTTAATGATAAGTTACAAGAAGGGAATGCAAGCAGCATTCTCCCTTAACAGTGGTCCGCTGCCCAAATGCCAATTAAAAACACCTGAGGACCAGACAAAATACAATCCAAGTGCTCCCACTGGCTAGTTCAGTGTTGAAAAACATCGCTATTTAATACGATTATGGACTAGTGAAAAAGCTGGGGGAGCATTGAAATGACAAGCCGACTGCTCCTGCTGGCTAGTCCCTGAAGAAGTTAAGGGCAAACCCTGGAACACCTGTTGAAAACATTTTTAAAAAAAATGCTAAGTACATACCTGCCAACATTGAAACCTCAGAAATAGGAATACCAGTTTTACGAGTCCACAGATAGCAACGCAAGAAGTCGTGCGAGTAAAGCTTATTACATGTACACATACAAATTATGCAAGTACTTGAAACAATGTACAAAAATCACTGTATCCCATAAGAAAATCTCTACTGTCGCAAGCAAATGGCACCTTCTTTTGTCAGAACTTTTTGATCTTGTTCATTGCTGTCATTGTTAGAAAAAGAAATGTTGTATTTTTTTGCGGCCTGTAATCTCAAAAATCTGAACAGTTGGCAGGTATGTAGGTATATTCAAACTTACTCGTAGTCTGACCCGAGACCTTTCAAAGTGTCTAATATCTGGGGGAGTTCGTGTTCAACAACTGCCGCTAGCTGGCCATCTCCGACACCATCACGATAGATGACTATCCGCTGAGGAAGAGCTTCATTGATATCATGGTACATCTTGAGTGCAGCTACAGAGTGACAGGAGAAATAGAAAAATGATAAGTACCGATGCAGTGTATTTTTTAAAGGTACGATACATAATTAGTGAATGAAAAATTAATATTTGTTCCCAATCTCAACGCCTCTTTCTTGTCAACTTGATGGTTGTGTACTACAATGTTTCCTGAGAATTCTTCCAACCTTGAAATACCTTCATAAGAACACTCTCCATCGACACCTTGTTCGAACTTTGATTTAGCAAAATAAAAAAATTCTAGAAAGCAAAATTGTTTCGTGCTTAACCAATTCACAACGAATGATGTGTATACACGCACACATTTTTCTGGACTGACTTACGGCAGACAGTTTATTACAACCGGAAAAACTTCTGAATGCCCTCAATTTTTTTGCTGGCAGCCAGCCGGCTGATGGAAATATCCACCTGGACTTTCCATTGTTTAGCGTGCACAGGCAGGCACCTACTGCACTACCCCCTTTCACCCGTACAAAGCATACATGACAGATTGCCGGCCGTGGCTTACTGCAGAGTTCTGCAAATCACGGTGTTTACTTACTCCTACTTTTTCGCCCAACATCAAATCCTGATGCTAGTTACGAGAACCTTTGTTGTATTTCCTTTGTCAAATCAGGGTTTCATTGTGGCATTGCTATTTTTAAAGGGAAAACGATAACTCAAGAAGCTGTAAAAAGCAACAACAAAAAGCTCTTTGAAATAAGTCCCTGATATTATCCATACCTTTCATGCAGACCTTGAGTCCATCAATGAGCTCCTGTCCACTGTGCTGGAATGTACATCGGGAGTAATATCTAAAATAGTAAAACATGACAGTCAAATTAGCAATGACTCAAGAGACTTCACAAGACCTTGGCAGGAAATAAACAGATATATGCCACAATAATTCCAAGGCTTTAATATAAAAGTAACAATTCACACTGATTACAGAGCGTTTATACCATTCACCAAACCCCTAGTAAATGCTACAAAGAGATTTCAAACAAATGTTATAAATAACACGACTACTTTGCTGTGTAGATTGTTCTTTCGAGAAATTTCCGGCTGTTCATCATCTACTGTTGTGGAGTAGAGATTTGGGGAACATCAGGACAGCATAACATCAATGCAAGTTCTTATTTGAAAGAGGTAGTCTTCCGATAAACCACAGGACAGTTTCTTATAAAAACAACACTACAAAGCAAACTAGAAAAATATCAAGTACTGTAACCACAAACCAAATATAGATCGATACAATTTTGTTTGAGAAAGATGTGGCCACTTAAAAATACACAGAAGTTTTTAGGTTGTACAGCTTCTGACTAGCACCCCACCCCTCAACGAAGATATTGACAAAATAGGGAGACTGCCAACATCAGGGCTACATAGGTAGCTCAGTTGGCAGAGCCTGAGGTACGTTTATCCAGAGGTCGTGGGTTAAAATCCCATTCATGTCAGTATTTCATTGTTCACACCAAAAGTGATTTTGGTTCTTGCTAGTCACGTGTGTTTACCTGGTCAGTGTCTTATTCATGGTTGCGACGAAGCCTCCAACAGAGCGCCCTTTAGCCGAGGAGTCATGGTACGAGTCTATTCCAACCACCATCATGTTGGACAACTAAAAACAATACAAGAAATCATTGATAAATTAGTCTCTTAACTCTTTCAGTGCCAAGGTCGGACATGTACGATCTATTTATGTATTCTGAAAGTGCCATTATCGTACATGTACGATCTATTTTATGCACTCAAAAAGTGTCATCAATCATACGATCAATAATAGACAAGTTATCATGAAAGGCCAACATCACTCAAGAAATTCAATGGACTTTGGGAAGAACCAAGGCAACACAAATCAGCAAGATACATTTTGTTGGTGAGAAAGACCGATTATTATCTCTTATTGTACAGAAATTTGAAACATCAAAAAGCTGGATATTTTAGGTTCGAAACGCAAAACCATAGCGGGCACTGAAATGGTTAATGCACGGGTCATGTTGCAGGCCTGATACTTTGTTCTTGGCAGGGCAGGGCAGGGCGGTTAAACCTTTGTAACAAAGGTGAACTACGAAAAGTATCAAAATACTTATTATTAGAATATTTTTTGTGTATGACTTTCAGTGATGCAAGTAGTTTTTATTTGCAATATTTCAATTAACTTTATAGTTACATAAAAGCAAACAGCGCCACCAATAGTTTGTAAAAGTTAGCCTGATATTATCACTTTTCTGGGCCATGAAAGTTGGAGGAAAATTTCACCTATATCTCGAAATGCCCAACCTTCACAGAGTGTCATCCTGAAGATTCTGTTTATACAAGGTCTACAGAACATGTATCAATCAAAACCTGTTATATATCCTCCGCTGCAAGGTTCAGGTAAAAAGTGCCTTTTGGCTGCCAGACTAATGATGGGGAGGAAAGGTTGTGCTGAAACATTTCAAAGGGCACTATGGCATTTATCAGAAGTATAGGAGTATCTGGCCTGTGTTCTGATTGCTTTCAATTATTCTTCTCCACCCCGCAGCTTTCTCGTCTTTCAATCATGATTCAAAACTACTGTGGACAGTTTATCCATTCTGATCGGCCACA
The DNA here is from genome assembly GCA_037783415.1 of Leptasterias polaris. Lineage (NCBI taxonomy): Eukaryota > Metazoa > Echinodermata > Asteroidea > Forcipulatida > Asteriidae > Leptasterias > Leptasterias polaris. Next base: position 5,855,365 of record JAZGTN010000003.1, on the reverse strand, counting down.
AGATGATCACGTGGCCATGTTTGAACATGCGATATAAACACGATCAGAGGGTTTTAAACACAGCCCGACACTCTTCAAGAAGGCGCCGTCAGATAATTGCGCAGAACTCGCAAATTTCACGGCACAGTTTTAGTTGGTAGGTTGCATAGTTTGTCCTGTACAAGTATAACATTTACATGCAATTGTTTGATACTTAACCACCACGAAAACTCGCTACTTAGCGCTTAAGATTGATAAGTCAACGCAGCAGTAACTGTGCTGTACACTTTCTCGCCGTGCAGTCAGATGCACACCCCGTCTTACCCAAGTATTTAGACTCCCCATTGGCGGACTATGGGCAGGTAGTATACCGAAAGTGACGCCAGTGCAAGGGGTAAGTAATTTACACTAATAACACTTACAGGCATCTCCACGGCCCACAGTTCTCCGCCCAGCTTGCAGTTGATCTGCATGCAGATCTTGGTGCAGACGGACATCAACATCTGCTTCTTGCTGAGTGTACGACTCACGATACACTGACTGGGCACCGGCGACTCGTTGCAGCAGAACTTCTTGACGGCATCGTAACGATCCTTGCGATTGGTGGACAAGATGCAGACCACCTAAACAAACAAACAAACAAACAAACAAACAAACAAACAAACAAACAACCCAACAAACAAACAAACAAACAACCCAACAAACAAACAAACAAACAAACAAACAAACAAACAAACAAACAAACACACACACACAAAATAAAAAAAAAATAAAAAATTAAGTCAAGACAAAAGATCCAGGCTTTACAAGCCATAATACCTGCAATACATTTCTTTGGAGTGGTCTCCAATTCAAGGCTCTACACACAAATGGTTGACCATGCAAAGGTCAAATAGCCAGTCTTCACAGTGAAAAAAACCCACAAACCACAGGTGTGGTGGCATACAGTGCAAAATGTACAGCAAATTTTATGGGATTGAAAATAATGCATAACTTTTGTAGGGGATAAAGATAAAACACAATCCACCAACAAAAGGGATGTCAATCATTCTCCCTGGATAGTGTCTAGCGCTAACATTTTCAAGAATAGGAAAGTCCCATTTGTTTGCTTATTTTCTTTGTAACTGTGGGCTTTATTTTCTTTTTACCGTTGATTATGTTTGACCGTTAACCGGAAGCAGATTTTGTTAAGTCAATCTGGAAGCAGATTTTAAACTTGTTTTACGGTTAAACGAACAACGAGTTAAACATCCCGTCACTGTAAAATAGTAGAGCAGTCCAAAAAATTAGGCCGATTTAACCAATCAAGGATACCACTAGGGTTAAACTGAATTGAAGTTTCACTTACCAGCTGTGTTGTACTGGTAAGGTTATTTCTTATGCTGTTCACGTAGGTTTCAGAACGATCGTCTCTTAGAGCAACCCTTCAACAACAAAACAAACAGGAAAATAATTATATTAATTAAAATAAAATAAAATTTATATTAGGTATTATACAGGATTGATAAGGCTAAAATACATGTTTTATTTTCGTCTGAAAATTACTGACTATGAAGTTCATACTAAAACCCTTTTTTCCTCTGAAATGAAAACATATATAAAGAAAAGTGTATCTGAAAACCTAAAAAAATAATATAAAAAAAGCAGCTGATTTCAATTGTTACAACCAAAATTAAGGACGATGTGTTAACCAGGCATGAGAATGTGCGATGATAAAAAAAAGCAGAAAAAATCTAACGCTAAAAATGCGTGTCCGGATTTTGGGTAATGTCCGGAATTTGGGCAAGTTGACCTAGGCGTCAGGGCCGCATTCAGTGAATCCCTCTGGCGTTATTGGGACCATGGGTGGGATCGAGGACAAGTTAATAAGAGGAATTAAAAAACAAAAAAAGATGACATCATAACAGTGCTAGACGTACATCGTCTTAGAAAGCTCAAAATAAAATCATCTTCCGAACCTTTCACGAAAATATGAACGGAGCAGTCATGAAAATTGTGCATGACTTTTTACTATTCTCTCACAACGGATTAAGCCCAAATTTGTACAGGTTTGTTATTTCATGTATCTCATGTATATGGTTGATCACACAAAACATGAACACTGACTGAGACTATTTTGTCAGCTCTACCAATCCTGTATAATACCTCTAATATAAAAATAAAAGAGATAAAAAAAGAACACTGAATGAGATGGGACTTTTTGGAAATCAATCGGAAATCAAACTAAACTAGAAAGGATATCATGCCCGTTTTATAATCAGTTGAATGCAACACTGATCCAACAAAAAATTGAGGTAAATTGATGATAAAACCAGAGAAAAAAAACCCATCCATGTACGTGTGGCGCACACATTGAGTTGACCGAGGGCGCCATACTCAAATCTTGTAAGGTGCCTAAAAAGGTTTGATGAATTTTTGAGGATTTAAGATTCTTACAAACCCTGACTGTGTATGTGTGTGTGTTATTCAATCTGGATTCCCTTGTTTCAACATTCAAAAAGCAATTTTTTAGGAAGAGATAAAATTTAGAGGAGAGAACTTAAGCAACAACACTCAGTCAATGGCAAGTGTAGGACAAAAAAAAAAACACACCAAAATAATTATTCTCTTTTCTTGCATCTTGCAATCAGGGAGATTCTGTGCAACAGTCCGGAAGACATTTAGAATTGCATTCAAAATAGTAGGGATTAAGTTCCCATAATCAGGGAGATTTTCAATTTTGTTCATCAGAAAATTGGTTTACTTTCAGCGAACTTTCTGCAGAATCAGTTAGAGTAGGAAGCTCTGCTAATGGAAAGAAATCTTACATTTTTGGATCTCTGATGGATATCCCCATCGGGCCGGCCACTCTAGGGAGTGTCTGTTTGAAGTCCATAGCATTGCCTTGGTCTCTGCTAGTGTAGATGAGCATCCAGTCGTTAAGATTGACCGTACTTATGAGCTGGTTCCCACGCAGCTCTCGACTCCATTCGGCATCAGCTGGCTTGTAATTAATCTGCGTGCACCAGGGAAACAAACAGGTTCACTAAACACAGATCCAAGTGACTATTAACGCCACTATTACTTGGCGGTGCGCATTTCCACACACTGTGCCCAGCTTTCAAAAATTACGCATTGCAAGTATCTTCGTTTAATTATGTTTACACAAATCTTCACTGATGCCAGGAACTGACACCTAGTGTACAAAAACACTTTTTGTTAATAAATTTCAGGTTAAAAAAAATAAATATTTAAACAACATTCCACAAGGCCTACATTTCATGAAGATTCAAAGCTTGAAGAGCACTGCATCCTTTGCACAAAAGTTAAAATTGTCGTTTTCACAAACTCACATGAATTCAATTGTAATGTAAGGCAGGCACCAAATTCAAACCTTGGAGTAGGCAAACTGCTACATTTAGAAGTTAGTACAGTACCCAAACCGTGCAAAACCAGGGTGTTTTTGTCCCACTGACTTCATGTAACCTCACATAAAATCGATACGACACAAGGTCTGTTTTTCTCGCTAAGCAACAAAGCACTTATACCCAAATTTCAAATATTACCCGTTTTTTTACGCAGTCAACACGGTTTGCTTAACACAGTCGTAAGTTCAGCGTAAGTTCGCAATTTGACACTTCTAGCCGGATGTTGAAGGTTGAGCAATATGTCTTCATTTACCCATAAGCTTTTATACTTTATCTTGATTTTATTATTACAATGCTAGTTTTAAATGTATTCAACTGTCCCATAGGTGGTGGCTCAGCGGTGTCAAGAAACTCAATGGTGATCTTATCGCCGCGAGACTTACACGGTCTATAGGAGAGAACTCACCTTGGCGGTTTTTTGGATGATGATCTCTGGCGGAAGTACTCGAGCTGTGATTTTTACTGGTTCAGGCTCGAAGGAGATCTTCCATTTTTGGCAGTACTCCTTTGCTTCCTTATTCCTGTGTTGGTAAGAAATCTCAATTTCAACTAAAGAAGAGGTGTTGTTGTATAAAAAACTAACAAAAATAACTTTAAAAACATCCCTGAATGTAATCTGGTCTTGGTCTTGAGCGGAACCCCCCCAAAATTACAGACAAATGTACACCACATGTTATGATACAAAAGGTACAAGATTGTGTTTTGACACCCATTACAAGGGCATTTTGTACTGCTGTGTACAACACGTATAGACAAGGTGGGGTCTAGCATGCAATAGACAAAACAAGAATGGAATGAAAATGCAAGCTTGTAAATGGTATTATTTCATCATTTGTTTTCCTTTATAAAAAAAACCCCAAATAAATAAAAAGAACCCCTTATTGATCGAATGGTTGATTGATTAATGATTGGTTTATTCATTAAAAATATCACATATATATATATCAAGTATAACAAAAATATATATAAGGAAAGCTAGTCAAAAAGGGACAGGACAGAAGAAAAAAAAAACAAGGAAATGTGCACTGGGGCCGATTTCACAAAGAGTTAAGATTGATCTTAACTGTGTATCAATCGTTGTTGTGAAGTAAACAGTGATGTCACAGTACAAATAACTATTGTGATACTGACAACTCATCTTAAAATGAATCTTAGCGCTTTGTGAAATTGACCCCTGGACACATAAGACAAGATTATTAAAACTTACCTAACATTTTTTTAAATAGAAATTTAGCAATCGGCACTAGCTTGTGCACAGGGAGGACACTGATCACTACACACACACACACACACACACGTGTGTAAATACCGGCAATCGTGGACCCTCCTTTGTTCAACTCTTTGTGATAGCAACCGTGGACCACAATGCTTTCCTTTGTGATAGCAACCGTGGACCTATTGTCCCTTTTGTTATAGGTCCACGGTTTGAATGTGGATACCTACCCACACACACACACAAATATCATTGAAACTGTTTTGATAAACTAAAATTGGAATAAGAGCATCAGACAGAACTTACTTTGGGAATCCTGTGAGGAAAGACCGAAGAGTGTTCACACGATCCGCTGGGGAGATACGTGTGTGAGTGGCAATGTCCTTCATGATGTGGAAATCGCTGCGTACAGCATCGCTCAGGCCGGTCAACATGCACAGCTCCGGGATGAGGTGTATTGGACCTGTCATCCCACGCCGCTCATCCTAAAGAAATATTCAGAGTTTCTTTTTTAGGTTTTGTTGTCGTTGAGATGTTACACGGTCAAATGCCACAAGGAGAAGAAATAACAAGACTTTAAACAAATTTGAATGTTTTTTTTTAATGGCCTGATATTATTACCCTTGCAGGGTCTTTCCAAAAGAGAACTGCTTTCAATTTACAGGGAACTGCTTCAATTCAATATGTAACACGAGGTGATTCTACTGATCATCTGATTCTGCAAGGCACAACTTTTCTACACTCAAAGCAAATAGTTGTATCTTTACAAATCTATGATTCTGTAAATTTTTGCCTTTGAGAAAGACTCTGCAAGGGTCGCAAATGTACGGCCATTCAAAGTGTTAAATTAAAAACAGATTAATTAAAGGTAGGGTCATAGATTGGTATTTGTCAACGTAATGTTGATTTATAGGCAAAATTATACAGAAAGATACAATAAAGGTCACATAAGAAAGTTTAAATTGAAATGCAGTGTCTACTTGCTGAGAAAACTGTCATGTCATTTTCACAAGAGCGTTGAATCCATCCACGTTTATTGAGTACCAATCACATCTCTGGCCGCAGCATTCACTTACCGACACCAACCCTAAGAAATCTAAGAAACAATTAATAATAATAATAATAATATTTAAAATTTATATTGCGCCCCTTACATACAAAATGATCAAAGGCGCAGAACACATGTTAAAAAGCACATAATGGAAGAAAAGGACAAAGAAAAAAGACTGGTCACCAGGCCAGCGCCCAAACAAAAGTATGGGGATACGTCTGTCCCGCCAACAGAGAACTAATAGTACTTATTACATAGGCCTATCCCTGCTGGCATCGGTAATGTTTTGACCTTTTCAGGAGACAGACGCCTTTAACCCTATTTATGCTAAAAATCTAAACTAACTGACAAGGTGACCATAGAAGAAAGACACACTAAAAAGCGGCTTTAAAAAGATAGGTTTTTATATTACATTTAAAAGAGGTAAGTTTCTGTTCGCTACGTATATGAAACGGTAGCGCATTCCAAAGCTTAGGGGCTGCCACAGAAAAAGCCCTATCACCAAATGTAGTCAACATTTTACCAGAAGGATAATCCAAGAAAATACCATTATTCCCTGACCTAAGTTGATATGAAGATACCTTCCGGATGGAAACAAGATCCTGTAAATACTTTGGAGAAAGACCATGAAGAGCTTTAAAGGTCAACAAAAGGATTTTAAAATTAATCCTGTACGAAACAGGCAACCAATGTAATTGACGAATTATAGGTGTAATGTGTTCAAACCGGTGTGTGTTAGTAACAATTCTGGCTGCAGCGTTTTGAACCCTTTGTAGTTTAGCTATCTGTGACTTTGGCAGACCATACAAAAGGCCATTACAATAATCAAGACGACTAGTCACAAATGCATGAATTAGTTTTAAAAGAGAGTCTTGTGTTAGGAATTGACTAATGCGTTTGATGTTGTGAAGATGAAAAAAAGCTGCAGAGCAAGCTTTATTGATGTGGGTGTTCATTGTAAGTTCAGAATCAAACCATGACCCTAAATTACGAACACATGTTGTAGGAAAAACTTTAGCATCACCTATCATGATATTGGAAATATTAATTTTCTGCAACTGCTGCTTTGATCCGATGATCAAAAATTCACTCTTAGCATCATTAATTAGAAGCCGGTCATGCAACATCCATTGCCTGATGTCCCCAATGCAGTCTTCCATTATAGTTACAGCAGCTTGACAAAATTTATCGTCCGGTCTAAAAGATAAATACAGCTGAGTGTCATCCGCATAACAATGAACATCAGGCAGATGACGCTCAACGATGTCAAACAATTTAGAGGCATAGACAAGGAATAAAAATGGTCCTAAGCAGGATCCCTGAGGCACACCACAGTTGATGTTAAACTTTTCTGATAAGGTACCCTGAATAGAAACACGTTGACTTCTATCCAACAAATAAGATGAAAACCAATCAAGGGCCTTGCCAGTGACTCCAAATTTAGACTGCAGACGTTTCAATAAAATGGCGTGATCAACAGTATCGAACGCTGCACTCAGGTCTAAAAGGATAAGCAGAATAACATGTTGGGAATTCATCCTCATCAATAAATCATTTTTAACCTTTATAAGAGCCGTCTCTGTACTGTGATGCTTCCGATAAGATGATTGGAAAACCGGAAACATAGAATGTTTTGACATGTGACAATAAAGTTGGTCACAAACGGCCCTCTCAGTTAATTTAGAAATAAATTGTAAGTTACTGATTGGTCGGTAGTTTTCTAATTTCATATCGAGATTGGGTTTTTTAAGTAAAGGGCATATTAAAGCTTCTTTCCAGTCAGTAGGAAATGTACCAGATACTAATGATGAATTTATAATGTTGGTAAGTACTGGAAGCAAAACATCCAGGCACTCACCCACAAGGTTAGTAGGCATGGGATCCAGAGCGCATGATCCCTTAGAAGAATTGACAACAAGCTGTTTTACCTGTGACTCGGTTAATGGTATAAAACTATCAAACAGGATTTTACTGGACATTGTTTCAGATGTAAAAGATAACGTTCTGTCAACAGAGGTTGAAACTTCCAAGTCATCAAGTTTAGCATGAATATTAGATATTTTCTGTACAAAAAAGCTACCCATATCATTAGCAAGAGTCATTTTATCTTTAAAAGGTGGATATAGGACGTCATCACTATGCCCAAGCAGCTTTTTAGATGCTCTAAATAATTTCCTCTGGTCGGAACTATTACTTTCGATAAAGTCTTTGTAGAAATTGCAACGAGCTTTATTAAGAAGAAAGGTTACCTTATTTCTTATAAGCTTATATGCTGAAAGATCAGAGGCCATGCTTGTTCGTCGCCACTTCTTTTCAGCACGTCTCCTCATCCTCAAGGCAGAGTTGATTTCTTGATTAAACCAAGGTAGACGGGGCCTAGCAGTGACCATCTTGGACTTTAATGGGGCATGTGTGTTAAAGGTACCAGCTAGTGTAGTATTATAGCATTTCGTAAGCTCCTCAAGACCTTGAGGAGTGTCACTGCACAGCCTAGAAGAGACTAAGTCACTTTTCAAGCAATTAATATCAATGGATTTAATATCCCTATAAACAATCTGTTTAGCAGGAAAAGAAGACTTGCTTTGTTGCAAATTGCAAATAACAGAAAAATGATCAGAAAAAAGGTGGTGAGGTGTTGGGAGGCCGTTAAGAACCATGTCCGATTTCCGGGTAATAACAAGATCTAGTGTGTGACCCATCTCATGCGTAGGTTTGTTAACATGTTGCTGGAGACCCATGGATTCAAGAAGTGTTAAAAAACGTAAAGTGTTTGGATCGTCAGAAATGTCAACATGGATATTAAAATCTCCAGTTATTAAAACTGGTTCAGAAGATAAAATAATGGATTCTAAATAATCGGCAAAATCAGTGATAAACCGATTAACTGTATAAGGATGGCTAACTGAGTAAGGTGGCCTGTAAATGATTACAAGTCGTAATTTAAACGAATTAATCCCCACAGACCATTCTGAAAACTCAAATGAATCTAATTCATCTCCAGCAATTTTCTTGACATTCAAATGATCACGAAACAACAAAGCAGTGCCTCCCCCCACACGGTTTTTCCGGGGATGATCTAGCAATCTAAAACCAGGTGGAGTTGCTTCAACCTTATGGGCAACATCATTATCTGTAAACCAAGTTTCTGTAAGGGCAAACAAATCAGCCTTACTATTAATGGCATAAGAAACAAAATCAGCTGATTTATTTTTAAGAGATCTAGTATTCAAGCAACAAAGTTTCAATAGATCATCAGAGGAATCGGCAGGATTTACAACAATGTGTTTAAGGACAGGAGTACGGTTTTCCAAAGCTAACCTATTATGAACATAATCAAGCCGGTGACCAATGTGAACAGGAATTTTACATTTATAGTTACAATGACCCGCTCTATTACCCCTGAACCGAAAAATTCCATTCGCTTTCAGAATCGAAAACAATTCAGGCTGAATGGAGTGATAAAAAGTCTTACGGATGTTAAAAAGCTGACTACGGGAATACATTATAGTTGTTGTTTTACAACAAGACATGTTAGAATGCGAATTTTCTGTATGCATAAAATGCAACTCGTCCTTGCTAGTGCATCCAATACGAGGGCCTGGGTTAACAGAAATATCCATAAATATTGTTATATCATGTGGAGGGTCATGACCAGGAATAACTAGAGTAGTTTGGCCATGTTTGGACCATTTGACTAATGGAACTTTTGAGAAATTAAATCCAGTACGGCACAGCTGTAATGTTACCCCATGACAGGGTGTGATTGGCACAACAAAATTAGTCAGACACATGTACTGATCTGCAGACGCAAAATACTCATTTCTGACAGTCTCAGCATCAGCAAAGATTTGAACCCGTTGTGACTTATGTATGATAAAAAGCAGATGTAAAAACACCAACAGACGAGCACGGGCACTAATGGCAACAGCCATGGTGAACACACGTTATTACAAAATGTGAACTCGACCAGAGATAAAAAACACATCAAAAAACATCAAAATAACAAGCAATACTTATCGGATAAAGCACCAAAATATATCACAAATAAGCACAGAAAGCTTACCAAACACGTCAACAATAAATAAAAAGACGATGCCAAAAACTCAGCAAGGATAAAACGGATAAAAATAAGCAAGCACTGGCAGAGAAAATAGAAGTGGCAGCTACAGAACAGCGCCCTCAACATGCATGAATAGACCAATCCATTAAGCCCCGCCTCCTTACGAGTTGACCAATCACAGCCACGAAACCTGATCACCATTAGAGCAAAGATCACCAAACGGCTCAAATGGTGATCAGATTTCGCGGCTGTGATTGGTCAATGAGAAATGGGCGGGGCTTAATGGATCGGTGTATTGTTTTTTTCCCCCAGATTCAAACCTCTTTGGGTGAAAATTATCCAAACCGTATTACTTCAAAGGGAATCCTTTCTCAAATTAGTTGATACTATCAACAGCTGCAGTGCTTCTCACCAAGTAAGTTTTGTATGGTGATTAATTTTTGGAGTATTTACCAATCTATGACCCTACCTTTAAATAACTTTCAAAGGAAAGTAATTTCTCATCTTAAAAGTAAATACATCAAAGGGGTAGCACTTTAAAAAACCAGGGGAAAAAAAGGAAGAAAAGAAAAGAAAAAGTGGAAGATTTTTTAAAATACAGTAAAAACTTTCTGTGGCAAAAAATGATTTCTTCAAAAAAGCAAATTCCCAGCTGAAAGGTCGGTAAAAGATCCCAGAAATGATTACCTTCTTCTTTGGACGGCTGATCAGAAGGGGCTGGGTCATGTCTACGATTTTGCGCTCGTATGCATCCTGGTAGTACTGCGCATAGCTTATTTGGCTGCCGTCAAATTTGGCAAATGTGTGGGACGGGTTCTTGTTCCAGTCAATGTCATCGACTCGGTAGGTCTTGTTGTTGTAGCTGAAAATGCAAATCCAAATGAAACCAGCGGAGTGTAAATTATCGTAGAACAGCTTCGATCATTGAACCCTGATCACCTATAGCATCATCAATGGTAACAAATACCCCCTTCTTTCTAAGCACACCAGCTTAAATCTATCTTTGAAATGTTATATAACAGCCAGTAACTGAGTAAGTCTCTTTTTTTCCATCACAATATTTTACAATTTATTTTAGGGGTTATTCCATGTCAAATCAACCCTTTTGGTAGTTATTTTTTTGATCTTCCCATGTGTGTGTTCCACAAAATTCCATAGTCTGCTCTGGAATTATGTGGCAAGTGCATTACATTGATACAGCAATACACCCTTTCTTCAAAATTCCACAAAACCATAACTTGGGGGAATTCTGTAGAATAATTATTATTTTTCTTTTATCCAAGTGAACTATCCAATTGTAGAAGGGTAAATAGCAATTTGAAGGGCTTTTTACAAAAGTTTCAAAATGATGCCAGGCCCAGCTCTCTAGGTGCTATATTTTCTGGGACACAGATGTTTTAAGACGGTCATTGGCTCACAGTTTGTTCTTTCTAGTTGTAGCAATACAGGAATGTGATAGGCTGTTGAAAAACCCCAAACTGAGCGCAAAGCTTGCGAGCACAAAGCCCACTAAAAGTAATAACATTTATCTTTGGTTTTAAAAGCCATACTCTGCAATCTGGGGCGTTTAACTTATATATGGTTTTATCTTCATTAAAAAAAAAAAAAAATTATTCTTGAATAAAATAAAAAAGCAAGGGGGGCAAAAAACGAACCAAAAACGGATTTCTTTTTTTGGGGGGGGGGGGGGGGGGGAAACCCAACTGGATTTCCGGTTAAAAACGGAGAAATCACATCCCTGGCAATACCACTCACAGTGCGAGAATGGATGGATAAACCGTCCACACAGTCACGAAGAACATCTCACATGATCATCGGGCATACTGTTTTTATTAAACTAATTGTGTGTTTTTGGTATCGTTTTGAGAGAGAATTAAATAAAGAGAAACAAATCTTTCCGTTTATGCAACTGTCTTTCTTATGTGTCGGGTTTTAAAATGATTTATGATCATGGGAAAAATGAACCACATGTGGGTCCCGATAGAACCCCCCAATATTTCGCAGCGCTGTACCAAAAAAGAGTCCCAAATTGCACTAGTATTTGATACATACCTGCCAACATTGAAACCTCAGAAATAGGAATACCAGTTTTACGAGTCCACAGATAGCAACGCAAGAAGTCGTGCGAGTAAAGCTTATTACATGTAAAAATACAAATTATGTACATACTTGTACAAAAATCACTGTATCCCATAAGAAAACCTCTATTGTCGCAAGCAAATGGCACAACTCTCTTTTGCCAGAACTTTTTGATCTTGTTCATTGTTGTGATTGTTAGAAAAAGGATTGTTGTGATTTTTTGCAGCCTGTAATCTCAAAAATCTGGGAAATTCAAACTAAATCTGAACAGTTTGCAGGTTTGTTGATATCTGGCTGAACCCTGATCCTGAAAGGTGCACTTGTCTTACCTTGTTAAGACAATTTCTCCTATAAGGAGCCGGGTGACCTCATCATGGAATGAGTTGGGTTTCTTGTTGTACAGATCGGTCATCAGGTCCAGCACGGTGTCGAGGCGTAGGATCTTGTGTGATACGTCTGCCATCAACAAGACATCCTTCTCGTACTGTAGTATGGAGGTGATAAACCCGGGCCACATCTGCAAACTGTGAAGAGGTAGATGGATCACATTTCCTGTCATTACATTTACTTTTTGTTGTTGTTCCTTTTTAAATGAGATATCGCCTAACATCACAAGGCCAGAAGGCCACTTCAAGGTGAGGGCTACACTGAACTGATTTGGGCTGTCGACCCAAATCAACTGTCACCAGGGGCATGATGCCACTTACTTCCTGGGGCTGAAACAGGGTTACCCCTTCACAGTCCGTAAGGACGTAGGCAAAGGTATCATCTAGAAGGAACCTGGCTAGTAGAGCAGAATGCACTACCTTCCCAACTAAGGTAAATGTGGCTTGTCCATACACTGACCAAGTATCAAGACTGAAACCTACTAACCAAGACCTAATTTCAAGACCCTCCATACCATCTTTGGAAAGAGAAAGATGTCAAATGATGGTAAAATAAAACAAAGTTGCTATTAAGCAATCTCTTCAAGAGCCATATGGTTGTGTACAGATAAGTGTTTAAGATTTACAATGAGGAAAGAAAGACAAAGAAGTCTGACATTTATTGACAGATCTCAATGATTTTTTAATTAAATATGACAAAGAATTTAATAAGTCAGAACTTTTTTATTCCGTACTTTGCTATAAAACAGTGTCTTGAAGGAGAAAATGGAGCTTCTAAAAAAGGCCTTTGAACAAGAGCTTCCGATTGTATAAGAGTGTGTGCTTCAGCGGTTGTTTATGTCCAAACAATTCGGAGATGAAAGGGTTAACCCAACTATAGAAGCAGAGAAATTGACTTGCCACTCAACTTTGGACTTTTTTAAGTACAAAAGTGGCACGATAAATCTCACCATGTACAAGAGAATTGTGGATTTAGTCGCAATGAGACAGCACTTAAACATTGGCAAACGGTTGGGAACTTACCCATGCTGTTGGATCATTATAGGAGTCTTAGGGTTGTAATAATGACGTCCAATCTGTTCCATTCCGACAAAAGCTAAGATCCTGTGGACAAGACGAACATTGTCAAAATAATGGCAAATCATAAATGGGGTGAACAACTAGCGTTTTTTTACTGATCATATTATGGTTTTGAAAAACAAATAATAATAATAATAATAAATAAAAAGAGAATTTATTCTTTCAAGTACACAATGAAAACAACTTCTCAAGAAGTGGTGATGGCTCTGAATAGAGCCGGTTGGTTGTTCTCCACCAGTGTGCTGTAGTCGTCATCGTTGAAAAAGAGTTCTTGAGTTTCAATGAGAACAGCCTAGAGAATTACTTTTAGCCCTAACCAGGCCTGGAATTACATGGAGGCCACGGCATTGTTGCCCTTGTCTTGGCCTTGGTGCCACTTCAAAAGCTTCTCATAGACTTCAAGATTTTTCATTGGATTGGATTGGTCTTTAAACAAATCATGACAGTAAAGCAGAATAGACCTTATGCATTGACGTCACCAAGCCGCCATCTTAGAGGTAAACTGATGATGAAACAATGGAAACGCGCTGATTTGTACGCGCGGCGCACAGGACTGGCCAATGAACATCTTCCTTTTGACCTCTAGGTGAGGGCGCCCTACTCAAATGACGTCATGTGCATAAGGTCTATGTGCATTATATGGTCCTGCATTTTGAACGGCCATTTTTCCCGATATTGAGAAATATTTTGTTAGGCATGGCCTCTTTTCCTTATTGCAGGCGAGATGCTTCCCCCATCTTTATCTGCACCTTACACAAACACAAACCCTTACGGATCCGGTTTGTCGGTTACTTTGATTGTTGTTCTATTATTCCCTTTTCTGAAGAAATTCTCTGTGGGGTACCACTAGAACAAAGAAAACCTTGCGAGATAGCAACATGTTCCATTGTTAAAAGTATCCTGAAGTTGGCATGTGTAAGGGCACCCACACATGTAGCGGTAGTACTGGCGTGGAGCAAGGGAGGCATTCAAGCTTTATTTCAGAGTAATGAACAGTTTTACTTGAGACTGTTAAGGGTTTTCCTCATGCACAAGCTAGAAAATCGAGCCGATACGCGCAAATTTTGGCCGATACGCCAAAAACAAAACTCTTAAAATCAAGTTTCACAAAAATTATTAGGAGAAATCTATACAGAATGCTCCAGATTGCACAGTAGGGATTCTGAAAACAAGAAAAACACCAAGTAGAAAACATTCCCAAGACCTTGTTTTATTTCAGCGCGCATCGGCCAAACATCCCAAACTTTAGGCCAAGAATGCACCTTGGTTTTTGAAAAAAAAACTGGGGAGAAACCCTGCTGATGTTCAATAAGAAATCAATAACAGAAGAAGTCAACATACTTGCGGAAGATAATATTGTAGACCTGAATACATGTTGGCGATGTTGGAGCCAGCTCATTGGTGAGGGTCACTGTGACTTCCACGATATCATCGGAATTCTTACGCTTCGTCATCAACTTTGTCACCTAAAAAGAATGGACAAATTGTGATCATTCAGACTCAACCTCGTTCCCAGTGGTGTACGATTTTGCCGCATCATTTTCCCCCCAGTTCACCTTGCTCGATCATAACCCCTTGAAGTGTGACTTTGAAATATCCAAATTTATTTGATATTTTGCTTACTCCTGTGGTTGATCCATTCTGTGTTAGAAACAGACACAGAGAGCTCAAAAAAAAAAAAAGAGGCACCAAGTCAAAGAGCAACTGGTCCCCTCTCATTCTTTGATATTGTGATTTGTCTAACTGTATGCAGTTTAGGGTGACCGTGTAAACAAACAATTCATTTAAATTGGATTGCCTCAAAATACTTGCATTTTGCCATGTGCGCATACTAAGAGCTACATGTATGCAAGTACCCTGCGAGTGCTCCAAATTTTTTAACAAGCGTGTGCTTTGTTTACTTTAACAAATAAAATCCAATTTAAACACCAATTAAAATTGTTCTTATAACAAATTGCTATGGGTACTTTTATTTTCAAGTTTTTTGTATAAATAGAATTTAAAAAGAAGATTGCATTTCATAGAAAAGTATTCTTTCTTCCAAGTTGTTTTCTTGTTTCCGATAGACATGAGACTTGCACAGTCTATTTTACATAGACATTAAAAGATTTGGACACAATTGTGCTGTGCCATGCATCCCTTGATTGTTGTTTGTGTGTTCCAGAATTTCGTGATGAAAAAAAAAAACCATTAACATCCTGGCATCGGCAAAACTCCTTAGAAATCAAAGGCCTTTGAGAAATGAGAAAAAAGGGAGAGTGAGTCAGAGTCCCAATTGGCGGCTATGGCTACATTGTTGCTATGGGCCTTCCATACTTCCAACACATTCACATGATGATAAAGCCACAGCCGTAGCCAATACATCAAACACAGCCCCGAGTAAAAAATCACTTACAGGTTGTTCAAGCTTTCTCAACAAGAACAGAGTCATTCCGTCAAAGGCCAAGGGAGTACCAAGGACCTCTGTGTGGAACCGCAGGATTGCCTGGCGGGCCCTAGGGCTCTCAATCATTGGGTTGAAGGCTACATGGTACTGGTAGAGAAGCCACCTGTCCTCTGCCCTCAATCGAAAGCAGTTAGTGAGCACCTCCAGTTTGGTCCCAGCAGTTCCTTTACAATACAACGAAAAAGAGTATATACTTTAACTCTGATTTTTTTAAATTGCTTTTTAAGCTGAAACATCACATACAGGTTATGCACTCATAATTTATTAAAGATTACATTTGTTGAGAAACAACATTTTTTCTAGTACAATATATTTTGCACATGTTCAGGGATGCCTGTCTCTTTGTGAAGATGAATGCCCACTTACCAATTACCGTAATTTCCTGCGGATAAGGCGCTCGGCGCATAGGGCGCAGTACCTCAAATTACCAAAATAAAATTTAAGGGTTATCAGATAAGGCGCCCGCCCCGCCGCATAAGGCGCAACCTATCTTTGACATTATACACGCTCGCAAAGTACCATACTGCTTGTTATCATTGTGATGGTAATAAGCACACTTACCATAGCGCAAAAGGATCGTAATTTTATGATCACGAAGACGAGTAAAACATCACTGATATTTTTTCTTTTTTAATTTTTCCATGTTCGTTTAAAAAAAAATTATATAACCAGAGCTTTACAGTTTTTCGTTTTACACAACGAACGCCGAAGATAAAACGTTTTCCCTTCGTTACCCCCAATGAATTGGTTGCTAGTCTGTGCTATCTCGCTCTTTTGATCACTACAATACTTGCAAGAACCAACTAACGCTAGAGGGCGCTTTCTTAATAATGCTTTCACATTAGGAACGTACATCCTCTGTTGGCGAAATTCACGATAACATACAGAAACCACTTGTTTATAATAACTAGTACCTGTCATGTGATATAGCAGCTTTCACATTAGGAACATACGCCCTCTGTTGGCGAAATTCACGATAATATACAAAAACGACTTGTTTATAAAGACTAGTACCCATCATGTGATAAAGCAGTGTACTGTGTGCAGCTTTCTTAATAATGTTTTCACATTAGGAGCGTACGCCCTCTGTTGGCGAAATTCTCGATAACATACAAAAACGATTTTGTTTATAAAGACTAGTACCTGACATATGATAGCAGTGTACTGTGTGTGCAGCATTGATCGTCGCTCATTCGCGACATGGCCAGTGACTTTGTTCTTCGGTAAGTTGTCAAAAATGTGAACGGTGCAGGTTTTATTTTAAGAAAATTGTGACATGTAGAATTACCCTGGACGAAATAAAGGAACTATTTTGCAGTATAAATGTAAGATTTCACATTGTAATCATCACAATGAACTCATTCGAAATCAGACAAGACGCAGTGACTTTTTTTTACCTTTGAAAGTCAGATAAGACGCGTCTTATCCGCAGGAAATTACGGTAATGTAATTAAGAAAATAAGTATATTTTTGATTAAGCAGTATGAATTAAAATCATATTTAAAGGCAAGAAATGAAAAAAAACCAAAAAACATGCCCATCCCTACGTAAAACGGTGAAAAAATTGTGAAACAAAAACTTAGACGACTATATAGTGTACTACAACACCTTCTTTGCTGACGACGTGCGCTGGTCGAGTCTTTGGATCACCGTATACTGGGTGGGATTGCTGACTTCGTCCACTGATTCCACCCAATCCTCCTTCCCCTGCTGCACCCATACTCAGTGCGGCCATCTGGCCTGTAGGCGGCTCTTTTGGTCCCTCTGAAGCTACGGGCGCTGAATAAAAAAAAAATTAAATGTTTGGGGTCAATATAATAATATTGGTTTGCAGTGAACGATTTCCCTTGTATAGCAGACCAAAATGCTTCACAAAATGCTCGGTCGCTACTCAAAAAACACATCTACGCAAAATTGCCGGATGAAATTATTCCCTGGTTCGAATATTGCCCACATCTCCTATTAGCTAGATCGTGGTACTCTACAACATTATTATTCGTGTTCATCGGGCATCCTTAGACCACCCTCAGGGACTTTCTTAACTCCCTGGGGAGCATACAGTTCCAGGCTGCCTATGTTCGAGATAAGGGGTTAATTTAACACATTACTGTCTCAGCCCTCTAAAGCTACCATGTATACACCAGGCCTTCATTTTAATAAATCCGAGGAGAGCTGTAAATTGCTCTCCTTAAATCAAGAAAGTGAATTAAGGAGAGCGATTTAAAATTACTGCGCATGTGCATGAGAATAGGCGATCACAAAAAATCCGGAAAAATCTAACGCTAAAAATTTTGTCCGGATTTTGGGCAAGGCCCGAATTTGTGGTGTCCGGAATTTGGGCAAGTTGACTCGTGCGTCAGCGCCGCACTCTGTGAACCCCTCGGGCATTATTGGGACCATAGATGGGACCGGGGACGAGTAAATAGGAGGAAAATACTTTTACAAAAGATGAAACCAGACGTATAGTGTCTAAAAAAACAAAAAAATACAATCATAATGATCTTCCGAAATAATCCACGAAAATATGAACGGAGCAGTCATGACGTTTTCAATGGTTTTTGTTAAAAGAAATTTTGATGTTTGGGGTCTTTACCTGTGTTAGTGAATCATTGGGTTAAGTGTTGCCTTTTGGACATTGAAAATTGTTCTTGAAACACATCCTCGAAGATCGCAAACCAAATCATTTTGGAAAAATAATGTAAGACGTCAACTCAAATGTCGTCGACGATCCCCTCACACGTGTGTGACGCACACTCATTGCATGAAGTTTCTTCCAGGTCATAGTTCAATGCGTAAAAATATCTCCAGCCGTAAAACACATTAACAGGGTTCTGCCCACGGTGGTCGGTGCCGGAAAACCCGACCGGCACTCATGATTCCCCGACCGGCACTCGCAGATTTTTTTCTTTTTCCGACCACCACACATTTTCCCTTTTATTTTGCCCATTTCCTTCAAAATATTTTGAACAACGTGTAAAACAAATTATTTACCAGTAAACAGTTTTATCCAAAGTTTCGAGTAGCCTACTTCTTTGGTTTGAGTCTATTTTAATGATCCAGGATCGAGCATTCCTCGCCTCCCGCCTGTACGATGTACAATCCAACGCACGAAACCCGCATTGATTTTGCAATGGTTTCCAGTCACGCTGATTATAGCTTTACGCTTGGAATAACATGATACCAGTTTCATCATGTTGCGAACCCTATTCTACAGCGTTTAATACAACGGAAATGAACTGCAGAGTAAGCACCATGCTATAGATGCTGTAAATTGTTTTCCCATGGCGGTAAAGGCGTGCGCGCACCGAGGGCCTACATTCAAGGCACAGCTGCAGGGCGCACGTGTGAACCACTCCGTGCACGATCGAAAGGAAATTGACTTGACTGTACTAGGGAAAAAAAATTTCCGGCACTAAACAAATCCTGGGCAGAACCCTGCATTAAACGAATCGAAGAACTGGCGCTTTTGCCTATGAACGCGGGTAGTGACGACTGGTGAAAAAGGTCTAACGTTTCGCGGGTATCCACACAACACACCGTGCGTTGTTGTCAGTAGACTTTTCAATGTCTCCACACATGTTCCTTTGCTGCAGCAGTAAACATACATGTGTACATGTACTACGGTCAAACTGTACCGCGAATGAAGCGGGGAATGAGAGAAGTCTACACATATCAATAGATCTAGCTGCATACAATACACGACGCACATGGAAGAAATAAATCACCGCATGGTGGTGCGGCCGCCGCCGGGCCGCAATTTATTTACGAACGGTGAAATAAAGGTAAAATTAACGGGGGGGAAAAAGAAAAAGCGTGCACTCTTTAGATGTTGCCACTGCCAACTCCGAGATTCAAGCGGCTTATTTTAATCAACAACTAGGGTTTTGAAAAAACATACTCTTGTTAAATTTGTAAGGAGCGCTTTTTTTTGCTCTCCTTGGAAAACATTAAGGAGCGCGGAGGAGCGCGATCGCGATCCTTTAAAATGATGGTCTGATACACCATTATGGTTTAGTGCCATGCTCAAGGACATCAGTGCCATGACCAGGAATTGAACCCACACTCTGAGCATTTAGCCATCAGAATTTCAGTCCGATAAAATAGACCGTACGGCTATTGATTCCGACAGTCAGGTTGCAAGGTTGAAACCTTAACCGTTGTTTGAGATCCGTTTTTAAAACCTACCCCCTGATCCAGGGACTTGGGATGACCCTCCTCGAGCTCGGCCTCTCCCAGGGGTGGGCAGTGGGTCCGGTTCTGCTGGGGGCATACGTGGGGCAGGTGCTGTTTCACCGGGGCGTCGGGGTTGGGGTTGCTGCTGTCCTGTGGAGGCACGTCCCCGTCCTCGGGAACGTCCACGGGCACGGCCGCTTGACGGTTGATCTGCCATGGTGGGGAAGTTGAGCTTCTAGCTCTGTGGGGAGAGAGGGAGAGAAAGGAAGGTGTCAAGAGGCTATGCAAGTGTATCAAGTAAAATTTGCAGCCATGGCAATTATTCAACAGCAAGCAACATCAGATATTGGGTAGTTTCAACATCATGTTGGGTTATCTTTTGTCTACTGCATTTTTACTCGAAGAAATCTACGAGTCTCCATAAACAAACAAGGCCTTGCACATTGCACTATTATCCATCAAAATTAAATCTACTAGATAAATTCATTTACAGTAAATAATCTGCAAACAAGACCTTGCAAATTGCATCATCATCCTTCAAAATTAAATTTACTAGGTGAATTCATCTACAAGTTATCACCTTACTGAAACAACCGCTCTACATAAAATGAGAGACAAACCACGGTGTTGCTCATCATTGTAACCCACACAATGAGCCGACCCATGATAAGTTTATTCAAGTCGATTGATTTTGACCAGGGGTGAGATTTGACTGGACAATATTCACAATAATATCGTCACAACACAATTGAGAAAATTATCGTCAATATAGATGTTGTTTTTACAAATATCGAAATATCGTGATAAAGACAATATTTGTTAGTAACTAGACGATATCGTGTGTTGTTCGCTAGTATTACTGTGAGTATTCTAAAGTCTGCCTTCTTCGCGTTAGCCATTGAGTAATATGGAAGGCGACCGCCCTACACAGCATGAACACCAGTTTTGTTTGGGTTTGCATGTTCAGACTTTAAATGATTCGCGACCCTTCACAGAATTAACAGGAAACTGAAGACTCTGTATACGTCTTCCCATCTAGCCATGGTTGTCTTTCTTTATGGTATCGCTGAAGCAGCACGAACGCGCTTGACACAGGCTGAATGGCTGACAGGCCGCTTTCCGATTGGCCGAAACGCACTGGATCAGTGTGAATATTTATGACATATTGGTTCTCACAGAGCTGCCATCCCAAAGACAGTATTCATCAACTCGATCCCGCGGATGGTTTATCTGCCGCTAGCTCTCCTAGCGTGCTAAACTTTATTGTTAGGGGATAAAAGAATGGTGTGTTGCCGTGGGAGCGAAGCCGCAGAGGAACGTCTCTTGGTGAGCAATCACCACGTGGTCGGCAGCTGGTGGTCGGGTAACGTCATGTGCACTGAAAAGTACATTTAAGTATTTATGTAACGTGCAAGTGTATGTCAATTATGAACGAATCGGAACAAAAATCGAGGCACCAGCTTTTAGAGATCGCAATGTGCAATCGTGGAGGTAGAAACCATGAATTAGTTGTGTCGGAACCATGATAAAAAGCACAACAAAATGTAAGACGTTCTGTTTTCATGGAATATGGATTCTATTTTATAAGTGATTTTATCTCAGTGGTTAATCCATTTACAGTCATGTCTTATTTGTTTATGTAATTGCTCATTTCCTACCTGCAGTAAAACTTCACAATATATAGTCACATCGGCATCATTTACCGGACGATATAAATCACCAGTCGAAATTATTGATATTGTCCAGACCTAGATTTGAAGAATGTGGAAATTCCAGAAAAATGGCTTGCAGGGTTGAGGTTCCCCCTTCTTCTAGACTCGGAACCAGCAATACAAAAGAACAGGTTTGACCACAATGTAGACTATTTTTTCTCACTTTGGTGACTGTTTCACTTCTTTTAAGCCAACAGAGGGCGTATGCTTTATATCGCATTGTTATGAAACTGAAAGCTCCCGGTAGCGTACAAAGGTTTCTTGCCTTTGCACGAAAACTACCAGCCCAATCATTAGAAAAGATGCGACACATGTGGGTGTCTCTGTTGCTGGTTCGGAGCGGGTGTCTGTGACTGTGTGCATTGATCATAATTGCAATTAGTTTGATTTTGCAGCCTTTTACTGGTGACCATTTTATTAACACAATATACTTTGATATTACATTTTTAAAACATCAAATTACGAAAGCCATATTTCTAAAAATAGAACATCCAAGGCAGAAAATTTTTCCCAACAAAAGTCAGAAGGATCTCATCTTTGCATTTCCGTCATTGAGGTGACCTTTACTATGGAAAATCTACCTTGCCCTAAAGTCAAGATACCAGACCAGCAAGGCAATTCCTGATAATAAATTGAGTAAAAAAAGACCATAAAAAATATAGCAAGGTCATTTTATCCAATCAAAGATTCTGGATAATAAAATATCAGTTGACCCTTGATAAAGCAGCTGTTGGTATAATTGCTTCCCCAATGGTTCAATTGAATTACAACAGTTGAGGGTCACTCATACTGTAAAAGGGTCACTCATAAATTGTTTAAAAAGATTCATGATAATAAAGGCCTCACACACAAAAATTTTTTTCCTATAACCTCAATAATTTTACTTGTCATTTGAAAGACAGACTAGATGCAGACCATCATTTTAAAGGAGCGCGATCGCGCTCGCGCTCCTCCGCGCTCCTTAATGTTTTCCAAGGAGAGCAAAAAAAAGCGCTCCTTACAAATTTAACAAGAGTATGTTTTTTTCAAAACCCTAGTTGTTGATTAAAATAAGCCGCTTGAATCTCGGAGTTGGCAGTGGCAACATCTAAAGAGTGCACGCTTTTTCTTTTACCCCCGTTAATTTTACCTTATTTCACCGTTCGTAAATAAATTGCGGCCCGGCGGCGGCCGCACCACCATGCGGTGATTTATTTCTTCCATGTGCGTCGTGTATTGTATGCAGCTAGATCTATTGATATGTGTAGACTTCTCTCATTCCCCGCTTCATTCGCGGTACAGTTTGACCGTAGTACATGTACACATGTATGTTTACTGCTGCAGCAAAGGAACATGTGTGGAGACATTGAAAAGTCTACTGACAACAACGCACGGTGTGTTGTGTGGATACCCGCGAAACGTTAGACCTTTTTCACCAGTCGTCACACCCGCGTTCATAGGCAAAAGCGCCAGTTCTTCGATTCGTTTAATGTGTTTTACGGCTGGAGATATTTTTACGCATTGAACTATGACCTGGAAGAAACTTCGAGATAATTCATGCAATGAGTGTGCGTCACACACGTGTGAGGGGATCGTCGACGACATTTGAGTTGACGTCTTACATTATTTTTCCAAAATGATTTGGTTTGCGATCTTCGAGGATGTGTTTCAAGAACAATTTTCAATGTCCAAAAGGCAACACTTAACCCAATGATTCACTAACACAGGTAAAGACCCCAAACATCAAAATTTCTTTTAACAAAAACCATTGAAAACGTCATGACTGCTCCGTTCATATTTTCGTGGATTATTTCGGAAGATCATTATGATTGTATTTTTTTGTTTTTTTAGACACTATACGTCTGATTTCATCTTTTGTAAAAGTATTTTCCTCCTATTTACTCGTCCCCGGTCCCATCTATGGTCCCAATAAACGCCCGAGGGGTTCACAGAGTGCGGCGCTGACGCACGAGTCAACTTGCCCAAATTCCGGACACCACAAATTCGGGCCTTGCCCAAAATCCGGACAAAATTTTTAGCGTTAGATTTTTCCGGATTTTTTGTGATCGCCTATTCTCATGCACATGCGCAGTAATTTTAAATCGCTCTCCTTAATTCACTTTCTTGATTTAAGGAGAGCAATTTACAGCTCTCCTCGGATTTATTAAAATGAAGGTCTGTAGATGTATAGTTTATTGTATACAAATCCAATCCTGTAAGTAAATAATTGTATTTTTTCCTTTATAAAATTATCGCAACATGTTGACAAACAATTGCAAAGTGTAGATCAATATTAATATCCTTGGTCAATGAACTGTATTTTTCAGTGTGCACATTTTATGTTCAATATATGATACATTTAGCCGTACCCTGCTATGGTTGGGTATACTAGAAACATCAGGTTAGGCCATCAACTTTGTTTTGGCATTACAATAGGTCCATTTGGTTGGTAAGCAGTTTGCAACAGTCCTTTCTCTATGCAACAGCTACCGGTACTTCTATTTTCTTTGTAAAGGTTTTCCTTCACCCTTTGAACCTGAAATGACACTTTAGTGTCTTTCCCGTGAACACGGAAATATAAAAAATGACACTTATAGTGTCTTTTGAGTGACGTCTTTACTACCGCTTGACAAAAGAGGCTCTTTGGCCATTCAGAAAGGCTGTTACAGCAGGGTTCGGTAGAATAATCTCTGTGCTACATTTTTACGAAAAAAAATTAACCGATTTTTGACCGATTTTTGGGGAAGAAAATGTCAAAAGAAAAAAAATTCAAAATAGAGAGATAATTTTACTGATCATTTCCATAAAAAAAAAATTCAAAACGGGACTGGCCTTCATTTGTCTTTTACCTTTGAATTTGAGAGGGTTCGAGCCAATCAGAATGGCTGTTACAGCAGGTTTGGTAGTATAGTCACTCTACTTCCTGCTTCTCGTGTTATTATAAAAGTCACAGCGAAGTTTTTGACCGTTTGTGAAAGTAAATCAGTCAAAATGCAGGCAAAACGCTTCTGTGCTGCTGGGACACTTCGACAAATATTTGAAGATGATGATGAAGACTTGGATAATTCCGATTACGGGAATTAGAGTGACTTTGGGAGTGAATATGACAACGATATTATCATATTATTGATGATAGTCATGAGTGAGTGATACAGCAATGGATGTCGGTTGCTGGATCGGCAGCAACCGGTACTAATATTAATAAAGTTGAAACCTCAAAATATGCTAACATAATATATACATAATATGGCAATATGTGCAAATAACTCAGGGTCAGGGTGTCACTGTGCAAAAACAATTCAGGGTTCAAAGGGTAAATACCTGTTTGTATTGTCAGGACTGACTGACCCCTATCCATGCCTGATATCATTAATCCACATATAAACCTTTAGAATTCATAGATTATTTGTGGGGGGTGGGGGATGAGGGGTGGGGGATGAGGGGTGGGGGATAGGGGGTGGGGAAGAGAATAGAGTGGATAGACTGTGTAATGGGCAAAACTCTCCTTCACTGAACATGGGACTAATCGATTACTCAAGCAGAAGGCAATCAACTCCTGCAGCTTTAATACACAACTAGCGGGGGAGCGGGATGCCGCGCTTCGCGCGGCACCCGCTAGGTGGGCGCGATTTCTTGCACATAAAATGCGACCACGGTGCATGGGGGGGGGGGGGTGGTAATAGACCCTTCCCATGAAATATTTAAATTGCACTTCACGCGTGCGCACTTACACTGCTGGTTGGCAAAATGATGGAACATTTCCCCTTTTTGTGTGGGGCTGATGGTGGCGTGACGCAGACGCGCTTGTGCGTATACTTAGTGCACAACTCTATGGCGTTTGCCAACCAGCAGGGTTTGTACGCATGCGTGAATGTAATTAGCATATTTCATGGGAAGGGTCTATTGGAGAGGATATCAGAGTTTATAACTTTAAGAATTGGTTTGGTAAAGATATTTAAAATCTGTACGCAATGTAGTTATGTCCTAATGATAAAATGTTGAGCATGCAAAAGGTGTTGAGTGCGGTCGAAGGCGAAGCGTCGCCATCCCACCCTTTTCGCCCCCTTTTCTCGACTACGAAGCATAAGTTGGGGTGTGTTTTAATATTTGGGAAGGATATAAAAATGCAATGATGCATGCTTGGCATGATATGTAGGTTTTTGGATATATCAAGACTTTTTGAATATCCAACAAAGGCCTGAGTAATCCATGAAATATAGGGCCTATGCTTCTGTGCTCCTAAAATTTGTCAAATGTTTGAATTCATGTATAATACTTGATTTCCTTTTTTCTTTATTTCTGGATTTCTTTGTGTCTCTATCTCTTTATTTTTTTAAATGTGTCTTTGTTTCTATATTTTCTCTTTCTGAATATCCGTGTTTGCCCGTGGTGAACTTTGTATTTTCTCAGTATTCTATTTCATTGTTTCTGTAATTAGGCCTATTATGTGTTTTTCTGACTCAGTGGTCTGTTTGTCTTTTTATTTGTTTATTTTGTTTATGTCTTAGTTTCGTTATTTCCTTAGTTGCAGGGGGCGTATTATTTATCTCTGATATGTTTCTTGATATCTATTGACGTTTATTTTGTAATGTTTTTATGTCACTATGTTACAGTTGATTTCGATGTTTCCATGTCACTATTTCTGTGTTTTTTTTAATTATTTCGGCATGCGTTTGTTTCCGTATTTCGTTCTTCTAGATTTTGTAAATGGTTGATAATACAATAATAATGTTAAGTATTACAGGGGTGTGATTTTGCACATTTATTTTGTTGATGACAGTTTTGTAAACTTGTTTTTGTCTTGACAGACCCTGTTGTTCAAATTTTATTCATCGTACGTCTAAAGATTTAAATAGGAAACGAAAATAAAATAAAAATGATTTGTGTGTTTTCGTTTTCCTTTATTTGTTCCTTTCTGTCTCTCTTTGATTTCTTGATTTATATGCTTGTTTGGAGGAGGCTTTATTTTTGTCCATTTTCCCTTTCATTGTGTCGTTATTTCTTGCTTTCTTTATGCCTTGTTTCTTTATTTCTTTATTGCTCGGAAATTATTGGTTGCATTTAGGCCTACATAGCACTAAATGCAGGTAACGACTAATATTCGACAATGCTTGTCTTTGTGAATATTATGTTGTTATTCAGTCAATGAGTAGGCCTAACGTAAGCAGTCAATTTATGAAAGAAATAATTGGGCCTATAAGGAAAATTTATAAAGGGGACATAGGAGGTCACATCTGCCCAATAAAATGAAATGAGATGGAAGAAGACAAAGCATCATTAACAGAAAATATGCAGTATCTGTAGAAATTAGGATTACCCCCTACAAAATGCAGTAGATATTTATTGATAAATTATTTAATACCATTTAAACCCACAAAACGTGCAACAAATATCTTCTGAAGACAAACAACATTATAAACACAATCTTGTCGAGAGAGCTGGGAAATTACGGCGATCGTCGCTGGTACACACTCTCTTTCTAAAGCGTTGTTCGATGGAAAATGAGGGCACCAGTTATCCCAACATGCAAATTGTTTATTGCATGCATCCTTGAGAAATTACCTTAGTCATGCAGCGCTACTTCTGATTGTTCACTGAAAAGACTCATGGGTCGTTAAAACCGTGGACTTTTGGTGACACAAAATGCAGTAGATATTTATTGATAAATTATTTAATACCATTTAAACCCACAAAACGTGCAACAAATATCTTCTGAAGACCAACAACATTAACACAATCTTGTCGAGAGAGCTGGGAAATTACGGCGAACACCCAAGACCGAGGAAATAACGGACCAATCACTCGTGGGAAGTCATCACACGTGAGAAAAAAAAGATGGCGACCCAATAAAAAAGATGGCAGCCCAGCGCAACCTCGTCCTCGAGGGGGCGAGGTCACCGTGCGCAAGGGGACGGTCGGATCTCGCAGCGCCTCGGGGTGGAACTTGGCACCGATTTTAATTATATAGATGAATAAGCAACAGGTGGTGCACAACAAAAGGTGCAGTGCCTTCCAAGTGAGGATGTTTATCCCCTGCTTATTCACAGTCAGGGTTACATAACCAATATGGCCTTTACTTAAGGCCTATGATGCTCCAGCAACAATACAAGCAAAGGAGAGTGGTCAACTAACAATCCTTCTAACCACTACACATCACAGACTGAACAAGAAAGGCATGACTCACACTCACAGGGATTGACCTTGAACAGTCAATATAGAACACATGGCATTCCAACACAACCCAGTGCAAAAAGCCAACTCTACATCAAAGGGCTACATATAGGTCAAAAATAATATAGGGAGAAACTGTACAGCAACAATAAAATAGGGGAACATAGGCCTACTATATTATGGGGTGTTTGTCAAATAATTGTTTAGCGCATTTTGACACGTTTTTAACATGGTTTAAATTAGGCCAAGTAAAAAAAGTCACGAGGTCCGAGGTCCGGACTAAAAAAAAAAAAGGAGGCAGCGCTTTACTATTTACTATTTATAGCTATTTTTTCCAAGATGGCCACCATCGCCATGCTAAATGTGGCTGGCCAAGGTATATTTATTCACAGATATTGTGCTATTTGAGTATGCTGATGCAATTTATGACAAAACAAATGATTTGTAAGACCCTTCACTGCAGAATCGCAGCACTATCACCTTCGACAACAGTTGCTGCCCGCTCTGAAAAGAACGCCAAGCTGGGTTTGGTGCCAAGACACTGGTGATATATTAAGTCAGGAGAATCACACTTTTAGCCCTCAACTAGGTAGGGACTGCACACCTGAGAATATTGAAATGAGAAAGTTGGGAATTCTTGAGGTAAAGCTGCTATTTTTGGCCTAGATCTAATTGGATTCAGGAGATTCAAAATATCA
Source organism: Leptasterias polaris (assembly GCA_037783415.1). NCBI lineage: Eukaryota > Metazoa > Echinodermata > Asteroidea > Forcipulatida > Asteriidae > Leptasterias > Leptasterias polaris. The sequence goes on along the minus strand of JAZGTN010000003.1, from coordinate 5,826,931 downwards.
GAGATGCCACTCAGTTTTATCCCAAAAATCTTAAAAGTGTGTAAATTTGGGCAAGGAAGCCAAAAAGACTAAATATAAATAAAAGCGCTGCATTCTGGGCTTCAAAAAAATCTGATTTCAGCTTTAAATCTTCAAAAAAATCTGACTTAAGATCAGATTCTATTTTCCCCCTTTTTCTGAATAGTAAATAGTAAATAAGAGGATGCGGCGGCCAAAAAAAAAGGCGGGCGGGGATGAGAAACTCTTAAGTTTTTTTACTTGGCCTTATAGACTGCAAGTCTCGTGCGTATCCGAACGAGAAAACACGTCAAACGAAGAACATTTTTATTTCTGAAATCAAATCTTTGTTTTAAATTATATCTCATGACAAAATCTGAACAACAAAAATAAATCATTAACTTTTACATAAGTTTTATGATCGGAGGTGAGCACAAAATTCTTAATTTTTTGCAATAACCGGAAGCTCAGGTCAAGTTTAATTCTCGGGTTTTCTTCGTTATATTGTTGAATTGGTTTTACTTTCATATTTTGTTATCACTTAGTATTACACTCCCAACAACATGTATAATTTTCTAGGTCATAAACTACGTTAAACTAAAATAATTGACGAAACAAAATCTCGCTCATGTAAAACTCCATATGGTTAGGACCAATGGTCCTGGAAGTTCGAATGCGCGCGAGACTTGCACAGTCTATTGATGTTAACCATAAAAAGTTTTGTCAAATAAATTTTTATGGTTTACATACCAGGAAAGTAATGTGTTGTGCTTTTTAAATTATGTTTGAAAACTATGAACATACAATTAACATTTATAAATCATGGTTTATAAACCATAAAAATTGAATCGCTAGTAAAAAAAATTGTTTAACTATGACAATTTATTTATCAATAACTGGTTTGTAAATCATGGTTTATAAACCAATCATGGTTTATAAACCATGAAACTCAAATCATCATAAAAAATGGTTTTCAAACATTGAAAGTTGAAGCATCTTAAAAATATGGTTTATAAAATTTAAGCATCATAAAACATTGTTTATAAACCAAGAAAATTGAAAAATCATAAAACATGGTTTATAAAGCATGAAAAACTGTTCATTCACAAATCATGGTTTATAAAAAAGTGTGACCCTGTGTGACCTTTACTTCCGGTCGAAACCAGAACTAAGTTGAAGCGAAAAAAAGTATTCCAAGGCCTCATTTTGAAGTCTGCAAACAAGAGTATTTTACTGTACAATGTCTCTAGATTTGTTTCCTCTTTGATTTTGTTATGTTTTCTTGTTTTGGTGGTATTTTGGCAGGGTGATTGCACGAAGTCAAAATGCTGTGAGGAAGACGCTATCACAACTTGTATCGAGGTTTAACTCGTACCGAGGTTAACTCGTACCCAGATTAATTTGTACCCACAACTCGTACCGTCTAACCAAAAAAATGTGTATGTCGAAACAGAGGAAAAGTTCTGTGCGGCGTTAATTTCCCTCCGTCCGTCTTTATGACCATCTCAAGTTAGAATAAATATTAAACGATTCGGACTAATGTTCTACTTAGTTAAAGGCTAATAATGTGCAACTTTGAGCAATATCTTTTAATGAATTTCCCTTTTAAGTTTTAATAATAATATTATTTGATGTTTTATCTTTTTTATGCCTAAAAACAGACTGGATAAAAACCATCAAAAGGAATTTATTTCTAAATGTTTTGCAGTAATATTGCTCTAATGTTTTATTAAGTTCAGCCTGTGGCCGGCTAGTACAAGTAGTACTACTACTAGTACCAATGCATTTTTATTGCCCTGGTACTATGGTATGGCTACGAGTTGACTAGAATTGAAACCTTAAAACTAACAAGTTTTATAACTAAAATTTTAAATGAAAAAACAATTACAAGAAAATACAATTTAAACAAAATGTTTAAATTAATAAGGTATTAATGTTTATAAATCTAGTTCTAGCTACTTGTACTTTTACAACGGGCGCGATATGGTTGATTTTGTTACTTGTTAAAAACGACCCGTGGTCACCGTACCCCCCATGTCTCATTCTACAGCCAGCCATTCATGCAGGTCAAATTAAGTTGTCACAACATTGGCACTCACCAGTCACGTGGAGTGTGCTACTGTGCCAGCGAACAGTCATTTTTGACACAGACTCACAACGGAAAACACTTTAAAAAACTGATACATAATGCATAACAAACAGATAAAACTTACATCATACAATTCTACGTTATATCAGCAATACGAACATACCAACAGCAAAGTAAATCAAAAATGCAAAAGCTGAAATTTAGCTCACCTTTTTCGCACTCAGTTTTAATCTTTACTTGGCTATCTTCTTCACGAGCGAGTAAGAACGTTCTAAATCTCCTCATGGTGGTCAAGCAAAAAGAGCGCATGCGTGACTTGAACTCCCTGCCCCCCCCCCCTTCCCCCTGCACACAGCAAATCTAGCGCGTATCGCGATCGGAACAAGAAAACACGTCAAACGAAGAACATTTATTAAATTTTTTAAAATCTTTATTTTAGATTATATATATGAAAAACGTCTGAAAAAAAAAAAAAACACACTCCACTTGATATAAAAATAAGTTTTATCTTTTATGATAAAAACACAAATAATTTGCTAATTTTTAGTGAAAGAATCTTGAGACTCTGGGACGAGGATGCTTATTTGATTTTAACCACGCCGGATTCACAGAGCTAGAGAGGTCGGTGGGCCGAGTGTGCAATTTCCCCGTCGCCGCGCAATAGATAGGTTGCAGTATGACGTAAGTCGGCCATCTTTACGGGCAATTTGGAACACACAGTCATGCGTTACGCGTGAGAACGGCGTGCAGCACGCGCACATTTCACCAAACTCATTGCATGATTGGTTAATGATTGACGCGGTTGCGTTAATAATTTGAGCGCTTGACGCGCCTGCAAGCCAAAATGCGATTTGCCCGTAAAGATGGCGTCTACTGGGAACTATCTATGGGATCGCACGGACGGACAGGCGACTGCGTGCGATTTTCATTGCGCGAGAAAAACAAACGTTTACATAAGATCGGAGTATTACGGTGGCCTACAACTGTCACGGCAAAACCAAAAGCGCCACGGCAAAACCAAAAGCGCCACGGCAAAACCAAAAGAGCCACGGCAAAACCAAAAGCGGCACGGCAAAACCAAAAGCGGCACGGCAAAACCAAAAGCGCCACGGCAAAACCAAAAGCGCCACGGCAAAACCAAAAGCGCCATGGCAAAACCAAAAGCCAATTAATTTGTCACACAAATTGTTCAACCTAATTGCACCGTCAACATAAGAGTGGTATTCCTATTTATTGACATAAATCTTATTTAATTTCCAAATCGGGGGAAGGAACGTACACCGAGCATTGAAACGTTGCGATTTTAAAACAGCGGATTCTATCAGCGAGGTTTACCGACTAACAAACTTGACCCGCAATGACAAGGCTAGTTGGTGGTCTGGCTCCCTACCCCTCCCACATGTTCATGAGCTTCCAGGTACAGCTATCTCTTGGCTAGGGGGTTTCGTCCGTCGCACTGAGCCCCCCGCCGCGAGGCACTCTGCCCCGCCAGCTACACGAATTGCCCGTGTGTTATACGTACGTCCCCACACGCTGTGCACTGTCAAACACGCTTCCGTTGCTCGGACTGTCTGAAATAAAATCTTACGTTCGATTTTTTTGTAATTATTTACAAGTTGTACCCATAATTTGAACACGTATTTTCTTTTGTCAAAATACTCATGAACACAATCATCACTCTCATCACTCAGTTTTTAGTTGATCCATGGAGTCTTATTCCTCCATGGTTGATCGTGCATGATCAAAGCAACATAAAACTAACTCCATCCAGTACAGGATTTAATGTTTAATATTCATCAACAGTTTGAATATTCATAGATATAACAAAATTGACCAATCAGATGCGTCCGTACGAAATCGGCTGAAGTGCCCATAGGCCGTGCACAAACCGCCTGCGGGTTTCACAAGTCGGTAAATGCGACCAGTCTTGAGAGCAGTAATCTCGCACAGAGCAGCCCTCTCGCGGGATATTGCGAGAAAGCTGTTCCGCTATCACCGCGACAGACATTTAACGACTTGTCCACAAGTCTATCCAATTACAAAACTAAAATGTTCCTCAATTATTTTGCAGGTCACGTTTTGTATAAAAAAATAAAAAAAATAGTCTTATGATTTGTCAGAGATTTTTTTGTTCGCGGCGTTGAGGGTTTGTTTCGATTTTCGACTTGATCTCAAGACTGTGGCCGTTGCAATAATATTGTTGTCTGCATTATTATTAGTCAGCCAGGCAAAACCACCTGTTTTGCCATTTTGCGACCGAATTGCTATCCACAAGAGGGCGCTATATACTACAAAGCTGTGTACGACATCCTGTGCTAGGTTCTGTGGTTTTTCTTTTACCCCACTATCATTCTGTCTCTCCCCTTCTAACTTGTGTCCTTGGAGTCCAGAATGTCATTGTTGTCCATCTTCCAGTCAAGTCTTCTTTTCATCTTTATAAACCACCTCAAAACATCGAACAGATTTTGGAATCGCGATATCAAAATGAATTATTTACACTCACTACACACAAACACTATAAAATAATTCACAAGCAAAAATATTTCAGGGAAAAATTTCCCCCATGACGCATCTTTACACCAGAGTAAGCTTTGTATAAAGAGGTGAATACTTAAATTTAAAACAAGAACTTAGTGTCATGATGTCTTTAAATTAATACAAATTTCCGCTGATCAAGGCGAAGTGTTGTTGACATTAGTATAGGTGGAAAACGCTTCCGGGATGATTCGCCTTCGTTGCCTTGAAACTCTTTTGATCAACTTTGAACTTCAAACTTTAATTCCCATCATCAATCAACAACCGCTCTTGAACACACCGTAAAATATATTGATCGTGTATATAAGCATAATTATAGCCTATAGTGTAAACTTGTATTATTGCTTTTGCCAAACGAGTGGCCTATTTGTGTACAGGTTTATGTAAGGTTAAAGATAATAAACGGTTAATATGTTCTAGTTATATTTATTTTGCGTGTGAATGTGGGAAATTTTCACACATATTGTGATCACATAAAGTCACATTGTTAGATATTGATTGAGCAATTAAAATTTGTTATTATGATTATTAATTGTGTGTTTATTGAGACATTGTTCAAATAACATTTTGAAACCAACAAGCAGAATTCATAATTAGCATTATAGAAATTTTTAGTGTCTAGGAACTAATGATGCATTTACTGTTGATATTAGCACAAACTAAATCCTTGCACATGGTTAGATATTAAATAGATTTATGTTTTTTATAAGTAGTACAAGGGTTGCCATCACCCAAGAATTGGCTCTACTGGTAGGCCTATGTAATTCGCAAAATTTGCAGTGGGATCCAAACCCATCCCATTACGTGTGGCCAAACTTCAAAAATGGCTTAATAAGCACAATTTGAAATTAGCAAAGCACGCCGGAAAAATGAGCTTAAACAAAAATAATAATACAAGTCGACATTTCTTATTAATACACGTTTTCCAAGCGGACAACAAACTGCAGTTCCCGCCGTGCGTTGGGCGTTATTCTCTCGCAGTGTGTAAAAAGCCGCTCTATGAAATTAGAGGCTTTGGAACAAATTAAGGCATACCGACATTTTGGGAAGCAAACTACACTGTAAAAACGGCGCTTAGCGTTTAAACACACACACAACATGTTTACACGCAAACATGTTTAGAAATATGCTTGAAAGCTAAATGGGTATCTCCTTAACATGTCAAAAAGCTAAACGTGTTGAGATTTGTTATGCTTGTTTTAAGTGAAGTTTTGATTTTAAACACATACAAAACATGTTTACACGCAAACATGTTTAGAAATATGTTTGTAAGCTAAATGGGTATCTCCTTAACATGTCAAAAAGCTAAACGTGTTGAGATTTGTTGTGCTTGTTTTAAGTGAAGTTTTGAATTTAAACACAATCAAAACATGTTTACACGCAAACATGTTTAGAAATATGTTTGAAGCTAAATGGCTACCTCTTTAACATGTCAAAAAGCTAAACGGGTTGAGATTTGTTGTGCTTGTTTGAAATGCAGTTTTGAATTTAAACACATACAAAACATGTTTACACGCAAACACGTTCAGAAATATGTTTGAAGCTAAATGCTATCTCTTTAACATGTCAAAAGCTAAACGTGTTTTGAACTGGTTTGAACATTTGAATACACCAGAATGTGTTTACATCATTGAATACGTTTGCTATTGGTATGAAAAAGCTAAGCAGCTAGTCATGATAGGCTTCCACGTAGGCATATAGGCCTTCCTTGGAGAGCGTTTTTGCTATATGGCATAAACACATAATTAAAAGGGTTTAAAATAATTCGCATTTTGGTAATACGTAACTTTACAAAGGTATCAAAAATGCTCCACACGTTTAGCCCCTCATGGCAAGTAAAATTGCTCAGGTAGCAAACGTACTAAAATGATGAACACACATTCTGGTGTATTTGAATGTTCAAACCAGTTCAAACCTGCATTGATCGCAACACGTTTAGCTTTTTGACATGTTAAAGGGATACCAATTTAGCTTACAAACATATTTCTAAACATGTTTGCTTGTAAACATGTTTTGTATGTGTTTAAATTCATCAGTTTGTTTAGAATGAAATGGGCGGGGTTTCATTAAATATGCACAAATATAGACCTTGGTGTTTATTCAAAACCATTGTAGGTATAACAGCCTTTCCTGCGCAGTAGTTTACACTTTAATGTGTGTAATTCAATTGAAGCAAATTTTTGTTGTATCATATTGGCCAGCACTTCAAAGATTCACACCATGGGTAGAAAGTAAAGCCCAAAATGTATATAATTGGAACGGATTCTGAGACTTCAAAATGACCGTTTTCAGTATGACTGAAATTATGGCATCATTGCTCCTCAAATCATCTCGATGAAAATCATCTCGATGAAAATCATCTCGATGACCGTTGAGATGATGATGATTTATCGATTCTCATGCCGAGCGTAGCTTGGGCGTTATGTTTCAGTAAGCAGGCAGGCGAATGTTGCAACATTTCTCTTTTCTTTTCTTCAGGTGTTTAAAAATTAAGCTTATTCTCTGAAACGTGTTGGATTCTAAACATGTTTAGCACTCACTATGAACCCTAAACACATTCAATCTAAACGTATCACAGGCTAAATGTGTCTCGGGGTAAACATGTCACAGAAACGCAAAATCTAAACATGTTGAGGGCTAAACGTGTGAAAAAAGTGGGTACAAGCGAGGCGTTTAGAAATGTGTTTAGATTCTAAACGCCGTTTTTACAGTGTATATACGTGCAAATTAATATTGGTTCAATTAAAACCTTTTGTGAGCCCCGGACTTGATATTCTAGACTGGAGATACCATATATCTATTAGGGGGTCTTTTCCAAGGGTTGTTGTTTTTATTTTATTTTATGGGCTGGGGAAAAAGCAACAAACATTATACCCATCGTACACAACCCACGCTCATTCAACCTTTTAGGGGATAAACGTGCTGTGACGTATAAAAATATCTGTGTGATTTTCAGGTAGACGTCACAAAATGTTTTAGGCCTAAAACCAGGGCCCAATTTTCTAGAGCTGCTTAAGCAGAAAATGTTGCTTAGCAATTTTTGTGTTTAGCAGGAGCAGGTTACCAGTCACAAATTGTACATGTGACATGGTAGGGTAACCTTATTCCGGTAAGCATAATTTTGTTGTGCTTAGCTACTTTTTGTGCTTAAGCAGCTCTATGAAATAAGGCCCAGTTAAACGCAGTCAAACGCGAACAATGTAAATCAAAATGTATTATAACAATAAAAACAAAACAAGAAAGACATTTTACTTGAAAATTTAGTGTTTCATTCATTAGTTTTATGATGTCCAAGTCGGAGTATTTCCTTAATTTCGTCAAGGCTTTCATGGCTTAGACAGCTGTTTAGCTGCGAAGCGACTGGAACCGGAGACCACACGTGCTAGTTGCGAAGCCACGAGGCTTTTCTCCAACTTGTCAGCAATAATGTCTAATGTTTTTATTTATTTCTTGATGTTTGCGGCACAAAAATTTAATAGCAGAATTCAAAACCAATCATAATCGAAGGGGTCAGCACTTTGACCTAATATGCATTGTGATCGGGTTATGACCTTTCAGCACTTTACTTGTTTGCATAAAAACAATTAATAGTTTATTGTTAGAATCTTTATGAATAATTCAACAACAACAAAACGCAAATGAGTTGAACTATGTTCCCAGCTTAGCCTAATAACCTCTTCATGTTTACGAAATAGACTGCGCGTCCCACGAAGCCATGTCAAGCGCTCATCCCGACCACCAGAAGAGTCGCCTTTTGGCTAGATGTTACTCAAACACCTAAGCTGCTCTTTAAAAAAATATAACCGCTCTTGAAAATAAAAACATCAGCTCTCCAAAATAAAATAGCGATAGCGATAGCACTAACGGGCTTTCGTGTGATCGTGTTCATAATTGAAAAAAAAATAGTTAACTGCTCGCTGAAAGCCAAGTATAATAGGGTGCTAGCTAGACATCTTCAGCCTGCTATAAAGAACAGGTGTCTCCACTTTCTCAGAGAGTTGGACCTGTGGGTAGGTCTGTATGTCTGTACAATTTTGTGAACGAATTATATGAGTGAAACAAATTTTCAGCCCCACAAAAACAAAACAAAAAACACACAGAAAAAACCATAACATTCTGAAACATGATCCCCTCTTAGAAATGTGGAATGGTCCATAGGTCCAGGCTAGGATATCAAGGAGTTTGACTCCCACTAGAGCATCGCACTTTGGAGAAAAAGGTGAAATAAATAAAATGTGCCATGACTTTTAATTGCTCTACAACGGTAAAGGGAAGAAGCCTTCCTTCATTCATGGCTGGGGATTGGCTGATATGAGTAAACATTCTGGTCTCGGTATTATTTAATTTTATCAAGAATTTACAACCCTTCTAAAAGCTGTTATAGTTGTCTACAAAAGTATCATATTATCGTAATCCACGTGAACCTTGATGAACATGGCATCATCCCGGATGTAGTCCAGCGTCTTGAGCGTGTTCAACGGGATGAACTTCTGCGTGCCGAAGCTGGCGTTTCGGTCCCCGACGGGCCTGCCGAGGAACGGCTTGTTCTCCTTGCAGGGGTTGGGCTTGATGGTGTAGGAGATGATACGCCTGGCCGACGGGTCCTGGCACTGGTCGATCATGGTGAAGGTGATCCGGTGGGAGAAGGGGAACGGGAGGAGGGCGTCGAACTCACCCTTGCAGATGCAGGCGAAGACGGACATGAAATGACCCTTGGCTGTTTTTTGTTTTGGAGAAGAGCCAGAGGTTGGGAATAAGTAAGAGGTGCACCATGGACATACAAAGTATCTGGAACTTGGATTTGTGTCGGTTTTAAAATTAAGAAGTATGCTCAGAATTGGAGTAATCTAGTCAGGATAAAAGCTTTCAACGGTAGCACCTGTTGGCCGTTTTGATTGAAAACAATGAAATGGCAACAATATTCAGTCTAAATCATATCTTTGGGTTGTATTTTTCTCCGAAATAATTAAACTACGGCCTAATTTTATTGCAACATTTTGTGTTCTTCTTTAAAGTTGACTACAGGGTTCAGATGCATACATCTTTGACGACAGTTTGTATGCAATTTCTTTGGGAGGAACCGGCCGCGCCAACTTAAAATTAATAAAAAAACAAGGACCCAATATCTATTCTATGGTTAACCAATATAATATAGACAACTTCGCAAATGTTCAGTGTGCAATGTGCATGCGTTAGCCGTGGAATGATGGAGGTGCATACTGGTCTAGCTAGCGACCAAATTGTCTATATAAACTAGACCGGTGTGTCAGGAGATTCTGTGTCCCCCTGAGATTCTGTGCCCCCCCCCCCCCCCCCCCCCCATACGGAGAACTGTTTACACATTTCTTTTGAGCGCCCTCTTTTGAATCGACCTCCAGCCCATGTTAACATCCCATGATGGGGACAGAATCTCTGGGGACAGATTTTCCTATGACACCGGTGTGACAGGAGATTATGTCCCCCCCCCCCCCCGGAGATTCTGTCCCCCCCCCCCCATACGACGAACTGTGTACAAATTTCTTCTGATAGCGCCCTCTTTTGAATCAACCTCCTCCAGCCAATGCATGTTAATTTCCCATGGGGGACAGAATCTTAGGGGACAAATTTCTCATTCCATGGCTACTGTGCGTACCGAGTATTTGTTTTGTGAAGTAAAGACCAACAATCCATACAACTGAAAAAAATAAACCTTTTTTTCTCTATGTGTTTATGTGTTCGTTGTGTGAAAAAAAAACTTTCGCTGCCAGCGCCCCAGCAATGGCGGCACAGCGCTGCTGCACTTGCACATGAAGTGCAGCAGCGCTTCTGACAGAAACGCTTCTCAGATTCAAATTTTGGGGAATAAAAAGTGATATATTTTTCCATAACCGTAGTACTTCGAAGTTAAAAGTTTCTCAAAATTCATTATACTACCCAAAGCTGCTGTACTTCTTACCAAGTAAGTTTTTATTGCCATTAATTTTCAGAGTCATTAACAAACGTTTACTGTGCCTTTAAAGATGTGTCTAGAAGTTTATTGTAAACAGTAACTTTAAAATTTTAACATCAACAGTGACTGGAATAAAACTTTGCTAATTGATGCAAATGTACGCCTGCATTTGGGTATAGGTGCTTGAGAATAGGCAACATTTTAAATGAAAAATTAATGTCAATTTAGGCAAGAATGAAAAACTGGAACAGTGTAACTTTCAAATTGACAGAAATGATAAACCACTACAGAATAAACTCTGTCTGATAAAACTAAACAAGGTGTCCAAGCAAGTGCTAGCTACTTTGGTGTTAGTTTTTATGTGGTGTATCGAGTTGGTTTATGAATGGGTCTACCAGATCGCGTTATGGTGTTGGGTCTGGTTATGTTTAGTGGTTGCTTGGTCACAGGGTGGTTGTTGGTTTTGGGTGGTATGGTCATTTTGGGTGTCAGGACATTGGTTAGTCAGGCCTGTTGTGAACCGAACTTCCCAACATTGATAAAATAAGCAATTAAGCTTACTGTAATACGTACATGTTACTTGCACAGTACACACGTAAAACACATTTTAATAAATCAATTGATGTCAAACTGTTATTACCAGGTTTCCAAAATGACGAACAAAATCTAATCAATTCAGTGTGGACATAATGATTAATTGTAGCTGTAACCCTGTACTAGAAACATTATACTCATCTGGATGAAATTTCCACCCAAACTGCCACGCAAAGTGATGAAAACTCAGAAATAATACAGAGTTTCAAGGAACAACAGCAGAGAGCAGAAATGCAGAAAGGGAGATCTTTGGACTTCATCACTTATTTATGATTGCTGTCAACATTGGACTTGTTCTCAGTTAATGTGTCAGGCTGCTAAAGTTCTGCAGCATTTAGAAATACACTTAAGCAGCAAAAAGTAGTATCGGAGATTCTTAACAACATCACTTGATGTAGAAAATTCAAAGACTAAATGCATTTGCACATCAGACTGAAGAATAACTGTAATCTTTTGTGCGTGTGTGATCAACACATGAAGTGAGAAATGATCTTGTCACATCCACATGTACAGTACATGTTAATTACTATTAATAAGACGGCTGCCAATGCTTGATTTTTCATAGAAATACAGCATCGTTGCTCAAAGTGGAAGTTTATAAGTGGTTTCTGAAAGATTCTTTCCCGATATCCGATCCTCCACGGCGGTAGCTTGCATAGTGTGTAACCATGGTGTAACCATGGAGGAAGGAATCCTCCATGGTGTAACCATGGAGTTCCTATACAACCATTCGTAGGGCGTCATGGCCGAGTGGTTAAGAGCATCGGATTCAAGTTCTGGTGGTTTAGTCATCGGGGTATGGGTTCGAGTCCCGGTCATGACGCTTGTGTCCTTGAGCAAGACACTTTGCTGTAATTGCTTCTCTTCACCCAGGGGTATAAATGGGTACCTGCAAGGGTAGAGGTTGATATTGTGTTTGAAAAAGCCTTCGGAGCGCCATCACGGCAGCCCGGGCTGTATACTCTCCAGGGAGCTGAGAAAGATTAAAATGAATGTTATTGGCCCAATGACCAGGGCATTGATACCGTTATTGTGAAATGCGCTATATAAGAACTAGTTATTATTATTATTATTATTATTCAACTAACACATCTATCGTCCAATTACACTAAACAACTAAAATGTTCCTCAATTATTTTGCAGGTCACGTTTTGTATAAAAAATAAAATAGTCCTATGATTTGTCAGTGATATTTTTGGTCGTGGCGTTGAGGATTTGTTTCGATTTTCGACTTGATCTCAAGACTGTGGCCGTTGCAATAATTGTTGTCTGTATTATTATTATCAGTCAGCCAGGCAAAACCGCCTGTTTTGCCATTTTGCGACCGAATTGCTATCCACAAGAGGGCGCTATACACTGCAAAGCTGTGTGCGACATTGTACTTCGCTTTTAGCGAGCAGTTAACTATTTAAAAAATATTATGAACACGATCACACGAAAGCCCATTAGTGCTATCGCTATCGCTATTTTATTTTGGAGAGCTGATGTTTTTATTTTCAAGAGCGGTTATATTTATTTAAAGAGCAGCTTAGGTGTTTGAGTAACATCGAGCCAATAAGGCGACTCTTCTGGTGGTCGGGATGAGCGCTTGACATGGCTTCGTGGGACGCGCAGTCTATTTCGTAAACATGAAGAGGTTATTAGGCTAAGCTGGGAACATAGTTCAACTCATTTGCGTTTTGTTGTTGTTGAATTATTCATAAAGATTCTAACAATAAACTATTAATTGTTTTTATGCAAACAAGTAAAGTGCTGAAAGGTCATAACCCGATCACAATGCATATTAGGTCAAAGTGCTGACCCCTTCGATTATGATTGGTTTTGAATTCTGCTATTACATTTTTGTGCCGCAAACATCAAGAAATAAATAAAAACATTAGACATTGCTGACAAGTTGGAGAAGAGCCTCGTGGCTTCGCAACTAGCACGTGTGGTCTCCGGTTCCAGTCGCTTCGCAGCTAAACAGCTGTCTAAGCCATGAAAGCCTTGACGAAATTAAGGAAATACTCCGACTTGGACATCATAAAACTAATGAATGAAACACTAAATTTTCAAGTAAAATGTCTTTCTTGTTTTGTTTTTATTGTTATAATACATTTTGATTTACATTGTTCGCGTTTGACTGCGTTTAACTGGGCCTTATTTCATAGAGCTGCTTAAGCACAACAAAATTATGCTTACCGGAATAAGGTTACCCTACCATGTCACATGTACAATTTGTGACTGGTAACCTGCTCCTGCTAAACACAAAAATTGCTAAGCAACATTTTCTGCTTAAGCAGCTCTAGAAAATTGGGCCCTGGTTTTAGGCCTAAAACATTTTGTGACGTCTACCTGAAAATCACACAGATATTTTTATACGTCACAGCACGTTTATCCCCTAAAAGGTTGAATGAGCGTGGGTTGTGTACGATGGGTATAATGTTTGTTGCTTTTTCCCCAGCCCATAAAAAAACCAAAAACACAACCCTTGGAAAAGACCCCCTAATAGATATATGGTATCTCCAGTCTAGAATATCAAGTCCGGGGCTCACAAAAGGTTTTAATTGAACCAATATTAATTTGCACGTATATAGTTTGCTTCCCAAAATGTCGGTATGCCTTAATTTGTTCCAAAGCCTCTAATTTCATAGAGCGGCTTTTTACACACTGCGAGAGAATAACGCCCAACGCACGGCGGGAACTGCAGTTTGTTGTCCGCTTGGAAAACGTGTATTAATAAGAAATGTCGACTTGTATTATTATTTTTGTTTAAGCTCATTTTTCCGGCGTGCTTTGCTAATTTCAAATTGTGCTTATTAAGCCATTTTTGAAGTTTGGCCACACGTAATGGGATGGGTTTGGATCCCACTGCAAATTTTGCGAATTATAGGCCTACCAGTAGAGCCAATTCTTGGGTGATGGCAACCCTTGTACTACTTATAAAAAACATAAATCTATTTAATATCTAACCATGTGCAAGGATTTAGTTTGTGCTAATATCAACAGTAAATGCATCATTAGTTCCTAGACACTAAAAATTTCTATAATGCTAATTATGAATTCTGCTTGTTGGTTTCAAAATGTTATTTGAACAATGTCTCAATAAACACACAATTAATAATCATAATAACAAATTTTAATTGCTCAATCAATATCTAACAATGTGACTTCATGTGATCACATGTGTGAAAATTTCCCACATTCACACGCAAAATAAATATAACTAGAACATATTAACCGTTTATTATCTTTACGAAATTAAGGAAATACTCCGACTTGGACATCATAAAACTAATGAATGAAACACTCAATTTTCAAGTAAAATGTCTTTCTTGTTTTGTTTTTATTGTTATAATACATTTTGATGGCAACCCTTGTCACTATGAAAATCTTTGGTGTGAAACAACCGTGAAATCTCAGTGAAGTGCAGGTTTTGGCTGAAATTCAAGGAATGATTATTTCTCTTTCACCTAGCTTTGAGGGAATTTCAATTCTGAACAAAGAATCTCTCGACTATTGACTGGCCTCCTTGAATTTCAGCCTGATTTCAGGGAGTGTGCTCCATCATCCAAGCCCAGACCTCCTTAAGTGGTGAATAATTCTCTGGAATGTCATTTCCCACTTCCCCCACTCCATGGTCCCACTGGGGTTATTAGCCTGATATCAATTACTCTACTCCAAATGTAAACATTGGTCTATCCACAGTGTGCCGACCTGAAACAAGGTGACACCAACAAAAGGCTGACTAATAAACCATGTATCAGGTTGACTTCCCCTCATTAGACATTAATCTATCCAGCCGGGTTCATATGAAGGACACCTTACAATTTGGTGAATTTTCAGCAGTACAGCACAGTGAACAAAACGTCAAACACTAAATTATGCTCTAGCAATTATGTGTTATTGGCCATCTCTTCAACCATGTACTCAGTACTATTACCTCAAATATGAGCCAAAACTGATGAACTATTAGTCATGTTCTCTTTAACTGAACATGTACTCCTTAAGTAACTCGAATAATCGGATATTGAGATGTGTCGGATATTGAGATGTGATCATACAATGCCTAATATTTAATAATGAAAGTTGCATCAGTAGAGCATACTGCATCAATTTAGAGCCTAAAATTGATACTTTAAAAATCGCAAAAATTTGATTAAAATGCTGGACTTTTTCAATTTGGCCTGTTTTTCAAGTATTAAAGGCACTAGACACTTTTGGTAATTACTCAAAATAATTGTTAGCATAAAAACTTACTTGGTAACGAGCAATGGAGAGCTGTTGATAGTATAAAACATTGTGAGAAACGGCTCCCTCTGAAGTAACGTAGTTTTTGAGAAAGAGGTAATTTCTCACTCAAATAATAAAAGGCTTCAGCATATGAAAGCACACAAAGTAATGCAACAATTAGGGTGTTTTTTCTTTCATTATTCTCTTGCAAATTCGATGACCAATTGAGCCCAAATTTTCACAGGTTTGTTATTTTATGCATATGTTGGGATACACCAAGTGAGAATACCGGTCTTCGACAATTACCAAACGTGTCCAGTGCCTTTAATATCTTCCAAAATAAAGCATCCTGAGTGGATCAAGCTACGTAAAAAGGCATCGGTACACAGCTAATTACTGCAATCGTTTTAGAGCTTCAAATTGCAACTTAAAAATGTCAAAATATTTGATAAAAATGCTGGCCTTAGGCCTATAGATAGTTCCCAGTAGACGCCATCTTTACGGGCAAATCGCATTTTGGCTTGCAGGCGCGTCAAGCGCTCAAATTATTAACGCAGCCGCGTCATTCACTAACCAATCATGCAATGAGTTTGGTGAAATGTGCGCGTGCTGCACGCCGTTTTCACGCGTAACGCATGACTGTGTGTTCCAAATTGCCCGTAAAGATGGCCGACTTACGTCATACTGCAACCTATCTATAGGGCAGCCCCTAAGCTTTGGAATGCGCTACCGTTGCATTTACGTAACGACCAGAAATTTACCTCTTTTAAATGTAATATAAAAACCCATCTTTTTAAAGCCGCTTTTTAGTGTGTTTTATGGTTTTGTTCTTTTGTGTCTTTTGTTTGTCTTCTTCTATGGTCGCCTTGCCAGTTAGATTAGATTTTTTGCATATAGGGCTAGAGGCGCCTGTCTCCTGAAAAGGTCAAAACATTACCGATGCCAGCAGGGATAGGCCTATGTAATAAGTAACTATTAGTTCTCTGTTGGCGGGACAGACGTATCCCCATACTTTTGTTTTGGGCACTGGCCTGGTAACCAGTCTTTTTCTTGTATTTTTCTTCCATTCTGTGCTTTTTAACATGTGCTGCGCCTTTGATCATTTTGTATGTAAGGGGCGCAATATAAATGTTAAATATTATTATTATTAGACCCCAAGTTTCCAATTTTTTGCCTAGTGTCATCAATTATCAATATTTCCCCAAATAAAGCCTGCATTCTAAGCTATGTAAGCTTGACCCTATACAAGCATGGGCAGTTGTTGTGATCACCAGTTAGTTTTCATATCACATCGGCATTATCCCCTGTTAAAAAAGAAAACACACAAGATTTGGGAAGGTAACGTTTCTCAAAGAGGGGGACGGGAAACGATTGTATGTTTTCCCTTTCCTTCCTTCATTGTACACATTTGTGTTATTTCTTTAAAGCCTTGTGTATTTATTAGTTGGATAAAAAATATGCGAAAACAGCTAATTGTCCCCTGTTTTTTAGGTTCGTAGTATTTAATTTAGTTTAAAATAGGCCTAATCATCAATTATACGTCCTATGTTTGCAACGGACTAATCTTCTTATTTTTGAGAAAAGAGGAATGTCCCTAGTAGTAGTAGTTTGAGGTGAGTTAATAATTGTTATTAGATTGTTTAACATTTTGTTTTGTTAACATTATACAAAATGTTGATCAGGCGACCTTCGGACTACGACCTATAATTTCACAATGATACAAATTTCCTTACTCTGTGAACCCCGCCCCAACTATATAGCTTCTCCCCCTCCCTCCCCCTCCCCCCGCCCCTGCCCCCGCATATCTGCCCCTGACCCCCCCCCCCCCCGCATCTGGAAAAATCCCTCCACTAGCAAGGGATTATTGATTATTTTGAAAACAATTTGATATAGGCCCTAAACAATCAAAACAGGCAACAATTTCCGATTAGATAATGCAAAATGTTTTCAATTAAAATTATTATATTATTAAATAATAATAATAATAACACAACAAAATCGAGGAACTTAATGATAAAATAATAGACTTGGTTCCAAGTCTGTGATCGTGGTTTTTAGTCTACCTGACAGTCAATACATAGCCTGAAATAGCGCCCTTAGATAGTGTGATAGTACGGAAGCCGGATAGTACGGAAGCCGGATAGTGCCAGGAAATAAGAAGTGAAATATTTTTTCATGAGCGCGATAATATTTTTTTTGTACCATTTATCTGGCGGCCGCCACTTATTATCCGGCGGCCGCCACTTAATTCCGCCGCCGGATAATAAGTGGCGGCCGCCAGATAAATGGTACAAAAAAAATATTATCGCGCTCATGAAAAAATATTTCACTTCTTATTTCCTGGCACTATCCGGCTTCCGTATGATAGCCTATCTGCGGGGAATTTTGCGTGGCTGTCGGATGCAGAGTGTGATAAACGGCGTACGACTTCTGATACCCATGGTGCATTGCGGTCATAAAATGGCGCCTGTTTTTCAACCCACGTACGTGGGAGGGGAACATTCTCAAGTTTCAGACAACGGGAAACTGTTCAAGACTGCTTTTTTTGAACAGCATGGACACGTTAGGTTATTCTGCAAGAACTCAAGGTCTTTTTGGTAAGTTTATTAATTGTGTTTTCATTTTTAGTAATGTTTATGAAGAAATAATAATTTTTCTGGGCAACAATTTTGAAACCGCGTCAACCTCGTACACAAATTAAGACGGGGGCGATAATTTTCACGCCATCATGGCCATGATGTTAACAGGTAGCCTTAATTAAAAGGTTGTTCATTTTACTAAGTTTTATTTCCTTATAGTCCAGATTGAGAAGCGGGAATTTAATTTCCAGTATATTAAAACTTGACATGCCTATTTTTATTTAAATTTGACACTTGTTGAAATTAATATTTTAACTTTTTAAAGTTTAAGATCACATAGACCCTAGCCCACCTTGTTGTTGGAATACAGGTCAACTCGTACGCACGCAATCCCGTACGCACCAACTCGTACACACACAAAGTCGTACGCACACAAACTTGTATGCACACCAACTCGTACATTCACCAACTCCTACGCAAGTGTAATTCACAAGGTCTACTTCGGGTCTTTCTGATATTTCTATGGTTTATGGAAATTCTCCTCAGTTAAAATGTAAATTTGTTTGAAAAGAATGGCCGTTATTATATTTAATAATTTAATGTTGAAATCGGACGGCAGTTAGGACCTTAGTTTTAATAGTAAATAAATTTATAAATCTGAAAGATTTTGGGTAGTTTTTCCCGTTAGGAAATGCTTAGCCTACTCTATGTTAAAATGTAACAAAAACTGGTTTTTCCTGAAGTGAATTTGAAGCTGCTCCCAGACAACAAACTGATTGAACGATGATTTGGTTGACAGTTTGGGCCACTCGTCATCTCTATTGAGAAGGCATCTTCAAAAGGAAGCTACTTTCTAATTTTATTTATGATCTCAAATAAAGCGCACGGATTCTCTTCCATTTAATTAATTTTACTTTATTTTTTACTTTAAATTACATTTTCACTCTTTCATTTTATAAGGCCTAGCTTCCTTTGAAACAATTTTTTAATAATTATTACGAATGAATAATTCCCGCTGTCTGTTCGTATATAAATTCGTAGAAATACACCTGCGTACGAGTTTGTGTGTGTACGAGTTTGTGTGTGTCCGAGTTCGTGTGCGTACGAGCTGGTGGGCGCACGAGTTGACCAATTGGCGTACGGGTCGGCAGGCGTACGAGTTTGCGTGCGTACGAGTTGACCTGTTTCCCTTTGGCTCTCTTTTAACATAGGTCTCATAACACTCACCATTACAGCCCACCATCCATACATGTCTAAAACGCTAAGTTTTAAAAGTACGAGCAAGTTGTACCTCTTTGATTGCAAATTTCTCCCACTTATAAACATCCCATACTACTCCGACCTACTTCACTTTGTTCCTTACATCTGGCAAATTTTTATGATACATTCCTGGGCTCACCAAATGATGCCTTTGTCCAGATATGATGATTTGAAAATGGCAAAAAAAATCGTGTACAAAAATTACATTGAAGTTTGTCGTGCCTGGGGGCCGTCTTTTTACTTATGATTCTCTGCCTGTTAATCGTGAGAAAGTCAGGGCGCCAGGCTGATCTGCAAGCTGAATCCTTGGCCACACGTCCCGCCCATTTTTCAATTTGATGTATAATTTTCATAATTATTTGAAGAATTTTTTGGTATACGATAATCCACTGGGGCGCTAGTACAACCGCAGATGTCAAAATTTCAAAAAAAGCGAGTACAGCGCCCCAGTTACTGGGTCTATTATACCCACTTCTGTGGCCAAGTGTGATATTAAACCATTTCAAAGTGCATTCGCTACGGGCCAGTCGGCGGTTTAAACCAGCTAATAATGTGTTCACCTATAGCTCCCTCTTAGCTTGCCTTGTGTGTTTTGGATGTTCAAACAAAAAACTTTTAAAAAGATATTTCAAACAATAATTGTGCGTTTTACTCCGAATAACTTACTGGGCGCCGCCATTTTTGAATGATCCCAATCTTGCCAATCAAAATGCGACGTCATCAGCCTGTCGGGCTGTGGGTGGAGCGAGGTTGCGAACATTTCAATGGTTGCTTTATGTATCTGCTTCGCCAACAGCCCGGCCTACCGCTGATGACGTCATATTTTGATTGGCATGATTATGATCATTCCAAAATGGCAGATCATTCCAAAATGGCGGCGCCTGGTTCACATCATGGAAAGTAATTTGGAGTAAGTCGCACAATTATCTTTTAAAAAAGTTATTTGTTTGAACATCCAAAACACACAAGGCAAGGTAAGAGCTAGGTGAACATATTTAGCTGTTAAACTGCCGTCTGGCCAGTAGGGAATGCACTTTTAAATGGTTATCACTTAGCTTTTAAAAATAAATGCCCCAGTGGATTATCGTAGCTTAATTAGAGTATAAAAAAATATTCAAATAGATACAAATTATACATCAAATTGAAGTGATTCCTGAAGTGAGCCAGAATTTTGTTTGTTGGGCAGCTAGTACCAGTGTTGGGTCTCAGTGAGGTCACTTGATTTTTGGCAGTTGCGAACAGCTGTTCTAGTTTCCATTGAGTATGCAGTTAAGCTAATGAGCTTAGCTTCTGCTTTGAAGTTTCTATTTCTTAGTGAGCTTACAAGTTCTGGTCAGGATCAGTGTAGACAGCTTTTTTAATTTAAGTCCCTCTAACTTCGTTTCATACTTTTCGAAACAAGTCCTGCAATGTTGGATCATTTCAGTAAATCAATTTGAAATGTGACTTTGATTTGAATGCCAAGGGTAAGTTGTAGACTGAGCGTATCAACAAGTTTCACGTTAATATCATTGTTGTGATGTCAAGTCACCTACATGTAGGGTGCACCATTTTGTCTAGGGTGGGGGGCGGGAGGGTGGGCTTCTGGTAAATATATTGTAGTTTGCATTTTGCACTTTTTAAATCAAGTTCTCAATCTAGGTAACGACTGGTTCCAGATAACCCATCAATTAGAACGAAAGGGAAATTTATATGCAAATGATGTTTATATGCCCTTTTTCAGTGCTTTTGTTTTGCCGTTTACTGTTGATATAAGATAACCTGACGAGAAATAAAATACTTTCCATGAGATAAAGACACAATTGTAAATAAAAACATTTTTATTTAACAAGAATTTAAAAAAGATTTCTGAAGAACTTGAAAACACCAAGCCACCTCCGGATGGAGATCACTCCATGGATTTGTTAAGGAAAACTTACTGGCAATGAAAGTTAAAACAACTGAATTTCTACAGTTGTTATGCTTACAAGTGTGCAAATCTGGACACAAATGCTTCCAAATCATCTGTGGGGATGAATGACCAGAAATAATACTGAATACAGCTTTGCATCAGACATAGACTACTAAATGTAGTTCTTTATCTGATGCATCAATTAAAATTAAAATCTGTGTTCAGAAAACGCTGAAGTGGTGAAGGGGGGGGGGGGGACTGGTGCAATGTTGATGAGCTAACATATTTTACATAGGTCAGGGAAGGCGTCTTTGAAATGGCTCAAGAATTCTGCTAGTTGCTCCATATTTGTGATGGAATTCCTTCTGCTGTTTTAGACTGTATAGAAGTCTCTTTGCTTGGGGCATTTCTATGTTCAGGATTGATATATTGCTAGAATATGTCTCTGTCATAGGTTTGAGTTACTCCAAGTCAAGAACTTGGAGCGACATGGATGAAAGGGCTACAGTTGATCTCATGAGCTGTTTATTTGTATCGCTGAAGCGAAAGTTTAGATCAGACAGCAAATAATCCATCACAGCTTAGAATAATCTTGTGCAGTAGTCTCGCTGCCTTTTGCCTATTGTCTCTTGTACTAGGAAATCAGTTAGATGTGACGGATGCACGATTTCTCTGTTGCTCTTTGCAGTACTCCAAAAGCAACCCAGTGTAATTCTGCAGAATACACCCCTCCGGAAAAGAATGAATGTAGTGGCACGATGCTTCAATAAAATTTATTGGAATTATTCATAAAAGTTGAGATAATTTTAGATAGAGGAAGTATTCACTTGATAGATTTCATTTTCTATCAGGAACCTTGGTCACTCAGTTGTGGTTGTGTGGAGTAAGAATTCGGCATTCCTTGGTGGTTGAGACGACCTTACTACTTTTGTAGGTTGCCTTTCTGAACTGATCCAGCCATATATTCTGTCTAGTTTATAGCCCCCTTGTACTTGGTCCATGTGTCCTTTCCCCTGCTTCTATTCCATATCACTTCTTTGAGTCAATGAGTGGTTTTGTCTGCATCCTGGGGCCGATTTCACAAAGAGATAAGACTAGTCTTATCTGAAGTTAGGACCAGTAACTGGTCTTAACTTAAGACTAGTCCTATCTCTTAGCATTGCCTAGGACTAGTCCTAAGTTAGGAAGAGTTTTGTGAAATCGACCCCTGGTCTATAATTTTGGCTTTGTCGCAATTGATGATGTGATACTGATGTTTTTCTCTGTCATCTGGTGAAAGTTCTGCCACTTGTTTTTCTGTCAGTGTAATGTTTTCTGAAAGTCTACTTTTGAACATGGCCTATATTTCTCCTGTATAGGTCTTAAGGCAGCTTTTACATGGATTCAACTGTTTGGAGGGTGTCTTACTTGTCTTTAGGGTGATCTAGCATTTTGTGAAGTGTAGATGTGTGGTCTCATGGCAGTTGAAAAGCCGTGCCTGGACATCCTCTCAGATAAATTTTCAACATATGGCATGGCAGCTAGACCCTTGCCCTTGCTTTTATTAACCTCAGCAGTCTTCACCTCTGTTGCATATCTTGTCCTTGACTTATCCATGGACCATCCACATTGAGCGAGAGGGGGAGAGAGAAGAGCTTCACGGATGGTGTTTTCTTCCAACTCTGACCTTTTCTTCTGTTTCAGTGGCTACTTGATTGGAAATAAACCAAGGAGAGTCAGAACTACCCAAGTTTTTGTGTAGGCAGTCAGGTTGGTGTAGTAGTATGTTGCCTCGCCTTCCAACTCTGGGACCCCGGTTCGAATCCCACCATGTGGATTGGGTTTTCAGTTCCTGCCTGATTGCGTGGGTTTTTCCCTGGAATAATTCTCTGGGGTTTCCTCCCACAATTAAAACGCAAACTTCCTTCATTGTCTTCTCTCCACGGGGTTCTTGGCTAGTACAGTAATTAAGTTTGCTTTTTTGAAAGTCATTGGCTTCACAACCAGACTTAATAAATGAAATAGAGGGTGGTGGGTTTGAAAGTGCAAATACTGCTTTGTTTGTGTGGCTCTTCTGTAGATTTACAAGTTTGTGATGCTATATCTTTAAGCCTGTAATTTGGGTGTCCAAGAATTCTGCGCTTATGGCCCATAGAATTGTATGCTTTACAGGGCACTGCAAGTGCAGAATTTCACTGCAAGCAGAGCCATGAAATTGGACCCAGGTCTTTCCATTAAGTGGTCAACTGCTATCAGGCTAAGTGGGCTGGCTGCCCATCGCTACATCCTTTAATATCTGATAGAATCTGGTAGATAATGCTACTAATAAGTGTACTAATAAGGCCTATATTTATTCAAATGATGTAGTTGTAAAAAACAGCAGTACAATTTGATATCATTTCATTCAAATTATTTAGATGTTAAGAAACACTGCAATTTACATCTGTTTGGTTTCATAAGGTTGCCCCAACATGAAATTGAAATCACCTGTTGAGGCTGGACACTGTTCTAAGCAGTCCATCTCTCTTTAACACTTTGCCTGATAGAGTCAGAAAGGCACAACTCATCAAGTCATCACAGTAGTGAATGAACAAATGAATGAATGATTGGTTTCATTATATGCACATGTTAAAGCCAAAACTATTCACACTTCTATCATTTCCATTTTGTCAATGTTGTATAAAAGTGAAATCGAAAGAAATCTGTGCTCATACATGTACATATTTAAGAGACAACAGCTTATTACTCACATTGTTGGGGTTGGAGTTGGGTTCGATGCATACAGATTCTTTGATTCTTGTGCCTTGCAAGGCAAGTTAAAAAGAATGGATTCAAACATAATGTTTTAGAAGCATCACTACATTCCAAACAGATTTTAGGTTTACAAATTTCACCGGTCTATTGTTCCTGAATATCATTGAATTTGACCATTATGTACAAGCAATCAAATGTTGGCTTTACAAATTAACTGATACAAGAATGAATTTTTATTGTGTAATCAACAGACAATTGCAACTGAAACTACAGTTCCAACCTACAGCATAAATGTCATCCCTACAACAAGAGGGACTGAAACACTCAACTCAAGATAGTGAAACAACTGCAAGCAAGACAAGGTAACTGTGGTTCTTTTAAAAGACCTGGATTGGATAGTTATTTTCAACTGTGATGTGTTTTATTATAAGGCCTTACCATGTACATGTATACCGTAATTTCCTGCGGATAAGTCGCTCGGCGCATAAGGCGCAGTGCCTCAAATTACTAAATAAGATTCAAGGGTTAACAGATAGGGCGCACCGCCGTATAAGGCGCAACATATCTTTCACATTATACACGCTCGCTGGGTCCAATACTGCTTGTACATCAACGCATACAGGGGTCATTGTGGTTCATTACTATTTTTTCCATGTTCGTTTTAAAGATTTTTTCTAAAACCCTAGCTTTACAGATTTTCGTTTTACACAACGAGCGCGCGCAGATACACGTTTTCCCAACGTTTCCCAATGAATTTGGATGCTAGTCTTTGCTATCTCGCTTTTTTTAATACTACAATACATGCAAGAACCAACAAACGCTAGAGGGCGCTTTCTTAATGCTTTCACATTAGAAATATACACCCTCTGTTGGCGAAATTCACGATAACATACAAAACGACTTGTTTAATAAAGACTATACCTGTCATGTGATATAGCAGTGTACTGTGTTTGCAGCATTGATCGTCGCTCATTCGCGACGATATTGTTACATATTGTGGGCAGCAGCATAACCAGTGACTTCGTTCTTTGGTAAGTTTCGTCAAAAATGTTAACGGTGTAGGTCAATTTTAAGAAAAATGTGACATGTAGAATTACCCTGGACGAAATAAAGGAACTATTTTGCAGTATAAATGTAAGATTTCACATTGTATTCATCACAATGAACTCAATCGAAATCAGATAAGGCGCATCGAAAGATAAGACGCAGTGACTTTTTTTACCATTGAAAGTCAGATAAGACACATTTTTATCCGCAGGAAATTACGGTACATATAAATGTGGGTTGTCTTGGCAAAGGGGTCTAGGGCGGTGGACTCAAGTTTTGTAATTTACAGAATGTGGGTTCGAATCCTGGTCCGTTCATTCACAACACTTGTGTCCATAACTGATCTCACCACCCAGGGGTACATTTGGGTACCTTCGATGGAGTGGCATACCGGCCAGGTGAATAGAAGTATTCTCAGTCATTTAATGCCAATGAAGCACCGGCCTCATGAACCATATTGACTCAGGACATGTAAATACTTCACTATTTTAAATGATTAAAGTCACCTGGAAATAGATTTTTAGAGTATATGTATATTAACAATAAAACAATTTTTTGAGTAATTGTTTGTCAGGATTTATATGTAAAAAAAATAGATAAAGTTGTTTGGGGGTGACTCCGCCCATCCCTTTTTGTGACGTCAATCGAGGAAGACTTCGCCGCGATCGAACATTGACCCCCTCGAACTTGCCTGCATTTACGTTGTATATACACGTGCAAGTAGTGAGATTGTACGTTTCGTTTGGTTATCCAAAAGGGGATTTTTCTTGCATTTTTCCGGCAATGCCGACCAGGTGTATTGCTGAAGATGGGGTCAGCCAGCATTTTTTTCCTGCAGATCCCAAATATTGGCAGTTACGGGCATCGAAAGTCAGGCTAACGAGGGCAAAGTGGTCCGGTCCGACGTCGTTTTCAGCGCTATGCAGCGAACACTTCGAGCCGTCGTGCTTCGATACCGGGGATTTTTTTCGTTGGTAGTGTGCAAGGGAAGTTGCTGTGAAGCATAGGTTACCAGCGAAATGTTTCTGGTGTTCGGATCGACTTGAGCTGTATGCCACGCCGCGGCACGGCAATCCGATAAATAGTTTGGCAATGCAGGAAAAACAATACCTCGTATTATCCGTGTTCTCGTTATGACAATGCTCGTATCTTCCGTTTTTTAAGACATAGAAACGCGCATGGGACAGTTCGGGACCGATGAAAAACCTCGTATAAACCGGCGTCTCGTATTAGTCGACTGTACACTGTCCTAGGATTGCATTGGGCGGTGACGTCCGAATACGAACACGCATTATA
Source organism: Leptasterias polaris (assembly GCA_037783415.1). NCBI lineage: Eukaryota > Metazoa > Echinodermata > Asteroidea > Forcipulatida > Asteriidae > Leptasterias > Leptasterias polaris. The sequence goes on along the minus strand of JAZGTN010000003.1, from coordinate 5,800,769 downwards.
CTGATCAGGTACCCAGACGTAATGTACGGGGCCAGACTACACATTTTCTCCTGCCTCGATTGACGTCACGAAAAGTGCCATGTAAAGGGGGGGCCTATTTTTTTATTTGTAATTAAAATAAAAATACAATTTTTTAACCTTAGTAAATTGTTTATTCACATTCCACTCATAAAAATGTATATATGTATATATTTTAACAAAATACCACTGCCAGGTGCCTTTAAACAAACAAAATTGTAATGGGTGATTCATTCTTGGGAAACAAAATCCAAAAACCTAAACATTTTTAATGAATGCTTTTGAAATTAAAAGTGTCTGAAGAACTTGAGTTGACTTTAAGCTTGAACTTGAGTTGACTTTAACCTTAGCTTTCAGTGTATGATTGTTTGCCTACCTTCATGAACTTGAAACACTATCTTTTTGACAAAGTTGGTGAAAAATTAATGATATTTGATATGTTTGAGATGTTAAGGTTAAAAACAGTTAAAAATACACTTTTACTAGATGTCTGTTCCAAAGTTTATGATATTCCTTTTAAAATTGGAATACATTCATGCAGACAAAATATATGTAGAGTCGTAGATTGTCACGTGGTATTGCCCAATTGCCTTAAAGGTGCACTTTTTGAAGCCGTGTATCTATCCTGATTGTATGTCTGGTTATCATGGATATTAATTGTATTTAATTAATCACTAATGTTGCAAAAAATATTCCTTTTGTTTGTGTTGCAGTAGGCTTACTATCTCCAAAGACATCTACCTGTCAACAAGTAGATGTCCAAGAGAGGAGATGCACTCTCCAGTAAAAAGGTAAGTTCCCCAATAATGAAAGAACAAAAGTTAGCTTTTTGTTATTTAAATGTTGCATGCACTTTGCTAGACTAGTTTGATTCTGAGGACCCACTGATAATCAAGTTCATACCACCACCAATCTTCAAGAGAACTGTCTAGTCAGCCATTTGACGTACCTGTCAATTCACTGTTTCTCATTTTGATTGTAACAATCAAAATAGTCCTGATATGCAAAAGTTCCTTTAATTAGGTGTTCGGCTCTTTAGCCGAAAACCTATTGTTATTGTTAAGTTTTTTTTAGGTGTTCGTGCAATATGTGCACGAACACCTCTTGATATATATTTTTTTCTTTTTTCTTTCTTCACCATCTTCTTCTTCTTCTTCCACGCAACTCTTCTCTGGAACATAACTCAAGATTGAAACTGAATTGAACCTTGAAACTCATCAGATAATTGAACCTCAATATGAAGACGGCACAGTTGTCATTACGTCATGATTACGTCATCAGGTGTCGAATTACAAGGTTTTTAAAGTTGAAAAATGATCATTTGCTTTTCGCTGTATCTCAACGAATATGAAAGCTATGATGTTCATACTTGGGCATCGGATAGATAAAGACTTGGGCAACATTTGAAAAGTTAACGCCAAAATCGTACGACCTTAACTTCCGGGTCGTTACTCTGGGTCAAAGTTCGCCTTCGTTTTTTTTTCATCAAAAAACGACTTTCGAGCTTATCTACGGAATAACTCAAGATTGAGATTGATTTGAACGTTGAAATTCTACAGATAGTTGAACCTTAGTATCAAGACAACACAGACCTAATTACGTCATAATGACGTTATCGGGCATTTAATTACAATAAATCAAAGTTTAATATTTGTAAAAATCATAACTTACGAACCCTAATTCGGATTTTGACAATCTACACATCATAGGTCGTTAAAAGTTTGACAATTACGCTTCACAGAACATGTCCAATATTTTTACTTACTTCCGGTTCAAAACGGAAGTTGAAAATTTCATAAAATCTTATCGTATTCATGTCTTTAAAACTACTGATCATTTCAGCATAATTTTTGTTTCAGATTGTAAAACAGCAATCCCGCTCAATCTTTGCACAGAAATAACAAAATTTTGACCTTTATACCTGGTCGAAAAGGGACGTCAAAGCACCTGTTGACCCACGCGTTTACCCCACTTTTATCAACAACGCACACTATGTACGCTACATTCAGTGCAAGCGCTGATTGTGCGTGTGTGATGTGGCGCGAACTTTTTGGGGGGAATTCCCAACAGCGCTCTTTTTCATCCAACGAAAGAGGGCGCTGTTGGGAATAAAGTTTTTAGTAACATCGAGCGCTGAGTGCAGAGCGTAGAATCGCAATAGTTGAGTGATAATGAACAACGTCTCGCACCAAAACTACAAGTAGGAATACATTTGCATTGATTTTATAAGATACATTGCACACCCTCAGATAATCAATCACATAATTATAATATTTTTACAAGTCGTACATCAGCTGAAAGGTTTTAATGAACTGATCAGAATCTACACAAATGCAATCAGTTTAAACTTGGCTTCTTGTTCAAACCGGAGGTTGAAATTTAATTTTTCAAAGAAAAATAATTTCTCAACCACACATTTGATGTTTTATTTATTTATACGTCATTGGGTAGGTATGTAACAACTTAAGAAACGACACACAACATTGACCATTTAACCTTCACTTCCGGTTAAACAGGAAGATACAATTAATGATTTGAAAAAATTCATTTCTTCAGAACCAGGAATTTGTTGTTTATTATCTGAACGTCGTCAGATAAGGCTTTGAAAAACATTACTAACGCTATAGTTTGTGACCTGATGACATTGTCTTCCGGTTCAAACTGGAAGTTTAAGAATATTAAAGCTATGATGTTCATACTTGGGCATCTGATAGGGCAAGACTGGGGCAACATTTAAAAAGTTAACGCCAAAATTGTACGACCTTAGCTTCCGGGTCGTTACCCTGGGTCGAAGTTCGTGTTCGTTTTTTTCCCTTCAAAAAACAACTTTCGAGCTTATCTACGGAATAACTCAAGATTTAAGATTGAATTGAATGTTGAAACTCAACAGATAGTTGAACCTCAGTGTCAAGACAACACATACTTAATTACGTCATGATGACGTCATCGGGCATCGAATTAAATCAAATCAAAGTTTAATATTTGTAAAAATCATAACTCAAAAACCATAATTCGGATTTTGACAATCTACACATCATCGGATAGGTCGTTAAAATTTTGACAAACGCTTCACAGAACCCGTACAATATTTTAACTTACTTTCGGTTCATAACGGAATTTGAAAATTTCATATTATCTTATCTTATTCATATCTTTAAAACTACTGATCACTTCAGCATAAGTTTTGTATCAGATTGTACAACAGCAATCCCTCTTTAACTTTTGCACAGAGATAACAACATTTGAACCTGTTAAAACCGGGAAAATGAAGCGCACCTTTCCACTCGTACCCCCCCCCCCCATTTTCATTGACAAATCATTATGTGCAGATAACGTTGAAACTGATGCAAGCCACAGTTCATGCGCTGACTGTGCTGTCGTCGTCTTCCGTTTGTTTGATCTGCTGGCGGGAAGCAAAATTTGTCAACAGCGCCCTCTTTCGTTGGATGTTTATTAAATAGCGCTGATAAATAAAATCGTTTTTTGGGGCCTTATCTACGGAATAACTCTAGATTGAAATTGAATTGAACAATGAAACTCATAAGATAGTTGAACTTCAGTATCAAGACGACACTAACTAAATGACGTCATGATGACGTCATCGGGTATCGAATTAATATAGGCCTAAATCAAAGTTTAATATTTGTAAAAAACATAACTTATGAACTATTTATTTGATTTTTACAATCTACACATCATCGGATAGGTAATTTGAAGTTCGACAAATGCTACACAAAAATGACCCCATTTGACCTTGACTTAATTCCCGTTCAAACAGGAAGATGACATTTTAAATTTGAAAAAATCTTCTGAACAACACATTGGATTTTTTTCAATCTATACACCATCTACATTTAAAAGGCCTTCATAAACTAATCACGCGCTACACAAAATGTGACCCTATTTGACCTTGTCTTTTGGTCAAAACCGGAAGTAGATGTTTAATTTTTGAAAAATTCTTAACTCCTGAAACAGGCATTGAATTGATAAGGTATAATGTCGTTACCTGTTCATGTAATCACTCTCCACGAACACCTTGTTTTGTCACATGACAAAAACTGAAAGTCTAGTTTTTTTTTTTTTTAGGTGTTCGGCTAGCAGCCGAAAACCTATTGTTATTGTTAAGTTTTTTTTGTTTTTTTCCTTCCTCTTCTTCTTTTCCCTGAACTTTCTCGTGCAGATTTCTCAAAAAGTAAAAGTTGTACAAACTTGAAACATAGCATACACTTGAACCTTAATATGAGGACGGCACGCGAAGAATTGCGTCATGATGACGTCATCAGGTATCGAATTACAAGGTTTTTAAAGTTGAAAAATGACCATTTGCTTTTGCTGTATCTCAACGAATATGAAAGCTATGATGTTCATACTTGGGCATCGCATAGATCAAGACTGGGGCAACATTTGAAAAGTTAACGCCAAAATCGTACGACCTTATCTTCCAGGTTGTTACCCTAGGTCGAAGTTCACCTTCGTTTTTTTCCCTTCAAAAAACAACTTTCGAGCTTATCTATGGAATAACTCAAGATTGAGATTGAATTGAACATTGAAACTCATCAGACAGCTGGACCTTAATATCAAGACGACACGCACTTGATGATGTCATGATGACGTCATCGGGTATCAAATAACATTAAATCAAAGTTTAATATTTGAAAAAATCATAACTCGTGGACGTTGATTTTTACAATGTACACATCATCGGATAGGTTGTTAAATGTTCTACAAACGCTTCAAAGAACAGATCATTTTGAGATTGACTTCCAGTTCAAATCGGAACATTAAGTGATTTTCCCACAATTTACCAAAATCTCAGAATTCTACTCACCAGTTTCACTGTGAATCTTATCAGCTGTTATCAGTTAAGTAATTGTTTTATAAACATTCACCCTGGAACCCACTTCCCCAAGGCCAGTGATCCATAACCCACAAGCCTACTTGCTGGTGTCAAATCACCGAAATGCTGAAGAGCAGAGAGAAAGTCCTATTGTTTCTTATTCAATTTCTCGAGATATATTTGGTCGATTTTTATGATTCAAAGTTGCTTTAATGATAACATTTAACTCACTTTCCCAATACTTCACATTTTAAACAAGAAACTGTGAAATTTCATCGATGGTTCTGTCTGTAAACTCACAGGCAATGACACCCTAAACCACATGTTTGCACTTATGAACTTTTGATCAGATAAGAAAGATCTTGTTGAAAACTGCTCATTCCCAAACCAGTTGGTATGACCAGAGTTTGTCATACATGTAGGCAAACTCAGATCTGCTTTTAATGTGTGATTCATGTATTGAGTTGAAATTTTCTTAATATCTTATCTTATTCATTTCTTTAAAACTACTATTTCAGGATAATTTTTATATCAGGTTGTAGAATTAACCTTGCTCAAACTTTTGGACAGACATGACAACATTTTGACATTTACATCTGGTCCAAAAAGGACAACAAATGACGCACGATAGCGTATTAACTTGTGAACAACCTTGCCCTGGCCACTCAAACTTTAAATTATGTTTCTCAAGCGTATTCTCTTATTTATTTTTTTATGTTTGAAAGTCTGTAACAAATCACACTTAAGAGACCGGCGGTTGCTTTATGCGGGATCATACTAGGGTCAAATAGGTCTTAATTTTTTGTCATGCGCGTGACCTCACATGACCTCTACTTCCGGTCGAAACCGGAAATGCCCAGTAACTTGAAAGTGGGAATTTTTTTTGAGTTTTTAACTATGTTGTGATCTGGCAAGTGTCTGGTTTACGTCACATAATTCAAAAGCGCCCTCTAGCGGCAGGCTGAAAACAGTTCAAAACACACAATTTAAAGCTCTTGGGCAATTCTAGATACTTTGTACAAAGTGTGACCCCATTTGACCTTTCCCTGTCAAAACCGGAAGTTGAGGTTTCATATGACAACCTTTATGCTATGATTTTGCACAGAGATCAACAAGAGGTACAAATAAATATTTTGCCCGTCAGCACAGCACAATTAGACAAAAAACCTTCACACAATAATTTTCCTATTTTTATTTACGCAGTCACTTTATTTCGTTCGAGCCGAACACCCTGAGTTTGTCCACAAACTTTAGATTTCTAGTTTCTGCCTCTTCTTCTTCCTTCTGAACCTTCTCTTGCAGATTTAGCAAAAAGTAAAAGATGTACAAACTTGAAACTTGGCATATACTTGAACCTTGATATGACGACGGCATGCAAACAATGACGTCATTATGACGTCATCAGGTGTCGAATTACAAGTATTTTAGAAAGAATTAATTTAATCTTTGAAATTCTGTAACAAATCACACTTAAGAGACCGGCGGTTGCTTTATGCGGGATCATACTTAGGTCATATAGGTTTTTATTTTTTGTCGTGTGCGTGACCTCACATGACCTCTACTTCCGGTCGAAACCGGAAGTGCCTTATAACATGAAAGTGGCACATTTTTTGGAGTTGTTTTAACGATGTTGTAACCTGGCAAGTGCATGGTTTGGGAAAAAATGACCGGTGACGTCACATAATTCAAAAGCGCCCTCTAGTGGCAGGTTTAAAACAGTTCAAAACACACTTTTACGAGATGTCTGTGGCAAAGATTATGAGAATCTCTTCAAAACTGGTAAATATATGATGATAACCAGCTTGATTATACGCTACAGAAGAACACAAAGTAACACACAATTGTTGGTAGTTGAAACGTTTATTTACTCGATGCTGGTGGAGGCTCTCACTGCCTACTCTTTGACTTTCACCCGGTATTTATTGTAAAACCCAAGACTATACATTGTTGCAGCAAGTATAACCGTATTAGGACTTGTTTTACACCTCATTAAGAATACATTTGAATAATTATACAATAAAAGAATATGTTTGGATGGTTTAAAGAAAGGGGTTGTACTAAACAAATGAGTTGGAAGAGGTTGCCCCATATTTGGGTACCCGTTTGACCAGTTCCTGGCACTCTCTGTCATCACAGTGGAATGTGAAGACCCATACACACTTGGCACTATTGTCCTGACTTAGAACAATGAGACTACTATAACTGAAAGCATAGAGGTCTATTCACACTGCTACAATCTCAGAGGACACTCTCAGATATTGATATTATTTCGTATTTTAAGTGCATGCTTTTCGTTGGGTGATAATATTTATGCATGGTCGTAGTATGATGACGTCATCATGTGTCACGTGTTGAAGCCGTGTATCTACTAAATTAAACAGCCAATTGGGTTGAAACTTGGTGTACTGTTAAACATTCACCATGGCTTGTGAAATGTGAAGTGACGTCATTATGACATCATCAAAAATATTTTTTTCAATTTTTTATAAAATCGCAGCTTTGTATTTGAAAAAATCATAACTCCCGAACCAGACATTGGATTTTTGTTATCTACATATCATCAGAAAGATATTCCAAAACCTAATGGATATTACACAAAGTGTGACCCCGTTGAATAAATCCAAAAAGATTCAAACTTTTGATCCGAAAAGAAATAGGCTTTGGATACATCATAATAGCGTCATCAGCAAAACCATGTCTTCTCATTTTCGACCCTTTCTTTCATTACTCTACTACAACCAGAGTAATAACAAAACTTGAACGAATGACTTAATGAACAAATGCCGAACACCCTGTTTTTGTTCTTAAACAAAAACTTAAGTCTAGTTGTTTTTTGTTGTTGCTATTATCAATGTTGGTTTTTGTGTTTATTTTTTCAGTGAAAGTTTATACAAAATCCCCAGCAAAAACAAAGTATTTTTTTTAAAAGATGTGTTATGTGTTTAATCACTCATGTTGCAAAGTGTACATTTTGTTTGTGTTGCAGGGGTGCTTAAAATTTCCAAAGAGATCTACCTGTCAACAAGTAAAAGCCAAGAGCTTCCAGTGAAAGGTAAATATAAAAAAATAAAAAAGCCTTTTAGCTTTTGGTTATTAAAATAGTGTGTGCCACTTGGTAGATTAGTTTGATTCTGAGGACTCACTGCTAATACAGTTCATACCAACACCAATCCTCAAGACTGTTTTAGGCATTTGACATTCCTCTCAAATCACTGTTGCTTACATGTACTTTGATTGTAGCAATCAAAATAATCCTCAGTATGTGGACTGGTCTTCGGTTCCCCAAGAAGCCTAATATGCCTTTGGACCATAAGCCAAATGTCAATGTCACTATGACTAAAACAAAAGACACTCAACAAAAAATATCAACTCCAATTTAGTGTGTGGAATGGTCTTCAGATTCCCTGCAAGCCTTTGTTTTTGGACTTCTAGGTAAAATGTTGAGGTCATTACAACTATAACTCATGAAGGACTTGGCATATTATCTCCAAACTTTGTGTGTGGATTGGTCTTGGGGTCCCCCGAAAACAATAATTTTTCGTGTAGTTAGACGCTTATTGCAAAACACACGGGACCTACAGCTTTACATCCCATCCGAAGAAAGAAACAATAATAGCTTGACTCTCACTCAAGGACACAAGTGTCAAGACCAGATAGTCCGGCAGCCAAAAGGCACTTTTTACCTGAACCTTGCAGCGGAGGATATATAACAGGTTTTGACTGATTTATGTTCAGTGGACCTTGTACAAACAGAATCTGCATGATGACACCCTGTGAAGTTTGGGCAATTCGAGATATAGGCGGAATATTCCTCCAATTTTATAATCCAGAATAGTCATGATATCAGGCTAACTATTGGTGGCGCTGTTTGCTTTTTATGTAACTTTAAAGTTAATTGAAATATTGCAAGTACAAAACATATTATTTGCATCACTTTAAATCGTACACAAAAACATTTGTACTAAAACATTGTTTATACTTTCCAAATATGTTTAAAAACATATTTTTAAAGAAAAGAATATTTCCAAATAATTTCAAGTTGTAGAAAGAGCCTGCAGTAGCTTGATACTTATCAGACTGGTACCATTCTGGTGCAATTTGTGAAATATTATTTGATAGAGTCTGGGTACACGCTGATGTAAACAACGGGACACGTGGAGAGAATTAGCCACATGATTATAGCTGTCTCGCTGAACATTCGACTGTTTAATATAGGGCATAAGGGTAAATATTGTTTAGCAGCTATATTTTAACACGAATTTCCAAAGATATAGCATTACATTCATATAACAAGTATTGTGACTTATTTACAGAGCCAGATTTTCAGCATTATTTGCAATAAGTTTGGATTTATAAAGACCGGTTACATAAATTATCAGTAACCTGGTCTGACGTGACAAATGAAATAATTGTATTATTATAAATCACATTGAGACCTGCCGTGTATTATAAGGACTTAGAAAGGAGTTTTAGTAAATTACATTTCCATCACAATGGATCAGGACACAATTGTATCCTTACATAACCTGATAATCTGAAACCTCCATCCTCCAGACCGGAGAGGATGTAGGGTTTTGGTTTTCGCAACAACTTAAACGGCAAGCAAAACAAACGGAGCTACAGGGACCCAGTCAGCCAAAGAAGCAACGGAGATGCTAATGATAATAAAATAATGTTGATACTGTCCCATCCATTGACACTGTATCTGTAACTTGTAACTTGAAAATTGTTTTTGTGACAAAACAAATCCAATTTATGGTAACTGTGCTGGCCTCCACTTGTGTTATTTTATAACAGGGAAGTGGTCGGGAAATAGTTAAACCGAAATTCTGTGACCCTTTTGACTGTGCGGGTCAGTAGTGATGGGGGGGAGGGGGGTTTTCAGATTCTTTGTACGCTTCCTCATCTGTTGCATGTGGGTCGATTAAAAGAATCGGGCAAATCTCTGTACATTTTTAAAAGATGTGGGGTTGCAACAAGTGTATGGGAAATAACAGAATAAACGTGGGTGTCCGGGTATGTTTGTTTTTAGGAGTCACAAGGCGTTTATCCTTTGTTGTCTTCAAAGAAAGGTGGATCCAAAAATATTTCTGAAAAAGTCTGTGGTCGCTCTGAATAAGAGGCAATAATTTGTTGATTACCTGTGATATAACCCATTGTCCGGTTTTAGGTTGTCGTGAACACGAGAGATGTTTTGGAGTTTTGTTTTACTTCTGGTTTCATACGATGTGATACTTTTACGATCTGCGTGTTCATTGCTTTTAAACAACATTGATCATCATTCTCCCTCAAATAATTCATATGAATTACAAAACTCATGAGGTTTGATTGTCTTACTTTGAAAAGTCCAAAAACGGATAAACGCCTGTTACTCATGAACACAAACATACCCAGCGATATATCTTTATTTCCTATAGGCATACACTACTGTCCTAACCCTACATCTTTTAAAGATGTACAAAGAGATTTGCCTGATTCTTTATATCGACCAATATGCAACTGATGAGGAAGCAAACATGATGACTTCCGAAAGCTCTCTATTGCTACCCAATGGATCTGAAAAATTATTCTTAATCTCGAACGTCCCCCTCCCTCCCCCTCCCCCAGTTCACTACCGACCCACACGGTCAAAAAACGTCACAACATTTTTGTTGAACAATTTTCTCACCACATCCCCTATATCATAACATTATTATTATTATTATATTATTATTGAATTGTCACAAATACAATTTTCAAATAACAACAGGTCATCAGATACAGCATCACTGGATGGAATAGCACCAAAATGTAGGTCATAATTAGATAGGTTCAACATTAAAGGATTTGTCGAGAATGAAGAGGCATTTCATTTCTTGGTGCTGGACTCCCCCTCCCCCACTTTCTCCCAAAATGCAACTCTATCTCCACAGAAATCAATGTAGAAGAGGGTACATTTTTTACTTCAGGGTTTCTTTAGTCGTACAAATACGCAGGTTGGATTTGAAGAATACTATACCTTGGCCACGCCCCTTGATGGATCGTACCCCATCCATCATCTATCATCCTTAAATACATTAATGTACAAATCTCTTTCAAAGATTTATTACAAGAAACTCTATCATAAATAAATGTACTTAGTTTTCTAATATCATGTGTGTTTGGATACAGTTACCGCCTCCTCCCACTAGCCACGCCCCTTCAGCACCCTACACCCTCTTTCGCCCAATTTGTTTTAGTTTTTTTTTTACATACTACTTCTTGGTAAGCTAATTGTATGTTTTTAATGCCATTTTGGGGGTTACACGCTTGTATTGGTTATGTTTACACCATAGGTATTGATAAATATCGATAAAATCATTAAATAATCGATATAAAAAATTGCCCAACCCTGAGGAGGGGTCATCACTCAGATTCTTAAACAGTATGACCTTCTTGTGTGGAATCTGCAAAAAAACATTATATATCCAACAAAACATGGTTCACCCCTTTGGCTGCCGGACTAAGAACTCTGAACCCATACTCTGCTGACCAGAAACACCACAGCTTGAGTACGGTGCGCTTAATCGCTCAGTCATGACACATCGTGTTTTTTAAACTAACAGTTTTCAATTTTGGGATGGAAGTATACAAAACTGCTTAGGTAGAAACAGAAATATTCTCAGTCATTTAATGCCAATGAAACTGCGTATAGACACCGGCCTCATGAACCATATATTGACTCAGAACATACTTTACTTTACATGTAAACACTTTTTAAAGGGACACGTTGCCTAGGATCGGGCGAGTTGGTCTATGAAAAGCGTTTGTAACCGTTTGTTATAAAATGCATAAAGTTAGAAAGATGTTTTAAAAGTAGAATACAATGATCCACACAAATATGCCTCGAATCTGCATGGTTTTCCTTTTACTTTACGAACTAACACGGTCCGCCATTTTGTGGAGTCAAAAACTCGACTCCAAAATAATTGCAGGCCTTGTTAGTTCACGATGTAAAAGTAAAACCACGCAATTTCAAGGCATGTTTGTGTGGATCATTGTATTTATTTTAATTTTTTTTATGAGATATCGCCTAACTCACAAGGCCACGGACGGCCACTTCAAGGTGAGGGCTACACATACCTGATTTGGGCTATCGACCCAAATCAATTGAAACCAGGGGCATGTTGCCTCCTACTCCTGGGGCTGAAACAGGGTTACCCCCTTTACAGTCCTTAAGGATGTAGGCATGGGTATCATCCACTAGGAGCCCGTCTGGTAGAGCTGAATGCACTACCTTCCCAACTTTTTTCGAAGCAATTATGGTTAAGTGCCTTGCCTCAGGGGCACAAGTGTCATGACCGGGTATCGAACCCACACTCTGCTGCTGACTACACCAGAGCTTAGGTCCGGTGACCTAGACCGCTCGGCCACGACACGCCACTTTTAAAACACGACACGCCACTTTTAAAACATCATTCGAACCATATGCTTTTCAACTTAGTCGATTGTTAGACAATGACATTGACTGCTTAAAGTAAAAGTGACATCCTGATGAGGTCACCACATTATTTTTTACTAACTTTTTAAAATTTTGACCTATTATTACATATCTCTTCAACAAAGTAAACCACCCACTGTTTCTTTGAGCTGAGGACTAAATTAAGTTCTTCTGAGATAATGTCGTCATACTGTGAATTATTATTTGTTAAGGTCTCCAAGTGCCATTTCCCCTTTCAGTAGAGGACCAGCCTCCCTGTCACAGCCATACATTGCAACAATCAAAATAATCCTGATTGTATGTCTGTTTATCATGGATATTGTATTAAATTAATCACTAATGTTGCAAATATTCCTTTTGTTTGTGTTGCAGTAGGCTTACAATCTCCAAAGACATCTACCCATCAACAAGAAGATGTCCAAGAAAGGAGATGCACTCTCCAGTCAAAGGTTAGTTCCTCAATAATGAAAGAACAAATGTTAGCTTTTTGTTATTTAAATGTTGCAATTTAGTGTGTGGAATGGTCTTCAGACTCCCTGCAAGCCTTTGTTTTTGGACTTCTAGGTTAAATGTTGAGGTCTTTACAACTATAACTCATGAAGGACTTGGCATATTATCTCCAAACTTTGTGTTCGGATTGATCTTCGGGTCCCCCGAAAACAATCATTTTTCGTGTACACCGGACCTACAGCTTTACATTCCAACCAAAGAAAGAATTAATAATAGCTTGTCTCTCGGTCAAGGACACAATTGTGTCAAGACCAGAACTCTGAACCCATACTCTGCTGATCAGAAACACCACAGCTTGAGTAAGGTGCGCTTAATCGCTCAGTCATGACACGTCGTGTTTTGAAACTAATAGTTTTCAATTGTGGGATGGGAGTATACAAAACTGCTGAGGTAATTTGTCTGAATCAACTTTTTTAACTATGGACAATGTTTTTAAAATAAATTGTTGCAAATTGTGCTTTATGTTTGTGTGCAGAAAGGCTTACCATCTTCAAAGTGATATAACTGTCAACAAGTTAAGATGTCCAAAATCGGCTTACATAATAAAGGAGCTGCTCTCTCCAGTAAAAGGTAAATTCCTTAAGAGTAAAATAATGTATTTTTTTATGCAATTCGTTCATAGCATTTTGAATTAAAATTGTCTGATCAGTATTCAAACAATCAACAGTTTGGGCCCCTAAAATTTGAATTGAAAAGCCAGGGTTAAAGTCCAACTGTGGTGTTTTTGGTAAATAAAATTGTTTCCAATATATTACAGCAAGTAGGTATAGACTGTGAATCTCAACAATGGGTTGTTGTTAAATTCACAAACGACTGTTGGAATTGACAGCAATCTTCAGAACCCATGTTTTAAGTAGTTTTAAGCTAAACAAAACTTCCGATTCAGGTTACAAATTAGTTGATAATTTTTTAGGGATTTTACCCAACATGCACACCTCATTTAGGTTAATTTGTGTTCTAATTTGTACTTTCTCAACCATCTTTTAAAGGTAACACTTTAATAATAATAATAATAATAATTAAAACTTGTAAAGCGCCATCTATCTAAGACTAAACTTATTCCGAGGCGCATAAAAACCAAACAAAAACAAAAAACAGTTATTTTCAGTTAAAAACTGGTTTTATATCTAGTCTTAAATATTTTTTTTAAATTGTTTGCATCTAGAAAGGCATGCCATGCTCTGATGGTCACCTCCCATCAACAAAGCAAATGTTGTGAGGTCTCTTCGCACTGTGTATCTGCCAAACATCTTCTTGTAGCGCATGGATGTTCATGACTGAGACAAAGGTATGTAAATCTTGGGTTTTTAAGTGTAAAGTGGGCTGTTTTTGCAGCACTTTGCATTTAATGTGTGTTATTTAACAGTAAGGAAATCAAAGAGTGTTGAGAGGTTTTAAGACAGTGGTTTAAACTCGCTAAGGGCTATAGTTCTTGATAATTTTACCAAGACGAAGTTGAGGTAAAATTATCAAGAACCATGCCTCAGCATACGTGTAAACCACTTCTTTTTATAACCAATTCAACACATTGATTCCCATTTAAAATTAAAAATCCCTTCAATTTAAAACATTCAGAACCCTGTAGAAGTTGAGAACAAAAGTGGCAGTTTAGCATAAGCTCACCTCGACTCGGCGTTGAATTTCTATGCATGTGTTGAGCGATGAGTACCTTGTTGTGCGCAAATTATTTCCAACTGGCGTAAGCCAAATATGTGACATATAGACTTAAACTGGGCTGTGACATTTGGGCACTGTGCGCAATCATCTGAGTGTGCCCTTGGCTTAATTCAGTCAGGTCATGTTTAATAATTCCTACCTGTGTTCATATCGCACATTTAAACATTTTCACATGGTCTCCTGTCACCCAATCAGGATGAATAAACTGTCCAGGTATTTTTGAATCACACACCACATACCACAAAAGGTGTTTAAAAAACCAATGTTGCTCATTTGAAAATGTTGATCATAATGCAAGCCAATTGGCAATTAGGCCTCATGTCTAAGGTAAGAAGTAATACAATTATTTCTCTTCCATAGATATTTTGTTTTTCTTCTAATTTCCATTTTTTCTCTTTTAGAAAGTCTAGTTCTCCAATGAGATCTACCCATCCGAAATGTAGATGAGTGTTATCTGCAAATTGCGTATCATCAGCTGAATGTCTTCCCATACGTAGATGTAGCTGTTCAAGACTAAGGCATAGTTTGTAAATTCTGGTGTAAGTTTTTGTAATCAAGTAACAAACCACTAGGTTTTGCTTATCGTCTTGTAGTGGGCTTTTTATGCAGCACATGCATATATGCGTATTTTGAAATGAGAAACTGGAGATCTTGGCAATTATGCTTTGTCTAAAAAAGTTTGAGCATTTGGTGGTGCGTCATTTCGAATTGTTTGGAATCGAATGGTGGTAAAATCACTGGAAATTCCAAACTTATTTATAACTTATTTAACTTATTTGAATGTTAAACTTGTATTTAAACAGTTAGAAGTTTGCATCAAATAAAATGTTTGTTAATGTAAACAGCTAACTGTTTAGATACAAGTTTAACGTTCAAATTAACTTGTTCTCTGTAGTAATAAAGTACATATTGTTCTGTTATGTTTGCTTAATAAGAGTCAAAGAAATAAAGAAATAGAAATAATAAACCAGTGGTAAAGAAATGTCATTCTTTGAGTCAAAATTTAGTAGAAGATAACCCTATGCAAACTATGTAAAACGTAAGATAAACATTTTTAAGGGTCAGGGGTCAAAGGTCAAAAGAAAAAGCGCTTTATACCAAATGAGCAATCGACTAAACCAAATGGCAATCCAAATGAGCAATCCAAATGAGCAATCCAAAAGAGCAATCCAAAAGAGCAATCCAAATGAGCAATCCAAATGAGCAATCCAAATGAGCAATCCAAATGAGCAATCCAAAAGAGCAATCCAAAAGAGCAATCCAAAAGAGCAATCCAAATGAGCAATCCAAATGAGCAATCCAAAAGAGCAATCCAAAAGAGCAATCCAAAAGAGCAATCCAAAAGAGCAATCCAAATGAGCAATCCAAAAGAGCAATCCAAATGAGCAATCCAAATGAGCAATCCAAAAGAGCAATCCAAAAGAGCAATCCAAAAGAGCAATCCAAAAGAGCAATCCAAATGAGCAATCCAAATGAGCAATCCAAATGAGCAATCCAAAAGAGCAATCCAAAAGAGCAATCCAAAAGAGCAATCCAAATGAGCAATCCAAATGAGCAATCCAAAAGAGCAATCCAAAAGAGCAATCCAAATGAGCAATCCAAAAGAGCAATCCAAATGAGCAATCCAAAAGAGCAATCCAAAAGAGCAATCCAAAAGAGCAATCCAAAAGAGCAATCCAAAAGAGCAATCCAAAAGAGCAATCCAAAAGAGCAATCCAAATGAGCAATCCAAAAGAGCAATCCAAAAGAGCAATCGACTACTATTCTTATTCTACTAAATTTTGACTCAAAGAATGACATTTCTTTACCACTGGTTCATTATTTCTATTTCTTTATTTCCTTGACTCTTATTATAAAGCAAACATAACAGAACAATATGTACTTTATTACTACATAGAGAACAAGTTAATTAACAAACATTTTATTTGATGCAAACTTCTAACTGTTTAAATACAAGTTTTAACGCAAACTTCTAGCGGTTTAAGATACATGATTAACATTAAAATAATCATTTTTTTAACTCAAACTTCTAATTGTTTAGATACAAGTTTAACATTCAAATAAGTTTAATTTTAACATAAAAATTAACTTAAATTGTTTCACTGTTTAAAAAAACGTTCAATCGCAAGGAGGGAAGTGGAAAATAAACGCGAGGATGGAAGGGATAAACAAGTGCAAGGAGGAAAATAAATGCGATGTAAGTGATAATATAAGCAATGGGTAAGTGTAAACAAATGCAAGGATGGTAGTGGTAAATAAACGCAAGGAGGAAGTGATAAATAAACACAAGGAGGGAAGTGGTTAAAAAACGCAAGAATAGAAGTGGTAAACAAATGCAAGGAGGGAGAAGGTAAAGAAACGCAATGTGGTAAGTGATAAACAAATGCAAGGGGTTAATAAACACAAGGAGGGAAGTGGTAAACAAACGCAAGGATGGAAAAGGTAAACAAATGCAAGAAGGGCAGTGAAACGCAAGAATGGTAGTGATAAACGACTTTAAGGAGGGAAGTAAAAAAAGCAAGGATGGAAGTGATAAATAACAGCAAGGAGGGAGGTTATAAACAAATGCAAGGAGGGAAGTGGTAAACAAATGCAAGGAGGTAAGTGGTAAAGAAACGTAAGGAGGGAAGAGGTAAACAAACACAAGGATGGAAGTGGTCAATAAACACAATGAGGGGAGTGGTAAACAAATAAATGCAAGGATGAAAGTGGTCAATAAACGCAATGAGGGGAGTGGTAATTTGGGAAGGAGGGGAGCAAGATTGTGATGGAGGAATATGTGAAAGGGTGAAGCATCTTATTTTGATTTAAAGATTTGGAACAGCAATTGGAGTGTTCATGGCTGTAGTTTTACCAAAAATACATGTACTAATGTTATGCCTGAATTCAAAACTTTAAATTAGTAAGCATATTCTCAAAATTGTCAAAAATTTGTGTTGTACCTTATTGCATTGGAGTTTACTTAGAAAATATCATCTTTTACAAAATGGCATTGAATTCAATATAAAAGGAATATTAAACATTTTACCACAGATTTTAAGTCTCAAATAAAAGACTCCATATAAATGTATTGCGCAAATCAAAACTATGCTAATTCTCATTCATATCGATGGCCCATGACACAGAAACATGATCCTAGTGCTTTGTATAATAATGCATTTATTGTGTTTTTAAAGCTCACTAAATTTGACATGTGAATTCTTTCAATTGCATTTTTATTTTTGATTCAAGAGAATAAAGCCAAAAAGGTGAACCTTAGATTTTTTCTTTGCTTTTGACTATTGAAATAGTTGTATTATTTTGCAAAATACAGTTGCTTTTTCAGAAAACAATAACAAGCACTATAGAGAAGTGTCACTGCCATGTGCATTTGTCGAATGAATATTCGCATAACCTTAAAAATAAATAAACACAATGCTAGATATTCAGGCATGCAACAGCTAGCAGATCCCAGATTGTCAATAAAAGAGTAAATTGCATCACAGCAAGACTTTGCACTGTGTTTTTCAATTTTCAATATGGATGTGAAACCAACAAATTAGTAAACAAGTTGATAGGCCTAACCTGAAATGTGTTGCCTGCCTGTATATTGTCAATAAATAATTTAATAACTTTGCATGCAACAGCAATTTTCTTTTCTTTTTTAGTTTTGAAAGAGAAAAGGCCAGGCAGAGTATGTCTTTGCAGTTTTAAATTTCAAGCGGTATAGTACAGTTAGGAATCAACTATGATAAACTTTTGCTGAAACCAGTTGCATGCCTGTATTATTATAAATGAATTTTTTAAAATTCTTGTATACTCAGGCATGCATTCAACCAAATCTTGCCCAAAAAGAGGAAAGTACCAGGCACAGCAAAAGTTTTTAATTTTCAATGGCAGTACACCTGAAAAACCAAATATGCGGAAATCAGCTGATGACATGAAAAGTACCATGCCTGTATATTATTACATTGTAAATAAAATTCATGAAAGTAAAGTGTAATGTATAAGTGCACCATTGCAAGCATTTTAATTAATTTGCTTCTGATTTTTGCCAATATCATCCTGGTAAGCTTAGTTTAAAGCAGGGCCACCACGTGCAGGTCCCAGGATACCAGCCCCAACACGCTTTCCGAGGTCAGTCAAGGCCTTCATACTCCTTTCAGAGCGCCCGGTCCTCGCACCCGTATGCGGGGCACGCCCTCTAACTCCTACTAACGCGGGCCCTAGCCCCACGGCGTAGACTAGGGACTACTCCTGTTGGCCGACCATTTGTGGAAACACCAGTACCATCCTTGCCCGCTGAAAGAGCCTGGTGCTCTTTTAAGGTCAACCACCAACTGTCACCCTGGCCAGGAGTAGGACCCCACATGCCACGTGCATGTGTCCAGGTCCCTTTTCGCAATTAAGTTTGGAA
This sequence comes from Leptasterias polaris, assembly GCA_037783415.1. Lineage (NCBI taxonomy): Eukaryota > Metazoa > Echinodermata > Asteroidea > Forcipulatida > Asteriidae > Leptasterias > Leptasterias polaris. Next base: position 5,781,872 of record JAZGTN010000003.1, on the reverse strand, counting down.
TTTCCCGTGATTTTACCGCCATTCGATTCCAAACGATTCGAAGCGACGCACCACCAACACGCTTTGGGAGATCATCGGGGCCTTCATACTCTGTTCCTTTCAGAGCGCCCGGTCCACATACCCTTATGCAGGGTACGCCCCCTACTCCCTTAAAACGCGGTCCCTAGCCCCACGGCGTAGACTAGGAACTACTCCTGTTGGCCGACCATTTGTGAAAACACCAGAGCATCCTCGCCGCTGAGGAGCTGATGCATCTTTAAGATCAACCACCAACTGTTACCCTGGCCAGGAGTAGGACCCCACATGCCACGTGCATGTGTCCAGGTCCCTTTTCGCAATTAAGTTTGGAATTTCCCGTGATTTGACCACCATTCGATTCCAAACAATTCGAAACGACGCACCACCAAATGCTTAAACTTTTTTAGTCAAAGCATAATTGCCAAGATCTCCAGTTTCTCATTTCAAAATACGCATATATGCACTTGCTTGCAATGGTGCAGTTATTTACAATGTTACTTGTATAGTGCTGCATAAACAGCCCGCTACAAGACGATAAGAAAAACCTAGTGGTTTATTACTCGATTACAAAAACTTACACCAGAATTTACATGCTATGCCTTAGTCTTGAACAGCTACATCTACGTATGGGAAGACATTCAGCTGATGATACGCAATTTGCAGATAACACTCATCTACATTTCGCATGGGTAGATCTCATTGAAGAACTAGACTTTCTAAAAGGGAAAAAATGGAAATTAGAAGAAAAACAAAATATCTATGGAAGAGAAATAATTGTATTACTTCTTACCTTAGACATGAGGTCTAATTGCCAATTGGCTTGCATTATGATCAACATTTTCAAATGAGCAACATTGGTTTTTTAAACATCTTTTGTGGTATGTGGTGTGTGATTCAAAAATACCTGGACAGTTTATTCATCCTGATTGGGTGAGAGGAGACCATGTGAAAATGTTTAAATGTGCGATATGAACACAGGTAGGAATGATTAACCATGACCTGACTGAATTAAGCCAAGGGCACACTCGGATGATTGCGCACAGTGCCCAAATGTCACAGCCCAGTTTAAGTCTATATGTCACATATTTGGCTTACGCCGGTTGGAAATCATTTGCGCACAACAAGGTACTCATCGCTCAACACATGCATAGAAATTCAACGCAGAGTCGAGGTGAGCTTATGCTAAACTGCCACTTTTGTTCTCAACTTCTACAGGGTTCTGAATGTTTTAAATTGAAGGGATTTTTAAATGGGAATCAATGTGTTGAATTGGTTATAAAAAGAAGTGGTTTACACGTATGCTGAGGCATGGTTCTTGATAATTCTACCTCAACTTCGTCTTGGTAAAATTATCAAGAATTATAGCCCTTAGCGAGTTTAAACCACTGTCTTAAAACCTCTCAACACTCTTTGATTTCCTTACTGTTAAATCACACACATTAAATGCAAAGTGCTGCAAAAATAGCCCACTTTACACTTTAGGATAACAAAAAACCCAAGATTTACATACCTTTGTCTCAGTTATGAACATCCATGGGCTACAAGAAGATGTTTGGCAGATACACAGTGCGAAGAGACCTCACAACATTTGCTTTGTTGATGGGAGGTGCCCATCAGAGCATGGCATGCCTTTCTAGATGCAAACAATTAAAAAAAAAATATTTAAGACTAGATATAAAACCAGTTTTTAACTGAAAATAACTGAATATAACATATTAACTTTAAAGTGTTACCTTTAAAAGATGGTTGAGAAAGTACAAATTAGAACACAAATTAACCTAAATGAGGTGTGCATGTTAGGTAAAATCCCTAAAAAATTATCAACTAATTTGTAACCTGAATCGGAAGTTTTGTTTAGCTTAAAACTACTTTAAGCATGGGTTCTGAAGATTGCTGTCAATTCCAACAGTCGTTTGTGAATTTAACAACAACCCATTGTTGAGATTCACAGTCTATATCTACTTGCTGTAATATATTGGAAACAATTTTATTTACCAAAAACACCACAGTTGGACTTTAACCCTGGCTTTTCAATTCAAATTTTAGGGGCCCAAACTGTTGATTGTTTGAATACTGATCAGACAATTTTAATTCAAAATGCTATGAACGAATTGCATAAAAAAAAAATTATTTTACTCTTAAGCAATTTACCTTTTACTGGAGAGAGCAGTGTAAGCCGATCTTGGACATCTTAACTTGTTGACAGTTATATCACTTTGAAGATGGTAAGCCTTTCTGCATACAAACATAAAGCACAATTTGCAACAATTTATTTTAAAAACATTGTCCATAGTTAAAAAAGTTGATTCAGACAAATTACCTCAGCAGTTTTGTATACTCCCATCCCACAATTGAAAACTATTAGTTTCAAAACACGATGTGTCATGACTGAGCGATTAAGCGCACCTTACTAAAGCTGTGGTGTTTCTGATCAGCAGAGTATGGGTTCAGAGTTCTGGTCTTGACACTTGTGTCCTTGACCGAGAGACAAGCTATTATTAATTCTTTCTTTGGTTGGAATGTAAAGCTGTAGGTCCCGTGTACACGAAAAATGATTGTTTTCGGGGGACCCGAAGATCAATCCGAACACAAAGTTTGGAGATAATTTTTTTTTTTTTTTTATATATTTTTTTTATTCCAACTTGGAACACACCCCTTAACCCCGGGGAGGGTTACATCAACATTTTAAACCTGATTTATTTTAATATACATTGGCAGGAGAGAAATAAAGTCAACACGAGCAATCAGACATTATGTTTTTCTTTTAAGTTCATAAATAAAAAGACGAATTTGGCAACACAATTAACAATAGATTCATCCGTTGAAGTCATAAGAAATTCAAATTTTTCACTGTTAGTAAACAACTGAAAATGTGCATTTTTTCCACTCACAAAGTTAAGCATTTGTTCCCTAAGAGCACTGTATAATGGACAATTGAGTAAAAAATGGATCTCAGATTCAACCTCCAAATTGCAATGAGGGCAAATTCGCAGTTCATATTCGATTCCTACATACCTTCCAATTTCTATAAAAAGCTTGTGTGCAGAACATCTAAACCGGGAAAGGTGAGTTCGATGTAAGGAATTATTTACGGAACGTAGATACAACTCTAGCTCAAAGTTTGTTTTAAAAGTGCGATATGTCCTTAATTTGTTTCTCTGGTTGGGTTTGTTCCTGACATCATTATGCAATCTAACATACCAGTTATCAATAAAAACCTTACGTAATTGCTTGACAAATAAATCTACAACATTCCGTTGGTTTTGAAGGCCCGAGATGCTTACCGGGGCATTCCAATTAACTGCATCGAAAGAATTCCTTAGTTTAAAAAATAAAGACGGCTTTCGTTTAAGACCTAAATTCAAATCAGCTTCAAATGAATTATTTATATAGAATAGAATCGACAGGTCTTTCACTTAATTTGAACCAGTACTTTAGCATATATTTAGTTACTTCAATGTACAGGGGGAAACGACCTAATTCACCAAGAACAGCATCTGTGGAAGTTCGTCTATTTACATTTAGAATGAATTTAAGCCAATTTAAATGAAACGATTCAACACTCTCCGTTTCTTTTTTCCAGGTAACAATAGAACCATAAGTAAGAATTGGCTTCAACAAGGTATCAAAGATTTTTAAAAGTAAAACTGGAGTTAGGTCATTCCCTATGTTTTTTCGAATTGAAAAGGCAGCTTTTGAGGCCTTATCAGCAAGATCTTTAACACTTAATTTAAAAGAGCCGGAGGTCTGAAAAATAATTCCAAGATATACCAAGTCCTTCATGAGTTATAGTTGTAAAGACATCAACATTTACCTTAGAAGTCCAAAAACAAAGGCTTGCAGGGAGTCTGAAGACCATTCCACACACTAAATTTGGAGTTGATATTTTTTGTAGAGTCTCTTTTGTTTTAGTCATAGTGACATTGACATTTGGCCTAAGGTCCAAAGGCATATTAGGCTTCTTGGGGAACTGAAGACCAGTAAACATACTGAGGATTATTTTGATTGTTACAATCAAAGTAAGCAACGGTGATTTGACGGGCTGAGACAGTTCTCTTGAAGATTGGTGTTGGTATGAACTGTATTAGCAGTGAGTCCTCAGAATCAAACTAATCTACCAAGTGGCACACAATATTTTAATAACCAAAAGCTGAAAGGTTTTTTATTTTTTAAAGTTCACCTTTCACTGGAGAGTGCAGCTCTTGGCGTTTACTTGTTGACGGGTAGATTTCTTTGGACATTTTGAGCACTCCCCTGCAACACAAACAAAATGTACACTTTGCAACATGAGTGATTAAACACATAACACATATATACTTTGCTTTTGCTGAGGATTTTGTATAAACTTTCACTGAAAAAATAAATACAAAAACCAACATTGATAATAGCAAAAGCAACAAAAAACAATTAAAGGAACTTTTGCATATCAGGATTATTTTGATTGTTACAATCAATTGTTGACAGGTACGTCAAATGGCTGAGACAGTTCTCCTGAAGATTGGTGGTGGTATGAACTTGCTTATCAGTGGGTCCTCAGAATCAAACCAATCTAGCAAAGTGCATGCAACATTTAAATAACAAAAAGCTAACATTTGTTCTTTCATTATTGAGGAACTAACCTTTGACTGGAGAGTGCATCTCCTTTCTTACACATCTTCTTGTTGATGGGTAGATGTCTTTGGAGATAGTAAAGCCTACTGCAACACAAACAAAAGGAATATTTTGCAACATTAGTGATTAATTTAATACAATATCCATGATAAACAGACATACAATCAGGATTATTTTGATTGTGGCAATGTATGGCTGTGACAGGGAGGCTGGTCCTCTACTGAAAGGGGAAACGGCACTTGGAGACCTTAACAAATAATAATTCACAGTATGACGACATTATCTCAGAAGAACTTAATTTAGTCCTCAGCTCAAAGAAACAGTGGGTGGTTTACTTTGTTGAAGAGATATGTAATAATAGGTCAAAATTTTAAAAAGTTAGTAAAAAATAAGGTGATGACCTCATCAGGATGTCACTTTTACTTTAAGCAGTCAATGTCATTGTCTAACAATCGACTAAGTTGAAAAGCATATGGTTCGAATGATGTTTTAAAAATGGTGTGTCGTGTTTTAAAAGTGGCTTGTCGTGGCCGAGCGGTCTAGGTCAACGGACCTAAGCTCTGGTGTAGTCAGCAGCAGAGTGTGGGTTCGATACCCGGTCATGACACTTGTGCCCCTGAGCAAGGCACTTAACCATAATTGCTTCGAAAAAAGTTGGGAAGGTAGTGCATTCTGCTCTACCAGACAGGCTCCTAGTGGATGATACCCATGCCTACATCCTTAAGGACTGTAAAGGGGGTAACCCCGTTTCAGCCCCAGGAGTAGGAGGCAACATGCCACTGGTTTCAATTGATTTGGGTCGATAGCCCAAATCAGGTATGTGTAGCCCTCACCTTGAAGTGGCCGTCCGTGGCCTTGTGAGTTAGGCGATATCTCATTAAAAAAATAAAAATAAATACAATGATCCACACAAACATGCCTTGAAATTGCGTGGTTTTACTTTTACATCGTGAACTAACAAGGCCTGCAATTTTTTTGGAGTCAAGTTTTTGACTCCACAAAATGGCGGACCGTGTTAGTTCGCAAAGTAAAAGGAAAACCATGCAGATTCGAGGCATATTTGTGTGGATCATTGTATTCTACTTTTAAAACATCTTTCTAACTTTATGCATTTTATAACAAACGGTTACAAACGCTTTTCATAGACCAACTCACCCGATCCTAGGCAACGTGTCCCTTTAAAAGTTTGTTTTTTTAATCATTTAAAATAGTGAAGTGTTTACATGTAAAGTAAAGTATGTTCTGAGTCAATATATGGTTCATGAGGCCGGTGTCTATACCCAGTTTCATTGGCATTAAATGACTGAGAATATTTCTGTTTCTACCTAAGCAGTTTTGTATACTTCCATCCCAAAATTGAAAACTGTTAGTTTAAAAAACACGATGTGTCATGACTGCGCGATTAAGCGCACCGTACTCAAGCTGTGGTGTTTCTGGTCAGCAGAGTATGGGTTCAGAGTTCTGGTCTTGACACATGTGTCCTTGAGTGAGAGTCAAGCTATTATTGTTTCTTTCTTCGGATGGGATGTAAAGCTGTAGGTCCCGTGTGTTTGCAATAAGCGTCTAACTACACAAAAAATTATTAATCCACACACAAAGATGTGACATGTAGAATTACCCTGGACCAAATAAAGGAACTATTTTGCAGTATAAATGTAAGATTTCACATTGTATTCATCCACACACAAAGTTTGGAGATAATATGCCAAGTCCTTCATGAGTTATAGTTGTAATGACCTCAACATTTTACCTAGAAGTCCAAAAACAAAGGCTTGCAGGGAATCTGAAGACCATTCCACACACTAAATTGGAGTTAATATATTTTGTTGAGTTTCTTTTGTTTTAGTCATAGTGACATTGACATTTGGCCTATGGTCCAAAGGCATATTAGGCTTCTTGGGGAACCGAAGACCAGTCCACATACTGAGGATTATTTTGATTGCTACAATCAAAGTAAGCAACAGTGATTGGAGAGAAATGTCAAATGCCTAAAACAGTCCTGAGGATTGGTGTTGGTATGAACTGTATTATAGCAGTGAGTCCTCAGAATCAAACTAATCTAAGTGGAACACACTATTTTAATAACCAAAAGCTAAAAGGCTATTTTATATTTTTATATTTACCTTTCACTGGAGAGTGCAGCTCTTGGCTTTTACTTGTTGACAGGTAGATCTCTTTGGAAATTTTAAGCACCCCTGCAACACAAACAAAATGTACACTTTGCAACATGAGTGATTAAACACATAACACATCTTATAAAAAAAAAAAAAACTTTGTTTTTGCTGGGGATTTTGTATAAACTTTCACTGAAAAAATAAACACAAAAACCAACATTGATAATAGCAACAACAAAACACAATTAAAGGAACTTTTGCATATCAGGACTATTTTGATTGTTACAATCAAAATGAGAAACAGTGAATTGACAGGTATGTCAAATGGCTGAGACAGTTCTCTTGAAGATTGGTGGTGGTATGAACTTGATTATCAATGGGTCCTCAGAATCAAACTAGTCTAGCAAAGTGCATGCAACATTTAAATAACAAAAAGCTAACTTTTGTTCTTTCATTATTGGGGAACTTACCTTTTTACTGGAGAGTGCATCTCCTCTCTTGGACATCTACTTGTTGACAGGTAGATGTCTTTGGAGATAGTAAGCCTACTGCAACACAAACAAAAGGAATATTTTTTGCAACATTAGTGATTAATTAAATACAATATCCATGATAAACAGACATACAATCAGGATAGATACACGGCTTCAAAAAGTGCACCTTTAAGGCAATTGGGCAATACCACGTGACAATCTACGACTCTACATATATTTTGTCTGCATGAATGTATTCCAATTTTAAAAGGAATATCATAAACTTTGGAACAGACATCTAGTATTTTGAACTGTTTTTAACCTTAACATCTCAAACATATCAAATCATTAATTTTTCCCCAACTTTGTCAAAAAGATAGTGTTTCAAGTTCATGAAGGTAGGCAAACAATCATACACTGAAAGCTAAGGTTAAAACCTGATTCAACTTCCAGCTTTAAGTCAACTCAAGTTCTTCAGACACTTTTAATTTCAAAAGCATTCATTAAAAATGTTTAGGTTTTTGGATTTTGTTTCCCAAGAATGAATCACCCATTACAATTTTGTTTGTTTAATCATTTAAACTAGTGCATGTAAAGTAAAGTCTGTCCTGAGTCAATATGGTTCATGAGGCCGGTATATACCCAGTTTCATTGGCATTAAATGACTGAGAATACTTCTATTCACCTGGCCGGCATGCCACTCCATCGAAGGTACCCAAATGTACCCCTGGGTGGTGAGATCAGTTATGGACACAAGTGTTGTGAATGACAGGACCAGGATACGAACCCACATTCTGTAAATTACAAAACTTGAGTCCACCGCCCTAGACCCCTTTGCCAAGACAACCCACATTTATATGTACCGTAATTTCCTGCTTATCTGACTTTCAATGGTAAAAAAAGTCACTGCGTCTTATCTTCCGATGCGCCTTATCTGATTTCGATTGAGTTCATTGTGATGAATACAATGTGAAATCTTACATTTATACTGCAAAATAGTTCCTTTATTTGGTCCAGGGTAATTCTACATGTCACATCTTTCTTAAAATTGACCTACACCGTTAACATTTTTGACGAAACTTACCAAAGAACGAAGTCACTGGTTATGCTGCTGCCCACAATATGTAACAATATCGTCGCGAATGAGCGACGATCAATGCTGCAAACACAGTACACTGCTATATCACATGACAGGTACAGTCTTTATTTAACAAGTCGTTTTGTATGCATATATCGATTCCTTTGGGGAACTAAGCCTGCGAGAGTTTCCTTTACGCTGTATCCCATTGGAAAAACTACCCCCAAAATCAGGTTTGTTTGCATATATCGTCTTTTTCAGAATATCTTTCAAAATATCTCTTAGTTCTAGTAGCATAACGGAGCTAAGATACTACACTTTCATAAAAAATTCAACATAATGAAGTCTTTAATCATTTAGGCTTGCTAATTTCATGATAAATATCATATTTTTCATCAAAATCGGGCTCATTTCCTTGTAAAATCCTTTTTTGCACAGTGACTCCCGACTTCAACTCATTATAATAATAAATAGCGCCATCACACGGCTTAGTTCCAAAAAGTGTATCTTCAGCAAGTCCTTGCCGAACTACTAATGTAACAATCATTTTGATTGGTCAAGGATAACACTCGCGTATCTTTCTTGAAAAAAAAAAAATCCATTCAAATTGGGTGTTAGTTGGGACCGTGGCTCGGAACGACTAGTCTGTTCGCGTGTGTGATGAAGTGCATGCTTCCGGTAGGTGCGCTCATGTACACACACGCACACAAGTGTGTAACAGCCTGCAATCGTGGACCCTCCTTTGTTCAACTCTTTGTGATAGCAACCGTGGACCACAATGCTTTCCTTTGTGATAGCAACCGTGTACCTATTGTCCTCTTTTGTTATAGGTCCCCGGTTTGAATGTGGTTACCTACTCACACCCACACTCTCGTGTTTATGGTGTCAACCGAGGACTTCTCTTTGTTCTCCCATTGTTTGGACATTTTTGCGACGTCCCCATTGGTTTTGTACACGAAATCGAATCGAGGACGTCCTCGGTGCGACTTTTACCCGGATCCCTTTTGTTAAAACCCTCTCCAAGTCCTCGGTTTGAATGCGTGGACATGTTCACACACACAATACACGCCATAAATAGGATGTTAAGAGTGTATATAAGACTGGACAAGAGACTACAACATCCAGCGTGTTTATTGAACAGTTGGATAGTTCTCCACAGAGCCAGGGGATTCCAAGGTCATTGTGTGGTGCAGCTTGAGCTGTGTGTTTTTTGATAGGGTACTTTTGGCACAAAAGGTTTCCATATATATGTTATCGTGAATTTCGCCAACAGAGGGTGTATATTTCTAATGTGAAAGCATTAAGAAAGCGCCCTCTAGCGTTTGTTGGTTCTTGCATGTATTGTAGTATTTAAAAAAGCGAGATAGCAAAGACTGGCATCCAAATTCATTGGGAAACGTTGGGAAAACGTGTATCTGCGCGCGCTCGTTGTGTAAAACGAAAATCTGTAAAGCTAGGGTTTTAGAAAAAATCTTTAAAACGAACATGGAAAAAATAGTAATGAACCACAATGACCCCTGTATGCGTTGATGTACAAGCAGTATTGGACCCAGCGAGCGTGTATAAAGTGAAAGATATGTTGCGCCTTATACGGCGGTGCGCCCTATCTGTTAACCCTTGAATCTTATTTAGTATTTTGAGGCACTGCGCCGAGCGACTTATCCGCAGGAAATTACGGTATACATGGACATACCCCTTATGGTAAGGCCTTATAATAAAACACATCACAGTTGAAAATAACTATCCAATCCAGGTCTTTTAAAAGAACCACAGTTACCTTGTATTGCATGCAGTTGTTTCACTATCTTGAGTTGAGTGTTTCAGTCCCTCTTGTTGTAGGGATGACATTTATGCTGTAGGTTGGAACTGTAGTTTCAGTTGCAATTGTCTGTTGATTACACAATAAAAATTCATTCTTGTATCAGTTAATTTGTAAAGCCAACATTTGATTGCTTGTACATAATGGTCAAATTCAATGATATTCAGGAACAATAGACCGGTGAAATTTGTAAACCTAAAATCTGTTTGGAATGTAGTGATGCTTCTAAAACATTATGTTTGAATCCATTCATCTTAACTTGCCTTGCAAGGCACAAGAATCAAAGAATCTGTATGCATCGAACCCAACTCCAACCCCAACAATGTGAGTAATAAGCTGTTGTCTCTTAAATATGTACATGTATGAGCACAGATTTCTTTCGATTTCACTTTATACAACATTGACAAAATGGAAATGATAGAAGTGTGAATAGTTTTGGCTTTAACATGTGCATATAATGAAACCAATCATTCATTCATTTGTTCATTCACTACTGTGATGACTTGATGAGTTGTGCCTGTCTGACTCTATCAGGCAAAGTGTTAAAGAGAGATGGACTGCTTAGAACAGTGTCCAGCCTCAACGGGTGATTTCAATTTCATGTTGGGGCAACCTTATGAAACCAAACAGATGTAAATTGCAGTGTTTCTTAACATCTAAATAATTTGAATGAAATGATATCAAATTGTACTGCTGTTTTTTACAACTACATCATTTGAATAAATATAGGCCTTATTAGTACACTTATTATAGTAGCATTATCTACCAGATTCTATCAGATATTAAAGGATGTAGCGATGGGCAGCCAGCCCACTTAGCCTGATAGCAGTTGACCACTTATGGAAAGACCTGGGTCCAATTTCATGGCTCTGCTTGCAGTGAAATTCTGCACTTGCAGTGCCCTGTAAAGCATACAATTCTATGGGCCATAAGCGCAGAATTCTTGGACACCCAAATTACAGGCTTAAAGATATAGCATCACAAACTTGTAAATCTACAGAAGAGCCACACAAACAAAGCAGTATTTGCACTTTCAAACCCACCACCCTCTATTTCATTTATTAAGTCTGGTTGTGAAGCCAATGACTTTCAAAAAAGCAAACTTAATTACTGTACTAGCAGAGAACCCCGTGGAGAGAAGACAATGAAGTAAGTTTGCGTTTTAATTGTGGGAGGAAACCCCAGAGAATTATTCCAGGGAAAAACCCACGCAATCAGGCAGGAACTGAAAACCCAATCCACATGGTGGGATTCGAACGGGGGTCCCAGAGTTGGAAGGCGAGGCAACATACCACTACACCAACCTGACTGCCTACACAAAAACTTGGGTAGTTCTGACTCTCCTTGGTTTATTTCCAATCAAGTAGCCGCTGAAACAGAAGAAAAGGTCAGAGTTGGAAGAAAACACCATCCGTGAAGCTCTTCTCTCTCCCCCTCTCTCTCTCTCTCGCTCAATGTGGATGGACCATGGATAAGTCAAGGACAAGATATGCAACAGAGGTGAAGACTGCTGAGGTTAATAAAAGCAAGGGCAAGGGTCTAGCTGCCATGCCATATGTTGAAAATTTATCTGAGAGGATGTCCAGGCATGGCTTTTCAACTGCCATGAGACCACACATCTACACTTCACAAAATGCTAGATCACCCTAAAGACAAGTAAGACACCCTCCAAACAGTTGAATCCATGTAAAAGCTGCCTTAAGACCTATACAGGAGAAATATAGGCCATGTTCAAAAGTAGACTTTCAGAAAACATTACACTGACAGAAAAACAAGTGGCAGAACTTTAACCAGATGACAGAGAAAAACATCAGTATCACATCATCAATTGCGACAAAGCCAAAATTATAGACCAGGGGTCGATTTCACAAAACTCTTCCTAACTTAGGACTAGTCCTAGGCAATGCTAAGAGATAGGACTAGTCTTAAGTTAAGACCAGTTACTGGTCCTAACTTCAGATAAGACTAGTCTTATCTCTTTGTGAAATCGGCCCCAGGATGCAGACAAAACCACTCATTGACTCAAAGAAGTGATATGGAATAGAAGCAGGGGAAAGGACACATGGACCAAGTACATGTACAAGGGGGCTATAAACTAGACAGAATATATGGCTGGATCAGTTCAGAAAGGCAACCTTCAAAAGTAGTGAGGTCGTCTCAACCACCAAGGAATGCCGAATTCTTACTCCACACAACCACAACTGAGTGACCAAGGTTCCTGATAGAAAATGAAATCTATCAAGTGAATACTTCCTCTATCTAAAATTATCTCAACTTTTATGAATAATTCCAATAAATTTTATTGAAGCATCGTGCCACTGCATTCATTCTTTTCCGGAGGGGTGTATTGTGCAGAATTACACTGGGTTGCTTTTGGAGTACTGCAAAGAGCAACAGAGAAACCGTGCATCCGTCACATCTAACTGATTTCCTAGTACAAGAGACAATAGGCAAAAGGCAGCGAGACTACTGCACAAGATTATTCAATGCTGTGATGGATTATTTGCTGTCTGATCTAAACTTTCGCTTCAGCGATACAAATAAACAGCTCATGAGATCAACTGTAGCCCTTTCATCCATGTCGCTCCAAGTTCTTGGACTTAGAGTAACTCAAACCCATGACAGAGACATATTCTAGCAATATATCAATCCTGAACATAGAAATGCGCCAAGCAAAGAGACTTCTACAGTCTAAAACAGCAGAAAGAATTCCATCACAAATATGGAGCAACTAGCAGAATTCTTGAGCCATTTCAAAGACGCCTTCCCTGACCTCTGTAAAATATGTTAGCTCATCAACATTGCACCAGTGTCCCCCCCTTCACCACTTCAGCGTTTTCTGAACACAGATTTTAATTTTAATTGATGCATCAGATAAAGAACTACATTTAAAAGTCTATGTCTGATGCAAAGCTGTATTCAGTATTATTTCTGGTCATTCATCCCCACAGATGATTTGGAAGCATTTGTGTCCAGATTTGCACACTTGTAAGCATAACAACTGTAGAAATTCAGTTGTTTTAACCTTCATTGCCAGTAAGTTTTCCTTAAAGGCACCTGGCAGTGGTATTTTTTCAAAATAAAGCTTTTGTCATTAATATATACATTTTAATGAGTGGAATGTGAATAAACAATTTACTAAGGTTAAAAAATTGTATTTTTCTTTTAATTACAAATTAAAAAATAGGCCCCCCTTTACATGGCGCTGTTCGTGACGTCAATCGAGGCAGGAGAAAATGTGTAGTCTGGCCCCGTACATTACGTCTGGGTACCTGATCAGTATGATGCGTTTTCGTATTCGGACGTCACCACCCAATGCAATCCTAGGACAGTGTACAGTCGACTAATACGAGACGCCAGTTTATACGAGGTTTTTCACCGGTCCCGAACTGTCCCATGCGCGTTTCTATGTCTTAAAAACGGAAGATACGAGCATGGTCATAACGAGAACACGGATAATACGAGGTATTGTTTTTCCACCAGAAACATTTCGCTGGTAACCTAAGCTTCACTGCAACTTCCCTTGCACACTACTACCAACGAAAAAATCCCCGGGCTATCCAAGTGTTCGCTGCATAGCGCTGAAAACGACGTCGGACCGGACCACTTTGCCCTCGTTAGCCTAACTTTCGATGCCCGTAACTGCCTATATTTGGGATCTGGAGAAAAAAAATGCTGGCTGACCCCATCTTTAGTCGTTTTGCTGCATCCAGCAGCAATTTTCGCTGAAAAAATGCAAGAAAAAACCCCCTTTTGGATAACCAAACGAAACGTACAATCTCACTACTTGCACGTGTATATACAACGTAAATGCAGGCAAGTTCGAGTGGGGTCGATGTTCAATCGAGGCGAAGTCTTCCTCGATTGACGTCACAAAAAGGGATGGGCGGAGTCGCCCCCAAACAACTTTATCTATTTTTTTAACATATAAATACTGACAAACAATTACTCAAAAAATTGTTTTATTGTTAATATACATATACTCTTATATTTAAAAAAATAAAAATTATATTTCCAGGTGACTTTAACAAGTGGAGTGATCTCCATCCGGAGGTGGCTTGGTGTTTTCAAGTTCTTCGGAAATCTTTTTTAAATTCTTGTTAAATAAAAATGTTTTTATTTACAATTGTGTCTTTATCTCATGGAAAGTATTTTATTTCTCGTCAGGTTATCTTATATCAACAGTAAACGGCAAAACAAAAGCACTGAAAAAGGGCATATAAACATCATTTGCATATAAATTTCTCTTTCGTTCTAATTGATGGGTTATCTGGAACCAGTCATTACCTAGATTGAGAACTTGATTTAAAAAGTGCAAAATGCAAACTACAATATATTTACCAGAAGCCCACCCTCCCGCCCCCCACCCTAGACAAAATGGTGCACCCTACATGTAGGTGACTTGACATCACAACAATGATATTAACGTGAAACTTGTTGATACGCTCAGTCTACAACTTACCCTTGGCATTCAAATCAGTCACATTTCAAATTGATTTACTGAAATGATCCAACATTGCAGGACTTGTTTCGAAAAGTATGAAACGAAGTTAGAGGTACTTAAATTAAAAAAGCTGTCTTACACTGATCCTGACCAGAACTTGTAAGCTCACTAAGAAATAGAAACTTCAAAGCAGAAGCTAAGCTCATTAGCTTAACTGCATACTCAATGGAAACTAGAACAGCTGTTCACAACTGCCAAAAATCAAGTGACCTCACTGAGACCCAACACTGGTACTAGCTGCCCAACAAACAAAATTCTGGCTCACTTCAGGAATCACTTCAATTTGATGTATAATTTGTATCTATTTGAATATTTTTTTATACTCTAATTAAGCTACGATAATCCACTGGGGCATTTATTTTTAAAAGCTAAGCGATAACCATTTAAAAGTGCATTCCCTATGGGCCAGATGGCAGTTTAAAACAGCTAAATATGTTCACCTAGCTCTTACCTTGCCTTGTGTGTTTTGGATGTTCAAACAAATAACTTTTTAAAAAGATAATTGTGCGACTTACTCCAAATTACTTTCCATGATGTGAACCAGGCGCCGCCATTTTGGAATGATCTGCCATTTTGGAATGATCATAATCATGCCAATCAAAATATGACGTCATCAGCAGTAGGCCGGGCTGTTGGCGAAGCAGATACATAAAGCAACCATTGAAATGTTCGCAACCTCGCTCCGCCCACAGCCCGACAGGCTGATGACGTCGCATTTTGATTGGCAAGATTGGGATCATTCAAAAATGGCGGCGCCCAGTAAGTTATTCGGAGTAAAACGCACAATTATTGTTTGAAATATCTTTTTAAAAGTTTTTTGTTTGAACATCCAAAACACACAAGGCAAGCTAAGAGGGAGCTATAGGTGAACACATTATTAGCTGGTTTAAACCGCCGACTGGCCCGTAGCGAATGCACTTTGAAATGGTTTAATATCGCACTTGGCCACAGAAGTGGGTATAATAGACCCAGTAACTGGGGCGCTGTACTCGCTTTTTTTGAAATTTTGACATCTGCGGTTGTACTAGCGCCCCAGTGGATTATCGTATACCAAAAAATTCTTCAAATAATTAAAAAAATTATACATCAAATTGAAAAATGGGCGGGACGTGTGGCCAAGGATTCAGCTTGCAGATCAACCTGGCGCCCTGACTTTCTCACGATTAACAGGCAGAGAATCATAAGTAAAAAGGCGGCCCCCAGGCACGACAAACTTCAATGTAATTTTTGTACACGATTTTTTTTGCCATTTTCAAATCATCATATCTGGACAAAGGCATCATTTGGTGAGCCCTGGAATGTATCATAAAAATTTGCCAGATGTAAGGAACAAAGTGAAGTAGGTCGGAGTAGTATGGGATGTTTATAAGTGGGAGAAATTTGCAATCAAAGAGGTACAACTTGCTCGTACTTTTAAAACTTAGCGTTTTAGACATGTATGGATGGTGGGCTGTAATGGTGAGTGTTATGAGACCTATGTTAAAAGAGAGCCAAAGGGAAACAGGTCAACTCGTTCGCACGCAAACTCGTATGCCTGCCGACCCGTACGCCAATTGGTCAACTCGTGCGCCCACCAGCTCGTGCGCCCACCAGCTCGTACGCACACGAACTCGTACACACACAAACTCGTACACACACAAACTCGTACGCAGGTGTATTTCTACGAGTTTATATACGAACAGACAGCGGGAATTATTAATTTGTAATAATTATTAAAAAATTGTTTCAAAGGAAGCTAGGCCTTATAAAATGAAAGAGTGAAAATGTAATTTAAAGTAAAATATAAAGTAAAATTAATTAAATGGAAGAGAATCCGTGCGCTTTATTTGAGATCAAAAATAAAATTATAAAGTAGCTTCCTTTTGAAGATGCCTTCTCAATAGAGATGACGAGTGGCCCAAACTGTCAACCAAATCATCGTTCAATCAGTTTGTTGTCTGGGAGCAGCTTCAAATTCACTTCAGGAAAAACCACAGTTTTTGTTACATTTTAACATAGAGTAGGCTAAGCATTTCCTAACGGGAAAAACTACCCAAAATCTTTCAGATTTATAAATTTATTTACTATTAAAACTAAGGTCCTAACTGCCGTCCGATTTCAACAGTAATTTATTAAATATCATAACGGCCATTCTTTTCAAACAAATTTACATTTTAACTGAGGAGAATTTCCATAAACCATAGAAATATCAGAAAGTAGACCTAGTGAATTTGCGTACGAGTTGGTGAATGTATGAGTTGGTGTGCATACGAGTTTGTGTGTGTACGAGTTGGTGCGTACGGGATTGCGTGCATACGAGTTGACCTGTATTCCAACAACAAGGGTCTATGATCTTAAACTTTAAAAAGTTAAAATATTAATTTCGGCTAAAATTCCGCAGCACTCCACCACTCTAGCTCCCTCAATATCTGGCCGATTACTCTAAATTTTAGTCTTACCTGTCAAGATGGGTTAACTGAATATATACAGTTAAAAACAGGAAAATTGAACAATTCTAAAGGCCTTAAAAAGGAGTCAGAAAATCGCAAAAGCTTCGTCGAAAATAAACACCATTTTGTTTTCGTTTTCCTGCTGTGTGTGTGTCCGGGTAAATGTGCAATACTCCAATGAGTCGGTCATCGTTCATGCGCATTGGAAAATTCACCAGGACTTGTTGGTTTATGGAATGGGTAAGCCAGCTACAGTGGCCTCTGATGTGATGAACATACCCCCATTGAAGGATGATTCAAAAAAGGAAAATAATAGCCTGATATTGCCCTTATGAACATGAACTTACCCATGACTTGTACTAGTGAAATAATCCAAAAGAACCTTTCACTTGACTAATATGCAAAGCAGGTTTTAGTTCATAAACTCCTGATATTCAGTTTATGCAAACTATTCGACAATAACTGCTGATTTTAATATTTATAGAAAATTAAATATTCATTATGACCTTTTACTAAACAGGTAATGGGAGAAATTTGTAGAACTATCAAACCAATTTTGGTATCAATCCCTCATAGCCTAGCGATAAATAGGCTATGCTCTTGTGCATATAATTTGTTCTCTCTTGATACAGGTTCAATTTGCAAATGTTCAATTCCTTCCACAGAGAGTGAGTGAATGATGGGGAGAGGTAGTGGGGGAGGAGGAAAGAAGACTGGGGAGAGGGGGAAAGAAGCGTGTTTTTTATTTTTCAAATTTTAGGATTTTACACACACAAAAAAAAAATTAAAAATCGGTCCCCCCTATGAAAACTATTTATTTTACATTTTGGGGTAAAAAACCCTATCGATAGAATACACCCTCAGGTGTATATTGGTAAAACAAAAATATTAAAAAAACGTCCAGAAGGTGGTGGCGTGCTCCGGAAACTTTTCCTTAATTTCAACAAGTGTCAAATTTAAATAAAAATAGGCATGTCAAGTTTTAATATACTGGAAATTAAATTCCCGCTTCTCAATCTGGACTATAAGGAAATGAAACTTAGTAAAATGAACAACCTTTTAATTAAGGCTACCTGTTAACATCATGGCCATGATGGCGTGAAAATTATCGCCCCCGTCTTAAGTTTGTGTACGAGGTTGACGCGGTTTCAAAATTGTTGCCCAGAAAAATTATTATTTCTTCATAAACATTACTAAAAATGAAAACACAATTAATAAACTTACCAAAAAGACCTTGAGTTCTTGCAGAATAACCTAACGTGTCCATGCTGTTCAAAAAAAGCAGTCTTGAACAGTTTCCCGTTGTCTGAAACTTGAGAATGTTCCCCTCCCACGTACGTGTGTTGAAAAACAGGCGCCATTTTATGACCGCAATGCACCATGGGTATCAGAAGTCGTACGCCGTTTATCACTTAGAATTGAATTCAAGTCTGAGATCGCGGTTATTTCTCTGCATGAGCCACGCAAAATTCACCGCAGATAGGGTATCACACTATCTAAGGGCGCTATTTCAGGCTATGTATTGACTGTCAGGTAGACTAAAAACCACGATCACAGACTTTGAACCAAGTCTATTTATCATTAAGTTCCTCGATTTTAATATTATTATTATTATTTAATAATATAATAATTTTAATTGAAAACATTTTGCATTATCTAATCGGAAATTGTTGCCTGTTTTGATTGTTTAGGGCCTATATCAAATTGTTCTCAAAATAATCAATAATCCCTTGCTGGTGGAGGGATTTTTACCAGATGCGGGGGGGGGGGGGGGGGGGGGGGAGGGCAGATATGCGGGGGCAGGGGCGGGGGGAGGGGGAGGGGGAGGGGGAGGGAGGGGGAGAAGCTATATAGTTGGGGCGGGGTTCACAGAGTAAGGAAATTTGTATCATTGTGAAATTATAGGTCGTAGTCCGAAGGTCGCCTGATCAACATTTTGTATGTTAACAAAACAAAATGTTAAACAATTTAGCCTAATAACAATTATTAACTCACCTCAAACTACTACTACGTACTAGGGACATTCCTCTTTTCTCAAAAATAAGAAGATTAGTCCGTTGCAAACATAGGACGTATAATTGATGATTATTCCTATTTTAAACTAAATTAAATACTACGAACCTAAATAACAGGGGACAATTAGCTGTTTTTGCATATTTTTTATTCAACTAATGAAATACACAAGGCTAGAAATAACACAAATGTGTACAATGAAGGAAGGAAAGGGAAAACATACAATCGTTTCCCGTCCCCCTCTTTGAGAAACGTTACCTTCCCAAATCTTGTGTGTTTTCTTTTTTAACCGGGGATAATGCCGATGTGATATGAAAACTAACTGGTGATCACAACAACTGCCCATGCTTGTATAGGGTCAAGCTTACATAGCTTAGAATGCAGGCTTTATTTGGGGAAATATTGATAATTGATGACACTAGGCCAAAAATTGGAAACTTGGGGTCTAATAATAATAATATTTAACATTTATATTGCGCCCCTTACATACAAAATGATCAAAGGCGCAGCACATATTAAAAAGCACAGAATGGAAAAAAAAGACAAGAAAAAAGACTGGTTACCAGGCCAGTGCCCAAAACAAAAGTATGGGGACACGTCTGTCCCGCCAACAGAGAACTAATAGTTACTTATTACATAGGCCTATCCCTGCTGGCATCGGTAATGTTTTGACCTTTTCAGGAGACAGGCGCCTCTAGCCCTATATGCAAAAAATCTAAACTAACTGGCAAGGCGACCATAGAAGAAGACAAACAAAAGACACAAAAGAACAAAACCATAAAACACACTAAAAGGCGGCTTTAAATAGATGGGTTTTTATATTACATTTAAAAGAGGTAAGTTTCTGGTCGTTACGTAAATGCAACGGTAGCGCATTCCAAAGCTTAGGGGCTGCCCTATAGGCCTAAGGCCAGCATTTTTATCAAATATTTTGACATTTTTAAGTTGCGATTTGAAGCTCTAAAACGATTGCAGTAATTAGCTGTGTACCGATGCCTTTTTACGTAGCTTGATCCACCCAGGATGCTTTATTTTGGAAGATATTAAAGGCACTGGACACGTTTGGTAATTGTCGAAGACCGGTATTCTCACTTGGTGTATCCCAACATATGCATAAAATAACAAACCTGTGAAAATTTGGGCTCAATTGGTCATCGAATTTGCAAGAGAATAATGAAAGAAAAAACACCCTTGTTGCATTACTTTTTGTGCTTTCATATGCATAATAAAAGGCTTCAGCAAGAAGTCTTTTATTATTTGAGTGAGAAATTACCTCTTTCTCAAAAACTACGTTACTTCAGAGGGAGCCGTTTCTCACAATGTTTTACACTATCAACAGCTCTCCATTGCTCGTTACCAAGTAACTTTTTATGCTAACAATTATTTTGAGTAATTACCAAAAGTGTCTGCCTTTAATACTTGAAAAACAGGCCAAATTGAAAAAGTCCAGCATTATAATCAAATTTTTGCGATTTTTAAAGTTTCAATTTTAGGCTCTAAATTGATGCAGTATGCTCTACTGATGCAACTTTCATTATTAAATATTAGGCATTGTATGATCACATCTCAATATCCGACACATCTCAATATCCGATCATTCGAGTTACTTAAGGAGTACATGTTCAGTTAAAGAGAACATTTCTAATAGTTCATCAGTTTTGGCTCATATTTGAGGTAATAGTACCGAGTACATGGTTGAAGAGAACATGGCCAATAACACATAATTGCTAGAGCATAAGTGTTTGACGTTGTGTTCACTGTGCTGTACTGCTGAAAACAGCCAAGGCTGTCTTGGGTGTCTGTGTGCAGGGTGGTTTAATTCAAGGAGTATTCACCAAATTGTAAGGTGTCCTCCATAATGAACCCGGCTGGATAGATTAATGTCTAATTATGAGGGGAAGTCAACCTGATACATGGTTTATTAGTCAGCCTTTTGGTGTCACCTTGTTTCAGGTCGGCACACTGTGGATAGACCAATGTTTACATTTGGAGTAGAGCTTGATAACAGGCTAATAACCCCCATGGGACCATGGAGTGGGGGAAGTGGGAAATGACATTCCAGAGAACTATTCACCAATTAAGGAGGTCTGGGCTTGGATGATGGAGCAAACTCCCTGAAATCAGGCTGAAATTCAAGGAGGCCAGTCAATAGTCTAGAGATTCTTTGTTCAGAATTGAAATTCCCTCAAAGCTAGGTGAAAGAGAAATAATTCCTTGAATTTCAGCCAAAACCTGCACTTCACTGAGATTTCACGGTTGTTTCACACCAAAGATTTTCAGAGTACTTATAAAAAAAACATAAATCTATTTAGTATCTAACCATGTGCAAGGATTTAGTTTGTGCTAATAATATCAACAGTAAATGCATCATTAGTTCCTAGACACTTGTGTCTATAATGCTAATTATGAATTCTGCTTATTAATAATAACAATAACAGCTCTTAGGCCCTATATAGTGCAATTCCAAAAATGATCATTGCGCTTCACAAGCAAAATGTTATATTTTGAACAATTACATGTCTCAATATACACAAAATTAATAATCATAAATAATTTGTTTAAATTGCTCAATCAATATCTAACAAAATGTGACTTCATGTGATCACCACATGTGTGAAAATTTCCCACATTCACACGCAAAATAAATATAACTAGAACATATTAACCGTTTATTATCTTTAACCTTACATAAACCTGTACACAATAGGCCACTCGTTTGGCAAAAGCAATAATACAAGTTTACACTATATATATGCTTATATACACGATCAATATATTTTACGATGTGTTCAAGAGCGGTTTTTGATTGATGATGGGAAGTTCAAAGTTGATCAAAAGAGTTTCAAGGCAACGAAGGCGAATCATCCCGGAAGCGTTTTCCACCTATACTAATGTCAACAACACTTTGCGTTGTATCGATGGGAATTTGTAAAAGGCATTAGGCCCTATGACACTAAGTTCTTGTTTGAAATTTCTTCGTCAAAAGCTTACTCTACGGTGTAAAGATGCGTCTTTGGTTTTTGTGTGTGAAATCTCGAGTGTAAATAATTCATGAGTCAAACATCTGACGTTTGACAACTTAATGATGGGGTTTTGTGGTGGTTTATTTTGACTGGAAGATGGACGACATTGATATTCTGGACTCCAATGACACAAGTTAGAAGGGGAGCGACAGAAGGACAGTGGGAAGAAAAGAAAATACACAGAACCTACTCAGAGTAGCTCAGGCTGTCAGCAAGACATCTTTAGCCTGCTACAAAGAAAAGGTGGCTCCACTTTCTCAGAGAGTTTAACCTGTGGGTAGGTCTGTATGCCTGCACAATTTTGTGAACAAATTATACGAGTGAACCAATTTTCAGCCCCTCAAAACAGAACAAAAAACACACAGAAAAAATAAACAACTCTGAAACATGATCCCCTCTTAGAAATGTGGAAAGGTCAGGTAGGATATCAAGGAGTTTGACTCTCACACAGGAGAGCATCGCACTTTGGAGAAAAAAAGGGAAATAAATAAAATGTGCCACGACTTATTGTTACCGGGATTTTAAGTTGTACAACGATAGAGGGAATAAGCCTTCCTTCCTGCATGGCTGACATGAGCAAACATTCTGGTCTTGGTATTATTTAATTTTATCAAGAATTTACAATTCTTCTAGAAACTGTTATAGTTGTCTACAAAAGTATCATGTTATCGTAATCCACGTGAACCTTGATGAACATGGCATCATCCCGGATGTAGTCCAGCGTCTTGAGCGTGTTCAACGGGATGAACTTCTGCGTGCCGAAGCTGGCGTTGCGGTCCCCGACAGGCCTGCCGAGGAACGGCTTGTTCTCCTTGCAGGGGTTGGGCTTGATGGTGTAGGAGATGTTACGCCTGGCCGACGGGTCCTGGCACTGGTCGATCATGGTGAAGGTGATCCGGTGGGAGAAGGGGAACGGGAGGAGGGCGTCGAACTCACCCTTGCAGATGCAGGCGAAGACAGACATGAAATGACCCTTGGCTGTTTGTTTTTTGAAGAAGAGACAGAGGTTTGGTGTTTTTTGAAGAAGAGACAGAGGTTTGGGATAAATAAGAGTGCATCATGGACAAGTACCTAGAATTTGGATTAGTGTTAGTTTTAAAATTATGAAAAATTATCAAAATTAGAGTAATATAGTAATCCGGATGTAAGCTTAAAACTGTAAGCACCTGTTGGTCGTTTTAATTGAACACAATGAAATGGTAATAACAGACTAAACAATAATATATTGGGATTGTATTTTTCTCTGAAATAATTAAAATACGGCCTAATTTTATTGCAATATCTAGTGTTCTTCTTTAAAGTTGACTAGGGTCTAGACGCATACATCTTTGACGACAGTTTGTATGCAATTTCTTTGGGAGGAACCGGCCACACCATCTTAAAAATCAAATGAACAAAACAAGACCCAATATCTACTCTATGACCAATTATTATAGAATACTTTGCAAATGCTCAGTGTGCATGCGTTAGCCGTGGAATGAGGTGCTTACTGGTCTAGCTAGCGACCAATATAAACTAGACCGGTGTGGCAGGAGATTCTGTGTGTCCCCCCCCACTCGAGATTATGTGTAACTCCCCACCCCGGAAAACTGTTTTCACATTTCTTCTGAGCGCCCTCTTTTGAATCAACCTCCTCCAACCCATGTTAATTTCCCATGTGGGGGACAGAATCTCCGGGGGACAAATTTCTCTATGACACTGGTGTGAGGAGATTATGTCCCCCCCGGAGATGATTCTGTCCCCCATACGGCGAACTGTGCACAAAGTTCTTCTGATAGCGCCCTCTTTTGAATCAACCTCCTCCAATCCATGCTTATAATTTCCCATGTGGTGGGGGATAGAATCTCATGGGACAGATTTCCCAATGACACCGACATGCATCTTATTCCACGGCTACTGTGCGTACCGAGTATTTGTTTTGTGAAGTATAGACCAACAATCCGTCATATGGAGAAAAAAAAACCCAAAAACACCATGTTTTTTCTATGTGTTTGTTGTGTACAAAAACTTCCGCTGCCAGCGCCCCAGCAATGACGGCGCAGCGCGTGATGTAGTCTACGTTTGAATGATTAGAAGAAGAAGAAAAAAAAAGTAATTAATGTTGTTGATTGTTCATAGCTCATTTTTAGAGCTTGTCACGCTTCACAGGACTTGGGCTATCACGAGATACAATCAGCATACAGACTGATTCATCAATACTACCCGCCATTGCTCTTTCTCCATCCCCACCTCTCCATATAATAACTAATCCCATCGTGTTTACCTTTCCCGTCGCCGTTCAGACACGCCGACACCGTCATCTTGTAACCATGGCGACTGGTCAGGAATGGCGGGCTGAAGATGGTCACTTTCTTGTTGGTCTTTGCCTCCTGCATCCTCTCGGCGTAGCGGTCGATTTTCCAGACGAGCTGGGAGCCGTACAGCATCTCAAGATCGCGGACCTTCTGCACGCACGTGCCCAGAGAGTCCTGAAAATGAAAAATGAGAAATCACAAACTTCCAAATTGCGTTCTTGACAGGGAAGACGGTGCGTCCCAATAACAAAACCTCAATATTTTCATTGTTTCGCACGAGTTTCTTGGATCGATACATTAGGTGCTCGATATGTGGCATGGTGTAACCCCTCCCCCTCCTACTGTGTCTTCATTGTGTTCTTGGAATCTCAGGAATTCTTTGGAGGATTTTAGGGGTTTCTGTACAAGAGGTAAAGAATGTTTTTAAAGTATGGGATCATTTGGAAGAGGTGGGGGAATAGCCGTCTGCCACGTATCGGGTATGGTATATTGGATCAAAGAGACAGTTTTTTTTTTTATACCATGGGAAATCTCAGGGGAAGGAATTGTAGCTAATTTGTGAGTGCAAATAAAAAGGTTTCAAACAAATGCATCTTCAAAACTGCCACACAAAAACAACAAAAAACAAAACCAATTGCTGTTTTTAAGGCTTTTAAATTTAACAAGCTAAGGAAGTGTAAATTGTTCTGCTTCAGTGAAATACTAATGGATAAATAAATTCTGGTACTAGAACCATTTCTAATTATTACCCTGTTAAAAAAAACTGACAGCAGATATCTTATTTAATGCATGAAGACCGACGAGAACCGAGAGGTCAGGGTCGTTTTTACTCCCCGCAATACGGAACGAGAGGCACGGCGCATTGTTACCTTATGATCTACAAGCATCTCCTTGTGTTTCTCCAGTAGTGTGGCGTGTTTCAACATGGACTCCCCTACGTAAGTCAGATGCTCCACTGGCTCGTCTTGTACGTGCTTCTGCATCTTTTGTCGCTCACCCTGTTTATATGAAAGATGAGACAACAGAATATTTTGAATTCTTGGCCCTCTTTGTTGGTCAAGGAAAAGGAAGAAGGGAGAAGTAATGACCCAATTCACTTGGGCCCGATTTCAAAGAGCCAATTCGTAAGCACAAAAAGTAGATGAGCACTACAAAGTACTTGTGCTTACTAATACTAGAATGAGAGGTTACCAGTCAAAGTACTATTTCACACGCACATGTGTGACTGCATGATATCCTGCTTATTTTTGCTTAGTAATCAACATTTTAAAGAAAACAATTCTGCTTAAGCAACTCTATAATTAAGCACCTCTATAAAATTGGGCTCTGACGTCATCATCACAATAATCTTAGTTGAGCCATTTTGGGAGTCAATGTCATTGTGAGTGTAAGTGATGCGACTTTTAGGCATCGCATCGTTTACACGCTGAACTGTTGACTCCCAAATAAAAAAAGTGAATGATCATGGGAATTGGTTCCCCAAAAGGCGCAACTCGCAGACAATGATAGGTCTTCATCGACCTAAGATAAAACCGTTGTTCTCTCACATGCGTATTCATTACATTCAAAATCTTGAAGATAGCTCTCTGGATTTCCTTTTTTGTATTGATGAATTTACGAAGGAGAGCGGCGACAAAGCGATTTTAAACATAGGTCTTAAATTACCTTAAAGTCGCAACCCATACTTTGAAATGGACACGGAATCTTCGCCTTGGGGCAGTCGTTCTCTACGTGGTCTTTGACCTGCAAGAAGAAACAAAGAAATTATCAATAAACGGTCAACACTCTTCCAATTTAACGCATGGATATTGCCTCTGTCTGATCAGTAATCTCGATTGAACGTACAGCCACGTCATGAACGAGGCAAATTTGAAGAGGCAATTTTGAGGCAACCAAGTCCACTTCATTCAAAATCAACACTTAAACCTTTAAGTGATCGAGGGAGAACACCCAGGAATTACACAAATGCGAGAAGGTTCCACTAGTTACTGGCTCCCCACAGCAAGCAAAAATGTTTTCACTTCGTGCACAAAATTACAGGCATTTCATACAGACACCCAGATCTGAACCCACTGATAAAATTTAGCCATCTGTTCTTTGTAGCAGGCTTCCAGATGTCTTGCTGACAGCCTGTGGTATCTGTAGTTTCCAACACCCCGCCCCCTGCATGAAACATATTGGCTTTACTGTAGGGGAGCCTAGTGGAACCTTTCCGCATTTGGGTAATTCATGGGTTTTAGAATTATAAGAAGCCTGAAATTGGGCCGTGGTTCCTTACCTTCTCCCGAGGAATATCAGTCAGTTTACATCCGTTCGGGCAGGGCACCGGAAACTTCTTACACGCGTTCATGTGGGCAATCTCATCCTTGTAGAAGATTTTCTTGTCGCAGAATTCACAGGTTACCATCCTCTTGGTGCAGTCGTCGTTGACGTGGGCCTCCAGGAATCGCTTCTCGAAGTGGGCCCCGCAGGAGTTGGGACAGTCTACCTCGTTGTACATGCATTGCTGTAAGTGAGACTGATGAAAAAGACCGGGTGTAAACAATTTAGCCCCAATCATTTTGTAAGCATCGGTTTAAAAATGATAGGAAGTAACTATAACCAGTATAACAATTGATAGGAAGTAAATATAACAAGTAAAAAGTGACAGAAAGTAACTACAACTATAGTAAAAAATGACAAGAAGTACAACTATAGTAAAAAATGACAAGAAGTATAACTTGTAAAACAATTGATTGAAAGAAACTATAACTATAGTAAAAAGTGACAGGAAGTATACATTGTAACTAGTAAACATACATAAATAGCAAATATAATTAGTAAAACATGACTGTAAGTATAACTAGTAACAAATATAGCAAGTAGCCATTACAACTAGTAAACAACAACAGGAGGTAATATTGTATAACTAGTTAACTAGTTGCGGGTACAACCATGTATTATAAAACTCTTTTGGGGTGAGTATTGGCTCTCTTAAAGAAGCAGCCGCGCATCCACGTTTCGAACGGCTTACTCGTCTTCAGGAGAAACTGAATACTCATGGTTTAAAGATGGTTTAGGGAATATTTTGTTAATATTATTTGAGGCCTTTTTGTTGTGTAGTATACCTTACTTTTTATAACATAAGTCATAATAAGTAGGCTATAATGAACGACACTTGTACGAAATTCGAATCCTCTATTTTGTGCTGTGTACTTGCAAAATGGTAATTTTAAGGATTGACACATTGGTAGCTAGTGATTCACTAATTATATACACCATGAACTAAATTTCATCTTGACAAAGAATGTAAGTTAAAGATGAACACTTTATAGCCGATTTCACACACACAGAAATAAATTCCCAGGACGTTTCACATCTTAAGAGTGTCCCGGGAAAAGTAAAGTTAGCTGACCCTTGGGTAGTCTTGATTGGCGACGCTGTTTTTTGTATTAGCCACCGGTAGAGGGCGCTACATTGAATGTTTGGGAGGCTGACTCAGAAGGACTGGGCAAGTCTATAAATCTTGATCTTGATCCAGATGTTCGTGTGATACAGATATCTCTTCTCCAGTAATTCGTGTTGCGGACAGTAATTTGTGTTGCGTATCGCACTACGTTAAAGAAAATGAACGTCAGCAATCAAGACTAACCCTTGGGTTATCTGGCTTATTTACCCTATATATCAAGAACAGAGGTGTAGCTATTTCCTGGGAGATATACAAATATTATGCCCTAGTGTCAACGGAGCTTATCTAAATTTGTGTTATGTTGTTACAGCTTGTGAAATATTACATTAGGGCTTAAAACCAGGTCGGAGATATTTTCACCCACTCCTGGTCGATTTCCGCTACTCCATGAGTCAAAGTATAATGTAATGGCTCTTGAATATATAAATCATTGAGTAGTAGGTATGTTTACGGCGGAAATGAAGGTTATTGTCTCTTTTGTCATAGATGGGTCCGTTTTACACGGCTCGTTTACGCTCATAACCAATACTATAATTATACACAGGCTCATCACTCTTGCATAGTGTAAAACTATCCTGCCCATGTTCGCAGATCAACAGGTTTTTTAAGCTGGGCATAATGAGCCCATTACTTACGGTTGGTGGATTGTTACTCACTTTAAAATTAACTGTCATAATTAACCCAAATATTTATTTTGTTGATAAACAAAGTGCGCCGGTTGGCATGGACGGCCGAATATTAGCAAAACATTCAATCGTGTTAAAAAATGTGTTGTGACCAAATTCAACATTTTCTGTAAAGATTCATGAACGGAAATACCTACCATGATTGGTTGATTTGTTTCCAACAAATTCAACACTATTTTTGAATATTTGTGTAACACTGCTACAAACTGTGGCAATCTGTTTTTGATTTGCAGTTATGGCTTTCCATAGTTTTTCAACGGGCTGTGACGTTGCTTATTCAAAAATAGTGTTGAATTTGTTGGAAACAAATCAACCAATCATGGAAGGTATTTCCGTTCATGAATCTTTACAGAAAATGTTGAATTTGGTCACAACATTTTTTAACACGATTGAATGTTTTGCTCCATTCGGCCGACCATGCCAACCGGCGCACTTTGTTTATCAACAAAAGAAAGGTCTATAGAAGCACCAGGTCAAGAGCATAAACAGTATAGGCTGGTAACTATTCTTATAAGCATAACCAAATTATGCTTATAAGAATAGTTACCAGCCAAAACACTATGCCATGTGTACCATCTATGACTGGTTTCTTGCTCATTGTTGCTTATAGTAGCTCTCTAATGATTTCTTGCAGTTGAAATTAGAAGTCGATATCAAAGGCAGCTGACAAAGAGTGTTTGCCAAACTTACTTGTGACTGGACTGTGAGTTAATTGTGACCGAAATGTTACATCTAGAAACACAAAACCCTAATTACAAAATTCACTGTTGACCCCTTGCAGGACTCGGAACGCACCTTACTGCGCGTTTATTGCACTATTTTGGGAGTCATTTCCTCATTTTTGCGGTATATTTTGACTCCCGTCGCAAGGCAGCGCAGTACCACCCAGGTACCACCGCAATAATGGAGGCGTATCTGCTGCCACCAAGAGTTCAAGATCGGTGAAGGATTGCTGTATAGCCCACTGTCGCAAAATGCGAAATGAGTAAGAACAATGTAAATATTGCCGAAAATTATTCACAATATTTGAACGTTCCTTATAGAAACTGACAGTTCTTACCTTATTATCATTGAGAACTCCGTTCCAGCCACAACCTCTCGTTTGATTTGGGCACTTCACACCCAGCTCGCCAATCTCCCGCCCAAAGGCAGTGTCCACGTACACCTGTTGTGATCAAAGTACACAGGATTGGTAAGGATAAAATACATCGTTGTTTAATTTTAGTCTGATAGCTTACTGATCTAAAGTTCAGTGAACCATTTTTTCAGTGAAATATTTCCCCTGAAAATTGTATCTGAAAACCTAAAACAAAAACGGAACAGCTGACTTCAGCTGTTGTTACAACCAAAATTAGGGACCATGTGTTTACTTGCTGAAAATTACGAATGTTTTTCACTTTTATTCTCCTGACTCACACAACGGATGAAGCTCAAACTTTCACAGGTTTGTTTCATGTATAATGGTAGACTTGTGGACAAGTCGTTAATTAATGTCTGTCGCGGTGATAGCGAAACGGCTCTCTCGCAATATCCCGCGAGAGGGCTGCTCTGCGCGAGATTACTACTCTCATAGAGCGGCTGTTAAGCAGCTCTATTTCATAGAGCTGCTTATAACAGCCGATTCTGTGCTTACGTACGATTTTCTATTTCATAGCGCTGCTATTCCGTAAGCACACGAAAAGGCATGCTAACCTTCCGGTGCTTACTGCACGAAAATGAATGACGTAACAATGCAAAACCATTGTGAACGTGCAAGATGGCCGCCGTATTTTCTTGCTAACCTTTGAAATACTGCTACAGTTAGCACGAAAATTTGCTTACCGCTAAGCAGCGCTATGAAATTGGGCCCTGGTCACATTAATGACGAAGAGTCGGCAGCCAGCAACTTCGCGCGAGAGCAGTGATCTCGCGAGAGCATTCTTTATTACGCTACAACACCACACGCGACTCGACCCACCGCGACAAACATTAACGACTTGTCAACAAGTCTAGTATAATGGTTGATCACACAAAACATGAACACTGTGTATGTGTATGCAACTATTATGTCAGCTCCACCAATACTGTACAATAGCGTTAAGTAATAAACAATTAATGAAATCACATTAATGTGCACCCTAGTACGGGCGTAAACTCTCTTGTCTCAAAGGCAATGCTAAAAGGCAAAGTATCCTTTGGTTTTTGGAACCGTTTGATTGTTTTAATCCTATATAAATGTTGATATATACAATAAACCAACCTATGAAAAATACATTTCAAAAGGTGGTCGCGTTTTTGAGATATCGCCGAAAATATGTCCACGTAATAATCCCTAATATAAGTAATAGGAATACACAATCTGAGATGCGTTTCTGACAGAAACGTAAAAACGTTTCTCAGATTCAAATTTGGGGCCCTAAAAACATATATATTTTTTACAAAACCACAACACTTTGAAGTGAAATGTTTCTCAAAATGCTTTATACTATCGAAAGCTGCTGTAGGCTTCTATCCAATAGGTTTTGTACAAGGCAGTACTTAAGCAGCAACCAGCAACAAAGTCCAGCATTCTCCTGAAGACGATCAGAGCATACTGATCGAAACGTTGAGTCGTTAACCACCGGTTCTTTTCAGAACCAACAGACTCAAAAGAGATTTTAACATGGTGTTACCACAAACCTCTCTTAGGATTTGTATTGCCATAGAGTGATTACCAAACGTATACATTCCCTTTAACAGCGAAAGTGAGTATTGATGACTGTATCATTATAGAGAGTGTGGGTTCGATTCCCGTTCATGCCGACACCTCCATGAGCAAGGCCTTTGACTCTGATTCCTTCCCTTAACCAGGTGTATAATTGGAAACCGTGAGAGGGTTGAGACAGTATTATGTGTTGGATTAATCTCTCAATTAGCCATAAAGCATGCAGCACCATGGTGTTGTTTGGTTGTTTGTTTGTTTGGTTTATTTCCATTTGTACAACTTGAAAATACATTAAATAACAACAGTTATAATAGTAGTGAAAAAGATAATATTTAAGGTACAAAATGGAGGTAACATCCAGTGGAGGTATAACCCTCCTGTAGTGGAGTATCCAGACTGCTATTGGCTAATTAATATATTAAATGCATGCAAAAATGCATAATGAAAAATAAAAAAAGATAATATCCTTTCCCGAGGGCAACTAATATAATAAGACTAAATAAGTTCAAAATTAAAATTAAAAGTAAAAATTAAAAAATGCTCTTCAATCTCAATAACATCTCCCGGGTCAGAATATTGACCCGGATTTTGTGTCCCAGGAGGGGTTGACCCATTTCTGGATCAGGCTGACCTGGAAAGTGGTTACAAAATGGGATTTTAACTCGGATTCTGCGTACTTTTGACCCATTTCTCGGATAATTTTAACACGTATTGCAGGTCATACTGACTCTAGACTTGTTGACAAGTCGTTAATGTTTGTCGCGGTGTGTCGAGTCGCGTGTGGTGTTGTAGCGTAATAAAGAATGCTCTCGCGAGATCACTGCTCTCGCGCGAAGTTGCTGGCTGCCGACTCTTCGTCATTAACCAAGTCTTGAGAGCAGTAATCTCGCGCAGAGCAGCCCTCTCGCGGGATATTGCGCCGATCACCGCGACAGACATTTAACGACTTGTCCACAAGTCTATACTGACTCAGAAATAGGTCAGGCCCCACGGGACCTGCATCCAGGTCAAGTCTAACCCGGAGGTTTTGAGAATTGAGAGACAAGAAGTGAGAAAGTTTGAGGTATAGTCTGAGGCTGCCTGATGAACAGAGATAACAGTGTTGTAAAGTGCCTCCATCTTGGATAAGTGTGAAAATTAAGAATTACTTACACTGTCTCTTGAAACTGGTGATTGATCTATAGGGCATCGTGGAGCCACTCTGTAAGAAGGAGAAGGAAAAACACAAAAACAAAAACGGAAAATTAGATCTTTCTTTGATACTGACATGTTCATTGTCACAAAAGGAATGTAGGCCTATTTAATCAACAATATTATACTGCCGAGTAAAAATAATTCGGTTAAATGCAACATGATATTTTACTTTAATATCTTGAATCCAAAGTATTAAAAATATAAAAAACATTTTAATTAAAAAAGCATTTAACTACAAAGTGTTTTTTTTTTTTTAACAGGTTCATATTTTTATTTATTTCTGTGCATGGAAACAGGCCTATATAAACATAAATTTCATAAATTTCAATTAGGCCTACACACTAAATCTTTTTTAACATTTTTCAATAAAAATTACGCAGGTCAATTTTGCTCCTTTATATAACAGTTCTTTATGGTCAGACGATTTTCCGTGAATGCACTTCACCACAAATCAAGGAAAATTAAGTTGGAAGTCTCACGAGAATAACACGTTTTTTGCCCAGTTGACGTGTACCAGCACGTTTAAGCAGCAACTGAAACCCCAAAATTCGAACACGCTATTCCGTCTCAAGATAAACACTCAGCATTTTGTACAACATATTTTTTTACCATATTTTGTACAAAAAAAATAAAACAGAATTTAAAAACAAATGTCATAAGTTATCATTCATTTAAACTAAAAACACCTTCCCATTTAATAAAAAAGAAATACAAAAATTGAAGCATCAAAAACAGACTTGCTTTCGAGTGAATAATCTCAAAAAGTTTGCACGTATGTTTTATCGTTAGTTTTCAATTTTAATAGAATAAATTTTGACTATTTACCATATCACAGAATTACGTTTCAACAAGTTTATTCATAAACCACGTTTCGCAGAAACCATTTGGGGGCGGTCTTTTGTTCACATGGACAGCAATTGACTCATGACTAATTGACTCATGACTAACCTATGGTCTCCTCTATATGGAAACAAATAAGTGGGCCTTCATTGTTTAACTATTCCCATGGCAACTGTTTTGCTACAGTGCACCGCAATGCAGACTTCAAGCTCATGTAGCTCGGATTGACAAGTGTTCTAAGCGGCATTATTAGCCATAATGGGGCGAGTTGACCGTGCATAATGCTGTAGGACGAACTTTTTACGCTCGGCTAGCGCTCTTCACTCTATACGACTGGGTACAAATTTACTGATGAACGTAGTTTCCTGTTCCTTAAAATTAATATTTAATATTACATTCTTGCGTGAACGCACACAATGAAGCAACTGACGTGTGAAATTTAGTGTCAACTCTTTAATGTTTTGGTTATCATGGACGCAGTAAATCGACAGAATTAAATACGTGTTTTGGGAATTAAGGGATATGAGTTGAAAGAGTTTTCGATTTGCAGGCATTCATTATATTATGCATTTTATCGACTCTATTTGCGAACCATATCTTGTTATACCAAATGTGCCATTTAAAAGGGAGGGTATACCTTTGGTAATTGCTCCAAAAATTAATGACCATAACAAATTAATCCACATGGTAAAAGAGCACTGGAGAGCTGTTGATATCTGAAAACATTGTTAGAAACGACACCCTTTGAAGTAAGTGTAATTTAAGAGAAAGAGGTAATTTTCACACACAAAAATTGAATATTCAGGCATGAAGCCTTTCTCAGGCATCTAAAAGCACACAATTCTATATATATATATTTTCTTTTCTTTTACTATTTTCTTGTAACTTCGATGACCAATTGAGCCCAAATTTCCACAGGTTTGTTATTTTTATGCATAATGTTTGGATACATCAAGTGTGGATACTGGTCTTTTACAATGACCAAAAGTGTCCCCTCCCTTCAAAACGTCTAACTTCAGTAGATTTAGCGTATAACGGTTCTCTTAAACCTCGACCAAGTTGGGCCGTGAGGAGTATACATTGCAAAAACTTGGGTGTTAAAATTTACACCTTGAGTGTTGTCAGTTGTCACAACCGAAGAGAGAGTCAAAACTTACATCAATGTTTGTTAAAGTAACACCAATGTAATTGTGTTGGCAGAAATTAGTGTTGTTTTAACACTCTACGGTATAAATTACATTTTATTTTAATTTTAAGTATTTTTATTTTTGTAAAATCTATATGTGACAGAACCCATGGTTTTTGCAGTGTACAGTCAGCTTCAATATATTATTGATTAGGAACAGTCAATATTGCCTTACCTGGACAAGAAATTTGGCTCTACAAAATGGCGTGCCGTGTAAGTTCACGATGTAAAAGGAAAACCACCCAATTTCGAGGAATATTTGTGTGGATCCTTATATTCTACTTTTAAAACATCTTTCTAACTTTATGCATCTCATAACAAACGGTTTTCATAGACCAACTTGCCCGATCCAAGGCAACGTGTCCCTATGTTGGACATCAAATTCATGATTATAACTGATATAAACCGCAAGAGATGCCTTGTATTATTGTATTTCTGGTGTTTGACTTCGGCAGTGCGTCATTTAATTCACGTTCTATAGAAAAATGCTTTAACAAAAATTGTATTTTGTTTTGATGTCAGTGGTGTAACACTGCTTGCTGCAGGTTGATTTGTTGCGGGTGATGTAAAAAATATATTTAAAATAAATCAATAAATAGCTAGTTATAACAAATTTAGTTTGACAAACACTCAGAAATGTCAAGGTTTATCGAAAACAAACATGATCGTTTCACAGAGAATGTTGGAACACTTTCCTGCCATCTCATCCAGAATTAACAATGGTGATGAATATTGTTATAAATGGAGACTATACAGTAAACACAGTTAATGGAAAGTGCATTAACATACTCAATCAGCCGTTGTATTGTCACTTGGCAAGCATGACTGGCTGCCCATCAAAAGGTACAGCAACATTTTGGCAAGGAGAAATCCTATCCAAAGAGTCACTGCACTTCTGTTTTCAAATAATTAAGCCATCAAGAGGTGTTTGTTGGTATAGGGTACATTTTTTTTTTTTTTTTAAGCCTTTGTGAAATTACAGCCCCTCACTCATGGACTGTTATTATAGGGACCATTTCCTCTGAAATATCACATTTAGGCCTACTTTGTTTTCATCTCTATAATTTCCATATACATATTGTATAGAACTTTTTGTGATTTGCTTTTTTTGTTGAATACTGTGGAATAGATTAACCTGAGACCTGAAACATCACCACCAGGCGAGGGTAAGAATGAATCGCCACTCGCATCCATTTCCTACGGAGCTCTGGAAGTTTCATTGAGATACAGAGACAGCTTTCTGAGGGAGGATGACATCAACGTAAGATGTCGACACCCTGAATATTATCTCGGGATGACGACATCCTAAAGTAAGATGTCGTCTTTCCATTAGATTTTGTCTTAGGATGTCGACATCATGACAGTAAGATGTCGACATCCCGAGCTAAATTATCATGTGGTGATAACATCCTGAGAATGTTGAGCATCCAAGAAAAACTTTCTTGGAAAAACAGCAAAATGCTGTCATCCCGAGATAAAATGTATCTGGAAGACGACATTCTACTTTCAAGATGACGTCATCCCGAGATACTTCATCTCAGGATATTGTCATCTTACGTTTATAATGTCATCTTCGCGCAGTACATTTTCTCAGGATCTTGTCCAGTTGGATGGCACTTCCAAACCTCCATAATTTCCAAAGACAGACCTGTATACAGTATGTGTAACGACAAACAGCTACCAATGTTTGGTTCTCTTGGATTTCCCGGAATATTTTTTCCCGCCCACGGCCTTCGTTTGGTTTAACCCTTTAACGTATATTGTGCTTCACTCCATTGCCAATTGCATTATAGTATAATATTTTGAGAAACCATTCCCTTCTAAGGAATGCATTTTAAAGAGAGAGATTCGAAAACATTTCAATCTGAGAAGTGTTTCTGAATGAAACGTTTCTCAGATTGTGTATTCCAATTACGGATTATTCTTCATTCGTGGACATAACTGGTTTTCGGAAATATATCACAAAACGCTACCACTTTTTGAAATAAAATTTTCACAGGTTAGTTTTATTGTATATTATCTACATTTATGTAGGATTAAAACAATTGAATGGTTTCAAAAACCAAAGGTATGCTTTGGCCACAACCTTGACAAGTGTGAAAATGTACATTTTTACAACTTTTTCACATAACTTTGGTGTAAAGATGGTCATGGTGGGAAATTTCCCTGAAATATTTCCCTGAAATATTTTTTCTCCTGCATGAAATGCTTTGAAGTAAAGACATTTGCTTTGATCTCGTGAGTCCAAAATCTGATGTTTAAAAGAGAGTGAAAACATATAACGTTATCTTTCACTAGTCGTGACTCTGCAGTGATCAGTTGAGCTTAAAGGGGTACATTGCCTTCAGATTGGGCGCTTTGGGCTATAAAGGCGTTTTTATGAATTAATATGGTTGGAAAGGTGTTTATTTAAAGTAGAATATAACGATTCCAACAAACATCTCTTGAAATCGTGTGGCTTTCCTTTTACTTTGTGAACTAACACGGTCCACCATTTTGTAGAACACAATTTTGGACTCCACTAAAATACGGACCGTGTTACTTCACGAAGTAAAAAAGGAATACCACAAAATGTCAAGGGATATTTGTGTGAATCATAAAACATCATTCCTACCAATATTTTGGTTTCATAACAAATGCTTTTTGTAGCCCAAAGAACCCAATCCGAAGGCAATTATGTGCTCCTTTATACCTTCACTGTGTGTTATGTTGAGTCACGAAAAGTGCAGATAGCGGTATTCGGGAATTGCCGACGTTGTCATGGGTTAAGGACAATTTATAGTGATTTCACTTTTCATACAATAGCCGACGTCATTTATCATTAAAATGCATAATTCTATTAAAACCTAATAACGTTTTCATAAAAAGACGTTTCCCACTACCCGGTATGTCAACTTCCGGATGTTCCACGGTATAAAAACAACGTTTGACTTGAGGTCGAAAGAAGAGGTGCGTGTTCTATATATCGTGAGGAAGATACCAGTATTTTACCACCATCTTTGTCTTGTTTCCTGTCGACCATATCAATCATGACCATGCTGATTTTCAGTATGCTAAATAGGAACCTGACTATTTTCATTCCAGCCTCGGTTTGGGGACGTTGGTTTGAATGGGAGAAACAATAAAATGGCTGCACCGTAATGAGGTCTTTAGAATTAGATCAAGAAGGCTGAAAAGACAACGGTGTAAAATTCCTGATCGTCACTAATCGCTGTGCTGTTCAAAAAAAAGTAATACTATATACTTTTACGA
The DNA here is from genome assembly GCA_037783415.1 of Leptasterias polaris. NCBI lineage: Eukaryota > Metazoa > Echinodermata > Asteroidea > Forcipulatida > Asteriidae > Leptasterias > Leptasterias polaris. Next base: position 5,744,207 of record JAZGTN010000003.1, on the reverse strand, counting down.
TTAAAACCTAAAATGGCACCCTTCTTTGCGCCGAAAACACATGGAAAAAAACAAAAGAAGAAAATAATGTGTAGAGTTTATTTTCTCTATATGTGGGATGTTGTTTGGTGTTCTTAGTAACTTATAAATGAATAAATCAAGAAAAGAAAAAAATAATAACAATTATCAAGATTGGAAATATAACATGATACAAACAGAAACAAAACAAAAAACAAAAGAGCAAAAATGAGTGACAAAATACTAAGACTGCGAGGCAAAATATTTAAGTTTTCTCAAAGTAATCTTAAAATAGGTAAGTCTATGGTGAAAAAAACAGACTGAGAGGATCGCTTATTTCAGGGGACACTTCTAAATAATAATAATAATATTATTATGTGGGCATTGAGCACTCAGAATGAGGACCACTTATTGGCAAAATAATATAAATAAAAAAATAAAAAAATATAACAGAACAAATATAAAAAAAATATATAAATAAATAAATAAAAAATAAACAAAAGAATAACAAAATTGTTAAAAGACCCAAAGATTCAATAAAAACGCTATCGAGGACCTTCATCGCATTTCGCAACCAAAAGATATTTCCAGATTCAAACTTACTACACATTTGGATATAAACAAAGTCCCGGGAGGAGACAACACAAAATCGAGGGCGTTTCTTTTGAACCCCGTGAACACTCCCCCAACCCCCCCCCCCAAACAACAACAACAACAACAACAACAACAACAACACAAAAACACCCCAAAACACAACAACAACAACAACAACAAAAACAACAACAACAAGAGGGTATTGACAATCTTATGACAAAAAAACCCACACAACCCAACAAAACTTAAGGGCTTGATTAGGGCTTGTTCGGAGGGAATAATTTTGCTTGTTTGCCATTTGAATCTTAGTGACAGTCAGGGTGGACCTACCGGAGAAGGCTGGGGAGGCAAGAGGTGCAACAACGATGCCCGCACTCCTCAAACTGCACCGGGTACCTCAGCACCTGTGTGCAGAAGACGCACTCATACTTCTGGTTCAGTTGCTCCACGAACACCACCTCCGTGTCCCCCATCTTGATGTTCTTCTCGGACCCCTCACTGCTGTTGCTGGACTTCTGGGACGCCCCAGACCCCCTCCGTGGGGGGATGACCTCCCCAAGGGAGTCCGTGTCTGTCGTGGGTTCCGGCATTATAATCACACCAAGGGTAGTCCCAAAGATAACTCTAAAACTTCTGGCAGCGTATAAACAGAAATCCGAAATTTACGCTCAGACATAAAAAAATGTTCTGGTCAGGGCCGGGGCGGATGCAGCTATCGCCTCTTCGCCTTTGTGTCACTAACAATTAATCGTGGTGTCGCTTGTAAGATCTGCCCTTAAAAGCTAAATCGATATCGTCGCCTGCTCTCCAGGGCCTGCCGATCGATTTGCCGATACGGTTTGTGTAGCAACTGCTCTTGTTATGAAATTTATTATAGATTTGTGATGTTCTGCAACAGGCAACGGAGCTATTTGGAATCTGCTTCAGTCTGTATCAAGTGCGCATGACCAGAACCTTCGACAACAGCGGCTAAAAATAGAAACGCACAGTTGCGTGAATCGTTTTAAAGAGAGTTAAAAATAAGTGTGTACAGAAACAAAGACTAAATTTTTGAGGGGGAGATTGTTGTTTGTTAAGACCGGCAAACCTATAGACCTTATGCATATGACGTCATTTGAGTAGGGCGCCCTCACCTAGAGGTCAAAAGGAAGATGTTCATTGGCCAGTCCTGTGCGCCGCGCGTACAAATCAGCGCGTTTCCATTGTTTCATCATCAGTTTACCTCTAAGATGGCGGCTTGGTGACGTCAATGCATAAGGTCTATTGTGAAACGTTAACTTGTTGGTATTGAATATTGCAAAACTGGGAACTTAGCCTAAAAATATTGAGGTGAAAGCAACAATTTTGCAATTTCGTGTTCTTTATTTCTTCTTCTATATCAACAAAATGAGTGGGACGCCAGGCGCAACAACTCAGTAAGCGAACTTCTGCAGGTAACCTATTATTTTGTGCTCATCAATTTCTGCCAAGCAAGTTTTTTCTGTGCTTACATGCTTTAAATAACCACGGGGCCTGACTTTATTTAGTGCATTCCTAAACAGACAATTATTCCTAACAACCTATTTCTGTTGAGCAAAATTAGCAGGAAACCAACCAAAAAGTGTACACAATGATGTGGTGTTTTGCCTGGTAACCTATTTCTGATAAGCAGCTCTATAAAATTGGTCCCCAAGTCTTCAGAAACCCCGGCACTGTCCCGATCGACCGGGAGGGAGGTTGACACAAGCCCCCCGTGTATTGACTCGCTCACACCCACTCGAAAACGCAGTCGTCATGAAAATTTAATCAACCGCTGAGTATAGCGTAAATATTACCGAGAAAAAATATTAAACATACATAATTTAGGGTTGAACTTTGAATTGCGGGTCTTGTGGGCGGCGGAAGGGAACGGTATCACAGTGATCGAAAAAACACCACCCCCCCCCCCCCCAAAAAAAGAGAAAAACACCCCCAAAAACCTCACATAATTCGGAACTCGTCTGTTAAAATCACCTTTGAAATGAATATTGATTAAACAATATTAAGTAGGCCCATGAATTTTAGATTGATTGCTGTAAGTTGTCCATTTACAGACTTAATATCATTCTGCAGGAATGTGTCACGCTAATTTAAAACATGAATACTCATTTTCACTAAAGATAGTGGGGGGCACACGTTAAATCTTGATTGTTCAACCAGGGGAAATTGAAGATAGGTTACTGCTTAAAAGGCGAATAACACTCATGATGAAGACTTATTGGCAAAAATAAACAATACAAATAATAAAACTATTTAATAGATGTTGAATTTTGCATCGGGGATAAAGAATATAACTTGGTTTTTACCATTACATCGATGTGTGTTTAGCACTCTATACTCAGCACTTACTCGAGTTCTTTCGAAAAAAAACCACAGGCAAATCACTCGGGCGGGATTTGAACCCTCGACCTTTGCATTGCTAGAGCAGATGTCTTACCACTAGACCAATTATTACAAAATAAACAAAACTTTCCCTTCTAGTCTCGGTTTTGTTTCATCGTTAGGTTTAACAAAATTACGTCAGAATGACGTAGTGACAATGGTTTTGATGGGATCCATTGACATCGTAAAAAGACCAACATAAAAGCCATTCTGCAATACCTAATAGGCCTATATCGTGTTACGCTAACGTTAATCAATGCGTAACTACCGTGTTACAACAATGATCACAATTAACTAGCTTCAGTGTTACACCATCAATCATCACATCACAATTGTCTACCTTTATCGTGTTGCACTAACATTGATCAATGTGATGCTACCGTGTTACAACAATGATACAAATGTCTATCTTTGGTGTTACACCAATATGTTTACCTATATCGAGTTACACTAGCACTGATCAATGTGTAAGTACAGTGTTACAAAAACGATTAAAAAGTTGGTGTTACACCAAGATTGATAAACAAAATGTTTACCTATATCGAGTTACACTAGCACTGATCAATGTGTAACTACAGTGTTACAAAAAAGATTAAAAAGTTGGTGTTACACCAAGATTGATAAACAAACTGTTTACATATCGAGTTACACTAGCACTGATCAATGTGTAACTACAGTGTTACAAAAACGATTAAAAAGTTGGTGTTACACCAAGATTGATAAACAAAATGTTTACCTATATCGAGTTACACTAGCACTGATCAATGTGTAACTACAGTGTTACAAAAACGATTAAAAAGTTGGTGTTACACCAAGATTGATAAACAAAATGTTTACCTATATCGAGTTACACTAGCACTGAGCAATGTGTTACTATACTGTGTTACAAAAATGATAAAATTGTCTACGTCCAGTGTTACACAAACATTGATAAAAACAATTCTAAGGGCCTACCTGTGTTACACTAACGTGAATCAATGTGTCACTACCGCGTGTTACTACAATGATTTAAAATGTCTACATTTGGTGTTACACGAACATTGATAACATTTCTACCTATATCGTGTTACACCAACACTTATCAGAATATTCGGTACCTTATGGAGACCGAGGACAAAACAAAAAGGGAAAACAAAGGGTCTCCACAGGGGAAGTCTAAAGACTGGGTGTTCCACAAGGAAATGTGTGTACATTGGGAGGATATATAAAGACAAAGAGAAGAACAAAGGATGTCTCCACAGGAATTTGAGTAAATAGAACATGTGTTTCCATGACTGTTACAGAGTCAGGCCTATGGGGGACACAAAATATCCGCCTGAAAATTTCCTGGGTAGAAAATTGCGACGGTTACAAACTCGTCCAGTTTGGTTGAATGGGACACTGTATTAAACAAGAAATCAGCAACTGGCAGACTCTGGCTGCTGGTGCTCAGTCTCCAACCAAACTTCACACGAGTGCTACTGAATCACACTGAGGGGTGCATCACACCAACAGAGATAGACAAATCAATCATGAATAAAAGAAATCGAAACCCACAACTTTTTTTTGCAAATCTAAGATTTGCAAGTCATGGCTTGTAAGGATTGTGTTTACGAAAATGGTCCAGTATTGAGCCCGTGGGGCTGTTGACATTCAACATGAGCATTTTCAGAACTCCCTAGGAACTCTCGGTCAGAATTGACCCGGATTCCGGATTCCAGAGGACCTGACCCATCTCCTGGTAAGGATGACCCGGAATGTGGTTAAAAATGAGATTTTAACTTTATAGGATTCTGCGTATATATCTTTGACCCTTTTCGGGGTCATTTTGACACAGATTCCGGTCAAACTGACCTATAAATGAGTAAGGCCCCACGTGATCCGTTTTCAGGTCAAATCTGACGTGGAAGTTTCAGAATGAAAAAAAATTGCCCAATTTGGCTGAAGGCGCGGTGCCCTTTTCCAAAGATGGCCAGTTCACTCATTCAGGGGTGTGTTTTCACTTTGAATGAGCATAGCTCCAAAAATTCAACGGCCAACATGCTAAATAGTTAAAAGATTTCAGTTAAGTTATCAGCAAATTATACATTCAATTTGATTTCAATATAGGCTGAGAGACTCTAAAATATTTTTAAAGGTATATTTTTTATTAACATTAATGGTTGATATGGGGAGCTTAGTGTGGTGCATCCTGATGGGGCACAGTTTGTAAAACCTATGGCACCCCCTGTTAGTCGAATTCCATATAATTATTTAGACTGGTCCCCTGTCTTTACAGGAACTGGTGTTACAAACCAAACGGTTTCATTGGATAGACATACGCTTGAAATGTCCAGACTATATCAGACTGATAGTGATTACTACAAAAAATTAACACAGTAAAGCATGCAAAGTCAAAGGTATAACTTGCAGCTACCTGCAGGCCGGTATCTGGCGCTATTCACGAGCATCGAACTTTGACATCAGATGTTCGGGCTAATTATTATTCAGCTTCCCGCTCATCCCCATCGGTCTTTACCCAAGACTTCTTCATCATCATAAAAAACAGATCGATGAAGCAATCCACGCAATAATTATTAGTAAAACAATTACTTGTTTATTTTATTTGTCTCTCCCGAAGGTCACCCCTCAATACGCGTTTGTTTCCGCCTCCCGTGGTTAATTGTTTAATCGATCGGTTTTCTAAACTTGATTGCTATGTTATATGTAAGTGTGCATCATCATTCATGGCATCATACATCGTGGCATGCACCATGGCATGAATTATATAAGTTCAGGATGGTGGAAGGCCACCCGCCTATTAGTACTCCGAAGTTGCCACCGGAAATGCGAATGAATATCTCATTGATTTACCTGGGCGTTATCAGTATCAGCACTCAAAAGGGCTCGCCGAATATATTTTTAAAAACATGTATATTGACTTATTATTTCATTATTTTGGGTATGTGTTTCTGGTAATGAAACCAAAAAACCCTCAAACGTGCCTGTAGCACTGTTGCCCGTATGCCTGAAGTATAGGCCTACATGTGTAGAAAAGACGATGAAGAAATCGGTGTTGTAACTTCTCGTATTATTCGGTACTCGTATTCGGTACTACCACTCGAGTACTACTCGAGTACCTTTTTGATACTTTGATAAATGAGGCTTTCTCATTGTTTTTCATCTTGCCGGTGGAAACATTTGTTTTGTTGTTGAATTTTTCACTTTGGTAGAATTACAATGTTGTGCTTTATGACTATTTCAGGGTCCGTTTACCTAATTTTGTTCTGCATCTTGGGGCCTTCTCGAAACCTCGGTCTGGGCTCCGGTTCCAGCTTAGGCTCTGGCTTGGGCTCTGTCATCAATTTTGGAGCCGTGCACATTTTGCACGGTGTTTCCAACATCAATGGAGCCCGAAGCCGGTGCCCAAGTCGATGTTTGGAAAATACCTTTGGTATTTCTCACGATGATTGTCAATACGAACCGACCCTCCTCTCTAAAAGAGTCAACTACTTCGAGAGGCCATGCAGCCTAAAGTTTGACCTCTGCCTGACCCCTGCAATGAGTCTGACCTACCCTGGGTCGGCAATTGCACTCGTGTCATTGACAACAATAAAATTGATAAACAAATATGATACAGACAGGTTACTACAGAATAGATGTGTATTATTAGCATGGACGGTTCACCTGTTGGTGATTCGAGGAGCGATCCTTCCGAAATCGATTTCGGCGGGAGAGTATTTCCGGTAAAAGAACGAGGAATGCGTCGACGCCAATGGAAACCGCTACAACTACTAGAAATAATGTACAACAGGAAATGTTGCCATGGTTATGGGTTAATTTAAGTAGACAGGTGCAAAAAATCAATTCTGAAGCAATGCAACTCTTTTGATAGGACACTCCGAAGCGCTTCTTTTGAATGTACCGCGGGTACAGCATCTGGATTGAAGTCATTTGGCGCGAACTTCGGGGAACGAAAAAGTGGCAATCTCGACTTACACGGAGAGGAAAGGTCGCCACCTAGACGTTGTTCAGCAGTGACAATAATAGTGGCTGTTGTCAGTTCTAAAATCAGAGATTGCTTAGTCGTTCACGGTGGAGCATGATTGTTACTGGCAGATATTAATGCAACACAGTGATTCATGATACTTTTGGGGGACTGCAACAACAGCTCTCACCATTGACTCACTCAACGGTGATTTAGGAAATGTTTTAACTACTGGATGTTGTAAAAGTGTGACTTAATAATCATCTGTGATGAAATTAAGTTGTTTCAGCCGTAAAACAACGGAGGAATGTCTTTATCAAAAATAGTTTGTTTATCACCTTATATGAGAAGCTATAAAATGATATCTCTACCCCGTCTGCCCTGCTGTGTGAACCATGGTTAGCCTCATGTGGTCAAGAGTCATTAGTATTTTAAAGTTTGTGAGCAAACTTTTCTTAACACGGACTATTGGTGTTATAAGGACATGATGACGATCAAGCAGAATCGCATGCAAGACCCATCCAACATGTCCGCTACTCTGATACATTCAAACTCACTACTCAAGCTATCCACAAAGTCGATGCCCTGCATTTGCGATGTTGCATCGAGGACGCAGCAACACGAACGTCTCATCACCGGCTGGGGGCGCGTTTTGGACGGCGGTGATAAGACGGCGGGAGGGAAAGGAGGAGGGGCTGTTCTCCCCCGGCTCCCCAGGAAACCTTTCCCGTCAAGACTCTACGAGATGACGTCACATGACAGCAGACCGATCGACTATGTCTTCCGTCATTACACGGACACGGCCACCTACATGGAGCAATATCGCCGCCATCACACGGTGATGGACACGGGTAGGACCATGCAGCAAGCACCCGCTGAGGTCTTCGTTATGTTGCATCACGCGGTCGATTCCAAGGGAACCCTCCCTGTCAAAGGGCTCCCAATGGTCCGGTATGTTTGATGGCCAAGTATTGTCCCCTGTGGAACCATGTAAAATAATAAAAGCATATAATATAGTAGGCAAATTCTTCATTACCCGATATTATAATTACACTCAAACTATTATTAATATAGGAACACCTAAAAGCAAAAACCTTGAAGGAATCTCAAAGTTTATTATGACTTGTGTACATTAATAGTTGACCTCCAGTGAATGAAGGAGTGCAGTAATAATGCAATTTCACGCGTATGACAATTTTCTGAAGTGTCGGGCGCTTTTAACGCTATACTGTCTGTTCTGCAAAATTTACAGATTATTCATGTCAATTTATTAAACGCACGCCACCTATCCATCTTCATGTGTAGGCAACCTGAGATATCGAACAGCATACACCAGAATGATATCACTTGATTTATGCATAGTAGTCGGACATTAAATATCCAAAAATTTAATATTGGAGATAAAACGTCTGATGCTTCACTCAACCATGTAAATCGGATCAAGTGATAACACGTCACTACAGCGTTACCCGGTAACTAGTGAAGCATCCAGCGTAAAGTTACAAGCGATGTTTAGATAGCCCCGGCCTACTTAACCTTCAAATCACAGGTTCTTATCGTGGGGTATGAACCATCTATAAACACCACCAATAATACAGTAGGGTAAACTCCATTGCAAGAAGAGTCAATAATAGAGTGTGAGCTTTTTATATACCACTCTGGCAACAAGGGACACACCGGCTTCGTTGGGCTATTTTTGTCCACATAGACCCAAACATGACTTTGAAGGTCTTCCAGGGAAGAGCAGTACGGGCCCTAAAAGAAACCAATATTTTGTTCCGTTTTCGAGCATTTTTTCATAAAAATTCTTGTCACGTGATTTATCCGAACAAAATTGTCACAGCCGAAGTCGCTAGTATACGGAGTACGGCCTCGTTATCTTTAATTTACATGACTCCAAATGACAGACCGTGGACAGACGGTGCACGGCCACGTGTGACATCAGTGCTAGGGTTAATAGCTTTTGCCTAATGTCGCATTTCGAAAACATTAATTCTAACCTAAAACAATGTTCGTCATTTTCTTTCGTTTCAGAGGCAAAAGATCGGCTGTTCTATCCAAAACTAGTATCAGAAGCAACCATTCACAGGACGCTGACAACAGATGCAAAGATTACAATACTTCACTTACAGCCAGTCAAAAGATGATAAAAGCCGTGGACAGAAAGCTAGATAGCAAAGTGGACAGCATTGCGACATATAAAATGGCGGACGCCAGCACAGACGGGTCTTTTTTAAACATCATAGGCGAATTGCGCAAAGAAGCAGTGCGGGGTAAACTTGGTCGGGTCTCACGGAACAGTGCTGGAACCGGGTCTAGCGTGTCCCAATCGGAAAGTAACCATTGGTATTCATCTAATAGCAGTTACTTGAGACATAACTCAGCTGGCTTAGCCCCATCTGGCGATGCACGGGTGAAGCCTCAAAGCTTTGGGCAGCAACCAATCAGATATCTTGGTAAAGATGACGTCGATCGACAGAATACCTGGGACAAACTTTGGCGGGAAAACTTCTTAAATTTTAGGAGCTCAACGGCGGAGGTCGCCAACAAAAAGAGCAGCGCCACCAACGCCAGAGGCCGGCACAAGCCGAGAGGAAGAGTCAACCACGCGACGGCTCTTCTGTGTACCAAGAGAGACAAGGAAAATGATTGCGCAAAATCGCATTCACAAAATGACGTCAGCTCGGATCAGGATTCAGATTCTGAACAAATTACGTCATCAGACTACCTGGGGTCCCGTTCCCTGTTTCAAAAAACTGCCTCTGTCGGCCATTTAAACCGCCGTATTAACGTGGCAACCCGCCCACCAATCAATTTCGGACTTCAACGCAGGGCCCCGCCCCTCTCTCGGGACACTGTGGTGGTTGGATCTACATGCAGAACAGAAATGCAATACAATACTTTCAAGTGAATATTTGGTATTAGGTTAATAAAATATGAGATTCGTTAGTTGCATGACTGTTTCATACAATTATGGGATTTTGTTCCCGGTGCGTGTGTCCCCCCATACGGTAAATTAGCAAGGGCTGAAAATGAAGGAAGTTGATTCACAAGAGGGCGCTATCAGACGAAATTTCTACATTACTTGCCCTGATGGGGAACAAAATCCCCCACACCCTTTCTCACTCCATTCTTAATATGGATGATGCAGTGTAACATATTCTGATAGCCGCTGGGATTTCTCAAGAAGTATTTTACGGGGACTTTTAGAGAATTTCACAAATCGACGCTTAGACCCTGGTTCGGTAATGAGTGTGCTATTTTTGAAATGCTTTCGCACAACATATATGAGAGCTTGATCTCTTTGAAAAAATAATAAAGCCCAGGTCAGAATATTGACCCAGAGAACAGCACGGTTCTTGAACCATTATAATTGTTTCCGGGTAAGCACTTTCTACTAGGTGTAACACAAAACGAAGTCAGAGCCATAGAGCTGATCGATGAGACTACGGTTAACTTTTGTCGAGGGAGACAGTGACAACACTACTGAGCCCGCCCCCCCCCCCCAACATCGCCCCCCCCCCCCAACATCACCCCTTCCCTGGAATTGCAAATTTTTTCCTTGCATGCATTTACAATGTACGTATCCTTTTCGCAGGGCTTCCATTGGAATAAACGGAGTTGGAGCATGCAAGACCCCCTACTTTCTGGATCCTCTAACTTCTATGCTCTGTCATTACACCTTTACCCCACAAACGTGTACGTGTCAGAGACATAATAAAGTTCACGAATGCAAAAAAAAGTGCATGTTTGTGCCTTATTGTAGATTAAAGATTAGTATAATTAGGCATCATATCTAGTCCTTAAATATTAACAATTTATTTGGTACACTACAAGGGCTGACCTATATTACCTATGGTACATATTTCCGGGGCATTAACATTGGAAATAAGACTAATTAAAAGTAGGAAGAATATCATGTCTAACCATTGACAGGTTTCCAGGTGCAAGATACAGACAATCAATTCTATAGATAGTTCCCAGTAGACGCCATCTTTACGTGCAAATTGCATTTTGGCTTGCAGGCGCGTCAAGCGCTCTAATTATTAACGCAGCCGCGTCATTCACTAACCAATCATGCAATGAGTTTTGTGAAATGTGCGCGTGTTGCACGCCGTTCTCACGCGTAACGCATGACTGTGTGTTCCAAACTGCCCGTAAAGATGGCCGATTTACGTCATACTCATAGAAATAGAACCCGGAGAACGCTGTGACCGCCCTCTCTGTGTCGTCTGTGGACGCGGCGTATCGATACCACGCGACACGCGTGTATGGCAAAATGATCATCACGTGACACGCGTGTATGGCAAAATGGCAACGCACAGAGACCGTTTCTACGTGTTTTCATTGGTCAATGTTCATGACGTCTACTGTATGACAAAATATTATCACTGGCTTAATGCTAATTTTGCCATACACGCGTAAAAAAATGGCGTACGCGCGTCCATAAAAATGGTCTCACAACGAAATCGCACGCACAATGACGCACTCAGCGTTCTCCGGGTTCTATTTCTATGGTCATACTGCAACCTATCTACCTGAATCAGATGAAATCATCGACCAGGTTGATAAAATGATGGGAATGAGACAGATTGATAAGATTTGAAATCAATCATTGAACCCAGGTTGGATGGTGCAATTCAATTGCTGAAAAAATGTTATATTATTTTTAATATCTAAAAGAAAGACAATAAAAGTTTCACGTAGTCCCACTATTTGGGAAAAAATAAAGACGAAATTGCCCGGGGTTTTTCGGTGAGTTTTTGAAGTCGCCCATGATTGTAAAAGAAAAATTGCATCCAAATCGTTCAGCCATCAGTCTACGTTGGTGGCGCTGTTGGTCAACACCGGCCGGGTGCTTTTTTTTATCGATCACCTTGCCGCGATGGTTTGATTGTTTTTGTGGTTCCCCATGTGTACCTGCTGTATTGGGAAGACGTACAGCTCAAAGACGGTCCTTTCAACCCTACATACGCTGTAAATAGTCTGGTTTCCCTTTGATGCACGACCCATTCAAGAAGCTGATTTGTGTGTGACATAACAACACTGCGATCGGTGTGATCTACAGGACGGGAGAGTCCCGGTTTTCTTTGGAAAATTGGATGAGAATATGACTGGGCTGATTTTGAGATGTCAATAATGATCAAGAGACTATTGCATAGAACTTAGAAGTGAGGGTAAGTGTTTCATCCCATTTCTTATCTGTTTTTTTTTTTGAAGTATGTGCATCATTGCGGAATCGCGGGACTGCTGATGATACTGATTTACTGTAAATAACAACGACCGACCGACCGATTGAGTGTTTGCAATAATAACATAATAACAACATCGCTCTTTACACCGCTTCTGTTGTCAGCTGAAGCCGTTGCGTCCTATATTAATGGGTCATCCGCCATGGGTGGTTTGACTGTCAGAACATAAAGGCACAGGCCTCCGTGATCAGATCTTATAGTTTTATTTAATTAAGTCTGCTGCACTAGCTAAAGTGGTCATCTGACATTCTGTTTAGAGAATTTACTTGATATTGATAATTGATTGTGTTTTTTTAAATTGTTTATTTACCTATTGTGCTGATTGTAGATTGGGTCCTTCCTACTTCCGAGGTACCCCATCTACAATCAGCACAATACAGGGGGCCATACTCGACAATCTGTGCTTCTTCTTATGGATAATGGACCGCCTCCATTTCCAAGCTTGTTGTAAATTTATATATATTCCCTCCGTATTATGTACTTACACCTTCATTCCTTCTGTATTGTTAACTTTCTTGTGTTTGGATTTGGAAATAGAGTTCAGTTAATAAAGTTATTTCACAATATATACGTTATTATTAATATATGATGCCAAGAGCCAATGTGTCATTGTGTACTTAACATAAATAATACTGCACATAATCAATTTTTTTTTATCCAGAGTCCTATTCACTTAGAAATTTGTAGCGAAACACTGCACTTTTGGTATTACTATTACTATTAAATTAGTTACAGAAGCTTGTGCTGAAAAACTCATAGTCAACGGTGTAGCCACAATTATTTTTGTCACTAGGGGAGGGGAGGGGGACAGGGGCCATGTTTTTCTTTTTTTTGAGGGCACTAAATATTTTTGGAGTGCACCTGGGGGGGGGGTACACTGGAAAATTGTGGGGGACGTGCTCCTTCTCCCCACCCTTGCCATGCCGCTGCACAGTATTATTAAATGACTGAGGTAGTTATTTCATAAGTGATTTCTTGTCCCAAATGGTTTCTATTGTATCCTTTTGTCGGCCTGTTTGCTTTCTACAGTTATTCAAGGTCTTGTTGTATACACACCATTCACAAGGCCAATACTCGACTGCAATGTGGAAAAGGTCAAATGTGAAAAAGTAAATGAATATTTAGGTTCGTCGTCTGGGTATACATAATGTGGGCACAGTGCCAAAATACTGGAAAAAAAATAAAAAATAAATGCTTTCAGTTTTTACAATTCACAGGCTCCCTTCCAGGAGGGCTTACAATTCTGCTAAAAAGTGTACAGATGAATGAATTAGCTCTTTTCTTTATTCTAGTGGCTGATTGCAAAAGTCCCAGTCCTGTATTCTTGACCTTTGCACGGCCCTTAAAGGCCCTGTACACTATTGGTAAGATCGAAAAACACAAATGTTCACAGATTCACACATAACTTACATGATTTAAAGTAAGTAATGGTAGAAAGGGTTCCTTAAAATATTTCTGCCTAAAATGCTATCGTTTCTGAGAAATGAGTAAAACAGTAGTTTTTATCACGCGTGATAATAAACTCAATGTTTGAAAAACAGAAAACACATAAGGTCTCTTTTCACTATTTTCTCGTGACCTCGATGATCAATTGAGCTCAAATTTTCACAGGTTTGTTATTTCATGTATGTGGTTGATCACCTAACATGAACACTGTCTGTGACTATTTTGTCAGCTCTGCCAATCCTGTATAATACCTTTAACCCCAACTGCCAAAAAGTTGATCTGCTTGTTACCATCTAGAATTTTGTGATTAAAAGTAAACTGGCCCATAAAATAGCTATTTAGCAATTGCTTAAAATTTGATTGAAAGATCAACACTTTTTGGTATTTGAGAAAACTATTGTCTCTTTTTCGGCGTACAAAATTTTGTTTGAAAATTTACTAAAGGAGCAGATTTTACTCCAAAGTGTTTGATTGCTGCTTTGTCTTGAAAGCAATCAAACTTCAAAAACCTGTCTTCAAAAAATATAATTATAAGCGCTTCGAGACGCCCTTAGATAAAGCGCTATAAAAAAAAACTAGTTTTTATCAAAAGACTTTGAGGTAGTCTGTAGAAACATAGATCAAAGAAATTAAATACAAAATTTAAGTTTTTTTTGTGGGAAAGTTGCATTTAATTATGATGACATGGTAGACTAGTTCACAGAGTCTGCAGTAAATTTAATTTTAAACAGCCTGGATATATTGACTTTTTTTAATGAGTTGACCTAGATTCTGCTCATACTCCAAGGTTAATCCAGACCCATAGCAATGTAAACATACACAGACACATCAAGGTCTTTACAGAACTGTAGCTGACATTCTAGGTTTAGAAAGAAAAAACATCCAGGGGCTGATTTTACAAAGCACTACACTGTAAGATTCATCTTAATATTAGTTGTCAGTATTAGTGATTTGTATTGTGACATCACACTTTGCTTAGCAATTAAGAGTGATTCATAGTCAGTTAAGATCAATCTTAGCTCTTTGTGAAATTGAGCCCATCAGGGTCCTTCCGTCTAGAAGCTAAGATCACACATACATGTAGCTCCGTTAGGCCTACTTGCTATGCACAGAAAACATGTGATCAAACTGCAAAAGACAGGGCTCTACACCCTTTAACACTAGCCTCGTGTACATTGTCTAGTAAAAGCTACTACGGGCACTACTTTTCAACTTGTCCTGTGGGATACTGAAAACTGTGCTACCTACTTGTTTAAAATGCTCTACTGTTTTTTTCCTTTTCAGATGTGAACAGTAAATTTTAAGAATGCGCTAACTTATTTTGGGGTGTTTGAAAGTAACTTCATTTGAACACTAGTGACCGTTAAACTGGCAGATGGTCCCTACCATTAATACTTTGTACATCAGAAAGATACATTGATGACCGTACATGTTTAAACTGCGGCTACTGAAACTTCATGGGGGCAAGTAAAACCCACAGTTTCTTAGCCTGATGGGCTACTTTACAAACGTCCTGAAAGACCATTTTGTCAAAATGGATGGCACTTTTTTTGTCCATGTGGAATAAAGAGATTCAAGTAAAAGTTGGAGTTAAAGTGAATCCCTTGATCCACCTGTCCTTTTTCTATTTCTGTCACAATGCCAGAATTAACAATTGTCTGCCAGTGCAAACGTTTACATTGTTGGAGGTCACTGCAACAGGTACATGGATACTGTATCAATGAAAGAATTCAGCAGCTGCCAGTTTAAAAACTATAATTAAAAACCTAATCATACTGTTATCGGCCATATTACAAATGGTTTAAGTGTAATTGGCAAACATGGCTACAATTTTGGGGAAAAAATCTACATGCAGGGCTTGTAGTTCACAATTTTTACTGGACCAGAACATTTGTTACAAGACCAGAATTAAATTGAGAAAAAACACCCTATTTGATCTACACAGTGTCACAATTAAACTGTTTTTATTTGAACAAGCACTAAGGGAAGATTTATCTAGTTTGTCTTGTGGGTAATATTTTTACGCTCAACATAGTTGAAAGGACTCATCAGACTCAAAGTCAACATTAGAACATAATTTTTTAAATTAAAGATGAGGTGAGTAACTTTATTTAAAAAAAACACACCTCAAACGCCGGACTTGTACACTCGTAGGTTTACTGGCCTGACGCTAAAAACACTGGCCTCGGGCCTACAGTCCAGTGCAAATTTTAAGCCTTGTCAAGGCTAGCAAGTATTCAAACAATAGTCCCCGGTGAAGTGTGCAACTTTTTTTCCATCACTTGTTAGCGCAAAGTACATGGAAACCCGAAGTTCCCAAAAGTGTTTGGATTTGTGCACGGATTGAAGATTTCCACAGCCTCTTAGGATGGTTTTTTCATTGTAATTTAAAAATCAAAGGGCCTAGGCATATTTCTTCTGAGGCGTTTTAAAACTTTGCAAACACACTTTACAGTACACTATCATACACAACCCCTAGGCCAAATTTTATAGAGCTCTGCTTAGGCAGACAATATTGATTACATTTTTTTGCTTAGCAGAAATGAGCAGGATACCAGTCACAAATTGTACTCATGACATGGTAGTTTGGCTGGTAACCTTATTCTGGTAAGACTACTTTTTGTGCTTAAGCAGCTCTATGAAATTGGGCCCTGTTCATAGGGCCTTAATGTAAAGCATTCCTGAAACCATCACAACTCCTTTGGAGTATGCAGAACCAGTTGCAAATAATTCTTATCAACAGTCTCTACCCTCTCAGGTAGCCATTCACTCCTGGGCGATGAGAAGCAATTATAGTAAAGTGTCTTGCACAAGAACACAAGTATCACAACCGGGAATCAAACCCACACATTGATTACTCTGTCATCAGAATCTGAGTTTGATGCTCTAGCCTGGACTTGACATGTGATGTTTAAAACACAATCCTTACACATATTGTTGAAATGAAAGCATTTCATTTTTCTATAGGTGTAGAGGAAGGAAAAATGCATTTCCCTCTTCATGGTTTTACCGATCATTCACTTCCGGCACTCTCCGAAATGTCAAGGAGTTTCCTTTGAGGCTCTTCCTTGCAAATCTGCCTTAAGTGCAGTAGGCCCTATAGACCAGCTTTGAACTTCACAACTGCTCAATGTTGTACGTGTACACATACATTACATGTACTAGGTCACAAGGAAATTGCCTTAAATGTTCATTACAACCTGACAACTTTTGTTTACAAAAAGAGTGACCTTGCACATTCCAGTGCATTTTCTGGCAGGCAAGATACTACACTGGTCATATGGGATATTTTACATTTGGTGTCACAGTTTTCACCTGAACTTGATAGTTATGAAAATAATAGCTGAGCAAGTTTTGAGATGGGCCCCTTCTCTTCATATCAAAATGTTGGATTATGAATAATTTAGGATGAAATTTTATCTTTGAAAAAAGCAAACCTGCTTTCATTTTTTTAGCATTAAACTTGTCTGAAGCCATTTTCTTTCTTACAGAGCTATTTCCTGTGAAACAAATAAAACCCCAAAACTGAAATTCCTGGGTAATTTCAACCTTACTGTCACCTCACATTTATTTCACACTTGCTGCAATAGACTCTGCAAGTCTTGCACGTATTGGAACATTGGAACTGGTTAAAGTGTGAGAGGTTGTTTCCTTCAATAAAGTGATCCCAAAAATGTTTGAATATGCACGAGACTTGCACAGTCCATTGTCTAATGAACACCCATAGAAATAGAACCCGGAGAACGCTGAGTGCGTCATTGTGCGTGCGATTTCGTTGTGAGACCATTTTTATGGACGCGCGTACGCCATTTTTTTAAACGCGTGTATGGCTAGAGACGTACGGCGGGTGTTACGGCGCGCTGCCCATGGTAGCGAGGCTGTGGTCAGTGATAAGCCAGTGATAATATTTTGCCATACAGTAGACGTCATGAACATTGACCAATGAAAACACGTAGAAACGGTCTACTGTATGTGCGTTGCCATTTTGCCATACACGCGTGTCACGTGATGATCATTTTGCCATACACAGACGACACAGAGGGCAGTCGAGCTCAGCGTTCTCCGGGTTCTATTTCTATGTGAACACCCAGTAACCCCAGAGTTGTCTTGCTTAACCTTACTCCCAGGAGTTTGCCAGGGTTAGAAATTCAAGTGTGAAAGGGTACAAACCAAAGTTTCTTTGAATATTCCCGGGAAATTCTTGCAGTGTGAAAGTGGCTTATGGGAACATTTGGAAATGGCAAAAGGGCCAAGACCAGGAGCAATCCGGGTCATGGCCTCCGTGGCTTGCCATGTAACTCCAATAGTTAGTACATTGTACAGCGGAGGAAGGAAATATCATAGGCCTACATGTATAACAGTGTCAAGACCAGGAGCAATCCGGGTCATGGCCTCCGTGGCTTGCCATGTAACTCCAATAGTTAGTACATTGTACAGCGGAGGAAGGAAATATCATAGGCCTACATGTATAACAGTGTCAAGACCAGGAGCAATCCGGGTCATGGCCTCCGTGGCTTGCCATGTAACTCCAATAGTTAGTACATTGTACAGCGGAGGAAGGAAATATCATAGGCCTACATGTATAACAGTGTCAAGACCAGGAGCAATCCGGGTCATGGCCTCCGTGGCTTGCCATGTAACTCCAATAGTTAGTACATTGTACAGCGGAGGAAGGAAATATCATAGGCCTACATGTATAACAGTGTCAAGACCAGGAGCAATCCGGGTCATGGCCTCCGTGGCTTGCCATGTAACTCCAATAGTTAGTACATTGTACAGCGGAGGAAGGAAATATCATAGGCCTACATGTATAACAGTGTCAAGACCAGGAGCAATCCGGGTCATGGCCTCCGTGGCTTGCCATGTAACTCCAATAGTTAGTACATTGTACAGCGGAGGAAGGAAATATCATAGGCCTACATGTATAACAGTGTCAAGACCAGGAGCAATCCGGGTCATGGCCTCCGTGGCTTGCCATGTAACTCCAATAGTTAGTACATTGTACAGCGGAGGAAGGAAATATCATAGGCCTACATGTATAACAGTGTCAAGACCAGGAGCAATCCGGGTCATGGCCTCCGTGGCTTGCCATGTAACTCCAATAGTTAGTACATTGTACAGCGGAGGAAGGAAATATCATAGGCCTACATGTATAACAGTGTCAAGACCAGGAGCAATCCGGGTCATGGCCTCCGTGGCTTGCCATGTAACTCCAATAGTTAGTACATTGTACAGCGGAGGAAGGAAATATCATAGGCCTACATGTATAACAGTGTCAAGACCAGGAGCAATCCGGGTCATGGCCTCCGTGGCTTGCCATGTAACTCCAATAGTTAGTACATTGTACAGCGGAGGAAGGAAATATCATAGGCCTACATGTATAACAGTGTCAAGACCAGGAGCAATCCGGGTCATGGCCTCCGTGGCTTGCCATGTAACTCCAATAGTTAGTACATTGTACAGCGGAGGAAGGAAATATCATAGGCCTACATGTATAACAGTGTCAAGACCAGGAGCAATCCGGGTCATGGCCTCCGTGGCTTGCCATGTAACTCCAATAGTTAGTACATTGTACAGCGGAGGAAGGAAATATCATAGGCCTACATGTATAACAGTGTCAAGACCAGGAGCAATCCGGGTCATGGCCTCCGTGGCTTGCCATGTATAACTCCAATAGTTAGTACATTGTACAGCGGAGGAAGGAAATATCATAGGCCTACATGTATAACAGTGTCTTTAAAAAAACCACCACAATGTCCTTCCTTTTCGCTATTGCTCCATAGAGGACGTCCAGTGCTTATTTATCAGATTCATAGCCAACAATGTTTCACAAAGATATTACACGTTGAGGTATTATTATTCAATTGATAAACACAGGAACATTGGACTTGAGTTTACTGGCCTGACTCTAAAATCACTGGCCTCAGGCTTGATAAACACAGGAACATTGGACTTGAGTTTACTGGCCTGACTCTAAAATCACTGGCCTCAGGCTTGATAAACACAGGAACATTGGACTTGAGTTTACTGGCCTGACTCTAAAATCACTGGCCTCAGGCTTGGGGTCCAGTGTTAATTTTGAGCCCTGACATCCCATGCTCTTACAAACAAATAAAATACTAGGCAGCGAAGTTCACTGATTTCGTTAGCAACACATCTAAAACTGGACTAATTTAAATCATACATGTATTTAGTAGTCTTCGTCCATTTCCACCCCTACCCCATCTCTCTTTTCATCTCTCTCAAGAGTGAAATTCTACACCTGCTACTGAATTAATAATGGTATTAAACTTGTATGGCTTCCTCTTTGGCCTGTTGACTTGGCAACCATTATGTCTAAAACAGCATTGAAGTGCAAACCGGATTGATTTCTAAGTGAGACTTCCCACTCCTAAGTTTTGAGTAATAATGAAGGGTGTTCTAATCAATGTCATTGTTGATAACAATCTAAATTAAAGGGTGTGCAAAACATTGGTATGAGTAAAAATATAAATGTTCACAGATTTGCATACAACGTACATGGTATAAAGATGGCTATGGTGGGAAACTCCCTTTGAAATAATTATGTTTGATTGAAACGCAATAGTTTTTAAGAAATGAGTAGAACAATTAGTTTTGATCTCGAAAGTTAAAAACTCAATGTTGGGAAAACAGTGAAAAAGTTTAAGGATATTTTCCACTATTTTGTTTTTCGCGACTCCAATGACCGATTGGGCTTTCACAAGTTTGTTATTTCACATGTACATGTATGTTGGGTCACATGCCTGCACTGCACAGTACTCGGGCTACGGTAATTCAAGTTGCGTGTTCATGAAAAAATTTAGGTTTTTGTCGCTAACTGCATCTGGCTTGAGAAGGAAAGTTAAAGGCAAAGTATGCCTTTGGTTTTTGGAACCATTCAATTGTTTTGATCCTATATAAATGTAGACATATACAATAAAACTAACCTGTGACATTTCGTTTCAAAAGGTGGTCGCGTTTTTGAGATATCGCCGAAAAATCCGGAGCAAATACGTCCACGCAAGAAGAATAATCTCTAATAGGAATACACAATCTGAGAAACAGATCTGACAGTAACGTTTCTCAGATTCAAATTTTGGGGCATAAACACTGATATTGTTAACATTATAACCACATTACCTCAAAGGGTAAGGCCAAGTAAAAAAAAAAAACAGTTGATTGTCCCTGCCCGCATCCTTTTTTGAGGCCGCATCCTTTTTTCTTTTTTTTTCCCCCCCGATTTTTCAAAAAAAAAAAAAAAATTGTATTTTTAATCCACCCTTGACATATTGTAATTTTTGATGTAAACTTACCTCATGCAACAAATAGATATAAAGAAAGTTTGCGGTGATTTAAAACTGAAGAATTGGTGGCCTGTTTGAATTGAAATACTTGGCGGCCATCTTGGGAAAAAAATAATAAATAATAAATAAAAAGGCCCTCATCCTCCTCTTTTTGGAAAAATCAGGACGATCAACTGGTATTTTTTTAAATTTGGCCTAATGTTTCTCAAAATGCTTTATACTCTTGAAAGCTGCTGTACTTCTAACCACTACGCTTTTATTGCCATTAAGTTTAAGAGTCATTACCAAATGTATACCTTCCCTTCAACTTGTTTTACAACATCAAACAACTTATAACAGATGAAATAATGAAGTAAAAGAGATTACATTTTCTTTATAAAAGTGCATCGAATCATGATCCATAATCCATGTAGCAAACTCTAATTGTGTACGAAACTTTGCACGCGTATAATTAAATTTGCGCATACTGTGTGGCTCTGAAAGAAAAATCGGACAATTGCAAGTCAGCGCTACATACCATTAGGCCCTAATGCACAGGAAATAATAACAAATAGAACTAGACATAATTTTTTGTTGGAAACAAAAAAGAGGTGTTCGGTGTGACCTCGTGTTTCAAAGAAATGTGATAAACATGTCTGTGTATTAAATATTGTGTACTTCTATAGAGTCTTTAGAATGGTGGTTCTAAAGATTTGACCAAACTTTTTGGATGTAACACATCCCAGCTTGAGTACATGCAAAGTTTCCATTTGATCACCAAAGTTGTTCTGTACATATAGATCTTGTAAAACACTACCTTGGTGGTGACATAACATGAAAATCGATGACGTCGTGAAAACGTCACTCCACGTTATATCCTTGTAGGACCTTCCAAGTCTCATGCAAAATGAAATTTGACTATAGCTTGCTTTGTACTGAAGATATGTACCAATTGGTCAAAATTTCTAAAATTTGAAAAAAAAAAATTGATGATGTCATCAAGTCGTCACTCTAGCTTTAAGTAGTCAATATAACTGTCTATCAACATGCCAAGTTTCAACTCAGTCAAACTTGTGGTTTTGTAGATACACAGCTTCAAAAAGTAAACCTTTAATGCGATACCACGTGACACATGATGACGTCATCAATCTAAAAATTCACACATATGTTATCTGCAAGAAGGTCATTATGTATACCAATTTTGAAACGATTATCATAAACTTCGCCACAGACATCTAGTAAAAGTGTATTTTTAATTGTTTTCAACCTGCCGCTAGAGGGCGCTCTTGACTTTTATGACGTCACTTGTCTTATTTTTTTAAACCAGACTCTTGCTCGACTATAACACCGTTAAAAAAAACTTCAAAAAGTGTGCCACTTTTAAATTACAAGGCACTTCCTGTTCCTTCCTGTTTCGACCGGAAGTAGAGGTCAAGTCATGTCACGCACACAATAAAAAATGAAGACCCATATTACCTCTATATAATCCCGCAAAAAGTAACTGACGGTCTCTTCATCTTGATTTGATATGGATTTTCAAAGATTAATTTTTTTAATTTTAAAAACCTTGTAACTTGACACCTGATGACGTCATCATGACGTAAATGAAACGGTTTCGTCTCCTAATGGTTATCTAACTATGGTAAAAATTTCAAGTTTATATGAGCTTGGGAAGTGTGCTTTTGTTAGCGGACAAGCGGCGAAGAGAAGAAGAATCTGAAGAAGTAAAAAAAAAAACCGAACAATAACAAGAGGTATTCGGACTTTTGTCCGAACACCTAACAAGCACACCTTTCAAAATTTGTACCCATTATCTCGTTTTTGTTCTGTAAAAACAGAACAGAATCCTTAGACTGCACTTTATATTATTTGAAATACTCAAATTAAAGTCTTCTGATGACAACACGGAAAAATTGGCAACTCACTGACAGCATCGAGGTCTCATTGTTATATAATTAATGCAATGCACGTATAAATTAGACTTAATGGACGGACTGAAAAAGGAAACGAAATGTGATTAGAACATCAAAGAGGAGTTGAAAAGGGAGTCAAAGAAAGAGAATGAGGCTCCATCGAATGATGAGAGAGCGTGGTGCCATGGTTACAAAGTATCAGGATGTCATGGCCGAGTGGTTTAGAGCATCGGATTCATGGTTTAGTCATCGGGGTGTGGGTTCGAGCCCTGGTCATTACGCATGTGTCCTTGAGCAAGACACTTTGCTATAATTGCTTCTCTTTACCCAGGGGTATAAATGGGTACCTGCAAGGGTAGAGGTTGATATTGTGTTTGAAAAAGCCATCGGAGCGCCACAGCAGCCCAGGGCTGTATACTCCCCAGGGAGCGGAGAGAGATTAAAGGAATGTTATTGGCCCAATGACCAGGGCACTAATGTAAAGCGCATTGATACATTATTGTAAAATGCGCTATATAAGAACTAGTTATTATTATTATTATCAGATGTAATGGACAGCTGATGGGATCAATAGAAAATCAGAGAGGCTGGTGGTTCGTCATATATTTATTTATTTATTTCTTATTTCAACTGGGTTCAAAATAGGTTTCCCATGGGAAGGTTACCAGTGAATGATGGAGCTTTGGATATTATTTTCCAGTACGTGTTAGAGATGATGTTGAGATTGCAAACAACAATCATTTAGAAATGAACAATCATTTAGAAATGAACCTTGCAATACTTGATCTGATTGTATTTATTCACAATTAAACTGAATACACTGTAGTTCTAGGGATCCAAAGATCAAAAGCAATTTAGTGTCGGTGTACAGCAAGTTATTTTAAAACGATCAAGTAAACATCAAATAAAAATTTGTCAAAACACCCCCCTCCCCCCGAAAAAAACCCCCACCACAGTATAGGCCTACCTAGTATATAACATGTAGTATCCCAAAGTCCTATCAATATTATAAAAGTATTGCACAGATATATTCAAATGGTGAACAAAGAGTTTGTCCATGAGGTGTTTTACAAGGTTGATATTTGCTTTCTTATCATGATGTCATCCTTGCCATTTTATTTCTTAGTCAGTATTTTATACAATTGTCTTGCCTTGTTTAAGCTCAAGCAAGTTTAATCTCATTTGGTCATTTGAGTCACTAGAAGATAGTCAGAAAAACACAAAACACAAATTCAACTCAAACAGTATGTGAGATTTGCGAGATTAAAACTAACTGTTTTACTCATTTCTCAAAAATTGTACCTTAATTTGCGCACTTGTATTTCCAGAGAAGTTTTTCACCTGTGAATGTAAATTGTTTTAACTTTGCAATTTTATACACACCCTTTCAGCTTTGTGCATACACAGTGTTTTAAGTGGAAGGGAACTTTTTCAAGATTGCAAACATAAAGATTTATATTGTATTTTTGTATCAAGTCCTACCTTCAGCTCCCCTGGGTTATTTTCATCTGAAACATTTTCTTCATGTAGCCCCTCACCAAGAGTGGCTTTTGGCCTAATTGTTGGCAAACTTGCATACGAAAGTAATGAAATAAAGAAATCAGAAGCGAGGCAATCATGTTAACCCATAGAGCAAGGACAGAACCCCTTTATAAGTTTGAAATAATTTCGACCATATATTCCTTACCGTATTTTAAACAGCAGTTCTTGTTTGTTAAATCATAAACGATTAGCATACAACATGTTCAATAGATTCCTATCTTGTAAACCTTAATTACCCCATGTAGTGCCCACCTACATCAAACAGCACTGCCGCCCCCCAGGCATATCATCAAACACCAACTACAAGTTGTAATTCCAAACAGAAGGCAAGAGAGAGAGAACACAACCAGCCAGGTCCCCCCGCTGCCGTTGTCTCCACGTGCCGTTGCTGGGAGCGTGGACCCATCACACTTGATTGAAGGAGATAGAAGGAAACGTTGATGACATCACTGGATGATGAGTTGCTCCGGGATGTTGTTTGGCAGCATCATCATCATCGTCTCAACGCCATCACTTGTCTCGTCCTCATTTCCGTCACAGTGGGATAGACTGTGAGATGATGTCTGACTGTGCTTAGCTGGCAGTTCAGGTCTCTGCACTTGTAAGTTCTGTTCAACCCTGGGATGTACATGTATTGAATTACAGGCCTTAAAATCTTAAAGGGACACGTTGCCTTGGGTCGGGCGAGTCGGTCTATGAAAAGCGTTTGTAACCGTTTGTTATAAAATGCATATGGTTAGAAAGATGTTTTAAAAGTAGAATACAATGATCAACACAAATATGCCTCGAAACTGCGTGGTTTTCCTTTTACATCGTGAACTAACACGGTCGGCCATTTTGTGGAGTCAAAAATTTGACTCCACAAAATGGCGGACCGTGATAGTTCGTAAAGTAAAAGGAAAACCACGCAATTTCGAGGCATATTTGTGTGGATCAACGGTTACAAACGCTTTTCATAGACCAACTCGCCCGATCCAAGGCAACGTGTCCCTTTAAAGGCTGGTACATGATTCATTTAACTAATTTGAGAAACTGCTGTATCAACAGTTTATCTTAAGGCCTGAAGTAAAATGGAGGCCCTGAAGGCCATGGCCTTCGTTGCCCTGGTCTTGGCCTTGGTGCGCCTTCAAAAGTGTCAAATAGACTTTAAGATTTTCCAATGGAAAAGCCCTTTGTAAAATGAAAAATGGCCTTGCCCTCTCGATCTCAAAGATGAAGTTCCAGGCCTGACCTTTACAAAAATACTTACTTGTGATTTTTTGTTTTTGAAAGGATATGGGATGCCATTGTTACAGGGATCTCAAAATCAACTTGCTGAGTACAACACAATCCCACACTAGGGTACATGTATGTACCTCCAGGTCTGGAATTTCATCTTTGAGAGGGCAAGGCCATTTGCATTTTGCAAAGGGCACTACTTCCATTGGAAAAATCTAAAAGTCTTACAGAGGCAATTTGTTCTCAGTGTAATTACAGGCCTGATTCTATTTACGTTTTGTACTTATTCTGTGACATTCTGTTGCATTATTTAGCTGGGATAGGTTTACTAAAACAAGAATTTGATATGTTCTCAGTGGCTTCTGTTTAATTACAGGCCTAAACCTATAATTTACGTTTTGCACCTTTTCTGTGACATTCTGTTGCATTATTTAGCTGGGATAGGTTTACTCAAACTAGAATTTGATATGTTCTCAGTGGCTTCTGTTTAATTACAGGCCTGAACCTATTTATGTTTTGTACTTATTCTGTGACATTCTGTTGCATTATTTAGCTGGGATAGGTTTACTAAAACTAGAATTTGATATGTTCTCAGTGGCTTCCGTTTAAATTACAGGCCTGAACCTATTTATGTTTTGTACTTACAGGCCTGAACCTATTTATGTTTTGTACTTATTCTGTGACATTCTGTTGCATTATTTAGCTGGGATAGGTTTACTAAAACTAGAATTTGATATGTTCTCAGTGGCTTCTGTTTAATTACAGGCCTAAACCTATTTACGTTTTGTCCTTATTCTGTGACATTCTGTTGCATTATTTAGCTGGGATAGGTTTACTAAAACTAGAATTTGATATGTTCTCAGTGGCTTCTGTTTAATTACAGGCCTGAACCTATTTACGTTTTGTACTTATTCTGTGACACTCTGTTGCATTATTTAGCTGGGATAGGTTTACTCAAACTAGAATTTGATATGTTCTCAGTGGCTTCTGTTTAATTACAGGCCTGAACCTATTTATGTTTTGTACTTATTCTGTGACATTCTGTTGCATTATTTAGCTGGGATAGGTTTACTAAAACTAGAATTTGATATGTTCTCAGTGGCTTCCGTTTAAATTACAGGCCTGAACCTATTTATGTTTTGTACTTACAGGCCTGAACCTATTTATGTTTTGTACTTATTCTGTGACATTCTGTTGCATTATTTAGCTGGGATAGGTTTACTAAAACTAGAATTTGATATGTTCTCAGTGGCTTCTGTTTAATTACAGGCCTGAACCTATTTATGTTTTGTACTTATTCTGTGACATTCTGTTGCATTATTTAGCTGGGATAGGTTTACTCAAACTAGAATTTGAATTCCTCGGTGGGGAAGGTACAGTTTTAAGTTTTTGATGGACCACTCCGGTGAAGCTATTATTAATGACATTGCCACATATATCTTTTCATTTACTGTTTTAAAAGAAAACCAAAATGCATGAGTAGGCTAAAGTGTTGTCTTTTGGTCTATTTTAACACTCTTCCCCTTCTGATACATCTTTTACTGATGTAGCTCTCCCCAGGGTTATGGGATTTGTTTCAGTTTCAGAATAAATTACAATACAATACAATCCTCTTTTTTATTATGTTTTTGATGATATTCACAACTTTCAGGACAAATTTTTTCAGTTGTGAAATATTTTTTTACAAGACTGTTTTACTGCCTAATGACACAAAATGACAGTATACAATGTCTTAAGTGTTTTTACAATCACCAATCAAATCTACCGTTGCAAAAAGGAGCCTGAATACATGGCTGCCAGATTGAAAAAGTTATCTGCTGGATGGGGTAAACTTTTAGTTTCATCAAAGTGCAAAGCTACTAGACTTGTGGACATGTTTGTCGCGATAATAGCGAAACGGCTCTCCTGCAAAACTTGCGATACTGATGGTGCTGTTCTTGCAAGACTGCTGGCTTACATGCAAGACTACTGCTCTCACAACTACGGTCCCATTTATGGGCAGTAGTCAGGAGAGCAACGGTATTGAAAGAGTTGCGAGAGAGCCGTTGCGCTCTTATTGCGACAAATATTTTACAACTTGTCCACAAGTGTGATTATTATTATAAACATTCAGATTTGACAACATTCTCCTTTAACATTGGTCTGCTTG
Source organism: Leptasterias polaris (assembly GCA_037783415.1). Classification (NCBI taxonomy): domain Eukaryota; kingdom Metazoa; phylum Echinodermata; class Asteroidea; order Forcipulatida; family Asteriidae; genus Leptasterias; species Leptasterias polaris. The sequence goes on along the minus strand of JAZGTN010000003.1, from coordinate 5,716,467 downwards.
CCAAATTCTATTTAAAACAACCGAGGACCAGTCAAAACCCTCTCCACGCGGTCTGGCTGGCTTGTTCAGTGTTGAAAACCATCCCTGCTTAATGTGCCATGTGTATGGACTTGTGAAAAATCTGGGTGACTAGTGAAATGAATGTCCTGCTCTGGCAAGTCACTGAAAAAGGGACTGCATTGCAGGCAAAGGTGTGCTCGGGAACTATCAAAAAAACATGAAAAGAAAAGTGTGTACGTAAAAAAAAAAAAAAAATTGTGATGGGTGTGGTCGCCATTATCATTCACAAACATTTATGGGATTTCTGCATGTTTGCCGAGATTATCAAGAAAGGTTTTTATTAGGCTGGTTGAAGTCGCCACTTGACTTGGTTGGAATTCTCTAGCCATTCTTTCTGATATCCAATCTGACTTACTATCCTATGTCTGGAATGTATTTTCTGCTAGATTAAAACTTGGTCACAGATACAGAGTGTGCGGTTGGTAACATTGTCTTTTTTTTTAGCGTGGGTAGAAATATTGTCTGGATGTTTGGCATTGAGTCGATCCTGGTAATTTGGCACATAACTTTTTACTAGATATGTTTGTTCGTTGGATGCCTGCATATTTAATTTACCCTCCCCTTGTGGTTTTGAAGAAAAAGGAAAAAAATAAGTTAGCTGTCGCAAAATGCTTATCAAACATCAAAAGGACATGTTGTATAAATGCAAAAATTGTTAATCGCCTGACATTTTGACCCTAGCAGAGTCTTCCTCAAAGGCAAAATAAAAACACATCACACCAATTCTTGTAAGTATTTTCAATGTCAATTAATAAACTACAAGAGAAGCTACATGTAACTGGGTAATTGTAAATCAACTTTCGGTTGAACAAAGAAAATGAAACAAAATAGGGAGGCTGCAAATAATTTTTGTTTTGTTCACCCCAAAAATTAATTTGTGTTTTTGAGGAGGCATGGGGGTGTCTTTTTCTGATATTTCCCATGTCTGATGCCTGAGATATTTTGGCAACTCTCCATCCACTTTTCATGCAGTATAATATTTCACCTACTCAGAAAATCAGTTTGACCAGATCTGACTGTAACGTTTATACTGAATTTATCCCATTTGCGTTCTGGTATTAAATATAATCTTGTTTGTGTGTTGACATTTTGTATGCAGATCACTCGGGGATTGCTGTAATTGGATATGGCAGGAAATTTACTTTTCAGAAAATTGCAAAGTAATTGGCAAGGAATTTACTTCGGGAGAAAAATATTGAATAATAGTTTCCCAGTGTGACATTTAAGAATGTGGTCAAATTACTTGACTTGCTCTCTGAACACGTTCTTAGTGCTATAAAAAGAGCACTCAATACATCATGGATGATGGTAATTTGTATAAATCATTGGTAATTAAATTGATTAGGCTTGTTTAGAAGGGTGACATTTCCAAGCACAATTACCAAGGAATTCGTAACATCTGGGACTTTTGTATTCTGCATTTAATGTACGTGTACATTCTACAAGTTTGCCATATACATAAAGGATATCAGAGTTAGTCTTGTTAGTACATATCGGCCCTATCGGCCCTAATGCTGTATGGGCTCAATTTCAAGATGCTAAGCAAAGACAAATCTTATGTAGCAGAAACAGGTTACCAGCCGAAATACTATGTGATGTATAATGTTTGTCACTGGTTCCCTGGTTATATTTAAATAGCAAACAAATTTGCTTATCACAATTTTTTGCTTAACAGCTTTTATGAAATTTGCACTTGCATAACGGCGCAAAGGAATTGTGCGAATCACAGTTTATAAAGGTTGTTACATAGGGTAAAGTACAGTAGCTTGTACTTACACAATAAATAATGTCAGCCATCTTTTATATGGGCTTATAGGGTGATGTATGATTTACCTCACCGGTTACCTCGTTAGATACGTTTCATGTGGTTTGGAATAAGCCCCTTTATGGATATTATACTGGGAACATTTTGTTGTGGGTGTTTTCTAATCCTCTATGTCATGTGGGTCACTCACTAGGTATTATTTGTAAGGTCCTCACTTATTATAATTTACATTCTTTATGCCTGTACCTCACCGGGTACATTTGATACCTTTCTAGGTACATATACATGTTGTGTCAATTTTAGTGTTAATTTACATTCTTTATGCCTGTACCTCACCGGGTACATTTGATACCTTTCTAGGTACATATACATGTTGTGTCAATTTTAGTGTTCTCCAACATGAAAAAAAGTTTGCCTACAACTATGCTTTCCGTGTTACAGTGTACCTGCCATGTTTAAGAAGTCGCAGCTAAGGTTTAAAATCACATTCCCCCCCCCCTTTTTTCAAGTTCATGCATTTTAGAGTTCAAATGCAATCTTTAGAAAACCTTTTTGCTCAAAGAAGTCTAGAAGGAAGTGGCCATCAGGAACCACCTCAGAATGCCTACACCATGATCGCAGAGCATGTACAGTACAATCAAAATTTGTCCATGCCCTTTTGGGACTCCGGAACCACACGTCGTCGTAAAGAAATCCTGCTTCGCGCTTGCATATAGCCCCCCCCCCCCCCCAACCCTAACCTTTCATTTTAAAATAGGAGAACACTAAATTTGCTGTTGATGTTCCACTGGGGGCGAATTACACAGACATGGTCACCACACCAAGCAAATTTCCCTCACAATACAAGTACAGGTTGCTGCATGCTCTTTCATTTAAAATGCCAGGTACATTTACACAGTACATCAATATCCTTTGCTTAATTATAACCACAAACATATCATTCAGTTTGCCACATGTTTAACCTTACAGCTTATAATGTACGCTGTCAGTGTGAGACCATGGAGGATGGTTTAACCATGGTTAATCTAATGACAAGGAGCGCTAATGCATCTATGTTGCAATAATACTGCACTAAAATACCTCACACGATCACCCTCACAGAGGTTCTTGTACAAACTTTACACTCGTGCGGAACTTATTTGTCAAACGGTTTTGAGCAATGCTTAATTAGGATCCTTATAAGCTTGGTTTGGTGTGTGTAGCGGCCCGGCTGGTCTTTCATTTCAGTCCTTCAGTAAACATTCTATGCACAGTTGATTGACACATCAATATTAAAACCGGCCCAGTGTGTGCCCAGCGTGAGTTTGAATACATTGCAGGTTTCCCTGTTAATGTCTACTGTAGTGTTGGGGTCTGATGTACTACACTGCATTTGGAGTATATTAGGTTTGTATCTAAAAGAGTGCTGATTGGAACTTATGAGTTCATTATACGAAAAAAATGTATCAAAGAAAACTGACTACATGTAGGTTAATTTTAAAATAATTTTTGGTTGAACAAAGACAATTTTACTAGAGCGGGACTTGGACCTGTGACCTTTGGATTAACGTGCCGGCACTCTACCAACTGAGCTATCTAGCCCTATGTTGGCGGTCTCCTAATTTTGTCAATATCTTTGTTTGGAGTTGCCAATAAGAAATATCTCCTTAAGGTGATCCCTCTGCTGATCCCTGGCTATGCGACAGTTACAGATTATACGGCTTCTGACTGGCAACCTCGAACAAAGATATAGACAAGATAGGGAGACCGCCAACATAGGGCTATTTTAGAGTGCCAGCATGTTAATTCGGAGGTCTTCAGTTCAAGTCCCGCTCTAGTCAATTTTCTTTGTTCAACCGATAAATAAAAATAGAATACAGTATACAATTTGTTTTTAACCCTTCAAACTGACATATATGGCAGCCGAGGGGGGGCAGAGCAGAAGGCAGCGCAGTTTTTTGTTTAAAGCGATCATTATGAAGTTATACAATTCTTGAAACCATTCATGTTAATGAAGTGAATAAAACTGTGGTAATGTCGTTTGAAAAGAAGCAGTTTTCAAAGAAAATCTTTTTTTGAAACATTCATCTCGCTCCAAAAAATATTTTGAGGTAGAGCATATACTTTTACAAATTTTTATTGCAACTATTTAGCTGTAAATTGAAAAAAAGAAAAAAGGATTAGAATAAAAGGCATGTGTCGCATAAAATGCTTAAACCATATAAACAGACAGTTTTAATCGCCTGAACAACAGTGAACGATTTACTTAGCAATGATGACGCTCTCCGTATATAAGCACCCTTCATTAAAAAATCAAGGGGTTCCATTTCAATATTGGATATTGGCCAACACCCGCCAGTCATTGAAGACGACCACCCCATTGAGCAATGATGACACGGCTCATAAGAGTACCGTTCGTTTCATTACACATTGTGGCCAAGAAGATTCAGCCCGATACATTCTTTGCTAATGGAGTGGCGAATGCGGCCAATGCGCGCGGATTAGCGGGCTGTGAGGGAGAGCATTTGTGTTGTACCACATCTGAAATTGTGAGATCGGCATTTTCTTGAAGATGGGAATTTATTGTAAGACAGAAGGTCATGTGCATGGCTGAAGATTAATGTATGTGTGTACAGTGAACGATTTCCCTGGTATACAGTTGCTACTCAAAAATCACGCTTTGCTCAATATCCGCAACCAGTGTGCACAACATAAATTTGGTCTATGCTATGCAAAACTACCTGACAAAATCATTTCCTGATATATACAGTGTACGCATACGTATACACTTTTTTCCAGTAAAAGTTACATGTACGGGGACTTGAAGGTAGGGTCATAGATTGGTAAATACTCAAAAAATTAATTACTATTGACGAGAGTGGGACTTGAACCTACGACCTCAAGTTTTTTATGTGCCGGTGCCACCAACTGAGCTATCTGTAGCCCCAATTAACTGAAATTTTCAAATTGAAAATTTGCCAAATCGGGCTATCATAGGCGCACATTCTTTTATGTTTTTATTATAATTATTTCCACACAATACAACTATTTACATCAACAAATTAAACATTAGGCCCTAAAATATTGTTTGGCTTAAAAAGTGTATTTGGTAAAGCAAGGTGGCTGTATAAAAAAGCGAAACAGCCCCGAATAACCAAATGAACGAACATACAGGCAATTCGCCTTTACACTGAAAACCTGACAAACAAACAAGCAAGCAAAAGGTTAACAATTATGAGGGTAACAAAACAATCCAGGTTTGCTGTGACTAACAAAAGCAGGAACTGTCAACATGAGGAGTCTGTGATCAGTGCAGCATAAAATTTTAACTTAATCTAAATCTTAAGATTAAATATTATATTGCTGAAAGTGAAATTGTAAAAGTAATAAGAAACGTACTGCACACTCTCTTGTTCTACATCCCATGTTAGTGATAGCTAGGCATTTACACTGTGTACTGTAAAGGGACGAAGACCGTAGGAACCATTTATATGCATGCAGTTCACCTATGAACTGTCTATTGAACATGCCGCTCACTCCTATGAGTCTCTTTCTGTTTTGATCATTTATATACAGCAGAAGGATATTAAGGAAGATTGTGGATTTTTAAAGCATGAGTTTGTATCGTGAAATTTCATTCCCTTGGAAGTCGTGCTATGTACACTGTACTACAGGTACTATGAATGAATTTCAGATCTATGGTAGAATCAAATCTATCGCGTCTGTAATGCGAGTGTAGAGTAAATTGTGTATAGTGTGAAAGGCGGCTACTGGGATAGGCCTATCGTGTACATGCATGAATTGTGCATGAATGACTTCGGTCTCTGTACTACCGTAGAGCACAATGATAGGTAACCGTGCCGCGCAGTGCAAAAGAAAATCCACTTATATGCTCCTGACTAGTATAAGAATGACGCTGGGGGGGGGGGGGGGTAGTGTTCAGTAATGACAGCAAACTTGCCTGCTGGAACAACAGAAGCGTACAGGGGAAAGGGGATCTACCCCCAACCCCTTTGGGAAATTTGCTGATCCCTTCTAAGTCTACTCAAATGTACATTTGGTGTGTTAGAGTTCATCCGATCTCCACATAGATCTTGCAATTTGAAATGATCCACTTTTTTTTCTTTTTCTTCATCTCTCACACAGCAGGAATTCTCACAGGTTTATAGCAAGATGCTGTGATTTGAAGAGCAGATGTTCAGTTTACACCAGGCAAAAGTAAGTACACCTGCCCTAAAATTAATTAAGGAACAAAGCTATGTGTGTGGGTTTTTTTCCTAAATAGATTTTTGTTATGGAAGCTTCACCCAGTCATCTTGCCCCCAAGCAAAGTCGTCCACTAGAAAGTCGCCCCTTAGCAACTTCAGCGAGCTTGCCCACTGTTAAAACAAACTTGTCCTCCTGACACAGATTTTCACCAGCAAAGTTGCCCCCAAAATCAGATGTTCAGGATATTGTTTGTTATCATTATAATCACTTTTTTTAGTGAATAATTAATTCATTCAAAGCTTTCAGGATTTGTTTCATAAAAAAACCTAAGAAAAGATTCATCAATGTCAACACTCAACAAAAACCACTTGATTGTTAAGGTATTGTATGACATTGACTTAAAAGATTTAACAGGAATAAGTTGCTTATGTTTAAGTTTTCAATAAAATATTCACACAAAAACTAACATTTATTCTCATTATATGAAGAGAGTATAAAGTTGGTTACTTGTTGTTTTTTGTTTTCTGGGGGAAAACTCTGTAGGTTTAGAAATGCTATATAAACACGATAATTCTTTATCGGTGTTAAATTTGCATCGGTGATAAAGAACGTTATTTGGTTTTACCCATACACTGATGTGTGTAAAGCACTGTACTAAGTACTTTTCAGAGTCCTGTGAAAAATCCACAGGCATATTACTTGGATGGGATTCGAACACACAACCTTTGCCATTTCTAGAGCAGATGTCTCACGTACCACTAGACCACTGAGATTGTCTGGTAGCAAGAGGCAGTTTGAATCCTATATTTTAGCAGCAGGTACCGCAACAATTTAAGAATTATTCTTCCAACAATTGGTACTGATCATTACAATGTTTTAAATTAAAAAGGGTTTTACATTCATCTCAAATGAGATTTTGTGTCCCCTCTGAATAAAATCAAAACAAGAAAATAAGAAAATACACATTTTCCCACTCTCTTTGATGTGACACACACTGTTTCAGAGTGAAGTATTGGGTTATGTAAATGCGATGCAGGTCCAATATACTAACGTGCATAAAGCATTGCGCTATGGCAAGTACACATAGTGTGTACAATAAACGCAGCTGGTTCAGCACCAGAACTTCCTACAGTACATTTATATCTAGTTTGTTTATGTAAATTTTACTTCATCAAAGAGAAATAAATTCCTGTATACATAGCAATATGCGCTGAATCTTTGTCGAGCAGTCTAGTTCACTGGACCCAAGTTCTGATGTTGTCAGCAGCAGAGTGTGGGTTCGAATCCCAGTCATGACACTTGTGCCCTTGAGCAAGGCACCCAACCATAATTGCTTCGTAAAAACTTGGGAAGGTAGTGCTGTATCAGCCAGGCTCCTAGTGGATGATACCCATGCCTACATCCTTACAGACTCACTGTGAAAGGGGACTCTGTTACAGCCCCAGGAGTAGGTGGCAACGAGTCCCTGGTGACAGTTGATTTGGGTCGACAGCCCAAATCAGTTAAGTGTAGCCCTCACCTTGAAATGGCTGTCAGGCCTGGTGATGTTCAGCGATATCTCATTTAAAAAAATAGTAATAAAAATAAAACTAGAGATTCAGTTTTTGTTAATTACAAAAACAAGGTGTTCGTGGTGAGTGATTGAATGAATTGGTGATAACATTTTACCTCTGGGGTGCAATATAAGTTGTAACACCGATCGATGCGAAATGTATTCCTTCATGTAGGCCTACCTATACAGCACAAGTACATACACACTTGCAATCTGACTTCTAAGAAAATGTGCTTGAGAAACATAATTTAAAGTTTGAATTGCCAGGGCAAGGGCAATACACTTGCAACGTGAATTCAAAGAAAATACGCTTGAGAAACATAATATAAAGTTTGAGTGGCCAGGGCAAGGTCGCTTGCACATTAATATGCTATAGTGCGTCGTTAATTGTCCTTTTTCGACCAGATGAAAAAGGCAAAATGTTGTCATGTCTGTGCAAAAGTTTGAGCAGGCTTAACATTCTACAACCTGATACAAACATTATGCTGAAATGATCAGTAGTTTTAAAGATATGAATAAGATAAGATATAAAGAAATTTTCAACTTCTGGTTTGAACCGGAAGTCAGTTCAAATGTTGTAAAGGTTCTGTGTAGCGTTTGTCAAGCTCTTAACGACCTATCCGATGATGTGTAGATTGTCAAAATCCGAATTATGGTTCATGAGTTATGATTTTTACAAATATTAAACTTTGATTTATTGTAATTCGATACCTGATGACGTCATCATGACGTCATTAGGTTTGTGTTGTCTTGATACTGAGCTTCAACTATCTGATGAGTTTCAATGTTGAATTCAATCTCAATCTTGAGTTATTCCGTAGATAAGCTCCAAAGTTGTTTTTTGAAGGAAAAAAACGATGGCGAACTTTGACCTAGGGTAACGACCCGGAAGTTAAGGTTGTACGATTTTGGCGTTAACTTTTCAATTGTTGCCCCAATCTTGGTCTATCAGATGCCAAACTATTAACATCATAGCTTTTATATTCGTTGAGACACAGCGAAAAGCAAATGGTCATTTTTCAACTTTAAAAACCTTGTAATTCGACACCTGATGACGTCATCATGACGTAATGACAACTGTGCTGTCTTCATATTGAGGTTCAATTATCTGATTAGTTTTAAGGTTCAATTCAGTTTCAATCTTGAGTTATGTTCCAGAGAAGAGTTGCGTGGAAGAAGAAGAAGAAGATGGAGAAGAAAAACAAAATCAAGAGGTGTTCGTGCACAAATTGCACGAACACCTAATAAATAGACTGAACTTTATTATTATTTTTTTTACCCAAACACCGATGTGTATTTTAAGCACTGTATACTCAGTACTTTCCCGAGTTCTGTGAAAAAACCCCAGGAATGTCACTAGTGGGTTCGAATCCCAACTGTCGAGTGATATGCCTGTGTATTTTTTTCACAGACCTTTTGAAAGTACCGAGTATACAGTGCTGAGAAAATACACATCGTTGTAATAAGGGCAGATAAAATAGAAAGAATAATAATCTTTATCCTCGATGCAAAATTAACATCCATTATTACTGAACTTGTTTTACTAAAAAATTCTAACAAGACCAGTTAATTATTGGTAAGCATCCCCTTTCCAATAATCCAAAACAGCATGAGTTGCAGGATTTGGGGAATAGTTTCCCAACCTTGACACAAAACGGATGATGTGAAACATATAAAGAAGATGAGTATGCATCTTCTGATGACAAAAAATCAAATTATTTTCCTGTATAAATCTTCTGCAATAAAGTGTACTGTATGTAGTTACAATGTGTACCAATATGCAGTTATTATATGGGTGGAACATTAACATTGGGTCATCATGAAACATAACTTTGTACTATGAGTGGATTTATTCAAAATCAAAAACAAGGTTCAATCAATATTCTGTGTCATATTGAATTGATGCTTTGTTAAAGTGAAAGTTTGCATTTCACTGTGTGTCAGTTGGATCTACATGTAGATATAGGATGACTCTAACAGCTTGTACTAATTGTTATCATTCTGTAAAAAAATAGGTAATGGCCTGACGTTTCGACCCCAGCAGAGTCTTTCTCGAAGGCTAAAAATATTAATAATAAAAATAATATTATTGCGTTATTTCTGTCACCGTGTACAAATTCTATTGTCAATATGTTTCATACTTTTGCAGGCCTGATACTTCAATGGAGGCAATTTTGTTTGTTGCCTGTGGTCATGCCTTGGTGCCCCTTGAAATGTTTCAATAAAAGTTTACAAATTCCTCAAGGAGGTGATCTTTACCAAGGAGAAAATGCCTTAGTGCCTTGGTCCTTTTCAAAAATGTTATTTTTCTTCTTTATACCTAATTAAATAACAATTCTATGCAAGAAAGTGTGAATAAGAAAATGAGTGAAAAGAGACTAACAATACACATCTACATCAAGGATCAAATTTAAGGGGGGAAATCTACAAGAATGCTGGGCTTGTTGCTCAAAATTGTTTTCAGGACCAGAAATTTTGTTCACAAGAGGAGAACCAAAATATTACACAGTGAAGTATTATTATTCAATTTAAAAACCAAGTCTGCCGGACTTGTCCAGTTGTGAATTTACCGGCTCGGCGCTAAAATCACTGGCCTCGGGCCTGAGGTCAGGTGTAAATTTCAAGCCTTGTAATGTAGACAAATATTGCAATCAAAATGAGACATCTCTATGAACTGGTTGCTCATTGTGGAAAGACAGAGTGCCGTAACATCTTAATTGTTTTATTTCTAAGACACAAGAAGATGAGCAGGAAGAAATATTCACATGTCTTATTTCTCCTCCAATTAAAGCCTCCCAGGGTGGCACTTTACTTGTACATCGATGTCTTCCCACTTTGTCAAGTTCATTTTGCCCGCTGCAAGTTGTGACACAAACAGAGCGCTAGATGTGAAACGTGTTTCTAGCCCATGCTGCTGATGTTGCGGCGTTGTGGCGACTTCACACGGAAAATGCCAGCAAAAGGTTATTCAGGGTCAAAGTGAAGTAAATTTAATTTGATTCGGTGTGGGGGGGGGGGCAGAGAAATTAGAGATAGGGCTTCGATAGATTTGTGTTCACCTTGTGTTAGTGATGAGATATAGTGTGGTGGTCATTCTAGGAAGCTCCTCTCCCCCCCCCCCCCCCCTGCAAGGACGCAGAATTGGAAATATGGTCGTCGAGCACAGTTTGACATTTGCAGGGGAACGTGCAAACATTGACATTCAGATTAGCATATATCAGCAGTACACAAGTTTGTGCATTATACACACATGCACGTGCACTTGCACATCCGCACAAACATGTACACGCATAAAGCAACTTTAGTCTGGATCTACAGGGAGGACTCACTGTATAGGATTACTTCGTCTGGGCAGATCCTCGAAGACAAGAGGGGCTAATTTCAATGAGCTGTTCAAGCACACAAACCTGCTTAGCAATAAATATATTATGCTTAGCACAAGACAGGGTCAAGTTTCATGGAGCATGCTTACCTCAGAATTCTGTGGTAACATGTATGGCCCAAATACAGTGATATATACAGGGTGTCCTATTCATAAACTGCCCCTTGTGCAGGTTTCTAGCCAAAGTGCTGTTTGTGATTGACCCACATTGATTTATGGCCAAGCAATTAAATGCAATTTTATTAAGCAATCTCAAGCCTGATGCTTTGCTCTTTTGAGGACAAGGCTTCTTTTCCCTTGGTTAAAGAGCACCTGAATGATGAGTGAAATAAGTATTTGTACTTGAACATTTTAAAAGTAGGGTGTTCCTTTGGTAATTACTCAAAAAATTAATGAGAAAGAGGTAACTTTTCACCCAAAGTTTGAATCTGAGAAAGTCTTCAGGCTATCTGCACAGTCTAATTAATGTACGAACAATCAAACAATAGCAAGCACTGTTTACTTCCTTCACCCATTATTCCATTATTGACTGGTTCGGGCTTCAAAGTGGACGCCCTCTCTCGTTGAAATAGTCTCGTTGTGTATAAAGTCACAAGCAATAACAGATTAGAACATCTTGTACCAAGACTAACCTAATGGGTGCCCCTTGAAATGTTTCTGTAGCAACTTTCATAGATCATTTCTCTCACAACAGAAATGACAGAAGTGCCCTTTAATCAGTGAACAACTTCCTTGCCTTATACTACAAGTAGGAAGTATCAGGTCTGGCACTGTAACATTCCAGGAGTCATTGGCCTTTCTTTAACTCTGATCCGCTGGCCAAATACTCGTTATAAGATACAGTCACGGACTGACAGTCAGCGAATGATGAACAACTTTCACATCTACTTGAGCTACATCAAGTCTCAAGTCTGACCTAATTATTACCATCTCATCTTTCATAGGAATGATTAACACGGGGTTGGAGCGTCAACAATATTTAGTGAGATTCAGAAATTTTTATTTCAGTTGTGGGTCTTGGGAAAAGACACATCAATAAGAAATGACAGAAATACTTTTGAGCATGATTCAACTATCTCTTATGATTTACATCATTTGAATTTAGTTTGACAAGTCCGTCCTCTAAAACTAGCATTTCTTTTGTATTCAAGCCCTAAGTGCTTGTCAGCTTACACAAATTTATGATATAATCTGTATTTGATTGAGAGCGAACTCCTATACTAAAGATCCATGGTACAGTATTGCTACTTCATAAAACAAAACAAAAGTGTGTCTGATTTTTTGTTAAAACTATTTTGGGCAGATAGGGTAAATATTCTTGGAAATTGTGCCTAAGTTGATGGACAGAAAATATCATGGGACAGAGAGTGCATTGTTGCGTGTACATAATGACATTCTTCGCACTGTGGATGATAAACGTGGTGTGTTCTTAGTCCTCTTAGACCTTTCCGCAGCCTTTGACACCATAGATCATACTATCCTTCTGGGACGCCTGAAATCTTTGGGTGTCAAGGGACCAGCTCTCCAATGGATTAAATCTTACATCAGCAACCGAACTCAAGCCATCAACATTAATGGAGTTTTATCATCACTTGCCACACGCTCTTGTTTGGTGTTCCCCAGGGATCTGTCCTTGGGCCACTCTTCTTCACCATTTACTCTAAACCAATAGCTGCAATTGCAAGAAACCATGGACTCCATGTACATTTGTATGCAGACGATACTCAACTGTACATGTATCTTTCATTTGATTTAAATTGTTCTGATGAGCAATCTGAACGCAAACGTGTTGAGCAATGTGTTTCTGATATAAAGTCATGGATGACCAATAATAAATTAAAACTCAATGATGATAAAACGGAACTGCTCATAATAACGTCTAAACATCCATAGAGCAAGGACCTTGCTCTATGACATAACCAAGACAAAATAATCAATCACCAGATGCAAATTGGCACTGCTACTGTTGCATCATCTGCAAATGCTCACAATCTTGGGATCATGTTTGATAACACTATGTGCATGGAATCCCATGTGAAGAAAATTTGTCAATCTGCTTTTTACCATATTAGAAACATTAGCAGCGTTCGTAAAGTCCTCAATAAAAAGTCTGCCTCTATCCTTATACATGCTTTCATTACATCCAGGCTTGATAATGGAAACTCATTGCTTTATGGTATTAACAAGCATCTTATCAAAAAACTGCAAAATGTCCAGAACGCTGCTGCTCGGGTATTATCTAAAACACGAAAATATGATCACATCACACCTGTGTTGAAACAGCTTCACTGGCTCCCAGTCTGTCAAAGAATTAAATTCAAAATCATTTTGCTTGCATGGAAAGCTATGAATGATAGGGCTCCTCCCTATCTCAAAGAAATTCTTTCACCATATACGCCAACTCGCAATCTTCGCTCTACAAACCAACTTCTTTTAACTGTCCCTAAAACAACCACTTCCAACAGCGTTCGCGCATTTTCTGTATCTGCACCCACTCTCTGGAACTCTCTTCCTTTACATATCCGAGCTACAAAGTCTCTGGACATTTTCAAAACATTGCTAAAAACTCACCTATTCAATATTTCTTATGATTGACTTTCTGTTTGTTATTTTTTCCACTTGTTTTTGGCGACACGTTTATGTAAATCTGTTATATTCAATGTGCTCTTATTTCTTTCTAAGCTACGTAATTTGTAATCTTTTTTGTTACTATGATTTTGGGTTGAACAAAGAAAAATTGACTAGAGCGGGATTTGAACCAACGACCTCCGGTTTAACGTGCCGGCGCTCTACCAACTGAGCTATCTAGCCCTATGTTGGCGGTCTCCCTATTTTGTCAATATCTTTGTTCGGGGGGTGCCAGTCAGAAGCCATTCAACCGCAGACTGCCGTGTAGCCAGGGATCACACCCAAGTATACGATACAACCTGGGAAGCGGCAGCCAGGGGATCACCTTAAGGGGATGCGACTTTTTATATCAGATATCAAATAATAAACCACAAGGGAAACTGACTGGGTAAATGTTTAAATGATTTTGGGTTGAACAAAGAAAATTGACTAGAGCGGGATTTGAACCAACGACCTCCGGTTTAACGTGCCGGCGCTCTACCAACTGAGCTTTTTTGTTACTCTCTCTGTTTTTTGTTTTGTTTGGTTTTTATGCGCCTCGGAATAAGTTTAGTCTTAGATAGATGGCGCTTTACAAGTTTTTAATTATTATTATTATTATTATTATTATTATTATTATTATTATTAGTACAAGCATTGAATTTGGCACACAGTCAGAGTCTGTCATGAGAAAGACGTTTAATTATTGGGCCATTGCAGATTTGTTCTTAGAAAAAATAATGGGTAGAATATAACCAGCGATTTTTAAATTGTCAAAAATGGCTGCCATTGCTTGTTATTCTACCTTGAATATTTGGACAAATTTGCAATGGCCCTCTATAGACCATGTTACTACCTTTGTTTACAGAGTGGTGACCTTGTACATTCTAATGCATTTCCTGAGGGGCAAGATACTACACAGGCTATACGGGACAATTTACATTTTGTGTCATAATTTTCACATAAATTAAAAATTTACAAAAGCAACAGCTGTACAGCTTTTGAGATGTCCCCCCTTTCTTCATATCAAAAGTTGAGAAAAATCAGACAGTGCAATCTCCATAAAACATAAGATTTGTTGTATTCTTCCATTGAGCTGTGTACAAATGTGCCTGCAGGAAGTCCAGGCTCTGTGGCTCTTTTGTAAACATGTGATGTCACAGGTCACATGGTCTGTAATAGTTCATATGACATACTCTGATTCAGGGCTCGAATTTGGCGAAAAATTCAAAAAAGACAGCAGTGCTTGTAGCTAAAACTATTTACTGGACCAGAATGTATTTTACAAGACCAGAATCTTCAGAGGAAAGAGTTTTCTACAGATAAGAGTTTAACATGTAATAATTTTTTATTTGAACAAGCACTAAGACTAGAGAAGATATCTCAGTCATTTGTGCTATGGGGTTAGTATATTTTGATACTCAATGGAATTGTATTACCAGACTCAAAGTCAACATTTGAGCATCATTTCTTTCTGTTAAAGAAGGCTGAGGCTAGCAGGTCACTGTCTCAGACATGACGAGCTGGCAGTGAGCAAGCTTGTGCTTTGGGCCCCTACTCAAGGTTACTGTTCCCGAGGTAGACCACAAACCACCTATGTGGACACCTTGTGCCGACTCTGGACTGCGTCGGGAAGAGCTACGTACAGCAATGGAGGACCAACGTGTTTGGAGGGCCATCATCCGATGCTCCGCATCGACTGAATGAATGAATGAATGAAAGATATTCAACAGGGACTTATTATTATTCAATTGAAAAAACGCAAGACCACCGGACTTGTCAGGTCATGAGTTTACTGGCCCGGGGCTAAAATCACTGGCCTCGGGCCTGGGGTTCAGTGTCAAATTCGAGCCCTGTGATTGCGTGCCATATTCTTCATTTGCATCAAAGGCACAATCCCATCACCTACCAGCCGTATTACAACAAGAAGTTCAACTCAAGTGTATTCACTTAAGTCGCGTCTGCCACTTTAAGAGTTGCGCATGCGCATTCCAGTTGTTGTGTTAAAAGAAGTGGAGTTATCGTTAGAATCACAATGGAGTTAGTTCCACATTTGGAGCTCTGAAGTCTGCATATGGCTGTGTTTCTTAGGGACAGGACATTACACTCTCTCATTGAGATGTTTATTTCTGAGGCATAATAACCATTTCTTGGGAAATTTTCTCAGGTTATCTTTAAGAAGGCTCTTGAAATCCTCTTGAACGAGTAAAACTCTTCAAATCTTGCTTTATAAATAACTGAGTACGTGTGTAGACAGTAATCTGTGACATCACATGTTAAAAGAGCCATAGAGCCTGGACTTCCTGCAGGCACGATTTGTACACAGCCCAATTGGAAGAAAACATAAAATCTTACATTTGGTGAAGATTGCACTGTCTGATTGTTATCAACTTTTGAAAGGGGGCAAATCTCAAATTTTGTCTTCATAAATTTACATTCTGTATAATTTCATAAGCTTTATAACATCGATTTTGGGTTGAACAAAGAAAAATTGACTAGAGCGGGATTTGAACCAACGACCTCCGGATTAAGGTGCCGGCGCTCTACCAACTGAGCTTTCTAGCCCTATGTTGGCAGTCTCCCTTTTTTGTCAATATCTTAATTTGTCAGAAGCCATTCAACTGTAAACTGCCGTGTAGCCAGGGATCACACCCAAGTATACGATACAACCTGGGAAGCGGCAGCCAGGGGATCACCTTAAGGGGATGCGACTTTTTATCAGATTTCAAATAATAAACCACAAGGGAAACTGACTGGGTAAATTTGTAAATGATTTTAGGTTGAACAAAGAAAAATTGACTAGAGCGGGATTTGAACCAACGACCTCCGGATTAAGGTGCCGGCGCTCTACCAACTGAGCTTTCTAGCCCTATGCTGGCGGTCTCCCTTTTTTGTCAACATCTTAATTTGTTCGGGGGTGCCAGTCAGAAGCCAGTCAGAAGCCATTCGACCCGTAAACTGCCATGTAGCTAGGGATCTCACCCAAGTATACGATACAACCTGGGAAGCGGCAGCCAGGGGATCACCTTAAGGGGATGCGACTTTTTATATCAGATTTCAAATAATAAACCACAAGGGAAACTGAAATATTTACTCAGTCAGTTTCCCATGTGCTCTATAATATTATAGCTCTTACATTAATGTAGAAATTATGATGCATAATTATGATTATAAGTGTAGAATTTCCCATACAACCAGTGTAGTATCTTGCCTGCCAGAAAGGCCCTCGAATTTACATGGTCACTTTTTTGTAAACAAAGTTTGCGCGGTCTATACACATTGTTCAGTTACCTTGTTCAGTTACCTTTGTTTTTAGTTGTTGTTTATCCTTATAGTTCTTGTTTTTCTGTATTACAGGCTGTGCCTTGACAAGCTCTGCTTTTGGGGAACATTGCCTACTGCATTATCCTAGTCAGTTGTATCTTCTTACTACAAATGTATAATGTGGAAATAAATGATACTTTGAACTGAATTGAATTGAATTGAATGCTGAGCCATCCCTATTAGAATAACAGGATGTTCTCATCCAATTAAATTCACTCCTGAAACATACAGACGTACATATCCAATGGATGGCACCCATTCAGGAGAAATTGATTAATCTAGTTTATTCATTGAGAGACCCTCGATTGTCATCTACTACGGCCGGCCGTGTCACGCCGAATATATATATCGCAAGGTTCACCCCATGTTTCATTCCATCAGGAGAATGTGTGTACACACAGCGCACTCTGTTATATATACATGTATTGTATACATGTACAAATGAGACCATGCATAATGTACACAGTAGCATTTAACTTGGTGGAGAAATATTATACATGAGGCCTTAGGCGCTGAATTAATGGCAAATTGGGTTGTCTCCAATGGCCAGGACCCAGTCAGACTGGGGGATTGTGGTATTTGCGTGGATACCACGTACGGACCCCGGCCGTACGTCAGGCGCAGATTCTCAGGAGTTGGGGAGTGGAGAGAGTAAATGCATATCGGTTGTGAATTAAAGTGTTCTAATCGGGGTCTGATTTCAAATAACTGATTTGCTTATCACTTAAAAATCTTGCTAAGCAAAAAAACAGGTTACTGGTCAAAATGCCTTGTGATGTATGTTGCTCTGACTGGAACCACAACAATGATTTGTACCTAGCAGATTTGATTTTATTTCAGATTAATCAACGTATCTAAATCAGCTATGAAGTAAGGACCTTGGGCCCAATTTCACAAAGCTGTTAAACACAATTAGTATCATATCACAGAAAACTTTTGCTAAGCAGAAACAGGTTACCATCGAAGCAGCATGTAATGTACAATGTTTGAAACTGGTACCATGCTAATTTTTTCTGAGCAAATAAATTTGCTGAGCAGAGAGCTGCCTTATAAGCACAAACTTTTGCAAAGCACAACAAAATTGTGCTCACCAGGAAAAGGTTACCAGCCAAAATACATTTATCATAAAAAACGCTGTTTGTAACTTGTTTCCTGATTTTATTTTCTTAGCAGAAGATTTTGCTAAGCTGCTTGAACAGCTTTATGAAATTGGGCTGCAATGTTTAATCAAAGGTTTTGAAACTTAGCTTTTGTGCATGTAGACTAGTTGCTTTGATTTAAATCAGTGCATGTTATAGGACCATCAAACTGTCCAAATTGTGCCCTATGCTGGGACTTATAATAATAATGGCTTCTTATATAGCGCTCATATCCGTCACTCAGTGACGCTCAAGGCGCTTCAACAGTCAGTATTTTTCCTGCAAGGTATATATGTGGAGCTACTTTTTGAAGTTTGAGACCTACCTTTACATAGCAACATGTAATGGTTTTACAAAGTGCTGTGGTGCAATATGCAGCCAATCAAACCAGGAACACCGGGGCGAACCCCTTCTCTTTTCGATAAGTGCACTGGGTTCTTTTACGTGCATTACACAACGCACGGGACCAACCGCTTTACGTCCCATCCGAAGGACGAAGCAATAATGGTTAAGTGTCTTGCTTAAGGACACAAGTGTCACGACCGGGACTCGAACCCACACTCTGCTGAACAGAAACATCAGAGCTTGGGTCCGGTGCTCTTATCCGCTCGGCCACGACACGCCACTATGACACTTATGATGCTTATAAATTTGTTGGGTTTTCCTGCCTTCCCTTTTAAGCCTTACCAGAGTGAAACTTACTGTATAGGGAGCTGTATTTGATAATGAAGTCAAACTTAAACACACACAAAAATGTATCGTGTAAGAACTTCAAAGTTTACTTACTTGCTTTTTTATGAGCACATTTTTTATGACTGTTTGTCATGATGATGATGTACTGCAAGCCTCCTTTAAATAGTTTGGGTTTATCATGGTACATGTACTTGTGGAGGGCATTCTGTGAAGCTTGTGTGAAAAGCTTGTAAAGGTTTGTGTGAAGTAATGGTCTGGTTTAGAAGCCTTTTTATAGCTCTCCATCATTGACTACTTTGATAAAGTCTGCCTAAACAATCACTTCATATATTGACTCCTTGCACGTTTAGGGAGTCAAATTGCATGGGAAAATATTGTAAGAGTAATTAAAGTGCTGCATCGCCTAAAATGCACACTACACTGTATAAACACAGACAGGGATATTGACTCCCAAAATGGCACAACCAAGATTATTGTGATGGGATGTCAGGTGGATTGGGTCAGTGTACCCATTTTTCAAGGGTTACAATGTCATTCTTCTTTCTAGCCAAATGCAAGCGTGAGCCACTTGTTTCTAAAACTCTGTTTTGTTGTTACTTGCCGTAGGTACATGTAGGCTGAAAAGGAGTTGAGCGATCCACAGCAGCATTCTGATTTACGTGTTCCTCCATTTCTACTACCTCGCCTTAATGACAGCCTCATATTGTCGGCATGGCATTGGTGCTATTTGTCATCGCCATCTTGGTGTATCTGGTTCTCCACCAGATGTACCAGCCTTCTACGGGACAGCAGCAGCAGCCGAAGCACACCCAGAAGCGCGAGATGAAATTCAACGAGACCAGCATCTTCGAGAAGCTGGGCCTCACCTTCAACCAGTGCCCGACATTCATGTCATTTGTGGACAGGTTCAACACCTTCGACCAGGTGGCTGAGGCTATCAAGATGGCCGGCCTGGAGAGGAGCGAGCTCATCATCGGCATTGACTTCAGTGCCAGCAATGAGTGGCAGGGGCGGGGCGTGTTCGCCTCCAGGTGTCTTCATGATGTGACGAACGGGAGAACGTTCAACCCTTACCAGAGGGTCTTGACAATTATTGGTGCTACCCTGGAGCGTTTTGACTCTGATCATCTCATTCCTGTCTACGGCTTTGGGGATGCCACAAGTAAAGACACATCTGTCTTCTCGTTAAAACCGGATGGCGAGCCTTGCTTTGGGTTCGAAGACGTCCTAGACTGTTACAACAGGGCATGCCCGATCATTCAGAGAAGCGGCCCGACAAGTTTAGTACCCATTATCAATAAAGCTATCGATACTGTTAAGGAGAAACCAACGTATCACCTTCTGATGATCCTCACCGATGGACAGTTGGACAACAGTGACAAGAACGCCGATGCCATCGTCAGAGCTTCTGATTTTCCAATCAGCATTGTTGTTGTGGGACTCGGAGACGGTCCCTGGTATGCCATGGAGCACTTCGACGACAACCTTCCCATGCGTAAATTCGACAACTTCCAATTTGTGGACTTCCACCAGGTGTGCAGCAAGGCGAAGTACGCCGAGGCGGCGTTTGCTCTTCACGTCTTGATGGAGATTCCCGATCAGTACAAAGCAATCTGCAACTTGGGATACCTCAGAAATCAACCAAGCATTGATGGCCTCGGCCTCAACAAACAGAACAGCCTCCATCATGAAGAAACCGAGTTTCACAGACTCAAGAGCGGGGAGGAGCTGGTCTCAATAAGCCCAGATATTGTCCCGGTCTTGACCAAGAGACCGAGCAAGAGACTCGTCAACAAATGTTCAATTCGTAAATCCACGAGGAGATGAGGTAACCTGATCTACGTGAATGTTGGTAAGCTGGGATAGTTTACAGTGTCTTCATTTAATACAATTTTATTCCCTTTCTGATTGTGCTATTATTATTAGTATTATTATTATTATTATAGAAATTTAAAACTTCTGCAACTATATGAAGAAAAAAAAAAATAATTATAAGCATCATCACATTTGTTAACCCTGAAGCTAAATTTCTACTTCAGTAAAAATTACCTCATCTGAGTTTCCGTGATTTGTAGTGGAATTTTTGATAATATCTTTTATGTGCAGCATTGGACTGTAGCGCCAACAAATTGTGCAGTATAAATGTCAAACTTAACACAATAACTTAAAAATCAATCTTACTGCCCCAGTTACAATCTCATCTCTGTGTGTAAATTTTGGACTGGAATCCAGTCCTTTTACTCAAATGTCACGTAAGGGCAAAGCACGGCAAGACAATTTAAATTACATTACATTTCATTAAGAGCCATATTCAAGAGGGATTGAGGTTAAGATTAAGATTAACCCAAATCCTTGGAAGATTATTTGTGCATGATTCTGCCTGGAGACTATTTTAAAGATGGCAGATGCTTTTTTTTTTTTTTCATGTGTTTGCCATGAACAACAATATTAATTTGGTCACTAAATGAATGCATTATTTTAGCACTCAAATTTGGGGCAAATTTTGTTTATTTCCCAGAGAAGAAGCAAAATTGGGAATCTGTCCATATTGAAATGAAAATCGTCTTGAAAAAAAAAAGAGGTTTAAAAATTGGTATCAAATTTATTTTATGCTGGAATTTTTGATGAACCTAAAATGAATTTTGAAACCAAAGGATCGCCGCACAAGCTAAATTGACAATGTGGAAATTCTCAAATTTATATTTTTCATGTTTAAATCACACATTAAGCTACTCAACAAATGTACAGCTGTCTTTTGGCACAGCGTTCTTCTGTTGTGCTTTGTAAAAATGCCAATTTTTGATGCTGAAAAAACTGCCAACTACAAACTAGAAACAGCATTCAAGAACTTAGAGCGGGGGGGGGGGGGGGGGTGATTTCTCAGGATTTATTCTGATTTCAGGATTTTCCCAAAATCTCATTAAATTTTCTTGAAATAAGAAAAGCTGTCACGAAAGGGAGAAAAGGAATACTCCACATTGTGTCCCAAACCTTTAGTTTGGTATGTTTTTTTTCTGGTGATGCACAGACTCTGTAAACCTCCTGACTTGTAACATCTTGGAGGTTGCTGGGAGTAGAATAAGGGGGTACCCAGGCATGCAGGCCAGTTTTCAGGAATTTTCACATACGTCAAATCTCATCCCTGTTAGATTGAATTTAACTTTTTCATAAACAGAAATTCATAGGGTGTCCAAGTATGTGGAAAGCAGACAAGCAATTTTGTCGGCTGATCAGCAGATGTAATGAAAACATTGCCGGAGAAAACTGAAAAACACTGTAAAGAGTTTGTGCGCTTTGCCAGTTTCTTTTCCTTCCCCCCCCCCCCCCCCCCCCCGAAAAATAAAATAAAAATCTGTTAAGACGGCCCAAATAAAATTTATATGATGTTTCAACTGAACAGTTTAAAATAAGATTTGAAACTTTGCATGGTGAAGATAAAATCTGGTAAAAGGTTTGTGGTAACACCATTTACATGAAATAGCTCTTTCTCTCTATGTGTTGTGGTGGCTCTGAAATAATCACATGGCTCTGCTTACAACATAATTCTATGCTTAACACACCCTGTAAAGCACAGGATTATATTATGGCTGTAAGCGCAGAATTCCATGGTAAAAAGTGTTGTGAAATTGGGACAAGGTGTCGTAAAAAAAATAATAATAATTGCACCCACAAACACTCTTTCTACATTCTGCCATAGATACTGTTAGGCCATGTCCTAACTGATGGCTTCGGTATAGTGGCTATAGCCGGAATGCCAAAAAGTCCTAGTTTTGAATGTTGTTATTGCAGCCAACAGCCATAGGGGCCTACATGTAGCTGTAGCATTGTATTCTGCATTGTAGTAACACGTTCATGTAAGTCTACTTGTTGAAGTACATGTGTAAACAACAGAACTCTCATTGTGGATGAGGTCAGTACAGACATTGAACCTTGGACCCATCAGAGTGGAGCCAAGCAGCACAGTGTAGGCATTATAAATGTCTACACTTTGTAAACACACATGTACTGCAGTTTAGCCACAACAGTCTTTGAATGGTTTACGCTGCCAAAGAAGCCAGATTTTAAAAACAAATACACCCACATTTATGTGATCCTACATGTGTATTCAGGCTTGCCATTATCCAGCTGAATTTCTCGTCTTGGATTTCTCAGCGATGCCATTGAAAATTGAAAAAAAAACAGCACAAAGCTGTGCCTCGAAATTTCACTTGTACCTCTTTTCTTTTGACAAACTTCAGTCGCATGGCTGTGTATTTAAAGGCACTGGACACGTTTGGTAATTACTCAAAATATAGTATTAGCATAAAAACTTACTTGGTAACGAGCAACGGAGAGCTGTTGATAGTATAACACATTTTGAGAAACGACTCCCTCTGAAGTAACGTAGTTTTTGAGAAAGAGGTAATTTCTCACTAAAATATTTGAATCTGAAAAAGACTTCAGGCCTGAAGCCTTTTTCAGGCATCTGAAAGCACACAAATTTGTGCAACAAAGGTGTTTTTTCTTTCATTATTTTCTTGCAACTTCGATGACCAATTCAGCCCAAATTTTCACAGGCTTGTTATTTTATGCATATGTTGGGATACACCAAGTGAGAATACTGGTCTTTGACAATTACCAAACGTGTCCAGTGCCTTGAAGGTAAACATGAACACCACATTGTTGAAGAAACACTTCTGTTTTAGTAGGATTTGAAACTTTGCATGGTGAAGATACAATCAAGTGAGGTTTTCGAAGACACCATGTAATAAATCTCCATAGCTGTGGTGGTTCTGAGAAGAACCAGTGGCTTAAGAAACCTGACGTTTCGATCAGTATGCTGTGATTGCCTTCAGGAGAAAGCTTTTTCAAAAACACTTGCTAACAATTCTGCAATGACAAGTTTAGCTTAAAATCATAGTTTGTTGTTCACAGGAACATACTAACAGTGCATTGTCTATTTTATAAAAAGCTAGCATTTCAGGCCTAAAACATTCCTTCAGAATCAACAGAAGAAAAAACTAAATAACTTCAAATGTTGCAAAATTAATCAACATGGCATTAATTTTAGGTTTATGTTTTGCAATTAAGCTTATCACTTAAAATTGAATGCATTTATTTATATTTTTATTTAAAAAAAATATACTTTATTACACTTCTTCACTGGCACAGCACAAAAAATATATAAAAAATTAGGTAATAAAATGTTTGCTATATTTTTTTAGACTCG
Source organism: Leptasterias polaris (assembly GCA_037783415.1). NCBI lineage: Eukaryota > Metazoa > Echinodermata > Asteroidea > Forcipulatida > Asteriidae > Leptasterias > Leptasterias polaris. Next base: position 5,692,548 of record JAZGTN010000003.1, on the reverse strand, counting down.
TGACCCGAAATAATAACATTTCCCTTGACATGATCTCAGGAAATGCAATTTTACAAATTAATAACCTTTTCTCTTCAAACACTATTGATTAGGTTTTGGGGAACTATCGCTGCAAAAAGCTACTCAATAATGTAGTGAAAGTGGGCCCTACTTTACCTTGAAGCTCAATCTAGCGATGATCTAATTCAAACAATACACTGTAGGAGGACAAGCAAACTAAGTGAAGTATCATGATCATTTTATTTATTGACACAGTGGTTCCATCTCGCCCGCTGTGTGCTTACATTACACAACCTCCTAACCATTGTTAGTCTGTTTGCTGTATCCATTCATCACAAGGACGCTGATCAATTATTTGTTCCGTTTCTTAGAGATTGTTCATTAATGTTCAATCTTGTGCTTGTTGCCGAGTCTATAGCTGTGGGGTAAAAAGTTTGCACAAGATGTTCATGCTGCTTTTGATGAATGAGGTGGGGTTTGATCAATAACTTCAGTGAAAGTAATTGCATGTAATATGTGTACCATCAATCAAAGACAAGATAATGTATGTTATAGAGAACATTAGTAGAGTATAGCAACCTTGTGTGCCTGATACCCCCCCCCCCCCCCCCCCAAAAAAAATAGACTGTGCAAGACTGGCCCAGATTCAAGTTTTTCCCAACCATGTTGAGATTTACATGTGCACGATTCTGTTTCCACAAATACTTTAGTTTGAAGTAGTTTAGGGCTATAAAAAGTATGTAAACAAAGGGGAAAAAAGAGAGTGTTGACCAACTATGTTCATTAAATGCAATGGTCGCACAAATTGGGGGTGATTGGCAAATGGAGTTAAAAAAAAAAAATGCTCAAGCTAGCGTATCTTGTCGGTACAAGCTAATCAAGGACTGATACACCATAATTGTGGCAGATACACACGAAAAAAGATCATGTTAAAAAATTTATATGCATATTACAACCATTTGAAATGCTCCAGATTGCACAGTAGAGCTTTTAAAATCAATCATCAAGCACATTCCAAGGGCCTTGTTTTAAATCAGTGTGATTCGGTCAAACTTGCACAATTTGGATCCAGTATGCCCGACAATTCTTGAATGATCCTGGGTGGAGAAACCTGTACTAAACTGTGCACACAGGTTGTATACCCCTGCTCTATGTTACCATCACAAAAAATAAAGTGGGATGGGGGGGTTCCAACTATATGTACAAAGTGTGCTGCTTAAAAGTGCAGTTGACACACATTAACACAGCATCAGGTTGGCTCAGTGGCTGAAACTTGCAAAATTTGGATCCAGAATGCCCAACAATTCGTGAATGATTCTGGGGAGAAACTTGTACTCTGGTTGTGTACCCCTGTTTTAGTCACAACAAGTACAGTTGGGGGGGGGGGGGGGTTCCAACTACCCCAAAAAGTGTGCAGCTTAGAATAAGTGCAGACGACATATTTAAACACAGCATCCGGTTGGCTCAGTGGTTTCTGTCCCTGCCTTTAACCTCTGTGGACCCAGGTTCGAATCCCACCTTAGACCTGATGGAGCCTTGCATGTGGATTGGGTGTCCCAGTCCCTTCCTGATTGCGTGGCTTTTCCTACTTTGGGGTTTTCCTACTTTGGGGTTTTCCTACTTTGGGGTTTTCCTACCACACCTTAAAGGGTGTGTACAACATTGGTAATTGTCAAAGACCTGTATATATCCAAACTTGATGTGACCCAACATATACATGAAATAACAAACCTGTGAAAGTTTAAGCTCAATCGGCCTTCGGAGTCATGAACAAACAGTGAACAAAAAACTTATGTGTTTTAACTTTTTTTCAAACATCGGAATTTATCCTGCAGGATAAAGACTATTGTTTTACTCATTTCCTTAAAAGTATGGCATTTCAAGCAAAACTATTTCAAGGGAAGTTTTCCACCATAACCAATACCATGTAAGTTATGTGCAAATCTGTGAGCATTTATATTTTCAATCTTACCAATGTTGTACACACCCTTTAACTGAACATTTCTCCTCGTTACTTATTCACCATTGGCGCTTAGTTGTGCTGTTGGATGATGTAATGACAAAGTAATAGCAAATTTCCCTCATCATAGTTTATGAGGTTATTTGAAAGCTTTCTTGATAACAGACAATTGCACGCACAGAAATGGCCTTGAAATGAGCTGAAGCTACCATGGAAATATCCAAAGGCAAATCCTGAATAATTACTGAATTACAGAGATGCCCGATCAATTAGTGGCTTTATGAGTTGCATTGAGCAAGTTTTGCTTTAACTGACTGTAAACACAGCACAAGGACATTGGATTCAACCACAGCCATACTTAATGGTCCTAAACTAATTTTGGATCAGAACAAACTATAATGCATCATGCTTGGCAAGAAAAAGCCGCAAGCAAATTTTACATTAACTCTACATTAAAAAACCCTAAAACATTCTGTCATTTCATCAATATGTACTCTATGATCAACTGCTCCATCATTATAATTGAGGGATGACTATTAATTACCAGATCTTTAGGTGTTGGCATGTTGGGCATAAAATGCAGGGCTCGAATTTAGGGTGAAAAATCCACAAGGCTGCAGGACTTTTAGCTCAATTTTTTTACTAGACCAGGATTTATTTTACAAGACCAGAATCTAATGAGAAAGAACTTTCACAGTTTAACATTGTGTGAGTTGTTTTTTATTTTTATGGCTTCTGACGGGCACCCCCGAACAAAGGTATTGATAAAATAGTGAGACCGCCAACATAAGGCTAGATAGCTGAGTTGGTAGAGCGCCGGCACGTTAATCCGGAGGTCGTTGGTTCAAATCCCGCTCTAGTCAATTTTTCTTTGTTCAACCCAAAATTATTTAAAATCTACCCAGTCAGTTTCCCTTGTGGTTTATTATTTTTTTTTTTTTTTAACAAGAACTAATGTGGGTTTTGTAATGGACACTTCCGTGCAATACCAATATACATGTACGTGTAGCTTCAATTTTCTTTTGCTGTCCGACACTTTGAACATGCATGTTCTTCTAAAATCATCAATGCTCAATTTCATGAGGTTTTCAAGCACTACAAAATTGCTTAGCACAAACAGGTTCCAAGCCAAAACTCTCTGTAAGTGTTGTTTGTGACTGGTTCCCTGCTTTGTATCGCTTAGCAGATAAATTTGCTAAGCACAATTTTCTGCTCAACAGCTTAATGAAATTGTGTTTAGTTGTATTCTCTTTGTGGTGTACATTCATATGAATGACAATTTTAAGAGGGTTTTGCACTTGATTTCACAAAACTCTTAAAGCCTGTGGCTAACATTAGTAATTGTCCATAAAGGCCATTGAGGTATCTGCACTTTGTGTGACCCAACATTATACATGAAATAACAAACCTGTGAAAGTTAATGCCAAATGGGTCATTGAAATCACAAAGAAAAAGTGAAAAAAAACCATCACTGTTTGTTTTCAAACATCAGTTTTTGGAATCGTGAGATCAAAACTTTGTATTCTCATTTCTCAAAAACTTTAGCAATTTTAGGCAAAAGTGTTTCAAGGGAAGTTTTCCACCATGCCTGTCTTTCTCCCAACTTACTTTTCCCCCTATATTTTTTGAGTATTTATGGAATATGGGCTTACGTTATTCACTATTGTACTTGTACAATTACGCTGAAAGAGTTGCCTCATTATTTAGGGTCCACCCACCATTCTCCCCTTCCCCCGCCCACTCTGGATTTACCCTTGCTGAGATCTTCTCAGTGGAGCGAGATGCTCCTAGTCAAACGTACCCATTATCAACACACCCTGTCCCTTCCTATTAAACACATGTACAAACATACATGCATGTACAAGGAGTAAATGCCATCTGCCTGGGGAGGATTGTGCACAATCAATAACGCAATAAATCGATGAATTCTGATTCTTGTCTGCATAACCAGATACAATGTAGATGAACAATCTGGATGACACCTTCAGTCTCTGGTTGTGCCAGGTTTTTATTACAATCAGCTACTTTTTGTCATCAAATGTTTCACCGAGGAAATACATGTAGGCTGTTAAAATTTCAATTGATGAATGAAAAAAAATGAATATTTTAGATCAAACTTCTTTTTGGGGCTTATTATTTACAATGTAGTTCTCAATATGTGGCGTGGTTTACCATCGCTCTCATTGGTTTTTTTATTTTGTTCTGGTAATCTCAGAAATTCTTAAGAGAATTTTCAGGGTGGGGTGGGGGATGTACTGTTTGGGTACAGGAACCTTTTTAAATTATGTTTTTTATATAAGAGCAATTGTGTACAATAGCCATATTAAAAGTTGACAAATGAGTTTATCTGGTAGGCCAATCAATTGGTACACTGCAGTTCAGAGTAGAAAAGTAACTAGATAGTATATGCAGGAAGAAGACGAATTGGGTAATTATGCGGAGAATAACTATAATACAAGAAATACGTGAAACAGGCCTACATGAAATAGAAGAAATACATGAATGAGCGCATATGAACTCGAGTACATGAAGAAAATCAATTTAAAGAGGGGGGTGGGGGAACATTCCCTTTGCCACTATTCGGGCATGGTATACACTTTATAGGATTCTAGGGAATAAACTCCTGTCAATCACAATGAAATCGTCAAAACACAATCAAAATAGATTGAAGTTCCTATTAAATTTGAATAGTGGAAAATGCTCTTTCCTTCACATGAAATGTTCATCACTCAACCAGTTTTTATTTTAAATTTATTTTTAAGCTTCTTGGACTGAAGTCAATCGTGCAAACTGACAGTTGAACGTAATCGCTTGGAGTGGACAAAGCAGACATGGGACTATTATGAAATAATTTAATCCAACGAAAAGATATTGAATTAGAAAACCAATTTGATTACATTAGATATTTTTCTATTCATACATGTATGCTGAAAATGCTGACCTTTATGTGTATTACATGTACAGGTATATGGCTGTTTGCCCCTTTCCATGGGTGTTTGTACGTACCAGGGAAGAGATTTGACGATTGTGATAATTTCTGAAATCCGGCTTGTTGGCCTGGGTTCCCTTATGTTCCCAGATGTTACTATTTAGGAGGTTTACAGACTCTGTGCATCTTAAGAAATTATACAAAACCAAACATTTGGACACAATGTGGGCTATTTCCTTCTCCTTCTTGGTGATTGCTTTACTTCTTTCCAGAAAATTTGAAAGCTCAAGGATCGTTTTGAGGAAATCCTGAAATCAGGAAAAAATCCTGAGAAATAACATGACTGATGTACTCGACATTAACTAATTGTGCCGTGCTTTATTTAGTTATAACACACCCAACAGCACAACTAGCGCTAATAACAGGATGACTAGGAAACAAGAAGAAATGTTCAGTTTTATGTGTGGGAGGAAAACTTCAAAGGGGAACCCACTGTAGCTCTGTTTGTTGCCAACCTGAAATGGTTTTAGAGTAGGCAGACCACCACAATGAACTGTTGGAGGCACAGTGGACAGTCTCAAATCTCAGTTTGTTTTGTTGGATGTGTTTTTCAGGGCTGGAGTTCTGTGTTTTGCCAACCTTATTTGGTTTTAGAGTAGGCAGACCACCATAATGAACTGTTGGAGGCACAGTGGACAGTCTCAAATCTCAGTTTGTTTTGTTGGATGTGTTTTTCAGGGCTGGAGTTCTGTGTTTTGCCAACCTTATTTGGTTTTAGAGTAGGCAGACCACCACAATGAACTGTTGGAGGCACAGTGGACAGTCTCAAATCTCAGTTTGTTTTGTTGGATGTGTTTTTCAGGGCTGGAGTTCTGTGTTTTGCCAACCTTATTTGGTTTTAGAGTAGGCAGACCGCCACAATGAACTGTTGGAGGCACAGTGGGCAATGCCAAATAAAATCTTATTTTCTCTTGTTGTGTATGTTTGTGAGAGTCAGAGTTCTGTCTATTGCCAACCTGACAAAGTTTTCGATTAGGAAGACCACCGTTTAATCAGCATTCATCAGGTGGACTGTTACGCAATCTAAGGTTTAATTTTCTTTTGTTGAGTGTGCATGTGTCATTGGACCTCTTTCTGGTGTAACCAGAAAATAACTAAATACATAACAAACGTGTTCCGTGGTGTTTCAAAACCCAATCTGATAAACTTTAAAAACGGGTTTTCATATCTAAAAAGCCTTCATCCAAATAACAAAAATAACACAACAAAGTTGGTATACTGCAAATACATGGGTGTTGTCACATAGATACTCAAGAGAGAATCAAAATTCATAAATACCTGGGACAGTTTATCCATTCTGATTGGTCGAGAGGACATCACGTGGCCATGTTTAAACGAGTGATATAAACACGGCTAGAAGTGTTTAAACACAGATTGCACAACGCGGAACGCACATTCAGACATGATACGCGCCCTTCCATTTTGGGAGTCAAACTGTACACAAGAATCATAGAGTTGACTCCCAAACTGGAAGGGCGCGCATCTTATTCGAATGTGTGTTCCGCGTTGTGCAATGGGTCGAGAAATTTAATGCAGAATCAAAGTGAGCTGAGGACGACCGAAGGGGCAAAACTGTCCGATTTGTTCTCAACTTTTTCAGGTTTTTGTCTATATTTTCAAGGGGAAGATATTTATGAATGGGAATCAAAGTGTGTTGAATGTGGTTTAAACCCGCCGAGGCCCGGTTCTTGATATTTTTACCTCGACTTTGTCTCGATAAAATTATCAAGAACCACGCCTCGGCAGGTTTAAACCCCTAGTTTAAAACCAATTCACCACACCTTGATTCCCTTAATAACATCATAGGGTGTTAAAATAACACCAATGTAATTGTGTTGGCAGAAATAAGTGTTATTTCAGCACCCTACATGTACATGTATGGTGTAAATGTATATATTTTTTCCCCAGTATCTATATGTAACAACACTCATGGTGTCAATTTTAACATCTTGGTTTTTACAGTTTAGAGTTACATGGCTTGTATACTACAGTCTTTCATGTGTTTTCCTATTACCTTCCAAGGGAAACCCTTGAATTGCAATATATGTGTGTCACAATTACGCATCATTAGCGCGTTTGGAGTTTAACAGCAGTTATTTTGCAGGGTATTATTTCTTAAAGTTTAATTATTTTGTCAGTTGAACCGCCTTCTGTTGTTTTCAAGTCACAGTTGCAAATACAGGGCTTAATTATAGACCTTTCCATTGTTGATAAACAAAGTGCGCCGGTTGGCATGGATGGCCGAATGTTAGCAAAACATTCAATCGTGTTAAACAATGTTGTAACCAAATTCAACATTTTTTGTAAAGAATCGTGACATGAAATACCTCCCATGATTGGGTGATTTCTTTCCAACAAATTCATCACTATTTTTGAAAATTTGTTTAACAATGCTACAAACTGTGGCTATCTGTTTTTGATTTGCAGTTTTATGGCTTTCCATAGTTTTCCAAACTCGGTTGGCAAAAACTCGGGCTGTGACGTTGCAATAGAAAGGTCTTTAGGAGACTTAACCCCTACACTCCCAAATCATTCTACTCTTGGCCAAAATGAAGGATTCAGAAGGACTGAGGGTTGTAGGCCCAAATAACAATTGCTTATCACTGGGTCAGACATTCCAATCTTATCCCAGTCCAAACATGTTGGGTAAAGTTACATGTAGGAGTGAAGGATGTTGGTTTAAAATCACTGGCCTGCGGTCCAGTGTAAATTTCGAGCCCTGCGCACATATGGACCCATTGCATATGACTATGTCATCATCTACACGCGCGTCATTTTGGGTGTCAAAACGTGCACAAAAGAATGGTACACGTGTTTACAAGCTCATTGTGCGTAAACACGTGTACCATCCTTTTGTGCACGTTTTGACACCCAAAATTACGTGCATGTATGCGCGCTGCGCGTTGTGCAATGGGTCTATACAAAGGATTTCACCTTTTACGTCTGCTGCGAACCTGTGTTCCAAAGTCTCGCATTGTAATCGTGGCCAAGGATGAATGGTATGATGGGATGGTCTTGGATCTTTAAGAAAATCTGACTTCGGGTCAAGTCGAGGTGTCTTTGGACTACATGGTGCGGAATTGCAAATGTAGACTCACTCACTTTATTCTTGACCTCTTCATATTAAACTCAACAGAGGGCGCTATCAACAAAACCACTGACTTAATTGTTTTGCATATTTATCTTAAAATTTTGATTGTTTTCTAAATAGCTGTTTTGTTTGGATTGAAATCATGTTTGCTGCTTTGTAAATATTAAAATTATATAATTCTGTTTAAATATGTAAATTATTTGATTTATAATGTAAATAACTACAAAATAAATATAGTTCTATCTTTAAATTATCTGAAAAAGGATCTAAAATGTACCAAATGTTTTTTCGATGTACAGCTGATTTGATATTGAAGTACTTATTATTATGTGTGCAGTTTAAATCATTTCTTAAAAGTATTTTTAAGCGTGTTTTGTTAATAACTTGAACAAAATTCAGGACATGTCTGAGGTATCCACTAGCTTAAATTTAACAAAGGTCCTAAAGGACAAATCAATCTTTACCCCCTCTGAAGTCTCGACTCACTCTTTGTTCCCCCAATCGTCTCTCTTCCGATCGTTCGCGCCTCCGTCTTAGCTCTAATGATTTTGATTTCGATGGCATTTATCGGCACTGTCATCTCAGAGTCGGAGAGTGCCATGGGCCGTGTCCAAATTGCTGGCTTCAGGAGCGGCTATAGTTACATGTAGATTGCTGAGAAGTCCTATTCTTCAGCATTGTCTTTGCAACCAATAGCCACAGCCAGAGCCGGAGTTGCTTGATTCAGACACAGCCTTAGAATGGCTTTTCATGGCAATTAATGCTTTGTATTATTATTATTACAGGCATGTTTTTTCCCTACTTTAATCTAATTTCTGAGTTTTTTTTTTAAAGCCCTCTGAAATGTCTAAAACCCCTCCACCTTTCGTACACCAGACCTTGTTCTCAATAACATTTCCCTGCTTTTTTCTCAAGGCTAAATTATCAAGCCTGTTAGTATTATCATTATCAAAGATTTGAAAGGTTATTTTTTCAAGGCACGGTTTTGATAATGTGGCAAAAGCATCGCTGTGTCCATTACTGAACCTTTACCTCAACTGTCACTTGACCAGATTAAGGTGTTAACATCACAATGTTAAAATCTATTGCCTTTTAGTATCTACTTAATTCATGGCTTTATTTTTTAACAGAAACTGAAAATACCCTTGCGAAATTGCTGCATTTTATTGGTTAACAGGCAGACACAGGAAAAATACAATGATCAAAGACTATCCAATGAAATATTATAGTGTACTGTAAAATTTGATCATTATGTGCAGTAGCTTTATTTAAACAAGTTAAAATCTTTAAATGAGCAATTAAATATTTTTGCAGAGGTTATGTTTATTAACAATAAAAAGAACCATGCTATGATCTTCCAAATGTGCCCTTTAAATTCCACCGCTGCTAGGATCTGAAAGTCCCATGAAACCCTCCTTAATGGATTCATAAGTTCATCCCGATTCCCCCCAGCCCCTCCCCCTCCCTTGCTTATTTTGTCTAGTAGCCACTGATACATTAATAGATCAACCACTGAGGTCTATGGAAGTGGTGGAGAAAATATGTTTTGCGAAGCAAGTCTTGTGTCTGTTCATGGGGAGGTTAAACTAGTACAGCTGTCAAAATTTTTACTTAGCCATAACAACCAAGGGTTCGAACTCACAAGGTTTTATATTTTATTATTTGAAATTTGTACAGGCACAGCAGGGCCCAACTTCATGGCTCTGTTTACCGCCGAATTCTGCGCTTGCAATCACCATTCTCCGCTTACCGAGCAAGCGCCGAATTTCTGAGCTAGCTGTGTATTAGCAAAGAATGCCTAGTAACGTGGACTACGCAGCAAGCGCACAAGCAAAAATTCGCTTGACGTGAAATACGCTTGACGTACATGTAAGCGCGGAATTCCCTGCTTCCGTAAGCGCTGATTCTTTGCTTACGGTAAGCAGAGCCATGAAATTGGGCCTGGGTAATTTCAATTGAAATGTACTGAGGAGGTGATGTTGAAATCACAGTATTTGAAAGTGCTGCAAAAATTGAATGTTTTTCGTACCCACAAGGGAACGTTTCAGTTTAATCACCTCTTGGATTGTATTGCTGAAACCATTGGAAACTATGGATAGAATTAAGGGACTTAGTAGTGGCGTCACATTCCACATAGCAGTTTAGCAGAAAATATCGCTAAGTGCGTATTATACAAAATAACAGAGTACCATTCAGACTCCCATTTGACACAATATACATTATGTTTTAGCTGGTAATCTGTATCTTCTAAGTAAAGTTTGTTGTCTGTGCTAAGCAAATTGCTGGTGCTTAACACGAAACTGGCCATGTTGTGTGTGCTTAAAGGCAGGGTGTACTTTTGGTAATTGTCTAAGACCAGTATTCTCACTTGGTGTATCCCAACATATGCATAAAATAACAAGCCTGTGAAAATTTGGGCTCAATTGGTCATCAAAGTTTCAAGAAAATAATGAAAGGAAAATGTACTTTCAAAGATTCAAAATTGTGGGTGAAAAATTTCCCTGTTTCTCTAAAACTTCAAAGGGGTTTGTTTCTAACAATGTTTCATAATATCAACAGCTCTCCAGTGCTCTTTACCAAGTAAGTTTTTATGGTCATTAACTTGTGGAGTAATTACCAACAGTACACCCTGCATTTAAAGGTATTATACAGGATTGGCAGAGCTGACAAAATAATCACAGACACTGTTCATGTTTTGTGTAATCAACCACATACATGAAATAACAAACCTGTGAAAATTTGAGCTCAATTGGTCATCGAGGTCACGAGAAAATAGTGAAAAGAGACCTTATGTGTTTTCTGTTTTTCAAACATCAATGTTAATATCGCGCGCGATAAAAACTATTGTTTTACTCATTTCTCAGAAACGATAGCATTTTAGGCAGAAATATTTTAAGGAACCCTTTCTACCATTACTTACTTGAAATCATGTAAGTTATGTGTGAATCTGTGAATATTTGTGTTTTTCGATCTTACCAATAGTGTACAGGGCCTTTAAATGAACGTGCATAATATTTAAAAAAAGCAATCATTGAAATAATAATAAGAAATCACTGCCAAAGCTGCAATACTCTTTATGCTAATAATAAGTAAACTGAATTGTAATCATTCCTCGATTGCTGAAGGATGAATTGAACAATTATTTTGTTATTTGTTTAAATTTCTGGTAGCTTGAAAATGTTATTTCTGGAAGTTTGATTTTTGGGGCATCCATTTTAAAAGATTTACAGTCATTTAAATATAAGGCAATTTTGCCAGACATCATCATTCAAAATTAACTTGCCAATTGTTTTATAATATTGGATTCCTATATATCCCAAACAAAATGCCCTCACTAGGTCCCTGGTTCAGTGTCTAAATTATTTGCTATTTTGTATTCACGGGGTTTATACCATGAGAAAGTTCTTATTAAGTCCATTGGGAAAAATTAACAATTCTGGAATACACCGATATCTCTTAATGTCTTATACAATTTTCTCCAATACAACTTTAAGAGCAATTGTTTTAAAAATCTCTGCCATGAAAAATAATGGTTGATGAATAAAATGTAATGGATGTGGTCATGTTTTTCTTGATTCTTAACCCTCCTACTGTTCGCAACATTTTCAAGTGAGTTGACCAACCATTTGAAACCATTCAACTGCCAAAGTTGTGTATGGTGGCACAACTGTGCACAGAACTAACTGTGTACTGTGTACATGCATTCCCTCATGGTATCATATTATTGCAAGGCTGGCATAGCTTATCTATCATTCAAAACCACAGTGAATGGTATTGAATGGTCAGACAGCAAGAGGGAATAATTATTCAATGATCCAAGTATGAGGAAAAAAATTATATTGCTATAATAAAAGAAACTATTTTACATCTTACTATGTGGATGCAATCATATTTTTATGATTGTATGAATAATAATTTTTCTTTAACAAAATGGTTTTGTTTTCAAACATTGAGAACAATTTGTGTCATGTGAAGACACAAAGGAAATTTGACATGATGATTGTTGATTGATTGCTTCCTTAAAGTTTCCAATGTTTTGCACTTGTTTTAGCTATTTCCTCTTATAAACAAATGTTTAGAACAAATTTTATCATGGCAATTATACAAAATCATTCTGTATTAAATATTCTATTGTATTGACATTGATCATATTTTTCATGACTGTTTCAATAAACAATTCCTCGTTTTGCAATTGAATTCTTGTTTTCGTTTTGCCAACAAATTCTTGTTTTTTGTTGCGCATTTTCTTGTGAAAACTGAAAAGTCAGGTGAAAATGTTAGTATAAATTGTTTGTAAAAATTGTCTTACAGGCAATACTTCAATACTCAACAGAAATGCTCTTTAGCTGTTTGAAAGGTATTTAAAAATCACCTGAAATGCCTATTAACAATGCTTACGTACATATTCACTAATGCAAGAATGTTCCAATAGTTCGGCACATTATTGCGGTCCAGCAGAGAATGTTCTGCCGGTCAACTGGATTGCAGGCAGGCATGTTCATTCGCCATTAGAGCATGCCAGACATTTGAGTTGCTCCCTATTAGAGATATACTACAGCCAGGGTACATCATGTTATTTCATTCTGAAGATTACAAAGTGTCTGTATATCCACACTATCTCTGGTAGGATGTCAGTCTCCATTACACTTCACACTAGAAGTGTAACGGAGACCGACACCCTGCCAGGGCTATGCCCACACAAGATACTACATGTGTAAGACCAACAGGAATTGGTGCTTGGTATTATTTGTTTTACATTATAGAGACAAAATAAAATCATATCTCCAGAAAAAAAGTCCATCACTAGAAGTAGGCCTACAAACTTATCCAATTTCTAATAGATGTATTATTTGGTTTTTACTCATACATTGATGTGTGGTAAGCAATGTATACATGTATACTCAGTGCTTTCCAGATTCCTGTGGAAAAAACCCCAACACAGGCATATCAATTGGGTGGGATTTGAACCCACGACTTTTGCAATTCTAGAGCAGATGTCAATACCACTAGACAATAACCGAGATTGCCCGTTAGCTAGAGGCAGTTCAAATTCTATATTTTACCAGCGGGTACCGCACAAATTTAATAGATGTTAAATTTGTATTGGGGATAAAGAATATTATTTGGTTTTTACCCATACACTGATGTGTGTTAAGCACTGTATACTCAGTACTTGCCCAATTCCTGTTGAAAAAACCAAAATCATGGGCATATTACTCAGTGGGATTCGAACCCACGACCTCTGCCATTCTAGAGCAGATGTCTTACCACTGGTCCAACTTCTATTCAACAATTCACTGCATCATGGATGTACAGAGAAGTGAGAAAGAAACTATGTCAATTATTTAAAATGTTATCCACGAACACTCACAATTTATTTCTCTCAATTATGCCTGGCTTGTTCAGACTAAAAGGGTGGGATAAATTGCTACCAACCTACAGCGTTCAGTTTTTAAAACAAATGCCTTTTATAGACCTTTCTATTGCAGCGTCACAGCCCGAGTTTTTGCCAAACAAGGTTGGAAAACTATAAGAAGCCATAAAATTAATGCAAAGCAAAAACAGATTTGTAACAACTTTACACAACTATTCATAAATAGTGTTTAATTTGTTTGTAAACCAACCAACCATGGGATGTATTTCTTTTAATTGAAAGTTTGCAGAAATGCTACTTTGTGTCAAAACATCTGTTTTACACATTGAATGTTTTGCTAACATTCGGCTGTCCTGCCAACCAGCTCGGCTTGTTTATCAACAGTAGAAAGGTCTATAACAATAAATGCATGACAATCATCTTAAGCTTAAGTACCATGTGATTTACTAGCATGGAAGGGGCAGGACGTTACAATTTATTCAAAAATAACTTACAGAGGTTGACTTAATACAAAAATGTATATCAACCCAAAACATATTGCTTACAACACCTACGGTAGTTATACATAACACTTAATTATTTGATGTATGGTGGAGGTAAACTTTTCCAATAAATTTGAAGATATAAGGATTTCATTAACAGAATACAAAAGTTAATTTATTATTTTTTTTTCTAATTTATTACTTATTAATTTAAATTATTTGGGGTCGTACAAAGAAAAATTGACTAGAGTGGGACTTGAACCCGTGACCTTCAGATAAAGGTGCCAGCGCTCCACCAACTGAGATATCTATTTTGTAGGTAGTTAGTGCTTATTTGTACAGTAGGTTGTTATGTAAGCTGGGATCCATGGGAGATCAGTGAGTGTTTCTTACTGAATGGATTACCCAGGATAAACAAGAAATAAATAAATAAAAATCTAGCCCTATGTTGGCGGTCTCCCTATTTTGTCAATATCTTTGTTCAGGGTACAAATTTACCAAGTAAGTTTTCCTTGTGGTTAATTACTTGATATTAATTAAATTATCAACTTTAATGATCCTAGTTTTTTTTTCCGTTATAGAAAAATCCAACCCAAGTGGTTCTTCTTTTCAAATATTTTGCTTACAACCAGGGCCCAATTTCGTAAAGCTGCTTAAGCACAAAAAGTAGCTAAGCACAACAACATTTTGCTTACTAGAATAAGGTTACCAGCCAAACTACCATGTCACATGTACAATTTTTGACTGGTGTCCTGCTCATTTCTGCTTAGCAGACAATTGTTAAGCAATATTTTCTCTATGAAAATGGGCCCACAGGGTCCAGTTTCAGAATGCTACCCTTACAGTAACAATTCACCACTTACGGGTTTAGCACCAAATTCTGAGCTACCTGTATGAGCAAAGAATGCTTAGTAATGTAAAGTATGCACAAGCACTAGCACAAATTATTGCTTAGCTGTAAAATATATGTACACATTAAACATGGATCTTTCTGCTAGACCCTAAGCACAGATTTTTTCGCTAATGCCTCTTTGGTAAAGCAGAGACATGGGCCATTGCTAATATTGCTAAACAGTTTGATGCTATTAGCAATAATAAGCAGGATACCAGTCACAGATGGTACATGTGGAATGGTACTTTGGCTGGTTACCTAATTCTGGTGGGCATAATTTTGTTGTGCTAAGCTCCTTTTTGAGCCTAAGCAGCTGTATGAAATTGGGCCATGGAATATGGCATTGTTGAAGTACCCACGCACCTGCATCTACTTGCAGTCACAAATAAGTGCGGGACAAAATACCATCCTAATTGGGATATAACATACCCTGATTGAAATCCTATTATCCCAATGAGGGTATAAATAGTCCACATGGGCACCATTAGGTAACAACACCATCCAAAATATCCCTGATTGGGGTTGTATATGTACTTCTTACCCCGATTGAACCTCACATCTCCAAATAATGCCTTAAAACCTCCCAGGCAAAAATGTCTTAGGGGTATTACACTTGCACATCAAGACAATTTTGACAATGGTCCCAGCTGTTCATATTTTTCTGAGGTATTTATATGCAAAGCTTTGAGTGAATACAAAATAACATCACATTTTCAACAAAATATTCTTCAATTATATAACAAGTTTTTATCTATTTCCGAGAGAACATCCAGCCACCGAACTAAAATAATAAACTCTGCTGTAGGAATGTGGTAATTTATTACCTATATTAATTTAATTCCTTATTCAAATAAAGCAAAAGTACATATTTGTAAAATGTCATTAAAGCAAAATAATAAACTCTGCTGTAGGAATGTGGTAATTTATTACCTATATTAATTTAATTCCTTATTCAAATAAAGCAAAAGTACATATTTGTAAAATGTCATTAAAGCAAGTTTGGAAGCTTTGCATGGTGTGTAAGGTACAGTAATAGGAAAGTAGCTTTAGCGTAACTCGTAAAATTCTCATCTTTGTAGTGTGTCTTGGCCGAACTGTCTTGGACTCAAGTTATGACGACTGAGTCATCAGAGTGTGGGTTCGAACCCTGGTTCTGACACTTGTGTTCTTGGAAAAAGAACGTAACTATAATTCGTCGTTAATTGCGATTTCATATCTGTGACGATCAAAAGGTCACTTAATATAAAAAAAATTGTGGTTTATTATTTGATATCTGATATAAAAAGTCGCATCCCCTTAAGGTGATCCCCTGGCTGCCGCTTCCCAGGTTGTATCGTATACTTGGGTGTGGTCCCTGGCTACACGGCAGTTTGCGGTTGAATGGCTTCTGACTGGTACCCCCGAACAAAGATATTGACAAAATAGGGAGACCGCCAACATAGGGCTAGATAGCTCAGTTGGTAGAGCGCCGGCACGTTAAACCGGAGGTCGTTGGTTCAAATCCCGCTCTAGTCAATTTTCTTTGTTCAACCCAAAATCAATATAAAAAAATCATACAAATTTGGGAAAAAAATCAATCAAAACCCAAAATAAATGTTTTACTTAGAAAATTATACTTTCTTTTTGCCAAACAATTATTTTTGAAGACCACTCTTGATCAATTAATTTGAATTACCCAGAGCTCCAAAATATGCAAAAGAAAATTTATCAAATCCATATAAAAACTGCACTAACAACCCTGTAGTCCAGAGCCGGAAAACCCTGAGGATCTGACGGAAATCTTGCACATGTCTTGAATCAATTCAAGCAGACAAAATGTAATGACATTTTACAAAAAAATGTACTCTAGCAAACGATCTGTTCATAAATTCTAAGCTCTAAATTCTCTCTTCTTAAAACAATAAATCTGTCTAATAGTTAATAAGTTCAACAGCTAACTTTGAAATTATTAAAAGAATTACAAAATATTTCGGTGATAACCAGTTAATCTTGGTTTAGAGTCAATAGACCATTAAAAAAAAAAAAAAAAACAATATATCTATTTTCAAATTTTTGATGAAATTTTAAAATGAATAATACTGTACATAAAATTAAATCATTCGGTTCAGTCTTCCTGTAATACAAGTAATATCTATAATAATCATCATCACGAAGTACCGTTAATCAATTAACGTATCCCTGGGTTTTGTTGAGTTTGATCCAAAACAATTAAGCGTAAACACATCGTCAAGAGGCCATTGAGAATACGTCATCAATGTCTTTTTTTTAGAAATTGTTTTGACCCACCCACCCACCCATCCAAAATTTTGATTTTAAAACATTGACACTAGACTATTTACTACTACTATTAATATACCCTATATACTAAAGAACAAAGTAATGCCTCAAAAGAAACAAATATTTGTGATCAATGTTCTCCCAGCTCAGGAGTTTAGGATGGCTTTTCCTTGCTTCCAGTATGCAACGTTGTCATTGAAACTGGAAGCCAGGAAATTCACACCATCTCTCCATCAGGGGCAGAGGTCAAACCAAGGTTGACCATTAAAAGGAAAAGGTCGCTGAGTATTTGTGTCCTCTTTAATCATTGTTTTCTACAACTACTTAAATTAAAAACTGAGTTTAAATGTTCAGTTATTTCTTTTGTCCCACCCACCCACAATTTCAACAACAAAAAATGAAATTTCTAAACATTGATAATTCTAGAATGGCCTCCAAGACATTCAGAAAGTAAGTTTCATATTGACTTGTGTCTATCCTCCACTTCAACCATTAAATTGAATTGGTACTAAAGAATTAAAAAATATATACACTACACTGTTTTATTTTAATGTGTCAATAAACATTTGTGCGTTTATCAAGAATGTTGTTAAATCATTTGAATCTAAATCAAGTATTCTAAATGTCTTGAATCTAAATCAAGTATTCTAAATGTCTATATGATAAAGTAATGCTATGCAAAATGCTTTCCTATTTGAAGGGGGGACCCCCTTAAAAAATCTTTAAAAAACCCACCCAAAAACCTGAATATGCTAATGATTTTAACCCACATAGATCATTTATTTCTTTGTATGACCATTAACCAGATATGGCTAGTGATGTTGATATTTTCCCCCCCAGAGTCAAAAATAATAATTTAAAATCAAAATTTTATTTTCTATCAAAAATAACATAATAGTGTGTTCGCACAGGAAACATTGGAAAATGTTACTTCAGGACATGCCCTTTACTCTGACCTTTCCGGGCAAGTGAAAGTAGGTCAAGTCTTGAATAGGCTTTTGGCACAAGCCGCTTGTGGCTGCTACGGTGTACAAAAGGGTAAAGGAAAAACAACAAAAAACAAGAAAAATGTTCACTAGCCTCACACATGCCCTGTCTGCCCCTGGTCTGCCCCTGGTCTGCCATTTAGGGAGTTTAAATTGCATGAGAAGATGTGGTGCACGTCTTAAAGGCACTGGACACGTTTGGTAATTGTCAAAGACCAGTATTCTCACTTGGTGTATCCCAACATATGCATAAAGTAACAAACCTGTGAAAATTTGGGCTGAATTGGTCATCGAAGTTGCAAGAAAATAATGAAAGAAAAAACACCCTTGTTGCACAAATTTGTGTGCTTTCAGATGCCTGAAAAAGGCTTCAGGCCTGAAGTCTTTTTCAGATTCAAATATTTTATTGAGAAATTACCTCTTTCTCAAAAACTACGTTAGTTCAGAGGGAGTCGATTCTCAAAATGTGTTATACTATCAACAGCTCTCCGTTGCTCGTTTAATACCAAGTAAGTTTTTATGCTAGTATATATTTTGAGTAATTACCAGGGATGAGAGTCATTGTTGGCAAAAAACTCTGAAACTACATGTTGGAACCAAATTTTAGGACGTAGGGCTCACATGTATGTTAAAATGATGGCGTTTCTACCTTTTGGTAACCCCTAGGGAGGGTTTGGAATTCAAAGGGCTTTTAGGAACAGTGTCCTAAGCACTAGTGGAGTAGATCAAAGGGAAGTCTTTCTTTTATGTGGAAAAATGAAAGTTTTTTTTTATTCACCAGGCCGACATAAAAAGTCTGAATTCACTGAGACAAAAGTCTGAAAAATCTCATCCCTGAAATACCAAACGTGTCCAGTGCCTTTAACCGTGTGCGTGTCACCTTAAAGAGAGAATCTGAATCCAAGAATGGCGCAACCAAGATTTGTTATAGGGGATGACATCAAGTGAATTGGGTCATTCTATGAACAACTTTGCCAAAACAACAATCATTATCTTATTACAGGAGCTGAGAGATGCTGACACCAATCTGCATAACAGATTTATTGCATTTGTGCTCTTTTACGAATTGAAGACTACTTTCATTTAATAATGCTCCTTAAAACAAAAGTAAATCACTAAGGTGCCTGATAAGGACACAACTAATTAAGCGTTATAACGGCATGCTCTTATGCACAATGCTTAATGAAGGAAAAACTGCAATCAATTGCCTCCATGGCCAAAATACACAGAATCTATTTTGTAAAGTATATTTGCAAATAATATTATTTTGTGTGTGTCATTTAGAGCAGACAAGATTAGTGACAAACGAGCGAGTTATGTTATGGTTACTATAATTAAAGCAAGAGTTCAAAGTCTACGGAATATAATGAGAGGAAACATCAAAGGCCAGAAGGCTTGTGTTATTGTCTGTCCAGCTATGATTATAAACTACATACATGTACATGGTGTATGCAGTGCCACACTGCATGACAATCACAACCAATGAGATTATTTAGAACACAACTCAAGAGGGCGCTGTTACAGAAGAGTGTAGTTTGTATCAGTTTGGAATTTGCTAAACAAGATGAAGAAACTGCACTTGTAGATTAAATATGGCACAAAGGCGTGTGTAGATGACTGGAATTGCTTTACAAAACTACCCCAGAGTAGAAATTGGCTTGACAAAACTACCCCGTCGTTGGAATTGGCTTGAGACAAAACTGGTTTGATAAGACTGTTACCTAAAATAGTTTACTGTTGTTTATGGAAATCACACTGCATCTCCATCTTAAAGTACAAATGTTTACAGACGGAATGTGTGCAATTTATGCATAGACAGAGAAGCGCAACATTTTAGTTTTCACAAAGTTCTTCAAAATCCAAGAAAAGAATGAAAAGAAGAAAAAAAGGATTACAAAAGATACCAAGATGCAAGAGTTATCTTGAACCCTTGTCTTAAATTCACCGCAATAATATAAGGCAACTACATATGTACAAGCTCATGAAAACAAAGAAAAACTAATTTTGGCAGTGTTTACGACTCTGGTTTAATTAAGTTATGGCCACAGTACCCGTGATATTATATTTCAAGACAAAGGTTGTAAATAATATGGAGAGCAATGGTCACAGAGACGAAAGGCAGTCTTGCTCTGAGTTTTTCAAAAATACTGTTGAAAGACTCATTGAGCTAAAGTACATCGTCAATTATTTGGCACACTTACGTGCTTACGTACGATTTTCTATTTCATAGCGCTGCTAACCGTATGCACACGAAAAGGCATGCTAACCTTCCGTTGCTTACTGCACGAAAATGAATGACGTAACAATGCAAATCCATGGTGAACCTGTGAAATACGCTTATGCTTAAGCAAATTTTTCTGCTACAGTTAGCACGAAAATTTGCTCACCGTTAAGCAGCTCTATGAAATTGGGACCTGGTGACTAAGTCATTAGGGTGTGGGTTCAAATCCCAGTTTTGACACTGGTTTCCTTGAGCAAGACACTTGAATATAATGGATGCTATTCACCCTGGGGGTAAATGGGTACCTGTGAGGGCAGAGATGGTTCTTGTGATTAGCTTGATACGTTACAAGTATATTTGGCAGTAGAGGTTTTACACTCCCCCGGGGAGCTGAGATGGTTTAAGGAAATGAAATAAATGGCCCAGTGTACAAGGGTAACACATTGATCCGTAATGAGCATCAAAATTGGCCGATTATGGGTTATATTAAAGCCCATAGTATTAGTATTTATTATAATCAAACATAAATATCTGGACAGAACAAAATACTGCTCTTCAAGTCCCTAGATAACACTTGTTATTTGGTTTTTGTGTAGGACCTGATGATAAATTGCAAATGGAATATTACATTGCCATAAAAATAAAAAAATAAATTAAAAAAAGGAAAACAAATCAATAAAATAAAAATACATTATAAGTTCACATGGCTGATCAATGCCAATAGTTTTTTCATTTTATCACAAATAAAAATTCTGTCGCACTTTAAACATTTTAATAAGTGAGCACAACTGTCACTTAGGTAATACAATCAATTCAACGGTACTAAATTTACAATAATATAGTTTTCACTCTTAAAAGGAGATCCACGTACTGAACCTACAATCTAGGACAAAACTCATTCTACACCCTCCCCCAATGAAGTTGACGCTATATTAGTATTACATACATTTCTCTAGGTGCCAAATCTAAAAGGATGTCTGCCTGCTTGTCTTGTGTAAAAGTTGAGGCCGGAAATCCATATATGTCCATCATGCGTTGTGCGTAATGAACAATCTTTTAAAATGAAAATACACACCAAGCATTGAAGAACATTTTTACAGAAAAGGCAGTATGCAATACATAGACTAGTGGGATTTCTGGAAAATGTGAATGCTCCTCGAACCTTATCCAGGGCTCTTTTTCAGAAATCCCACGAGTCTAACAGACACATGGCATTATGTGCATTGTTTGGTGTGTATTTTCACGCATTGCGCACAACGCATGATGGACAAATGGATTTTCTGCCTAAATACACTGCTGAGTCATCAGAGTGTGGGTTCGAATCCCGGTCAATACACTTGGTGTGCTTGAGCAAGACACTTAACTATAATTGCTTCCCATCACCCAGGAGTACCTACGAAGGTAGAGACTGTTGGTGAGCAAACTGGGTGCCAGTTTGGCTGCCAGTGCTGCATAACAATGTTGAGA
Organism: Leptasterias polaris; assembly: GCA_037783415.1. Taxonomy (NCBI): domain Eukaryota; kingdom Metazoa; phylum Echinodermata; class Asteroidea; order Forcipulatida; family Asteriidae; genus Leptasterias; species Leptasterias polaris. Next base: position 5,670,809 of record JAZGTN010000003.1, on the reverse strand, counting down.
TGGTTTCAGGAATGCTGAAGGCCCAATTAACATGGGTAGTAATAGTGTGAGGTGCTTTGAAACAATTTGGGGGCGTATTTGTTTTGCATTTCTTTTATGTTATTCAGCCATTTAAATGTTACACCACCGGTTCTTTTCAGGTCCGCCACAACTCATTTAGAGTTTATTTTCATGCGCATGGTGTTAATGAAAATCCTAAAAGGTTGTAGCTCCACCATGCAAAGTTTATACATGTATGACACATGTGTTAACGCAAACCTTACTAGATTGTATCTCCAACCATGTAAAAGTTTCAAAACAAACTTTGTTGTGGGTATACAGACCTTGTGCGCCCCGCTGCTACGAAATGTTTTCACAAAACGTTACACTGGGAATCTAACTCCAAAAATGGCGCAAGTAAGATTTGTTGTGTGATAACGTCAGGTGAATTGGGTCAATAAAGATCTTTCCATTGTTGATAAACAAAGTGCGCCGGTTGGCATGGACAGCCGAATAATAGGAAATCATTCAATCATGTTAAAAAATTTTGTGACCAAATTGAACTGAAATACCTTCCATGATTGGTTGATTTGTTTCTACAAATTCAACACTATTTTGGAATATTTGTGTAACATACTTCGGCTATCTGTTTTTGATTTGCAGTTATGGCTTTAAAAAGGTCTGTAGGCAACATTTTGTTGAATATATTCTCATTAGGGTATGGATGTAAACTTGATGTTTGAATGATTGTATGGTTGATCAACTAGGAACTCTTCCAACAATGGACAAGGGGCATGGAGGGGGGTCATCCATCAAGCAGATGACCCGATAGTTTCAATCCAGGATTGTAGGATCCGAGATGAAAGACAACTCTGATTGGATCCAATTATTCTGTCACCCAAACTCTATTCAGAACTTTCACAATCTCATCGTAGATGACAAAGACTAGAGCTACGTCAATACACACTCTGGATAGCCTGGGAACAGTCCCCTTGTAGAATCTGCAAAGACAATAAATAATTAAAATAGAATACTATGAGAAAGTGTTCATAGAGGTGAAAATAATCCCCCAGGGGCTAGCTCCAATGAGTCCAAGGGGACATCCACCCTCCTAATATCATTGCACTTTGTTCAAAAGCTAACTTATTCCACAGAATTCAACAAAGTTGTAATTTTGTGCAAAAGCAAGTCTTGTGCGTATTCAAATATGAGCACCTGTTAAAGTGCGCAACTGTGTTTCCATCATGCGTTTAAAACAATGTACGTGGGACCAAAGTTGTATAGTGGTCTATTGTCAATGTAAAGCACTTCCACCCTATTCCAATATGTGAATAGAGTTCCGATTGGTTCTCTCCTGTGCCCTCTGGTTTTTCTCCCTCTAGAAAATCAAACACTTTTGATCTCTGGTTGTGCTCCGTGGTCATATATGGGTTGATGTGGCTGGCTGCCACAGGCGCCCTTGCATGCCTATGGCTTGACAACGAGTAAAGATGATTAACCTCCCAAGTTATCATTATTATCCTTATTGTACCTTGATCAGGACTTCTAACAAAAGTAACCAACATCGGGTAACAGGGAATGTTGGTCAGTGAAATTAACCAGGAAAGTCTGTTTTTGATTTGTGCTCTCATGTGAAAAGGGGCTTCCAGTGTAAAACTTACGCTTTAGGTCCTTCATGTTTCCATATCCTCACTGCACAGTCCCAAGTGCTCTTATACTTATGTGCCTCCAATCCCTGTCAAAAGAAACAGTGATGGGAATCAAACAAAAGGCCTTTGGAAGGAATCGGGATTGTACGGTTTTAAATTATACATGATACAAACTCTTAACTATCCTGTATCCTATATCATATACGGCGATACTCAATTCATATTGCAGATATATTAAATTAGTTATTAAAAAAACACCAAGTTGTATACTTATAAAAAGTATAAAGTTATATATCATTTTTATATAAATGCAGAGAAAAACAACACAATTTCATGATAAGTTATCAGTACATTGTAGAAGATGTACACACAATAAAGGGAGAAAACATGAAAATATACACATCGGCGTAAGGATAAAAACCAAATTATACATGATAATATATATGCAAAACAAAAATACATCACTGTTATGAAAACGATGAAAGAGCACAATGTGCATACAATGTGTGTGTACTTCACACAGCAAAATCTCACAGAAAGGTACATGGACTTGGAATATGTAAAGCATACAAATAACAGGTTTTACACATTGCAAAATCATCAAATAAGTACTCTAGACAAAATCCTGAACATCCAATCATTAAAACAACATTAGAATATCAACATATTCAAGAAAACAACAACATATATTATAATGCAGGCAGTATTTTTCAAGTCTTTTTCGTTCAATAATTTAAAGCATGCAGAGACAGAACAAGTTATACATCTGTAGACTAAATCCTGCATAAAACAAACACGCTACAATTGTAAACTTGTACATTGTGCATGTATACTCCCGCCTGCAATGAAGAAATTTCCATTGAAAACAAGTAACACAGTCTGAGAAGTACACTGTTAGCTTTCAAATTTTCCATCCGGCAGAAATTTTGCCTGCCAGATAATCGCTAAATTGTATTATCAAAAGCTGCAGTACATGTAGTACGACAAAACACACTTGGCATTCCCTCTGTATTGTCTAAAGTTCCAAACAGTGGTCGGTTGATAAAAAGAATAACAAGGACGGATGCCATCTAAATAATTTGTTTTCAACAAATGACAGAATGTTAATGTGTGCCTGCAGATATTCAAGAAGAATATCAATAAGCCAACAACAAGAAGGCAATTTGTTCATTATTTCACCGGCACAAAGCTGACTCAAGCCAGCCCTGCATTGAAAATGTTTACATCAGTAAAGGTGGGTAAACAATGCGTGTTTCGTGTTTGCCACATGCTTGTAATTCCACTGCATAATGCCCAATTTCACACAGCTGTCAATTGAAATAGTCACATGTTATACTCACAATGGTCACATATACATTGTACTATCAAACATCGTTCATAGAGCTATTCAATGTGTAGAGCTCTAGTAAAAACGTGACGAGGCAAAAATTGATAAAAACCATGCCTTCCTCAAGAAAAAGCACTTTTGAGCTTGTGTAAAGCAGTACATGTAGATGAGCATGCCCCTCAAGCAACATGAAAACAAATAAAAAACTAAACTAGAAAGCTACATCTAATAAATTTTGACTCGAACCCACACTCTGATGATCAGAAACACCAGAGCTGGAGTCCTGTGCCCTTAACAGCTCGGCCATGACACACCTCTGACAAGTTAACCATACAGATAATTTATCAATATAGGCCATGTCACAATGTATTGCAACTCCACCGATGTCATCAACCACAGCAGACCTGAATGAGATATGGAGTCATGTCCACTTTCCATGTACACATGTAGCTAAGGTAGCGCCCTCTAGTGTCAACAGAAACCTTACTTCAATCTTACCTGCATTCTGGTCTTAATGACGTCCAGAGGGGTGTTACCGAACACACTAGCCGCCCCAGCGAAGCCTCCCATCATTCCGGTGATCAGTGGGTTGATGTACTTGTTGGGGTCTCCGCCGCGGTACCACTCTCGTAGAGAATCCATGACGAAGAAACGGATGGCCTGGTTGCTGCCTTGCTTCATGATGGTTGCCGTCAGACCCTGGTAAGTGCCACGGAAACCTGGAAGACAAACATTGATAAAAATGCGGATACAAATTGTAATTTTGCAATGTCACAACTACGGAGATGTTTTTGGAAGACCAAGATTTAGAAGACAGCCAGTGCACTGCAGTGGAGAAACATTTATACATATTGGTAAGTATCGGAGCTGCCAACATTTGCATCTTGCAATCAGGGAGATTTTGTGCAAATATCAGGGAGATAGCTAGAATTACATTCAACATAATGGGGAAAATTTTTCCATAATCAGGGAAATTGCAAATTTGTTTATTATGACAGGAATAGATTATTTTCAGGAAATTTTCCGCAGAATCACTCCGCAGTGCACAGATTGTCTTCAGGAATAAGTCTTTAAACTTTAGAATCATGACATTTTTATTTGAATGCTGAATTTATGGTTCCATGAAAGACTGCTTGAAAACCTCCCCTCAAGTTTGATTGTGTCTGGGAGAAAACAAAGAAGGAGAGATAAGGTTCATCACTGGTAAAAAATAATCAGCATAGAGCTTTATCTACTGGCATCTCAAAGCGCTATCAAGTTCAAGACAGGTGCGCTTAGTTTTTGAAATTATGAGACCCATTTATATCGCACCTTGTTAGGGTTTACAAGGTGATGTGTGCCATCTGCAGCCAACCATGCCAGAGATAGGCTGGGGCAAACTACTTATCTTAACATGTAACTGGGATCTTATAATACATTAAGCAATTATGGTGAAGTGAATTATGGTGAAGTGTCTCAAGAGACACAAGTGTTCAGACTGAAACTCGAACCCACAATCTGCTCATCAGAAATCTATACCAGAGCTTGAGTCCGCTACACTACATGAAAAAGATAACAAACCTTGCTCTCGAACAATGTGCTTAACTCCGTGGAGGAAGCCTTTGAATTTTGGCTTGGCCGACGTCTGATCGTTGATGAACTTCACTTTGACCGTCTCCATTGGAGTGACGGCCAAGATAGCTTCGCTTACCCCAGCCCCCAGGCCGCAGAATAGACTGCCAGTTTTACTCAGTGAACCATTGTGTCTACTCCTCCACTGATTCTTGAAGAATTCATTAGCACCAAACCTGAGATATGGGAGAGAAGGGAGTTGTATTAAGAGAAATATTATTGTATCTTTTTGACGATATCCAAGAGACCCTTAGGTAGGCCTGAAGATACCCATGTAGAGAAGAAGAAGATAATGTTAGTTTTAGATGTGGGAGGAAAACCCAAAATAAGGACAACGCTCGAAATCTGGTGGAGACTGGAAACCCAATCTACCTGAGACCTCGGTCCGGGATTCAAACCGGTGTCACAGAGGTGAAAGGTAGAAACCAATGAGCCGACCTGAGTAATATTTCTACAAGCCTGAAGTTTTGCTATTGTAAGGGGCAAGGCAGCTTCACCACAGTAAAGGGAACATGAATGAGGGGGCACCAAGGCAGTGACCAGGGTGCATAGATGTTACTACCTCCCTTCTCTCTGTAAAGAATCAGGCCTGTACCATACTGGTAATAGACCTTATGCATATGACATCAATTGAGTAGGGCGCCCTCACCTAGAGGTCCAAAGGACATTGTTCATTGGCCAGTCCTGTGCGCTGCGCGTACAGATCTGTGCGTTTTCCATTGTTTCATCATCACTTTACCTCTAAGATGGCGGCTGGATGACGTCAATGCATAAGGTCTATAAAACCAAGGAACCCTCAAAAGTGCCGCATTGCACTGTCACAAGAAGAGATGTCGAAGAAACTCTCAGAGTCAATCAGGAATATTTTACCGAATTTAAATTTTATAATTTGGTTGTTACATACTACCCATTCTAGGATTGATCCGATGAGCATCCTGTGGAGGAAGTCCACTGGATTGGCCCTAGACTGGGGCAAGGTAATTGCTTAGGTTGTCTAGCTATGGTTTTGGGCAGGCCTGGAAGTGTCACCTTTGAGAGGGCAGGGTCATTTTACTTTTGCAAAGGGCACTTCCATTGACAAATCTGAAAGGGGCACGGAGGCCAATACCTCCATGGCCTCCCTGTTATTCCAGGGCCAATTTCAGAAGGAGCTAAAATTGATCTTAAGATGTGTAAATTGTAATTTTTTTGCGAAACAAAATGTGATGTCACAACACAAATCACTTTGGTGATACTGGCAACTCATCTTAAGATGCATCTTAATGCTTTGCAAAATTAAGACCAAAGCCAGGCCTGTTTTAAATGTGTATTTTTTGGGGCTTACCTAATTGCAGCTTTTGGTATTGAGCCATAGAGTAGAGGACTGAGCCCCCTGTATAACCCAAAGAACCCATGGTGTTGTACGGTGTGCTTGACGCAGTGAATGGGACCCCGGTAGAGGGGCTTGGCCGACCGCTCGTCTAGCTGGAGCTGGGTCTTGACATACTCTGTTGGGAATGTGACGCAGATCTCAATACCTCCTGCAATGCCACCTGTTGATGAAATAAAATAAAAGGAGATTTTGTTTATAAAACACGTGTGGTCATAAATACCCGAGAAAGTTCAGGTAGTCCTATTGGTTGAAAGGTTTTTTTTACCTGGTATTGAGCAGCTGATAAGGACATAGCTGGCGATGTTTAAGACCAGTTGGCTAAAGCACGTTTGGCACTCATATAGCCATATGTGTGTTTGACGAGCAAGCTTACGCTGGCTGCATAATGCACTGCACAAGTTATACGGCACTCAATATAAATTATATTAGTACGGGCACGTATGCACAACCGCTGAGTGTCGCATGCAATCCGACTATTGACGAAACAGCCTGATGAGGACAGAAATTGAAAATTTTGCAAGACAAGTTCAGTTCCAGTTTTTCCTTTACATGTATTTTTACAATTTCAAAAAAAAATGGTATGAATGGGAATAAAAGAGTATATAGTGACTCGGTTCTAAACGGCTGTTTAGAACCTGCAGGGTCATGGCCGTGCGATGACGGACCTCACACTTCCACGCCATTTCAGACCTCGCCACCACTCTTTTATAATCTTATTCAGGGGCGGATCCAGGATTTTCCAAACGGGGGGGGGGGGGGGGGGGGGGGGGCGTGAAAACTTACCAAGCAGCAAATGGTGAATGCAATTTGTGGCTCCTACGAGCGCGTAACGCGAAGCCCTTACGGCATGGGCCGGTTCCGGGGCCCGCTTAAATTCTCCGAAACAGTTAGGATTCTAGATGCTCTGTGGTGCGATCTCATGCAATATCTGACCACTTTAACAAATTTTGTTTTAGCAAAATCATTATTAAAACAATATTTTCGAGTTGGGAGTCATTGATTTGAATCAGCCATCCTGAGTTATAAAAATCAAAATGCAGACTACAATTAATACTTATTCAGGGGGAAAAAACTGTTGGGTGAGACAAACGATTTTTAATATAATTAACATAATAATAATAATAATAATAATAATAATAATAACTAGTTCTTATATAGCGCATTTCACAATACAATGTAACGTCTCAATGCGCTTTACATTAGTGCCCTGGTCATTGGGCCAATAACATTCCTTTAATCTTTCTCAGCTCCCTGGGGAGAATACAGCCCGGGCTGCCGTGATGGCGCTCCGAAGGCTTTTTCAAACATAATATCAACCTCTACCCTTGCAGGTACCCATTTATACCCCTGGGTGAAGAGAAGCAATTATAGCAAAGTGTCTTGCTCAAGGACACAAGCGTCATGACCGGGACTCGAACCCACACCCCGATGACTAAACCACCAGAACTTGAATCCGATGCTCTTAACCACTCGGCAATGACACTTTAACCTCTTTGTCTATAAGTTTTCACATACTTGAGGATTAGAATGTGACACAAAAATAATATGTTACTACTGATAAGAACAAGTTGTGCTTGTCTTCAGTGACAGCGCGATCGAGCAACAATAACATTAATGTACAGTTAATATTTCTTAACTTGTCTCTTTGTTATATCCTTATAAAGATGTGAAATTCTATAATTAATTTATTACTTATTTATTTCATTAATTTATTCTATATTTCAACACGTACAGATTTTTATTTATTTATTTATCTTTTTGTTTATCTATATACTAGTCATTTATTTATTTGTTTGATTTTTTTTTTTACATACTTCCTAATTTCCTTCGCTTATTTACCTATTAAGTGATTCAATTATATATTATTTAATACCTTGATTCATATTCTCGTAGGATTCATCAATGCTTTCACATTCTTTACTGAGATGCCTTGTGTGCATTGTAATTTCATATCAAAATGTTCTTCAGTTTTCCTTTTTCACTCTTAAAAACTGGTTTTACTCTAACACTTATCACAGCACTTATCACAGCACCTTCACTGCCCATCTGAACCCTTTTGGCATCTTTAACTGTTTTGCCCTGACTGAAACATGGCTCAATGCAGACGTCTCCGACTCAGAGGTAACTATCCCCAACTTCACGATATTTCGCAAAGACAGAAGTGGTAGCCGGGGTGGTGGAGTCCTTTTGGGATGCCACAATTCCTTTGAGTGCCGCAGACGATATGAGTTTGAACGACCAAATCTGGAACTTCTTTGGGTGGAAGTTCGACTCTCACAGCGCAACAATGCCATTTTGGGAGTTTTTTACAGACCCCCAAATGCCGGTCTTCAATCACTTGAAGCCCTTTCCGACTCACTGACGGCTGTTTCTCACCACTTTCGCACAGTCTGTGTTGTCGGTGATTTTAACTTGCCAACATTACGATGGAGCCCCGACACAAGTCTCCCAGCATCAAGTGGTTCCACCGTTGACGATGCTTTTGTTGACCTGATGACCACACACGATCTACAACAATCCAACCTTTCTACGACTAGAGGCACAAACATCTTGGACCTAGTTCTACACTCCAAACATTTAAACGTCTCATCTAGAACTGGGGACGACCTCTTCAGGTCCGACCACAATTCAGTCAAAGTTAATTTCAGTCTAGGTACTCTGACCAAGTTCAACCCAACAACCCGAACAGTCTACAACTTCCATAAAGCTGACTTGAATGACTTAAGGAGAACTCTGCAGTGCATACCGTGGAACATCTTAGATGCCACAAATAACTGTGATGAGGCAACATCACTCTTCTACGATCTAGTAGAAGCGGCTCTAGTGGACATCGTCCCTGTGGTTCATCCTCGTCGCCGGTGTCCTGCATGGTTTGATGGGGAAGTCAGGCAGGCCCTGAAATCCAAGGAGCAAGCATTTCGGAGGAGGAAGTCCAATCCGTCTGTAGTAAATCAAGAATTATTCAAAGAAGCCAGAACTGTATTTAAGCGTCTTTTAAGGACTAAGTATGCCAGCTATTTAGCTTCCCTTGCCAAAGACATTGGGAACAATCCTAAACGCTTCTGGGGCTTTATTAAAGCTCGATCCCGACAACACACTCTGCCATCAGTCCTCAAGAATGAAACGTCCGGAACGGAAGCATCTGATCCAGCTGGAAAGGCCGAGCTGCTTATGGAGTACTTCCAGTCCGTGTACCTACCAGATCCTGACCAATCCAGTGACGACAAGCCAGCCCTTCACACCTACAACTTAAACACTATGCCAGTAGTTCAAATCAGTGAGTCTGATGTCCTGCGTAAACTCTCAGAGATCAAAGTGTCTAAAGCCAGTGGGCCGGATAACATATCAGGTTTCTTGCTGAAGTCCTACGGTGATATTTTTTGTGGTCCATTGGCAAATATATTTCGAAAGGCTCTTCATTCTGGATCCTACCCCTCTCTATGGAAGGTTGCCAATTTAGTTGCCATTCACAAATCCGGTAAAAGACAAAATGTATCCAACTATAGACCCATTTCACTGCTTCCTCATGTGTCGAAGGTCTTTGAGAAGATTGTGTGTGAACAAATTGTGCAGCATGTCCAACCAGCCATCTCTGAGCAACAGCATGGATTTGTCCCAGGCCGGGATTGCTCCACCAATCTCACTTCATTACTCCAGGAGGCATACCGTGCTGTTGACCAGAGGAAGCAGTTGGATGTGGTCTACACAGACTTCTCAAAGGCCTTTGACCGTGTTTCACATGACCTACTTTTGTATAAGTTGACTTCATATAATCTCCATCCTAATCTCTTACTGTTGCTTCGTAGTTATTTAACCGACAGAAAACATAGAGTAGTTGTAGACGGACAGTGTTCCTCGTGGAATTTGGTCCCATCTGGTATTCCACAGGGTTCAATCCTTGGCCCTTTACTTTTCAACCTGTTCGTTAATGATATTCCCAAGCATTTAAGTAGTGATTGTTTAATGTTTGCCGACGACCTGAAAATCTTCCGTCAAATTTCTTGTTCTACAGACATCACCAACTTACAGCATGATTTAGACAGGCTTTATTCTTGGTCTTTAGCCTGGCGACTATTTTTCAATATCAACAAGTGTAGTTTTATTTCATTGACTCTTAAAAGGAAGCCTATTAATTCAAATTACCATATTAATAATAATGTTCTAAATCAGGTAACTGTTCAGAAGGATCTTGGTGTTTTCATTGACTCAAAGCTTTGTTTTGTTCCTAATGTGGATCATGTCATCAAAAAGGCCAACCGCATGTCGGGTTTAATATGGCGTAATTTTCGATCGATTAAGGATGAGCGCACACTTCGGACCTTGTATTGTACCCTTGTTAGGCCGCACCTTGAATATTGTACTGTAACATTCAATTCTATCTCATCTTACCAGGTTTCCCGGATTGAAAGAGTTCAGCGTCGTTATTTTTGTTTCATGTATAAGAATCTTAACACTAGTGTATGTAACCTTGAATATCCTGAATTGTGTGACCTGTACAAACTCTCCCCTCTCTCTGTTAGAAGATCTGTAAATGACTGTTTATTTCTTTACAAACACTTCCATAACCTTTTTAATGTCACCGACGCTAATCCATTCAGTATACATGTACACACACGACGGACAAGGCTTGCCGACGAGCACATCTTACATGTCCCACGGAGTCGCGTTGAGGTCACAAAGCGTGGCCTTGTTTCAAGAATTTCTTCCACCTACAATGGACTCCATGGGAGGTGTGATGTGTTCGGTGCGGCGAGCCTTGGAAGTTTCCGGAACCAGATCTACCATGCCATTGCAGCGAACACAGTCTGATTTGCTTTGTTTCTTGTATATAATCCCCCTTGTACTGTAGTGTTATTTGTAATTTATTTAATTTGCCTTATTTTTAAGTATACTTTATTTAATTGTATAATTTTAAATTTAATCTATTAATGTTTACACAATGTTTTTTTTTTCTAATGGAGATATTTTATTTGTATCATAGCTTTTATCTATACCATCCTGTAATTGGCGACTTGATCGCTGTTGGACTTGGTTAATAAATAAATAAAATAAATAAATAATTCATGCTTTTAATGTTTTGTTTAAAATGTTAACCTTTGATGTACATGTACATATGTTTATTTATAGTTAATTTATTATCTTTTATTTTTCACATAAATTGTTATATATTTTTACTCTACTTGTTTACAACCAGATGTGGGGCAGCAGGTCCACGGACCACAGTAATTACTTTGCTTTTGTTTCTCCTAGCCCATCTGGAAGTACTTCTGTATTGTTTTGTATCGTTGTGTGTTGGCTGAATAAATAATAATAATAATAATAATAATAATGTACGAAATTGTGAGGGTAGGCCTAGACCTAGCCCCCCTCCCCCAGCCCTGCACAAATTGATAATTACCAGTTTGAAAGAAACACAACGGATATTAACCCTCTCTCTTGAATACGAAAAAAATCTGTGATTTTCTGAACAGAGTGAGACACCACATGATTATACGATGCTATGTCTTCACTAGCCCCATATAGAGCCAATCCACTTCGTTCGTATCCTTGCCAATTGGGCCTAGCACCATTGCAATCCTATTGTTGTGCCTGATGTAATTTTTAATCCGGGTTATAAAACTTACCGATCGAATGCTACTGTAGGCCTACTTGTAGAAAGCCCTAATGCTAAAAATTTTTTTAAAAACATCACGGATTTTGGGGGAAAATTGCTTGCCTTTCGAGTCGCGAGAGTGAATTTTTTGATCACGTATTAACAACTTGCGCGAGAACCATACTAGTTGGGTTCCCTGAACAATTTCACAACACTTATACGATCTATTGGGAACCAGACTGATTTACATAACACGCTGAGCATAATATCTTTTGCGCAGACGGGCTTGAGATGCGCACCGCATTACACGTATTTCACAAAACCTTCGCTCAGCGCGCTGAGTGAATCAGTCTGGTCCCCATTAAAGTTTCAGCAGTTGATAGTATAACTGTTGTGGATTGTTGAGGGAACCTGACAATGGTTTTCGCGCAAGTACATGTACAGTATTATGTGGGGAAAAAAATCACACTCGCGATTCGAAAAGCAAACAATTTTCCCAAAAGATCTGTGTTGTTTTAAAAAAATAATTCAGCATTAGGGCTTTCTACAAGTACAGTAGCATTCGATCAGTAAGTTTCATAACCCGGATTAAAAATTAAATCGGGCACAAAAATAGGATTGCAATGGTGCTAGGGCCAAGGATACGAAGTGGATTGGCCCTATTCATGGGGCTATGTCTTTTTTTATCTTAATATTAGTTTCCGAAGTTCGTATTGTAAAAGTCACATTGTATTTAGCGCGCACGCGTGCTGACCTCCAGCCAGAAACTTCTTCGCACAATGTACACACACAGGTGGCATGGTCGACTCACGCTGCGGTTGTATGATCTTCACGCCCCCCGGACGCGTTTTTTTTTCCCAGGAGAGATGAGGCAACTTAGCATAAATTGGCGTGTTTTCTACCAAAATCAGTCTTTTTTAAATTTATTACAAAAATTATTATAGCACGCAAATTTATGTCAAGTGGCCTCATCTCTCCTGGGAAAAAAAATTACGCCCCCCCCCCCCCCCCCCCCCCCCCCCGGACCCCCGCGCCAGGCATGTGCAGGTGTTTCGTGCTTATGTTCAGTGTGTGAGAAAAACACGATGTCCACACACACAGATTCACGTGTAATTCCTCATGAGACAATGTATGTCAGTGAATTAATAGTGGTCCACAAATGAAACAAAGTGTACGAGGTACGGATTATTAGTAGCTTTTTTGAAGAAAAAAAATTGGTATGGCCTATCTCTCATTAACTTTGTCTCTCCCTCATTTTTCCCCTTGATGTGTGTTTTTTTTTTCCCCCTCAAGCAAAAGGGGGGGGGGGCAATAAGTCCCTGAAAGAACCGACTCTCATGACTCTCAGAATCGTATAAAGATCCCAGCAGGATGTCATCCCTGGTATCCCATACTCTTTCACTAAGTCCTTTATCATTGAATGACCCAATTCCCTTCAGAACATTCTCAGAATCAATGACCCCACACAAAAGAAAAGGAAGGCCACCTCTATTAGCCAATCAGTAGCAGCACAATGCTACACACCCACAAATAGCTCATGAATATTCAGAAGGGGCGCGACTGTTTTGTAAGTAAACAGGCACTGCATGCAAACATACACACAGCCAAGCTCTGTGCTGCAATTACAAACAGAGGATTTCAGTGAATGATTTCCCTTGTACAGCATAGCAAAATGTAACAAACAAATATATCAGTTGCTACTCAAAAATTACCAATCAGAGAGTGCACAAGTCATTTTCACTCCAAACTTTTGCTACGCAAAATGCATGGAAGAAACATTTCCAGTATTAAATACTTCTTGTCTATACACCCACACATACACACCGAGTACAATATTTAAATACATGTAGACATGTACGATGTAAATGCACAAACGATGGTTTTAGCCTGGTTATTAGTGATTGACAAACAAGAATATAAAAAACAGGTTTTCAAAACCAACCAAAATGCATGGCAACTTGTTCTTTATGTAATAAAACTAAGCAAGACGAAGTCTTTATGTGTGTCTACACAGTACATTTTAGTGGACCATGGTATCGCCAATTCAAGCAGCTCAACAGTAATGTTTAAAAAATACGATTTCCGGTTGAACAATACCAGCATATATTAGTTGTCCTACTACATGTACGTGTACGTGTACATGTATGTAGTCTCAACAGCCTGGCACCCTGATATAAAACCCAACTTTAGATCAGTAGAGAATTTAGCCCCTTACAAGTACAATAACATGTCACACCCAGCAGAATTACTGCTGGAACACCAGACTCAACTAGTAAGAGTGATCACAAAATACCCAAAATGCATCTAGTGTACATATTTTTTACAATCTACAGCATTTAACATTTGGCCAACGAGGGTACAATGTACATATTTATAATACACCTGATGCTGATCCTTGACACAGAATTGCACAGATAATCATAAAGGTCACTTCCTTTTTTGACCTGGTCCCAGTTCTTTGGCTCTGCTTCCCTTGGAATTTTACAAACAAACCAAGATGTGTTTGCTAGCAGTGCCATTGAAAAACCTGTGAAATACGTGAAATACGGTTGCAGTAACTGTGTATTTTTCTGACTACCGCAATTGCTTACATGTATAAGGCGTGAAAAAAAAATAAAAAATGGAAGATCCATGAAATTGGACCTAGGTGCTACTAAAAACATTCCCATAGACTTTCAAATCTGTTTTATCAAGAGCCGTTTTTTTCCCTGTTGGTGTACTTGGTAATTAATACATTTATGTTCATTTTGCTAGTGGAAAAGTCTTCCAACCACATTTATTGATGGGGCATAGGAATCTGGTGAAATGTCCATTTTTGTTTTTATTGCAGAATAAACAATATATCAACTTGACAACTCTTTAGAATTATCACAAACTTCACAAATATGTTTTTCTTGGACATTCTTGTGTCCTTTTTAAAATCAAAACAAAGTAAAACAAAACAAACTTCCAACATGTACATCAAAAACACCCCACACAAACTAAATACATGTAATTGCAAAACAAATATTTGCCTAATGGGGGAAAAAATATTGTAAAATACATGCGATAATGCAATCATAATATTGCTTTTTGCGTAAGAATGTGCACAAGGCCAGAGAAAAAAACCCTCTTGCTGTTGTGGATCTCCACAATCATTCTGTCTGCCAGAAGAATATCAGTATTAAATTAAGCTAACACTATTAAGGAAATCAACCTGATTTTCTTGAGTGAATTAAACTCAAGTGTCATTCACTGACGTCTGCAGCAAGCTACAATGTAGATTCAATATGAATGATTGCAGGAAGTCAAGCTGTGTGTGTGAGCAGATACATTTTTGGGGTTGAATGGAAGAACTGCCATCAGATCTGACTGCCGTGCATTTAATAAATATTAATTGACTTAGGTATAGCCGCATGGGACTTGTCTAGAACATACATGTACATGTACGTAGAACATGAAGTTATTTTGAATCCACAATTTAAACACAAACACAATGCAACTTTGTAATTTGCATAAAGAGGAGATGGCCAAATACTGTTAACAAAAATTGTGTAAAATTGCTTTTTTGTGTATGGCAATATTTTAGGTAAAAAATGAGAAAATCAGCTGATCAGCTGAAAACTTGCATGCAAACATAGGATACCTCCCGACAAGAACAATCATCGTCAGTAACTAAAGAAATTTCCACAAAAGCACTCCGCACTAATGACGTCACTTTTGCTCAAAATACCTGGCTGCCAGACAAACATTCCACAACTAACGCGATCAGTACTATAGTCAGATGCAAGTAAACATGAAACTTGGACACGTGCTTGTATTACTGAAATTTGACACGTTTGTCTAAGATCCGTGTACTTACATGTAGCTTCTATTTTTAGCATTAGTACGGAGTGTTAAATAAAGCATGGTACACATGTTCTACATGTAGGTCTATTAGTTCTCTGTTGGCGGAACTCAGAGAACTGATGTATCCCGCACACCATGGCTTGGGAAATTGGCCTGGTAACCATCCCTTTTTTCTTTCATTCTATGAAAATGTGTCATGCGCTTTAAAAAAAAATTATGTAAAGGGCGCAGCATAAATTTTAAATTATTATTGTTATTTATTGTATTAATTACAACTGTGTACATGTCTCTTTGCAAACAAATGACTTAACTTTGAGCATTCTAAATGCACATTAATGGAGAATTCTGCAACTTTACAATGTAGTTCAAACCAGCATCCATGTTTGGTTGTCCAATTTGTTATGTATAAATAACAATTTTCCTCACTTGCATTTACGTACAAACAACTATAGTTCCCTCTCTCCACATAAATAATTAGTTGATAATATGGCTCTCTTCGACATTTTGATGAACATTTTTCTTCCGGCTACTATGCATTATGCATACGTGTACATGTGAGAACGCCAAAATGAAATCAATTTAACACAGCTGTGTGTGAATAAACAGACTCGATTCTTCCTTAAAACAAATAAACATCTTGCTTGGTTGTTTTTCATTTATGAGAGTCTCTAAATATGGAAGTCCACCTGCTATGTATTTCATTTCATACAGGATTTGGTCTCTTCGGACTGTGATTGAACTTACCTTTTTAATATCACATGAAACATGGGTTTAAAACATACAAAATTATACTAATTGTTTTTTAAAATTGTGGTCATGCTTTTGATCTGATCCAAATTTTGAAAGAAACAAAAAAATTAAAATAAATAAAAAAATCTAAATAAGAGGGGAAAAACAAATAAAGTTATTAATCTGGCCTGTGCGAGATAGTATTAATTAATGCTTATAATCAAGTGCATTAAGTATTTTCTGCTATCATATTCCTTACAGTGTCACTTGAAAATTCACACAAATTGTACACTTCAAAGGCTATATCAAGTACGTACCGTGCAATTTTTCATTCATGTACCAGCAGAAAATTATTATTCACTACATGTATCAGTGTTTTAAACGATGTCAAATCACTGCACATTGTATACATGTACTTATTTGTAAATTTTATGCACTGTATGTAAATCAAAACCAAAAATACTTTCAACAGATTTCTCATTCAAGTCTGTTGTGTCTCTCGTATAGAGCCACAACTGTATTTCATTTCCTTGCTAGGGTGTTGATTGAAGACCCCGCCGGTCTTAGAAGGATGAGTGGAGAAATGCATCCAGGCAGTTCAATCTGGTTAGGCCTACTATACCAGAGTTAATTTACAACGGGAATCTTATCAACCTAAATTTATGCAAATAGTTTTTTATCATACATCGACAGCTAGCATGGCTAGAGGTCACTGGCAACTGATATTTAAGACTAGACTAACATGCACGGTTGAGAACTTACAATTTCTGCCGATCACGATCATGGCATACGTTCAATGCATGTTAAAGTGCACAGTACAAAATTTTCACCACACAAACTAAAGGTGCGCCAATGCTCTGTTTTCTTGTATTTGTTGAATCAAATAATTGTAAGATGCTTTTCAATGCTTAGGCCTATATATGGAAATATAAATAAAATGAGTTTACTAAACTGAAACAGCAATTTCAGGGTACTAGATCCTCAGTGGTTTCTCTACTGCTCTTCGCCGACGCTGTGACCCCGGTTCGAATCTCCCACAGTAAAACCATCATTTTTCATCATCTTTTCTACATTGTGTACACAGACCTTAAGGCCCATGGGTCACAGTGCTGGTGTCATGTAAAGATACAGAAAATAGGCCTAGATTTTAGAAGCGAACACTCCACAACAAGCTTATTTGGTAACTGGAAATTGATTTATCTTCAATGAGTGGGCGAAGT
The DNA here is from genome assembly GCA_037783415.1 of Leptasterias polaris. Taxonomy (NCBI): domain Eukaryota; kingdom Metazoa; phylum Echinodermata; class Asteroidea; order Forcipulatida; family Asteriidae; genus Leptasterias; species Leptasterias polaris. The sequence goes on along the minus strand of JAZGTN010000003.1, from coordinate 5,653,501 downwards.
GCAGCCCCATCACTTTGCACATTTTAGCAGACTAATTTGAACGACTACAGTACACAGAGCATCATGTTGGTTTAGCAGAGATGGGTGCTGCACCGTGTGTAACGATTCTGGTGTAGGGTTGCATCTACTTTGTAATCCAAAGAGTGTCTGCCTGCCTGCAAATCTCACATTGTGGAGATGCAGTATGACTCAACTAATTCATTGATTTTCACTGGGTTATTTGTCAAAAAAACAAAAAGGGGTTATTTTATGCCCCTTTGGTGACTGACTGCTTTACGATCTTTCAAGAAAATTTAAAGGCAGCAAGGAGATTTTGAGAAAAACTGGAAATCCGGAAAAATCTTGAGAAATCAGATGCCTGATTTTTAAATGAGGGCGACCACTAACACTGCTCCACCTTGTTACAAAATGAGTTTAGTTGTTGCTTTCATCACTCTGTATTATGATTACAAACAACAATTAGTTTAGTTCCAATGATGTCACTGAATTTGGTCTGGGAACAGAGGATGGAAGTTAGTCGATTTGAAAAAGATCTGTAGGTCTTATGAATTATCTGCTTTACACACACATCAGTGTACAATGTACATGAATGGGTAATGTCAATTAATAATCTTTATCCCCAAAAGTTTAACCATCTACATGTATGGTACCTGCTTCTAAAATATAGGATTCAAACTGCCTATAATAATATAGCCACTGGGCAATCTCGGTGGTCTAGTGGAAGACATCTGTGGTAAGACATCTAGTGGTAAGACATCTGTGGTAAGACATCTGTGGTAAGACATCTAGTGGTAAGACATCTAGTGGTAAGACATCTAGTGGTAAGACATCTGTGGTAAGACATCTGTGGTAAGACATCTGTGGTAAGACATCTGTGGTAAGACATCTAGTGGTAAGACATTTGTGGGTTCAAATCCCTTTCGAGTAGTATGTTAGTGGATTTTGATTCACAGGACTCAGGAAAGTACTGATTAGGCCTATACAGTGCTTTACACACATCGGTGTATCATGGATAAAACCAAATAGAATTGTTTATCCCTGACGCAAATTTAAAATATAAATTTCTTTTACCTGGACAATCCAAAGGTTACCCTAAATTAAATAAAGTCACAAACAATACAACATGTAAATCATTTACGGGTTATTTCTGTCACTGTACTGATGTGATTGTGATAAACACTAATAAATAAATATTGACTCTCTACACTGGCATGTTCATTATTGAATTGTAATGTAAAAAAATGTGCAAATAGTCTGATATAAATTGAATCATACCATACAAATTAAAAGATGGCATGACAAATTTAAATATGTATCTAGAATAACTAGGTCATTTTATTAAATTTGTGTAAAACTAACCGACAATTTGTTTGACAAACCGCCACCTCCTCACATCAAGCTGTCAATGCCAGTTTCACAAGCTAGCTCTATTCTGTTAGTATTATGGGCCATTGCTAGACCCAGTAACTGGGCCGGGGCGCAGTGAGTCATAATGTCAAAAAGGAGTATACAGCACCCTAGTTACTGGGTCTAGAATATTGCAGGCAATTAAATTCTTCCAAGTACACATTATTTTCTATCCATTCTTCATGAAGTTTAAGTTTACAAAAGTTGTTGCTTTCCTTCAAAACATTATAAACGAACAATATAAAATCCACCTAGCAAGTAGATACACACATGGTGTTACCGCAAACCAAATTTACATTGATACCTCACCATGCAATGCCTTAAATCCCACAAAAGAATAGCTGCAACAAGTTTTTTCAATTCTGTTTATTTTGTTTATTAACTCTTTTTTTTTAAAGGAAAGCATAATTTTGTTGTAGATTAGAGGGCTACGACATACCAGTCACTGGTAGTCAGTGAGTGCACTTTAAAATAATGTACACATTCCATTTGCGCCATCACAAAAGTGGTCTTTATATCTTGCAAGATGAATTATCAATTTAAAATGTTCAATGTATGTTGAGTATCACAAAATTGATGCTGAAAGAAAGTTAAAAACAAATAAAACAAAACCTAACTTCATACCTCGATTAATTATACAATGACAGTAGCAATCACAGAAAATGAAGACATATTTACCTGCCATGATTGCCTTTGCAGGATGAGTTGTTTTACCACCAGTGCGTATTGGTGCGGCAGCAGCCAAAGCCAGCGGCCTTGCCTGGCCAAATGGTGGGTTCAATCGGCTTGAAAGTCCCGACGAGTTGCTTACTTCCGAACACACCGTCGATGAAGGGAGTCCGGTGATGGAGCACTCTCTATTTTTTATTCGTGTGCTCATTTTGCCAACTTTTCGAGTTGATTTTGTGTATTAAAATAATAATTTGTATTTCTGTCTCAATATCAAGTCGCAGTCTTACTTTATGTGAGCTTGGAAATGTATGATTTTCCAGCGAAAACGGAGCTGTTCGTGTTCCAAAAAGAATAGTACAAAATCCGGGTGGTACGACTGCAAGATAGAGGCCGAGGTCACCCGGAGAATGACATGTGACATGACGTGACATGACCTGTGTGATCATGATGTCAGACCATCCCACTTTTTTCATGAATATGCATTTATATTGTAGTACAGACTGAAGTCAGCACTAAATTTAGTGCCAGCACCAAATTTGCTGCGCAATGTGGTGCTATCTATGGCCCTTTTCCAAACCTCGGATTGGGCTCCGTCTCCGGCTTGGGCTCCGTTAATTGTTGTTTGCTACTACAGTGTATTTGCACGCGGTGGTTCGAATATCAGACGGAGCCTGGAGCCGGAGACGGAGCCCGAAGCCGAGGTTTGGAAAAGGGCCATACTATCTATCTATTTGCTAGCACAACATTTCGAAAAACCTTGTCAACGACCGTCATTGCCAGTGCGAACGGAATCCAAAGTTCTCCTGTTTTAAGCTGTCAATAACGGTCGTTGACGAGTTTTTTGAAATTTTGTGATAGCACACAGTTTCACGTACACGTGTATGTACATGTACAGTACATGTACATTTACGTCGTGCTGACTTCAGTCAGTTTCATTTGTGCACGTTGTCGTAGTTTATCGCACAATCTCGTCTGAGCGCGGTATTTCATTTATTTTGGCAACAGCAACAATGGCATATACCAATATTTTGTGTAGGGGGATAATCTGTTAAATAGTTTTGAATAACAAAAGACGAGCAATAACATGAAGTATTTGTCTTAATTGAATAAAACCAATGTATGTATAAAAATGTTTTAAAACTAAATTATGAAACAAAATAGTGTTTTGCTGCTTTCTTGTTATTACTGTACTGAAGTTACCCCTTTATTATTTAATAGATTTATCTCGTTGCTATGCACGCACACACTTGTTCATTATTGGGGTTTTTGTGCACAAAAGCATCCATCCAGTAAACATTACAAAATTCATGTACGTGGTTCATTTTTAGTATTCTATTAAACCTTCATAAAACCACTCTAATTAGACAACTCTCTATCTTTGCAAGTTCGAAGTTTGTATCCTGAATACCGGAAGAAAAGCATTCCCCTGGAACTGAGGTAATTCGACTTTGTTTTCCCGTTTTTCAGTGTCGTCAGACTCAGTGTCACAAAAAAGTCACAGGAACAGCGTCGGTCAGTGTCACAAAGTCACACTCACAGTGCCTGCAGTGGCTGTCACTGTGTCAGTTTTCTGGCTGGCGCGAAACCGGTTGTTAATGTTTTTATTTGTATGAAAATATAACTGTTGGGTCAAGATTTTTCTAGCCTTAATTTACGTTTTTAATTATGACAATCAATTTAATGCTGGGCATGTTGATGGAATTGTTTCCTCACATTCTTCTACACACCTGACACAGCCAGGACAGCCAGTCAGTAGAACTTCACTTGATGTAGAAGTTCAATCTTACTCCTAACAAAACTAGTCCTAGAACTAGTAATAAAGTCTTTTACAAGGTATAGTTCTGCTGTTGCCCTCATGTCATAGGCAGTACTAGTAGGACTAGGAGTGGGATGCACTAAGTAAAAGCCGACAACTGACGACGCCTGACAACAACTGCCGACAACAAATTTTAAATGTCTGAACAAAAATCATAAACCATAAAATATATGTGTAAGACTCAAAGAGTCATATGTATCCAAATCACCTTCAATCTGTTGAAAAAGTTTTGTTTTTAATTGTAAAAAAGTTTTTTTTTACCACGAATTACTAAACGACAAGTACTGTCCACCTTGTTGTTTTTGGACCGTACGTAGAAGATAGCATTAATGCATTATACTACATGGGGTGCTGAAAACGGCAAGTTAAGTTGTCTTTATTTTAACAGTATCATTTGAAAAAATCAACATGGTACTAGAGTAGTAAAATGACAGCCAGTAAATATTTCTATTTCTTAAAAAAGGAAAGAACAAAAAAAGCTGTAAAAAAAAATAAAAAAATACAACCAAGCCCTTAGAACTTATTCATTGCATAATGGTATCGTCCAAGTGCGTTGATGAATCATGGCGGCACTTCTTTTTGTTACTTTTTTACAGTTAAAAACAAATATTTTTCAACAGATTGAAGGTGATTTGGATACATATGACTCTTACACATATATTTAACGGTTTGTTTTTGTTCAAACATTGTTTGAAAGTGCATTTAAAATTTGTTGTCGTCAGGCGTCGTCAGTTGTCGTCTTTTTAAGTTTTAGTGTGACCGCTAGGAGAGTAGTTCAACCTAACTTAATTTTAAATTTAATTAGGACAATGTCATCAGTCATGTGGAAGTTTTCTGTACATTCTACCTAACCTTTCCTTCAGGGTAAGGTTAGGTAGAAATGAACAGAAAGTATTCCGCATGCCATACATTGTCCTAATTGCAATTTAATTAATGTTTAATGTTAATGTAACATGTTATGTAATAGGGGCCTACTATTAATTAATTTTTGAAAAGGCTGCTGAATGATAGTAGTAGTATTATGATCAGTATTTGGTATCATGATATAGTTGGCATAACATCCCAGGGAAAACATCAAAACATTGAACATGTGCATCTCGTGTGGGACCACATCAAGTTTTTTTTGTTAAACCAACCTTTATTTATACATATTTGTGTAATTTCCCTCCTTTGAATGCTTTTAATGATGATGCACATGCTGCAGATGATGGTATTTTATTCCAGTCCTTAAAGGCACTGTACACGTTTGGTAATTACTCAAAATATATATTAGCATAAAAACTTACTTGGTAACGAGCAACGGAGAGCTGTTGATAGTATAAAACATTGTGAGAAACGACTCCCTCTGAAGTAACGTAGTTTTTGAGAAAGAGGTAATTTCTCACTAAAATAATAAAAGACTTCTGGCCAGAAGCCTTTTATTCCTATCTGAAAGCACACTAATTTGTACAACAAGGGTGTTTTTTCTTTCATCATTTTCTTGCAATTTCAATGACCAATTGAGCCCAAATTTTCACAGGCTTGTTATTTTATGCATATGTTGGGATACACCAAGTGAGAATACTGGTCTTTGACAATTACAAAACGTTTTCAGTGCCTTTAATGGTTCTTGACGAAAAGCTATTTTCAAAAACTCTGGTGCGAGTATCACTAAACTGTCTTAACACAATGTCAAGACAGAATAGAGCAAACTTAATATTGCAACACAGGATTGCCATTCACTCCTCACTTTTTGTATCCGTCTATTTGTATTAGTGTCAATAAACATAGTAATTTAAATATCCAATGGCAACAAACAAACAAACATTTAACTATATCCTAGTTATGATGACAGTCTAGCAGTTGACAATCATGTCATATTAGAATTGCTAATTAGAACCAACAATTTATCAAATTTAACGTTTAGATTATTTTATCAGGTCAGAATTTAACTTCTGTTTTTCATAATTTGTCTTCTTTCAGATAATTTAAGTATCCAAGTCCAAGACATTCCTTGCACAATGGCTAAACTGATCAGTGCCCCACCAAAGTTCACTCACCAAGAATGGGCCTACTCCAACAAAACCAACTACAACAATGCTGAGAAGCAACGAGCGAGCGCCGAGCGTCTGATCGACGAGAGTGATCGCCTTATCGATGAGACGGACGAGGTAACAAAGAGAACGCAGCGAGATGTCAACAAGAAATTTGGTACGCATCACATTTTTGTAAATTCTCTCTGTAAAGATTTTTTTTATATTGAAAGTTAGTTGTTAATTGTCTCCCACTGTAAACCAGGCTATGCTGTTTTTTTAGTTTGGTTAAAATATAGCAATGTTTGTCATTGTTCATTTTGTCCCAGTGCTGGCCACATGCTGTGAAAAGTAAACCTAAAGGATTTGTGTCACCCTGGGCTTGATTTCACACAAAAAGTAAGATTCGTCTTAATTTAAGATGAGATGTCAGTATATTGCAATAGTGATTTGTATTGTGACACCACACATTGCCTAGCAAATAAATATTGATACACACATTCTAAGATCAGTCTTAGCTTTTGTGAAATCGACCCCTGAAATAATTTGAACATTTGTGTCAATATTCAGTCACAAATTGAATCTGAAAACGGCATTGTTTATTCAAATGTTATTAAACACTTCAGTGTACAGTTCATTTTGAGATAATGAGAATGAATGAATCATCCCAAAGGAAGAGTTTCAACAAAACTTCAAATTTATTGTGGTTTATTTGTTTGTTTTTCTTTTAGAGCAAAGAGTCCATGATGTCACATTTTGGAAGGAGGAACTCAACAGAAAAGTGGACGACACTAAGAAAGAGATTGACATGTTACTCGCTTACAAGACCAGACTAGCCAATGCACTGGAAGCGTGCAGAGAGCCTCTAGCAATCGCCAATCAATGTCTACTGTACAGGTAAATTAACCCGGTCAGTGTAGGCTAGAAAAAAATAAGTCAAGAAACTTGTTAAGTTTTTTGGAACTCAGCTCCCCAATGTGCATAATACCCTACCCTTCCACCTTTCTACTTGAGGCTACTCAAAGCTGATTATATTTGTCATTCCCCTGCATACTCTACCCAAATAAACAGACATTCTCACCATTCACACTGGTTGCGTTCTTACTTAAAAGAGGTACCACTACACTTAACAACAATTAGTACATCAATACAAAACAGTAGATGAAAATCAACAGCTGAAGAAAAATAAAAAGTCTGGAAAAGGCGAGTTTTGTACGATGATTTGAATTCAGTTGGAGAAGTTGCATGACAGATTTCATATGGAAGATTATTCCGAGGGTTTGGAGCAGCTGCATAAAAAATATATAATAAGTGAATAGAGAGGGCAAACCTTTCTGCCTCAATAAAGCTGGACAAGTCATCAGACTCCAATGATTGATTTTACACCATTTAATCAAAACCTGTATAACATTGATTAAATCCGTTTTCCAAGGGAGGGACGTGAAGCCATCGATCTCGTCCATGACGATGTGGAGAAGAATCTCCTAAAGGAACGCGAGACCATTCAAGGTGTCATGGCTCTATTACAGCGCACCCTGGACCAGACGACAGAGCAGATCAGGGTCATGAGGTCACGTCGCTACACTCTTGAGAAGGACCTGACCGATAAGTTTGGCGCCTTGGACATCGATCAGGACTGTAGGGAACTCAGAGACGATCACCCAGAGCTCACCTTCAAGTCAGGGGCTGCCAAAATTGAAAGCAAGTATGTACGCCATCACTCTTCCTAAATTTTGTCAACAAAATATGGATCCAAAGTTTCTGCCAGTCCAGACTGGTTTCTAGATTTGATTCAAGAAAAAGCATCTTTAGTTGAAGCTGAAACACTTTCTTTTCACAGTAATCTGAAACATCTAAAATGCTGTAAACTGTTGACTTCCAAAGCGAAAGTGCAATGCATAAAATGGATTAAATATTGAAGTTATGATCAGGTTGGAATGGTCAAAAGTTTGGAGAACATAATTTCTTTTATCTAGTAGGTGATGTCCAAATTAGTTTTTGGATAGTGCAATTAGAGAAAAACAAGCTCATGGCTGGGGGAATTTCAAATTTAAGTTTCTTGTAGAAAATTGTATCAATCAAAAATGGGACTTAAAAAAGACGAGGCTTGCTTTTATCATGTTCCTTATTTTGGACTGTTTTTTCATAGCTCTGTGACCCCAGAAGACTGGCGGCAATTTACCAACGAGAACATCCTGAAGACTGAGAGAGATCGCAAGAATGCTGTGGATCTACGTGCTGTGATCGACAGCTTGCTGGATACCACCAAGGACGACATGAACAAACAGGTCAGCGACACCAACCTCGCCTTCAAGAAGCGTATCGACGAGACCGAAGTAACCAAGAGTGATCTGGAGACACACCTTTCTAAGGTAAGTTGTTCTGTTCAATATTAGAAAGCGAGTTTGATGGAGTGTCTGAGAAACTTCTCAAATACCAGGTTGAGTTCACATTCTCTTGAAGGCAAGCAGAGTTCATCGGTTTGAAACGTCCCAACTCTACTTTAAACTCAATCTCGGTTTTTCCTTGAACCTACACTTCTTCCTACTCAGTTCTTCTTTCTTGAGTTCAAATTCCTTGCCCATGCTGAAATGTCAATGCCTATTTTAGAAGTAAAAGAGAACACAACATCACTTCATGAAATACTTTCACAGCGCAAATTAAAAAACCCTGGCTAAACTTATCGCAAGGAGGCAAGGAGAAGGGGTTTGCTGCTGTGTTTCTGGCAGTGGCTGCATGCGCTGCAGCACCTTGTAAACCCTTATAAAAGTGTTACATAAATGGGTCTCATGATTCAAAAATTTCAAAAACCTGTCTGGAAGTAAAAACTTTAAGCATTTGCGATGCCGGTAGATAAAGCGCTAAATAAAAACTAATTAATAAGATTTTTATTTATTTAGAAATTTGAGGTTGACGTACTGCTTCAGGAGACACTTCACTCTAAATATTTACTGTATGGTTTTGGTTCTTTACTTGCAGATCTTCGGTCAAATCGAAGAGATGGAGAAGAACATCCAGAGGCTGACCAAGGCCATTCAGGACAAGAGGGGTCCCATGATGCTCTCTCAGACCCGTCTGGACGCCCGCACAAACAGACCCAACGTGGAGCTGTGCCGCGACCCCGTCCAGTACCGCCTCATCAACGAGGTGGCCGAGATCGACTCCAGCGTGTCTCAACTCCAGCAGACGCTAGCCGGCGCCCAGGATCAACTGAAGGGCTTGATTCGTCAGCAGCAGACACTGGAGGAGGACATTGACGTGAAGTCAAAGTCCATCCACATCGACAACATCAAGTGCATGGGTCTCAGACAGAGCATCAACATCAAGAAATTCTGAGACGTCTCAGCATTAATTTGATATTTATCTTCTAAATGATGATCAGGGCCAGCTTCATTGATAGGAATAAGTGCCGAGCTTACCCTCTGATTACACTCAAAAGCAGATAAATAATCGGCTTTGATTGTGAGGAAATTGCACATATTTGTTCTTAAAAAATTACTTGCAGATCAAAATTGAGTGGAGAGCCAGTGAAACATTATATATCTGTACTTGCAAATCAATGAAGGAGGGGGTATTAAGAATTGTTTACATTGAGCAGACTACTCAAGAAAGTAAAATGTGCTTATTACCAAGATCATGAAATTGGCCCTTGATCACTTTGTAACTTACTGGAAACAGTCATACCAAATTTTTTTTTTAACCACTTTGTCGGAATTGATTATTTTTCCAAACACTGTGTGCAAGCATTTCAGTACTTTTCTACTTTGTAAAATTGTTTGGGTACCCTCTCTAATTAAATACAAACAAATATTCCGTCCAACTTTTTTTAGTTTCTTCCGTACTCACTAGCCGAAGTTTCAGTTCACTGAAAGCGTAAATTGTTAACAATCTAATAATGAATTTGTTCACATAAAAAGTTGTACAAAAAATAAGTGTTAAAATAATACAAGGTAAAAATTGATGTTAATAAGATAAAAAATATTAAGTTTCCAAAAGTCTAAAGCCGTGTCTTGACAACCGATCCACCCGTCCAATAAAGCATATGCATTTATCTTTTTGCTTCCTCTTAAAATGTTTTGGTAATTTTGAACCACTTGGCTTACTTTAGAGGTTAGCGTGTAGTTAATCAACAAGAGGGTGGTTCAATCACAAGAGGGTCAAGTGTTTTTGAGACGGAATCTCTAAAGAGTATGGTAGACAAATTTGCTCAACCACAAAGTGTAACTAATATTTGAACACTCTGTTATACAACGAAATGTCAATCTGTTCTGTGCATTTCACTTGCTGTGTAATGTCTTTAGGAAACGTGTAAAGAGAATGTATTTGTTGTTAATAAAGTACACTGTTTACACAAACATCTACAGTTTTTCGGCAGCATTTATTTTAACTCATACAAAAATAAACTCACTTTGAAATTCGGATCATGCCATTTTGGATTCCCACTTGAATCCCGCCTTATAGAGCTGCTTTAGCAGAAAATATTGCTTAACAATTTTCTGCTAAGCCGAAATGGGCAGGATACCAGTCACAAACTGAACATGTGACATGGTATTTTGGCTGGTAACCTTGTTCTGGTAGGCATAATTTTGCTATGATTAGTTGCCCACAGCTAAAATAATTGCTTATCACATTTTTGTCTTCAGTAAATATCTGCTGTAAACCCCTTCACAAAGTGAACATTACATTTTGTGTTGTTTATTCGGAAGCCGTTATTACTGAATACATGTACAGAGAACATTTTATAGGTATTGTCATTGTTTGGTTTTTGTCATCGTAATGCCGATTTATAGGCAAAATTATCAAGAAAGATACAATAAAGGTCACATGTTAAAGTTTCAGCTGAATAAAGTGTCTACTTGTTACAGGGATGAGAGTCATTGCTGGCAAAAAAGTCTGAAACTACATGTCGGATCCAAATTTTAGGATGTAGGGCCTACTGTATGTTGAAATGATGGCGTTTCTACCTTTTGTTAACCCCTAGGGAGGGTTTGGAATTCAAAGGGCTTTTAGGAACAGTGTCCTAAGCACTAGTGAAGTAGATTAAAGGACAGTCTTTCTTTTATGAGGAAAAATGAAAGGCTTTTTTTATTCACCAGGCTGACATAAAAAGTCTGAATTCAGACAAAAGTCTGGAAAATCTCATCCCTGTTGTTGAGAAAACAACCAAAAACTTTCATAGTATTTTCACATGAACTACAAATCCACCCACATTTAGTGAGGTGTCAGGGAGTACCAACCGCATCTCTGGCCGCAGCAATCTTAAACGAAAACCAACACTCAAATGTTTCATTGATCTCTAATCAACAAGGCATTTCTGACGAAATAGTTTTACAGGATGCTTACTAACATTACCATAAACAAGGAGGCTTTCAGATAGAAATTACACTTTTCTTTTTCCGGGTTATTTTTTAAAATGATCAAAATCCATTTTATTGGCTGTAACAACTTAAAGCAGTTGTATTTTTCCCAATCTTGGAGTGAATATCACCTGCGTCCATCCAGTGCTTGGTTGGTATTGTGGCTAGCAACCTCTGGTGGTAGAGCCCGAGTACCGTCATCCAGATACCGCTGAATGTAATGGATTACTTCAAATACAACCTGACAGATGAAAACAAAGAAAAATCAAATCTAACTAAAAAATACTTTATCAAATAACAAACCACAAGGAATACTTTCCCAGATGTCTTAACAACTAAACTACAAGATTGGATATACTAAATTCTAAATAAGTAGAATTTGAAGCTTTGCATGGTGGGAGTATAACTCGAGTATAACTAAGAGAGGTTTGCGGTAACACCATGTTAAAATCTCTTTTGAGTAACTGTTGGTTCTGAAAAGAACCGGTGGTCCTAAATAAATTCTAAATAGAAAACTCAGTTGGCAGAGCACCCAAATTGTTTAAATACACAGTTTCGCTTGTGGTCTGTTTGCTTTATATTCTAAGAAGTGGCAAGCTTTTCTTAGGCCTTGTCCAAATTGAATCATGGCTGAATCATGGTGTCAACATGCGTTGAAGTATAGACGATGTGACCTCTGACGTCATTTGAAAATCATAACATGATGCGCGCGCATGTCGCCGGGCAAAACCTTCGTGTACTTGACAGCCAGCTAGAAAGTACACGCAATATTACCATGACTACGCGTCTTTTTGCCCGGCGGAACATGACTTGGACAACAGACTTGTCAACAGAGGGCGGTTTGAATGTAAACAGAGGTCACATCATCTATAGGACGCGCTTATTAACACCCTTAGGAACAGTCGCAGCCATAGCCATAGGTGCAAATGCGGACACGGCCTTAGTTAAATAAGAGATAACAAACACCCATGCACAATTCTCAATGAAGTGTGTGGCACAAGGATACTGGTCTTTGCTGATTTGTCGGCTGCTATGCAAAAACTTGCCCCAAACCATGCGACATAGCAACACTGGAATTCATCTGATGAACTCAAATTGAGCGTCACTTCTTCAAATGCACATATTGCAATATGTCTCCCTTGAAAGTGACTCGCACTAAATACCCCGAGAGTCATGGAACTAGACTTGTAAAATTTAATGGAAGAATGAACTTTTAGTCGGGCTCCTGGAGCGTGCCTACTCACGCACCTCAACACCTATGAGAAGTATGATCATCCATTCCAGTTTCAATGAGTGACGCTCACTCAGGTGAGTCCTCATGAGTTCTACAAGTTCTGAGCAGTGGTTGAGTTTCTCATTAGTTACCTGTGTGACAAGAATGATTGAAACTGGATATGACTGTAAGTGACAGCTCTTGGGGTTCTTGGCAAGCGTTTTGAAAAAGTAAAATATAAGTCTAAGTTTAACTGGCCCCAAATAATTGTTATAACGGTTGCTACTCAAAAATCAGAACTCAATATTAGCGTTCATTGTGCACAAAATAAGTTCAGTCTAAATATCTTGCTATACAAAGTTGCTGGATGAAATCGTTCTTTCTGGTAATGCAGGCAAGGGACCATTGAAAGTGCCTTGCAATGTAGGCCTGAAGATACCTGGGAAGTGAAGACAGTTAAAGAAATCTCAGTGTAAGATGTGGGAGGGAAACCCCCAAAACCTACTCAATCAGGTATGAACTGGAAACCCAACCGACATGCAAGGCTCTGGTCCGAAGGGGAATTCATACCTGCCAAAATTGAAACCTCAAAAATAGGAACACCAGTTTTACAAGTCCAAAGATAGCGACGAAAGAAGTCATGCGAGTAAAGCTTATTACACATACACATACTAAATGATGTGTGTATTTAAAATAATGTACAAAAAACACTGTTTCCCATAATAAATTTCTACTGTATCTTTTGCCAGAGTTTTTTGAACTTTGTCATTGCTGTCTCTTGTCAGAAATAGGAATGTTCTGATTATTCGCGGCCTGTAATCTAAAAAATCTTGACAATTCCAATTAAATCTGAACAGTTGGCAGGTATGGGAATTCCAACTGGGGTCCACAGAGGTGAAAGTAAAAAGCAGTGTAAAAACCACAAAGCCAACCTGAATGCCCCGTAAAAAAACACCCCAATATTCAAAGATAGTTTACCCTCGTCCTTCTCCCGATGCTGTAGAACTGACAGGTCTTATTGTACAGTGCATCCAAGTCGTCCCTGTCCCAGTAGAAGTCGGGTGAGATGAGGAGATCGGAGCTGAGATTGATCCGATGTCTGAGAGAGAACAGCTCCCCCGTCTTCTGCATCACCTCCACGCGGGACATCTTCAGGCGGTGGCCGCGCTTAAGACTCTAAATAAGGGGATAATACAAACTTACATAAAACACGTTCTAATAAAAGGCTACTCAAGGCGCTACAGAAAAGATACTACAAAGTTTCAAACTCTCTGCAGAAAATTACACCAAAAAAGGAATGTTAATGACTTGTAGTAAACAGAAGTTTCTTAATATGAGTTTGAGGTGTGTTGAAAGAGTGAATGTTTCTGATGTCGCTGGGTAGCTTGTTCCATAAGACAGTTGCAATGTGAGAAAATGCTCGATGGTCATAGTGGGTGGTACAAGATTTAGGTACATTGAGTCGGGTTGGAAGCAGGACAAGTAGGGCAGATAAACTCAGATTGAGGGAGCAGCTGTACGAAGAATATTCTCAGTTTTGGAAACTTCTATAGACCCCTTGCATCAACTGCCATCGCCGAGGTCAAACAACAGAAACTCTCGCCAATGATGGGTCTTCAATGACATCAGTGAAGGCACTGTTTGGGCTTGTGAAGTCATGTGCAAGGGGTCTATTGTGTGCTGGCCACATTTTACCTTCTAAATACGGACTGGACAGTAACAAGTAAATTAGTTGAAGATGGGGGTGTAGATTAAGTTTGGGAAATCTGAATACTAGACTCGTAAAAAGCTTCTCAAAAATGCAGACAGTTTACAGTCGACTAGTTTTATTGCATACATACCTCAGGAATGCTCTCCAAAGAGGATGTAAATTTGTCAACGTATGTCTCCCATATGCTAAGTTTCACTGTGAAAGAAGCAATTGATGCAAAAGCACAACATAAATAAACAATGTATTGTATTTAAGCCTAATATAGGTAAAAAAGAACAAAAGAACAAAAAGAGAGGTTATCCTGTCTACACCTTCCTCCCACCCACCAACTCTCATTCCTCATGGAATTAGCCAAGCTCTGTAACATACACCATGCCGATATGATGGAGGCGGAGGGTAACACCCCCCCCCCAATATTTTCATACTTTAACTCACTATTTTCCACTCGAACAGAAGTCCCCCCCCAAAAAAAACACCAAACAAAAAAGTAATAAAATAAAATTAAAATAAAGATTTCTCTAAAGAATTCCTGAGATTCCAAGCACACAATGAAGTCATAAATAGGAAGGGGGGGGGGGGGGAGGGTTACAACCATGCCCCACATTGAGCACAGCAATATCATGGCAAACAACCTTCTCAAAAGAGATGATCACAGTGCGATATCTTTTCTTACCTGATAATGCCATTGCATTTGAGAATGCAAACTTCTCTAGCATCACAGCCTCCGTGTCTGCGCTCTCCTCCAGAATGATTGCGTCTTCCGTCAACTTGGTACCCTGACTGTCATTGAAAAAAAGAAAATGGTCAAGTAATAAACCACAAGGGAAACTGACTGAGTAAATTTTAGTTTGAACAAAGAAAAATTGACTAGAGCGGGACTTGAACATGCCACCTCCGGATTAACGTGCCGGCGCTCCACCAACTGAGCTATCTACAGTTGTGTAGCCCTAATGTTGGCAGTATCCTTATTCAGTCACTATTGATATTGACAAAATAGGGAGACTGTCATTTCGGACAAAAATATTTCGAGGGAAGTTTTCCATTATGACCATCTTTATACCATGTAAGTTATGAGCAAATCTGTGAACATTTATATTTCCCATCTTACCAATGTTGTGCACATCCTTGAAAAAATTCTTCATATTTAAAAAATGGAACCAAGTACAAACGGAAATAAATTGAATTGAGAATTTTGAATTCCTTTTATACTGACCTTCCATATAAGAAGTTGATGTGTTCATTTTCCCACGTCACCAGGGCAACCTCATAAGGGCGGAATTCATGCTTGCTGATCGATTTCAAAACCTTCTTCAACTGCAGAAATAAACCAAAAATAATAATTTAAAAAAAAATAATAATAGTACAGAACATTTATAATGCGCACAAATCCGCAAAAAAACGCCCATGGCGCATACAGAGCAACATGATCATAAAAAGCAACATACAAGTACATAATAGCAAACAAGATGCAATCATATGAATTACCAATGGAAAAACAGAATAAGCATTTACACATGATCCTGATGACCATTAGTGCTTTGCATGAGATGTGTTTTAAACCTGTTTTTGAATGTCTCAAGTGATTGAGAAGTACGAATATTATATTATAGGGAAGTGTGTTCCATAACCTGCGCGCCCCAATACTACTTTTAGGCTGTGTGCGAATTGGCGGCTACAGCTACGGCTACGGCTAGATATCCACGTCATCATGCATTGAAGTGTAGTATGTCCTTGGCAACACCCTTAGCAACAGTCGTAGCCAAAAGCTGTAACCGCCAATTCAAATATGGCCTTAGTTTCCACATGAACAAAAATCTACATGTAATTTAAGGTAATCAGGGATGAGATTTGCTGAATGTAACAATTCCTGAAAATGACTTGCCAGACCCAGAACCTCCCAGATATTACAATTAATGAGTACCAAAAGTACAAAACTCTAGGTTTTGGACATATTGTGGACAATTTCTTTCTCCCTTCAATGACTAAGAAAGCTTGAAGGATCGAGGAGATTTTGAGAAAATCCTGAAATCGGGAAAAATTGTGAGAAATCTCATGCCTGGGTAATTCCTGTGTACAGGAACAGTGACATAAATTCCTTGATACAAAAAACAACAAAGTTTAGATGAATGCTTTGCAGGACAGCAAATTGTTCTCTTAAAATATGTTATTCTTTGTTTTAAATATGGATTGACATTACATGTACCTACCGTAGAATCAGGAACGTTCCAAAATACAACAGAACCCTCACGGAAGAAAAAAACCTGTGCCGGTTCATTTTTATCCTCATCAGCATCTGAGGATATGACCTCCATCAAAAGAACGTCTTGGGCATCTGATTGAAAGGAACAAAATACTAACAATAATTTTTGAGTTTAACCATTTAGAGACCATTCATTAATGTATAGCCGTCACAATACACCCAGACATGGTTAACATTGTTGATTTTTCACTCAAGTTATTTTCAATAAAAAATGCTTGATATAAATAATAACAGTGGCTTCTAACAATAGCGCTCAAATCTGTCACTCAGTGACCGCTCATGGCACTCCAACATTATTACCCCTATTCAATGGGCCATTTGTTTCATTTCACTTATACCATTTCAGCTACCTGGGGATTATACAACCTGTTCTGCCAAGTATGCAGTGCACCAAGCTAAATCGTACATATCCCCGAGAAACCATCTCAACTCCTTAGGAGTATGCAGCACCGGCAGCTAAATGGGCGAACAGGTTGCTGATCTTTCACAAACTCTTACCTCACAGGTACCCATTTTCTCCTGGGTGATGAGAAGCAATTATAGCCAAGTGTCTTGCCCAAAGACTCAAGTGTCACGACCAGGTAGATTCAAACCCAACAAGGCCCAATTTCATGGCTCTACTTACCATTAAGCAAATAATTGGTGCTTAAGGAAGCAGGGAATTCCGGGCTTACCTCAAGCGTACTTCACAGGTTAGCAGGAAATGTTTGCTTGTGCACGCGCGTACTCCACATTACGAGGCATTTTCTGCTTACACAGCTAGGGCAGAAATTTGGTTCTTGCCCTGTAAACGAAGAAGGGTGATTGCAAGGGCAGAATTCGGCGGTAACCAGAGCCATGAAATAGGGCCCAGAATTTGTGTTCGACATGCTTAGACCGCTCAGCCACAACACACTACAAACAGGTGACCTTTAACCTATGACCCACCCTGTGGCATGGTGATAGACCTGAAGGGACCCTGAGACTGCAGGTCAAGACTGAGGTGTTCCAGATGATACTCCTCTGCTGTTGAGAAAGCTGTGCACAGCCAAGAATCCTGACAACAAGAAAATAATTTAAATATATGCTTTGAAAAGGTTCATTATATTTATCGGAAAAAAAGAGTAAAGTTGACTGTTTTAAAAAAGGGCCTGCAATTAAGCCGGCTTAGGCTTACTATATGAGCACTTCCAATTAAGCTGGCTTAGGCTTACTATATGAGCACTTCCAATTAAGCTGGCTTAGGCTTACTATATGAGCACTTCCAATTAAGCTGGCTTAGGCTTACTATATGAGCACTTCCAATTAAGCCGGCTTAGGCTTACTATATGAGCACTTCCAATTAAGCCGGCTTAGGCTTACTATATGAGCACTTCCAATTAAGCCGGCTTAGGCTTACTATATGAGCACTTCCAATTAAGCCGGCTTAGGCTTACTATATGAGCACTTCCAATTAAGCCGGCTTAGGCTTACTATATGAGCACTTCCAATTAAGCCGGCTTAGGCTTACTATATGAGCACTTCCAATTAAGCCGGCTTAGGCTTACTATATGAGCACTTCCAATTAAGCTGGCTTAGGCTTACTATATGAGCACTTCCAATTAAGCCGGCTTAGGCTTACTATATGAGCACTTCCAATTAAGCCGGCTTAGGCTTACTATATGAGCACTTCCAATTAAGCCGGCTTAGGCTTACTATATGAGCACTTCCAATTAAGCCGGCTTAGGCTTACTATATGAGCACTTCCAATTAAGCCGGCTTAGGCTTACTATATGAGCACTTCCAATTAAGCCGGCTTAGGCTTACTATATGAGCACTTCCAATTAAGCCGGCTTAGGCTTACTATATGAGCACTTCCAATTAAGCCGGCTTAGGCTTACTATATGAGCACTTCCAATTAAGCCGGCTTAGGCTTACTATATGAGCACTTCCAATTAAGCCGGCTTAGGCTTACTATATGAGCACTTCCATGGATGCAAAAGCAGGAATGTCTTAATGCTGCCAAGGTAATTGCTTCCTTGAAATTCCACTTCCACACCTAATTCTAGAATCAAAACAGGACAGTAATTTGCTACAAATCTCAACAAGAAATTCCCTACCATTTTCTTTTGAAAATGTTTTAAAATGTGGGCATAACTTACACGTGCCATGGTCATGGTAGCAAACTTCTTTTGAATATTTTGGCTTGAGGTGATTTTTGAGAAATGAGTGAAACAATAAGTTTTGATCTCACAAGACCAAAACTTGATGTTGAAAACAGTGAAAACATTAGACCCAGTAACTGGGGCGCTGTACTCCTTTTTTCGAAATTTTGACATCATCGGTCGTACTAGCGCCCCAGGAAGGCGTTGCACATATCAACGGGAATCCCTGATATCGCATCATTTTGAATACGGAAGCCACACAAAATGCCTCAGAACGACAAAAATCCCCAACAAAATAGCTTTAAAAACGCCTACTGGTTTCTTGATATGTCTAAGATGCAACAACAGGTATTTAAATGTACTCACGATTTTGTTTTGTGCTGAAATTTTACGTTTTTTGTCCAGTCGATCGGAGAAAATGGCAATCCTGCTATTAGCAGGATCGGGTCAACTATGATCTGCGACTTTTTCATCGTCGCGATGCATTCTGGGTAGTAGATTTAATCAACGACTGTTTACAGTCGCACTTTGCAGAAAAAGAAATGTGCAGAAACCGTAAACAGAAGCTCTATGAAAATGGACCCAGGCCTAACTAGTAAGGGGCCAGGCGGGGGTTGGGGAAGCCCCCCCCCCCCCACAAAACAAAATAATAATAATAACAATTAATTAATAATATTCATAATAATAATAAACAAACAAATAAATAAATAAGTTACTAAAGATAAATAAAATAATAAATTAATTAAAATTGTACAAAAAAATTGGGCTGCCTACACACAAATTGGTCTCACACAAAAAGTATGAGTTTTATCTTTTATAATAAAAAAAATGCAAAGGAAAACAGCTTATAGTCCGAGTCACCGAAATTGTGCCTCGAGACGGACACGAGTTGGACTGGGGAGTCATACAACACTGGCGAAACCTCGGGCTGTGACGTTGCAATATCGCCCCGTCGACGAATACATTGCCCATGCACACTGTGTGCACTCACTGTAAACAGTCGTTGATTAAATCTACTACCCAGAATGCATCGCGACGATGAAAAAGTCGCAGATCATAGTTGACCCGATCCTGCTAATACATAATAGCAGGATTGCCATTTTCTCCGATCGACTGGACAAAAAACG
This sequence comes from Leptasterias polaris, assembly GCA_037783415.1. Lineage (NCBI taxonomy): Eukaryota > Metazoa > Echinodermata > Asteroidea > Forcipulatida > Asteriidae > Leptasterias > Leptasterias polaris. The sequence goes on along the minus strand of JAZGTN010000003.1, from coordinate 5,633,803 downwards.
TAAAATTTCAGCACAAAACAAAATCGTGAGTACATTTAAATACCTGTTGTTGCATCTTAGACATATCAAGAAGCCAGTAGGCGTTTTTAAAGCTATTTTGTTGGGGATTTTTGTCGTTCTGAGGCATTTTGTGTGGCTTCCGTATTCAAAATGATGCGATATCAGGGATTCCCGTTGATATGTGCAACGCCTTCCTGGGGCGCTAGTACGACCGATGATGTCAAAATTTCGAAAAAAGGAGTACAGCGCCCCAGTTACTGGGTCTATGAAAACATAGGTTTTTTCACTAATTGTGACTCCAAAGACCAATTGGGCCTAAATTTCCGCAGGTTTGTTATTTCATGTAGAGTCACATAAAGTGCGGACTGGTCTTTGACAACTACCGATGTTGTACATGTTCTTTAATAAATAAAACCAGGAAAAATTCTGACAATATTATTTGAAAAAAAATAAAGAATTACTACCTTTTTCTCCCGTACACCCAACCTCGTTGGTTTCTTCGTTCTTGATCGAACGACAACCGGAGCACCAGTAGGCACCGCACTTTGCACTTTCCTCTGCGTCCTTCTTCCTATTAGTGGAGGAGACTTGCTTACAAAGACGATGGGCGTTTCTTCTTCATCCCCACTCTGAGAATGCTTCGTTCTTGCCGTCTGCGAAACTAACATCTTATGGAGATTGTTGGACTGAAAACATCTAGCTTTCACTCTTGCACACTTTGAGAGAATTGAAAAACATTTGCTGCTTGTTGTAGTCTGGAGTTGAAGATTATTGCAGTTGACTACGACACCTTGACATTGACGTCTCTGTAGTCCTTGTAGCACCTTCTGGGAGCTGAATCTTCTCTCGCCCCATTTTAATGGAATAGTTCCAGGATATCTTTGTGTCGTCGATAGAAAGCCGGAGGAGTGTTTCTGTGAGTGGTTACAACATGAAATACACAACCTGGCTAGGTTTGCTGAAGCCATCGTGTTGGTTTGCACCTCGGCCGACCGTCTGTCAATTAACAAGAAAAAAGGGAAAATTTAAAATATATATAATGTTTTCATGATTGTTTAGGATAAGAACAGAAAAAAGTAGTCAGAGCTGCATCAACTTTTCAATCAACAGTGATTAAAATGTATAGTCTTATCAACAGTTGCATGCAACATTAAATCCTTTATTTGCGCCTTCCTGCTTTGCTTATTATAACCAAAGTTCCCTACACACAAACTAATAGCAGACTCAGTCATTTCTGCGCAATTATGATTGAATTTCTCCGTATTATTGATTATTGTATCTTGACATGGGGACCTGCCATTCCAAAGCTAGATGCATATTATCTGTGCCGAGGGGTCTGATACACTAGTGTAATCAAGACGTTCAAGTCCTGTTATTCACAGAGTGTGAATTCAAATTTCCAGCTTTGCTTGTCCAATGCTTGTGTGTTCTTTGGTTGAGACATAAAGCTTGGCCACACATGTGGGGCTATCCTAGTCCTAGAACTATAATGAGGTTCCTCTATATGGTCTCCAGATATCAGATATAGCAGAACAAACCTCACTATAGACCGATAGATAGTTCTACTTCTAGTAGGGCATGATGTAGGGTAGGTTTACCCCAGCCCCAGTGTTTCTAGTTCATTGCAAGCAACCTCGTCTACCAAGCTGCAGTTTTCTCAGAGACAGAGAATTGTTTTTTAGCTCACTTCTGAAGTTTTAGGCATCCTTGGTTTCATAGCCAGAAATTCATAATGATATTGCTCAGTAATCAATCATTCTCATTGTTTGGCTAAACTCTATTGAGGCTTTTTCAGCATATTGTTTTAACACCTCAAGCGCAAATCTTCTTTTTCATTTTAGTTAATACATAGTAGGGCCTACCCTATACATCAAAAACAGCATCAGTAAGACAGTATCAATGAGGCAATCTAGACATTATTCAATCATTTACAAAATTACATCATCATACAAAAATGACACATCCAGCGTATGATGATACAGATCCCAGATGGAGCTTTCTCTATGGTTCCAGTCAGTACACAATGAGTTGGCAGTTGTCTCACAATACTTAGTAATATTATAAACTTGTTCATTCAACCCAATTTGCCAAAGCACATCAAGTCTCCTTCTTCAACCTGCCCCCTTCTTACTACGATCGAGCACCTTAACTAGACCCCTGTTGGTAGTACTGTTGGGCGCAAACTTCACTCCTCGCGCAAACTTCAGCCTCCGCTGAGCGCGCAAACTTGGTCATTTTTCTGTGATTTTTTTCAAACATCAAACTTTGATTTAATGGATCTTTATTTCTAATGATGCTATCATAATGTCATTGTTCAGATGCTATCTTGATGGAGGTTCAATTGTCTGATTGATTTCAAGGTTTAGCTCAGTTTCATTTTAAAGTTATGCTGCAGAGAAGAGTTTGAAGGAATACCACAAACTTCATCCGCACACGCAAATTTGCCGCACGCAAATTTCACTCCCGCAAGCTTGAAGTTTGCGCGGCCCATCTTGAAGATTGCGCGCGCAAGCTTCAAGCTCTGAGCATGTGTGCAGCATGTGTCAACTTTAATATCACGAGAGGGCAGCAGATATTATTTTTGGAAATAATTATTTTTGCCACGTTCGAATTTTTTCCCCAACCAACACTTGAGGGCAGCAGATAGATTTAGTGGGAATCATTTTGTTATCAAAACTATGGAGACTGTCGTCTGCCGAGAATCCTACAGTTCCCAAAGTGTTCCTCTGAGCTACAGGAGGAATCAAGATGGGACGATTGAAGTGTCCAAAGAAGGAAAGAATCTGGCTTTCAGTTCATTTGCCCAGACATTCAGGGTAAGGGGGAAAACGGTTGCTATAGATCGATAATTTTATGACTCTTGAAGTTGAACTGAGCTCATCAGCGCCGCCTTTCATTTTTCAAGCTTTACTTTCCTTAGCGTGCTTAGCCTTAGGTTTTTCTTTATTGATTAAAGTTAACTCGGCATTGACACAGCAGATGAATTATAATTCTTTGATTTGCCCTCATTAAAAGTAAACATACATACGTTATGCAACGATACGATCGATGTTGTTATTTATAAATTATTGTGTCACACACACAGACAATGACATTGACATCATAAACAACAGCATCAAAATGATCAAATGAACATCAATCATCAGGGATAAGACCTGTCATTTTAAGGGTATTCTCATTTAAAACACTTAATAGTTTAAGACTACGCAATGTTTAGTATTCACTCAGTCTCTTGTCTCCGACCTAGCTAGGCTAGGAACCAGAGACTGTCAATACATGCCAACATTGGGTTTCTTTTTCTGCTTTGGTTCTTTACCAGTTTACATGTACCTACATTTAAAATAATCACAGCTAGCTCAGTATTATTACTATTGATGGTAGGATGATTCCGATTGTAGACCTTACTCTAGATCATTGGTTTTTCTATTGTGTAATTGAAATTAGGAAATTAAAATTTAGTGACAATCAAATAACATAGGTAGTAATAAGTGTCTATCTAGCACAAGGACACATGTGTCATTCGAATCCACACTTCGATGACTTGGCCATCAGAACTGAAGTTTGATGCAGGAGACTGCTATGCCATGATACAACACGACCAGATTTATGTTGGTTTTTTATAATGAATGTTTTTGTCTTTTTCAGACTGTTTTTCTGCCACAGGGGTACCCAGAGAGCGTTAGCGAGGATTACTTGGCTTACCAAATATGGGACACAATTCAGGTGAAGTGATGGTCGATTAGAGGCACTAAGACAGCCAGGAACTAACTGTCAAGAAGTTGGCTAAGCTGAAATTGGTTCAAATGCATCGGCATCAAAACTTTTTTTATATAAAAACATACTGATCAAAAGTAGTTATTGAAATATTGAAAAATGGGAGGGTAGAATAATCCATTATAATGACACTAGGTGGCAGCAGACTTACCAGGTAGGTAATTTTTTGTGGGAGGTGTGAACATGGTCAGAACAATGAAGATTTACTCATTAATTCTTTGCCATCTAGCTCCCTCAAAAATCCCCAATTGTTTGCGATTTATTTCTATTTTATGAAAGCAGTTTTTTTGTTGAGATGTCAATGTGTCCTAACGGAATACCTTCTCCTAAACAGATGAATAACCTTTGACATCAATATCATTTTCTTCAGGCGTTCTGCAGCAGTATCACAGGAACCCTAGCAACCCAAGCCATGCTGAAGGGAGTAGGAGTGGGTGATGTAACAGCCACTGCTGCAGCAGCGACCATCACATGGCTGTTGAAAGGTCTCAGACCAAACTTGCTTACCATGGATACAGTTTGCTCAGCAGAGGAAATGGGTTCCTGCTAAAAGTCATGTGATGAATACTCATTAGAACTGGTTCCTCCGTTTCTTTCTTTCTTTGCTTAGCAAGTAAATCTTATAAGCAATTTTTCTGTTCAGCAGCTCCTTGCAATTGGATTCAGGGCCCAATTTCATATAAGTACGTTAAGCAGAGAATTTCCTGCTCAGCAACAAATTACAAAGGAATCAGTCACAGACAGTATGTGGTGATTTTGGCTGGTAACACAGGTTTCTGCAAAGAAAGATTTTTCTGTGCTAATTAATTAGGGTGCTCAAGATTCTTTAAAACTCATTGAAGATTTCAAACAGTTTTTGCATTTGTCTTTCTTTCCAATCGGATGTAATATTGTAGAGTGAGAGAGTGACACCAAGGCTTCCCTGGAAACAATTTAGGATGGATTCAGATTTGACAGATTTGGTTTTAAAAGAACTGGCGAGTGCAGTGAAGCTTCTTTGGTCCTTCCTGTGAATGAGTGGTTTGCAATAAACTGCTGTATTTTTTATATATTTCAGATGGAACAGGGATGTGCGGTCGTATTGTGTTCGCATGGTATCAAGGGTAAGCTAAGATGGGAGACATTTGTAGACACTAGGTGGCAGCAGACTAATCGGGTAAATCCATCGATCTTGAAAATATGCGCATACTCAAAACTATGAAACAATGGAAATTTACCTGGTAAGTCTCCGCTACCTAGTGTCCCCATAAGTCTCCCATGCAGACAACATCATAGGGTCAGTTATAGGGTCAGATTGAGATGTGATCGATAGAAAGCTCTTAAGATAAAACACTTTCCCTGAAATATGTTGTCCGTCAAATTCTTACCTTTGTTCTGCTCTTGACCTGTCAGCATAAATTGTGCGCTCTCCAACAAATAAACATGCAGATATTCCAGAGGGTGGGCACGGGTGGCTAATGCGTAAAGCGCTCGTCTGTCGCCACTGTGGCCCTGATTCAAGTTCTGGCTTAGAAAGCCATAATGTGAGTAGAATTGTGGGTTGGTTCTCTGCTGTACCATTAGGGTTTTCCTCCCGCCGGAAAAATCTAACACTTTCGATCTCTGACCGTAAATATGGGTTCATTGGGCTGGCTGTCAAGTGTCAATAGGTGCCTTTACATGGCTGTGGCTTGACCATGTTGTAGCCACGTCCTTTGCAATTCAGCTTCTCATCTGCAAGTAAAGATAGTTGGCCTCCAAAATTACAAATATTATTTAGTGTCAAGTCTTTCAGGTAAAACCTCAAATTATAATAGCTCAAGTGTCGAGTCTTTCAGGTCGGTCTCAAGTCGTTGTAGCTCAAGTATCAATTTGTTTTAGGGCAAGTCTCATGGCAAGTCCCAAGTTCCAAAATAATGTGACTCAAGTCCAAGTATCCGACTCAAGTCTCCAGGCTGCGCATACCCAAGTAAGATGTACTACCATACCTTTGCCAGATTTGGCTTCAAGGCAAGGGTGGGGGTTGGTAGGCAATATGATTTAAGTCTGAGATAAGGAAATGTGATCAAGAAAACACCTTCAAGTTCAGTGTATTTTCTATTCCTTACTACAGATCAAGTCTTGACTGTGATGCAAAGCGATGGAGGTAGGTACGGGGCATTAGCATTTTTACTATAGTTTGTGTTTTGCTTTGCAGTGATGCTTTGTTGGTATACAATCTGGAATATGTCTCATTCTGTAGCTTCAGTTATCCCATGCAGGTTATTTTAAGATGTTCCAAATGATACAGTCTTGTGTTCTGTACTCCAAATCCTATTCTGTAGCCCCTGTGATCTCATGCAGGTTATTGGCAGATTATCTGAATGATTCAGCCATGTGTTCTGTATTCTAGAGAACATCTCATTCTGTAGCCTCTGTTATCCTTTGCAGTTTATTTGCTGATTAGTCTGAATGATACAGCTATGTGTTCTGTACTCTAGAGTATACCTCATTCTGTAGCCTCTGTTATCCAATGCAGGTTATTTGCTGATATTCTGAATGATACAGCTATGTGTTCTCACTGTTCTGTACTATAGAGTATACCTCATTCTGCAGCCTCTGTTATCCAATGCAGGTTATTTGCTGATATTCTGAATGATACAGCTATGTGTTCTCACTGTTCTGTACTATAGAGTATACCTCATTCTGCAGCCTCTGTTATCCAATGCAGGTTATTTGCTGATATTCTGAATGATACAGCTATGTGTTCTCACTGTTCTGTACTTTAGAGTATACCTCATTCTGCAGCCTCTGTTATCCAATGCAGGTTATTTGCTGATATTCTGAATGATACAGCTATGTGTTCTCACTGTTCTGTACTCTAGAGTATACCTCATTCTGTAGCTTCTGTTATCCAATGCAGGTTATTTGCTGATATTCTGAATGATACAGCCATCTGCATTGAGTTAATCTCACCATTATTCCCGTATTACTTCACTGCAATCGCCTGCATCTCTGGACTACTCAAGGTAACGACTCCATTGAGTAGATTATTAGTTTCATTATCAAGTAATAAACCAAAAGGGAAACTGACTGGGGAAATTTTAAATAATTTGGGATTGAACAAAGAAAATTTGATTACAACGAGACTTGAACCTGCAACATCCGGATTAACGTGCTGGCGCTCTACCTAGCCCTAATGTTGGTGGTCTCCCTATTTTGTCAATATCTTTATTCGGGGTGCCAGTCAGAAGCCATTCAACCTGTAACTGCATTTTAGCCAGGGATCACACCCACTTTTATGAAACCTCAGAAGTGGCAGCAGAGGGATCACCTTAAAGAGATGCAACTTTTTATTTCAAGTAGTAAAAGTTGCAAAGTTAAAATCACAAGGGAAATCTGACTATCGGTTATTCTGTTTTGTGATCTGTTTTGCTCGAGGGTCTTTCCTCTTTATGGGAAAACAAAGTTCCATTTAAAACCTGTGCTCAAAACACAAGCAATGACTCCATCTACCTGCTCCCAGCCCCCTCAAAAAGAAAAAAAAGCAACAACAAAAAGCCAATGGAATCATAGATCAATGACATTACTAAAAACAAATCAAAAAAAAACAAACAGAAAACTGCCTGCATAACTTTAACAAACTTGCATCACATAACCTTGTGTACTGCTTTTATATAAACAGTCTATCGTTGGTGTGGCAGGCGGGGCAACGAGGGCAGCATTGACGTTACATCAGGCAAGAAGAAACAACATGGCCGACGTCAGCGCCAAAGATGGTAGTCAGGTAAGTAGAGATCGGTCAGGTTAAATATCTACACCTAAAAAATAAAAATGCAAAACTATGAACAGATTAAATGCAGCATCTACATGTAGGTATAATACATTATTGGTTTAATGGCAAAGTTTTAACTCTGAAAGATTGGGTGAGAAGTTTTAGACTTTTCTCTGAAATCAGACCTTTTTTTGTATGTCTGCCTGGTGACAAAAAGTATCTGCTATTATCTCTGAATAATTTTAGTTATCACAGAAGCAGGAGTGGAATACGGAAAAATATAGCAGTTCTGCGTCCCATATCCATTGAGGCTGAAGGCTGAGTTGGATATGGGTCACTGGCATGCTTTTTTTTTCTGTATTCCTTGAGCGCTCTACATTTTTGTTGATGGCGATTTTTTTCCCCCCATTTTCTTCTTTTCAGGAAACCTTAGTGAACCTGGCAGCTTTAGTGGTGGGTCTTTTCGTAACTCCGATGGTTTCCGGTAATCCATTGTAAGTTAAGCCGTGATCAAACCAAACTTTATTCTTTGTAATGGGGGGGGGGGGGGGGTGGTTTAATGGAAGGTTTAAGATAATTCAACAGCAATTTTAATATGAAACTTTCACAGGTCATTGTTTCTAGATTAAATTAATCAACAATGACTGACAGTACGTGCCGAGGCTGAGCGGTCTAGAGCATCAAACTCATTTTGCTGATAGCTGAGTTATCAGAGTGTGGGTTCGAATCCCGGTCGGGTCATGACACTTGTGCTCTTGGGCAATAGACCCTCCCCATGAAATATGTAAATTGCAAATTGGGCGTGTGCACTAACATTTTGGTTGGCAAAATGATGGAACATTGCGCCCGTTTGTATTGGGCTAATGGTCGGGTGACGCAGACGCGTCTGCTTAGTGCACATCTCTATGGCATTTGCCAACCAATAGTGTCTGTACGCATGCATGAATGTAATTAGCATATTTCATGGTAAGGGTCTATTAGACACTCGACTATGAATACTTCTCATCACACCTCCCTTGAAGTATTTTTGCCTGAAATGCTATAGTTTTTTAGAAATCATTAAAACAGATGTGAGACCAAATTTTGGATGTTTGAAAACAGTGAAATTATGAGTTTTTTTTTGTCTGGCTATTTTATTGCGACTCTGATGACCGAATGAGTGTAAAATTTCACTGGCTTGTTATTTTTTGTGTATATGTTGGGTCACTTAAAGTGTGGATACTGGTCTTTGACAATCACCAGTGTTTGCTGTGTGCTTTAAGGGTTTATTTGAGTAGTCAAACTTTCTAATCCCTTATTTCAGCAGACATGGCCTTTTACAAAAATAGATAACATTTCTGAAAAAAGGAAATTTATGTGTCGTTTTTATTTCTACAGATTGACTTGGTTCCTGTTCTTTCTCTTCACATTCTTCCATCTGTACGCAAATTACCGAGCCGTAACCTGCGTGGTGATGAACACACTCAATCAAGCTCGGCTACACATCATCATGAAGGAGTACCTGACCACTGAGTTCAGACATATTCTAAGCCCCGCTGAAGCTAATGCAAAGGAGCCTGTATTAAGGAGTAAGTGTCAATGTTTGAAACCAACATTGTGGCGTGTCGTGGCCAAGCGGATAAGGGCATCGGACTCATTCGAGCTCTGTTGTTTCTGATCAGCAAAGTGTGGGTTCGAGACGCCAGTCGTGACACTTGTTTCCTTAACTGTTATTGCTGCGTCCTTTGGATGGGACGTAAAGCCATAGGACCCGTGTGTTGTGTAGTGCACTTATCTTATTAAGAGAAGGGGTTCGTCCCGGTGTTCCTCAGTTGATCGGCTGCATATTGCGCCGCAGCACCTTGTAAACCATTGTGCTTTGTAAAGGAATAGGTCTCAAATCTTCAAAACTTCAAAACGTAGCTCCGCATTCCTTGCAGGAACAAAATACTGAGCGCTTCGATACACCCATCGGGTGTGACAAAGTGCTATATAAGAACTCAGTATTATTAACATTTAACATCTAGCTAGAATTGGAATAGACTGTGCAAGATATCACATGTAATCATACATTGGTAAAGAACAAAACTGAAATTAATCAACTGATCAATTAGCTCAGAACACCATAGTACCGTCTATCAATGACGCCCATGTGGGGATCAGGTTGACTCAGTGGTTTGTTTCCCTGCCTTTCACCCCTGTGGACTTCGGTTCGAATCCCACCTCAGACCTGGAGCCTTGCATGTGGGTTTGGTTTTCAGTCCCTACCTGATTTCCATGGGTTTTCATCGCCACATCTAAAACTGATATTACCTAAACATCCTCTCTTACATTTATCTTTATGCCTTCAGGGCCCAATTTCATAGAGTTGCTTAAGCAGAGAATGTTGCTTAACCATTTTCTGCTTAGCATAAATGAGCAGGCTACAGTCACAAATTGTACATGTGACATGGTAGTTTGGCTGGTAACCTTATTCTGGTAAGCCAAATTTTGTTGTGCTTAGCTACTTTTTGTGCTTAAGCAGCTCTATGAAATTGGGCCCAGGTCAAAGTGCAAGGCATTTGTGAGGGTTTCTTTGGTTCCATTACCCAAAAAGCATTTGTGACAATTGTTTGCTTAGCGCCAGGCCGCACACACTACCCAACAATCACAATATCAAGGACTTGTCTGCCTTTTTTTTGTAATGGGATTTTAATTTGACTGACTTGTGAGTGCATGTTCGTGGTCATAATTGGTCAGTGCATGGATCAGACAGTTATTTAATATTTACCAATAATTTATGTAGATATGCTTAGATGAGAGTTACTACGTTTGTTTGCACAACTCGCAAAAACGTAAAAGAATAAACACCACTAAAAGGTAGTTATTTCAATAGGCAAATCATTACTAAGAAGCAATCAATAATGGCCCGTTTGTTTCGTTTTGCCCGTAGGGCTACCCAGACCACTGGAAGTCAACCTTGGTGTTCAATTCGGCCAGCTGTGTAAAAGGTATTGATGTTGTGTGCGGGTGTATACAACAAATGCATTTAGGCAAATTGATTTTCTACACAACCTGATTACCGATGAATGCTTGGTTTCGTTTTACCATCATTAAACAAAAAACCTGTTCACATCAAATTTGAAAGCAAATTTATAAATTTGAATGTGGTTGGAGTAGTTAGAAATGTCATTAACATAAGCCTAATGGGTTTTTTCAATTGGAACAATCTGTTTTCAAATTATTGTTGTTTAAAGTCTCGGGGAGTTATTTTTGGTTCAGTGAGTGATGGAAGGTACAAGTGCTTTCAAAAACTAAAGTTCTGAAGGCCCAATTTCATAGAGCTGCTTAAGCACACTAAAAGTCTGTAACCCCCCCCCCCCCCCCAAACAAATTCATTTTACCAAAATAAAGGTTACCAGCCAAAGTCACTATCACGCATGAACAACCTGTGACTGGGATCCTGCTAATTTTTGCTGAGTAAAAATGTTTTAATAAATTAGGGTTAGACACAGAAAAGTTAACTACAGCGGGACTTGAACCAACAACCTCTGGATTAACGTGCTGACACTCTACCAACTGAGCTATTTAGCCCTAAGAGTGGCAGTCTCCCTAATTTGTCAATATCTTTGTTGGGGGGGGGGGGGGGAGTCAGAAGCCATTCAACCTGTAACTGTCACTTAGCCAGGGATCACAATGATTGGAAAATGAAACCAAGCATTCAATGACAATTAGGCTAAGTAGTAAATCAATTTGCCACAATGCAAGTGTTTTGAAACACTCAGGAGGCGGTCAATGGAACTGGCTCATTATAGCTTCAGGAAACACTGACCTTTCAATACCATTCAGCCGGCCTTCTCAAGATAATCTTTTTTATGACTATTTATATAGTTATTAATTGTTAATTATCAAAAATACATTGATTAGTTTTTGAATGTGAAAGCTCACAGATTAATAAGTTCATACCACAGGCCTGGAGTTTCATCTTTGAGAGGGCAAGGCCATTCTCATTTTGCAAATGGCACTTCCATTGGAAAATCTTAAAGGTTATGGGAGTCTTTTGAAGGGGCACTGGAGGCCAAGACCAAGGGCAACAGAGGCCATGACCTCCGTGGCCTCCGTGTAATTCCAGGCCTGATACCAGTAGCAATCCTTCTAAGTCTGTCTGCAGAACTATCAAAGTTGGGATACTAGAAAGTCCCTCACAAAATCACTGCAAGTTTATTCTTGATTGCTACAATCGAAATAAGCTCTAGATATGAATGTACAGAATCTGTGACAACAGATAAAGCATTTTGTCATTTTCCCTAAAACAGGATCGCATAAATTGATGAGATTTTCACAGGTTTATTAAAAACTGGAGAATGGAAAATACTTGACTCTTCCAAAAACTGATTACATGACAAACATTTAAACAAAGGTCTTAAAATCCCTCCCTGGGTTTCTCTAAATCTTCAAAACTTATTGATTATTTTTGTATTGACATATCTAGGTGGTCAGATATGGAGCAATGCGCTTACAGCAACAACAATGAAAAGTACTGGCTTGGCCTCGATAGAGGAACAGGTATGTTTTTCATATTTCGTAGCTCAATTCAGAATTGATTAATCAAAGGTAGGTGTGCATCGGCTGACTTCCTCATTTTGGGTTTCTCAGCTGTGCCTTTCAAAATGAAAAGCACAGTATGAAGTCTTGCAGTGCCTGGCACTTTCCTCTTCTTTCTTTGAGAAGCTGCAGTTGCATGTCTGCAAAGGGGTGAGGGGGATGGGGGTGCAGCGTCCACATCCAGCTTGCTTTCATTTAAACAGGCTGTGTTGGATTGATTCTGAACCGCATTCACACTAGAAATGTTTTCCTCTGTATTATGTTTATTTCTATAAAAAGGAATGGTGTTGATTTTTTTCGAATTGTGCAGTTGGTTCCATTGTGCAGTAGATTCCATTGGGAGAAATAAACAGAATATCAAAATAGTTTTTCGAAAGTTTCCTGAAGAATGATAAACAAAACTGGCTTAAAAATCCAGAGGTTAGACTTAATTAATACTTGCATCGGGGATAAAGAACAATAATTTGGTTCTACCATACACTGATGTGTGTTAATCACTGTATACTCGGTGCTTTCCCAAGTTTGGCGAGGAAAAAAATGTACAGGCATATTACTCGATTGGGATTCGAACCGATGACCCCTACATTTTAACCAAATCTCATCACCGGGCACGCTTGGTGGTCGAGTGGACAAAACATCTGCTCTATAATGCAGGGGTCGTGGGCTTCAAATAATTTATCACCAGTGTATGATGCCTGTAGATTTTTTTTCCCACAGAACTTGGGGGGGGGGGGGAGCACTGAGTATACTGTTCTTATCACACCGAGGCTTAAAAGTCCTTTGTCTTGATGCAAAGAATTCCTGCACAGCCAGCAGGAGAATTTGTGTAAAGGCAACATTACCAATTCAAGTAATGATTGCTCACATTGTTGTCCAGGGTCCATCAACATCCTACTCCACCGTGACTGCACCGGTCAAGACATCATCAAGGCTTGTTTCCAGGCTGAGATTATCATCAATACTGAGAACCAAGACACATCCACACGGTATTTTATTATAAAGGTATGTACTATGTGTTTAGTATGTATCCAATGTTCGGTAGTGGGTCTGGTGGTTACAGGGGTGTAACCAGACATTTTCATCTGGGGGGCATGTGGGGGCAAAGACACAATTTGGGGGGGGGGGCTATTTGATGTATTGAACCATTCGATTGTTAATTTTTTCTCATGAGGGGCAGGAGGGATGGGGGAAGGGTTCTGAGAGTAGGGGGGGGGGGGGCTTACGCCTCTACTGTTTGCCACTGGTAAGACATCTACTCTGGTTGCTTAACCAGAGGGAAGAGGGGAAGGGGCTTGAGCCCCCTGCTCAGAATCCTTGCCCCTCTTCCAACCTCCCTACCCCCAAATGAGATCAAAGAAAAGTAAACTATAAATGTGTATAAATTCCTATGGCAAAAATGGAAACTTTATTTAAATCAATTTTGTTTTTACTTTGTGACCCAATCGTGCTTGGAATTTCTAGTTTTTCCTGTTTGTGAGTATTGCGGTTTTAGGAAGTGCGTGCTCACAAAATGACCGTGTTCTAACTCAGACTGTCAGCAATGTAATTCAATACTTTTTGTCCAGTAAACTTGTACACATTGCAATTAACAGGTAAAGTTTAAAGCCTCCAAATTATTTCTTTGCCCCAACACACCCTCCTCCCCCAACCAAATGAGAATGTCCAATCATACCACCGATCTGCACTATAGTCCTAAGTGATTCACACAAGCTACAAATGTTCAATTTATCCTTTTCAGGGAGAGACAGTATATTGTGAAGATTCCGGTAAACATTACACAGGTAAGTTTAAACAACAGTACTGGGTGCAGTCATTGCTGCTGCCACACATTATTACTGCTCCTGTAGTTATTCCTTTTAAAGGCCCTGTACACTATTGGTAAAATCGAAAAACACAAATGTTACAGATTCACACATAACTTACATGGTTTAAAGTAAGTAATGGTAGAAAGGGTTCCTTAAAATATTTCTGCCTAAAATGCTATCGTTTCTGAGAAATGAGTAAAACAATAGTTTTTATCGCGCGCGATAATAAACTCGATGTTTGAAAAACAGAAAACACATAAGGTCTCTTTTCACTATTTTCTCGTGACCTCGATGACCAATTGAGCTCAAATTTTCACAGGTTTGTTATTTCATGTATGTGGTTGATTACACAAAACATGAACACTGTCTGTGATTATTTTGTCAGCTCTGCCAATCCTGTATAATACCTTTAAAGGCAGGTTATTCTTTTGGTAATTTTCAAGGACCAGTATCCTCACCTGGTGTGTCACCTGGTGTGTCACCTGGTGTGTCACCTGGTGTGTCCCAACATGTACATAAAATAGCAAACCTGCAAATTGTTTGGCTCAATTGGTCATCGAAGTTGCAAGAAAAGAGTAAAAGAAAAAAAAAATCCTTGTTGCATAGAATCGTGTTTTTCCAGATGCCTGAAGCCTTTCTTCATGCCTGAAGCCATTATCAGATTCAAATTTTTGGGTGAAAATTTGCTTATTGAGTGGTGTGTCCTAAAGTGGTTTTTTGTATTTTTATATATACTTTTCACACCAGGAAATGGAATTTCATGTGCATTTTAACATGACTAATAAAACTTTGAATTGAATTGAATTCTGTTAATTAGACGATATGAACTTGATCGATCCTGAATTGATAAAGACAATGTACGTTGGTTTTCAACCTATTAACTGTTAGTCTGATACATGTACATGTCCAGCTGAACTCCTTCCTGGGTGACCATCTGGTACAAGACTTTATTGTTTTGCTTACGCACCAAAACAAAGGTTGAACCAAGGTATGCTATCACTTTGAATGGGAGTGTTGTAACTAACAACAATATGTCAATGCCATAGATCCCACCTTGTTTGTAATATTCCAGATCTGAGTTTCTTGTACGTGGGAAAAGGCCAGATCTAATAAGGGGTTACCTCCTGACAACTATAAAGCACTTCAAGATCTTGGTATCTCGGTATGCATAGTTTTTGCATACCTGCCAACTGTTCCTGTTTTTCCCAGGACTTTCCCAATGTGTGGTTTTAAAAACACCTATTAAAACCAGGAAGTCTAGATTTTCACAAGTCAACAGCTAAGTTCAGCTGCTGCAGGTCTAAATAAAACCAAATCCTGAACCCTAAATTGGACCTCTGGGCAGCTCAACACTAGACTTGATTCAAGTCCCTTTCTCGTGCGAGGTTCCTAACGTAACGCGCCAGCATGCAGCCACAGAATACCAGTGCGCCCTCACCGACAAAATGTAGTTATTTATGCGGTGGCGATCAAGGGACTTGACGGGGTCGTTTCCTACTCCACGCATTTGAATAGAAAAATCTCCCCAAATGGGGAGATGTACAAATCCAATGGGAGCGTGGAAGTGCCGCCCCTTTCATTTAGTATTCATCTTGCTCTGTGACGTTTGTATCATGTATCTATGGACGTAAGCATCTCCAGAATGGCTGCCGGGCGGAAGAGGGGGTGGGTGTTTTAAGTCGCTAAATTGCATTTGTCAACAATTCAAAGTATGCATTTGCAAACAATACCAATCCCAATGTATACGTAATATTAACTTGAATTCAAATAAATTTGTAGTTTTTATATATATTCATGCATTTCGATCCTCGACAAAGTACTTTACCACCCCCGCAAATAAAAAAATCAACGAGTCTTCTTTTTGAACGCGTTTGATTGGACAACAAGTAATGCGCCATAACTTTGCATATTCGTAAGTGAATAAATTTACATATCAGGCAACTGCGGGTTCGTCAAGTCCCTGTCCCGCGCGCGGAACAGGTTGGGGAATGCAGAGCGCAAAATAATAGTTTTCTGACGATGAGGCAAGGAAGGGCCTTGCACGGGATTGGGACTTGAGTCAAGTCTAGCTCAACACTGGCCCCCTGTCATTGAACAATTTGCTTCGCCTCTCATTCTGCTATGCCTGCCTTTTTCAAACGTTGGCAGGTATGCTTCCCAGAGTCCCTGAAATTAATTTCTTCAATGCTCCTGGTAGCGATCTCTACCCTGAGGCAATGGTGGCATCGAGGCAATGACCAGTGGCATCGTGGCAATGACCAGTGGCATTGAGGCAATGACCAGTAGCATTAAGGCAATGGTGGCATCGAGGCAATGACCAGTGGCATTGAGGCAATGACCAGTGGCATTGAGGCAATGACCAATTGCATTGAGGCAATGACCAGTGGCATTGAGGCAATGACCAGAAGCATTGAGGCAATGGTGGCATCGAGGCAATGACCAGTGGCATCGTGGCAATGACGTGGCATCGAGGCAATGACCAGTGGCATCGAGGCAATTACCAGTGGCATTGAGGCAATGACCAGTAGCATTGAGGCAATGGTGGCATCGAGGCAATGACCAGTGGCATCGTGGCAATGACCAGTGGCATTGAGGCAATGACCAGTGGCATTGAGGCAATGACCAGTGGCATTGAGGCAATGACCAGTAGCATTGAGGCAATGGTGGCATCGAGGCAATGACCAGTGGCATTGAGGCAATGACCAGTGGCATCTAGGCAATGGTGGCATCGAGGCAATGACCAGTGGCATCGTGGCAATGACCAGTGGCATTGAGGCAATGACCAGTGGCATCGAGGCTATGTCCAGGGTGATTGAAGACAAATTTACCAGAACAGTATGTAAACTTGCGACCTTCATCATGTTAATGCAGAGCTGGCAGGTTCATATCCAGTTCTAGTTAATTTCTCTTTGTTAAGTGGAATTGTTAATATCCAATATTTCTGCAGTTACTTTCAAATCAGAACAAAATTCGACTTTTGTCTTTCAGCTGATCGTGCAATATCGGGACAGGAAAACAGCTGGGAGGTGGTCAGATTGGCCGGGCTCATGGCAGATGACCTGTACCCACGATTCATCGCCCAGTTAGAGAGTGCCGGCTGGGTCATAGGTCATACGTTACTAGGGCCCAATGAGTGGAGGGCTGAGTGGAGTATGACTGGGATCCAGGAAGGGAAAGCTTCCAAGAGTCTCTGATCGGTGGAACGACCCCTGACTTCCTGTGTCTCAGAAATAAGTCCGCTAACGGAAAGTACGTTTAACTGATGTATAGACGATGTGACCTCTGACGTCATTTGAAAATCATAACATGATGCGCGCGCATGTCGCCGGGCAAAACCTTCGTGTACTTGACAGCCAGCTAGAAAGTACACGCAATATTACCATGACTACGCGTCTTTTTGCCCGGCGGAACATGACTTGGACAACAGACTTGTCAACAGAGGGCGGTTTGAATGTAAACAGAGGTCACATCGTCTATATATATGTCATAAACATTCATGGAGTAACAAACCTGTGAAAGTTTGAGCTTAATTGGTCGTGGGAGTGACAATAAAATAGTGAAAAAAACCATCACAGTTTTCGCTGTTTACAAATATCGGAATTTGGACTCGCGAGACTGCACTGAGGTTTCTCAAAAACTTAAGCATTTCAGGTAAAAATATTTCAGGGGGAGTTTTCTACTATGACCATCTTCAATACCATGTAGAGTTATGTGTAAATTTGTGAACATTTGTCCTTCAATCTTACCAATGTGGTTCATACCCTTTAACCCTCCTACTGTTCGCAATATTTTCAAGTGAGTTGACCAACCATTTGAAACCATTCAACTGCCAAAGTTGTGTATGGTGGCACAACTGTGCACAGAACTAACTGTGTACTGTGTACATGCATTCCCTCATGGTATCATATTGCAAGGCTGGCATAGCTTATCTATCATTCAAAACCACAGTGAATGGTATTGAATGGTCAGACAGCAAGAGGGTTAATCATACCAGAGTCTTACACAGCGTACGTATCAACATTGTACCAATAAAGTAGGCGAACAAAGAGAAACTTAAGATAGGTTATTTAATTTTTGTATTTATGAAACCGAATTGTGTTGCACCTTATAAAGGTTTACAAGGTGCTTCGGCGCACTCAGCAGCCACTGCCAGACACACCAGGGAAAACCGCTTCTCTTTACATGCACTACACAATGTATGACCCCTACGGCTTGCTCTATGTCCCATCCGAAGGACGAAGCAATAATGGTCGAGTGTCTTGCTTAAGGACACTAGTGTCAAGACCGGGACTCGAACCCACATTGATCAGAAACATCAGACCTTGAGTCTGGTTCGCCTGACTGCTTGGCCACGACACGCCTGCTTTTATAAAGTATGTGCCGCTGGGTCCCCTTGCAAGTTTCAAATAGCACTCGGTATACAGTGGTTTGTAATAATAAAATATCGATAAAAAGAACAACTCCATTTAATTACACAAATTTGTTGATGGAATTTTCTTTCTTTTCAAAGTTTCAAAATAATGTTGTTCTTTTATCTGAAATCCTGTTGTTATGTTGGTTCTACTACTTATTTTGTTTTTCTGTTCACATGCCTTAATTTCTTGTTTTGATAAATAAATTGACACAACAGAATAAACAGAGGACGTCCTTGGTCTGAATTTTTAGACAAGATATTTAAAAAAAAACTATTATTTGTTTAGATGATCTCGGAAAGGGAACTCGGAAAAGCTTCCACAAAGGGATATAAACGCCGAGCTGGCAACAGCCAATCTCTCTCAGACAAACACTGGTTTAACATCTATGATTATGAAGTACAGAATTCATTAAATTGTGATTCCGTAACTAGACGACGACAATACTTATTCTAGTCATTGTGAAATCAGCGGTTAGCTTGGCTGGATTTGAACCTACAACCTTGTGATTACAATTCATGCAGTCAAACCGCTTGACCATGGTGCATTGTACGTAGTCTATCTTTAACATTTTCCGTGGCAAAAATGACCGACCTACACTTCATCTCCGGCAAACTAGTTTCAAAAGTAAAGCCTTACCTGAGTAGAAATGTTTACACAATAGATACAGCGAGGTCCAGTCACTGCATTTTAAGACTCAAAATGAAAGTAAACGCAACTTTGGGGTCCAACCGGTGGCCGCACCGATGTCTGGTCGACGAACGCCATTTTATTTTATGAGCATAAACAACGCGCCGCCTTCCAAACTGTTATAAAAGAAAAGAAGAAGAAGAAGAAAAACAAAAACCCTTAAACCGCGTCCGATATGGGGCAGAGGGTATTCAATCCCTCAATGGTCCCACACACTATAGTTTCCTCTGGTACAGAGGTACCCCCCCCCCCCCCTCCCACCTAAAAATCCTCTTAAGAATTCCTGAGATTCCAAGCACACAATGAAGACACAATAGGGCGGGGTACACCACGCCCCACATCGAGCACCAAATGTAGAAAGTGCGGGTTGGATACGGCACTTTTTCCCCCTATTATAACATTCAACAGCGGTTGGTCTTCATTTCCAAAGTGGTACCAAACCAAATTTCCTGTCAACCTGGTTTTGGTTCGCATAGTTTAAACCAAAGACAACTACATCGCAATGAAAATAAAACAAGATAGCTGCGCATCAAAGAAAGATTTCAACTAAAAACTAGTCATTAGGTGTTTGTCCTTAGGCCAAACACAAAGCTGTTCCTTGTTGTAAGTTAACTTTGGGAGCTTTAAAGTGAGCCTGACTTTAAGATAAAAGACCCTTGATCCCTGATAGGCATTTATTTTGACTAAAAGTGTACCTAAAAACCTAAGACTGATCTTCAATCTGATACTGACTATAAAACTTATTTTCAAACTTGAGCCTGAGTCTGACCCTAACTTTTACCTTCATGATTCTAACTGAACCATGTGCTATATAGGAACCTAATTCGTACCCTCATCCCCCCCCCCCCCCCCAAACAAGACCCAACCTACATGTACATTCATCAACCCCCATCAACAGCTGGTGTCCCAATTTGCCAGGAGCTACGACCCTACAAAACAATCTCTTCATCTCATCTCACATGAAAACAAGAAACGGACCCGTCTTCCCTTACCTCCAAACATTAATTTGGTAAAACAAGCCGACGATGTGATTAATCTGTCATTCCCATGGGCCAAACATCTGTCGGGGCACAAACCAAACCAATCTATACTCCATGTACAGTAGGTCTACCTTTCATTATTATTGAAAACACGGAGCACGTACGGAGCACGTACGGAGCAATAGGATGCTATCAGTACAAGGTTATAATTACCCGATGGTCTTATCTGCCGAATCTTTGATCTGATGTGGAGATCCATACCTCGCCGTATCTCGTCTACACGTCGTTATTTACTCCTCCTGGCAAATACATATTTACCCTATTTACGTCAAGAACTGTTCCATGATAAAAAATCGGCAAGAAAAGTGCGCCCGTTCAGCCACAACTTGTTCACTCTTCACTCGTAAAATAACTTCACCAAAATAATAGACTTGGGGTTGAACAAAGAAAAATTGACTAGAGCTGGATTTGAACCAACGACCTCTGGATTAACGTGCCGACGCTCCACCAAGTGAGCTATCTAGCCCTATGCTGGCGGTCTCCCTATTTTGTCAACATCTTTGTTCGGGGGGTGCCAGTCAGAAGCCATTCAACCGTAAACTGCTGTGTTCTCAGGGATCACACCCAAGTATACGATACAACCTGATGGGAAGCGGCAGTCAGGGGATCACCTTAAGGGGATGCGACTTTTTATATCAGATATCAAATAATAAACCACAAGGGAAACTGACTCGGTACATTTTAAATGATTTTGGGTTGAACAAAGAAAAATTGACTAGCGAGATTTGAACCAACGACCTCCGGATTAACGTGCCGGCGCTCTACCAACTGAGCTATCTAGCCATATGTTGGCGGTCTCCCTATTGAAATAATAGACGTTACTTTTGCATTGGGGATAAAAGAATAGGCCCTATACTTGAGTTTGCCCATACACTGATGTGTGTAAAGCACTATATATACTCAGTACTTTCCCCGAGTCCTGTGAAAAATCAACGTGCATGTTACTCGGTTGGGATTCAAACCCACGACCAAAATAATAACTTATTCTATAGGAGAACAACCAATTTTCGTCATACTGAGTTAAAAAGTGGCGGTCCGATATACAGTGGCGTACGTACCCAGACAATTTCATGAATTCGGAAGGGGTGGTGGGGGTGGGGTGGGGCATGGGCTATAGGGCGTCTCTTTGGGGGAGGGTAGAAGCGTTAGTTTGCCCGAAATTATATAAAGATAAAAACATAAGTACCAATTTTGAATACTGTAAAAAAGTCAATTTTTTTATTTCTCTGTCCATTTTTTCTTGCTGCGTCCTAATTTTCCCACTGTTTTGCCCGATTTTGTTTATTGTTTTTGTTCTTTATAATTATATCGAACCGTTTATTTGTGTATTTTTCCCGATCTCAGTGGGGGGAGGGGGGGCAATATGGGGCAAGGGTTCTGAACGGGCCCCTGCCCCAACCCCTGGTTACGCCACTGCTGGTGCATCATCACTATTCTTGAATCATCATCACTCCGTTCTAAGTTTATTTTCATCTTTGCGTTTTTACATTTTACCTTGTATTGACATTGTATTGACCTTATATTTACCTTGTATATTAACATTGTATTGACCTTATATTGACCTTGTATTAACATTGTATTGACCTTATATTGACCTGAAGTGACCAGTTTGCAAATTCGATTTGTTTGTTTTGTCAAGGAGTCATCATTTATCGAAAGCAATTTTCTCATTTGACCAAAGGGTAATCATGGCCAATTTATCAAATAATGACTCATTTATTAATAATTAATATTGTTTTAAACTCCATTTGGTGGGCTAAAACCTTTAAGAGTCTTAACAGCAGGAATCTCTCCCCTCATCTCCGGGCCGTGAAGATATGGATTCTACTTTATCGTCATAATTGCCGCCAATACGTTCATTATTTTATTATCTGCTATATACGTTTTGTACTCGGTTGAAAGTCCAGTCTCAAGTGTCCAGAAATGGCAAGAACTTTATAGATAAAAAGGCTCCGTTGAAAACGCAATATGTCTCAATTTAAATTGACCTTATTTTAAGGGATACTACATTGACTGGTGATGACGGGTCGGGGGGGGGGGAGGGTGCTGCGGGGGATAACTGGTATTCGGGAGAAATATTTGTCTCGGAAACTGTCATGCATTGAGAGAAAACTGTCACTCAACATTCAGGAATGATGTCAAACTTTTATCTGAATTCAGACCTTTTTTATTTATTTATTGACCAAACCAACAGCGGACGAGTTGCCAATTACAGGAAAGGTTTGAGAACAAAAACCCTATTATTTTCTTCATGAACATTCTACTTCTCTATAAGCTGAGGTTACTGTTCACAGAAGCTCCTTGCAATCTATAACTCCATGAGTTACCAAAAGGTGGAAATGCCACCAGTTCAACATAAGTTTAGATCGTATTTTCAGACCGTTTTGTCAGCAATGGCCCTGACCTCTGAACATTCAAACACGATTTCCAAAAAAGCACAATTTGAAAAATCCCTCATGAAACACAACGTGAAAACCTATTGGTGAAATTACCACGGGTTGGCTGTTTCGTGTAATCTCTATTAACTATAGAGGACTGTAAAGTTAAATGTTTACTTCTCCAAAAACAATCAATATGCAGAAGAAGTGATAGCCTATGTTTGAAGATTTGCATGCTGCTATTATAGGAACTAAGTATAGTAAACTTGCGGATACAACTCTGGATAAATCTCTTCGGTGTCGGCTCTGAAAAGAGCCGTTGTGGTCACGACGTTTCAAGCAGTATACTCTGCTAGTCTTCAAGAGAACAGACAAGTAGAGTATAGGCCTGCTGTTGGAAAAGTCAAGACCAAAACAACGGCTCTTCTCAGATTCAACACTCCTCCCAAAAATGATTTAAAGTTGTACCCTCAAGTTCATTTAATAATTACTCCTATTAATATACACACCGTGCAAAGCTTCAAACACCACCGTTTTGTAGCTATATAGATAGGTTGCAGTATGACGTAAGTCGGCCATCTTTACGGGCAATTTGGAACACACAGTCATGCGTTACGCGTGAGAACGGCGTGCAGCACGCGCACATTTCACAAAACTCATTGCATGATTGGTTAGTGAACGACGCGGCTGCGTTAATAATTTGAGCGCTTGACGCGCCTGAGAGCCAAAATGCGATTTGCCCGTAAAGATGGCGTCTACTGGGAACTATCTATTCTGTAGTAAAACTTGCGGATACAACTGCCCGGGTACAAAACCGTTGAATACAGCACTACTGGATAGGCTATAGGTGATAACATTTTTTACAAATGAGTTTTATTGTAAAGGACAGCCTGAAACAAAATGAGCGTGTGTTTTGTTATAACAGATCAATCAGGTTTCGTCTGTCATTGCGACCATATAAACCAGTTCAACCTCCTCGCTCTCATTCCCTCTCTCCCACCCTCGATAACGCGCGGTTGTTATAGCTTTATATAACGTTCATGATGGATTTCAAATTGAGGAGTGATTTTTTGATCCAGAAACTAATTTGCACTCCGAGACTTCGAGGCTGGTTTTTCTTGTTTCCATGCGGCCGCTGAAAAGGAGAATTTACACCGCGGACGACTGCTATGAATTCCAAACTTTTGATCCACATTTCGATAATTGGATTCTGCCGTGTATAATACCATCAGGCCAAACACCCTGCAGTGATTCTGGTTTCTTTGCAGCAGATTATTGGAGAAAGTGTATTCTTGCTTGAGTTGTGAGGTATTTTTTAATAATGCCTTTCCTTCAAGTCTGGGCAGAGTTCTGCTTCAAGAACTTGTTGATTAAAATTGTGCCACGCAGCAGCAATAAAGGGACCTTAAAGTCACAAACATCATCAGACATAATAATATAGGCCTATATCACAAACATCAACGACAGGCACACATTGGCTTGCAATACATTCTTCTATTAAAAACATTATATTAATTGGCATTAAACTTGGTTCCTTAAGTTGTTTGCATGGGTATGACCATAGATGGTATGACAAATCATTCTATGATCGACAGTTTTTCAAAATTTCGTCTTGACCCAGGACAATTTCAAATGTATATATGTACTTTTGTCCGAAATAAAATAATACAATAAAAATCGCCCTTCACAATCGTTCCAGAGTGAATATATTATAGCTAGTTCATGGACAATCCTTCGGTATAAGTTTAGACGCGAGCAAGTCCCTTTGTAGCTGTATCCGAACGTGCGAGTAAGGAACTATATAGCCCATCATAATATAGTGCAAAGCTATCGGTCTGGGCACACGATCCTATCGCCACGGTAAGGAACTTGCTATCCTGGCAAAACATCAAATCACCACGCCCTTACCTATACACACTGTCTCAACCTCGTCCTCAAGCTGATTCCAACTTCGACCAAACCCCCATTCTTTAAATGAAGTACAGTGTGAATGAATGCAAATGGTGAACCAGGATCTGTCTAATTAATCTCGTGGAAATGAATTTTTAATAAGTAACTGGTTTCCTGTCATAAGTCTGTATTCTATTATGAGAGCATTGTGTGCTCAACATTAAGAGACCAGCCCAGGGGCCCAATTTCATAAAGCTGCTTAAGCACAACAAAATAATGGCTATCAGGTTATCAGCCAAACCAACATGTCAAAAGTAGCCTACAATTTGTGACTGGTATCCTGCTCATTTCTGTTTAGCAATATTTTCTGTTGAAGCAGCTATGACTTGAGCGTGGTCATATTGGGACCATGCAATTTCATAGAGCTGTTTAAAGACCGAGAAATAGTTAATGCAGTGTGGTTTACATTTCATATCGCTGCCAACCGTAAGCACGGGGAAAAGGCATGCTATCCGGCGCTTACTGTAAGCGAACGAATGACGTAACAACGTAAATACATGAGAACGCGCAAACTGGACACCTACTTTTCTTGCTAACGTATGAAATACACTTGTGCTTCATAAGCAAATCGTTCTGCTAAAAATAAGCACGAAAATGTGCTCACCCCATCAAGCAGTGCTATGAAATTGGCACCAGGTATAATTACGTGTAAACGGTATCATGCTACTCTCTCTACGATATCTCGTTTCAGCCGTGATCGATGGGAGAGTTGCAGCTTCGGGGCAACGACGGAATCTCAGCGTCATGGCTACGCTGGTATTGTGCAACACCTCTAATGGAGCCGCATTATAGAGACAGGCTACCCTCCATTTTAACAATTTCCAAGTTTGCTATTGGCGTTAAAAATCCATCTGCGTCATCACTGTCAGTTGTTTTTGCCCCTTTCTCTACAGCATGACACTTAAAAACAGCGAGTTGTTGATAATTTGGGGTTGAGCTTCGTGAAAGAAAAGTCAAGGGTAGTAATTATTACCCAAAGTCTGGACTGTAGGTCAACGGAGTCTCCACGGCGCGCTTTAAAACCGATCGACTTTATAGGCGCCATTTTGATTTCCGGATGCATAATTTGATCATAGAGTACAGTGACAAAACCATCGTACAATTCGACACTGGGGTTTACGTTGAGGCACGTTCTCTTACATTCAATTAATTTATGATACTACTCTTCTCAAAATATAACACATGTACAGATATACAGATTATTAAATAAGGTTTATCGCGATTCAGAATCGCAATGGATCATGGGAGGGCAGAGAGGGCAAATGCTACAGTCGGTCGTCGTGCGCGAGTTCCCGGGTTGCCCCCTTTCACTACACTATCATGCGCGGCAAAACAGCGCCCTCTCTTGGTATTTTGCTATTCGCGATAAACCTTATTGAAGTAAAATAATAAGCACAGATTATGGAGGGGAAAGAGTAAATATTATGTGTATACCACAACAAAGGAGAGTATGAGGCCAAAGGCTTGTACAGGGCCCAATTTCATAGAGCTGCTTAAGCAGACAACATTGCTTAACAATTTGTTGCTTAGCAGAAATGAGCAGGATACCAGTTACAAATTCTACATGTGACATTGTAGTTTGGCTGGTAACCTTATTCTGGTAAGCATAGTTTTGTTGTGCTAAGCTACTTTTTGTGCTTAAGCAGCTCTATGAAATTGGGCCCAGGAGACAGCCTAGACAGACAAACTACAAACGTGGAGACAAGGCAAACCCATTACGCAAAAAACAAAAAAAACCTAAAAAACACCAAACAGATTGGGTTGCAATGAGAGAAATTATATAATCTACCTAAGACCGGTGACTTCCATTGTCGATTTTGAATTATATTTTTTGATCCATAATTGGGAACAGCCTGGTTTGTTCCTTTTTTAATTAAGTTGCACACAGCAAAGTTGAAATAAAATCGAAGCACTTTACTCATGGTTTTTCACCTCACGCTTAGCTTTTTTTTAATGCAATTGAAATCTCTTATTGAAAACGTGAGAACAAAAAGACATACCCTTTCATGCATGCTGCTCTTCACTCGAGACTTTAATTTATCCAAGACTTGTCCTATTAGTTACTTTTTAGCGTGTGATTTCGCCAAATGGCCGCAGCTTACATGAAAATGGTGTCTCTAAAATAAATGAAATAAATGAGTATACTATAAAAGTTAATATGAATAGTAACTAATTAGTATAACGCCTTCGCAATTATTAACGTGGGACAACCCCCGCACCCACACACACAGCTCTGTGTTGCAGTCACTGTGTGGACATTCCTTTGTTCTGTACCCTTTAAGGAAACTCCTATTCCTCAACACTGTAAATAACACTGTGTGGACGTGTGTATTAAGTCCACATAGTGTTTCAAGTCCCTACATTTTGTGGACCTCTTGGGCTCTTTTGTTCTCAGGTCCACACTTCGTATGTAGCTTTAAAACACCCATACACGCCGCTGGTGAGGTCTTTTTACAAATTAATGGTTCAGTCGTCTCAATGACACGCCATGCAAAAACCAATGACATCATCACTTTTTAAGCTACCGATAAGTTGATATCAGCCCCAAATTCACTTCATCTCTCGAGCTCGTCATGATTGTTTTAGCAAACACTCCAGACCCGTCACTGACTTTACGGGGAGTGCATGGCCCCACAGGCAGCGTTCCAAAGAGGAAGCTTGTGTGTGGAAACACACTGTGGCCATTAGCTTCAGGCCGGATACTCCAAGATTAAAGTGTGATAAATGAGAAGGAACAAATATCCGGATCTCGGATTTCATCGATCAGGAGTCATTAATCGACAAGCTGCAGTTTCCCCGGCTGTTCGGTGGTTGGGGGTTGGGGGTTTGGGGGAGGGGGAGGGGGGAATTCGACGGTACGTCAGGCAATGTTCTCAAGCTCACGCCATTAAGAGACGAATCCTGCATTTGCAAAAACTACCGTTTGGATAATGTAACTCATAATTATTTTTTAATGTACATCTCCATGGCAACGGCATACTCCACCTGCGAGTCACGTCCCATGAGAAATTCTATCACAAATTAAGACAAACTAAATAATGGCGGCCTGCCATCCATAAACTATTTTTTTAAAACTTACAATCGAGAGAAAGTTATATCGGAATGCACATCATACTACACTTGATATCCAGGTAACGCATATAGACTCATCTTGCTATACTGTTAAAGGGGCACGTTGTCTTCGGATTCATGCTAGTATAAACGCCGCGTTGCCTTAACACGCACACACCACTGTATAACACACGGGGACATCATTGACCCCAACAATGGCGCAACCATGACATAGCTGTGTACATATCTCATCGTTGACGTCATCATGCCGTCATCTTATATAGGCAAACTGAGGATGAAACAATGGGAAAACGCACATCTTTGTACGCACGGTGGACAGGATGAGCCTATATTGAGCTTTGACCTCTAGCGGAGGGCACAAACTCAATTTGCATCCAGAGGTGTGTATTGAGAGAGTTGCGACATAGAGTGACACATTTTCTTTGGTCACGTGGTTGTTGGACGCCATTTTCGTCCCAATGCAGCACAACTGAATGTGCAGTCTAGTCTGGCACCCTGACTGTGTGATCACATGCGTTTGTTTTAACCGAAAATGGCTTCTTATCGCATGTTGTCGCAACTTGCTTAATACACAGCTCTGGTTACGTCATGTGCATAAGTTCTATTGAGAGAGTTGCACGATGGCGGAATGGACCAGGGTCCAACTTTCATGGATCTGCTTACCACTTAAGCACATATAGATCTATGGGACGCAAGCGCAGAATTCCGCGATAAGCAAAGCCGTTAAATTAGGCCTAGTGTTCTTCGGTCACGTGGTTGCTGCCATTTTCGGTCCGAATGTAGCACACAACCCAAAGGGCGGTCTAGTCTGGCACCCTGTGTGCGCACACGCGGTGTTTTTTCATTGTTTTTGTTGTTGTTGACCAAAATGGCTTCTAATCGCAAGTTATCAGAACGAAAACACGGCTCTGAATCAAGATTGTAGAGATGACGTTAGGTGAATTGGGTCAATATCGGAAACAATTAGGCTCTTACGGACATACAATCATATCGATACGTGCATAAGCATTGTTGTGTGTTTACAACCACCCCAAACGCCCGTTGTAAATTTTGAACCACCTTTATATTTGTTAGACTTCCTACCATTGACGTCATCATGACGTCAATGATTCCTCTCTAGGCGGTTTGACAATGCTCCCCTGTGCAATCCATACTTTATCTGGGAGCCTATAGCCCGAACATATGACGTCCTTTACGACGACGCCCCTGGAAAGGGGACCAGTCCAATGGGAGCATTGCTTTCTATCCCACGGCATCGTTGAAGTGTTTTCGTCCGCCGAAAGAGAGTCAAAAACAACGGCAGGATTTATCGACTCTAACGAAATCGTCACTTGTTGGGGAAAATTTGCAATTTTGAATACCTCTCTCTCTACCTATAGTTTTCGAGGTCAACCAAATCATTTGGTGCTCGATTTGGGGCATGGTGTACCACCTAATGTGTCTTCATTGTGTGCTTTGAATCTAAAAAATTCTTTAGAGGATTTTAGGGGGATACTTCTGTACCAGAGGAAAATAGTGGGCTAAAGTATGGGAACACTTGGGGGATACCTTCTACCCCATATCATTATCAGGCATGGTACAGGAATCACAGTCTTTTTAATGGTCAAGTACAGCTGCAATAAGGCTGTATCCAAAATGGCGGCTGTGGCTGAAAGGATGTTGCTATAGAACGTCCCATCCTACTTCAACGCATGACGACGCGGTGATCCAGACGTACCGTAGCTGTAGCCCGCAGACACAGCCTAAGCCGTTTACCATCTTTATTCGAGTAATGTCTGGGCCCAATTTCATAGAGCTGCTTAACTGTATGCAAATTTTCGTGCTAACTGTAGCAGAAAAATGTGCTTAAGCATAAGCGTATTTCACAGGTTAGCAAGAAAATAAGGCGACCACCTTGCGCGTTCACAATGGATCTACATTGTTACGTCATTCATTTTCGTGCATGCAGTAAGCACCGGAAGGTTAGCATGCCTTTTCGTGTGCTTACGGCTAGCAGTGCTATAAAATAGAAACTCGTACGTAAGCACAGAATCGGCCGTTAAGCAGCTCTATGAAATTGGGCCCTGGTACAATGACTTGCATTGTCGCAAGTTCCCGCATAAAGGAGCATAAACATAAAATCTTCTGAACGCGTCTAAAAAGGGGAAACACGTCCCTTTGTCCGCCCACCATCCACTTATTTAGGCCGATTATTATGCTGCTTGTACGGAAGACCCACTTTTAGTGAATTCACAATGAAGGACACAAGCATTAATTGCGCCATAAAAGGAAACTAATTGGTAATTAGTCTTATTTCAAGGGCCCCCGATGATGAATGCAAGTATACAATTTGCGTGTGAAAGCCAATTAATCGCGCTGATGTAGCCTAGTATAGCGAAGGCTAATATACAATAATGTCAACAGAAATGCATCAGTTTAGAGAATATTTGGGCCTGGCCATACCGGTTTGGCTATTAATAAATTATAAATAAAAAATTCAGTTTACTTTTTATAACCTCGACAGGCCAGAAGCAGTTTTTATGAATATTTTAGTCTGAAATACAGACGTGCGAGATAATGTTAATTTGAATCCCATGAAAATGTATTTATGTATTTTTATGTCATATCCGTTTTGTTTTTCTTTTCTGGTTATTGATGTGGATCTTCTTGTACTTAGGTCATTTTTAATTTTTAATGTTGATTTGTATATTATTGAATTTACTTACTTGTTTATTTTATTATTTTGATTTTAATTATATATAATTTGTATGCCATTATATATTTATTTTTATTTGTTATTAATTAATTAATTAATGGTACCTGTTAGTGGCGGTTAACCGCTGTTGGTTATCAATAAATAAATGTTGTCCCTCAAAATGTTCTTGTTTCGACACATGCGGATATTACAGAAATAGTACGCACACAGTATGAACGTACAAAACAATCAAAATTAAAACAACTGTTAAAATTCGCCATTTCTGGGTATAAAAAGGTTACCGACACCTGCTTTTAGGAAATTTTCACAATTGTACAGACTGATGTTTTCTGATTAACGGTTCGATGACTATTAATTTGCAAATCAAATTAAATTGGTCGGGAGCAAAATCATAATAATTATTTAAAAAACAGTTCCTAAAATATTTGATTTATTTCATTTGTTTTAATCAGAATTTTAGATGTAATCCAATAAAAGAAATCTATAACTAATCTAATGAAACAAATTTATACCGTCTGCCTTTAAAAATGAATCTCGAGCGCGGTTATTTTTTTTTCTTCAAATTGGCAACAGGCCAAACATACTTCCGTCAGTTACCACGGAAACACACTAATCCCAGCGGCATGATCTTGATTTGATAAAAACAAAATTATTCCGTCTACTTTCTTTTGGATAAACAACGAGAATTAATATAAAATTGTAACATGTAGAAATCGGGAGGGACAAACAAAGCTTGTGGCAATTTGTACTAACATTATTTTCACCGAGCCATATATTTATAACAAATTTCACTGTAGGACCTTTTGCAATCATTATACTGAGGTTGCCATTTGTTGCTGTTGTACGTAAAGTTATTCAGGAGTTAATTTTCACACGTGATGACGACATGTCATTGGTAGGACTGACGTTTTTAATGACGATGTACCGCCAGGTAGGTGTAGTAGAGCCCCTCCTGATTCAGAAATGGACCAGCCCCTGGTGGGGGAAGGGGGTCTACCTACATACTCATTACAACAACCCTTGTGTTCATGGCCAATCTGCTAAATCTGAACTTGGTAGTCTCCCGGTTTTCTCAGTCTGTATGCTACCGTGAACCATCGATACTCTACTGGCACTTTGCATTGCCTCAAATCACACATCAGAATGTTTAAAGTAAATCTGTATTAATTTAATAATACAAATTAATAACAAAACATATTTTTTTAAACTGCTCAGAGAAGCGTACGGCCCCTTGAAGTCACCTGTAGCGATGCCCATGCCCTCGTCCCTGGATACCGAGCATCCGGTGACGCAGCACAGTGTTTGTTCCCGTGGATTGTGCCAATAATCCCCGTGTACTAACCTTCGTATTTTCCCATCAGCCGGTGACAGTCTCGTATAAGTGCCCCGCATAGCCCCGCTCGGAGGGTGGTTTTTAGTTGAGTCTAGCGACAGTCGATTTATTAAATATATACGGGCGATGTATATACCGTATTTTCCTGCGGATAAGACGCGTCTTATCTGACTTTTTAGACCCCCAAAACATCGGTGCGTCTTATCTTTCGATGCGTCTTGTCTGCTGACGATTGATTTTTTGGGGGATGATACCTTTATTTTGTCCAGTTCAAATCAACGGTCTTTGTGTGAAGAATCCTTACTCAATAATGCGGTCAAACAAGGCTCAACTGTCCAGACACTGAGACCGTATTTTCATTCCAACAATGCCGCAATCCCCCAGACTGTCCTTTCATTCCAACAATGCCGCAACTTGTTCATCCCCCATGACCGTGCTTTCATTCCAACAATGCCGCAATGTGTTGGTACTTTCGGTCCAACAGACGTCGGCGTCGTACAAACGTTTTTCTGTGTGGCCGCGTATTCGTTCCGAAAATGCTGCAATCAGATTTACTGTCAATGCTGTTGTACAAACGGCATTCACCCAACCTCTATTGTGTGGTGAACTTTGAGGGTTTTTATTGTACAGAATATCTCCGAAGTGTGCTTGACGTACTATTATGGCTTGACGTACTATTTAAGGATGGGATAATTAAGTATTGATTTGTTGGCCAACCTATACGAATTGCACTTTCGTTTGTTTCATTAAACGTTCAAATATTCATTTTTTAATTGCCTCTTTTTAGACGTATATTAGGCCCTATATAGTTACAATAAACGTTCAAATCGTATTTTTTTTTATTGCCTCTTTTAAAACAAAATCTTATGAACGAGATTAACAAATTAAAGGTTTGAAATAATGGAAAAGAATTTTATATACAAAAAGAAACACATTACAAAAACTTTAACAAATATATATAATGAAACATTTTGTTACGTCTTCCCGGGTGTGGGGATTATTTGCGTAAGGTATATATAAAGGCGACGCTAGTTTTGGTATTAGTCACCGGTAGAGGGCGCAACATCTACTGGCTCGGAGGGACTTAGACTGGTAACCTGTCTTTATCAGCAAGGATCCTCATTGTGGGACGTCG
Organism: Leptasterias polaris; assembly: GCA_037783415.1. Taxonomy (NCBI): domain Eukaryota; kingdom Metazoa; phylum Echinodermata; class Asteroidea; order Forcipulatida; family Asteriidae; genus Leptasterias; species Leptasterias polaris. The sequence continues at coordinate 5,601,223 of JAZGTN010000003.1, read as the reverse complement.
GATGTTCATGCTAGGAGGGCCTGGGTTCGTGTTGCAATATCTTCAGACAGTGCGTGGACCATTGTTTCTGGCCGCTGATTGGGCCGGACTTCATATTATTAACAATGCACAGCGTTGGCTGAATGGATGGACGAAGGTCGGTATCAATTTACGTTGGTCTTTTCTGCATGGCTCTACACGCCCATGTGGTTACGGTTTCATTCATGCTTCGAATAGTGTGAACGCTCCAAAAGGCAACAAAATGACGTCTTTGTGTCAATGTACCGACACCGGGTGGCGCCTGGTGTTCTTCTGTGTGCTGTTAAACATGCGTCTTGTGCGGCGGTGCGTCTTTTCTGCTGACGATTGAATTTTTTTGGGGTCATTTTAGGGTCCTGCGTCTTGTCCGCCGAGCGTCTTATCCGCAGGAAAATACGGTACATGGAATTGCCGTAAACAGTCACAATCGGTTAATCCAGAATCAGATTTCAAGTACAAATTGCAACAAATAACAGTATTCTCGTAGCATTGTGAGGTATCAAGGTATATTCAGTTTGCGGTAACACCATCTATACGTTGCTGTGTAGATTTGTTCTAACATTTGTAATAAATAGAAGTCCCGCCGAGTTCCTACCTCACATGTGTCTTTTAAGCGCGACAGTTCTTTTCAGAACTATATTAGTCTCCCGAATTCCGAAATCTGCTCTGCGGCAGTAGACAAGACAAAGTTCTCAAGAACAAATCTATACACAGCAAAGTAGATGTATACATACACAAAGTGTTACCTCAAACTGAATGTCATTCTCTGAATGCAAATTACAGTTTGGTCAAAGCTTTCAGAAACTATAACAACCAGAATCTCGATTCCCGCAAATCCTAGACAACAACCTATTGCAACATAATCCTCGGCTGTCTTTAATTAAAGTACACTTGGTTATGCAACATAATCCTCGGCTGTCATATAAAGTTGCAGTTCATATCCATAATGATCAAGAGGGCGTTTAAAGAAAAAATACATACAAATGAAGAAAACAATTCCAGAAATAAATGTTTTTCTTAGAAAAAATGAGTGCTCATTTTTGCCGAACATTACTCTGGAGACCATGCTTGATAAATAAACTCCATTAACCAGGAAAGAGGACACAGGCGAGTTTACCAAACACCACCAACGGAAGTACCTTGCTCACATACAATACAATTATTGACAAAACAACTCCTAACAACTAAAAAGCAACATAAATAACCCAGAAGGAAATCAACATTGGAAAGCAGGGTACTGAACAATGAACAATGCACTGCTGAAAAAAAGTATTATAAAGAGTATGTGAGATAAACATGATGAGAATGCTATAGACCATGTGACCTGTGACATCACATGTTTACAAATAAGCCACTGAGCCTGGACTTCCTGCAGGCATAGTTTGTACGCAGCTCAATGGAAAAATACAATACATTTTATGTTTTATGGAGATTGCACTATCTGATTTTGTTCAACTTTTGATATGAAGAAATGGGGGACATCTCAAAAGCTGTACAGCTGTTGCTTTTGTAACTCTTGAATTTATGTGAAAATTATGACACAAAATGTAAATTTTCCCATATGGCCTGTGTAGTATCTTGCCTGTCAGGAAATGCATTAGAATGTACCAGGTCGCCATTTCTGTAAACAAAGGTAACATGGTCTATTTAGAGATAAACATGACGAGAATGCCATCATGGTGATGAGGATGATGCCATCATGGTGATGAGGATGATGCCATCATGGTGATGAGGAGGATGCCATCATGGTGATGAGGAGGAGCTCTAAATTACGCAAAAAGCAATTTTATGAAATCAAACTGCACCAACGACCTCATAGTCCTGAACAGGCGAGATTCGGCTTCGTACTTTAGCTCCGATGTTTGATGTGAATGATTCTTCGTTTAGCACTGAATTCGGTAGTTTTTATACTATAAACACAGATTTTGAGGGAGAAGTTTAGTACACAATGAACAGAAATACTCTCCTTTTTTGCCACATTTAAGGCAAACATTACTGCAACAAAAGATGCATTTTAAGGTCCCATCAGCTCATCCTTCTGCCTGGATCTGATGGTGACAAGCAGCAACATGTTAATCAACGTCCTGGGAATCAAAAATAAATTGCCTGGCTATTCCGAGTACTCATCAATAATGTAAAGTGCGCCATGGGATTCGTACAGGCATTTTGACTAGGCCTATAGTTCTAGTTGGCGAGTCTTGCCGTTAATTGAGTCATTTTGACATGTGCACCCTCTGTACACGCAAAATGTCTATCCATCCCGTAAATCGAGTACTTCGCTTTGTTTGGACTTACTTTTGTTATCAAATAATCAACCACAAGGGAAACTGACTAGGTAAATTACTTTTTAACAGCGCTTTCCTATTGGTTTTGTATATGAAAATGCTATTAAAACACCCAGTTTCGAAGGGTATAGACACCTCACACGTGCACGTTTGTCGACCCGGTAGTCGAGGACTTCTCTTTACTCTCCAATTGTTTTAGATTAATTTTGTTTTGTTATTTATTTTAAGCTGAAAACTGATTCTTATTTAGTTTATATTTTAGCATCGCCCCCCCCACCCCCCCCCCCCCCATTTTTGTTATTAATATTTTAAAATTAAGACGGAATGTAGAAGTAAGCACATTAACTTTCAAAGCTCGTAATGGCGATTCTCATTTTCGGGGACAAGATAAGACCATCATCTTCAAAACAATCTGCATTATGCAAATTGGTGTCGGGGAAGGGGATGTAATCAAGGCCCTTCCTCAACGGCTGAAGACAATTCCAACTGATTAGTCTCATTTCAAGTCTTGATTTGATTTATAGCCATACACTGAAGCCGTGTTGGGTAAAGCCTAACGCCCCGGGTATTGTTGTGATCTCGTACCATGGAGCAATGCTCCATGCTCGTACTAAAAGCGTTTTTATTATCAAATTATTTACTGACCTGTTGTTGTTGGGGATGTGCCTTGACGGTGTGTAATGCGATTAAATTCACCGTAAGGGCCGCCTTGGATGGGAGGCTACGCTGCAAAGCATGAGACGAATAATTGGCCATGATGATCCAACGCAACAAAGAGTAGCGCCAGGCCGGTGAATGTTGTCACTTCATAAATTGATAAATACGACTTACGTTTCAGAAAACAAAGGTTGGCAGGGCACCCTTTTTCAATTCATCACTTCTAATGTGTCTTTACTGACCGTGTGTGGTTTCGTTTCAACTTTTACATTTTGGTTCAAATCTATAAACGATACGGGCTTTATTAATGGCCAAGAAATGCTACAGAATCTCGTCCAAAAGCTTGGGCAATTAGTAATTTACAATAAAGCCCCCCCCCCCCCCAATAAAAAAAACCCTAAAAACAAACAAACAAAACGGTGACCCCAGTAATAAATTATAAAGTTGTTGATTGTGTCACAATAAACAAATTTGCAAAGAGTTTCACTATTTTGACAATGAAAATCGGAGTTATGGGGGAAAATACGTTGTCTGACCTAATAACAAGGGGCAAAAATTTACTAAATTTACTTAATCGTGGAATTTCTCAAGACATCATGTGAAACATCGTGAAATAAACATTGATCACAAGTTTCATAAAAATTTGTCGAGTTCTTTGAAAAATACGGAGATAAAGTCCAACACAAGCCCGGTGCTGGGTTAAGTAGAAATCAGACGTTAACTTTTACGTTCTCTTCGCATTATGCAGAAAACGAAACGGACAAAACGCCGTAAGCACAAACTCCATTAGCGGAATTGATCATGTTCGTGAATATGTTAACGCCAAAATCCTTGCGTTTTTCCTCAACGTCAAGGGAACCCGATACGTTTTAACAATAAACTCATCACCAGAGTGGACAACAAATTTAATAACTTTGGTCTTGCCTCAAAATAGTAAATATTTGGGTGTAAAGAAAAGAGGGTAAGGTTTTCTCGCTCGCCTGTCATGTCAGTTCAAGATTAGACAGGTGAAGTTATGACATTGGAAAGTTTTGTGTTTTCTAAAATAAAATAAAGAATTTCCCGGCCTAACTATATTAGGCATGGTATTAATACAAGAATTGCAGACTCTCTTAATGTTGTTGTCCCTAAATAGAACGTTGAGTGCTTTAAACAATATTTAAGTTTGCCGGTGCTAAAGTTTGGAACAATATTCCTTCCTCTATTCAAAATTCCTCCTCCATTGACACTTTTTAATTGTTTATATCAAAAAATGGAATGTTATGAGCTTTCATGGGTATTGCACGAAAATATCCGCCAAGTGATAGGGCCTAAGTGGAAGTGATAAACAAAAAACTACATTTTTATGAATTGGTTTCGGGATCCCATCTCACGTCCATCAGTCATGCACAAACAATTTAGCATGTTAATCTGTGCATCGTCGCGTCCGCAGCATATTGTGCGTCTGTTTTTGAATAACAATTTTCACTTTAAAGGCACTGGACACCTTTGGTAACTGTCAAAGACCAGTATTCTCACTTGGTGTATCCCAACATATGCATAAAATAACAAATCTGTGAAAATTTGGACTCAATTGGTCATCGAAGTTGCAAGAGAATAATGACAGAAAAACACCCTTGTTACACAAATTTGTGTGCTTTCAGATGCCTATAATAAAAGGCTTCACAGAAGTCTTTTATTATTTGAGTGAGAAATTACCTTTTTCTCAAAAACTATGTTACTTCAGAGGGAGTCGTTTCTCACAATGTATTATACTATCAACAGCTCTCCAATGCTCGTTACCAAGTAAGTTTTTATGCTAACAATTATTTTGAGTAATTACCAATAGTGTCCAGTGCCTTTAAAACATCATCATCTGCGTCAAAATTCGTTCAGAGAAAAAAAAATCTAACATTTTTATTCCCGGCAAAAATTAAGTTATTAACTTACATTTTGTTAATGATATTAGTGTTAATTCGTCTAGTAACCTGTAACGATACAACGAGTTTATCTATAAAATGCTAGCATGGGACCAAGACTTTTGTTATAATTCCAGCGTCGTTTCGGTTACACCATGATTTTGCACATGTCTGGCGAACAAGGCAGTGGATACAGTACCACGGTAGTCCGTGTACATACTTTTATCGTGTACCGGTACCGAGGCCATCTTGTTTAATGGCTTGTTTGTCTAATCCCCTGCGGTCCAGAATGGCTAATGAATAATAATAGCCAAGGACCAGAATATTAAATATTCCATTTTTTTAATTTCAAGTAACATAATGGACGCTCAAAAACCAAAGAGCACTAGGCCTATTTGGCCGACACTGACAATTATTCTCCTCTGGTAAACGGTGTACGTGCACATCAGGTGATTCAATACTGAAGCGAGATCGTTTGTAATCAAGACTTGTTTTTTTCTGGTTCTGTAATGGCCGTGCGTATATAAAGCCATTATGGTAACGCCAGAGATCCCCCCCCCCCCCTGTGGATATATCATATCCGGCGTAGTGCGTTAACCCGTTCGCTGGATTCGTTAAGTGAGCCTTAATGCACCTCGCCACTCAGTACCTGAGCTTTGAGTGCTCGTATCTGCTCGTTTTATTGTGTACCGAGTCCATTGAAATAGAACCCGGTAGGGCGCACCACACCAAATAAGCCAGAATTAATGCGCCAAGCTACTTATCATAATTTGTAAACCCACAACTTATTTTTAATTACAACGTTTTGGGGGTCATGCAATTAATAGATTGTGTAAATATAATAATCTATCACAACCTGGGGGTTCTGTGCTTCAACTTTTGAGGAGACTTGATAAATTTAGGCGTTAAAGTTGGCCCTATTTGACCGGGAAAGTGGAGAAGTGCTTCACGAAAATTGGCAGCAAGTCGGTTTTGGAAAAAAACAAATTTTCGCGTTTTTTTCTTCTGGGGTAGTTAGCAAAAATTCCAAACGGCTGACCTGGCAAAAATTGAAAAGAATTCTAAAGTTCAGTCGTCCGAAAATATGTTTGATTGGTTTTCAAGAGGCTGAGAGACTCACGATTTTTTGAGTATTTTTGAATATTTATCATTTAGCATTGGTTCCTATGGGAGTTTATTTAGTGTGGTGCGCCCAGAACGCTGAGCTCGACCGCCCTCTGGGTCGTCTGTGGACGCGGCGTATCGATACCACGCGACACGCGTGTATGGCAAAATGATCATCACGTGACACGCGTGTATGGCAAAATGGCAACGCACATAGACCGTTTCTACGTGTTTTCATTGGTCAATGTTCATGACGTCTACTGTATGGCAAAATATTATCACTGGCTTATCACTGACCAGCCTCGCTACCATGGGCAGCGCGCCGTAACACCCGGCGTACGTCTCTAGCCATACACGCGTTAAAAAAAATGGCGTACGCGCGCGTCCATAAAAATGGCCTCACAACGAAATCGCACGCACAATGACACACTCAGCGTTCTCCGGGTTCTATTTCTATGACCGAGTCTCAGATACGTTGTTTGCTTGCAGAGGGTACATCCGTTTTGAAATGTCACTAACTCTTGGCGAGTATAAAGAAACGCTGGAAACAACTATATCCTGTAACTGACTAAATTGCCAAATGTATATTATTTGGAACATGACTATTAATTTGCATATATAAAAACAAAGTCAGAAAGGTTTTTTACCCTTTCAGTCGTTTTTTCCTCGACTCATTTTATGCACTATTTGAAAGGGCAAGATAGTTGAATCGGTGATCCCCGGAGCGGTCTATTTTCCCTGGGCTTCGCCTCGGGGAAAATAGAATGCGCCGAGGATCATCTCGGGAGTCTTAGTTTTAACCATAGCATGAGCAAAAGCTGTCAATACTTGTTTTATATCAACAACCCATAACATCAATTGTTAAGCATTATTTTCTGTTTAAGCAGTGTATTCAAAATCAATTCAACTCGACATTTATTTCCATATTGCAAAACGTACATAGGCTTACAAGTATTTTTAACAGAGTAATGAACAAAGATGGATATAAACAACTTATAGAAAAAAAAATTAAATAATAAACCACAAGGGAAACTGACTGGGTACAATTTTAAATGATTTTGGGTTGAACAAAGAAAAATTGACTAGAGCGGGATTTGAACCAACGACCTCCGGTTTAACGTGCCGGCGCTCTACCAACTGAGCTATCTAGCCCTATGTTGGCGAATTTTTTTGGGTATGAGACACAATGAAACAGAGGCAAATATGGAGGCATATTCAAAATACAGTCTTGTATAGAAATGCCTTATAAAACAAAATACTGCATGGACTTTTGAACAGAACTTAAGTTACAACAGAACGTACAGACGAAACAGGACAAACAAACAGAGCAAACGCTACCTAAACGAGATAGGACGGAATAAAATGGTAAATCATAACATACTCATAGACTGGTGAAGGATGAAAGGCCATTATCGCCCTTGAAATGGTTTTGCTTGAAATGCTTTAGTTTTTGAGAAATTAGTAAAACAAAAGTTTTGTTCTCGCTAGACCAAAACTCAATGTTTGAAAACTGACCGAAAGGACCGATTGAGCTTACTGTCACAGATTTGTTATTTAATGTAAATTGGGTCACTTTAATATAGAGTGCGGACTGTTTTTTTGACAAAATACCATATGTTGTCGCTGCGCTTTAAGGTGACCTATCTGTCTGTAATAATTATGAATTACCAAACTAATTCATGTATACATGTCACTTTGCATTATACACCGTCTTCTGTCAGTAGACTAGATATCTCTGTGCAGTTCCAATCATCTCGAGCCACACGTAGCTCATATAAACACACTACATCACCAGCGAGAACCATGACAAGAGGCTACCGGGTCGGTGCGTTTGATAACCCTGGGCGAGTCAGTCAAATCAATCACGGCTCCATCACTCTAGCTCTTCTTTTCGTCTCTCTGTTTTCTTGGGTCTATTCGAGTCTCTCTGCAGCCGTACGAAAATGTCACAGACGCTTAACCAAAAAAAACCCCGTCGTGAATGCAGTGGAAGAAGATTATTACGCGCTGCCAATAACACTCAGTTCACCCGAGTCAACAGCTCAGATAAATTGTCCGAATATCACAAAAGAGAGCAGTGGGCACGTACGCCACGGCACAAGTTGCTCTCTCAATTAGTCCTCACCCAACCACACTATCGCTGACAACGTTGGATGAATCGGGTGTATGATTTGTGTTCTTATTTTTCCTCCTGCTGACGATGTTTATCCCGAGCGGGAATTGACTCTCTATAAAGAGGAAATTGCCTCCAGTGTTGCTCTACAAAACCGTGCCTGAGCTGAATATATTTTTCCCATCCGCTGTTATTGTTAATTCGTTTTCTGTGATGTCGATAAATATATTGGTTTGGCCGGAGTTGAATGGTTTAGCAATAATATACACTTGAAGTAATTAGTGTCCGTTTTGTGTGCTCGTGTGCGTGTGCAGATGATGTTGACACGAAGTGCTCGTTCGCGACCATAGTAATATCGCACATAAAATTGATATGTTTATTCTAAGGGCTTTCGAGTGCCTTTTCCCTCTATAGGCATATCTCGATTCAAAACGCCGTTTTGGATTTGACCGACTCTCACTGGCGACCAAGGCTCTACAGAGGCTGGAGTTTCATGAAACCTGTACTGACCAAATTCACGTGACGTCATCACACGACAGATCTTGCTTGCGCCATTTTGGGGGTCAGTTTCCACGTGTTTTACTGTGCAGAGTGCATTTTGGGCGAGGAGTGAGCAGTTAAGATGTGCAGCATATTATCTTTACTTGCATTTTGACTCCCAAAATGGCAGACCACAGTAGCAGCATGAGACGTCAGAGCATTAGGTCAAAGGGTACACAAATAATACCGTATACGTAAACAGGGGAGAAACATGACCGAGTATAGAAAAAAGTTTACCAGCCAAAATGCCTTGTAAATCACATGGATTTAAAAGGTGCCCTACTAAGCCAGCGAACCGTAAACCCTGAAGCGAAAGGCTTAGCCGGAGCCAAATCAGAAGCCAGAGCCAGAGTTACAATAGAGCCGGACACGGAGTGAGATCCGGAACAAGAGTCGGAGTTTGAGCTCAAGCTTTGGCCGGAGAAGTATTCTTTTGACGAATGATAGACCTTCACTTTGGGCCTATCAAACTTTATTTCGAGTGTGCTTCTTTTTATAAACTAGTGATTCCATGTCAAGGTATACAATGAGAACGGTCATTATAAAAAAGCCCGCCGGCTCTATTAGTAAAAAAGAAAGAAAGAGAGAGGCTTTTGGCCATGCTTCTAAAAACTCGCATTGCTGTTAATATGCCACCAACGATCACGACTACGGCTTGAGTGAGATGTGTCATTCAATACAACTTATATTTGTGTATAAATTGCCACCACCCATTACGGCTATGGCTTGAGCGGGGTGTGTCTTCCAATACAACTTCCATTGCTGTAATATGCCATGATCCTTTTTAGTCTAGCCTATATATAGGCCTAGCCCACACAATAACCGCTATAGATGGCCACTGCGAGTCTCATGCGGTTTAATAAACAACCAAAATCTCGGAAGCGCTTCGGGCTCGTTTTAGCTGTGCTGACGTCGTAGTCTCGAACTCTGCTCTATTATGTTGCCCTTGGCCGACTTGATAAACCGATACACTGCCACTTCTGGGTTTGACGCTTACAATAGGCCGAGGTTGCAGTTCGGGGATAGGGCCGGCCATGCTTATCGGATTCCCTGTGTATGTCATTATTTTGTTTATAAACTACTATTGCGCGTAAATTATTGCGGCCTGTCTACATTGCGCAACCTTCGGTATCCATTTTCACACGACAGCCATCTTGTTTCTCCCATTCATCTCAGTATATAGCCAAACCGAGGCTGCGGGGAAAATAGCCTGGTCCCTTAAGTTCTATAATGAATCAGTGCTAACCTTTACGCAGGGAACTTGGCCGAGACGGTACAGCATGATTGTATTTAGGAATAAAGCTTTGATAGGATCTCTACGTTTACTAAACGGCCCCATCGAACTCAAATTCATCACACTGGTTGTTGTCTGATTTTTAATATTTCCACCCTTGCCACTGGTCATGTCCTAAAATCTGCGGGTGTGGTAACTCAACACTGACGATAAACGTATAAAAAGGTGGTCGTCTATTACATTGCCATACCTCGAATTCATCATCGGGTATTAGTTTTCCCAGGACCAACACAAAAACATCTCGATGAGGCTATTCCTCGCCTAATCCACCATGATCCATGGAGATATCGCTTGTCCCTTCCGATCTCAAGTCTCTAGATCCCCCCCAGTCATCTTCCATCTTTCATCATCGATTGCACTTGACAATCTCCTTCGGCTTCTTTCCATTAATCAGAAGAAGTGAGGAGACATCGCTCTGCAGTCCTTCATCTCGTCGTCAGCTACCCCCTCCACGCTCCCTCATTCCCTCGCCACTCTTGCACAAATTTTTCTCCATATTATATGAGAAAGCGGAAACAGACTTAAAGACGGCCGCAGCGATGATGATTATTATCTTTTCAAGCTGGAACAGTAATTCATCTCCGAAGCCGGAGAGGAGTATGTCAATTATTTGCTGACTTGTTAAAACGGACAGTCATAATTAATTAGTCAAGTCCCTGTGTGTTTGCGTTCATGATGGTGGACGCTAAAACCTGTGCAGTTCGTGCACCGCGCTCTCTGGCCGGGGTTCCCCCATTCGTTTACCCCCTTGTATAATTATAATATGCTGAGGTTTGTACAACGTGAGTCTGCAAAATTTCATTTACTTCTGTTTCCGTTTGCCGTTCAAGGGTTCCTCGTTAGTGTTTGCTTTTCATCTATCTTTGTTTGATAACTCCGCAAACAAACTGTTGATCAAATTCTAAGCACGGTAAGAGCTTTTAAGCTTTAAAAATATAAATTGTAAAAATGAAGTACTACCATCAGGGGAAAAAAATGCAACCACAAATTATAAATGTACTGGTGTGAATTTTAAGCAGGGTTGATTTATAGTTGCTACTCTTTGGGAGAAAACCCAACCGCACAGGAGTGTATCCATAATTGCTCCGTACCCCAGGGAGAGCCTGAGGTACATTACAATATTTGTTAGAATTAATGGATGCTCAATTTATTCTGTATACAAGAATAACAGTAAATACACAGAGAAGAGTTCACAGCTGTCCAAATGGCTTTGTGTTAAGTTTAGTCAGATCATAGATCACCCTGTGAGCCACCATAGCTTTCGAAGTTATGGTTGTAAAGGCAAATCCAACTAATGGCCTATTGACCCAATGAACAACGTGCAGCGCACTTACACGCGCCTATCCTGTCTGCCATTGGGAGTCAAAATGTGCACAATGGAATTGACTATCAAAATGGTGGAAATGGTAGACGCGCATTGTTCGGAGGTGCGTTCCTCGTGGTACAAAGGGTCTATATAGACCTTGCTTCATGGGCGACTAAGCCCAGGCTCTGCGTAGCTCTAGCAAAAGGAACATTCTATGAGTTAGGCTGGTACTCTTTTCATTTACACGAAGGCAAACTGCATATTCATGATTGTATATAGTTATCTTTGGCCGTATCAGAATTTGCGGCTACAACTGCGGTGGTGGGTGTTGCCAGGGCAATGACGCAGAAATCTAGCCATAGCCGTAGCTGCCAATTCACACACAGCCATAGCCGCCAATTCACACATAGCCGTAGCCGCCAATTCACACAAGGCCTTTGTGTTCCCCTCGTGGTTATTGTAAAGCCTTGCTCTGTAAAGCCTTGCTCTGTATGGTTAACCAGAGGGAAATCTAAATCCGTGAGCTATGAGCAGGCTGGTGCTCTTTTCATTCTGTTGATGCGAATCACATGCATGCATACCTGTCCTGGGGGTCACATGTAAAGCCCAAGCTCTGCATGACTCGCCAAATGAACGTTCTGTGATAGAGGCAAGCGTTTTTTCTTAATACCGAGTTAACCCAAAGCTAGGCCTAGCTTTAACGAAACTCCCATTACGCATTATAAACGACGGATGTAATGGCTAGCCAGATAAAAATACATTCTGCGAGCCAGACAATTCCTTTATATCTTCTGACTGTCTTCTTTCTATCTTCTGACGGTATAATCAAATTAAATGGCATTCTTACCGTTAGTCATAGAGACACATAGGCGTTAAACCTAAACTAACCTTAGGCTCTGGCCTGGCCCTGGGCTATTTTCGAAACAAAACTGGAAATTGACTGAGGAAGTCGGGGCAGGATTGATCTTGTCACAATTGACCTGAATCTGCATCCCAATGCAATGGGTCAAATTAAATGCCAACAAATTCTTTGAGAAGAGGCTAGTTTTGTGTCATCATAATACGCCAACCGGGTCAGATTAGCTTGTCATTGTTAACCGAATCTAGTCTCTTCTCCAGTTTAATGATCACATTGACTTCAAGGCAAATTTTTGATTGAAACATACATTGTGTGTGAGAAGTTAACTGTGATGCCATACGCTAAATCAAATCTCTATTACGAAGTCAGTTATAATATTACGAGACGAGACTAACTGCCATAAAAACAGACACTTGATACCTATTTCGCAGTGTTAAACAAAGATGGCACTTTCGTGATCGCCTATAGATTCCAGTGTGTTCCAATTCCACATGCACTAAAAACCACCTTGAAAAAAGGCTACTGATTTCGTATTGCATCGAGCCCCAGCAACCAGTAAGACTCTTTTGTAAAATTCATGCCACGGAGAGCGAAATACCCAATTTCAAGCCTTTAAAAACCGCTGAATTTACACAGGCATGGTTGCCACCGATTCAAGACAAACATTGCATGTACAATCAATCTTGAAAGTAAATCTCCGAGGAGCGTGAAGAGCCTTGGCTGATCCATTGGCCGTGTTCGTGGGGATAATTCAGGGCAAGGGGGAGATGAAGAAAGACGGACGAGGACACCGGGGTCCTCTTCGAACGGGAATAATTAATAATAAGGGACACAGCGTAATGTGGACCCACTGTTGTGAAAGGTTCACACATCGTGTACTGTTTCCTGTGTGCTGAATTTTTATTATATGGGTTTTCCCGATCAGCTTCAGCAAAATACTAAACTCAGATTCATTACGCATTCAAATTCACGCATGTTTTCTTTATTCATTCAAACCAGTTTTTTTTCTTTCTACAAAATTGCATTCAATTTCGTTTTCGTGCACACATGACTTCGTTTTTCTCATTCAGTGCCCAGTGAGCTGCTTAAGCTCAAAAAGTAGAGCCACAACAGAATTATGCTTACTGGAATAAGGTTGGCAGTCAAAATACCATCATGTATCATCTGTGACTGGTATCCTGCTGATTTTTGCTTGGCATAAACATGTCAAGCAATACTTTCTGTTTATAATACTCTGTATACTGGGTTCAGGCTCGAGTTTGTGATCATTCTATTTCATATGAAGTCATTCAAGACAACATGTTCACAATTCTACAAATGAATTTATACTATCTAGGCTTACTTTCAATTGATGATTTAATGATTGGTTGACCAGGTTCTAACTTGCTGATGGCTTTTGCGAAACTAAATGAATTCGCGACCCAATGATTTTGAATGATCTGATGTGACCAATGAATGCTAAACGTTTGAAATTGAAGTACTTATTTTGAGTGTTGCATACCGATGCAATGCAACATTCATTTTCCTGAAACTGAATGACTTGTTGTTGACATTGGCTGGGAAAACCTAATGTTTCAAATCAGCATACCCCAGAGGGCCATTATCATTTTGTAAATTATATATTTTTTTCCACATCGATGATTCACGCGGAAGCTGTATACACAGGGAGCTGTTATTCTACTGTATCTTTATTGTATATTTTATTTTATACTATTTTATATTTGTCCGCATCGATGCTTCACCAGGAAGTTGTAATATTATTATACAAGGAGCTGTTATTCTCCTGTACCGATATTTTATTGTCTATACTATTTGTTATTCTACCACATCGAGGCTGCAATAAACCCAAATGCGATTTTAATTACTGATAACATTTTATCATTTGACCACTATTGTGTTTCCCCTTGGGATCAAAGGACCTCTCTGCTGAGTAGTGCGTGTTATTATAAAACGAAAACCAATAAAAAATTATCAAAAGGAGGTGACCTTCAATTTCTATTTGTCTATTTAGTGTTGTCATTAAACGGTGAATGGTGTACATGTCCCCGTTAATTAATATACACAATTATTGGATGCATGTGAGTGCATTGTCGCAGAATATAATCACGAGGCGAAATCTGGACTATTCCATTATTTCTAGAGGTGAAGCTGGGTGAAATGGAAAAGTCATGTTTCATCGAGTGATTATATTGTGCGACAATGCAGGCACCAAATGCACTCAATATTTGATTTATATAACTCACAAAAAGATCCTTGTCATTTGAAATTTTGTAAACAATGAACACAACATTGACATGGACACACGTCCTTCAAACACTCAGAGAAAAAACCCCACAAAAACCCCCACACAACAACAAAGAAACAAAGAAACAAACAAACAAACAACCCAACAAAGAAACAAACAAACAAACAAACACACCAACAACCCCAACAAACAAACAAACAAACAAACAACCCAACAAACAAACAAACAAACAAACAAACAACCCAACAAACACCCCAACAACCCCACAAACAAACAAACAAACAAACAAACAACCCAACAACCCAAACATACACAGATCTGTGTTGCATTCACTCTGTGGACATTCCTTCGTTCTGTACACTTAAGGAAAATCCTATTCTTCATCACTGTACAAAAACACTATGTGGACGTTTGTAAGTCCACATAGTGTTTTGAGTCCCTACATCAATGGACCTCTTTTGGTCTCAGGTCCACACTTTGTATGTAGCGTTAATAAACACACACCTTCTAAGCAACGTGGACGAGTCCTTCGTGGTGTGACCTTGCCTCGTTTGGACAAACAGGCGGGCGCCTGTTTTGGAAACGACGCTGCGAAGCGTCCAAAGCGTCATATAATGACCCATATAGGACTCCTATGTTAGATTTTGGAGCGTAGCGGCAGTAATATCAAATGCTTAGGGCCTATGCAGTGAGCTTTAAAAAAATATATAAAAAAATAAAAAGGGAAAAAAGAAAGAAAAGAGCAGATGGGGGAGATGCATTATTTACTAGCCTTCTATGCATCGGACAGGTGGTCGTCATCAACAGTTTCATTCCATATGTGTCCTCGGTGCGTGTTTGCATTATCTTAACATTTGTATACAGTTTGGGTTGAAATTGAGATTAAAGAGGCTCATACTGTATCCGCAGCAAAGTCAACGTCCTTAATAACAATACTAATAGTTGAGGCTTATTTAGTGCACGTATCCACCAATTAGCTCCAGGCGCTCGAACAAAGAGAAACAACCTTTTAAGACAGGTTTTGAAGGGTGGGAATTATAAGACCCATTTTGTGTAGCACATTGTTTACAAAGGTGCTGAAAAGGAAAACTAAAAAAAAAATGTTTGTCATTCAATTATTTCTAACCCTTCCCGCCCCGCCCGTCCCTGCAGAATGCACGATGTCAGGTCCCTAAGAAAAGGATCCAATCAAGACTATAGAGCAATCAAGTTTTCATAACAAAGAATATGATAATCCATATGATATTCCTACATGAAAATAAACTTTTGTTATTTCCGTTAATACCACTGTAATTCAATTCTCTGTTCCCAAATAAGTAGACTTAAAAATAATAATAAAACAATTATTGAGATTTTTGAAATATTATTGAAGTGTAGCTATAAGGCCGGTAATACAGCGCTGTTTCTTTCCCTGACAATGTCAGGCACCGCAAATACAAGTCTCCCGTATACTATAATAATGCAACATATATGACATTTCCATAATTTATTTCGGTTTAGTGTTTTAATTACAGGCCATTTTTATTATGGAGAACGAGTCTCGTGGGTTAATGATTAAGCGAATGGACTCGGGCTTCAGGCACGTACCGGGTACCGCTATGCAACTAATAGTTTAGTATAAATCAGAGACGAGAGTGGGATAGGGAATTAACATGGTTGATGCATGGCGAACATAATCTGAAATGACATAATACGGAGAGGGAGAAAAACGGTTGTGTGATAATGTTGGGGGGAAACTGATGCTTCTGGGATGCTTTAAATCTCTCTTGAAACCAAGATGGTGGATTGAATGTTTTGGGAATAGTGAAGCCATGCAACTGGTAATATGCTTTGCAACTGTAATGTTTAATCACTGCCGAATTGTTTTAGAAGTAACTATTTAGTAAAATTGTAGGTACAACCATGTGTAAACAAATCTTTTGGGATGAGTGTTGGCTCCGAAAAGAGCCGGTGTGTTCTCGACGTTTCAAGCAGTACACTCTGCTCGTCTTCATTGGAAAGAGCAAATCATTGTTTATAGTGTCGAGACTACACCGGCTTTTCCCATAGTCAACACTCCTCACAAAAATAGATTTTACACATGGTTGTATAACCCGCAAATTTTTACTATTTATAGTTTCTTCTTAGTTCCACACCATGCAAAGCTTCAAACATCACTTAATGCCGAAGTTTTCTTACTTTCTTTGAATCAGGATAAGGTACAGTATCAAGATATGTTGCCGTACTGAATCAGTGATGTTGTTGGTGAAACTATATATACATTATTGGTACGAACTCTTTGAGTCAATACAAGGTACGCCATTTCTGAAAAATCTGCTTGTACGACATAATGACAAAACTAACAATACAAATGCTGTTTGAATGAAGATAATGTACAGTTTAATTTATGTTTGGGTAAGACTCCTGCAACTCTAAACAAAACTGAAACATGAGGCACCGTCTTAAGTTCCGTACTGAAATATTGTACGTTTTCGAAATGACTGACGCGTAAGCCTCAACCCGGAGCCTGGCCCAAACCCTGGTTTCGAAAAGGCCCATACAGGCTACCATGCTGTCATCAATAGCCCACTACAGTACTCTCAGAAACATTCTTCATGATAAATCACTAGTGAAGTACTTCAGATCTTGAGAAACTTATGAAGTGACGTTGGAACCATGCAGCAAAAGAGTGAAACAGGGTGAAAACCTGGTAAAACGATCGAATCAAAGACACTGGTTTTTAAAATTTATAAAATATAGAAACAAATCATGGCGGAGGTCGAGCACCGTACATGTGATGCAAAGTGAAGCATGAGCCCGGTTTACACAGAGCAAGTCAAGTATAGACCTTATGCATATGACGTCATTTGAGTAGGGCGCCCTCACCTAGAGGTCAAAAGGAAGATGGGAAGATGTTCATTGGCCAATCCTGTGCGCCGCGCGTACAAATCAGCGCGTTTCCATTGTTTCATCATCAGTTTACCTCTAAGATGGCGGCTTGGTGACGTCAATGCATAAGGTCTATTCGATGTAAATGTTCAGTCTGTGTGCGATGATGAATCCCCGCGCTTACCGTGTTCTGAATATTTTATGTTGCGTTCCTTCATGACGCCATTTCTCGAAATACCAAAGCAGTTTAAAGAGAAAAACATAAGCATTCTTGGATTGATTGGTGTTTTGTTTTATAAGAAGTTAAAGAGCAGAGTTCGTACCCGAGTCTAACCTCGGGAAGTTCTTCCACGTTCAGCCTTCTTCTCCCCCTTGAGAAAATTAACGACTTTGTTACCACACAAAGGCCAAACGTGCTCGGGTGATAAAGTATGATATTTCTTTTCAAGCGTGTGGAACTGAGACAGTTGGAATTTCATTTCACTAATGACACACATAAAATACCAATTCATCATTTACCTGTGTGGAAATTTTTAATAATTGTTCGAAAGGACACAAAATAATCGAAGCCAATGGCAAAAGGCGCTTACGATTCACATTATTATCTTGGGCAGTAATGACCCTTCTTGCATTTGGAAATGACGAGATGGATATAGACTAAAATATGAGAGCAGTCCACCATTCAAAAAATAGTAGTATTAAAAAACAAAAACAAAATAACAACCAACACAGCTGAAATAGACAATAATATGAGAGCGGTCCACCTACCAAAAAATAGTAGTGTAAAAAAAAAGTAGTAATGAAGACCAACTAATCGAAACGTCAACAGCTGCTATCCATTCAATTAATCTCATTGCCCACACACCGTCATTTGCAATTCATTCTTTCTACGGACTAACCACCACAAACCTGAAATGCAGATGTTTTTGCCCTTTCTTCAACTGTTTCAAATTCCCCTTTTTTTTAAAAGGTACCCGTACATAATATCAAATATCCCCGGAGGATTCTGTCTGTGGCTTCCTGTTTCCTGGGTAAACATAATGCAAGACATATAGAGATCATACAAATTGGATTTATATTAGCAATCCACTTTGTGGTTAAACGAAATGTAGGCATCGCTGGGGCAAACAGCAGAAGAAACAAACCCTCACATGATGAGTTCAATGGCTTGTGAATATTCTCCCACTCACTAGCTTCGAGATAGAGTTACAATCCTGTTGAATTTTAATTTTTACATCTTTTTCTATTTTTTATTATTCGGGAGACAGATCGAAAAGTTCTTATCGATCTATAGTGTATTTACTCTATTATGATGGATGGAAAGTGGGAGTGGATCGACTTTCTTCGAAGCTTGTATACCTTTCGTTTCATTTTCATATTAACCGGACAGCATCGTTTCGACCGACCACTTCGTTGGGGGTTCGTATTTACGTATTAATCATATAACGTGACGTGATTGTCACTTTTGAATTCATGTATAAAATAAAAGCTATTTATTAGAGGCAGGGTATGCTTTACTCCATCAAGTCAATGACCATAGCAACGTACTTTGTAAAGAGCACTGGAGAGCTGATATTGTCAAACATTGTCAGAAACGACATCCTTGAATGTAAATGTAGTTTTAGGGGAAGAAGTAATTTTTCACCCAACATTTTTAATCCAAGGAAGCCTTCTGAAAGTACCCATTTATTTGCAACAAGGGTGGTTTTTTTCTTTTATTATTTTCTTGCAACTTCGATGACCAGCCCAAATGTTCACACTTAATTTTCACCCTAACTTTAAAAACAGAAGTATTTTCTCCTGGAAATGTTGTCCCCTGAGAAAATGTTGTTTTTAATTTCTTGAAAACCACAGCTTGGGCTTGGGCTCGGGCTCCGGCTCCGTCTGTCTGATTGAAGCCCCGTAAAGAAAGCGCACGTTTTCAAACTAGCTTACGGAGCCTAAGCCCTCAAGCCCAAGCCCAAAGCCGCAGTTTCGAAAACGGCCATAGTCTGGTTTCTCGGACATGGAAGTCCCGTACGTGTCAATTTAAAAATACAAATAATTTGTGGCGGCAAATTGTAGCGGTAAATCCACGGGAGGGTTAATAATCTTGCAGTGACGTCACGTGGCTGAATATTTGAGCTATAGACCATGTTACCTTTGTTTACAGAGTGGTGACCTTGTACATTCTAATGCATTTCCTGACAGGCAAGATACTACACAGACCATATGGGAAAATATACATTTTGTGTCAAAATGTTCACATAATTCAAGAGTTACAAAAGCAACAGCTGTACAACTTTTGAGACGTCCCCCTTTATTCATATCAAAAGTTGAGACAAATCAGACAGTGCAATCTCCATAAAACATAAGATTGATTGTATTCTTCCATTGAGCTGCGTACAAACTGTGCCTGAAGGAAGTCCAGGCTCTGTGGCTCTTTTGTAAACATGTGATGTCACAGGTCACATGGTCTATAGGTAAACTGTTTTTCTTGAGCTCAAGGTTACACAGTCTGTCCTCAAGAATTAGGCGAACAATTTGTTTCTTCTTGTATTCGTGTTTAATAGAAACGGCCATGGCGAAACTGAAGGTAAACTAAGCGTTAAATATTAGTTTAATCAAGGTTGGTCCATGACATCATGACATTATGTTAAAGGGATGCAGGTCTTAGGGTTTGGATCGGAGAAGTGAATCCGAAAAACCTCTTAAATATTATTATGAACCTGTGGGAAATTTCAATGGCGGTTCACGTCATTACTGAGAAAACACAACATGGTATCGTATGAAAAATTGGATTTAAAATTCTTCGAAGAATATTCAAGGTATTAAACAGGATTTGTAATTGTAAGTTATTAAACAGGATTAAACAGGATTGGAAGGTAATAAAAATGATTGATAAGTGGACTTTTTTTTTGGGGGGCGGGATTTTTTTTTGGGGGGGGCGGACTTTTTTTATTTTATTTTTTTATTTTTGGTTTTTATTTTTTTTTTTTTATTTGGTTTTGGGTTTTTTTTTTTTTTTTTTTTTTTTTTGGGGGGGGCGGATTTTTTTTAAAATATTTATTTTTGGTGGGCGTCCTCCCCCCGCCCCCCTGGTTACGGGCCTGATTGATAAGTACAACAAAATCATCATTAATTTTAGTTTGAAAGCTTACTGATTATGAAGTTTATACAGGAACAATTTTCTATTTCCCTCTATTTTTGCGACTATTTTGTCAACTCTATTCCTGGATATCCAATGTGTTTGAATGACCGGAAAATATTTTCTCAAAAAACATTAATATATTCAATTTCGTTATCTGATTACTTTCTTGAAATACGTAGACAGTTTAAACGGAACAACAGCGAAACCTTTCGATAAAAAAACATACATCGTCTTTAGCAATTGACCTGTGTGTCTAACTTAGAATTACATGAACTGGCTGAGATAATTCTAGCTTTACATACTTATTCAATGTAAAGAAGCATGGTTTCTGTTTGAAATTTAATACACCTTATTTCAAAACCCAAATTATTATTTTTCGATAAATTGAGATGATGTATAGTTCCAGGTTCATTAAAAATAGCCTTGTTCCAGTTTTAAATTAAACATTGCATAGGCCTATTCAATACACACTTAAACAGACTCACATTCCACTAGCTGTAAATCTAGTCGTGCGTGGTTAAAATTGGCTTTTAATACCGAGTTTCTTACGGATAAATGTGATTTAAATATGCATCACTGGAAACCACATCATACCCGAGGCGAGCTGTGTGTTGTTGTTGTGTTTTACAGCAGAAAACATCAAACCAGAGTATTGATGTTTTTACCTCCCAGTGCGTACTTAAACTAAAATGCAAACCATTTCTAAACAGACGCCACAAAACAACACTTTGAACAATTTCTTAACCGTGTCTCGTAGGATTGCGTCGATTCAAGAATTATTGTGCACATCCAGCAGCTCTTGCCTTTCACATAAGACTGAGGGAGGGGGTGGTGGCTGTGTACCATATTTCACGGCGCTGGTTACCGAGGCAGTACGCTCTAAAAAAAAACTCAGAACCGAGATCTGGGTCCCGCGGGGCTTGACCCATTTCTTGGTTAGTCTGACCCGGATTATGTGTCACAATGACCCAGAAATGAGTTAATAGACACACGACTGTGCAAGTCTCGCGCGTATCGGAACGAGAAAACACGTCAATCGAAGAACATAAGAAACAATTTGAACAACAAAAATACTCATTACAATTTGTATAAAATGAGTTTTAGCTTTCATAATAAATACACAAATCATTTGTTAGCTTTATTTTGAAACAAACTTAAAACTCTGGGACAAGGATGCTTATACATATATAATTTTCATGGTCAAAAATTACGTTAAACTAAAATAATAGACGAAACAAAATCTTGCCAGGCGTAAAACTCCATTTGGTTGGGACCACAATGGTCCCGGAAGTTCGATTACGTGCGAGACTTGCACAGTCTATAGGAGTTAAAATCAATTTTGTTTAACCACTTTCCGGGTCAGACTGACTGGAAATGGGTCACCCCCACCCCCGTTATGCAAGATGATGTTGTTGAACGATACGGCAACCGCCGACGTACCTTAACACCAAACATCCACGGCAAACGTGTGTGAGCACAGTAACAGAGATTTCACTTTAACCGTGTGAAACACAGTCAGGCGTAAGAGGAGTTTTTCATTCCACACCCTTCTCCATAACCGTCGATTTTACTTAAATTACTACGGCAAGAAACGCAATGATGTATTGTTCCCTGATTTGACGCAGGCTGAATGCACTTGGAGTGTAAATGGCCGTGCGGTCTATGTGCACCGTGTGGGTTCACGTCCTGGTCGGGGCATCTGCAGCTGCGTCCGAGACACTTGCCCACAAAATGGCTTCGTCCTTTGGTTGGGACGTAAAGCCGTAGGTCCCATGCGCTCGGTAAACACCCCCAGTACACTTTCGTTTAAAAGTAGATAACAGTAGGGGTTTGCCCTCAGTTTTTCTGGCAAGGTTGGCAGCAGACTGCGCAACATCATCACCGTTACAATGTGTTTTTGTCTTACAAATTCAAACATAACTCAGCAACCAGCTGCCGTAACATAAATGAGAGTTTTATGCGACCGTCAACGTACGACGAAGGGCCATAAAGTACAGGGTATCTACTATTTTCTTTGAGGGGGGACAGGTCAGTGACTGAGCATATTGCACTTTAAATGTAATAATTCGAAGGATGTGAACATTGTAAGAGTGAATATATATATGTTCACATATTTGCACGTAACATCATGGTATAAAGATAACAATGGTGGCAAAATTGTCTTTTATACATTTGCCTGAAATACTATAGCTTTTGAAAATGAGTTAAACACTTAGTTTTGATCTTAAAACCCAATGTATGAAAACAGAAAAACCCCCAAATTACTCCCATAAGTGCACGAATGAGCTTAAACTTTCCACAGGTTTGTCAATTCATGTAATTGCTTGTACAATGGTCTTAACCAATGTCGTCCGCGTGCTATACGTACATGTACCGTAATATTATGTGAAAATAAACCAACGTTCTTTCCAAGGCGGGATTTTTTTTTCACACGGTTTTTACACGGCAACAAGTTTTTATTTGCTTCATTCCTACAATACCATACAAAAGTAAAAGATGCATCGATCAAGATTTTAGCCAAAAGAGCCCCAAATTTTCCCAAATGTTCTCCGAGCTCATTCTGATGATGTTTAAAAGAAGAACTCAGAAAAAACCCTAAACCGAATGCCACGCACAATGCACGAATGTACGGAAGCCTGCTATTGAGATAGAGAGAAAAATTAATTACGACTTGTGTCTCATAAATATGACTTAGTACAAGTCATAAATATAACTTGTATACTTATAGATATGGAGATCTCATAAAAATGACTTGTATATGTCATAAATATGACTTAATTTGCACAAGTAATTATTAGAGTTGTTCTAAATCATAGTTATGTGATATAAGTCATAGTATTATTTATGCTAATTCATTAATTCATAGTTATGACTTATGACTTATGTCAATTCATATTTATGAAGTCATAGTTATGACTTATAATTATGACTTTCTTTTCTCAATGTCCCTTTAACGCTTCCGTTCGAAACACTTAAACAAAAACACGTTTTTTTGTTTATTGTTGCTGGTTAAAGGGGGTGTACAACATTGGTTTATTGCCAAAGACCTGTATCCACACTGGATGTGACCCAACATATACACGAAATAACAAACCTGGGAAAGATTGAGCTCAATTGGTCTTCGGAGTCATGGAAAACAGTGAAAAACCCTTAGGTCTAAATGTTTTAACATTTTTTCAAACATCGGATTTTATCCTGCAGGATAAAGACTAATTATTTTACTAATTTCCTAAAAACTATGGCATTTCAAGCAAAGCTATTTCAAGGGAAGTTTTCCACCATGACCATCTTTATACTATATGTAAGTTATGTGCAAATCTGTGAACATTTATAATTCCAATCTTACCAATGTTGTACACACCCTTTAAAGGGGCACATTGCCTTCGAATCTCTCAACATTTGACAGTTTGAAATTATTCCTTATCATTTTCAAGACTTGTTCAAGTGCTTTGTAGCTTTTGAGTATATATTAAAAATTTTAATTTTCCTCTTGAAATACAACCATCGCGAAACACGGTCCGCCATTTTGTGGAGTCACAAATGTAGGTTCTACAAAACAGCGAACTGTGTTTTGTCATAAAAGTACACAAAAAAGACACATGTTCCGGCGATATTTATATTGATCATTATATTCTACTTTTAAAATATCTTCCCAATCATATTCCTTTCAAAATAAACGCAAATTCTATATCACAAAGCACCCAATCCGAAGGCAGCATGCCCCTTTCACTCCGGTGAAAAAAGTCCAGTCCTGCCAATAACTCAATTGTATCTTTTCACTAAATAATTACTCCTCAATGCCTAGGTTTCCAGATGTTTTTTTTTTCTCGTTCAGTGTCTCACAAGAAAATAAATAACCTCCTCGACTCAAGGAAAATAGCAATCTAATATTTAAATAAATTTGTATACAGTAAATTTGGCAAAAACATCGGGCGCTGCATCTTTAAAAAAATAACCATTTAGTTAAATGGTATTATAAAGCATCCGTCTCGTAGACTAACATTAGACCGTGTCAAAATTATCGGCTACGGCTACGGATTGTCGCCTCATCATGCATTGAAGTATAGGGCGTCCTTAGCAACAGTCGTAGCCGTAGGTAGCCGCCAATTCAGATACGGCCATATACTACTCTTCATTTTGCATTCATTATAATAATAAAAACTGTGGTGTTTTTGTGCAACATAATTAGGTGGCTCATCTTCATTAACTGGATTGGCACTGGTGCCATCCATATTCATAAGTTATTACACAAAGCCCATAGGAAGAGAGCACCGTGACGGGATCCGGATGCTAAAGTAGCGTTGTTTCTCGCTCAGAGCACATTGAGCTCCGTAGGGTTTACGCATCAATGAGAGGGAGAGGGAATTTCCATGCAATCACTTTTAAAAATATCTTAATAGCCACTTCGAATAATTGAGGTTTTTTTCTGGAGGTTTACGTACTAGGAAGATTATCTCGATCCGATGATCAAGTGTTCTCATTTAAAGTAGTGTTTATGAAAATTTACTTTTCATTGATGGTTGAATGCAATGGTTACCAGTCTGGGATAGAATGCTTGCTATAGAATGGAGGTGACATAACCCTAGTCGTATTTCCTGGATTTAGCCTGCCGGATTCTTGAATGACGACACCCCTACCGGGTCCAGCACCACCGCCTGCTAAATCTAGATTCAAGTCAATCGTCTCTTCGGAGATGACTCCCGCCTCCTGCTGTCCCGCGTGGACATCCGTGGAGTTGATGAGAATCCGCGGCGATGAGGCACGGGGGTTGTGGGCCTTGAGCGGCGGTAAGGAGTCCCCATGAGGTTCCTTGAGGTGTCCCGGTAAGGGATGGTTGGAGGGTTTGGGTTCCCAGGAAGGGAAGGTGGGTGTGCTGCTGGTAATCCTAATAGCCACCATCTCCTGGTTGAGAGAATCCAGAGAGGATGATCCAGCGGAGTCTTGGTTCTCTAAATTCTCATCAGATAGGGAACACCTCCCTCGCTCGTTCGGAACCAAACATGAAGCCAGCTTCTGGAACCTTGGATCCATAGAGCATTTTTCAATTCCCGCACCTGTTAAGTTTCCCTCGGATTTGGAGGGCCTCAGACCACTTTGTGAGGCTGTTAGATAACTCACTCCCTGGGCTTTGACGAGTTCACCCGGGGAGCGAGCGCGTCTTGCTGGGGTAAGTCCCCTCTCCCACGGTCGCTGCTTCGTCGGGGTAGAGCACGACGAGGGCGGTGGGGTAGGGACCGAGAAACGACTTACGTCCGGGTTGGAGTGTTGTCTCATGTCATCCTTACACGCGTAGAAGGTTATGGCTGGATTGCCGTGGCTGCCCTGCGAGATCCCAGCAGGACCAGGCAGATTTGATATCGACCGTGATCGGCGGTGAAGAACGGCTGGGCTAAGTCCGGGCCCGGCCGACATTACGCGGAGTCCCGTTTTGTCTTGATCAGAGTCGGGTATAGCAAGGTTATCACTGCTTGACGTAGGGGTACGTGCGGGTGTTGCACTGAAACAAGTTTTTCTCTTACCGATTGGCGAGTTCGGTGTACTTCGGACCCGACGGATATTCCTGGGGCTGCTCTCAGGCGTGGTGATTGGCGGTAGGAGCCGGTTGCCCCCACCGGCACCACCTCCCTTCCTTCCCACGGCCGAATCTTCAAACACCCGGTGCTTGCGAATGTCCTTGCACATCTGCCGCATCGCTTTCTCTTCCCTCTCCCTCATCTTCATATGAGCTTTGGATTCTCGGTCAATACGGTCCAATTTCAGAGCCAGTTTGCGATCACCCACGCCCGCTTTCTCGAGGACTACGTCCTCCTTGTTCACAGGTTGTTTAGTAAGGCAGGCAGTTTTCATGACAGCTGCGTCGAGTGTTGGGCCACGAGAGACGAGTGCGGTTGCAACACCAGAGGATGAACTTCTCAGCTGGCGGTGGGTCTGCTGCGCTGTATTGGATTTAAGTGGCATAACTTATCAGAGCAGTATCGGGTTATAATCGCTCTGTTCATCAATGCGCAGAGATCACATAATGGGATGTTTGCTACATGAGTCGAAGCCCACTGTGTACAGTATCATGTGGTGTCCCCTTCACATCACCGCGTGTCCGTCATCATCTCTCATGCCCTTCACACTGCGTCCATACTGACTGTGACTGTGACACGTCGTGCGGTCTTCCATGAATGGCCTCACTGCTTATCGGTGTAATCACATCTCAAAGCCGTCTCTGTATCGACGCACCGTCGTCTCCGAACCCTTTCTCTTCTGTCCTAGCTCCTCACAGATTACCCGTCTCCCCTGGCACTTCAAGACTGCCCGTGCTATCCGGCTCCACACGCAGTACACACTTCTCTCCGTGATCAACATACATTACCCCCCGATTCAACCTTTCATCAGTGACAGAGAGAGGGAGACTGAGTCCCGGGTACACCATCCCACAGAGTGGCAGCGCTTGATCTACACAATCTCGCAACTGCTGGTAAACTGTTGATACTGAATACAAACACACCGACCACTTTACACATTATAATAATTATCCTTTCGTGTGTGTGTGATCATTATATCCACTATCATGGTCAAATCTCGTACGACCCCGTGTAAATTATTTAAAAACGCGGTTTTTTTGCGCGGGAACACTCCGATCGACACCGGCATATCGATTAGAGTACCTCTACATTTTTACAACTGATTGTGTAGACGAGCATTGTGCCGAGCTTGCCGTTTCATAATGAATGAGTTTGCATACATGGCCCAGGTACGTGAGACTACGTTCATTGGAGTACTGTTGCGCATGTCCAGGCGGTGCTTTTTTCCTTCGGTCCATTGCGGCTGAAATATTCACGCATCCCGGCTGCTATGGTTTCCTACGCACCCTGTAACCTCGACCCTATTCTTCCTCTGTCTGCATACCCTTGCCTTGTAGCCTTTTAAAAACAAGTTTGTAGTTTATTGGCAAGGCAGAATGTACGCTTCACTGGAGTAATCAAATCTGAATTGTAAACAGTCATAATTCCGACTGTAAAAACACCTGTGATACATTGTTACAGCACCGTCAGAGTCTCTTTGAAAATAAAAGGGGCAGTTTCATAAATGTTTCAAAGGAACTTTCAAATAAATAAGTAACGAGATAGTTAATCAAAAGCTCGAAAATGAACGAAGTCTTCTGCGATTTCTGAAGAATCATATTTTTAATGACCTCAAAGGTTTGTAAAAAATCGAAATAATAAACCACTGACTCATAAAATAAAAAGGTTAAGAGCTGTTTTGGCGGGTGTAATAAGCTCCACAAATTGGATTACACGCAACTATGCTTGAAAATCATTGTTATAATATTCACTTATTTTAGTAGGCTTTGATCGACTGTACAATTAATTGAAGCAGTTTGGCATAAATTTCAGCTGCATGCCCACCTTCAATGGCTCTTGCTGATAGCGACAGGTAGAACGAATGTTAAACATTACTATAACGATCAAGCCAGAGTCCTTCGCTGTTTTGTTATTTGCCGAAGTCCTTGCCTCGTATTGACCCAAGATACCTGTGTGCGTGAATATCCTCCGCTCCCTGGTTGTACATGTACTCTGTGCAAATAATGATTCCGTTTTGGAATTAC
Source organism: Leptasterias polaris (assembly GCA_037783415.1). Lineage (NCBI taxonomy): Eukaryota > Metazoa > Echinodermata > Asteroidea > Forcipulatida > Asteriidae > Leptasterias > Leptasterias polaris. Next base: position 5,573,309 of record JAZGTN010000003.1, on the reverse strand, counting down.
ATTAAAAATTGCGTTGGCTAGCACTGCACGTAGAGGGCGTCATGAACTCGTAGCACTGCACGTAGAGGGCGTCCTGAACTCTTAAGGTTTCACCCCTCTAAATAGACTCCCATAGCAAACAATGATAAATGCTAAATATTCAAAAATTCTCAAAAAATTGTTAAAAGTCTCTCAGCCTCTTGAAAACCAATCAAATATATTTTCAGACCACTAAACTTCAGATTTCTTTTCAATTTTTGGCAGGTCAGCCGTTTGGAATTTTTGCTAATTACCCCAGAAAAAAAACACCCCCGAAAATGTGTTTTTTCCCAAACCGACTTGCCGCCAGTTTTCAGGAGGCACTCCTCCAATTCCCAAGCTAAATAGGACCAACTTTAAAGCCCAAATTTATCAAATCTCCTCAAAACTTTTAACCCAGAACCCCCAGGTTGTGATAAGTTCCTATAATTACACACTCTATTAGTTGCATGACCCCCAAAACGTTATAATTAAAAATAAGTTGTGGGTTTACAAATTATGATAAGTAGCTTGGCGCATGAATTTTTGGTCGATTTAGAGTAGTGCACCCTATAAGGGCAGTCAATTATTCTTTATGGGGAAAAAATTATGCTTAAAATGTTGAGAATAAGTCACTGATATGAAATCTGGAAAAAAAATTGGAATATTTTATTGCGTTTGTCTACAACAAGGTCAAACATGTTGAAGCATTTACATGTACTTTAAGCAATGCGAGAGGAAAAACCTGCATGACACACTGTGTACATTATACTGGAATACTTGGAAGTTACGTCCAAATCTTCCCTCAAAAAGTTATTAACATGTCTCTTTTTCGTAATAAGATTCTAAAAACCTTACAAACTATTTAATTAATCGACAAGAGGGGGTTAATTTTTGTGGAGAAGCGGTAAAAAGGGAAACAGGTTGGAAGGGGGCCTTGAGTTGGGGTGGGGGGGCGTTTTTGCTTTCCCTCCAACTTTTCTAACCATGTATTCATATTGAGTTTAAAATTGTGAACTTTATAACAAAGTTCCCAACAAACAAACACATTTTACCACATTTATTGTTCTTCCAAGTTTCATCTTCCTAGCTGTTAAGGGGGGGGGGGGGGTAAAGGGGTGGGCGGGGGGTGGGCGGGGCATGTTGCAAAATTCCATTCCAGATACTATACGGTTAGTTGTGGACAATAGGTTAAGACTGTAAACTAGGGTTTAGACTAAGAGCTAGGGTTTTGGGCTGATGGCTATAGGGTTTGGGGTGTATGCTAGGGTTTGGGCCGACGGCTAGGGTTTGTGCCGATGGCTAGGGTTTTGGCCGATGGCTAGGGTTTGGGTGTAGGCTGTGGGTTTTTGCTGAGGGCTATGGTTTTGGCTGCGAGGGCTAGGGTTTCACACATATGCAATCAGTTCCCGGGAACTTGACATTCATGATGCCATATCAACCACCCACCGCCTATGTCATCTTCACATAGTCTGTTGATGGTTTGTCTCTACTTTTCCCCTGATCAACCAGCCACTGAAGATTCTTGAGTTTCTTGAATGTGACTTACCGTGATAGTCTCATACTCGTCGATATAGTCTTACACTAAAAACCAAACCCAGCAAACCTTTCTTTGGAACGTTGAATTATTCTGTTGTTTTGTAATTTTAGGAACACATAGCAACATTATTACTATATACTATCTGTTAATACAGCCAAAGGAATGATGTTTTCAATGTAAACACAGCAACAACTGACGAAAAGTGCCCCCATACAACACATTACTGTCGTCGTTTCAAGCCTACAAAACCGTATTAACAACAAGCACACGGGTACACGGGTGTAGCGGGCGCCACCATTTTGTATCTATAAGGGCAGTCAATTATTCTTTATGGGGAAAAAATTATGCTTAAAATGTTGAGAATAAGTCACTGATATGAAATCTGGAAAAAAAATTGGAATATTTTATTGCGTTTGTCTACAACAAGGTCAAACATGTTGAAGCATTTACATGTACTTTAAGCAATGCGAGAGGAAAAACCTGCATGACACACTGTGTACATTATACTGGAATACTTGGAAGTTACGTCCAAATCTTCCCTCAAAAAGTTATTAACATGTCTCTTTTTCGTAATAAGATTCTAAAAACCTTACAAACTATTTAATTAATCGACAAGAGGGGGTTAATTTTTGTGGAGAAGCGGTAAAAAGGGAAACAGGTTGGAAGGGGGCCTTGAGTTGGGGTGGGGGGGCGTTTTTGCTTTCCCTCCAACTTTTCTAACCATGTATTCATATTGAGTTTAAAATTGTGAACTTTATAACAAAGTTCCCAACAAACAAACACATTTTACCACATTTATTGTTCTTCCAAGTTTCATCTTCCTAGCTGTTAAGGGGGGGGGGGGGGGTAAAGGGGTGGGCGGGGGGTGGGCGGGGCATGTTGCAAAATTCCATTCCAGATACTATACGGTTAGTTGTGGACAATAGGTTAAGACTGTAAACTAGGGTTTAGACTAAGAGCTAGGGTTTTGGGCTGATGGCTATAGGGTTTGGGGTGTATGCTAGGGTTTGGGCCGACGGCTAGGGTTTGTGCCGATGGCTAGGGTTTTGGCCGATGGCTAGGGTTTGGGTGTAGGCTGTGGGTTTTTGCTGAGGGCTATGGTTTTGGCTGCGAGGGCTAGGGTTTCACACATATGCAATCAGTTCCCGGGAACTTGACATTCATGATGCCATATCAACCACCCACCGCCTATGTCATCTTCACATAGTCTGTTGATGGTTTGTCTCTACTTTTCCCCTGATCAACCAGCCACTGAAGATTCTTGAGTTTCTTGAATGTGACTTACCGTGATAGTCTCATACTCGTCGATATAGTCTTACACTAAAAACCAAACCCAGCAAACCTTTCTTTGGAACGTTGAATTATTCTGTTGTTTTGTAATTTTAGGAACACATAGCAACATTATTACTATATACTATCTGTTAATACAGCCAAAGGAATGATGTTTTCAATGTAAACACAGCAACAACTGACGAAAAGTGCCCCCATACAACACATTACTGTCGTCGTTTCAAGCCTACAAAACCGTATTAACAACAAGCACACGGGTACACGGGTGTAGCGGGCGCCACCATTTTGTATCTATAAGGGCAGTCAATTATTCTTTATGGGGAAAAAATTATGCTTAAAATGTTGAGAATAAGTCACTGATATGAAATCTGGAAAAAAAATTGGAATATTTTATTGCGTTTGTCTACAACAAGGTCAAACATGTTGAAGCATTTACATGTACTTTAAGCAATGCGAGAGGAAAAACCTGCATGACACACTGTGTACATTATACTGGAATACTTGGAAGTTACGTCCAAATCTTCCCTCAAAAAGTTATTAACATGTCTCTTTTTCGTAATAAGATTCTAAAAACCTTACAAACTATTTAATTAATCGACAAGAGGGGGTTAATTTTTGTGGAGAAGCGGTAAAAAGGGAAACAGGTTGGAAGGGGGCCTTGAGTTGGGGTGGGGGGGCGTTTTTGCTTTCCCTCCAACTTTTCTAACCATGTATTCATATTGAGTTTAAAATTGTGAACTTTATAACAAAGTTCCCAACAAACAAACACATTTTACCACATTTATTGTTCTTCCAAGTTTCATCTTCCTAGCTGTTAAGGGGGGGGGGGGGGTAAAGGGGTGGGCGGGGGGTGGGCGGGGCATGTTGCAAAATTCCATTCCAGATACTATACGGTTAGTTGTGGACAATAGGTTAAGACTGTAAACTAGGGTTTAGACTAAGAGCTAGGGTTTTGGGCTGATGGCTATAGGGTTTGGGGTGTATGCTAGGGTTTGGGCCGACGGCTAGGGTTTGTGCCGATGGCTAGGGTTTTGGCCGATGGCTAGGGTTTGGGTGTAGGCTGTGGGTTTTTGCTGAGGGCTATGGTTTTGGCTGCGAGGGCTAGGGTTTCACACATATGCAATCAGTTCCCGGGAACTTGACATTCATGATGCCATATCAACCACCCACCGCCTATGTCATCTTCACATAGTCTGTTGATGGTTTGTCTCTACTTTTCCCCTGATCAACCAGCCACTGAAGATTCTTGAGTTTCTTGAATGTGACTTACCGTGATAGTCTCATACTCGTCGATATAGTCTTACACTAAAAACCAAACCCAGCAAACCTTTCTTTGGAACGTTGAATTATTCTGTTGTTTTGTAATTTTAGGAACACATAGCAACATTATTACTATATACTATCTGTTAATACAGCCAAAGGAATGATGTTTTCAATGTAAACACAGCAACAACTGACGAAAAGTGCCCCCATACAACACATTACTGTCGTCGTTTCAAGCCTACAAAACCGTATTAACAACAAGCACACGGGTACACGGGTGTAGCGGGCGCCACCATTTTGTATCTATAAGGGCAGTCAATTATTCTTTATGGGGAAAAAATTATGCTTAAAATGTTGAGAATAAGTCACTGATATGAAATCTGGAAAAAAAATTGGAATATTTTATTGCGTTTGTCTACAACAAGGTCAAACATGTTGAAGCATTTACATGTACTTTAAGCAATGCGAGAGGAAAAACCTGCATGACACACTGTGTACATTATACTGGAATACTTGGAAGTTACGTCCAAATCTTCCCTCAAAAAGTTATTAACATGTCTCTTTTTCGTAATAAGATTCTAAAAACCTTACAAACTATTTAATTAATCGACAAGAGGGGGTTAATTTTTGTGGAGAAGCGGTAAAAAGGGAAACAGGTTGGAAGGGGGCCTTGAGTTGGGGTGGGGGGGCGTTTTTGCTTTCCCTCCAACTTTTCTAACCATGTATTCATATTGAGTTTAAAATTGTGAACTTTATAACAAAGTTCCCAACAAACAAACACATTTTACCACATTTATTGTTCTTCCAAGTTTCATCTTCCTAGCTGTTAAGGGGGGGGGGGGGGGTAAAGGGGTGGGCGGGGGGTGGGCGGGGCATGTTGCAAAATTCCATTCCAGATACTATACGGTTAGTTGTGGACAATAGGTTAAGACTGTAAACTAGGGTTTAGACTAAGAGCTAGGGTTTTGGGCTGATGGCTATAGGGTTTGGGGTGTATGCTAGGGTTTGGGCCGACGGCTAGGGTTTGTGCCGATGGCTAGGGTTTTGGCCGATGGCTAGGGTTTGGGTGTAGGCTGTGGGTTTTTGCTGAGGGCTATGGTTTTGGCTGCGAGGGCTAGGGTTTCACACATATGCAATCAGTTCCCGGGAACTTGACATTCATGATGCCATATCAACCACCCACCGCCTATGTCATCTTCACATAGTCTGTTGATGGTTTGTCTCTACTTTTCCCCTGATCAACCAGCCACTGAAGATTCTTGAGTTTCTTGAATGTGACTTACCGTGATAGTCTCATACTCGTCGATATAGTCTTACACTAAAAACCAAACCCAGCAAACCTTTCTTTGGAACGTTGAATTATTCTTGTGTTTTGTAATTTTAGGAACACATAGCAACATTATTACTATATACTATCTGTTAATACAGCCAAAGGAATGATGTTTTCAATGTAAACACAGCAACAACTGACGAAAAGTGCCCCCATACAACACATTACTGTCGTCGTTTCAAGCCTACAAAACCGTATTAACAACAAGCACACGGGTACACGGGTGTAGCGGGCGCCACCATTTTGTATCTATAAGGGCAGTCAATTATTCTTTATGGGGAAAAAATTATGCTTAAAATGTTGAGAATAAGTCACTGATATGAAATCTGGAAAAAAAATTGGAATATTTTATTGCGTTTGTCTACAACAAGGTCAAACATGTTGAAGCATTTACATGTACTTTAAGCAATGCGAGAGGAAAAACCTGCATGACACACTGTGTACATTATACTGGAATACTTGGAAGTTACGTCCAAATCTTCCCTCAAAAAGTTATTAACATGTCTCTTTTTCGTAATAAGATTCTAAAAACCTTACAAACTATTTAATTAATCGACAAGAGGGGGTTAATTTTTGTGGAGAAGCGGTAAAAAGGGAAACAGGTTGGAAGGGGGCCTTGAGTTGGGGTGGGGGGGGCGTTTTTGCTTTCCCTCCAACTTTTCTAACCATGTATTCATATTGAGTTTAAAATTGTGAACTTTATAACAAAGTTCCCAACAAACAAACACATTTTACCACATTTATTGTTCTTCCAAGTTTCATCTTCCTAGCTGTTAAGGGGGGGGGGGGGGGTAAAGGGGTGGGCGGGGGGTGGGCGGGGCATGTTGCAAAATTCCATTCCAGATACTATACGGTTAGTTGTGGACAATAGGTTAAGACTGTAAACTAGGGTTTAGACTAAGAGCTAGGGTTTTGGGCTGATGGCTATAGGGTTTGGGGTGTATGCTAGGGTTTGGGCCGACGGCTAGGGTTTGTGCCGATGGCTAGGGTTTTGGCCGATGGCTAGGGTTTGGGTGTAGGCTGTGGGTTTTTGCTGAGGGCTATGGTTTTGGCTGCGAGGGCTAGGGTTTCACACATATGCAATCAGTTCCCGGGAACTTGACATTCATGATGCCATATCAACCACCCACCGCCTATGTCATCTTCACATAGTCTGTTGATGGTTTGTCTCTACTTTTCCCCTGATCAACCAGCCACTGAAGATTCTTGAGTTTCTTGAATGTGACTTACCGTGATAGTCTCATACTCGTCGATATAGTCTTACACTAAAAACCAAACCCAGCAAACCTTTCTTTGGAACGTTGAATTATTCTGTTGTTTTGTAATTTTAGGAACACATAGCAACATTATTACTATATACTATCTGTTAATACAGCCAAAGGAATGATGTTTTCAATGTAAACACAGCAACAACTGACGAAAAGTGCCCCCATACAACACATTACTGTCGTCGTTTCAAGCCTACAAAACCGTATTAACAACAAGCACACGGGTACACGGGTGTAGCGGGCGCCACCATTTTGTATCTATAAGGGCAGTCAATTATTCTTTATGGGGAAAAAATTATGCTTAAAATGTTGAGAATAAGTCACTGATATGAAATCTGGAAAAAAAATTGGAATATTTTATTGCGTTTGTCTACAACAAGGTCAAACATGTTGAAGCATTTACATGTACTTTAAGCAATGCGAGAGGAAAAACCTGCATGACACACTGTGTACATTATACTGGAATACTTGGAAGTTACGTCCAAATCTTCCCTCAAAAAGTTATTAACATGTCTCTTTTTCGTAATAAGATTCTAAAAACCTTACAAACTATTTAATTAATCGACAAGAGGGGGTAAATTTTTGTGGAGAAGCGGTAAAAAGGGAAACAGGTTGGAAGGGGGCCTTGAGTTGGGGTGGGGGGGGGGCGTTTTTGCTTTCCCTCCAACTTTTCTAACCATGTATTCATATTGAGTTTAAAATTGTGAACTTTATAACAAAGTTCCCAACAAACAAACACATTTTACCACATTTATTGTTCTTCCAAGTTTCATCTTCCTAGCTGTTAAGGGGGGGGGGGGGGGGTAAAGGGGTGGGCGGGGGGTGGGCGGGGCATGTTGCAAAATTCCATTCCAGATACTATACGGTTAGTTGTGGACAATAGGTTAAGACTGTAAACTAGGGTTTAGACTAAGAGCTAGGGTTTTGGGCTGATGGCTATAGGGTTTGGGGTGTATGCTAGGGTTTGGGCCGACGGCTAGGGTTTGTGCCGATGGCTAGGGTTTTGGCCGATGGCTAGGGTTTGGGTGTAGGCTGTGGGTTTTTGCTGAGGGCTATGGTTTTGGCTGCGAGGGCTAGGGTTTCACACATATGCAATCAGTTCCCGGGAACTTGACATTCATGATGCCATATCAACCACCCACCGCCTATGTCATCTTCACATAGTCTGTTGATGGTTTGTCTCTACTTTTCCCCTGATCAACCAGCCACTGAAGATTCTTGAGTTTCTTGAATGTGACTTACCGTGATAGTCTCATACTCGTCGATATAGTCTTACACTAAAAACCAAACCCAGCAAACCTTTCTTTGGAACGTTGAATTATTCTGTTGTTTTGTAATTTTAGGAACACATAGCAACATTATTACTATATACTATCTGTTAATACAGCCAAAGGAATGATGTTTTCAATGTAAACACAGCAACAACTGACGAAAAGTGCCCCCATACAACACATTACTGTCGTCGTTTCAAGCCTACAAAACCGTATTAACAACAAGCACACGGGTACACGGGTGTAGCGGGCGCCACCATTTTGTATCTATAAGGGCAATCAATTATTCTTTATGGGGAAAAAATTATGCTTAAAATGTTGAGAATAAGTCACTGATATGAAATCTGGAAAAAAAATTGGAATATTTTATTGCGTTTGTCTACAACAAGGTCAAACATGTTGAAGCATTTACATGTACTTTAAGCAATGCGAGAGGAAAAACCTGCATGACACACTGTGTACATTATACTGGAATACTTGGAAGTTACGTCCAAATCTTCCCTCAAAAAGTTATTAACATGTCTCTTTTTCGTAATAAGATTCTAAAAACCTTACAAACTATTTAATTAATCGACAAGAGGGGGTAAATTTTTGTGGAGAAGCGGTAAAAAGGGAAACAGGTTGGAAGGGGGCCTTGAGTTGGGGTGGGGGGGCGTTTTTGCTTTCCCTCCAACTTTTCTAACCATGTATTCATATTGAGTTTAAAATTGTGAACTTTATAACAAAGTTCCCAACAAACAAACACATTTTACCACATTTATTGTTCTTCCAAGTTTCATCTTCCTAGCTGTTAAGGGGGGGGGGGGGGGTAAAGGGGTGGGCGGGGGGTGGGCGGGGCATGTTGCAAAATTCCATTCCAGATACTATACGGTTAGTTGTGGACAATAGGTTAAGACTGTAAACTAGGGTTTAGACTAAGAGCTAGGGTTTTGGGCTGATGGCTATAGGGTTTGGGGTGTATGCTAGGGTTTGGGCCGACGGCTAGGGTTTGTGCCGATGGCTAGGGTTTTGGCCGATGGCTAGGGTTTGGGTGTAGGCTGTGGGTTTTTGCTGAGGGCTATGGTTTTGGCTGCGAGGGCTAGGGTTTCACACATATGCAATCAGTTCCCGGGAACTTGACATTCATGATGCCATATCAACCACCCACCGCCTATGTCATCTTCACATAGTCTGTTGATGGTTTGTCTCTACTTTTCCCCTGATCAACCAGCCACTGAAGATTCTTGAGTTTCTTGAATGTGACTTACCGTGATAGTCTCATACTCGTCGATATAGTCTTACACTAAAAACCAAACCCAGCAAACCTTTCTTTGGAACGTTGAATTATTCTGTTGTTTTGTAATTTTAGGAACACATAGCAACATTATTACTATATACTATCTGTTAATACAGCCAAAGGAATGATGTTTTCAATGTAAACACAGCAACAACTGACGAAAAGTGCCCCCATACAACACATTACTGTCGTCGTTTCAAGCCTACAAAACCGTATTAACAACAAGCACACGGGTACACGGGTGTAGCGGGCGCCACCATTTTGTATCTATAAGGGCAGTCAATTATTCTTTATGGGGAAAAAATTATGCTTAAAATGTTGAGAATAAGTCACTGATATGAAATCTGGAAAAAAAATTGGAATATTTTATTGCGTTTGTCTACAACAAGGTCAAACATGTTGAAGCATTTACATGTACTTTAAGCAATGCGAGAGGAAAAACCTGCATGACACACTGTGTACATTATACTGGAATACTTGGAAGTTACGTCCAAATCTTCCCTCAAAAAGTTATTAACATGTCTCTTTTTCGTAATAAGATTCTAAAAACCTTACAAACTATTTAATTAATCGACAAGAGGGGGTTAATTTTTGTGGAGAAGCGGTAAAAAGGGAAACAGGTTGGAAGGGGGCCTTGAGTTGGGGTGGGGGGGCGTTTTTGCTTTCCCTCCAACTTTTCTAACCATGTATTCATATTGAGTTTAAAATTGTGAACTTTATAACAAAGTTCCCAACAAACAAACACATTTTACCACATTTATTGTTCTTCCAAGTTTCATCTTCCTAGCTGTTAAGGGGGGGGGGGGGGGGTAAAGGGGTGGGCGGGGGGTGGGCGGGGCATGTTGCAAAATTCCATTCCAGATACTATACGGTTAGTTGTGGACAATAGGTTAAGACTGTAAACTAGGGTTTAGACTAAGAGCTAGGGTTTTGGGCTGATGGCTATAGGGTTTGGGGTGTATGCTAGGGTTTGGGCCGACGGCTAGGGTTTGTGCCGATGGCTAGGGTTTTGGCCGATGGCTAGGGTTTGGGTGTAGGCTGTGGGTTTTTGCTGAGGGCTATGGTTTTGGCTGCGAGGGCTAGGGTTTCACACATATGCAATCAGTTCCCGGGAACTTGACATTCATGATGCCATATCAACCACCCACCGCCTATGTCATCTTCACATAGTCTGTTGATGGTTTGTTTCTACTTTTCCCCTGATCAACCAGCCACTGAAGATTCTTGAGTTTCTTGAATGTGACTTACCGTGATAGTCTCATACTCGTCGATATAGTCTTACACTAAAAACCAAACCCAGCAAACCTTTCTTTGGAACGTTGAATTATTCTGTTGTTTTGTAATTTTAGGAACACATAGCAACATTATTACTATATACTATCTGTTAATACAGCCAAAGGAATGATGTTTTCAATGTAAACACAGCAACAACTGACGAAAAGTGCCACCATACAACACATTACTGTCGTCGTTTCAAGCCTACAAAACCGTATTAACAACAAGCACACGGGTACACGGGTGTAGCGGGCGCCACCATTTTGTATCTATAAGGGCAGTCAATTATTCTTTATGGGGAAAAAATTATGCTTAAAATGTTGAGAATAAGTCACTGATATGAAATCTGGAAAAAAAATTGGAATATTTTATTGCGTTTGTCTACAACAAGGTCAAACATGTTGAAGCATTTACATGTACTTTAAGCAATGCGAGAGGAAAAACCTGCATGACACACTGTGTACATTATACTGGAATACTTGGAAGTTACGTCCAAATCTTCCCTCAAAAAGTTATTAACATGTCTCTTTTTCGTAATAAGATTCTAAAAACCTTACAAACTATTTAATTAATCGACAAGAGGGGGTTAATTTTTGTGGAGAAGCGGTAAAAAGGGAAACAGGTTGGAAGGGGGCCTTGAGTTGGGGTGGGGGGGCGTTTTTGCTTTCCCTCCAACTTTTCTAACCATGTATTCATATTGAGTTTAAAATTGTGAACTTTATAACAAAGTTCCCAACAAACAAACACATTTTACCACATTTATTGTTCTTCCAAGTTTCATCTTCCTAGCTGTTAAGGGGGGGGGGGGGGGGTAAAGGGGTGGGCGGGGGGTGGGCGGGGCATGTTGCAAAATTCCATTCCAGATACTATACGGTTAGTTGTGGACAATAGGTTAAGACTGTAAACTAGGGTTTAGACTAAGAGCTAGGGTTTTGGGCTGATGGCTATAGGGTTTGGGGTGTATGCTAGGGTTTGGGCCGACGGCTAGGGTTTGTGCCGATGGCTAGGGTTTTGGCCGATGGCTAGGGTTTGGGTGTAGGCTGTGGGTTTTTGCTGAGGGCTATGGTTTTGGCTGCGAGGGCTAGGGTTTCACACATATGCAATCAGTTCCCGGGAACTTGACATTCATGATGCCATATCAACCACCCACCGCCTATGTCATCTTCACATAGTCTGTTGATGGTTTGTCTCTACTTTTCCCCTGATCAACCAGCCACTGAAGATTCTTGAGTTTCTTGAATGTGACTTACCGTGATAGTCTCATACTCGTCGATATAGTCTTACACTAAAAACCAAACCCAGCAAACCTTTCTTTGGAACGTTGAATTATTCTGTTGTTTTGTAATTTTAGGAACACATAGCAACATTATTACTATATACTATCTGTTAATACAGCCAAAGGAATGATGTTTTCAATGTAAACACAGCAACAACTGACGAAAAGTGCCCCCATACAACACATTACTGTCGTCGTTTCAAGCCTACAAAACCGTATTAACAACAAGCACACGGGTACACGGGTGTAGCGGGCGCCACCATTTTGTATCTATAAGGGCAGTCAATTATTCTTTATGGGGAAAAAATTATGCTTAAAATGTTGAGAATAAGTCACTGATATGAAATCTGGAAAAAAAATTGGAATATTTTATTGCGTTTGTCTACAACAAGGTCAAACATGTTGAAGCATTTACATGTACTTTAAGCAATGCGAGAGGAAAAACCTGCATGACACACTGTGTACATTATACTGGAATACTTGGAAGTTACGTCCAAATCTTCCCTCAAAAAGTTATTAACATGTCTCTTTTTCGTAATAAGATTCTAAAAACCTTACAAACTATTTAATTAATCGACAAGAGGGGGTTAATTTTTGTGGAGAAGCGGTAAAAAGGGAAACAGGTTGGAAGGGGGCCTTGAGTTGGGGTGGGGGGGCGTTTTTGCTTTCCCTCCAACTTTTCTAACCATGTATTCATATTGAGTTTAAAATTGTGAACTTTATAACAAAGTTCCCAACAAACAAACACATTTTACCACATTTATTGTTCTTCCAAGTTTCATCTTCCTAGCTGTTAAGGGGGGGGGGGGGGTAAAGGGGTGGGCGGGGGGTGGGCGGGGCATGTTGCAAAATTCCATTCCAGATACTATACGGTTAGTTGTGGACAATAGGTTAAGACTGTAAACTAGGGTTTAGACTAAGAGCTAGGGTTTTGGGCTGATGGCTATAGGGTTTGGGGTGTATGCTAGGGTTTGGGCCGACGGCTAGGGTTTGTGCCGATGGCTAGGGTTTTGGCCGATGGCTAGGGTTTGGGTGTAGGCTGTGGGTTTTTGCTGAGGGCTATGGTTTTGGCTGCGAGGGCTAGGGTTTCACACATATGCAATCAGTTCCCGGGAACTTGACATTCATGATGCCATATCAACCACCCACCGCCTATGTCATCTTCACATAGTCTGTTGATGGTTTGTCTCTACTTTTCCCCTGATCAACCAGCCACTGAAGATTCTTGAGTTTCTTGAATGTGACTTACCGTGATAGTCTCATACTCGTCGATATAGTCTTACACTAAAAACCAAACCCAGCAAACCTTTCTTTGGAACGTTGAATTATTCTGTTGTTTTGTAATTTTAGGAACACATAGCAACATTATTACTATATACTATCTGTTAATACAGCCAAAGGAATGATGTTTTCAATGTAAACACAGCAACAACTGACGAAAAGTGCCCCCATACAACACATTACTGTCGTCGTTTCAAGCCTACAAAACCGTATTAACAACAAGCACACGGGTACACGGGTGTAGCGGGCGCCACCATTTTGTATCTATAGGTTTCACCCCTCTAAATAGACTCCCATAGCAAACAATGATAAATGCTAAATATTCAAAAATTCTCAAAAAATTGTTAAAAGTCTCTCAGCCTCTTGAAAACCAATCAAATATATTTTCAGACCACTAAACTTCAGATTTCTTTTCAATTTTTGGCAGGTCAGCCGTTTGGAATTTTTGCTAATTACCCCAGAAAAAAAACACCCCCGAAAATGTGTTTTTTCCCAAACCGACTTGCCGCCAGTTTTCAGGAGGCACTCCTCCAATTCCCAAGCTAAATAGGACCAACTTTAAAGCCCAAATTTATCAAATCTCCTCAAAACTTTTAACCCAGAACCCCCAGGTTGTGATAAGTTCCTATAATTACACACTCTATTAGTTGCATGACCCCCAAAACGTTATAATTAAAAATAAGTTGTGGGTTTACAAATTATGATAAGTAGCTTGGCGCATGAATTTTTGGTCGATTTAGAGTAGTGCACCCTATAAGGGCAGTCAATTATTCTTTATGGGGAAAAAATTATGCTTAAAATGTTGAGAATAAGTCACTGATATGAAATCTGGAAAAAAAATTGGAATATTTTATTGCGTTTGTCTACAACAAGGTCAAACATGTTGAAGCATTTACATGTACTTTAAGCAATGCGAGAGGAAAAACCTGCATGACACACTGTGTACATTATACTGGAATACTTGGAAGTTACGTCCAAATCTTCCCTCAAAAAGTTATTAACATGTCTCTTTTTCGTAATAAGATTCTAAAAACCTTACAAACTATTTAATTAATCGACAAGAGGGGGTTAATTTTTGTGGAGAAGCGGTAAAAAGGGAAACAGGTTGGAAGGGGGCCTTGAGTTGGGGTGGGGGGGCGTTTTTGCTTTCCCTCCAACTTTTCTAACCATGTATTCATATTGAGTTTAAAATTGTGAACTTTATAACAAAGTTCCCAACAAACAAACACATTTTACCACATTTATTGTTCTTCCAAGTTTCATCTTCCTAGCTGTTAAGGGGGGGGGGGGGGGTAAAGGGGTGGGCGGGGGGTGGGCGGGGCATGTTGCAAAATTCCATTCCAGATACTATACGGTTAGTTGTGGACAATAGGTTAAGACTGTAAACTAGGGTTTAGACTAAGAGCTAGGGTTTTGGGCTGATGGCTATAGGGTTTGGGGTGTATGCTAGGGTTTGGGCCGACGGCTAGGGTTTGTGCCGATGGCTAGGGTTTTGGCCGATGGCTAGGGTTTGGGTGTAGGCTGTGGGTTTTTGCTGAGGGCTATGGTTTTGGCTGCGAGGGCTAGGGTTTCACACATATGCAATCAGTTCCCGGGAACTTGACATTCATGATGCCATATCAACCACCCACCGCCTATGTCATCTTCACATAGTCTGTTGATGGTTTGTCTCTACTTTTCCCCTGATCAACCAGCCACTGAAGATTCTTGAGTTTCTTGAATGTGACTTACCGTGATAGTCTCATACTCGTCGATATAGTCTTACACTAAAAACCAAACCCAGCAAACCTTTCTTTGGAACGTTGAATTATTCTGTTGTTTTGTAATTTTAGGAACACATAGCAACATTATTACTATATACTATCTGTTAATACAGCCAAAGGAATGATGTTTTCAATGTAAACACAGCAACAACTGACGAAAAGTGCCCCCATACAACACATTACTGTCGTCGTTTCAAGCCTACAAAACCGTATTAACAACAAGCACACGGGTACACGGGTGTAGCGGGCGCCACCATTTTGTATCTATAAGGGCAGTCAATTATTCTTTATGGGGAAAAAATTATGCTTAAAATGTTGAGAATAAGTCACTGATATGAAATCTGGAAAAAAAATTGGAATATTTTATTGCGTTTGTCTACAACAAGGTCAAACATGTTGAAGCATTTACATGTACTTTAAGCAATGCGAGAGGAAAAACCTGCATGACACACTGTGTACATTATACTGGAATACTTGGAAGTTACGTCCAAATCTTCCCTCAAAAAGTTATTAACATGTCTCTTTTTCGTAATAAGATTCTAAAAACCTTACAAACTATTTAATTAATCGACAAGAGGGGGTTAATTTTTGTGGAGAAGCGGTAAAAAGGGAAACAGGTTGGAAGGGGGCCTTGAGTTGGGGTGGGGGGGCGTTTTTGCTTTCCCTCCAACTTTTCTAACCATGTATTCATATTGAGTTTAAAATTGTGAACTTTATAACAAAGTTCCCAACAAACAAACACATTTTACCACATTTATTGTTCTTCCAAGTTTCATCTTCCTAGCTGTTAAGGGGGGGGGGGGGTAAAGGGGTGGGCGGGGGGTGGGCGGGGCATGTTGCAAAATTCCATTCCAGATACTATACGGTTAGTTGTGGACAATAGGTTAAGACTGTAAACTAGGGTTTAGACTAAGAGCTAGGGTTTTGGGCTGATGGCTATAGGGTTTGGGGTGTATGCTAGGGTTTGGGCCGACGGCTAGGGTTTGTGCCGATGGCTAGGGTTTTGGCCGATGGCTAGGGTTTGGGTGTAGGCTGTGGGTTTTTGCTGAGGGCTATGGTTTTGGCTGCGAGGGCTAGGGTTTCACACATATGCAATCAGTTCCCGGGAACTTGACATTCATGATGCCATATCAACCACCCACCGCCTATGTCATCTTCACATAGTCTGTTGATGGTTTGTTTCTACTTTTCCCCTGATCAACCAGCCACTGAAGATTCTTGAGTTTCTTGAATGTGACTTACCGTGATAGTCTCATACTCGTCGATATAGTCTTACACTAAAAACCAAACCCAGCAAACCTTTCTTTGGAACGTTGAATTATTCTGTTGTTTTGTAATTTTAGGAACACATAGCAACATTATTACTATATACTATCTGTTAATACAGCCAAAGGAATGATGTTTTCAATGTAAACACAGCAACAACTGACGAAAAGTGCCACCATACAACACATTACTGTCGTCGTTTCAAGCCTACAAAACCGTATTAACAACAAGCACACGGGTACACGGGTGTAGCGGGCGCCACCATTTTGTATCTATAAGGGCAGTCAATTATTCTTTATGGGGAAAAAATTATGCTTAAAATGTTGAGAATAAGTCACTGATATGAAATCTGGAAAAAAAATTGGAATATTTTATTGCGTTTGTCTACAACAAGGTCAAACATGTTGAAGCATTTACATGTACTTTAAGCAATGCGAGAGGAAAAACCTGCATGACACACTGTGTACATTATACTGGAATACTTGGAAGTTACGTCCAAATCTTCCCTCAAAAAGTTATTAACATGTCTCTTTTTCGTAATAAGATTCTAAAAACCTTACAAACTATTTAATTAATCGACAAGAGGGGGTTAATTTTTGTGGAGAAGCGGTAAAAAGGGAAACAGGTTGGAAGGGGGCCTTGAGTTGGGGTGGGGGGGCGTTTTTGCTTTCCCTCCAACTTTTCTAACCATGTATTCATATTGAGTTTAAAATTGTGAACTTTATAACAAAGTTCCCAACAAACAAACACATTTTACCACATTTATTGTTCTTCCAAGTTTCATCTTCCTAGCTGTTAAGGGGGGGGGGGGGGTAAAGGGGTGGGCGGGGGGTGGGCGGGGCATGTTGCAAAATTCCATTCCAGATACTATACGGTTAGTTGTGGACAATAGGTTAAGACTGTAAACTAGGGTTTAGACTAAGAGCTAGGGTTTTGGGCTGATGGCTATAGGGTTTGGGGTGTATGCTAGGGTTTGGGCCGACGGCTAGGGTTTGTGCCGATGGCTAGGGTTTTGGCCGATGGCTAGGGTTTGGGTGTAGGCTGTGGGTTTTTGCTGAGGGCTATGGTTTTGGCTGCGAGGGCTAGGGTTTCACACATATGCAATCAGTTCCCGGGAACTTGACATTCATGATGCCATATCAACCACCCACCGCCTATGTCATCTTCACATAGTCTGTTGATGGTTTGTCTCTACTTTTCCCCTGATCAACCAGCCACTGAAGATTCTTGAGTTTCTTGAATGTGACTTACCGTGATAGTCTCATACTCGTCGATATAGTCTTACACTAAAAACCAAACCCAGCAAACCTTTCTTTGGAACGTTGAATTATTCTGTTGTTTTGTAATTTTAGGAACACATAGCAACATTATTACTATATACTATCTGTTAATACAGCCAAAGGAATGATGTTTTCAATGTAAACACAGCAACAACTGACGAAAAGTGCCCCCATACAACACATTACTGTCGTCGTTTCAAGCCTACAAAACCGTATTAACAACAAGCACACGGGTACACGGGTGTAGCGGGCGCCACCATTTTGTATCTATAAGGGCAGTCAATTATTCTTTATGGGGAAAAAATTATGCTTAAAATGTTGAGAATAAGTCACTGATATGAAATCTGGAAAAAAAATTGGAATATTTTATTGCGTTTGTCTACAACAAGGTCAAACATGTTGAAGCATTTACATGTACTTTAAGCAATGCGAGAGGAAAAACCTGCATGACACACTGTGTACATTATACTGGAATACTTGGAAGTTACGTCCAAATCTTCCCTCAAAAAGTTATTAACATGTCTCTTTTTCGTAATAAGATTCTAAAAACCTTACAAACTATTTAATTAATCGACAAGAGGGGGTTAATTTTTGTGGAGAAGCGGTAAAAAGGGAAACAGGTTGGAAGGGGGCCTTGAGTTGGGGTGGGGGGGCGTTTTTGCTTTCCCTCCAACTTTTCTAACCATGTATTCATATTGAGTTTAAAATTGTGAACTTTATAACAAAGTTCCCAACAAACAAACACATTTTACCACATTTATTGTTCTTCCAAGTTTCATCTTCCTAGCTGTTAAGGGGGGGGGGGGGGTAAAGGGGTGGGCGGGGGGTGGGCGGGGCATGTTGCAAAATTCCATTCCAGATACTATACGGTTAGTTGTGGACAATAGGTTAAGACTGTAAACTAGGGTTTAGACTAAGAGCTAGGGTTTTGGGCTGATGGCTATAGGGTTTGGGGTGTATGCTAGGGTTTGGGCCGACGGCTAGGGTTTGTGCCGATGGCTAGGGTTTTGGCCGATGGCTAGGGTTTGGGTGTAGGCTGTGGGTTTTTGCTGAGGGCTATGGTTTTGGCTGCGAGGGCTAGGGTTTCACACATATGCAATCAGTTCCCGGGAACTTGACATTCATGATGCCATATCAACCACCCACCGCCTATGTCATCTTCACATAGTCTGTTGATGGTTTGTCTCTACTTTTCCCCTGATCAACCAGCCACTGAAGATTCTTGAGTTTCTTGAATGTGACTTACCGTGATAGTCTCATACTCGTCGATATAGTCTTACACTAAAAACCAAACCCAGCAAACCTTTCTTTGGAACGTTGAATTATTCTGTTGTTTTGTAATTTTAGGAACACATAGCAACATTATTACTATATACTATCTGTTAATACAGCCAAAGGAATGATGTTTTCAATGTAAACACAGCAACAACTGACGAAAAGTGCCCCCATACAACACATTACTGTCGTCGTTTCAAGCCTACAAAACCGTATTAACAACAAGCACACGGGTACACGGGTGTAGCGGGCGCCACCATTTTGTATCTATAGGTTTCACCCCTCTAAATAGACTCCCATAGCAAACAATGATAAATGCTAAATATTCAAAAATTCTCAAAAAATTGTTAAAAGTCTCTCAGCCTCTTGAAAACCAATCAAATATATTTTCAGACCACTAAACTTCAGATTTCTTTTCAATTTTTGGCAGGTCAGCCGTTTGGAATTTTTGCTAATTACCCCAGAAAAAAAACACCCCCGAAAATGTGTTTTTTCCCAAACCGACTTGCCGCCAGTTTTCAGGAGGCACTCCTCCAATTCCCAAGCTAAATAGGACCAACTTTAAAGCCCAAATTTATCAAATCTCCTCAAAACTTTTAACCCAGAACCCCCAGGTTGTGATAAGTTCCTATAATTACACACTCTATTAGTTGCATGACCCCCAAAACGTTATAATTAAAAATAAGTTGTGGGTTTACAAATTATGATAAGTAGCTTGGCGCATGAATTTTTGGTCGATTTAGAGTAGTGCACCCTATAAGGGCAGTCAATTATTCTTTATGGGGAAAAAATTATGCTTAAAATGTTGAGAATAAGTCACTGATATGAAATCTGGAAAAAAAATTGGAATATTTTATTGCGTTTGTCTACAACAAGGTCAAACATGTTGAAGCATTTACATGTACTTTAAGCAATGCGAGAGGAAAAACCTGCATGACACACTGTGTACATTATACTGGAATACTTGGAAGTTACGTCCAAATCTTCCCTCAAAAAGTTATTAACATGTCTCTTTTTCGTAATAAGATTCTAAAAACCTTACAAACTATTTAATTAATCGACAAGAGGGGGTTAATTTTTGTGGAGAAGCGGTAAAAAGGGAAACAGGTTGGAAGGGGGCCTTGAGTTGGGGTGGGGGGGCGTTTTTGCTTTCCCTCCAACTTTTCTAACCATGTATTCATATTGAGTTTAAAATTGTGAACTTTATAACAAAGTTCCCAACAAACAAACACATTTTACCACATTTATTGTTCTTCCAAGTTTCATCTTCCTAGCTGTTAAGGGGGGGGGGGGGGGGTAAAGGGGTGGGCGGGGGGTGGGCGGGGCATGTTGCAAAATTCCATTCCAGATACTATACGGTTAGTTGTGGACAATAGGTTAAGACTGTAAACTAGGGTTTAGACTAAGAGCTAGGGTTTTGGGCTGATGGCTATAGGGTTTGGGGTGTATGCTAGGGTTTGGGCCGACGGCTAGGGTTTGTGCCGATGGCTAGGGTTTTGGCCGATGGCTAGGGTTTGGGTGTAGGCTGTGGGTTTTTGCTGAGGGCTATGGTTTTGGCTGCGAGGGCTAGGGTTTCACACATATGCAATCAGTTCCCGGGAACTTGACATTCATGATGCCATATCAACCACCCACCGCCTATGTCATCTTCACATAGTCTGTTGATGGTTTGTCTCTACTTTTCCCCTGATCAACCAGCCACTGAAGATTCTTGAGTTTCTTGAATGTGACTTACCGTGATAGTCTCATACTCGTCGATATAGTCTTACACTAAAAACCAAACCCAGCAAACCTTTCTTTGGAACGTTGAATTATTCTGTTGTTTTGTAATTTTAGGAACACATAGCAACATTATTACTATATACTATCTGTTAATACAGCCAAAGGAATGATGTTTTCAATGTAAACACAGCAACAACTGACGAAAAGTGCCCCCATACAACACATTACTGTCGTCGTTTCAAGCCTACAAAACCGTATTAACAACAAGCACACGGGTACACGGGTGTAGCGGGCGCCACCATTTTGTATCTATAGGTTTCACCCCTCTAAATAGACTCCCATAGCAAACAATGATAAATGCTAAATATTCAAAAATTCTAAAAAAATTGATAAAAGTCTCTCAGCCTCTTGAAAACCAATCAAATATATTTTCAGACCACTAAACTTCAGATTTCTTTTCAATTTTTGGCAGGTCAGCCGTTTGGAATTTTTGCTAATTACCCCAGAAAAAAAACACCCCCGAAAATGTGTTTTTTCCCAAACCGACTTGCCGCCAGTTTTCAGGAGGCACTCCTCCAATTCCCAAGCTAAATAGGACCAACTTTAAAGCCCAAATTTATCAAATCTCCTCAAAACTTTTAACCCAGAACCCCCAGGTTGTGATAAGTTCCTATAATTACACACTCTATTAGTTGCATGACCCCCAAAACGTTATAATTAAAAATAAGTTGTGGGTTTACAAATTATGATAAGTAGCTTGGCGCATGAATTTTTGGTCGATTTAGAGTAGTGCACCTTATAAGGGCAGTCAAT
Source organism: Leptasterias polaris (assembly GCA_037783415.1). NCBI lineage: Eukaryota > Metazoa > Echinodermata > Asteroidea > Forcipulatida > Asteriidae > Leptasterias > Leptasterias polaris. The sequence continues at coordinate 5,552,123 of JAZGTN010000003.1, read as the reverse complement.
TATTCTTTATGGGGAAAAAATTATGCTTAAAATGTTGAGAATAAGTCACTGATATGAAATCTGGAAAAAAAATTGGAATATTTTATTGCGTTTGTCTACAACAAGGTCAAACATGTTGAAGCATTTACATGTACTTTAAGCAATGCGAGAGGAAAAACCTGCATGACACACTGTGTACATTATACTGGAATACTTGGAAGTTACGTCCAAATCTTCCCTCAAAAAGTTATTAACATGTCTCTTTTTCGTAATAAGATTCTAAAAACCTTACAAACTATTTAATTAATCGACAAGAGGGGGTTAATTTTTGTGGAGAAGCGGTAAAAAGGGAAACAGGTTGGAAGGGGGCCTTGAGTTGGGGTGGGGGGCGTTTTTGCTTTCCCTCCAACTTTTCTAACCATGTATTCATATTGAGTTTAAAATTGTGAACTTTATAACAAAGTTCCCAACAAACAAACACATTTTACCACATTTATTGTTCTTCCAAGTTTCATCTTCCTAGCTGTTAAGGGGGGGGGGGGGGGGTAAAGGGGTGGGCGGGGGGTGGGCGGGGCATGTTGCAAAATTCCATTCCAGATACTATACGGTTAGTTGTGGACAATAGGTTAAGACTGTAAACTAGGGTTTAGACTAAGAGCTAGGGTTTTGGGCTGATGGCTATAGGGTTTGGGGTGTATGCTAGGGTTTGGGCCGACGGCTAGGGTTTGTGCCGATGGCTAGGGTTTTGGCCGATGGCTAGGGTTTGGGTGTAGGCTGTGGGTTTTTGCTGAGGGCTATGGTTTTGGCTGCGAGGGCTAGGGTTTCACACATATGCAATCAGTTCCCGGGAACTTGACATTCATGATGCCATATCAACCACCCACCGCCTATGTCATCTTCACATAGTCTGTTGATGGTTTGTCTCTACTTTTCCCCTGATCAACCAGCCACTGAAGATTCTTGAGTTTCTTGAATGTGACTTACCGTGATAGTCTCATACTCGTCGATATAGTCTTACACTAAAAACCAAACCCAGCAAACCTTTCTTTGGAACGTTGAATTATTCTGTTGTTTTGTAATTTTAGGAACACATAGCAACATTATTACTATATACTATCTGTTAATACAGCCAAAGGAATGATGTTTTCAATGTAAACACAGCAACAACTGACGAAAAGTGCCCCCATACAACACATTACTGTCGTCGTTTCAAGCCTACAAAACCGTATTAACAACAAGCACACGGGTACACGGGTGTAGCGGGCGCCACCATTTTGTATCTATAGGTTTCACCCCTCTAAATAGACTCCCATAGCAAACAATGATAAATGCTAAATATTCAAAAATTCTCAAAAAATTGTTAAAAGTCTCTCAGCCTCTTGAAAACCAATCAAATATATTTTCAGACCACTAAACTTCAGATTTCTTTTCAATTTTTGGCAGGTCAGCCGTTTGGAATTTTTGCTAATTACCCCAGAAAAAAAACACCCCCGAAAATGTGTTTTTTCCCAAACCGACTTGCCGCCAGTTTTCAGGAGGCACTCCTCCAATTCCCAAGCTAAATAGGACCAACTTTAAAGCCCAAATTTATCAAATCTCCTCAAAACTTTTAACCCAGAACCCCCAGGTTGTGATAAGTTCCTATAATTACACACTCTATTAGTTGCATGACCCCCAAAACGTTATAATTAAAAATAAGTTGTGGGTTTACAAATTATGATAAGTAGCTTGGCGCATGAATTTTTGGTCGATTTAGAGTAGTGCACCCTATAAGGGCAGTCAATTATTCTTTATGGGGAAAAAATTATGCTTAAAATGTTGAGAATAAGTCACTGATATGAAATCTGGAAAAAAAATTGGAATATTTTATTGCGTTTGTCTACAACAAGGTCAAACATGTTGAAGCATTTACATGTACTTTAAGCAATGCGAGAGGAAAAACCTGCATGACACACTGTGTACATTATACTGGAATACTTGGAAGTTACGTCCAAATCTTCCCTCAAAAAGTTATTAACATGTCTCTTTTTCGTAATAAGATTCTAAAAACCTTACAAACTATTTAATTAATCGACAAGAGGGGGTTAATTTTTGTGGAGAAGCGGTAAAAAGGGAAACAGGTTGGAAGGGGGCCTTGAGTTGGGGTGGGGGGGCGTTTTTGCTTTCCCTCCAACTTTTCTAACCATGTATTCATATTGAGTTTAAAATTGTGAACTTTATAACAAAGTTCCCAACAAACAAACACATTTTACCACATTTATTGTTCTTCCAAGTTTCATCTTCCTAGCTGTTAAGGGGGGGGGGGGGGGGGGGTAAAGGGGTGGGCGGGGGGTGGGCGGGGCATGTTGCAAAATTCCATTCCAGATACTATACGGTTAGTTGTGGACAATAGGTTAAGACTGTAAACTAGGGTTTAGACTAAGAGCTAGGGTTTTGGGCTGATGGCTATAGGGTTTGGGGTGTATGCTAGGGTTTGGGCCGACGGCTAGGGTTTGTGCCGATGGCTAGGGTTTTGGCCGATGGCTAGGGTTTGGGTGTAGGCTGTGGGTTTTTGCTGAGGGCTATGGTTTTGGCTGCGAGGGCTAGGGTTTCACACATATGCAATCAGTTCCCGGGAACTTGACATTCATGATGCCATATCAACCACCCACCGCCTATGTCATCTTCACATAGTCTGTTGATGGTTTGTCTCTACTTTTCCCCTGATCAACCAGCCACTGAAGATTCTTGAGTTTCTTGAATGTGACTTACCGTGATAGTCTCATACTCGTCGATATAGTCTTACACTAAAAACCAAACCCAGCAAACCTTTCTTTGGAACGTTGAATTATTCTGTTGTTTTGTAATTTTAGGAACACATAGCAACATTATTACTATATACTATCTGTTAATACAGCCAAAGGAATGATGTTTTCAATGTAAACACAGCAACAACTGACGAAAAGTGCCCCCATACAACACATTACTGTCGTCGTTTCAAGCCTACAAAACCGTATTAACAACAAGCACACGGGTACACGGGTGTAGCGGGCGCCACCATTTTGTATCTATAGGTTTCACCCCTCTAAATAGACTCCCATAGCAAACAATGATAAATGCTAAATATTCAAAAATTCTCAAAAAATTGTTAAAAGTCTCTCAGCCTCTTGAAAACCAATCAAATATATTTTCAGACCACTAAACTTCAGATTTCTTTTCAATTTTTGGCAGGTCAGCCGTTTGGAATTTTTGCTAATTACCCCAGAAAAAAAACACCCCCGAAAATGTGTTTTTTCCCAAACCGACTTGCCGCCAGTTTTCAGGAGGCACTCCTCCAATTCCCAAGCTAAATAGGACCAACTTTAAAGCCCAAATTTATCAAATCTCCTCAAAACTTTTAACCCAGAACCCCCAGGTTGTGATAAGTTCCTATAATTACACACTCTATTAGTTGCATGACCCCCAAAACGTTATAATTAAAAATAAGTTGTGGGTTTACAAATTATGATAAGTAGCTTGGCGCATGAATTTTTGGTCGATTTAGAGTAGTGCACCCTATAAGGGCAGTCAATTATTCTTTATGGGGAAAAAATTATGCTTAAAATGTTGAGAATAAGTCACTGATATGAAATCTGGAAAAAAAAATGGAATATTTTATTGCGTTTGTCTACAACAAGGTCAAACATGTTGAAGCATTTACATGTACTTTAAGCAATGCGAGAGGAAAAACCTGCATGACACACTGTGTACATTATACTGGAATACTTGGAAGTTACGTCCAAATCTTCCCTCAAAAAGTTATTAACATGTCTCTTTTTCGTAATAAGATTCTAAAAACCTTACAAACTATTTAATTAATCGACAAGAGGGGGTAAATTTTTGTGGAGAAGCGGTAAAAAGGGAAACAGGTTGGAAGGGGGCCTTGAGTTGGGGTGGGGGGGCGTTTTTGCTTTCCCTCCAACTTTTCTAACCATGTATTCATATTGAGTTTAAAATTGTGAACTTTATAACAAAGTTCCCAACAAACAAACACATTTTACCACATTTATTGTTCTTCCAAGTTTCATCTTCCTAGCTGTTAAGGGGGGGGGGGGGGGGGTAAAGGGGTGGGCGGGGGGTGGGCGGGGCATGTTGCAAAATTCCATTCCAGATACTATACGGTTAGTTGTGGACAATAGGTTAAGACTGTAAACTAGGGTTTAGACTAAGAGCTAGGGTTTTGGGCTGATGGCTATAGGGTTTGGGGTGTATGCTAGGGTTTGGGCCGACGGCTAGGGTTTGTGCCGATGGCTAGGGTTTTGGCCGATGGCTAGGGTTTGGGTGTAGGCTGTGGGTTTTTGCTGAGGGCTATGGTTTTGGCTGCGAGGGCTATAGGGTTTCACACATATGCAATCAGTTCCCGGGAACTTGACATTCATGATGCCATATCAACCACCCACCGCCTATGTCATCTTCACATAGTCTGTTGATGGTTTGTCTCTACTTTTCCCCTGATCAACCAGCCACTGAAGATTCTTGAGTTTCTTGAATGTGACTTACCGTGATAGTCTCATACTCGTCGATATAGTCTTACACTAAAAACCAAACCCAGCAAACCTTTCTTTGGAACGTTGAATTATTCTGTTGTTTTGTAATTTTAGGAACACATAGCAACATTATTACTATATACTATCTGTTAATACAGCCAAAGGAATGATGTTTTCAATGTAAACACAGCAACAACTGACGAAAAGTGCCCCCATACAACACATTACTGTCGTCGTTTCAAGCCTACAAAACCGTATTAACAACAAGCACACGGGTACACGGGTGTAGCGGGCGCCACCATTTTGTATCTATAAGGGCAGTCAATTATTCTTTATGGGGAAAAAATTATGCTTAAAATGTTGAGAATAAGTCACTGATATGAAATCTGGAAAAAAAATTGGAATATTTTATTGCGTTTGTCTACAACAAGGTCAAACATGTTGAAGCATTTACATGTACTTTAAGCAATGCGAGAGGAAAAACCTGCATGACACACTGTGTACATTATACTGGAATACTTGGAAGTTACGTCCAAATCTTCCCTCAAAAAGTTATTAACATGTCTCTTTTTCGTAATAAGATTCTAAAAACCTTACAAACTATTTAATTAATCGACAAGAGGGGGTTAATTTTTGTGGAGAAGCGGTAAAAAGGGAAACAGGTTGGAAGGGGGCCTTGAGTTGGGGTGGGGGGGCGTTTTTGCTTTCCCTCCAACTTTTCTAACCATGTATTCATATTGAGTTTAAAATTGTGAACTTTATAACAAAGTTCCCAACAAACAAACACATTTTACCACATTTATTGTTCTTCCAAGTTTCATCTTCCTAGCTGTTAAGGGGGGGGGGGGGGGGTAAAGGGGTGGGCGGGGGGTGGGCGGGGCATGTTGCAAAATTCCATTCCAGATACTATACGGTTAGTTGTGGACAATAGGTTAAGACTGTAAACTAGGGTTTAGACTAAGAGCTAGGGTTTTGGGCTGATGGCTATAGGGTTTGGGGTGTATGCTAGGGTTTGGGCCGACGGCTAGGGTTTGTGCCGATGGCTAGGGTTTTGGCCGATGGCTAGGGTTTGGGTGTAGGCTGTGGGTTTTTGCTGAGGGCTATGGTTTTGGCTGCGAGGGCTAGGGTTTCACACATATGCAATCAGTTCCCGGGAACTTGACATTCATGATGCCATATCAACCACCCACCGCCTATGTCATCTTCACATAGTCTGTTGATGGTTTGTTTCTACTTTTCCCCTGATCAACCAGCCACTGAAGATTCTTGAGTTTCTTGAATGTGACTTACCGTGATAGTCTCATACTCGTCGATATAGTCTTACACTAAAAACCAAACCCAGCAAACCTTTCTTTGGAACGTTGAATTATTCTGTTGTTTTGTAATTTTAGGAACACATAGCAACATTATTACTATATACTATCTGTTAATACAGCCAAAGGAATGATGTTTTCAATGTAAACACAGCAACAACTGACGAAAAGTGCCACCATACAACACATTACTGTCGTCGTTTCAAGCCTACAAAACCGTATTAACAACAAGCACACGGGTACACGGGTGTAGCGGGCGCCACCATTTTGTATCTATAAGGGCAGTCAATTATTCTTTATGGGGAAAAAATTATGCTTAAAATGTTGAGAATAAGTCACTGATATGAAATCTGGAAAAAAAATTGGAATATTTTATTGCGTTTGTCTACAACAAGGTCAAACATGTTGAAGCATTTACATGTACTTTAAGCAATGCGAGAGGAAAAACCTGCATGACACACTGTGTACATTATACTGGAATACTTGGAAGTTACGTCCAAATCTTCCCTCAAAAAGTTATTAACATGTCTCTTTTTCGTAATAAGATTCTAAAAACCTTACAAACTATTTAATTAATCGACAAGAGGGGGTTAATTTTTGTGGAGAAGCGGTAAAAAGGGAAACAGGTTGGAAGGGGGCCTTGAGTTGGGGTGGGGGGGCGTTTTTGCTTTCCCTCCAACTTTTCTAACCATGTATTCATATTGAGTTTAAAATTGTGAACTTTATAACAAAGTTCCCAACAAACAAACACATTTTACCACATTTATTGTTCTTCCAAGTTTCATCTTCCTAGCTGTTAAGGGGGGGGGGGGGGTAAAGGGGTGGGCGGGGGGTGGGCGGGGCATGTTGCAAAATTCCATTCCAGATACTATACGGTTAGTTGTGGACAATAGGTTAAGACTGTAAACTAGGGTTTAGACTAAGAGCTAGGGTTTTGGGCTGATGGCTATAGGGTTTGGGGTGTATGCTAGGGTTTGGGCCGACGGCTAGGGTTTGTGCCGATGGCTAGGGTTTTGGCCGATGGCTAGGGTTTGGGTGTAGGCTGTGGGTTTTTGCTGAGGGCTATGGTTTTGGCTGCGAGGGCTAGGGTTTCACACATATGCAATCAGTTCCCGGGAACTTGACATTCATGATGCCATATCAACCACCCACCGCCTATGTCATCTTCACATAGTCTGTTGATGGTTTGTCTCTACTTTTCCCCTGATCAACCAGCCACTGAAGATTCTTGAGTTTCTTGAATGTGACTTACCGTGATAGTCTCATACTCGTCGATATAGTCTTACACTAAAAACCAAACCCAGCAAACCTTTCTTTGGAACGTTGAATTATTCTGTTGTTTTGTAATTTTAGGAACACATAGCAACATTATTACTATATACTATCTGTTAATACAGCCAAAGGAATGATGTTTTCAATGTAAACACAGCAACAACTGACGAAAAGTGCCCCCATACAACACATTACTGTCGTCGTTTCAAGCCTACAAAACCGTATTAACAACAAGCACACGGGTACACGGGTGTAGCGGGCGCCACCATTTTGTATCTATAGGTTTCACCCCTCTAAATAGACTCCCATAGCAAACAATGATAAATGCTAAATATTCAAAAATTCTCAAAAAATTGTTAAAAGTCTCTCAGCCTCTTGAAAACCAATCAAATATATTTTCAGACCACTAAACTTCAGATTTCTTTTCAATTTTTGGCAGGTCAGCCGTTTGGAATTTTTGCTAATTACCCCAGAAAAAAAACACCCCCGAAAATGTGTTTTTTCCCAAACCGACTTGCCGCCAGTTTTCAGGAGGCACTCCTCCAATTCCCAAGCTAAATAGGACCAACTTTAAAGCCCAAATTTATCAAATCTCCTCAAAACTTTTAACCCAGAACCCCCAGGTTGTGATAAGTTCCTATAATTACACACTCTATTAGTTGCATGACCCCCAAAACGTTATAATTAAAAATAAGTTGTGGGTTTACAAATTATGATAAGTAGCTTGGCGCATGAATTTTTGGTCGATTTAGAGTAGTGCACCCTATAAGGGCAGTCAATTATTCTTTATGGGGAAAAAATTATGCTTAAAATGTTGAGAATAAGTCACTGATATGAAATCTGGAAAAAAAATTGGAATATTTTATTGCGTTTGTCTACAACAAGGTCAAACATGTTGAAGCATTTACATGTACTTTAAGCAATGCGAGAGGAAAAACCTGCATGACACACTGTGTACATTATACTGGAATACTTGGAAGTTACGTCCAAATCTTCCCTCAAAAAGTTATTAACATGTCTCTTTTTCGTAATAAGATTCTAAAAACCTTACAAACTATTTAATTAATCGACAAGAGGGGGTAAATTTTTGTGGAGAAGCGGTAAAAAGGGAAACAGGTTGGAAGGGGGCCTTGAGTTGGGGTGGGGGGGCGTTTTTGCTTTCCCTCCAACTTTTCTAACCATGTATTCATATTGAGTTTAAAATTGTGAACTTTATAACAAAGTTCCCAACAAACAAACACATTTTACCACATTTATTGTTCTTCCAAGTTTCATCTTCCTAGCTGTTAAGGGGGGGGGGGGGGGGGTAAAGGGGTGGGCGGGGGGTGGGCGGGGCATGTTGCAAAATTCCATTCCAGATACTATACGGTTAGTTGTGGACAATAGGTTAAGACTGTAAACTAGGGTTTAGACTAAGAGCTAGGGTTTTGGGCTGATGGCTATAGGGTTTGGGGTGTATGCTAGGGTTTGGGCCGACGGCTAGGGTTTGTGCCGATGGCTAGGGTTTTGGCCGATGGCTAGGGTTTGGGTGTAGGCTGTGGGTTTTTGCTGAGGGCTATGGTTTTGGCTGCGAGGGCTAGGGTTTCACACATATGCAATCAGTTCCCGGGAACTTGACATTCATGATGCCATATCAACCACCCACCGCCTATGTCATCTTCACATAGTCTGTTGATGGTTTGTCTCTACTTTTCCCCTGATCAACCAGCCACTGAAGATTCTTGAGTTTCTTGAATGTGACTTACCGTGATAGTCTCATACTCGTCGATATAGTCTTACACTAAAAACCAAACCCAGCAAACCTTTCTTTGGAACGTTGAATTATTCTGTTGTTTTGTAATTTTAGGAACACATAGCAACATTATTACTATATACTATCTGTTAATACAGCCAAAGGAATGATGTTTTCAATGTAAACACAGCAACAACTGACGAAAAGTGCCCCCATACAACACATTACTGTCGTCGTTTCAAGCCTACAAAACCGTATTAACAACAAGCACACGGGTACACGGGTGTAGCGGGCGCCACCATTTTGTATCTATAAGGGCAGTCAATTATTCTTTATGGGGAAAAAATTATGCTTAAAATGTTGAGAATAAGTCACTGATATGAAATCTGGAAAAAAAATTGGAATATTTTATTGCGTTTGTCTACAACAAGGTCAAACATGTTGAAGCATTTACATGTACTTTAAGCAATGCGAGAGGAAAAACCTGCATGACACACTGTGTACATTATACTGGAATACTTGGAAGTTACGTCCAAATCTTCCCTCAAAAAGTTATTAACATGTCTCTTTTTCGTAATAAGATTCTAAAAACCTTACAAACTATTTAATTAATCGACAAGAGGGGGTTAATTTTTGTGGAGAAGCGGTAAAAAGGGAAACAGGTTGGAAGGGGGCCTTGAGTTGGGGTGGGGGGGCGTTTTTGCTTTCCCTCCAACTTTTCTAACCATGTATTCATATTGAGTTTAAAATTGTGAACTTTATAACAAAGTTCCCAACAAACAAACACATTTTACCACATTTATTGTTCTTCCAAGTTTCATCTTCCTAGCTGTTAAGGGGGGGGGGGGGGGGTAAAGGGGTGGGCGGGGGGTGGGCGGGGCATGTTGCAAAATTCCATTCCAGATACTATACGGTTAGTTGTGGACAATAGGTTAAGACTGTAAACTAGGGTTTAGACTAAGAGCTAGGGTTTTGGGCTGATGGCTATAGGGTTTGGGGTGTATGCTAGGGTTTGGGCCGACGGCTAGGGTTTGTGCCGATGGCTAGGGTTTTGGCCGATGGCTAGGGTTTGGGTGTAGGCTGTGGGTTTTTGCTGAGGGCTATGGTTTTGGCTGCGAGGGCTAGGGTTTCACACATATGCAATCAGTTCCCGGGAACTTGACATTCATGATGCCATATCAACCACCCACCGCCTATGTCATCTTCACATAGTCTGTTGATGGTTTGTCTCTACTTTTCCCCTGATCAACCAGCCACTGAAGATTCTTGAGTTTCTTGAATGTGACTTACCGTGATAGTCTCATACTCGTCGATATAGTCTTACACTAAAAACCAAACCCAGCAAACCTTTCTTTGGAACGTTGAATTATTCTGTTGTTTTGTAATTTTAGGAACACATAGCAACATTATTACTATATACTATCTGTTAATACAGCCAAAGGAATGATGTTTTCAATGTAAACACAGCAACAACTGACGAAAAGTGCCCCCATACAACACATTACTGTCGTCGTTTCAAGCCTACAAAACCGTATTAACAACAAGCACACGGGTACACGGGTGTAGCGGGCGCCACCATTTTGTATCTATAAGGGCAGTCAATTATTCTTTATGGGGAAAAAATTATGCTTAAAATGTTGAGAATAAGTCACTGATATGAAATCTGGAAAAAAAATTGGAATATTTTATTGCGTTTGTCTACAACAAGGTCAAACATGTTGAAGCATTTACATGTACTTTAAGCAATGCGAGAGGAAAAACCTGCATGACACACTGTGTACATTATACTGGAATACTTGGAAGTTACGTCCAAATCTTCCCTCAAAAAGTTATTAACATGTCTCTTTTTCGTAATAAGATTCTAAAAACCTTACAAACTATTTAATTAATCGACAAGAGGGGGTTAATTTTTGTGGAGAAGCGGTAAAAAGGGAAACAGGTTGGAAGGGGGCCTTGAGTTGGGGTGGGGGGGCGTTTTTGCTTTCCCTCCAACTTTTCTAACCATGTATTCATATTGAGTTTAAAATTGTGAACTTTATAACAAAGTTCCCAACAAACAAACACATTTTACCACATTTATTGTTCTTCCAAGTTTCATCTTCCTAGCTGTTAAGGGGGGGGGGGTAAAGGGGTGGGCGGGGGGTGGGCGGGGCATGTTGCAAAATTCCATTCCAGATACTATACGGTTAGTTGTGGACAATAGGTTAAGACTGTAAACTAGGGTTTAGACTAAGAGCTAGGGTTTTGGGCTGATGGCTATAGGGTTTGGGGTGTATGCTAGGGTTTGGGCCGACGGCTAGGGTTTGTGCCGATGGCTAGGGTTTTGGCCGATGGCTAGGGTTTGGGTGTAGGCTGTGGGTTTTTGCTGAGGGCTATGGTTTTGGCTGCGAGGGCTAGGGTTTCACACATATGCAATCAGTTCCCGGGAACTTGACATTCATGATGCCATATCAACCACCCACCGCCTATGTCATCTTCACATAGTCTGTTGATGGTTTGTCTCTACTTTTCCCCTGATCAACCAGCCACTGAAGATTCTTGAGTTTCTTGAATGTGACTTACCGTGATAGTCTCATACTCGTCGATATAGTCTTACACTAAAAACCAAACCCAGCAAACCTTTCTTTGGAACGTTGAATTATTCTGTTGTTTTGTAATTTTAGGAACACATAGCAACATTATTACTATATACTATCTGTTAATACAGCCAAAGGAATGATGTTTTCAATGTAAACACAGCAACAACTGACGAAAAGTGCCCCCATACAACACATTACTGTCGTCGTTTCAAGCCTACAAAACCGTATTAACAACAAGCACACGGGTACACGGGTGTAGCGGGCGCCACCATTTTGTATCTATAGGTTTCACCCCTCTAAATAGACTCCCATAGCAAACAATGATAAATGCTAAATATTCAAAAATTCTCAAAAAATTGTTAAAAGTCTCTCAGCCTCTTGAAAACCAATCAAATATATTTTCAGACCACTAAACTTCAGATTTCTTTTCAATTTTTGGCAGGTCAGCCGTTTGGAATTTTTGCTAATTACCCCAGAAAAAAAACACCCCCGAAAATGTGTTTTTTCCCAAACCGACTTGCCGCCAGTTTTCAGGAGGCACTCCTCCAATTCCCAAGCTAAATAGGACCAACTTTAAAGCCCAAATTTATCAAATCTCCTCAAAACTTTTAACCCAGAACCCCCAGGTTGTGATAAGTTCCTATAATTACACACTCTATTAGTTGCATGACCCCCAAAACGTTATAATTAAAAATAAGTTGTGGGTTTACAAATTATGATAAGTAGCTTGGCGCATGAATTTTTGGTCGATTTAGAGTAGTGCACCCTATAAGGGCAGTCAATTATTCTTTATGGGGAAAAAATTATGCTTAAAATGTTGAGAATAAGTCACTGATATGAAATCTGGAAAAAAAAATGGAATATTTTATTGCGTTTGTCTACAACAAGGTCAAACATGTTGAAGCATTTACATGTACTTTAAGCAATGCGAGAGGAAAAACCTGCATGACACACTGTGTACATTATACTGGAATACTTGGAAGTTACGTCCAAATCTTCCCTCAAAAAGTTATTAACATGTCTCTTTTTCGTAATAAGATTCTAAAAACCTTACAAACTATTTAATTAATCGACAAGAGGGGGTAAATTTTTGTGGAGAAGCGGTAAAAAGGGAAACAGGTTGGAAGGGGGCCTTGAGTTGGGGTGGGGGGGCGTTTTTGCTTTCCCTCCAACTTTTCTAACCATGTATTCATATTGAGTTTAAAATTGTGAACTTTATAACAAAGTTCCCAACAAACAAACACATTTTACCACATTTATTGTTCTTCCAAGTTTCATCTTCCTAGCTGTTAAGGGGGGGGGGGGGGGTAAAGGGGTGGGCGGGGGGTGGGCGGGGCATGTTGCAAAATTCCATTCCAGATACTATACGGTTAGTTGTGGACAATAGGTTAAGACTGTAAACTAGGGTTTAGACTAAGAGCTAGGGTTTTGGGCTGATGGCTATAGGGTTTGGGGTGTATGCTAGGGTTTGGGCCGACGGCTAGGGTTTGTGCCGATGGCTAGGGTTTTGGCCGATGGCTAGGGTTTGGGTGTAGGCTGTGGGTTTTTGCTGAGGGCTATGGTTTTGGCTGCGAGGGCTAGGGTTTCACACATATGCAATCAGTTCCCGGGAACTTGACATTCATGATGCCATATCAACCACCCACCGCCTATGTCATCTTCACATAGTCTGTTGATGGTTTGTCTCTACTTTTCCCCTGATCAACCAGCCACTGAAGATTCTTGAGTTTCTTGAATGTGACTTACCGTGATAGTCTCATACTCGTCGATATAGTCTTACACTAAAAACCAAACCCAGCAAACCTTTCTTTGGAACGTTGAATTATTCTGTTGTTTTGTAATTTTAGGAACACATAGCAACATTATTACTATATACTATCTGTTAATACAGCCAAAGGAATGATGTTTTCAATGTAAACACAGCAACAACTGACGAAAAGTGCCCCCATACAACACATTACTGTCGTCGTTTCAAGCCTACAAAACCGTATTAACAACAAGCACACGGGTACACGGGTGTAGCGGGCGCCACCATTTTGTATCTATAAGGGCAGTCAATTATTCTTTATGGGGAAAAAATTATGCTTAAAATGTTGAGAATAAGTCACTGATATGAAATCTGGAAAAAAAATTGGAATATTTTATTGCGTTTGTCTACAACAAGGTCAAACATGTTGAAGCATTTACATGTACTTTAAGCAATGCGAGAGGAAAAACCTGCATGACACACTGTGTACATTATACTGGAATACTTGGAAGTTACGTCCAAATCTTCCCTCAAAAAGTTATTAACATGTCTCTTTTTCGTAATAAGATTCTAAAAACCTTACAAACTATTTAATTAATCGACAAGAGGGGGTTAATTTTTGTGGAGAAGCGGTAAAAAGGGAAACAGGTTGGAAGGGGGCCTTGAGTTGGGGTGGGGGGGCGTTTTTGCTTTCCCTCCAACTTTTCTAACCATGTATTCATATTGAGTTTAAAATTGTGAACTTTATAACAAAGTTCCCAACAAACAAACACATTTTACCACATTTATTGTTCTTCCAAGTTTCATCTTCCTAGCTGTTAAGGGGGGGGGGGGGGTAAAGGGGTGGGCGGGGGGTGGGCGGGGCATGTTGCAAAATTCCATTCCAGATACTATACGGTTAGTTGTGGACAATAGGTTAAGACTGTAAACTAGGGTTTAGACTAAGAGCTAGGGTTTTGGGCTGATGGCTATAGGGTTTGGGGTGTATGCTAGGGTTTGGGCCGACGGCTAGGGTTTGTGCCGATGGCTAGGGTTTTGGCCGATGGCTAGGGTTTGGGTGTAGGCTGTGGGTTTTTGCTGAGGGCTATGGTTTTGGCTGCGAGGGCTAGGGTTTCACACATATGCAATCAGTTCCCGGGAACTTGACATTCATGATGCCATATCAACCACCCACCGCCTATGTCATCTTCACATAGTCTGTTGATGGTTTGTCTCTACTTTTCCCCTGATCAACCAGCCACTGAAGATTCTTGAGTTTCTTGAATGTGACTTACCGTGATAGTCTCATACTCGTCGATATAGTCTTACACTAAAAACCAAACCCAGCAAACCTTTCTTTGGAACGTTGAATTATTCTGTTGTTTTGTAATTTTAGGAACACATAGCAACATTATTACTATATACTATCTGTTAATACAGCCAAAGGAATGATGTTTTCAATGTAAACACAGCAACAACTGACGAAAAGTGCCCCCATACAACACATTACTGTCGTCGTTTCAAGCCTACAAAACCGTATTAACAACAAGCACACGGGTACACGGGTGTAGCGGGCGCCACCATTTTGTATCTATAAGGGCAGTCAATTATTCTTTATGGGGAAAAAATTATGCTTAAAATGTTGAGAATAAGTCACTGATATGAAATCTGGAAAAAAAATTGGAATATTTTATTGCGTTTGTCTACAACAAGGTCAAACATGTTGAAGCATTTACATGTACTTTAAGCAATGCGAGAGGAAAAACCTGCATGACACACTGTGTACATTATACTGGAATACTTGGAAGTTACGTCCAAATCTTCCCTCAAAAAGTTATTAACATGTCTCTTTTTCGTAATAAGATTCTAAAAACCTTACAAACTATTTAATTAATCGACAAGAGGGGGTTAATTTTTGTGGAGAAGCGGTAAAAAGGGAAACAGGTTGGAAGGGGGCCTTGAGTTGGGGTGGGGGGGCGTTTTTGCTTTCCCTCCAACTTTTCTAACCATGTATTCATATTGAGTTTAAAATTGTGAACTTTATAACAAAGTTCCCAACAAACAAACACATTTTACCACATTTATTGTTCTTCCAAGTTTCATCTTCCTAGCTGTTAAGGGGGGGGGGGGGTAAAGGGGTGGGCGGGGGGTGGGCGGGGCATGTTGCAAAATTCCATTCCAGATACTATACGGTTAGTTGTGGACAATAGGTTAAGACTGTAAACTAGGGTTTAGACTAAGAGCTAGGGTTTTGGGCTGATGGCTATAGGGTTTGGGGTGTATGCTAGGGTTTGGGCCGACGGCTAGGGTTTGTGCCGATGGCTAGGGTTTTGGCCGATGGCTAGGGTTTGGGTGTAGGCTGTGGGTTTTTGCTGAGGGCTATGGTTTTGGCTGCGAGGGCTAGGGTTTCACACATATGCAATCAGTTCCCGGGAACTTGACATTCATGATGCCATATCAACCACCCACCGCCTATGTCATCTTCACATAGTCTGTTGATGGTTTGTCTCTACTTTTCCCCTGATCAACCAGCCACTGAAGATTCTTGAGTTTCTTGAATGTGACTTACCGTGATAGTCTCATACTCGTCGATATAGTCTTACACTAAAAACCAAACCCAGCAAACCTTTCTTTGGAACGTTGAATTATTCTGTTGTTTTGTAATTTTAGGAACACATAGCAACATTATTACTATATACTATCTGTTAATACAGCCAAAGGAATGATGTTTTCAATGTAAACACAGCAACAACTGACGAAAAGTGCCCCCATACAACACATTACTGTCGTCGTTTCAAGCCTACAAAACCGTATTAACAACAAGCACACGGGTACACGGGTGTAGCGGGCGCCACCATTTTGTATCTATAGGTTTCACCCCTCTAAATAGACTCCCATAGCAAACAATGATAAATGCTAAATATTCAAAAATTCTCAAAAAATTGTTAAAAGTCTCTCAGCCTCTTGAAAACCAATCAAATATATTTTCAGACCACTAAACTTCAGATTTCTTTTCAATTTTTGGCAGGTCAGCCGTTTGGAATTTTTGCTAATTACCCCAGAAAAAAAACACCCCCGAAAATGTGTTTTTTCCCAAACCGACTTGCCGCCAGTTTTCAGGAGGCACTCCTCCAATTCCCAAGCTAAATAGGACCAACTTTAAAGCCCAAATTTATCAAATCTCCTCAAAACTTTTAACCCAGAACCCCCAGGTTGTGATAAGTTCCTATAATTACACACTCTATTAGTTGCATGACCCCCAAAACGTTATAATTAAAAATAAGTTGTGGGTTTACAAATTATGATAAGTAGCTTGGCGCATGAATTTTTGGTCGATTTAGAGTAGTGCACCCTATAAGGGCAGTCAATTATTCTTTATGGGGAAAAAATTATGCTTAAAATGTTGAGAATAAGTCACTGATATGAAATCTGGAAAAAAAATTGGAATATTTTATTGCGTTTGTCTACAACAAGGTCAAACATGTTGAAGCATTTACATGTACTTTAAGCAATGCGAGAGGAAAAACCTGCATGACACACTGTGTACATTATACTGGAATACTTGGAAGTTACGTCCAAATCTTCCCTCAAAAAGTTATTAACATGTCTCTTTTTCGTAATAAGATTCTAAAAACCTTACAAACTATTTAATTAATCGACAAGAGGGGGTTAATTTTTGTGGAGAAGCGGTAAAAAGGGAAACAGGTTGGAAGGGGGCCTTGAGTTGGGGTGGGGGGGGCGTTTTTGCTTTCCCTCCAACTTTTCTAACCATGTATTCATATTGAGTTTAAAATTGTGAACTTTATAACAAAGTTCCCAACAAACAAACACATTTTACCACATTTATTGTTCTTCCAAGTTTCATCTTCCTAGCTGTTAAGGGGGGGGGGGGGGTAAAGGGGTGGGCGGGGGGTGGGCGGGGCATGTTGCAAAATTCCATTCCAGATACTATACGGTTAGTTGTGGACAATAGGTTAAGACTGTAAACTAGGGTTTAGACTAAGAGCTAGGGTTTGGGGCTGATGGCTATAGGGTTTGGGGTGTATGCTAGGGTTTGGGCCGACGGCTAGGGTTTGTGCCGATGGCTAGGGTTTTGGCCGATGGCTAGGGTTTGGGTGTAGGCTGTGGGTTTTTGCTGAGGGCTATGGTTTTGGCTGCGAGGGCTAGGGTTTCACACATATGCAATCAGTTCCCGGGAACTTGACATTCATGATGCCATATCAACCACCCACCGCCTATGTCATCTTCACATAGTCTGTTGATGGTTTGTCTCTACTTTTCCCCTGATCAACCAGCCACTGAAGATTCTTGAGTTTCTTGAATGTGACTTACCGTGATAGTCTCATACTCGTCGATATAGTCTTACACTAAAAACCAAACCCAGCAAACCTTTCTTTGGAACGTTGAATTATTCTGTTGTTTTGTAATTTTAGGAACACATAGCAACATTATTACTATATACTATCTGTTAATACAGCCAAAGGAATGATGTTTTCAATGTAAACACAGCAACAACTGACGAAAAGTGCCCCCATACAACACATTACTGTCGTCGTTTCAAGCCTACAAAACCGTATTAACAACAAGCACACGGGTACACGGGTGTAGCGGGCGCCACCATTTTGTATCTATAGGTTTCACCCCTCTAAATAGACTCCCATAGCAAACAATGATAAATGCTAAATATTCAAAAATTCTCAAAAAATTGTTAAAAGTCTCTCAGCCTCTTGAAAACCAATCAAATATATTTTCAGACCACTAAACTTCAGATTTCTTTTCAATTTTTGGCAGGTCAGCCGTTTGGAATTTTTGCTAATTACCCCAGAAAAAAAACACCCCCGAAAATGTGTTTTTTCCCAAACCGACTTGCCGCCAGTTTTCAGGAGGCACTCCTCCAATTCCCAAGCTAAATAGGACCAACTTTAAAGCCCAAATTTATCAAATCTCCTCAAAACTTTTAACCCAGAACCCCCAGGTTGTGATAAGTTCCTATAATTACACACTCTATTAGTTGCATGACCCCCAAAACGTTATAATTAAAAATAAGTTGTGGGTTTACAAATTATGATAAGTAGCTTGGCGCATGAATTTTTGGTCGATTTAGAGTAGTGCACCCTATAAGGGCAGTCAATTATTCTTTATGGGGAAAAAATTATGCTTAAAATGTTGAGAATAAGTCACTGATATGAAATCTGGAAAAAAAATTGGAATATTTTATTGCGTTTGTCTACAACAAGGTCAAACATGTTGAAGCATTTACATGTACTTTAAGCAATGCGAGAGGAAAAACCTGCATGACACACTGTGTACATTATACTGGAATACTTGGAAGTTACGTCCAAATCTTCCCTCAAAAAGTTATTAACATGTCTCTTTTTCGTAATAAGATTCTAAAAACCTTACAAACTATTTAATTAATCGACAAGAGGGGGTTAATTTTTGTGGAGAAGCGGTAAAAAGGGAAACAGGTTGGAAGGGGGCCTTGAGTTGGGGTGGGGGGGGCGTTTTTGCTTTCCCTCCAACTTTTCTAACCATGTATTCATATTGAGTTTAAAATTGTGAACTTTATAACAAAGTTCCCAACAAACAAACACATTTTACCACATTTATTGTTCTTCCAAGTTTCATCTTCCTAGCTGTTAAGGGGGGGGGGGGGTAAAGGGGTGGGCGGGGGGTGGGCGGGGCATGTTGCAAAATTCCATTCCAGATACTATACGGTTAGTTGTGGACAATAGGTTAAGACTGTAAACTAGGGTTTAGACTAAGAGCTAGGGTTTTGGGCTGATGGCTATAGGGTTTGGGGTGTATGCTAGGGTTTGGGCCGACGGCTAGGGTTTGTGCCGATGGCTAGGGTTTTGGCCGATGGCTAGGGTTTGGGTGTAGGCTGTGGGTTTTTGCTGAGGGCTATGGTTTTGGCTGCGAGGGCTAGGGTTTCACACATATGCAATCAGTTCCCGGGAACTTGACATTCATGATGCCATATCAACCACCCACCGCCTATGTCATCTTCACATAGTCTGTTGATGGTTTGTCTCTACTTTTCCCCTGATCAACCAGCCACTGAAGATTCTTGAGTTTCTTGAATGTGACTTACCGTGATAGTCTCATACTCGTCGATATAGTCTTACACTAAAAACCAAACCCAGCAAACCTTTCTTTGGAACGTTGAATTATTCTGTTGTTTTGTAATTTTAGGAACACATAGCAACATTATTACTATATACTATCTGTTAATACAGCCAAAGGAATGATGTTTTCAATGTAAACACAGCAACAACTGACGAAAAGTGCCCCCATACAACACATTACTGTCGTCGTTTCAAGCCTACAAAACCGTATTAACAACAAGCACACGGGTACACGGGTGTAGCGGGCGCCACCATTTTGTATCTATAGGTTTCACCCCTCTAAATAGACTCCCATAGCAAACAATGATAAATGCTAAATATTCAAAAATTCTCAAAAAATTGTTAAAAGTCTCTCAGCCTCTTGAAAACCAATCAAATATATTTTCAGACCACTAAACTTCAGATTTCTTTTCAATTTTTGGCAGGTCAGCCGTTTGGAATTTTTGCTAATTACCCCAGAAAAAAAACACCCCCGAAAATGTGTTTTTTCCCAAACCGACTTGCCGCCAGTTTTCAGGAGGCACTCCTCCAATTCCCAAGCTAAATAGGACCAACTTTAAAGCCCAAATTTATCAAATCTCCTCAAAACTTTTAACCCAGAACCCCCAGGTTGTGATAAGTTCCTATAATTACACACTCTATTAGTTGCATGACCCCCAAAACGTTATAATTAAAAATAAGTTGTGGGTTTACAAATTATGATAAGTAGCTTGGCGCATGAATTTTTGGTCGATTTAGAGTAGTGCACCCTATAAGGGCAGTCAATTATTCTTTATGGGGAAAAAATTATGCTTAAAATGTTGAGAATAAGTCACTGATATGAAATCTGGAAAAAAAATTGGAATATTTTATTGCGTTTGTCTACAACAAGGTCAAACATGTTGAAGCATTTACATGTACTTTAAGCAATGCGAGAGGAAAAACCTGCATGACACACTGTGTACATTATACTGGAATACTTGGAAGTTACGTCCAAATCTTCCCTCAAAAAGTTATTAACATGTCTCTTTTTCGTAATAAGATTCTAAAAACCTTACAAACTATTTAATTAATCGACAAGAGGGGGTTAATTTTTGTGGAGAAGCGGTAAAAAGGGAAACAGGTTGGAAGGGGGCCTTGAGTTGGGGTGGGGGGGCGTTTTTGCTTTCCCTCCAACTTTTCTAACCATGTATTCATATTGAGTTTAAAATTGTGAACTTTATAACAAAGTTCCCAACAAACAAACACATTTTACCACATTTATTGTTCTTCCAAGTTTCATCTTCCTAGCTGTTAAGGGGGGGGGGGGTAAAGGGGTGGGCGGGGGGTGGGCGGGGCATGTTGCAAAATTCCATTCCAGATACTATACGGTTAGTTGTGGACAATAGGTTAAGACTGTAAACTAGGGTTTAGACTAAGAGCTAGGGTTTGGGGCTGATGGCTATAGGGTTTGGGGTGTATGCTAGGGTTTGGGCCGACGGCTAGGGTTTGTGCCGATGGCTAGGGTTTTGGCCGATGGCTAGGGTTTGGGTGTAGGCTGTGGGTTTTTGCTGAGGGCTATGGTTTTGGCTGCGAGGGCTAGGGTTTCACACATATGCAATCAGTTCCCGGGAACTTGACATTCATGATGCCATATCAACCACCCACCGCCTATGTCATCTTCACATAGTCTGTTGATGGTTTGTCTCTACTTTTCCCCTGATCAACCAGCCACTGAAGATTCTTGAGTTTCTTGAATGTGACTTACCGTGATAGTCTCATACTCGTCGATATAGTCTTACACTAAAAACCAAACCCAGCAAACCTTTCTTTGGAACGTTGAATTATTCTGTTGTTTTGTAATTTTAGGAACACATAGCAACATTATTACTATATACTATCTGTTAATACAGCCAAAGGAATGATGTTTTCAATGTAAACACAGCAACAACTGACGAAAAGTGCCCCCATACAACACATTACTGTCGTCGTTTCAAGCCTACAAAACCGTATTAACAACAAGCACACGGGTACACGGGTGTAGCGGGCGCCACCATTTTGTATCTATAGGTTTCACCCCTCTAAATAGACTCCCATAGCAAACAATGATAAATGCTAAATATTCAAAAATTCTCAAAAAATTGTTAAAAGTCTCTCAGCCTCTTGAAAACCAATCAAATATATTTTCAGACCACTAAACTTCAGATTTCTTTTCAATTTTTGGCAGGTCAGCCGTTTGGAATTTTTGCTAATTACCCCAGAAAAAAAACACCCCCGAAAATGTGTTTTTTCCCAAACCGACTTGCCGCCAGTTTTCAGGAGGCACTCCTCCAATTCCCAAGCTAAATAGGACCAACTTTAAAGCCCAAATTTATCAAATCTCCTCAAAACTTTTAACCCAGAACCCCCAGGTTGTGATAAGTTCCTATAATTACACACTCTATTAGTTGCATGACCCCCAAAACGTTATAATTAAAAATAAGTTGTGGGTTTACAAATTATGATAAGTAGCTTGGCGCATGAATTTTTGGTCGATTTAGAGTAGTGCACCCTATAAGGGCAGTCAATTATTCTTTATGGGGAAAAAATTATGCTTAAAATGTTGAGAATAAGTCACTGATATGAAATCTGGAAAAAAAATTGGAATATTTTATTGCGTTTGTCTACAACAAGGTCAAACATGTTGAAGCATTTACATGTACTTTAAGCAATGCGAGAGGAAAAACCTGCATGACACACTGTGTACATTATACTGGAATACTTGGAAGTTACGTCCAAATCTTCCCTCAAAAAGTTATTAACATGTCTCTTTTTCGTAATAAGATTCTAAAAACCTTACAAACTATTTAATTAATCGACAAGAGGGGGTTAATTTTTGTGGAGAAGCGGTAAAAAGGGAAACAGGTTGGAAGGGGGCCTTGAGTTGGGGTGGGGGGGGGCGTTTTTGCTTTCCCTCCAACTTTTCTAACCATGTATTCATATTGAGTTTAAAATTGTGAACTTTATAACAAAGTTCCCAACAAACAAACACATTTTACCACATTTATTGTTCTTCCAAGTTTCATCTTCCTAGCTGTTAAGGGGGGGGGGGGTAAAGGGGTGGGCGGGGGGTGGGCGGGGCATGTTGCAAAATTCCATTCCAGATACTATACGGTTAGTTGTGGACAATAGGTTAAGACTGTAAACTAGGGTTTAGACTAAGAGCTAGGGTTTTGGGCTGATGGCTATAGGGTTTGGGGTGTATGCTAGGGTTTGGGCCGACGGCTAGGGTTTGTGCCGATGGCTAGGGTTTTGGCCGATGGCTAGGGTTTGGGTGTAGGCTGTGGGTTTTTGCTGAGGGCTATGGTTTTGGCTGCGAGGGCTAGGGTTTCACACATATGCAATCAGTTCCCGGGAACTTGACATTCATGATGCCATATCAACCACCCACCGCCTATGTCATCTTCACATAGTCTGTTGATGGTTTGTCTCTACTTTTCCCCTGATCAACCAGCCACTGAAGATTCTTGAGTTTCTTGAATGTGACTTACCGTGATAGTCTCATACTCGTCGATATAGTCTTACACTAAAAACCAAACCCAGCAAACCTTTCTTTGGAACGTTGAATTATTCTGTTGTTTTGTAATTTTAGGAACACATAGCAACATTATTACTATATACTATCTGTTAATACAGCCAAAGGAATGATGTTTTCAATGTAAACACAGCAACAACTGACGAAAAGTGCCCCCATACAACACATTACTGTCGTCGTTTCAAGCCTACAAAACCGTATTAACAACAAGCACACGGGTACACGGGTGTAGCGGGCGCCACCATTTTGTATCTATAGGTTTCACCCCTCTAAATAGACTCCCATAGCAAACAATGATAAATGCTAAATATTCAAAAATTCTCAAAAAATTGTTAAAAGTCTCTCAGCCTCTTGAAAACCAATCAAATATATTTTCAGACCACTAAACTTCAGATTTCTTTTCAATTTTTGGCAGGTCAGCCGTTTGGAATTTTTGCTAATTACCCCAGAAAAAAAACACCCCCGAAAATGTGTTTTTTCCCAAACCGACTTGCCGCCAGTTTTCAGGAGGCACTCCTCCAATTCCCAAGCTAAATAGGACCAACTTTAAAGCCCAAATTTATCAAATCTCCTCAAAACTTTTAACCCAGAACCCCCAGGTTGTGATAAGTTCCTATAATTACACACTCTATTAGTTGCATGACCCCCAAAACGTTATAATTAAAAATAAGTTGTGGGTTTACAAATTATGATAAGTAGCTTGGCGCATGAATTTTTGGTCGATTTAGAGTAGTGCACCCTATAAGGGCAGTCAATTATTCTTTATGGGGAAAAAATTATGCTTAAAATGTTGAGAATAAGTCACTGATATGAAATCTGGAAAAAAAATTGGAATATTTTATTGCGTTTGTCTACAACAAGGTCAAACATGTTGAAGCATTTACATGTACTTTAAGCAATGCGAGAGGAAAAACCTGCATGACACACTGTGTACATTATACTGGAATACTTGGAAGTTACGTCCAAATCTTCCCTCAAAAAGTTATTAACATGTCTCTTTTTCGTAATAAGATTCTAAAAACCTTACAAACTATTTAATTAATCGACAAGAGGGGGTTAATTTTTGTGGAGAAGCGGTAAAAAGGGAAACAGGTTGGAAGGGGGCCTTGAGTTGGGGTGGGGGGGCGTTTTTGCTTTCCCTCCAACTTTTCTAACCATGTATTCATATTGAGTTTAAAATTGTGAACTTTATAACAAAGTTCCCAACAAACAAACACATTTTACCACATTTATTGTTCTTCCAAGTTTCATCTTCCTAGCTGTTAAGGGGGGGGGGGTAAAGGGGTGGGCGGGGGGTGGGCGGGGCATGTTGCAAAATTCCATTCCAGATACTATACGGTTAGTTGTGGACAATAGGTTAAGACTGTAAACTAGGGTTTAGACTAAGAGCTAGGGTTTTGGGCTGATGGCTATAGGGTTTGGGGTGTATGCTAGGGTTTGGGCCGACGGCTAGGGTTTGTGCCGATGGCTAGGGTTTTGGCCGATGGCTAGGGTTTGGGTGTAGGCTGTGGGTTTTTGCTGAGGGCTATGGTTTTGGCTGCGAGGGCTAGGGTTTCACACATATGCAATCAGTTCCCGGGAACTTGACATTCATGATGCCATATCAACCACCCACCGCCTATGTCATCTTCACATAGTCTGTTGATGGTTTGTCTCTACTTTTCCCCTGATCAACCAGCCACTGAAGATTCTTGAGTTTCTTGAATGTGACTTACCGTGATAGTCTCATACTCGTCGATATAGTCTTACACTAAAAACCAAACCCAGCAAACCTTTCTTTGGAACGTTGAATTATTCTGTTGTTTTGTAATTTTAGGAACACATAGCAACATTATTACTATATACTATCTGTTAATACAGCCAAAGGAATGATGTTTTCAATGTAAACACAGCAACAACTGACGAAAAGTGCCCCCATACAACACATTACTGTCGTCGTTTCAAGCCTACAAAACCGTATTAACAACAAGCACACGGGTACACGGGTGTAGCGGGCGCCACCATTTTGTATCTATAGGTTTCACCCCTCTAAATAGACTCCCATAGCAAACAATGATAAATGCTAAATATTCAAAAATTCTCAAAAAATTGTTAAAAGTCTCTCAGCCTCTTGAAAACCAATCAAATATATTTTCAGACCACTAAACTTCAGATTTCTTTTCAATTTTTGGCAGGTCAGCCGTTTGGAATTTTTGCTAATTACCCCAGAAAAAAAACACCCCCGAAAATGTGTTTTTTCCCAAACCGACTTGCCGCCAGTTTTCAGGAGGCACTCCTCCAATTCCCAAGCTAAATAGGACCAACTTTAAAGCCCAAATTTATCAAATCTCCTCAAAACTTTTAACCCAGAACCCCCAGGTTGTGATAAGTTCCTATAATTACACACTCTATTAGTTGCATGACCCCCAAAACGTTATAATTAAAAATAAGTTGTGGGTTTACAAATTATGATAAGTAGCTTGGCGCATGAATTTTTGGTCGATTTAGAGTAGTGCACCCTATAAGGGCAGTCAATTATTCTTTATGGGGAAAAAATTATGCTTAAAATGTTGAGAATAAGTCACTGATATGAAATCTGGAAAAAAAATTGGAATATTTTATTGCGTTTGTCTACAACAAGGTCAAACATGTTGAAGCATTTACATGTACTTTAAGCAATGCGAGAGGAAAAACCTGCATGACACACTGTGTACATTATACTGGAATACTTGGAAGTTACGTCCAAATCTTCCCTCAAAAAGTTATTAACATGTCTCTTTTTCGTAATAAGATTCTAAAAACCTTACAAACTATTTAATTAATCGACAAGAGGGGGTAAATTTTTGTGGAGAAGCGGTAAAAAGGGAAACAGGTTGGAAGGGGGCCTTGAGTTGGGGTGGGGGGGCGTTTTTGCTTTCCCTCCAACTTTTCTAACCATGTATTCATATTGAGTTTAAAATTGTGAACTTTATAACAAAGTTCCCAACAAACAAACACATTTTACCACATTTATTGTTCTTCCAAGTTTCATCTTCCTAGCTGTTAAGGGGGGGGGGGGGTAAAGGGGTGGGCGGGGGGTGGGCGGGGCATGTTGCAAAATTCCATTCCAGATACTATACGGTTAGTTGTGGACAATAGGTTAAGACTGTAAACTAGGGTTTAGACTAAGAGCTAGGGTTTTGGGCTGATGGCTATAGGGTTTGGGGTGTATGCTAGGGTTTGGGCCGACGGCTAGGGTTTGTGCCGATGGCTAGGGTTTTGGCCGATGGCTAGGGTTTGGGTGTAGGCTGTGGGTTTTTGCTGAGGGCTATGGTTTTGGCTGCGAGGGCTAGGGTTTCACACATATGCAATCAGTTCCCGGGAACTTGACATTCATGATGCCATATCAACCACCCACCGCCTATGTCATCTTCACATAGTCTGTTGATGGTTTGTCTCTACTTTTCCCCTGATCAACCAGCCACTGAAGATTCTTGAGTTTCTTGAATGTGACTTACCGTGATAGTCTCATACTCGTCGATATAGTCTTACACTAAAAACCAAACCCAGCAAACCTTTCTTTGGAACGTTGAATTATTCTGTTGTTTTGTAATTTTAGGAACACATAGCAACATTATTACTATATACTATCTGTTAATACAGCCAAAGGAATGATGTTTTCAATGTAAACACAGCAACAACTGACGAAAAGTGCCCCCATACAACACATTACTGTCGTCGTTTCAAGCCTACAAAACCGTATTAACAACAAGCACACGGGTACACGGGTGTAGCGGGCGCCACCATTTTGTATCTATAGGTTTCACCCCTCTAAATAGACTCCCATAGCAAACAATGATAAATGCTAAATATTCAAAAATTCTCAAAAAATTGTTAAAAGTCTCTCAGCCTCTTGAAAACCAATCAAATATATTTTCAGACCACTAAACTTCAGATTTCTTTTCAATTTTTGGCAGGTCAGCCGTTTGGAATTTTTGCTAATTACCCCAGAAAAAAAACACCCCCGAAAATGTGTTTTTTCCCAAACCGACTTGCCGCCAGTTTTCAGGAGGCACTCCTCCAATTCCCAAGCTAAATAGGACCAACTTTAAAGCCCAAATTTATCAAATCTCCTCAAAACTTTTAACCCAGAACCCCCAGGTTGTGATAAGTTCCTATAATTACACACTCTATTAGTTGCATGACCCCCAAAACGTTATAATTAAAAATAAGTTGTGGGTTTACAAATTATGATAAGTAGCTTGGCGCATGAATTTTTGGTCGATTTAGAGTAGTGCACCCTATAAGGGCAGTCAATTATTCTTTATGGGGAAAAAATTATGCTTAAAATGTTGAGAATAAGTCACTGATATGAAATCTGGAAAAAAAATTGGAATATTTTATTGCGTTTGTCTACAACAAGGTCAAACATGTTGAAGCATTTACATGTACTTTAAGCAATGCGAGAGGAAAAACCTGCATGACACACTGTGTACATTATACTGGAATACTTGGAAGTTACGTCCAAATCTTCCCTCAAAAAGTTATTAACATGTCTCTTTTTCGTAATAAGATTCTAAAAACCTTACAAACTATTTAATTAATCGACAAGAGGGGGTAAATTTTTGTGGAGAAGCGGTAAAAAGGGAAACAGGTTGGAAGGGGGCCTTGAGTTGGGGTGGGGGGGCGTTTTTGCTTTCCCTCCAACTTTTCTAACCATGTATTCATATTGAGTTTAAAATTGTGAACTTTATAACAAAGTTCCCAACAAACAAACACATTTTACCACATTTATTGTTCTTCCAAGTTTCATCTTCCTAGCTGTTAAGGGGGGGGGGGGTAAAGGGGTGGGCGGGGGGTGGGCGGGGCATGTTGCAAAATTCCATTCCAGATACTATACGGTTAGTTGTGGACAATAGGTTAAGACTGTAAACTAGGGTTTAGACTAAGAGCTAGGGTTTTGGGCTGATGGCTATAGGGTTTGGGGTGTATGCTAGGGTTTGGGCCGACGGCTAGGGTTTGTGCCGATGGCTAGGGTTTTGGCCGATGGCTAGGGTTTGGGTGTAGGCTGTGGGTTTTTGCTGAGGGCTATGGTTTTGGCTGCGAGGGCTAGGGTTTCACACATATGCAATCAGTTCCCGGGAACTTGACATTCATGATGCCATATCAACCACCCACCGCCTATGTCATCTTCACATAGTCTGTTGATGGTTTGTCTCTACTTTTCCCCTGATCAACCAGCCACTGAAGATTCTTGAGTTTCTTGAATGTGACTTACCGTGATAGTCTCATACTCGTCGATATAGTCTTACACTAAAAACCAAACCCAGCAAACCTTTCTTTGGAACGTTGAATTATTCTGTTGTTTTGTAATTTTAGGAACACATAGCAACATTATTACTATATACTATCTGTTAATACAGCCAAAGGAATGATGTTTTCAATGTAAACACAGCAACAACTGACGAAAAGTGCCCCCATACAACACATTACTGTCGTCGTTTCAAGCCTACAAAACCGTATTAACAACAAGCACACGGGTACACGGGTGTAGCGGGCGCCACCATTTTGTATCTATAGGTTTCACCCCTCTAAATAGACTCCCATAGCAAACAATGATAAATGCTAAATATTCAAAAATTCTCAAAAAATTGTTAAAAGTCTCTCAGCCTCTTGAAAACCAATCAAATATATTTTCAGACCACTAAACTTCAGATTTCTTTTCAATTTTTGGCAGGTCAGCCGTTTGGAATTTTTGCTAATTACCCCAGAAAAAAAACACCCCCGAAAATGTGTTTTTTCCCAAACCGACTTGCCGCCAGTTTTCAGGAGGCACTCCTCCAATTCCCAAGCTAAATAGGACCAACTTTAAAGCCCAAATTTATCAAATCTCCTCAAAACTTTTAACCCAGAACCCCCAGGTTGTGATAAGTTCCTATAATTACACACTCTATTAGTTGCATGACCCCCAAAACGTTATAATTAAAAATAAGTTGTGGGTTTACAAATTATGATAAGTAGCTTGGCGCATGAATTTTTGGTCGATTTAGAGTAGTGCACCCTTAACGGGTTGATCATGATTGACCATTGGAACGAACTCATTATTTTTACCGAGTGGTTCTGACTAAGATATAAGAATAATTTGAATCTGCAAGCTTCTTTTTGCAACATCTGCATCGCATGCAGCAAAGGAACTTGCTTAACGAGTGTTGAAAAAGAACACAAATATGTCGACACGTATCCTACAAAAATAAAGACTGTCAAACATTTTTAGTTTACAATTTGCAACGTCGTCAAAACAGCATTCGTTTTTATTAATAATTGTTAGTTAAAGGGACACATTGCCTTGGTTTTCCTTTTACTTTGCGAACTAACACGGTCGGCCATTTATATGGGAGTCAAAAATTTGACTCCCTAAATGGCCGACCGTGTTAGTTCACGATGTAAAAGGAAAATCACGCAATTTCGAGGCATATTTGTGTGGATCATTGTATTCTACTTTTGAAACATCTTTCTAACCATATGCATTTTATAACAAACGGTTACAAACGCTTTTTATTAGACCAACTCGTCCAATCCAAGGCAACGTGTCCCTTTAAAGTAAACATAATATAATAATACAACCTTTAGTAGGCATACCATTCACTCGATAGAAGTTCCATAATACTAAATTCCAAGGCCCGTAGTCAACCAGTGTGTCGTTGACCTCCGAACACTGTAAACATTGAGAACACCCGCACACAAAGCACAACGACACTGTAAATAGAACGTCGACCGCATGGTTCTTCGTCAACAGCAAGCAGGGGAGGAAGCAAGGGCATAAATACACACAGGGTGTACTATACATGTACACCGACATTACCATGGAGAAAGGATGCCATCAATTAATAGACAGAACCACGCTGCACAACCAGTCTTATTGAGCCTGTACGACCACCACGTGTTGTCAGGCGCACATATTCAACGCTTCTAAGACCCGGCTTATCTGTGTCAGGGATTAGCGTCCATCTTCTGTTACTTCTTGAAACAGCACGCCCGTCACTGCGTGAAGGTGAGTCTAAGCATAGAGCAAGCATAGAGCAAGGAATCTGTTCCCTGCTCTATGGGAGTGAAGGTAATGTCACTGTCAGTTCAGTCTGTATTGTTTGGTTATGACATTTACACACCCCAACGTCTGTTATAAATTATTTTACAGTATTTTTGTTCATACTCACAGTCCTACGGCTATAGTTCAGAGTGAGTATAAACGTGTTCGAAGGACGGGTCAAAGGTTTTTTGTATTTTAAAGCACAACGGACATTAATTAATGGTAATTTTTATTATATAACTTTTTAAAAGCTATTTTTCGATTTACACGCAGACTTTTGTTCATTTTTACATTTACGTCAGATCTTGTAGTAAATGAACAAGAGCTCTGAATAGGAGCTTATTTAAAGGGAGAGTATTATTTGGTAATTAGTCAAAAAATTAATGATCATAAAAAGTTACTTGGTAAAGAGCACTACTGAGAGAGCTGTTGACAATGACATAATAAAACATTGTTAGAAACGACACCCTTTGCAGTTATGTAGCTTTAGACAAAGATCGGTAATTTTCACCCAAATATTTGAGTCTGAGAAAGAAGCCTTTCAATTCTCTGGCATCAGCACACCATTCTACGCAACAAGAGTGTCTTTCTTTCATATTTTCTTTCAACTTCGACGACCAATTGAGCCCAAATTTTCACAGGTTTGTTGTTTTATGCATATGTTGAATGCACCAAGTGTGAATACTGGTGTTTGACAATTACCAAAATTATACACTTCCTTTAAGAAAAATGCAAACGGGAGAACATGTCTTGGGGGTAACTCTTTACATAGCAACACAAATGTAACAGTAAATGCCACATTTCTCCTGTCAGGAGCCATTTTATTGCTTTACAAGGCGACAAGCTTCTGTTACTGGGACAAAAAGAACTTCCAGACTAGCGACTCGATATTCCTGTCTACAGTTTCTTGAACCTTTAACATTTATAGTCGGCTGGCTATATTCAAGTACTATGGATTTCCATTGAACCAGCATGCATGATACTTTATAGCTGTAGCGGTATCCCCCGCAAAACCCCATGTAACAATAATTAATATTATTATATGTTTCTGGTAATGAAACCAAGAATGTCTCAGTCACTCACAAGCCCGAGGAAACCTGTAAACAAGGGTGTTTGCGATGTGAACCAGAAACAACCCATACTATTAAAAGAGCAAGGCTCCACGACGCCCATACACCTCCACGATTAGTGTTGGGTGCACTACCAATTCTAGTACATGACCTACGGATTAATGTCCCATCCGAAGAACAAAGCAATTATGGTAAAGTATGTTGCTCAAGAAGGACACAAAGTGCCACGACTATAGGACTCGAACCCACACTCTGCTGATTAGAAGAAGGAGGGGGAAAAAAACATAGCTTGAGTCTGGTGACACGACACACCACATGACTTCCATTTTCACTAATAAACTCCCATTTATTATTACCGCAGCTGTGTAAATCTGCACTTTAAGTCAGTTCAGCTGCAGACTGAAAAACGATCACTCTGCAAATATTCTCCCGGTAAAAAACAATTACAATTGAACTTTGATTATTCTCTCCGTGAATATCTGTTTCTGGTAATACGTCGAGTATACATAATTATTCACAAAAACTGTTTGCTGAGTAAATTTGTATACACATTACATTCATCAAATTACAGTAGTCCCATCTTGAAAGGAAACACAAGCAATGGGGAGTCCGTTTTAAGTTAACTTGCTGTAGTAAGTTTTTAAAACGTGTCTCATGGTTGTCTCGCCTCTGCCATTAGGCATTATACGTGGTTACTGTCTGGAAATAATTCTTGCATTATGTATCCGGTGTTATGTACATATACATGGCCGCTTGATTACACTTGATATAGTGTCAGACCAAAGAGCAAGGACACTAAAACCCACGGTAGCCTTCCTTCACCAGGGTCTACGTGTGATATCAGGTGCTGCCTGTTTGAAGCCTGCGTACCCCCCCCCCCCCATTACTCCAACTAGCCAGAATATTTGATAAACTATTAGTATTATACAATACAGCACGAAGCTCAAACAGTCATTGCATCTGGAAGTGCATCTTTAAGCTTTTTGCGTCCTGCACAGCGTAAACTTTAACCCATTAGCGTGTCAGGAAAGACCGTCATCAGTGATCACAATGTAAAGTACCCCAGTCTGAGACTATCACAGTATATACTGTAATAGTGTTATACACGAGCGATGCAGGAATGCATATACTTTCCATAGCTGAAGTTAGCATTATACCCATGATAGGTGAGTTCCATATATGAATATAATTTAAACGGGAACGATCCTCGGGCGGTGTTAAAAATTTAAAAAAATTAATCTAAATGACCTAACTACCTCATAGAACAATAGTCTGGTTTAATGTCTGCAAAGGTGTATAATTGTTTCTGCTGTCTAAATTCTGATTTTAAAACCTCGCGTGTATTCAAAATGTTGGTACCCGTTATTATTATTATTAGAGTGCATGTACATGGTGTACGTGCGAATCCAAGGTTTCCCCCAAACTATCCAAATACCCGCGAAACAATTGCAACTTTCTCCGTCGGTTTCCCGCTGGGACCAATTTCAAAGAGCTGAAGCAGAAAACACTATTGCTTTAAATTGTCTGCTAAAAGCATTATGTGTATAGTATTTTGGCTGGTAACGTTATATTCTGGTAAGCATAATTTTGATGGCCTATAATATAGCTACTATTTGAGAGCCCTGCTTGTATGTACATGTACATGTACATATGTACATGTATATCATGTCAGGCAGGGCTTATATATGCAAACGAAACGGAACAGTAATGCCAACGAGCTTAGCTTACGCTCGAGACGTAAACAGCGTGGCTGGCTTATTTGACCTTGACCTCATCACTAAGGCAACACTTTTGGCATTTGGCAGGTGCGGCAAGAAGACCACTAGGTACTGAAGTGAAACTACAATCTCGACAATCGAGACTTGCTTGAGACTACGGTGTCCCGGAACTCACATTGTAAGATGAAGTACTTTATTATCACCGTCGTTGTCCTGGGTAAGTTGTACAAGTTATTGTGTGTCTTATTTTTAACAATTAGTTTAAAGGTATTATACAGGATTGGTAGAGCTGACAAAATAATCACAGACAGTGTTCATGTTTTGTGTAATCAACCACATACATGAAATAACAAAAGAAAATAGTGAAAATAGTGAAAAGAGACCTTATGTGTTTTCTGTTTTTCAAACGTCGAGTTTATTATCGCGCGCAATAAAAACTATTGTTTTACTCATTTCTAATTCTCAGAAATGATAACATTTTAGGCAGAACTATTTTAACCCTTTCTACCATTACTTACTTTAAATCATGTAAGTTATGTGTGAATCTGTGAACATTTGTGTTTTTCGATCTGACCAATAGTGTACAGGGCCTTTAAGTGAACAAAGAGAAATTGACTAATGATCGGGACTTGAACCTGCGACATCCGGATTAACGTGCCGAAGCTCCACCAACTGAGCTATATACCCCTATGTTGGCGGTCTCCGTATGTTGTCAATATCTTTGTTCGGGGTGCCAGTTAATTTGTTGACATAATGTGGAGACCTGCTCCAAACATGAGTAGATGAGTCGCAAACTTTGAAAGATTTTTACAAAGTTGAAGTTTAGCTCAATGAATATAGCTTCAGTTATCCTTGCGTCCCAAACCTTTTCTTCAAGAAATAAATTCAAGAACACCCCGAGTCGTCGAACACGTAGAAAACCCATTTATGATTCTGTTTGAACCCTTTCAGAATCAGAGTTGCCGTCTGCCGTAGTTGAGTTCTGTTTACTTTTTTCCCACGAAGGTTCTGTTTACAAATTGTTATGTGTGAGTGTTTATACCCCAAACAAGACCAACAAACAACGACCGAACAAACTTCAACATGAGTGGATACTTTTGATATAAGAAACATAAATAAAAACAGGGAGCTTTACAAACCTGTATCTGATATTCAAACTTTGTTTGAGCTACAAAACAGAAAAGCTTCGGTGTAATTCAAGCCGTCACACATGCCACAAGAAACGACCAAATCATTAAAACCTTGACAAGCGTCGAATTTGATTTGGAATCAATTATTCATGCTCCTATTTCAGTCAGCTGTAATAGACACATATCAATATCGATGAAGACTAGAGTTGCAATATCCAGACGAGAAACAGCTGTTCATCTTTGGGGAACATCTCGTGTTTGACAGTAGCGTTAATGTTTAACTTCGAAGATGAAATACACTCCAGAAAGGTGACATTCGAAATGACCTTCAAATGTGGAGAATAACTGAAATTTATGAAACTGCTGTACGCCATTATTTGCAAAAGGCAGGATGGGTTCTCCTATTATCGCGGTACTTCCTCGATCAGAACACATGATGTTCACCATCATTTGTGAAGTGTCCAGCTTTTAATAGTTGCTGAAGAATTACTCTTCAGTTTGACATAAGATGGGAAGAAAGTTATTGGTTTACCGACGACCTGGTTGAAAATTGCCAATAGGAGTAATGGCAACGCAATATCCAAATTGAAATACCGTGCAATGCTCTTTATACAGCTTGACTTAAATTTAAAATTCAGTAATTGGCTTTCTAATCTTGTTGATTGTAATATAAACGTTAAACAAGCTGTGTATTTTTGTTTTTTCTAAGTTTGCCCCGAATCGTTCAGGAAATAGTTATCAGTACAAACTTATTAAAATGTTGTCGTGTATGGTTTTGTGTTCTCTTTAGTCGGGATTATGATGACCTTGTTGGTTGGGATCCCTAAATCTCCAAGGATAATCCCACCGGCAAATCCGGATGACAGAGAGCGGCTTGCAGAAGGTGTAGTCAAGAAAGTTCTAATTGTTGGTGAGTCTTTCATTATTATTATTTTCTTTCTTTCTCGAAACTAATTACAATTTGAGAGAATGAAGACGTTGCGTCCGGATCGCTTTAAAGGCAAATGGTGATCATGGAGAGATAATAGATCGATCCATTAAGCCCCGCCTCCTTACGAGTTGACCAATCACAGCCACGAAACCCGATCAACATTAGTGCAAAGATCACCAAACGGCTCAAATGGTGATCAGATTTCGCGGCTGTGATTGGTCAATGAGAAATGGGCGTGGCTTAATGGATCGGTGTATTATGGGGCCGTCAATTTGAGGCAAGTAGAATTTGAAATTTGCATGGTGTAAATACAGATAGTATTGGTTTACAGTAACACCTTGTACAATCTTGACAAATCTCTCTTATGAGTTGTGGTGGTTCTGAAAGGAACTGATGGTGTAACAACATCTCGACGTTTCGATCTGATCATCTTCAAGAGGGAAATTGAATCGTTATTAACCATGCAGATGCGTATAGAACTATCATAATTCATCGTGTGTATGAGTGAGGTATAATAAGCTCAAGAAGATACACCCAGCCAGACGACGACCACCACGACAATGACAATGACAATGGCAGTGATTAAGTGAAATAATTATTTCACTTCACTGCCTTTCTCCAGGTATGCCATCATGCACAAACTTATTATAGGCGTACTGTAGAACACACATGATAAATACAACAGCTACACATGACAAATACAAAGTTGAAACTTTTTGATGGTTCTAAACTATAACCGGTATTATTTTTTCTCATTGTTAACCCCATTTGTATTTTACCATTTCTTATAGGAGGTGGTCTGGCCGGCATGTCTGCAGCTTTGGAGTTAGCTGAGCGCGGGTACCAGGTTACCATACGTGAAGCAGACACAGCACTAGGTGGCGTCTACCTGCAGACAAAACCAGTGCGCAAACTGGGACGGACTTTCATGGTGGATGGCGGAATGCAAGGTGATGTAAATGAAGCAATGATAACTGATCGAACGAACTGTTCACTAAAAAGAAAAACAGGATGGCAGAGAATTTACTTAAACAACCTTCATCCAGTCCCGTACGTCCAAACACGGACTGGTTTTCTTAGGCACTGGTACTTCAGTGTTGATTTCACTTTGGACCTTTGCTGGGAACCACCAACGGCGGGAAAAACACATAGTTCAAAAATTGATGGGGCGGCTACTTTCAGATCAAAATTCAATTAAAATTACAGAGAAGAAAACTTCACACTTATGACCAAAGAAATAAATTCATAAGGATAAATAAATAAGAACAAAATATTCAAAATAGTTTGAGCGATTTTGTTCAAGTTGGTCTTCAAACCCATCTCATGAAACTTACTGGCAATATGTAGGCTACAGACCCACAAAA
The DNA here is from genome assembly GCA_037783415.1 of Leptasterias polaris. NCBI lineage: Eukaryota > Metazoa > Echinodermata > Asteroidea > Forcipulatida > Asteriidae > Leptasterias > Leptasterias polaris. The sequence goes on along the minus strand of JAZGTN010000003.1, from coordinate 5,516,099 downwards.
TGTTTCACTTATGACTGGACCATCTGTACAACCCCTATAGAAAGTATGAAGCCTAACCACGACAGTTGCATAGGGAGACAAAATATCCTCGTGAGGCCAGATTGAAAAATCGTTGCCAAGAAGTTAGAGTATCCGAAAACCTGCTTTGCACCAGCTCTCTTTCTCATGGTGTTATCAAAGTCGTTAACGTTTTCTCATTTCCACAATTCTTAAAAAACTAACAGCCTGGTTCCATAATTTTCACAACGCACGAGAAATCATCGTCCGCCTGGGTGTTGAAGAGAACTTCCGGCGATGGGAGGTCCATGACCTGGTGTATAAGAACTACCAGCCGGAGAGAATGTACAGCCACGGGATATTCCCGCTCAATCTTGCAGGTATAGTCCATTGTTGCTCCCTCTCGGTCTCTCTTTGCGGTTTTTATTTCACAAAAGAAGCTTTCCGTACAGCATAACCCCTGAGGGTCTTGACAAAATACATTGAAACACAAGATACATTTTTGTGAATTTAATTTAAAAGTGAGGGTATGGTGTGAAGTCAATAAGGCCTACAGATGTCAATGTCTCCCATAATAAAACTTGAGTTGTTTTGTTTCGAAAACAACGAACAGAAAAATGAGTTTTTTAGTGATTTATAGTTAGGACAACTATTGTTTTCTGAACCGTCACAAATTTCTATAATTGTCTAACTTGGCGTTGAACAAAGAACAAATTACTAGAGCGGGACCTGAACATGCGACCTCGGGATTAACATGCCGGCGCTCTACCAACTGAGCTATCTATGTTGGCGGTCTCCATATTTTGTCAATCTTTGGTAGGGGGTGCCAGTCAGAAGCCATTCAACCTGTAACTGCGTTATAGCCAGGGATCACACCCAAGTTTACGATACAACCAGTGAAGCGGCTGCTAGGATCACCTCAAGGGGATGCAACTTTTTATAATTAGCGAAAAGTTTTACTTTGCACAAATCAATCAAACACCTTTGCAATAAAAGTAATAGGCACATTTTTCAGATAATTTCTCAGAGCACCTCTTGTTTTCTTGTAACCAACTGTGGTGTCTCTGTCTTTATGTTTAAGGTCTAATCTACCGCAGTCCCAACCTCAACATTCTCGAGATCCTTCTCTGGCTGCGCTGTGCCTGGGACTTCATCAACTACAATCACGACACCAACTTCAAGAGGTGGGACGCCATCACATTCGGTGAGGAATTCGGAATGTTTTTCTTGAAAGGCTATAACCACAAAGTACCTGTACATAATTAAATCAACTATGTCGCACTGCAACATAATTACGAGATATCCGGTGGTATGGTTATTAGAAGATCTTCAGAACTTGGGAAGATCCAGCCCATATTGCATCGAAATCTCATGTCTTGTGATGGAGAGCTTGTGAAAGGCATTTCACACAGTGCAATTTTCAGGCAACTTGAAGGCAACCAACTGTACTGTATGCATAAGGAAGACTTCAGACGCACAAGGGCCATTCTTCTAGCTGAACTCACTATCGCAAAGAAAATAATGAGAAAACCGAAATGTAAATGAATTTTCCTATTCGAGATTGCCTGGAATTGGTTGCTTGTAAATATTGCCTCATGTTACTTGGCCTTAAGCCTTTTACAGTGTGTCAGCTGGGAAGGTTATAGTTAGTCCCCTTTTAAAGAAAAGGTGACTAATAGGCTCGCTTCCAATATTATTTTCTTTTTCAACCTAAGACGGATAATAAGATTTGAAGCTTTGCATGGTGTTGATCATCATCCTCCTCCTCCTCCAACAACAACAATTTCCACTTTCTTTTGTTACTATCATGTCATTCTCTATTTCCCTGTGTTCATAATGTGGTGATTCATCTCTTCATCTCTTTTTCTGTCTTCCTCTTCACCTCCTGCCTGTCTTTGATTGTAACTCTGTAAGTCTATTGGTCCATCTGTTGTCTTGCCTCCTTGCTAAGTGCATGGTGTTGATAGTGAAAATTAAACTAGTTTACGGGAGGTCACAGGAGGAAAACTAACGAAACAATTGAGTTCTCATTTTGATCTCCGTAACACAGACGAGTACATGGACATGTTTGATATCCACCGTGGCTTCTATGACATCGTTCTGGAGCCAGGGATGAAGGCCAGTTACCAGGACAAGGCAATGTTAAGTGCCGCTGAAATGTTTCAATTCTCGCACATGTTTTACGTCAGCAACCCTCAGGTAAATAACCACACCACACCCTATCAGCAGGATCAATTAACTAATACTGAGTAATAGTCTCAAGGTTAAGAAGAATAGCTACCTTAGGCTCAAGTCACTTAAAAACAGATCCCTCCATTAGATATTGTGTCATATTTATTGAATTCATTTCAAACTGCCCCTTTATATACAAAGCCATCACTTCAGTAATCTTCTCGCAACTTACGGTCTTCAAATAAACTTCTTCTCCACGTTCCCAAATGAAAACATAATTCATAATTATGGCCACCGTGCATTTTCCAGTTTGGCACCAATGTTACGGAATGACCTCCATGTCAAACTTCCTCAAATGTGGCATTTTCAAAAAGAGACTCAGAACTCATTTGTTTTCCAAGGCATTTACTATGTAATTTATATAAATTTCTTAGTCAAACCTCCTTTGATCATATTTTGTTATTGTTCATTGTAGCGCCATTGTTTTGATTGATTGGTTGATTGATTGATTAATTGATTGATTGATGAGACTTCCTGAGGTTTGAGAATTCAACAACTCACTGCTGATTTGACATTAATTGCTTTACTACAATTATCGTTGAGGGGCGAACAACTGAATACAATGTTTTTAGCTTTATTGCTGATGCCATGACTTCATCAGACTTACTCTCAAGTAAAACAAAATCACAAGATATTCTTTCACTTTTGCTAAACTTTCATGTCACGTTGTGAACCTTTCTCATCTTTTATTCGCTCTTTCTCCCTCTTGTTCCACTTCTTTTCTCCTTTTCCCCAGGCCGATTACCGCGACTTGGCCAAGATGAACCAAGCCGAGGCCATCGTGACTCCCTGGGCAGATCGACTGAAATCTCTTGGCGTCAGGTGAGGCAATCACCATAACTAATAATCTCGCCATTATGGTTAAGAAACGTGTTGGTCGCTACATTTAAGACATTTTTGGGGTTATTTGAAAAAAACTAAAAACCACTCACAAATGACTAGCACTGTGACCCACAGGCCTGAAGGTTTCTGTGTAGAGAAGAGATGCTCAGGAAACGTATGTTTTAGAAGTGGGATGAAAACCCCAAGTACATGTATAGGGAAAACCCACCCGATCAGGTAGGGACTGAAAACCCAATCAACATGATGCAAGGCTCCGGTCCGGGATTTGAACCGGGGTCACAGAGGCAGGGAACTTGAAACCACTGAACCATTCTGAATATCGTTGGCAAGTTTGTCCTTTCCCCCACCCCGTAAAGCTTCAGCGTTTCAGTAGAGCTCTCTCTATCTGTTTTCTTTAACCCAGAATTGAACTGGAGACCTCTGTAGAAAGCCTCGTCTTCGATAAGCACGGAAGAATCGTCACCGACACCGAACATCCTTCGGAGCGGTTTGATCACGTGGTGCTAGCCTCCGGTCTGGACAGCACCAAGACGATCTTCCAAAACTCACTCAAGAATCTGATGAAGCCAGAGGATAAAATCACCCGAGGCCGTCTGGAGAAGGTACTTAAGAACCACCTCACCAAGTTACCCCTGGCGCCACCGTTCAAGATTCTCACTATTTGGTTCGACAAACAACTTGAAGGGAGCTACAACCCAGACGTAGTGCAGACCCCGAGCTTCCCGCCAATCACGTTCATTGCCCAGTATCACATGCTCAAGGACGACTACGCCCTCTGGGCCAATCAGAGCGGCGGGTCTGTCTTCATGTTCCACATGTTTGCCTGGCAACAGGGAGAAGTACCCGATGATAGAATCTGGAACTTTATAGCGCCCTCAGTCAGGGAAATCTTCCCGGAGATTTTCGAAAGGGGCTTTAAAGTCCTCGCGTACCACGTGGGAGGGTCGGACAAATATCCCTCTTATGCAAAAGGTCTGGAAAAGTACCGACCGACTGTTAAATTCCCCAATGAATACGGCTTCCCGAATCTTGCAGTTGCAGGCAACTGGCTCCACACGGACTACCCTACTGCCTTAATAGAACGGCCCATATCTACGGGGCGCGAAGCAGCCAATCAGATTCTACTCTCAGATCACGTGAGGCAGGCTACTCTAGTTGTGACGCACTCTCACGGTCCAGGATATTTTCAATATGTATAACTTTGGTTAAAACAACATATTATGTTCATGTTCTTATGTGGTACTTCCAAAACTCCTCCAGACTTATTAATATTTAAAGTCTGTTTGGACACCAAGTTTTAGTTTTGTCTGTATTTCCGCACTTCTAATGTATTGGAAAAGCATTGCCGAGGTTTCAATTCTCCTGAAATATTACATGTTGTACTATTTATATATTCATTTTTATTTTAAGAATATCTGTCATCCTTTCGCAATCTCTTCACGACCAACAGAAGTTGCAGTCTTGCTCTGCCCAATCACATGACGTCATACCGGGCGTTATTTCTGACAAATGAAAATTCAATAACTAACAAATTATGCATAAAATTCCGCTAGTGAATCAGTAGTCGAGTAGTGATGAAGAAAGCCCGCCGTTTATGTAAAATTACACAAGGTGCTTCGTGTGTGATGAGATTACCCGTTTGGAGGAGGTCATCGGTCGAGGTGAATTCATGATCATGAAAACTGATCCCAGAATGATTCTCTCGACAGTAATTGTCTGGTCAGTCTGATATACAGAATGGATTAGCCGAGGTAAGAGTGTCAGCTTTACCTTGGAAATGTGAATTTTGATAATTGTATAGTATAATGCATGCCCGAGTTGTCGTTTCAATAGTTTACTATTAGTGATGTTTGCAGCTTTGCATGATGTGAATAATACACTCGATAAACTTACCGGTCAGAATTGACCCGATCCGGTCCCGTGGGGCCTAACCCAGTTCAGGGTCAGTATGATCCGGAATCTGTCTCAAAATGACCCCAAAAAGGGACTAAAATGACGCAGAATCAGAGTTAAAATCATTTTTTTTACCACTTTCAGAGTCAGCTTTAACTGGAAATGGGTCGGGCCCTCTGGGATCCTCCTGAAACCGGGTCAATTTTGACAACGAGTTTTTAGAGTGAACTGAGGAGTAACTAAAATGTAGTGTACACTTGAGGAAAAAAATGTGTCAATCTCTTTTGGGAGGAGTGTTGGCTCTAAAACGAGCCGGTGTGGCAGGAGATTCTGTCTCCCATCATCCCACCTCAGAGATTCTGTCACCCCATACGGCGAATTATGTACAAATTGACACAACTCCATTCAGCCCACGTTAATGTATCGTATGGGGGACACACACCTGAGGACAAAAACACCTATGACTACCGCGGTTATAATCTCAGCGTTTTGAACAGTGTATTCCTCCCTTAGGCCTATTCTCCTGAAGATAGAAGATGAGCAGGGTGTTTAAAACGTCAAAGACTACTTATTATCAGAACCTTTTCAGAATCAACACTTCTCTGAGAAGAGATTTACACATTAACACAAAATCAATGGTTTCTGCAAGTTTAATTCTTATAAAAGTTACTCCGTAGTTTTACTATCGTTTGTAGCAGGGAAGTTCATCTTCTGTACGATTAGAATGGTACATCTAGAGACTAATAGCCCTGATTGTAGGATGGCACCAGTCTCCTTTAGCACTGCACTGACGCAACGGAGGAGTCCAACCGCTGAAATGGAGGCTTAAAGGGTATCACTCAGACAATACACTCCAATGCATCTATAATTTGAAGCTCAATGAGGAGGCTCAGAAGCTCCCTGAAACTATTAATGCAATCAACTTATCTTTATGCACTCACTGAGGAAGACTAAGGTCTAAGGAATACCACAAATGAATAACTATTAAATTGGTATTTATTTTTTCAAGCGCAACCTTTCAGGCGTAAGAAGTGTAGGGTGCTGAAATTGTATGCCTAAGTTAAAAAAACAAAACAACAACAGTAACAACTTGTGACCAATAAACACACGACATTGCACTCATTATTATGTGTCCATCAGTTTGTTAGATTAATTGTGTAAAGTTCACAGTATTTATTTGAAGAAGAAGAATCTAATCGTAGAGAATAGACCTTATGCATATGACGTCATTTGAGTAGGGCGCCCTCACCTAGAGGTCAAAAGGAAGATGCTCATTGGCCAGTCTTGTGCGCCGCGCGTACAAATCAGCGCGTTTCCATTGTTTCATCATCAGTTTACCTCTAAGATGGCGGCTTGGTGACGTCAATGCATAAGGTCTATAGATAGTTCCCAGTAGACGCCATCTTTACGGGCAAATCGCATTTTGGCTTGCAGGCGCGTCAAGCGCTCAAATTATTAACGCAGCCGCGTCGTTCACTAACCAATCATGCAATGAGTTTTGTGAAATGTGCGCGTGCTGCACGCCGTTCTCACGCGTAACACATGGCTAAGTGTTCCAAATTGCCCGTAAAGATGGCCGACTTACGTCATATTGCAACCTATCTATAAAGTAGAATCTAATCGTGGAGATGTTTGATGCCTTCATGGGCAGACATGTTTAATAATGTGCGTGACTACGGAGCGTTTTAAAAGAACACTTTTCGAGCAGCAAGAATAGACTGTGCAAGTCTCGCGCGTATCGGAGCGAGAAAACACGTCAAACGAAGAACATATTTTGTTCTGAAACCAAATCATTGTTTTTAAATTAGATCTATGAACAAATCTGACCAACAAAAATAATCATTACAACTTTTATAAAAATTAGTTTTAGCTTTCATAATAAACACATAAATCATTTGTTAGTTTTTGTTGAAACAAACTAAAAACTCTCGGACAAGGGTGCTTATTTGATCTTAACTTTTTAGGAAACCCTTTTGTAAATCCACGCCTGAGTACGTGCAACTCTAAAAGCAGGCTTAAACGCAGACGTGCGATGATCGCACGGGCGTAGAATTAACGCGTGGCGCAGTTTAAAGAGGACGCTGACGCCTCAATAACCGTAGACTGCAATTAAAAACCTTAGCGTCTGACAATTACAGCGTCTGGTGATTATCATCGCGCGACCAAAACAAATTTGGTGATCGGAGGTGGGCACAAATTCTTATTTTTTTGCAAGTAACCGGAAGCCGAGGTCAAGTTTAATTCTTGGGTTTTCTTCGATGTTGTGTTGTATTGATTTTACTTTCATGTTTTTTATCACTTAGTAGTACATTCCCAACAACATATTTAATTGTCATGGTCATTAAGTACGTTAAACTAAAATAATAGACGAAACAAAATCTTGCCAACGTAAAACTCCATATGGTTGGGACCACAATGGTCCCGGAAGTTCGATTACGCGCGAGACAACGGATCGGAACATACGCGGCATTTTGATTCGATGGCTCACCGGCACAGAAGAGAATAAAGGCGTTGATTATGCAAAGAGTCGTACCCGCACAGAGGGCCTACAAAATAATGTCAAGCTTTTAGGCCTACATACCGTAGTTTTGTGCACAAACATAGATGCACCTAGTGGACACGGCTTCAAAGCGCAAGGTAAGTTAGTACTCTAGACAATCTCTCAGTTTATAAACCGATGATGTTAAAATTTTAAACTTCAAAGTCGAATTCTGCGCGCAAACGCGCCCGAGTATGCAGGCAAATTATTCATGAGGACGCGCGCTTAATTCATTCATACGTCATCGATCACATGGTAGAGGACAATGAGCGCGCGAACTTGTTTGTCCCCTGGAAACGAGTTGGTGTGTGTATTTGCAGCACAACGACATTACGTCATTCTTCTACATCCATCGCTAGCTTTCAGTGCCAATCCACGCTTCTTACAACATTTCTCAGCGTGAATTTTATTGCGGAAAGACTCAGATATGGGGTAAATTCGACTTTTAATCGATACACAAGTTTGTATTTACTTTGAATATGTACTTTTCTAATGATTATCGGGCAGACCCAGATTATTAAAGATGATTTTGTGAGGCCCGAGGGTGTACGATGACCGGCGGGGAGGATAGAATTGTAAGGGGGGGGGGGGGGGGGGGTGTTGATGGATACTTTGGGCGGATTGTTTGAAGAGGAAATGATGGCTGAATCTTTTATTACTGGGAGTAGTGATGAATTAGTTCAATAACTTGAGAATTTAGTTGATTGATAAAATGTGTTTATGTGCAGTATGTGTATGTGTGGTAGATGGGAAATTAGTTGTGTACAGATGGGTCGTTGTTTGTTGATGAATAAATTAGTAAACATAGATGAGGTTGGGCATAGATGGTTTGAAATTGGGAGTTGGTGAATAGAAGTAAAGATGGCGGGTAGGCAGGAATAGCTGAAGGGAGTGGGGAGTGATGGTTTAGTATTGGTGTGGGAAAAAAATATATATATATAATTATTACTATTTATTATTTAACAAACCATAAAGAGTTATGATTAAGGATGACTTTTTGTCATGAGGTAAATGCTTGTAGATGGAAAGGGTTTTTATTTTAAGAATTGCCAACGATCTACATGCCAACTTTTATGAACGCTCACGTGAATAATTTAAATACTTGCATTTAACAGTAAACTCAGTTACTTTTTGATGGCTGCTACTGCAGCACTCACTGTGGGTGCAACCTGGTACCTCAATCGACGTCAAGAGAAAGACAAGACCCAGGATCAACATGATGAGGAGATCATGTAAGCAATAAGTCAAATCAAGAAACAATGTCCAGGAAATATACGAATAATTTGCGGTTGTTTTATTTTGTCAATCTTTCACAATATACAGTTTTGTTTAATTTCCTATTTTCTATTCTTCCATATTTTCAAGGAACTGTCAATTTACGATAATGGGACTGGGTCGAAAATAAGAATTATTAGCCTACTCCAAGTTGAGAAAAATTAGGATGACAATTTACTATGTGATTCCATTGTTTCCAGAATCCTTTATTTAACAGGCTTTTTAGAAAAATTGTTTAATTATCATTTTTTTAATTGATTCTATTTCCACTTAAATTGTTCCCTTATAGCGAGATCAAGGAAAGTGACGTCGATAGTGGGTGAGTATACCTTCTTATTATACTATTAGGCCTATCAATATGTGCAGAAACCCCCCCCCCCCCAAAAAAAATTAATAATAAAAAAATAAAAAAATAAATGTTTCGCTGAGAATACCACGGTATCAATATTTTTGGAGCAATGATCTGACCCCCATCATAGGCCACGCAGGGGAAGTTTGTTTCTGATGGAGACCTGTAGTTTTATGAGAGGGGTCTAAAGGCCATGTCAGACGAGGCAATTTACAGGCAGCCCGTTTCCCATTATTTTCTTGGGGGTAGTAAGTTATACAGCTAGAAGAATGTCTCTTGTGCTTATTATAGTGTTCTTTTTGCATGTAGTGCAGTTGTTTGCCTACGTTGCCTGAAGAAGTTGCCCTGTGTCTTCGTTTGTTTAAAACATTGTTGTTGTATCGGTACTTCATTATGAATGATTGGTTTATTGTCTCAATACTTCACCCCAAGTTTGTCCCGCAAGGTGGCCGATATCCTCCACGGTGGATCGTTTCATGATGACACCATCTCTGAGGATCTGATCAGACAGAAGAAGATCAAGCAGAAGGCCATTGAGATTGCTCGACAGGAGTTGAAGGTTTCCTCAATTCCTTGCTTTCATGTTTTATTTCTCACTAACAACAACCAAATCACCAACAAGTCATCCAACTTCAAACAACCATTTTGCTGACTAACTTGTAACACAGTTAATGTCCAAGTATATCAAGACCTACTTCGACTAATATCAACCTAAAGACACCAAACAGATCCAAACCTTAGCGATGAGGCCATGTTTCAAAGTGACCCCCACTTCCTTCACTCAGCGAAATATGAGAAGGGCACTGAGACAAGTTATATGCAACAACAAAACTAGGCATAGTCAATAATCACTGAGTCCATTACGGTATACATCTGACGGCCAACACAAAATGATCAGTGCACAACTAAATCAATCAAGTTAAAATTAAATCTATCAAAGTTATTTTAAACACGCTCCCGGTAAAAATTAAAATAAATCGAACCAAACTCATCAAAGACGAGGAAATTGGCGAAAGAAAACTCCCTGTGATTTATACCCCCCAACATCAGCAATCTAAACTCTATGGTAATGTTTTTTTGAAAGTCCATTTTACAAACCTTAGAGCTCAGCCCACACATGTTTTTACTTCTAGGAAAGTGAGGCTTGACACAAAATAGTCTGACCCCTTCTTCATATTGATTCATTGAACACTGATACCCACGGGGAACATGACCCCTGCTTTCATTATTTCCCTCTTTGCAGGACAATCCCATGGCGGCTCTGAGCGATGCCCGAGAACTCCTCGGAACGATCCAGGCACCACACCCTGCAGTCTACTTCAACGCAGTCGATGACGTAAAACGAATACGAAAACGACAGCCTTACCTACCCCCCAAAAACCCACCCCCCAAAACACAAGCAAAAAAACACAACAACAAGAAAACCCACACCGACCCAAACTCTTAAACAATTTACTGAACGGTTGGTAAAACATGGTTTGAACTTTATTTGTTTCAAAGTGGAATCAAACTGGTATTCGATGGTTCACTTTAATTTGTAAATATCATACTTAAAATAATAGTGTCTTCTTGTCTCATATTTTTCAAAATCAAATTTTTTCCAACTTACAATATAATGTCACTGTTGCGTGTAGATTAATAGGCTATTCCTATATTAGTCGCAAAGGAATCTCTACATATATTGATAGGGGCCTATACTCTGTGATGGTAAAAAGGATTTGAAAGAACGACGGTCACTGCAATGAAATCAATTCTCAAAGTACGACAATTAAGAAATGTTTCTGAAATTATATATATATTTTTTGCAGGGTGCCGAGGAGCCTGCTGAGGCCGATATCAACATGCCAGAACTCCTGGGTAAGGCCCAAGGAGAAGGACCGGGATTCGTCGTTCTCAACTCAGACGAGGTAAAAATAGGGGAATACAAAAATCTAATCATCACAGTTTGAGTTAGAGTCACAATGCTATTAGCAATTCTCCGAATAACTGTTAAACTTTGTATTTGGAAAAAAAACAACCAACAACAACAACATTTGACAAAAAGTTTACTTCACACTGAAGAACATAGCTGCAAGTTTATATAAGATGCATTCTAATGGCATACCATCTTATACTTTTCCCCCAAATCATCCCATCAATAGCCCCCCTTTCCCATCATCTCTGTCATCTTGTTTTGAATCCTATCAATTTCCTTGGTCACAGAGCTCTTCTAAAATGTTATCAAATTTCTATCTTTCTAACTTGTGTAAGTTCCCCTTCTCAGACTCATTTCAATTCATACCCTTTGTCTCTCTTCACTCGGTATTTCACTTGAATATGCCACCATTCTGTCCTTTCCTATTATGAATTTCCCGCCATCGTTTCCGTTTCCCCCTCATCACTATAGTTGCTGGACAGCATCCCTCCGGAATTACAAGAGCAGATGCTCGCCCAACAGATGGCGTTCTTCCAACAGGGCGTCCCTCTTTTCAACTAGATACTCATCATTTGCAAGACTTCACTTCTACACAACGGTCCTGGATTTTTTAAACATACTGCTGCATTTAGGAATGGCAGTCATTTATGCTGATGATGCTTCTTTTTTCTTGTCCTGTTTTTTCTCGCAAATTGGTGCCGGCTCTAGGCTGGTACTTTGTTTCAGACCAGTTGTTAAGTAATGCAGTGTAATTATCAAATCCGTCAATATTACGATTGAAGTAAAGTAGACAAAGTTTTCATAGGAAATCAGTGCATAAAAAATGCAAGTAAGCAAACTGATTTAATTTAATTTAATCTAGGAAATTTCAAGACCATCTTTTTTCGGCCGGTCGTTTTATTTGAAAGTTGTTAAAGTAGATTTAGATATTTAATGTACTTGACGTTAAAAAGTTAAGTATATCTTAGGTTAGCACAGCATGTCAGCTTTGTCCCAGTTTTCTAGCACCGAGAAGTTTCATTTCATTTTCTTTGTTGTGGTTTAGTTTCCTCTATTCTTCTTTGTTTTCTTCTTCTTTTCTTCTTTGCTGTTTTTAGTCTCCTTTCTTCCTCTGTGTTGTTTTTAATCTGAGTTCTTCTTTTTTGTTGTTTGTAGTCACCTCTTTTCTTCTTTGTTGTATTTAGTCTCCTTTCTTCTTTGTTGTTTCTGTAGTCTCCTGTCCCCTTCTTTGTTGTTTCTAGTCTCCTTTCTTCATTTGTTGTTTTTAGTATCCTTTCTACATTTGTTGTTTCTAGTCTCCGTTTGTCTTTGTTGTTTCTAGTCTCATTTCTTCTTCTTTGTTATTTATAGTCTCCTTTCTTCATTTTTTGTTTCTAGTCTCCTTTCGTCTTTGTTGTTTCTAGTCTCATTTCTCCATTTGTTGTTTCTAGTCTCTTCTCTTTTTCTTTGTTGTTTCTTGTCTCCTTTCTTCTTTGTTGTTTCTAGTCCCCTTTCTTCTTTGTTGTTTCTAGTCTCCTTTCCTCATGTGATGTTTCTAGTTTCCTTTTTCTTCTTTGTTGTTTCTTAATCTCAAGTCGATTGGCTTATCAAAATGTTTTCGTTGAGATCCAGGGTAAAGGAGAAAGGGTAGGTAACTTGATTATCTTCATTTGTCAAAGCTCGATCGGAAAAAAAAAATCAAATTCTTGGGTTTCATTCTCAAAGTTCTCTAGGGGTGCGGTGTTTTTCTTTTTTGCCTCGCTTTGGTTCATGGAATCTGGCAGTACCAGATTCATAGCGAGGCAAACCATTAGCCGTACCCCGAGCACAGACTTTATCTTTGAGAATAACTCCTGATAACTTGGAATTTTTTGTTCACTTTCTTGAGCTGAACATCTGGATGCCATTGCATAGCAACAATATCAACAACCTGCCTCTTCCTCCTTTATACATAATCCGCATTCAACTTTTGAGCTTGTGTGTCACATTTCAATACAAACAGTAAGTATAGACCAATCGACTTCTGTTCAATTTTCTTTTCTTCTTCTTGCGTTTCGGGGTTGGTTTTAAAGATCTATTTTCAACATAATCAACGCCACTACTGATTGTCTTCTTTTCATTGTTTCTAGTCTCCTTTCTTCTTCTTTGTTGTTTCTAGTCTCCTGTCTTCTTCTTTGTTGTTGTTAGTCTCATTTCTTCTTCTTTGTTGTTTCTAGTCTCCTATCTTTATTTGTTGTTTCTAGTCTCCTTTCTCTACTTGTTGTTTCAAGTCTCCTTTCTTCTTCTTTGTTGTTTCTAGTCTCCTTTCCTCTTTTTTGTTGTTTCAAGTCTCCTTTCTTCATTTGTTGTTTCTAGTCTCCATTCTTCTTCTTTGTTGTTTCTAGTCTCCTTTCTTCTTGTTGTTGTTGTTTTTAGATTCCATTTGTCTTCTTATTTGTTGTTTCAAGCCTCCTGTCTTCTTTGTTGTTTTTAGTCTCCTTTCTTCTTTTTTGTTGTTTCTAGTCTCCTGTCTCCTTCTTTATTGTTTCTAGTATCCTTTCTTATTTGTTGTGTCTAGTCTCCTTTCCTCTTCTTTGTTGTTTCTAGTCTCCTTTCTTCTTTCTTGTTGTTTCTAGTATCCTTTCTTCATTTGTTGTTTATGGTCTCCTTTCTTCTTCTTGTTGTTTCTAGTCTCCATCTTCTTCTTTGTTGTTTTTAGTTTCTGTTTCTTCCTCATCGTTGCTTTTAGTCTCCTCCTGATTTTGTTTGCTTTCAGTGCTCTGGCAGAGGGAGTTTCTTCGACATCACGATATCCCTTTGAAGAGCCTTCTTTACTATTCGACTTCCGTTCCAAAATGTTTTCCTGTTGCGTTTCGAAGTTGAATTGTTGAAGATCTACATTCAACATAATTAACGCCACTTCTAGGTTTTGGAACTTTGTTTCTCTGTTTTTACAAAAATGTAGATATTGTTCCGGTTCCATGATTGTCAGTAATCATTTTTTCATCACATTACGTCTTTCGACAGACGTTTTACTCATCTTTATGTAGTTTTTAAAATATATTTCTTCTCAAAAGGTCTTTCGTTTAAATTTGGTTGTCAATCTAGAAATAACCAAATTGAATCTTTCAACTGTCTTGGTGTAAAGGTAATGATGACAAAGCTGAGAGGCTGACATTTGAAATGAAATTATTGCGCATAATTTTCATTTCATCACATGACCTTGAAAAGAGTAGGCCTACTCTTTTCAAGATCACACAACTACGAAATATTTCCAACACTTAAAAAAAAAAAAATCTCTGGGTGAGACTATTTTTTTCTTCAAAAATATTATTCTAGAATTTAGGACCTCCTCATAGTACACTGCTTGCCTGACCATCGGCAATGACTTGGACTTGAGCCGATCAGTCCTAGAGCCAGCCCACGAAGCAATCTCACAATAACTTCATCCTTGAACCGTCACTAGTAGATTCCGTCACTACTGTTCGCACAGATCCCACAACGGACTCTTTCATTTTCTCTCCGAGAAATTCAAAATACACAGAGACGTTTTCGAGTTCTGTCTTTTGGATGTGGAACTTTTGTCTTCTATCTAAGTAGAGTCAGCATAAATCACTGCCATATAAGTCCCTTTCATCTGTACACATTGTACTCAGTAATTACCACACATAGGCGTGTGACGGAGACCTCAAGGTCTCTAATTATTATTTTTTAGTTGTCATCTGCGAATGATATTTATATTTAATATAACCGGTATTTTTGCTCTGTCGTGCCATGAATCCAAACAAACAGAAAGAAACTACCGGCGGCTTTCTTTCAACCAGTAAAGATTGCCACTCACAGCGATTATACATTTTGGAGTGAAGGAATTTGAAGTCACCAAACACACACGGTTCCATTGTTTTAGTCCGAACACCAGCTTGAGTTCACTCAAAGCCATGGTGGGTAAACAGTAATGTAGCTAATTGGTGTAGGAAGGGAGGAGGGTGTCCCCCTGAGTTACCAATGGGTCATATCTCAAGAAGCTTGTCGAAATATCAGTTGAGAGATTCAGAAAGGGGTGTCGAAAGGGTCAATGAATTTGTGAGATCATCACATGAACTTTGACATCAGTTGACCTTGACTTTCCCCTCCCACTACTCCCATGCGGTTATGTTACTAGTCTGGTTATAAGATCAAGATCTTAGTTTAGGTAAAACTTAATGGAATTCGTTGATTGCTTTGGTTTTCTTTAAGAGATTGATTTGAACCATCTTGTTTCTTGGCATATAATGTGTTTTTGTATAATCGTAACCGTCATGATTTTGATTACCAAATCTAAATCATGGATCTAGTTTTGCATATTTAGGCTCATCTGTCAATCACACGCTCCTAACTGCAAGTGATTGTTCTGGCGTATAAGACCAGTTTAGAATCATAGAATCTAGACAAGTATTTCAGAAATAACGGGAATTGAATTATTGAACTAATCGGTGATGAGAAATGCCACCAGTTTTTTATTTTTTACAGAAGGACCTTTCACGGGGGGAAAAAATCCCCATTGGATATTTGACTTAAAACTTGGATGGGATTCTACACCGTCGTAGCCCCATACCAAGAACCAGGGTTCTCTCACTGTCCCTCAACGTGAACCCTGGTTTTATCTAAGTTCGGAAACAGTTATTACTGCAGCAATTAAAGTATGTTTAATAATAGGAATAAATTTTATCTAAAAACCAACATTTTGTCTCATTTGTGAATCAATCTTGTGTGTGGTTCCTTTATACTGGTGCATACAGTTTGGTTTCCCCCATTGGACTGTAACCGAATCCAGGCTCTGAGTGCACAAAAGTCTTGCCCGTGTATTGATATGGTAGGGATTTGAGTCACACTAATTAAGAAGGGGGAAGGAGGAATTGTTAGTTCTTAAACAGGAGAACAAGATGATGACTTTTGAAAAATAAAATGGATTCTCCTGAACTTGACTGCACATCCAATGATGAGAAAAACCTTGGGGTGAGGAAAGTTATATATAATATTATTAGCAACATTTTACCTCATCCGTGAAATGTATGTGATGTGTGGCCTGGTAAATGCCCTGGAATTTACAACTACAATTTGACTTTTTTGTTCCCCCCCCCCCCCCCCCCAGATCGACATGGTCTTTTCGTTTTTGTTTAGGGCATTCAAGAATATGACAATCTTAAAAGGGTTGCCCTGGGAGCGAGACACTAGGAGCATTGCCCAGAGTTAGAATAGCTTTGCGCGCCCCGGTTTCTGGCAGTAGCTGCCGATTGCACCGCAGCACCTTGTTAACCCTTAATGGGTCTCATCATTCATAAACATTTCAAAACCTGTCTTTAAAAATGTCTCTCTTTGTTCAAGCAACTTGAGCACCTTATTGGTGGATACGTGTGCTATAATGTATACACTTTGATATTATTAGTTATTACATAAACGAGCCCCTATGAAGAGCACAGCCAAATAACCAAGGCCCAAAAGGCAGCAGCACGGAGAGCATGACAAGCTCACAAAGAACTTCTGAAAAAAGTATCCTCAGCACTACAGAAGTATAGAGCAGGATTTCTTTGTACCTTAAGAAATAACAGCTACTTGTTTCACCAGGGACAGGAACAAGTCTGAAATCTATCATCCCTGACTGAAGATTCACATTGAACTTAAGTTCACACAGTTGTTTCGACCCTAAGGAAACGTGATTTAAAAAACTTCAAAGGTACAACAGAATTGATTGCGCACCGGCACAGAAAAGATTGAAGGCGTCGATCGTTTAATGCAACTGCTCGTACCCGTACAGAGGGCCTACACAATGTCAAGCTTTTAGGCCTACATACTCAGTTTTGTGCACAAACATAGATGCACCTAGTGGACACGCGGCTTCAAAGCGCAAGGTAAGTTAGCACTCTAGACAACAGTTTTATAAACCGAGAATGTTAATTTTAAACTTGGAAGTTGAATTCTGCGCGCAAACGCGCCTAGTATGCAGGAACAAATTTTCATTAGGACGCGCGCTTAATTCATTCATACGTCATTGATCACATGAGCGCGCAAAGTTTTTGGTCCCTGGAAACAGGTTGGTGTGTGTGTTTGCAGCACAACGACATTACGTCATTCTGTCACATCCATCGCTAGCTTTCAGTGCCAATCCACGCTTCTTACAACATTTCTCAGCGTGAATTTTGTTGCGGAAAAGACTCAGATATGGGGTAAATTCGACTTTTAATAGTTACAAAAGTTTTTATTTACTTTGATTACGTATTTTTTTAAATAATTATCGGGCAGGAACATATTATAAAAGATGATTTTGTGAGGGTGTGTACGATGAACGAGAGGAAAGAATTGTAAGGGGGGTGAGGGATACTTTGGGCGGATCGTTTGAAGAGGAAATGATGGCTGAATCTTTTATTACTGGGAGTAGTGATGAATTAGTTCAATAACTTGAGAATTTAGTTGATTGATAAATTTGTGTTTATGTGCAGTATGTGTATGTATGGTAGATGGGAAATTAGTTGTGTACAGTCAGTGGGTGGTTGTCTGTTGATTTATAAATTAGTAAAGGTAGATGAGGTTGGGCATAGATGGTTTGAAATTGGGAGTTGGTGAATAGAAGTAAAGATGGCGGGTAGGCAGGAATAGCTGAAGGGAGTGGGGAGTGATCGTTTAGTATTGGTGTGGGGAAAATAAATAAATACAAATTATAATTATTACTATTTATTATTTAACAAACCATAAAGAGTTATGATTAAGGATGACTTTTTGTCATGAGGTAAATGCTTGTAGATGGAAAGGGTTTTTATTTTAAGAATTGCCAACGATCTACGTGCCAACTTTTATGAACGCTCACGTGAATAATTTAAATACTTGCATTTAACAGTAAACTCAGTTACTTTTTGATGGCTGCTACTGCAGCACTCACTGTGGGTGCAACCTGGTACCTCAATCGACGTCAAGAGAAAGACAAGACCCAGGATCAACATGATGAGGAGATCATGTAAGCAATAAGTCAGATCAAGAAACAATGCCCAGAAAATTATACGAATAATTTGCGGTTGTTTTATTTTGTCAATCTTTCACAATATACAGTTTTGTTTAATTTCCTATTTTCTATTCTTCCATATTTTCAAGGAAATGTCAATTTACGAAAATAGGACTGGGCTGAAAACAATAATGATTAGCCTATTCCAATATGAGAAAAATTAGGATGACAATTTACTATGTGTTTCCATTGTTTCTAGAATCTAACCATTAACAGGCTTTTAAAGAGATATGTTTTGTTTGAATTGATTCTATTTCCACTTAAATTGTTCCCTTATAGCGAGATCAAGGAAAGTGACGTCGATAGTGGGTGAGTATACCTTCTTAATTATACTATTAGGCCTATCAATGTGCGAAGAAAGAAAACCAAATGTTTCGCTGAGAATACCGGTAGCAATATTGTTTGAGCAATGTAGATTGTAAGATCTGATGCTCCATGTTAACTTTCCCCCATTTAAGGCCACGCAGGGGAAGTTTGTTTCTGGAGACCTGTAGTTTTATGAGAGGGGTCTAAAGGCCATGTCAGACGAGGCAATTTACAGGCAGCCAGTTCCACGCAATCTCCAATGAGAAAGTCCATTCACATTTCCGTTTTCTCATTATTTTCTTGGGGGATAGTAACTTTTACAGCTAGAAGAATGTATCTTGCTTATTATAGTGTTCCTTTTGCATGTAGTGCAGATGTTTGCCTCCAAGTTGTCTGAAGAAGTTGCCCTGTGTCTTCGTTTGTTTAAAACATTGTTGTTGTACCGGTACTTCATTATGAATGATTGGTTTATTGTCTCAATACTTCACCCTAAGTTTGCCCCGCAAGGTGGCCGATATCCTCCACGGTGGATCGTTTCATGATGACACCATCTCTGAGGATCTGATCAGACAGAAGAAGATCAAGCAGAAGGCCGTTGAGATTGCTCGACAGGAGTTGAAGGTTTCCTCAATTCCTTGCTTTCATGTTTTATTTCTCACTATAACAACAACCAAATCACCAAAAAGTCATCCAACTTCAAACAACCATTTTGCTGACTTGTAACACAGTTAATGTCCAAGTATATCAAGACCTACTTCGACTAATATCAACCTAAAGACACCAAACAGATCCAAACTTTAGCGATGAGGCCATGTTTCAAAGTGTTCCCCACTTCCTTCACTCAGCGAAATATGAGAAGGGCAATGAGAAAAGTTTTATGCAACAACAAAACTAGACATAGTCAATAATCAGTCCATTACGTTATACATCTGACGGCCAACACAAAATGATCAGTGCACAACTAAATCAATCAAGTTAAAATTAAATCTATCAAAGTTATTTTAAACACGCTCCCGGTATAAGCAAAATAAAAAATCGAACCAAACTCATCAAATACGAGGAAATTGGTGAAAGAAAACTCCCTGTGATTTATACCCCCCAAAATCAACAATCTAAACTCTATGGTAATGGTTTTTTGAAAGTCCATTTTACAAACCTTAGAGCTCAGCCCACACATGTTTTTACTTCTATGAAAGTGAGGCTTGACACAAAATAGTCTGGCCCATTCTTCATATTGATTCATTGAACACTGATACCCACGGGGAACATGACCCCTGCTTTCATTATTTCCCTCTTTGCAGGACAATCCCATGGCGGCTCTGAGCGATGCCCGAGAACTCCTCGGAACGATCCAGGCACCACACCCTGCAGTCTACTTCAACGCAGTCGATGACGTAAAACGAATACGAAAACGACAGCCTTACCTACCCCCCAAAAACCCACCCCCCAAAACACAAGCAAAAAAACACAACAACAAGAAAACCCACACCGACCCAAACTCTTAAACAATTTACTGAACGGTTGGTAAAACATGGTTTGAACTTTATTTGTTTCAAAGTGGAATCAAACTGGTATTCGATGGTTCACTTTAATTTGTAAATATCATACTTAAAATAAAAGTGTCTTCTTGTCTCATATTTTTCAAAATCAAATTTTTTCCAACTTACAATATAATGTCACTGTTGCGTGTAGATTAATAGGCTATTCCTATATTAGAAAATGGCGCATTTTGTTGCAAAGGAATCTCTACATATATTGATAGGGGCCTATACTCTGTGATGGTAAAAGGATTTGAAAGAACGACGGTCACTGAAATGAACTAAATTCTCAAAGTACGACAATTAAGAAATGTTTCTGAAATATATATATTTTTTTTTGCAGGGTGCCGAGGAGCCTACTGAGGCTGATATCAACATGCCAGAACTCCTGGGTAAGGCCCAAGGAGAAGGACCGGGATTCGTCGTTCTCAACTCAGACGAGGTAAAAATATAAGTCAAAAATCTAATCATCACAGTTTGAGTTAGAGTCACAATGCTATTATTAGCAATTCTCCGAATAACTGTTAAACTTTGTATTTGGAAAAAACAACAACCGACAACAACAACAACATTTGACAAAAAGTTTACTTCACACTGAAGAACATAGCTGCAAGTTTATATAAGATGCATTCTAATGGCATAACATCTGATACTTTTCCCCCAAATCATCCCATCAATAGCCCCACTTTCCCATCATCTCTGTCATCTTGTTTTGAATCCTATCAATTTCCTTGGTCACAGAGCTCTTCTAAAATGTTATCAAATTTCTATCTTTCTAACTTGTGTAAATTCCACTTCCCAGACTCATTTCAATTCATACCCTTTGTCTCTCTTCACTCGGTATCTTACTTAAAAATGCCACCATTCTGTCATTTCCTATTTTGAATTTCCCGCCATCGTTTCCGTTTTACTATAGTTTCTGGACAGCATCCCTCCGGAATTACAAGAGCAGATGCTCGCCCAACAGATGGCGTTCTTCCAACAGGGCGTCCCTCTTTTCAACTAGATACTCATCATTTGCAAGACTTCACTTCTACACAACGGTCCTAAATTTATTAAACATACTGCTGCATTTAGGATTGGCAGTCATTTATGCTGATGATGCTTCTTTTTTCTTCTCTTTTTTTTTCCTCGCAAATTGGTGCCGGCTCTAGGCTGGTACTTTGTTTTAGACCAGTTGTTAAGTAATGCAGTGTAATTATCAAATCCGTCAATATTATACGATTAAAGTAAAGTAGACTAAGTTTTAATAGGAAATCAGTGCATAACAAATGCAAATAGGCAAACTGGTTCAATTTAATTTAATCTAGGAAATTTCAAGACCATTTTTTCCGGCCGGTCGTTTTATTTGAAAGTCGTTTAAGTAGATTTAGATATTTAATGTACTTGACGTTAAAGAAGTTCAGTACATCTTAGGTTAGCATAGCATGTCAGCTTTGTCCCAGTTTTCTAGCACCGAGAAGTTTCATTTCATTTTCTTTGTTGTGGTTTAGTTTCCTCTATTCTTCTTTGTTTTCTTCTTCTTTTCTTCTTTGTTGTTTCTAGTCTCCTTTCTTCTTTGTTGTTTCTAGTCTCCTGTCTCCTTCTTTGTTGTTTCTAGTCTCCTTTCTTCTTTGTTGTTTCTAGTCTCCTGTCTCCTTCTTTGTTGTTTCTAGTCTCCTTTCTTCTTTGTTGTTTCTAGTCTCCTGTCTCCTTCTTTGTTGTTTCTAGTATCCTTTCTTCTTTGTTGTTTCTAGTCTCCTGTCTCCTTCTGTTTTGTTTCTAGTCTCCTTTCTTCTTTGTTGTTTCTAGTCTACTTTTTTTATTTGTTGTTTCTAGCCTCCTTCTTCATTTGTTGTTCTAGTCTCTTTTCTTCCTTGACGTTTCTCGTCTCCTGTCTTCTTCGTTGTTGTTTCTAGTCTCCTTTTCTCATGTGATGTTTCTAGTTTCCTTTTTCTTCTTTGTTGTTTCTTAATCTCAAGTCGATTGGCTTATCAAAATGTTTTCGTTGAGATCTAGGGTTAAGGAGAAATGGTTGGTAACTTGATTATCTTCCATTTGTCAAAGCTCGATCGGAAAAAAAATATCAAATTCTTGGGTTTCATTCTCAAAGTTCTCTAGGGGTGCGGTGTTTTTCTTTTTTGCCTCGCTTTGGTTCATGGAATCTGGCAGTACCAGATTCATAGCGAGGCAAACCATTAGCCGTACCCCGAGCACAGACTTTATCTTTGAGAATAACTCCTGATAACTTGGGATTTTTTTTTCACTTTCTTGAGCTGAACATCTGGATGCCATTGCATAGCAACAATATCAACAACCTGTCTGTTCCTCCTTTATACATAATCCGCATTCAACTTTTGAGCTTGTGTGTCACATTTCAATACAAACAGCAAGTATAGACCAATCGACTTCTGTTCAATTTTCTTTTCTTCTTCTTGCGTTTCCGGGTTGGTTTTTGAAGATCTTTTTTCAACACAATCAACGCCACTATTTATTGTCTTCTTCTTTGTTGTTTCTAGTCTCCTTTCTTTTTTGTTGTTTCTTGTCTCCTGTCTTCTTCTTTGTTGTTTCTAGTCTCCTTTCTTCATTTGTTGTTTCTAGTCTCCTATCTTTATTTGTTGTTTCTAGTCTCCTGTCTTCTTCTTTGTTTCTAGTCTCCTGTCTTTTTCTTTGTTGTGTCTAGTTTCCTTTCTCTATTTGTTGTTTCTAGTCTCCTGTCTTCTTCTTTGTTGTTCTTTGTTGTTTCAATACTCCTTTCTTCGTGTGTTGTTTCTAGTCTCCTTTCTTTGTTGTTGTTTCTAGTCCCCTTTCTCTAGTTGTTGTTTCAAGTCTCCTGTCTTTTCTTTGTTGTTCCTAGTCTCCATTCTACTTCGTTGTTGTTTCTAGTCTCCTCTCCTCTTTTGTTGTTGTTTCAAGTCTCCTTTCTTCTGTTTTGTTTGTTCCTAGTCTCCTGTCTCCTTCTTTGTTGTTTATAATCTCCTTTCATCTTTGTTGTTCTAGTCTGCTTTCTTCTTCTTGTTTCTAGTTTCCAATCTCCTTCTTTGTTGTTTTTAGTTTCCGTTTCTTCCTCATCGTTGTTTTTTAGTCTCCTCCTGATTTGGTTTGTTTTCCGTGCTCTGTCAGAGGGAGTTTCTTCGACATCACGACATCCCTTTGAAGAGCCTTCTTTACTATTCGACTTCCGTTCCAAAATGTTTTTCCTCTTGCGTTTCGAAGTTGAATTGTTGAAGATCTACATTCAACATAATTAACGCAACTTCTAGGTTTTGGAACTTTGTTTTAAATTTTGTTTCTCTGTTTTTACAAAAATGTAGATATTGCTCTGGTCCCATGTCAGTAATCAACTTTTCATCACATTACGTCTTTCGACAGACGTTTTACTCATCTTTATGTAGTTTTTAAAATATATTTCTTCTCAAAAGGTCTTTCATTTAAATTTGGTGGTCAATCTAGAAATAACCAAATTGAATCTTTCAACTTTCTTGGTGTAAAGGTAATGATGACAAAGCTGAGAGGCTGACATTTGAAATGAAATTATTGCGCATAATTTTCATTTCATCACATGACCTTGACAAGAGTAGGCCTACTCTTTTCAAGATCACACAACTACGAAATCTCTCTCATATATATATATAAAAAATCTCTTTAGGTAAAAGCTAAAATATTCTCCTCAGGCTTTTTTTCTTCAAATTTTTTTTTTCAGAATTAAACACCTCATAGTACACTGCTTGCCTGACCATCGGCAATGACTTGGACTTGAGCCGATCAGTCCTAGAGCCAGCCCACGATGCAATCTCACAATAACTTCATCCTTGAACCGTCAAGAGTAGATTCCAGTATCTACACTTCCCACAGATCCCACAACGGACTCTAAGATTTTCTCTCCGAGAAATTCAAAATACCCAGAGACGTTTTCGAGTTCTGTCTTTTGGAAGTGGAACTTTTGTCTTCTATCTAAGTAGAGTCAGCATAAATCACTGCCATATAAGTCCCTTTCATCTGTACTCAGTAATTACCACACATAGGGGTGTGACGGAGACTTCAATGTCTCTAGTTATTATTTTTTAGTTGTCATCTGCGAATGATATTTATATTATAACCGGTACATTTGCTCTGTTGTGCCATGAATCCGAACAGACAGAAAGAAACTACCGGTGGCTTTCTTTCAACAAGTAAAGATTGCCATTCACCGCGATTATACATTTTGGAGTGAAGGAATTTGAAGTCACCAAACACAAACGGTTCCATTGTTTTAGTCCGAACACCAGCTTGAGTTCACTCAAAGCCGTGGTGAGTAAAACCAGTAAAGTAGCTAATTGGAGTAGGAAGGGAGGAGGGTGTCCCCCTTAAGTTACCATCGGGTCATATCTCAAGAAGCTTGTAGACAAATCAGTTGAGAGATTCAGAAAGGGGTGTCGAAAGGGTCAACGAATTTGTGAGATCATCACATGAACTTTGACATCAGTTGACCTTGACTTTCCCCTCCCACTACTTCCATGCGGTTATGTTACTAGTCTGGTTATAAGATCAAGATCTTAGTCTAGGTAAAACTTAATGTAATTCGTTGATTGCTTTTGGTTTTCTTTAAGAGATTGATTTGAACCATCTTGTTTCTTGGCATAAAAAAGTGTTTTGGTATAATCGTAACCGTCATGATTTTGATTACCAAATCTAAATCATGGATCTAGTTTTGCATATTTAGGCTCATCTGTCAATCACACGCTCCTAACTGCAAGTGATTGTTCTGGCGTATAAGACCAGTTTAGAATCATAGAATCTAGACAAGTATTTCAGAAATAACGGGAATTGAATTATTGAACTAATCGGTGATGAGAAATGCCACCAGTTTTTTATTTTTTACAGAAGGACCTTTCACGGGGGGAAAAAATATCCCCATTGGATATTTGACTTAAAGCTTGGATGGGATTCTACACCGTCGTAGCCCCATACCAAGAACCAGGGTTCTCTCACTGTCCCTCAACGTGAACCCTGGTTTTATCTAAGCTCGGAAACAGTTATTACTGCAGCAATTAAAGTATGTTTAGTAATAGGAATAAATTTTATCTAAAAACCAACATTTTGTCTCATTTGTGAATTAATCTTGTGTGTGGTTCCTTTATTCTGGTGCAGACAGTTTGGTTTCCCCCATTACAAATACTTGTAACCGAATCGAGGCTCTGAGGGCAGAATAGTCTGGCCCTCGTATTGGTATTGTAGGGATCTGACTGACACTGATTAAGGAGGAAGGAGGAATTTTCATCCTTTTAAAACGAAAACCATTCTAAGATATAACAACAAGATGATGAGTTTTGAAAATAAAATACTTTCTCTTGAACTTGAGTACCCATTCAATGTTGAGAAAAATCTAATTAGCAATGCTTGAATCTCATCCGTGAAATGTTTGTGATGTGTGGCCTGGTAAATGCCCTGGAATGTACAACTACAATGTCACTTTACAAAAAAAAATAAAACAAAAAAACACACAAATCCACATGGCCTTTTCGTTTTTGTTGAGGGCATTCAGAGAATATGACAATCTTCAAAAGGTTGCTAAGGAAACAAGAAGGCGCATTGCTCAGAGTTAGAAGAGGGGGCAGATTTTAATTGAAGAGGTTTGCCCCGCGGTGTTTCTGGCAGTAGCTGCCGATTGCGCCGCAGCACCAAGGTAAACCCATAATGGGTCTCTTCATTCACAAACAAAGAACCTGTCTTCAAAAATGTCTCTCTTTGTTCAAGTAACATGAGCGCCTTATTGGTGGATACGTGCGCTATATAGAATGCAATATTATAATTATTACTTAAACGAGCCCTTATGAAGAGCCAAATAACCAAGGCCCAAAAGGCAGACGCATGAAGAGCATGTAACAAGCTCACAAAGAGCTTCTGAAAAAGTATCCTCAGCACTACAGAGGTATAGAGCAGGATTTCTTTGTTCCTTAAGAAATAACAGCTACTTGTTTCACCAGGGACAGGAACAAGTCTGAAATCTATCATCCCTGACTGAAGATTCACATTGAACTAATTCACACAATTAAATGTGACTTAAAAAACTTCAAAGGTACAAACTCAGTATAGCATCGGCATTTGATTGATTTTTTATTCGACACTGCACTATTTCATGACCGCAATGCCATTACTCGTGATTAACGTATTACCCTACACAATACACTGTTGAAAATGAATGCAGTCTATAATACCAGTAATAGTAATCATCATACAATATTTACAGTAGTATTGTAACCAAAAACAGGTGGAATGTTTTCACTAATTCATGCAAATTTTGTCACATTTCATTTTACACAGAACAACTTGCCACATATTTAATTTCTTCACATAATTTTGAAGCAGTAAAGTCGTTCCTTTTTCAGAAATGGGAATGATTTCTAAATATCAGAGCATAGTTTTTAAAAGGATAAGACAAGAGTAACTTTAGTTGGCACATGATCTGGTCGACTTTAACAATGGTTTACGTGGACTACCTTTCTACTGTGATAATAAAAACATCAGGAATAAATGTCACAATATTATGTATAATTTTTTCTACACTGAACACTGGAAAGGCCACCTTTTTTTCTCCCAATAATATATTGCAAATTTGACTGTTTTGTTACAAAGACACAACACAACCAAATAACGCCTTAACAACATACAAAAAATGCTTTTTTTGAGGGGGGGAGAGGGGTAATCGTTGTGATTATTTTTGTTTTAAAGTTTATTTTCGCAAGAATTAGTCAAGATATCAGCTATTGTGAGTAGTCACCAATAAAATCATTATCACTGATCAACTGGGACCGGAGCACTGACGAGCACCCTCTACTCATTCATTTAGATTAATTTCATAGATCAGGCATTCTACATCCAGCTCTTGACATATATAAGCTTAGTAGAATGTTTATATAGGTCCTATTTATGTATTTATTTTAATTCTATTTACTTCATTACACATCCAACCGCACAAATAGCGCCAATAACAGGATGAATAGGAGATGATGAAGAAATGGGAAAACCTCATATAGGAAAACCTCAAAAAGGAAAACCTCATATAGGAAAACCTCATATAGTAAAACCTCATATAGGAAAACCTTGAATAGGAAAACCTCAAATAGGAAAACCTCAAATAGGAAAACCTCAAATAGGAAAACCTCATATAGGAAAACCTCATATAGGAAAACCTCATATAGGAAAACCTTGAATAGGAAAACCTCAAATAGGAAAACCTCAAATAGGAAAACCTCAAATAGGAAAACCTCATATAGGAAAACCTCAAATAGGAAAACCTCAAATAGGAAACCCCAGGCAATTAGGTAGAGACTGAAAACCCAATCCACATGCAAGGCTCCAGGTCTGAGGTTGGATTCGAACCGGGGTCCATCACTCTAAAAAAAACACCCGGGTCAGAATTGACCAGCTTCCCATATCTTGGTCAGTATGACCTGGGATCTGTGTCAAAATGACAAAGAATCGGGTCAAACTGTTCAAAAATCCGACCTTATATCAAATTTTTTGAACCCATTTCCGGGTCAGCCTGACCCGGAAATGGGTTCTGCCGCCTTGGACCCCCGGTCACAGAAGCTTTTATGTAACCTTTGAGACGGTGAGCACACATACACAATTCTGAACGAATGTGTAATGGCACAATGGTACCAGGTTTTGCCCATCTGGTGCTTGCATGCCCCGAACGATGTGATGAACCAACACTGCCTATTGACGGGGAACCTGTGTGGTCACTGGTACTAGGGGGTATGCAAAATCTAACTCGCAAAAGGCTTTGTGCTACGATAAGATATTTATATTAAACCGAACTTAAACTCCTTGATCAAGTTGTACGCTTCTCTTTACAAAAAGTACTAATAATGCACAAATTGCCCGCAGAGCACATGAAGTTACCAATTCCACTGTACGCATATTATCCTAAAACGGTATCACTCACTATATTATAAATACCATCCATATTATGTAATATAAGTTGTAGTTTATTAATATAGAATATTCAATATTTCTGAATACAAAAATACATTTGATTGAGCCGTTATTAGAATTTTAACCATTGCTTTATGCTGCAGTTAAAATAATGACAATATTACCGTGACAGCTAAAACAGCTTGGGCCAATTTTAATTACACTCGGGAAAAACTTCCAGGTCAGAATTGACCAAGATTCCAGGCTCCAGGGGGCCCAACCCATTACTGGGTCAGACCGACACGAAAAGGGGTAAAAATGGGTTTTTAACTTGGACTTTGCGACAGTTTGACCCAATTCTGGGTCATTATGACACAGTCACCCAGAAATGGGCTAGGCCCCCATCGGATCTGGTGTCGGGTCAATTTTGACCAAGCAGTTGTTCGTCTTTCACTGTTGCCCTTCATGCATTGGAAACAGGGTAGTGAGCGGGAATATATATTTAAAAACTTGCCAAATCGAAAACTATCGACGCAGAAAACCCCAATGCCATTGGCCTCCGCGACGCGCAAACGGGAAACATTATTAAGATGAGGAGGACCCTGATGATCCCTCTAAAAACCTGCGGGTCAGACCCTAGCTGGACCCTAGCCCATTTCTGGGTCAGCGACCCGGAATTTGTGACAAAATGACCCAGAAATGGGTTAAGATGACAACATTAATAATCTGAGCTAAAATCTTATTTCTTAACCTGTTTCTAGGTCAGCCTGACCCAGAGAAGAATCAAGCCCCCTGGGATCCAGAATTTGGGTCAATTCTGAACCACGGAGTACATGTACATTTTTGAATTGCAAATGCTAATTTGCTGAGCACAAACAGATTTCGCTTAGCAGAATCTGGTCATCAGTCAAAATATCTTGCGGTATAACAAACAGTTTTTGAGCCTGATTTCAGATTTTCCGCAAAGCAAATAGATTCGCTCTCAGTAATGCTTTATTGTAGCAGGTATTAGGATTAGAGACCTCGGGCCCAATTACATGAAAGCTCCTTAACGAAAGAAATTTGCTAAGCGAAAATTAGATGGGAACCAGTGTCAAACAGTGTAAATACATGGTATTATAGCTGGTAACCTGTCTGTGCTAAGCAAATTGTATTTGCTCTGCAGCTTTATACGCTTAGCAGTTCCGTTAAATACAACATCACCAGAGAGTACTTTTTTTACAATTACACAATGCAGGTTTATTTTGAAATGTTTAACAAAAAACATCCCTCTTGGTAAAGTATGGGGAAACTACAATTATCATACATCACAGATCAGTTCATCTTTTGACAAGTCAAGGGTAAAATACTCGACTAAAATACTCGACTAAAATGAGACATTTTAACTAGTGAGATTAAGTCAATACGCGACAGGTTCATTTTTGGTTCGTGATAGTGTATTCCTTTGTAACTTGTTTGACAGACTAAAACACCAGGATTTGATATATATATATTTATATTTTTTTACACAGTTATGGCGCATCATAAAACTTTCAGTTTCTGTTGATATTAAATATATTAAATATACACGACTTTATATTGACAACCCCTTACGAACCTAACCCAAAATGTAGGCACCTCTTTTAGTTGTTGATACATGGGCTAGCCACGCCCTCCACCCAGATGGATTACATCACAAATACGCGACATCCGAAGTATCACTTTGCAACATGGCATTAGAAGTTGAATTAATCAATGGTATACTGTACACTTATCACGGAGTACCGAGTCGTTATGAATTTGTTGGGTATTAAGTAACCCCACCGACAAATTTTAAAATCCCATCCAAAAAACAACACCTCACACAAACAAACCTTGGCCTTTCCTCTCCGGGGCTTCATCAGTGTGACCCGCGGGCTACTAATCAGTGCGTCTCGTGACGATTAAAAGGCTACAAACACACTACGCTACAAATCTGCTTTGGTTTTTACCCGATTTCGTTCCGAACCCTTGGTTTCGTCCGTGACGTATATCTCCTTGGTAACAAGATAGATACGGTCATGGGGAAGGGGAAATACGTTAAGACAGTACAAGTGAAAAAATCACCGAATTTGACAATAATTTGATACAAATAATGAGTTCTATAAAACAAATTGTAGGTAAATGATCAACTAGATAAATATATATGTATATCTGTATTTATATATAATAAGTTGTATCTGTTTATCAATCAATTATTTACCATTAGGGTTTTAACCATAAAAGAACCATGAGAATGCGCTTATCTGTTTTGATTTATGCAAATTCTTGTCAGCTGCCATTTTAGCTGTATGGCAAAATTCCAGCTTTCCCATTGGTTGTTCTGGTTAGTTTTGCCATACAGGCATGTGACATGGTGTTGATATGTCCACAGCAGACATAGATGGCGTGCACAGCAGACATAGATGGCGTGCACAGCAGACATAGATGGCGTGCACAGCTGACATAGATGGCGTGCACAGCTGACATAGATGGCGTGCACAGCTGACATAGATGGCGTGCACAGCTGACATAGATGGCGTGCACAGCTGACATACATGTAGATGGCGTGCACAGCTGACATAGATGGCGTGCACAGCTAAAATAGATGGCGTGCACAGCAGACATAGACGGCGTGCACAGCAGACATAGACGGCGTGCACAGCAGACATAGATGGCGTGCACAGCTGACATACATGTAGATGGCGTGCACAGCTGACATAGATGGCGTGCACAGCTGACATAGATGGCGTGCACAGCTGACATAGATGGCGTGCACAGCTGACATAGATGGCGTGCACAGCTGACATAGATGGCGTGCACAGCAGACATAGATGGCGTGCACAGCTGACATAGATGGCGTGCACAGCTGACATAGACGGCGTGCACAGCTGACATAGACGGCGTGCACAGCAGACATAGACGGCGTGCACAGCTGACATAGATGGCGTGCACAGCTGACATAGATGGCGTGCACAGCTGACATAGATGGCGTGCACAGCAGACATAGATGGCGTGCACAGCTGACATAGATGGCGTGCACAGCTGACATAGATGGCGTGCACAGCTGACATAGATGGCGTGCACAGCTGACATAGATGGCGTGCACAGCTGACATAGATGGCGTGCACAGCAAACAATCCAGCTGGGTATTCTCCGTGCTCTATTTCTATGGGCTTTACATGATGCAATCATCAAGCAACCATGTCAGTTTTTTTAATATAAATATTATAACTACATTGACTTGGGGTCTTGAAGACTTGTATGGAATGCAAACGGTTTCAAAATGGCTGCCGGAACCAAAGCCAGTGTGGCCACACAGAGGCTGGAAGGGAAAATGGTATGGCCCCTTTCATTAAAACGCACAATATTCGTACTTGTGTATACAGGGAACCTGTCAGAAATAGCCGCAGACTGTAGCAGATTTCACGAAGCTTTTTCAGGAGAAAACATCGCTTAACAACTTTGCTAACTTTAAGCACAAATTGACAGGATCCGCTGGTGATACCGCAGCCACATGTACATGGTACATTTTGGCTGGTCTGGCTGCTCAGTGATATTTTGTACCGCTTAGCAAGTTTAATAACTTTATACATCGGGCACAAGTGACAATGTCTTGTTAAAACTTCAGCAGTCACTTGCATTTTTTCCTAAGGTATTACTTAAAATAATTATGATCATATGGTTATATCTACTTCTTTGACTTTTGAGTTGAAATAGTACATCCTTTTCTGTACAATTACAGAGAATTAAGCTGATGTTCAGCTTATCATTGATTGGTTATCTCTTTTTGTTTTAATAATTTATTAAGTCAGGAATCAGAACTGTTGCTGTTTTTGATAAATAAATGAGTTGCAAAAATCTGTTAACGGCCTCATGTTTCGACCCTAACACTACAGAGTCGTTATTTTAGCCTTGGAGAAAGACCTCACTGGGGTCAAACAATAATTGAGGCCATTAACAATTTCTTGCATTTATACCAAAGGTCATTTTGGAGAGCAGTTGGTAAACAGCTCGTTCTATTTTCTCAGATAAATGAGTTATCAGTGAAATTTTGACATAGTTTTAATTCAAACTATAAATCATTAAATCATAAATCGTTAGTTATCAATGTGGTTGTAAATGTCTGAACAACAAACCATTAGTATATGTATGTGGATTTGTGTTGAATCGCCTCTGAATAAATTAATAAATTAATAAATTTATAAATTAATATTTCATGTCATATTGTGGAATAAGCTGAAAGTTACAGTTGGATATTATCTGAATAACTTAAAGAATGAATAATTTGAGGATCAAATTTAGAACGTGCGTTACGTGAATATAAGAGTTTGTTTTTCAATAAATTAATAATTTATAAATTAAATACTTTATAAATATACTCGGGTTGTTTGAAAACTTCTTAAATCGTCAAAATTTTCATTGAACATTTGGTAACCCTTAACATGTAAATACCTTTGAATGTTTACGAAGAAACAAATGAACAATTATGAAAAAGGTATACAGTGAATAATTTGTTTAAATATTAACATCAATGAATGATCATCTAAATTGAAATGTATCAATTTATAGAATAAATCAAAATTCAAAGGTGGATTGATTTCTTTGAAACAAACTGTGAATAAATTATTGAAACGTCAAGTGAATATATTCTTTAAAAAAAACAATCCTCATTTATAGCGGGATGGGTCTCTAAATGAGACTCTTTCAAATCAAAATCATTGATTTATGAATCTTTTAATTTCGCTGAATTATTTACATCCTCAAAGACGTGGACATTTACAATTAGAACGATTATCTCTCAGACTGTACTGAAGCACACTTTTATCTTATTTACATATTCAACATTTGGGATATTCCACATTTGGACCAATTCACACAAACATTTGGACAAATTCACACAAACAAAAATATGCATTCACACAAACAAAAATAAGAGAGGGCTTTCCCCCCCGTTCATATAAAAATCCACACAATCTCCTTTTATGTACAGGTCTAATTTTTGCTTTCGAAACATTGAATAAAAAATCTTAAAATTTGAGACAGTAACAAATAAATTGCACCCTACCTCCTACTCGAAATTGCACTTCTATTTAACGCTAAAACTACTCCACAAAAAAGCTACTTAAATATTGTACAAATATTATTTAAAATCTGCATTTATTAAGAAATATAGAATATTGGAATATTTGTCTAGCGACTTGAGACATACTAAGCTCATAACTCATCATCACAAAATATTTGTTTAAACATGTACTACTTAACATGCTTAAGTTGTCATGAATGGTTACCAGTTTATTTCGTTGTGAGATGAATAGCGAGTGAGTTTTACTGCAAATTAAACTCACTAGAAGTTAGTGTCATTGCCGCTGAGTTTTATCGCAAATTACTTTACTGTAGGTGAGTTTTAATGCAGGCAAGTTGCGGATGAGTTTCAATGCAAGCGAGTTGCACTGTAGGTGAGTTTTGCATTCAACTGCAAGGAGTTTACTGCACATACATGTATGGGTGATTTCAATGCAAGCGAGTTGCACTGTAGGTGAGTTATTTTCATGACAGTTTACTGTAGGTGAGTTTTCATTTCACTGCAGGCGAGTTTTGCTGCAACAGAGTTTGCTGCACATATGGGTGAGTTTCAATGCGGGTGAGTTTCAATGCAAGCGAGTTGCACTGTAGGTGAGTTGATTCCATAAAACAGTTTACTGTAGGTGAGTTTTGCATTCAACTGCAAGGAGTTTACTGCACATACATGTATGGGTGATTTCAATTCAAGCGAGTTGCACTGTAGGTGAGTTTATTCCATAAAACAGTTTACTGTAGGTGAGTTTTGCATTCAACTGCAAGGAGTTTACTGCACATACATGTATGGGTGATTTCAATGCAAGCGAGTTGCACTGTAGGTGAGTTATTTTCATGACAGTTTACTGTAGGTGAGTTTAAATTTCACTGCAGGCGAGTTTTGCTGCAACAGAGTTTGCTGCACATATGGGTGAGTTTCAATGCGGGCGAGTTTCACTGCAAGCGCGTTGCACTGTAGGTGAGTTGATTCCATAACACAGTTTACTGTAGGTGAGTTTGCATTCAACTGCAAGAGAGTTTACTGCACATACATGTATGGGTGATTTTCAATGCAAGCGAGTTGCACTGTAGGTGAGTTATTTTCATAACACAGTTTACTGTAGGTGAGTTTTCATTTCACTGCAGGCGAGTTTTGCTGCAAGAGAGTTTGCTGTACATAAGGGTGATTTTCAATGTAATCAAGTTAAACTGTAGGCGAGTTATTTTCAGCGAGACATTTCGATGCAGGCGAGTTTCACTGCAAGCAAGTTGCACTGTAGGTGAGTTATTTTCATAACACAGTTTACTGTAGGTGAGTTTTCATTTCACTGCAGGCGAGTTTTGCTGCAAGAGAGTTTGCTGTACATACGGGTGATTTTCAATGTAATCAAGTTAAACTGTAGGTGAGTTATTTTCAACGAGACATTTCAATGCAGGCGAGTTTCACTGCAAAACATTTTGACTGTCATTGAGTTTTACACTGTCATTGAGTTTTACACTGCAAGCGAGTTCTACAATACTAATGACAATCTCAAGGCTTAATGACTTTCTGTAGTCCTAAGTGAAGCAGCGTTCTATGTGTGAGTTTGTTTGTATACATATATTTTCATGTTGTGTACACACAAAACAGGCTCACTGCATTTAGTCACACAATCCTTGACTTCAACTGTATGTTGTATATTACATACGGTATTGATCGCTCATTCCCAATTGGGATACTTATTCCAATTTGGGATTTTCAGCTATAGGCCAGTCTACTACTAGTAGCTGTTAGAGCAAATGAGTTTTACAGCCCTGCTTTATCTCATTCAATCAGGACCGGCAATGACACCTGAGCACCTGTGTAATGTGGATACCTGGGGGTACAGACATTTACAGTTTAGTGTACAGTACAAACCTGCACACTGTGGGCACCTGTGTAATGTGGACACCTGGGGGTACAGACATTTACAGTTTAGTGTACAGTACAAACCTGCACACTGTGTCCACCTATGTAATGGTATCATTCAGGATCCAGTCTGGGCACCCACATCTCAATTCAAAAAGCCCAACCTTATACCTACTGGCGGATGACTACACAATCCAGCATGAAATTATTTAAACTGTTCCCATACAATAAACGTAAGATCAGATTTTTAACAAGAAAACTACTGACTGCATTAGATTCATTCTAAGCTTTAACAATGGGGGAGACCGACTACTCAGTCGTCCGTAAAGATCTCATCAGACAGTGTATGCCAGCGCTCAAACCTCTTGTCTGTGTTCTTGAGAGTCTCAAACCAGTGGCGTAGACGCTCTCCTTTGCAGTTGATGCCCAGCTGAAGACCACCTGGAGGACGACAATCGACAAGAACAGATGGATACAATAGAAAAATGGAAATAACAAGCAAGCAATTAAAGGCAGGTTGTACTTTTGGTAATTACTCCAAAAATTAATGACCATAAAAACTTACTTGGTAAAGAGCACTGAAGGGCTGTTGTAATTATAAAACATCGCTAGAAACGACAACCATTGAAGTAATGTAGTTTTTGAGAAAGAGGTAATTTTTCACACACAAAAGTTAAATCTGAGAAAGGCCTCAGGCATGAAGTCTTTCTCAGGTATCTGAAAGCACTCATATTTATGCAACAAGGGTGTTTTTACTTTCATTATTTTCTTGCAACTTTGATGACCAATTGAGCCCAATTTTTCACAGGTTTGTTATTGTATGCATAATATGTTGGGATATACCAAGTGAGGATACTGGTCTTTGACAATTACAAAACGTGTTCAGTGCCTTTAAAGCATTCAGACAACATCGGTATTAACTGTTATAGACCAGTCTGCACACTCTGCAAGGCCCAACATCGGAATGAAATAACAAACCTGTGAAAGTTTAATCTCAATCAGTCATAGGAGTCAAGAGAAAAATAGTGAAAGAAAAACCCATTCGATGTTTTCACTGTTTTCAAACACTGGGTCTTGGACTCGCAAGATCAAAACTAATTGTTTTAGTCACTTCTCGAAAACTAAAGCATTTCAAGCAAAAGATTCCATGTGAAGTTTTCCATCATGGCCACTGACACATAGAAAAATGTATGCAATGTTGGTAGGGAGAAAATTAATTCTCACCCTTGAGTTTTCACAATAGACCGATCCATTAAGCCCCGCCTCCTTACGAGTTGACCAATCACAGCCGCGAAACCCGATCACCATTAGTGCAAAGATCACCAAACGGCTCAAATGGTGATCAGATTTCGCGGTTGTGATTGGTCAAAGAGAAATGGGCGTGGCTTAATGGATCAGTGTATTGTAGCTGAGGGATGTACCTTGGAGAAGGGCGACAAGAAGGGACCATGGTAACTTACCGATGTAATCATTGTGTTTGCCTAGATCTTTGTCCCATACAGTGATCTCTAGAGTCTTCTTAGCTAGATCACTGTGTGCCACTTCATAATGGAACTCCTACAGGTGAAGAAATAAGACAAAGCGTGTGAAGACATGCTGAATGTTTCTCACAGCACAACAACAGACTTGATGGGTCAGGTCAAACAAAAAGTGTCTGTACAAATTGGTGGTTTTACCTGCTCGTATCCTGCTCAAATGCAAAACACATGGCAATATATTCATCCAACATGCCCTGACTAAAAAAGCAAATGTCTAACAAAAGCAACCACATGGGTAGCCCATACAACTCAAGCATCTTGTTCTGCATTGCGGGAAATGTACACGACAGATATGACACAGCAATCCAAATGACGGTTATGTGATTTGAATGTATCCGACTTTCATTTCATTCATTTCATTTATTAATTATGGTTGTGAAAGTTAAGGACTCTCTGAAAAGCAAAATCGACCACTTATACTAGCCAAGAACCCCATGGAGTGAAGACAAAGGAGGAAGATTCAGGCTTTTTCTGTAAACCCGAGCGATCAAGTAGGAACTGGAAACCCAATCCACATAGTGCCCCGGGCGGGATTCGAACCGGGGTCCCAGAGGTGGAAGGTGTAGAAAGAAACCACTACCCCAACCAGACTGACTTTGGGGTGTGTTCACAGTTGTGATTGGTCAATGCGTAAAGGGGGTGGAGCTCAATGGATCGGTCTAGTATTTTGACCACAAAGTAGAAGTAGTTGATGACAACATTTTGCAAGGGATCATTGGCAAAGATGGAAGTTTAGCTTCTGGATGAACGTTTAGTTGACCTACCTCATTAAACTCAGGGTTGAGCGTCCTCTTCTTGGTGGATGTCTTGTGCTTTGTCTTCTTGCCAGCATCTGGCTTCAAGTATCTGTAGATGAGGCAATGGGTACACCACAAACAGGGATAAGACAAATCATGCTTCTAGTGAGGAGGAACTGCAGTATTAAGTTTGATAAAACAAATTTGAAAAAACCCAAACCAAAACCCAGAAACAATCAACACAGCTGCTGCAAACTACCAAAGTCCATTTCTGAACTGGTGACTGCAGCTGCTGCTGCAGCTGTTGATAAACCTTGAATGTTGTTGTGCTCTTCGAGAAAACAAATTTCCCTTTTCACTTGTAAACTTTGATGAGATAAACAACACCAACAAAATTGAAACTGAATTAAGTTGATGGCATATGATTCATCGCATATAAACATGGTGATCCAGCTGCAGCCACAGCCCCTGATTTGCAAACAGCCTGACGACCGAAATGACCTGTGATATAAATGCAAAATGTGGTAACTGTAATTGTGGTAAATGCAGCGTGTCAAGGCCGAGCAGTGAAGCACACTAGACTTTCAAGCTCTGATGTTTCAGATCAGCAGAGTGCTGGTTTTGAATCCCGGTCGTGACACTTGTGTCCTTAAGCAAGACACTTAACCATTATTGCTTCGTCCTTTAGATGGGACATAACGACGTAGGTCCGGTGTATTTTGTGATGCATGTCAAAGAACCAAATTAAACTTATTGCTAAGAAAGAGAAGGGGTTTGCCTCGGTGTTTCTGGCAGTGGCTACCGAGTGCTTAGCTTGGCAAACAATATCGCAAAGCAATTCTTAGGGAAGAATGTGACATTAAACATGCGGTAAATCAGGATTGAACCTTGTGCAATTCCAGGTTTTCCCAAGGTACAGCGTGATTAAACAGACTTCAAACTTCCCTGAGTAACCACTTTGCATTCCTCCCTAATCAGCTGACATCTTGGATTACTAATACTGAGTAAATTGCTAAATTTTTGACCACAAAAAGGGCGTATGTAAACTGAATTCACGCAATGCAAAACAAGTAAACAAACTTGTTTTTCCGTCTTCTTTCATTGTTACTAAATTTTTATGCATTTCACCATTAATAGAAGAAAACAGTTAAAATAAGATAAAACTGTAATTGTGATAAGAAAGTACCATTAAGAAAAGAACATTTGAAGTTGAAAAGCACCCTCATGCGGTTGAAAATATGGTCAATTGCACTTACACTTTAACGTATGGATCTGAGTATCCGTTGTTGTCCATGGCAGCGAGGCCAGCACACCTAACAATCCCAACAACCAAATGCTGCTTGCTCTTGATGTACTTGAGGGTCGTTAAGATCTTGCCCCTCTCTCCGATCAACTCATCGTCCTTCTCCAGCTACGGATGAAGACAAGATGAGGATGTTTATTTGAAGAAACGAGGACAAGTTTTCTGTCTTTATGGATAGTGACTGGCTCTGGCAAAAACCTAAGCTTTGATCAAATTTTATTAAGTAAGATTTGGGTATTTACTGTGAAAATAAATAACGTTCCCAACAACGTTTCAGATTTTTTTCTTCTTTCGATCAGAGTGTATAGAAAATGCTCTGTTAAGATGGTGCCAGGAGAATCTTGAATTGGTCCCTGGGGTCAACATTTGACCTTCTCATGACTTTTGGCATTATAAAAAAATGAAGAGAAGTCTCAACTCTTGCCAGAGCGGGTCTCATTTATCTAGGCCTTGAAAATACATAAACTAATATAACATCAATTGTGAAAGTTTTCAATGATTATTTGTTAAGTATACAGTAACTATAAGGGCAGCATAAATTGTAAACAATGCATGAATTATACTTGGATAAGAGTACTTGAAAATACCACATGAAAATCAAACTGCAACCACTCATTTATAAAACGGTGTTGAAAATCAGTGAATAAAATGTACACTGACCCTGTGAAATGATTTCTTAATCTTAAATATAAATATAAGAAAAAGGAAAATTGAAATAAGTGGCAGCAGACTTATCAGGTAAATTTCCATTGTTTCTACGGACGTTTTCGAAATCAAGGCTCAGGCTTCAGCTCCAGTTCAAAGCCAACACCGTGGTTTTGAAAAAGCCCTGTAATTCAGAGCATGCGCACATATCTAAGAACAATGGATAAACCCGGTAAGTCTACTGCCCTCTATCATCCCAAAATGCTCCCGTTGATTAGATCTGTGGACTTGTAATAGAATTATAGAACATTGGTAAACACAACGAGAAGAAACAGTTCATGAACAAAATAAAGGCACTTATATGGGTCGATTTCAGCATGGAAACAAACTAAAACAAGCAATTATTATAATAAAATGCACTGGGCGAATAAACGATGCACTTGTAAAGAAATATATATACATATATCCATAAAATGAAAATGCATTAAAATTCACTGTATGAGCTGAATGAGAAATCAATATTCAAAGCCAAATTAATACATTCTATGTGCACATAATTGTAAAAGGCAATGCAAGGAAAGGTCACAAGAATATGATTATGCAATATAAACACCATGATAGCAAATAGCAATATTGCGTATTAAAATAATGAATTTCAATAGCACTGACACAAAAATGTTATACGATTTCATACAGAAGTCTTTTAAAGTGACAAATATCGTAATTTCACTCAACACAACAAGTAAGAAAACAGAAGGGGCTTTACACTAAAGAATGGGATATGACAAAATGGGTAACATGCCCTAGAATTGTGTCTTGTTCACAGGGGGAAGCTCTGCACCTCCTTGGTGTGGGGTGGGGGAAGCAAGGATTTACAGACTCTCTACATCATAACAAATAAAGAACTTGGGCGTGAGTCTGGGTCTCCCTCCCCTTGCTCTAGAGAACATGAGATTTCCCAATGGAAGTACCCATTGCAAAATGAAAATGGCCTTGCCCTCTCGATTGTTGAGATTCCAGGCCTGCAAACCGATGTTGGCTTACCGGCAGTTGTTTCTCGAGATACACACTCATGCTCTTGGTGGTGTGTGGAGTCAGCTTACGTAGCGGGAGACGGTACTCGCCAATGAAGTCATTATGGCCAAACTTATCCTCATCCAGGACAGACAGTCTGAAAAAGAGTTCAGAAAATGGATGACTAGACAATTAGTCTCCTCAAAAGTAAGGGTGGAAGGTTGCGGCACAGTAGACTATACTCAAGGTATGGTGGCACCAGAATCAAGTTTCAAGTTCTAGTGTGGCAGGTCCTTGACCAAGACACTAACCAAGATAAAGCATGTAGGTAACAATGGTGCTTATCAAAGACCTTTATCCACACTTTAAACCAACATATACACGAAATAACAAACCTGTGACAGTTTCAGCTCAATCTGTCATCAGAGTCACAAAAAAGTAGTGATCTTTTTAAAAAGAAATTATGTTTTCACTGTTTTCAAACATCAGCTTTTAGTCTTGCGAAACCTTACTGTTTTAACTTTTACTCATTTCTCAAAATCCATAGCATTTCAAGCGGACATGTTTCAAGAGAGGTTTTCCACCACAACCGTCTTTAAACCCTGTAAGTAATGTGCAAATCTAAGAACACATGTACCTACCTGAGGGTCTTCTTGTACAGATCATCGTCTGTGATGCCGTAGTACGTCAGCGTCTCGTTGAACTTGGGATCCAGAGTCTTGTGAACTGTCTTGGTTCTCAGCTTGGTGGACTGTGCAGAAGGGAAAAACACATTCATACATCAAAACAAAAATATAAACTAAAAACAAAATCAGTAAGTACCAGTTCCTTTAAGAGCCACCACTGATGTAAAGCAGGGATGAGTGTTGATGTCTGTGAACATTCTTGAAAATGGCTTACGGCCCTGGGTCCACCCACCCCCTTATTCTAGTCCCTGAACTTCCCAAATGCTTACAAGTTTCCAGACTGTGTGCATCACTAGTAATACAACACCCTGTTTTGACACAAAGTAAACTATTTCTCTCTCCCTAAGGTGACTGCTTTACTATTTTAAGAAAAATGTTATTCTCAAGTCTTGAAATCAGGAAAATATCCTGAAAATAACGCCCCTGTTGAAAGGGAAAGGACTTCATTAGTTTTTAGAAGAACAAATTTATTCCCATGGTTTAATTTTTAATGAGAACACCATCCAACCAAACGGTGAAAATTTTCAATTATGTGGTGGTCCCGCCTTCAGGAATATAGAGAAAAAAAGGGCACATGTTTTGTCAGGGAACTTGTGCAGGTTTTCAAAAATAATTTTGACAAGCATTTCAGAAGGATATCTTTCTCTGGAGGAATGGTACATTGTACTCATATGAAATTTAAAAGAAAGTAAGCTTTTAGATTATTTAATCTGGCTGATTTTAAAACTAATCAATTTAACCATCAGCCATATGGCAGCTACTAGTTAAATGGATTCTGACTGGCTTCTGAAAGGGCTAGATAGCTCAGTTGGTAGAGCGCCTACACAATAATTCAGAAGTCCCAGGTTCAATTCCTGCTCTAGTAAATTTGTCTTGGTTCAACCAAAAATTGTTTACCAATTCACCCACTCAAGTGTACCTTGTGGTTTATAGACCTTATGCATATGACGTCATTTGAGTAGGGCGCCCTCGCCTAGAGGTCAAAAGGAAGATGTTCATCGGTCAGTCCTGTGCGCCGCGCGTACAAATCAGCGCGTTTCCATTGTTTCATCATCAGTTTACCTCTAAGATGGCGGCTTGGTGACGTCAATGCATAAGGTCTATTACTTAACTTTGATCTTGTAGACATTTATCATACCTTGGTTGCTCCAGGGAGAAGGTGCAGCTTGACGTAGGGGTCTGACAGGCCATTGGAATCCATGGCTTTCAGACCGGATGCCTTGTGAATGGTACAATGCAGGGCATTGTTCACACCATCGTATAACGCAGAAAACTCAAGGGTCCCTAGTGAACCTATGAGAAAATAGCACACAGTGGGTAAAATCTTACAATGGCTTTTTCATCAAACAACAGCAGCGTGTATGCACTTGAAATTTTCAGAGACAGGGCAGAGTGGTAAGAAATCATATCAACACGACATCCACAGCAACAGTAGGAGCTACATTGACATGAAAATACTTAAACGTTCTCTGATTTACCTCATGCGGTTATATCAATCATTAATTGGGAAGTGGAAATCATGCAACAAAAAT
Source organism: Leptasterias polaris (assembly GCA_037783415.1). Taxonomy (NCBI): domain Eukaryota; kingdom Metazoa; phylum Echinodermata; class Asteroidea; order Forcipulatida; family Asteriidae; genus Leptasterias; species Leptasterias polaris. Next base: position 5,473,945 of record JAZGTN010000003.1, on the reverse strand, counting down.
AACAAAATGAAAACGAAAGGGAATAAAGACAAAAATTGTTATTTCAAACAAAACAGGTAAAAATAATGTCATCCTGTTCTTTTGTTAGTAGTGCAACATCTACTAAGCATGATGATAAAAAATTTTAATTAAATAAAAACTTCATGATGATAATTACTGCAATGAAGAGAAAAGGCAACATCAGTATCCAATCATGGCCTGGGGAAGAAGATTGGACCAAACCTAGGCCGTGTCCGAATTCATGGCTTCAGTAGTGGCTATGGCTTGACAGTCCTGTTCATTGTCAATGCAACTGTCAGCAATAGCCATAGCCAAAGTCGCTTGATTCCAACACGGCCTTGCAGTTCTGTGAACCAATGTTGCAACTTTCCTTGGAAAAGAAAATCCACTCTTGAAAAGCATATCATGAAATAAGCACACTGGAAATGAAAGATGAAGTCTGCATCTAAGTAGTGTGAAACAATATGCACACATGGTAAATAATTCGAGTGCATTAAACAAAACAAAAATATACACAGAACGGAAATCACAGAGTGTGTTTACAATACAGGGGCAAGTCCAAGAAAATGTTCCCTTGTTGTTCCATTCTAGCGCACCACCCTGACTTGTTAATTTACATAATCATCCCATGGACTAATGAACAAATGTGATAACAAATACATTCATTTGGGTATTTTTCTCATCGATGCCCACAATTTGAATAGAAATCACTGAAGTCAATGACTAAATCACTCAAATTAATGACAGAATCACTGAAATCAATGACCAAATCACTAAAATCAAAGTCTGAATTGCTCAAATCATTGACTAAATCACTCTGATATCAATGACAAAAATCACTTAAAACATAGACTGAATCACTGCAATCTTCATTGCTTTTCAAAAGGTTAATGTCCCTTAAATAACTACATGTATTCTTGTATTTGCCCTTCAACATTGTCACACAACTCACTACGGATGAATTACTAGTGCACGGTTAATGCTACACAAACACATTTACAAAACTCATAGCTTTGCATCATTTCTTAATGTGGCAAATTAGTCCCACTCAATGGGCCATTCAAGGTCTGAGACAATGATGGATAAATTAGTCCCACTCAATGGGCCATTCAAGGTCTGAGACAATGATGGATAAAAATAAAAATAAAAAGTAAACATGGTTAAAGGGACATGTTACCTTCGGATTGGGCGCTTTGGGCTATAATAAGCTTTTTTAATGAAATGAATATAGTTGGATATACATGTATATGTGACCCGCTCTATCGAAATGAGGAATGTCTCGGAAATCACGTTTATGTATAATTCGCCATAGAAAAGTTGTTGACAATCGAAAATCATGAAAAAACACTACAAAAACCGATTCAGCGATTTCGGTGGTATTAGGTTAAACAAAACTTGATCTTTCTTGTCGTGGTCTTACCTTTATTTGAAAAGATGAAAAAAACCACAAAAAGTACGTTTTCTTGAGCATGTTTGTACGCATAGCTACAACAGCTAGCTGTTGTTAAAACCGATTATCTAAATAAACATGCCGTGAAAAAATGGAAGTGGCCTTGTCTTTTTTCATTGCCCGTGAACTTCAGACTGGAATAAGCTACGGAAATAATAATGGTACTGCTGGAAAACCAGTGAGTTATTTGTTAACATGGTATGCATAACTCAATTTTCAAAATTTCCGAGACATTCCTCAATTCGATAGAGCAGGTCACATATTTCAAAAGTAGAATATAATGATCCACACAAATATCCCTCAAAATTATGTGGTTTCCTTTTACTTTGTGAACTAACTTTTTGCACTTTCTGAAGAACCAAATTTTGAATCCACAAAATGGCGAACTGAATCAGTTTATGAAGTGAAAGAAAAACAACATAGTTTCGAAGGACATTTTGTGTGAATAATTATACTCTATTTTAAAAACATTTCTCCAACAATATTCATTGAATAACAACGCTTTTACAGCCAAAAGCGTCCCATCTGAAAGCAACGAGTCCCTTTAAAAGTTTGATGCAATTGAGTTTTGTTTTCTTGCACTTATCCACAAAAGCACATCTTAGTTCAATGTTTGTTTAAAGTAAATTTATCCGAGAACAAGGTTGGGAACCACTCAAGGGTCAAGGTGTGATCAGAAGAGTTAAAATCAACACTCGAAGATGACGAGGATATGTCCAAATTGAAATTTCTCTCGCAAATGGAAAGAGCCCCGAGATCTTTAGAGTGTCTCCTTCCATACTTCAGGTTCTTCCGAAGGAATTAGTCACAGAGCCCTAGTCCTTCTTCAGTTTAGCTTTTATTTCGTTCAATCTTATTGTTCAAAATAATAAACCACTTAGTGTTGTTATAGAGGAAACCTTTTCTGACAACTGTCAATAAATCCAAGATGCATCAATACTGCTACAGCGTATACATACAAAGCATGCTACACTATTATAGGTTGTTACTTGTGCATCACTGGGGAAACTGTTCACATGTGCACTACAATGTCACACTCACATGGCTTACAGTATCTCTAACTACTGTCTGTTATGGACAGTTTAGGACCCGTCAGAGCTTTGAAGTGGAAACAAACGCCACCACGCCACCGTCCTGACCAAATGTCAGTAAGCAAATTTGTTGGACAAATATATGACAACAAAACCCAAAATAAGCAGGAAACCAGTCACAGACAGTATCAACCTTATGGCATTTTAACTGGTAATCCATTTTCCAATTAGCAAAACTGCATCAAGCTTATCAAGAGATTGCATGTTTACTGGCTCTGTAAAATTGCTTATCACAAGATTTGTCAAATTTTAAAGAGCGACTGCACAGTTGGTGCTCGGTGAAATTTATCTGTTTTGCTCAAAAATTGTCAACAAAAAAACAAAACCAAAAAAGACATAAAAAGTGTCATGTTTTTGCCTGGAAACTAGCTGCTTCTGCTAAGCAAAATTGTTCTGTAGGTGCTAAGCAGTATTATGAAATTGTTCTATAGGTGCTAAGCAGTATTATGAAATTGTTCTGTAGGTGCTAAGCAGTATTATGAAATTGTTCTGTAGGTGCTAAGCAGTATTATGAAATTGTTCTGTAGGTGCTAAGCAGTATTATGAAATTGTTCTCAGAGCCTTATGTATTTGTTTCTTCATTTCTGATCATCCAAATTGCATTTGCCTTTAACCGGATACTCCTGTCTGACTGTGGAGCCCTGAGTGGAGTCACGGAGATCGGTAATTAGTCCAGCTAGACCCAAAACTGATTGCAGTTGAATTGGCTGCTACTGTGTCATCAATCAGCATTGTGTGGAGCTCGGCAGGACTAATTAACGAGGCTATGAAAGGTCTCTTTGTAATCCGAGAAAGGAAAAGGTTGGGCCCAAATTATAATTTGTTACCCTGATCATTTAAAGATACAATCTGATCTGTTTACTTATGCATAAAAAGTTCACATTTTCATATGAAACATGAAACAATATTATACGCAATTGAGGCAGAGTTTGCAATGCTGATATTTGAAGTTTGTTCAAAAATGTTTCAGCTGTTCCAGATCTATTGCTCAATCAATTTAAATTGTTTTGTCAATGTTTTGTAAGCATTCTTTGATTCACTGCAAAAGCAAATTTCATTGAGTCAGCCATAGAAGCCTTGTCAGGAAAATTTTGATTGATTATTTTTCTATATTTTTCCATTAACAAGCTAATGTTTTTTCTGCCTGTCAGGAAAATTGTTCTCGATTATTTATAATTTTTTTCCCCACGTTTCTTCGAGCTCTGAGGGTTTAGTGTGAGATCATAAGCCAAGTGAGGGACTACGATGACAACCCTACTGATCCGTACTTCCTTCATCTGGGCTAGATCCAAGCGTGTCCGGCAGCCCGTAATCCTGTGAATCAAATGAATTACCCCCACCACCAGAGGGCGCCATATTTCCGCCCTGGTTGAACTGGTTGAACGCTCTGTCCATGTCATCCTCGTCATGGTCTGGTTTGTGTGCCACTGTGGGGCCACTGCTGCCCCCTGAGCGGACTGAGCTGGTGCGACTCAGGTCTGTTAGTAAATGTAAGGGTACAAGAGAAGGAAGGAATACAAAATATTAGCAGATTTATGAAGTCCTGATATAAAAGGAATTGCACAAACCTATGCACCGAACTGGTTTACACCAGTGGCTAAACTGGTTTAAAACAGTCTAGACTGGGTTGAACTATTTCTACGGGCTAAACTGGTTTAAACCAGTCTAGACTGGGTTGAACTAGTTCTATGGGCTAAACTGGTTTAAACCAGTCTAGATTGGTTTAGACCAGTATACACTGGGTCAAACTAGTTCTAAAGGCTGAACTGGTTGTCACCTGGCCTACGACACGACCATTTTTTCACACTGACTTCCTTTGCCTAAATGGTAAAAAATGTCAAACACCATGGAAAAATTGCAGCAGCAACAGGCATAAATCCATATTTGTTTTCCCCATGAAGGTTGACCATCATAATATGATATCAGCAGGCCTGATGCTTAGCAGGGCACATTTATGGTGAAGGGTACCTTTATGATGATAAATCAAATTTCTATTGGGGTAATTTCAACAGGCACCGAGGCAAGGACCCGAGGCAAGGACCCGAGGCAAGGAGGCTACTGCCTCTGTAAAGTATCAGGCCAGCATTGGAGTAAGCAGCTACCAGCTGAGTTTGTCTCTCAAGAGTTCAAGAGCAAGCAAATTCAGTGTTGTTGTTGCACTCATTTCAAATAGAGTCTTCATGAAAGCAGTGGACAAAAATTACAAGTCTCTCATTCACTCACATCAAAACAGTGTAAAATGCCATTGCATCTGATATCCTTTCCAGTGTGACATTTCTTAACACCCCAAAGACGACACACTTCTAATATATGAGTTTGTACATTGTTGTTTGGGATTTTTTTAAAGTTCAGTATAGAATGATATTCAATGATACATACAATGTCTGTATGGCATGTACAGACCCATTTATTGTTGACATCCGATGAAGTCATGTTTCAAATTTTGCTCTAAAACAGTATCAAATAAAATGGCATTTTACACCATTTGAACGCGAGGTCAGAGACTCAAAATAATTCGTTCTCCACATTCTTTTAGAAAATGAGCGCATCACAAAACTGTTGACTTTAGAGCCTCTTTTTAACATACATGTACTACAAACGGAATGTAAACAGCCCTTACATAGACTAGATTCAGATAAAGCATCACTTGTACAGTCAGCTGAAAAATGACAATCTCTAATGGGTAGATCTGATATTTCAAGACAAAAACGAAACAAACGTTTCTAAAAAAATGCTACGAAGATATTGCAAACTGCAGAGGTTGAAATTAAGATCTGGCTAAACTTTTAAGTTAATTCAACTGTTCTTGCCATGCACATCATGCTACAGTACTAACTGGATATATTCTACATACAATGTATAGATCTACATACATGTAAGGATTGAATTTTGCATCGTGTTGTCTTGTCAGAGAATTGTTAATCATTGTGGAAAATGACACTTGATTTGCATGAAAAGTAAAACAAACGGTTTTCCAAAGTCTTTGTGTACAAAATGTGCACTGTCAGAGTCCCAGCAATGGTAGAGCGGTGTGCGCATCACATACACTAATGGATTGGTGTACGCATTGTCATCTTTGATTGAGTGACTATCTCCCTGAAACTCCCTCCCAAACCCTCATGACACACAATCCCTTCCCTTTTCAAATCCCCACCTACCACCTTCCCCAGCTATCATTCAACCCAATCCACCACATGAATCTCACTACCCACTACCTAGCCATGCTGCAAACCTTACGCCATGCTGCAAACCTAACTCCACTCACAGTTAATGCAATAAACTGTGTTACCGAATGACTCCCTTCCTGACCCCCACACTGTTTCCCACTCATCTGCCCTTTACACTATGTAATTGTAACTCCACCATCAGTAACCATTCCATGTATCTTCTTTGTTAGTTTTGATTAACAAGATGTGTACAGTCAATACAGTCCACAAACCCCCTCTCCCTACATCAGCCCACTCTACAAAAATGTCACAACTACATACATATATGTACAATAACATGTACACTACATGTACCTCCATAAGTAGCCATACTGCGAACGCCCACACTGTCATGACTGTCCCCCGTTATACAATCCCATTTTACATTCTGTAATTCTAACTCATTGAATCCATGTACAATGTAGAAGCCTTGCTCATCATAGTAGCTTCGACTCTCCTGCCCCCGTCCACAATTCCCGCCTCCGTCCACAATTCCAGCCCCCCTTATACATGTACTAGGGTGTGTACAACATTGGTAAAATTGAAAACATAAATGTTCACAGATTTGCACATAACTTACATTTTATAAAGATGGTCATGGTGGAAAACTTCCCTTGAAATAGTTTTGCTTGAAATGCCATAATTTTTTGGAAATGAGTAAAACAATAGTCTTTATCCTGCAGGATAAAAATCCAATGTTTGAAAAAAAAAGTTAAAGCATATAACAGGGTTTTTCACTGTTTTCTCATGACTCCGAAGACCGATTAAGCTTAAACTGTCCCAGGTTTGTTATTTCATGTATATGTTGGGTCACATCAAGTGTGGTAAAAGGTCTTTGGCAATTACCAATGTTGTACACACCCTTTAAAAAACAACCCACTCCTCTTACACAATTCCCCCGTACTCACTAAGCAGCCATTTTTGTAAACCTAACTCTGCCTTCAGTTAACACAATAAACTGCAAGCTTCACTCTCCCTTAAACTGCCCCCCACCCACCCCATTCCTCTAATCAGCCCTCCTCAACACTCTATAATTCTGACTCCACATATGTGCCCTGTCAACTTTGATTGACTATCCCCCTCCTCAGTCCAACCCCCTTCCCACCAATCAACCTACCCCGCCACATAAATCTCACTCCCAGACTAACCAGCCATACTGTGAATCTAATTTGATGTTACCGTGTGTGTCAGTTCACAAAGAGGTATGGTCTGAAGTCCTGTCTGGTATATCACGTTTCCTTGTCCTTTTTTATTGAACGAAAAAAACGGAAATGAGAACCAGCGCTCATTATTGCACGTCAGCAGTTTCCATTACTCGCCGTAAATGTCAACCGAATTATACGCGTGAAAAAAACCCAGCAGAAAATGGCAAATGAAATGTGTCTGTTAATGATTGGAAAAATTGATCAACTCCAGGGGAAAGAAAAACATCAACATAATTCTAATATGTTATCGTTTGATTCGTTTCTTTGAAATGTTTGTGAAACTAAAGAGCTGAGTGTACATTTTCAGTACTCTGACGATGACTAATAAATCAGTCAAAATGGTTTTTTTCTTAAAGTAAAATATCGTGCGTTTGACACTTCGTTGTCATACTAGGCCTTGTAATCTGTTACTAGACTAATACCAAATAATTTAAAAGCAGAAAAAAAATTGTTCATACTTTTTATATCAAGACAAGAAACACAAAAAAGGGGAAAACTTTCCATCAGTTGTGATTCTTCTTTAAAGGGAAGGTATACTCTTTCTTGGTTATCACTCTTATGGCAATAAAAACTTGTTCAGAAGCCTACAGCAGTTTTCGATGGTAAAAAGCACTTTGAGAATCATTTCACTTCGAAGTAATGTGGTTATGTAAAAAGATATCAGTTTTTATGCCCACAAATTTGAATCTGAGAACATTTCTGTCAGAAACCTTTCTCAGATTGTGAATTCCTATTAAGGATTGTTCTTCCTGCATGGACATAATTGCTCCGGATTTTCGGCGATATTTCACAAACGCGACCACCTTTTCAAATGAAATTTTCACAGGCTAGTTTTATTGTATATATCTACATTTATAAAGGATTAAAACAATCAAACAGTTCCAAAAACCAAATATATACTTTGCCTTTAAACACATCTGGGACCTTTTTTCTCAATGTATGCCTACATGTACTAGACTTACACATTTCTTACATCATTTACAGCGCTATCCAACTACTTCCAACAGTTTTTATGCAAAATAAAAAAATAAAAGTAAAAAATTGAATTCAAGCTCTTAGAAAAGAAAGGGGACAGTTCTAATCAGACTGATAATCAGATACAACAAAATGAAAGCCGACTACTCAAACAGGGCGGGTAGGCTTGATTTCCAAACTGAAATTGTGGTTATTTTTGTCTGCGTCAGCCACGCCAAACGCCATTTGCCTCTATTGGTCCTCATCGCGCCTTAACTCGCAATCAAATTAATCCACAAGAGGGAGCTATTGAAAGGCAGTGGACCTTATGCATTGACATCATCACGCCGCCATCTTAGAGGTAGAACAGTGCTGAAACAATGAAAAACGCACATCTTTATACGTGCAGCGCACAGGATGGGCCAATGAGTGGCCTTGTATTTACCTCTAGCCGAGGGTGCCCTACTTGAATGACGACATATGCTTAAGGTCTATACTGCATCAGGCAGACAAGAAACCACGATCACAGACTTGGAACCAAAGTCTAGGGGTGTGGTTGGGTTTTAGGGGCAGCTAAAAGGTGTACAGACTACAAGTGGGAGGTGTCTCAACAAGCTGATATGGTTCTACAGGCACAGGGTGTTCTGGGCTCCTCTTTCATTCAAGGATCAATGCATCAGAAGATATAATGTAGAGGTGGAGGAAAGGATACGTCTACAGACAGAGGTTTTGTTTTGTTTTGTTTTGTTTTGTTTTGTTTTTATTCAAAGGGGGGCATTTTTCAGGGGGAAGGGTTTGGTTGAGAAAAACTAGAAAGAAGTGGGAAAGGGGGTGGAAGATAAATCTATAAACTATATGCATGTAAAGGTGGGGGAGGGAGCTACATCTAAGGACAGAGGTTGTATTGCTCTCTTCCTTTTATTAAAGATGCATTCGTCAAGGTGCAAGTTTTTGGGGCAAAAAACTTCCAAGAGGTGGGGAAGAGGGATGGAGGCTAAATCTAGAATGATTAAAAAACTAATTGTATTATGTAGAGGTGGGGGAAGGGGGATACATCTAAAGACAGAGGCTTTACTGTTTTCTTTCTTTTATCCAAGAAGGATGCATTTTTCGGGATGTAAGGTTTGGGTGAAAGAAACTTCAAAGAAGTGTGGAGGAAGGTCGGGGGCTAAACCTAGAATGCTTTAGAAACTATGCGTTTGGAAAGGTGGGGGGAGGGAGCTACATCTAAAGACTGAAATCTGGTTGCTTTCTTCCTTTCATTCGAGGAAGGATGTATTCATCGGAGTGCAAGGTTTGGTGGAGGAAAACTACAAAGAGGTTAGGAAGAGGGTTGGGGGGCTAAATCTTAAGGACAGATAGAGTTCTTGTTTTATTGTTGTTTTGGGGTTTTTTTTCATTCAAGGGTGGATAAATTCAGAAACTACAAGTGTAACAGAAGGATTCATTGCTTTTGTCCTTTCATTCCAGAATGGATGCATTCAGAGACTACCTAGAATTGGGGGATCGGGGGGGGGGGGGGGGGGGGCTTAATCTAAAAGCAGAGGTTCATTCCTGGACAGAGTGTGTTCTTGTTTTTGTTTTTTCACTCCAGAATGGTTTCATTTGTTATTGAGCAAGGCTTAAGTAAGGGAATCTAAACACAGGTGGAGAAGGAGGCTAAATGTATGAAAAGAGGATTTCTTATTTTCTTGCTTTCATGCCTGGATTCAGATAAATTTATCTTGGAGCAAGGTTTGGGTTTGGGAAGAAGAAAAAAATATAAAGAGGTGGGGGAGGGAATCCTAAATCTATGGACAGGATGGATGCATTCATCAGAGAGGCTAAGGTTTGGACAACAAAGGGGGAGGGGTGCGGGTGCGGCTAAACAGGCTAGATCTAAGGACTAAGAATTGTTGGTTTGGATTTATTACTTTTTCTTCATCATTCTCAGCAGGATGCAATCATCATGCACCTTCGTTCCTCACCTGAGTTGGAGACGTTTGTGCTGGTGAGAGAGCGCAAAGAGCTAGCACGGCTGCGCTCTGGTTGGTTGAGTGGTCAGATAGAAAGAGAGAGAGAGAGTGTGGGACGGGGAGGTCATTTATGGGTGTCGGTGGACAGTGATGATGATGACGATGACGGTGGGTAGAATGGTGCGGTGCCATGGGTGCGTGCAACCAGGAGGGTCGCCCCCGTGGGATAGGACACAATGAGACAACAGGGAATGGAATAGAAACAATGTAAGAGACAGTGGTCTTTGTAATACAAAGATGTATTCAGTACATTACTATGGTAACATAACTAAACCTATTACATAATAATTGTTTATCACTTAATATTGAAGGATTGGAACACTATACAGTTCATTGGTTTTTGTTAGGCCAAGTAAAAAAAAATACCAGTTGATCGTCCCCGCCCGCATCCTTTTTTGAGGCCGCATCCTTTTTTTTACTTTTTTTTTTTTTCGATTTTTCCTTTTAAAAAAAAATATAAAATTGTTTGTATTTTTAATCTTGTTTGTATTTTTAATCCACCCTTGACATATATATAATTTAATTTTGATGTAAACTTACCTCATGCAACAAATAGAAATAAAGAAAGTTAGTGGTGATTTCAAACTGAAGAACTGGTGGCCCGTTTGAATTGAAATACTTGGCGGCCATCTTGGAAAATAAATAATAAATAACAAATAAAAAAGCCCTCATCCTCCTCTTTTTGGAAAAATCAGGACGACCAACTGGTATTTTTATTTATTTGGCCTTACCTGCTGTTGACAAAAGGAAATTATTGTAGTGTTATTGTTTAGACATTACAAACCAAAGGACATCAGGAAAATCATTCTTCATTTATATTCCTGTGAAACAAGCATGATGATACTTGGTCCTTTGAAAAAAGGTAGGAACATTTTATCAAAGACAAGGAGAGCTGACCTACATGTGTACATGAACACAAGGTGTAGGCCCTAATAAACGTTTCAGGCCTTACTAAAACCCTTTTTTGTTTCTAAGGCCAAACAAAAAAACAGAAATCAGATTAAGGTAAGAAGAATACCACGCCTGATGAATCAAATTATATTACAATACACACACAAGAATCAGGGTTCTGCCCACGGTGGTCGGTGCCGGAAAACCCGACTGGCACTCATGATTCCCCGACCGGCACTCGCAAACATTTTTCTTTTTCCGACCACCACACATTTTCCCTTTTTTTTGCCCATTTCCTTCAAAATATTTTGAACGTGTAAAACAAATTATTTACCAGTAAACAGTTTTATCCAAAGTTTCGAGTAGCCTACTTCTTTGGTTTGAGTCTATTTTAATGATCCAGGATCGAGCATTCCTCCCGCCTGTACGATGTATATATCCAACGCACGAAACCCGCATTGATTTTGCAATGGTTTCCAGTCACGCTGATTACAGCTTTACGCTTGGAATAACATGATACCAGTTTCATCATGTTGCGAACCCTATTCTACAGCGTTTAATACAACGGAAATGAACTGCAGAGTAAGCACCATGCTATAGATGCTGTAAATTGTTTTCCCATGGCAGTAAAGGCGTGCGCGCACTGAGGGCCTACATTCAAGGCACAGCTGCAGGGCGCACGTGTGTAACCACTCCGTGCACGATCGAAAGGAAATTGACTTGACTGTACTAGGGGAAAAAAAATTCCGGCACTAAACAAATCCTGGGCAGAACCCTGAAGAATAAGCACAACTTTGTGATAATTGTCTACATGTGATCCCATGAACCTACTCTATAGTTGGTCAACAGACAATTTATTTCTTCAAAATCCATATTTGTCAAGTACCAATTAACCATGTGAACAGGATACCAGTTTCAAACAGCCAATGACAAATGATTTGTTGACCAGTAAACCTGATTCTGCGTAGCCTAACTCTTAAAGGGTGTTTGTAACATTGGTAAAAGTAAAAATATAAATGTTCACGGATTGACACATAACGTACATGGTATAAAGATGGTCATGATGGGTAACTCCCTTCAAAAAATGTTTGCTTTAAATGCTATAGTTTTTGAGAAATGAGTAAAACAATTAGTTTTGATCTCACAAGTAAAAAACTTGATGTTTGAAAACAGTGAAAACACTTAAGGTTTTTCCCCTACTTAAACTTTCACAGATTTGTTGTTTCTTGTATATGTTGGGATACACCAAGTGAGAATACTGGTCTAAACTTCCTTTAACGTGTGATTAAATGTAAGTAAAAGCTGAAAAAAAAATGCAGGCATAATATTCGACCATTAACAACATTATGAAAACTTCATTGAGCACAAGGGCCGACCTGTTCACGCAGCTGTGTTTTGCAACACTCTGCAGACATTCCTTTGTTCTGTACTCTTAAGAAAAAAGCAATATTCTCCAACACTGTACAAAAACACTGTGTGGACGTGTGTAAGTCCACATATTGCCTCAACTCCCTACATTGTGTGGACCTCTTTTGATCTCAGGTCCACACTCCGTAGGTAATGCTGAAACACATAAGTGTTTTGGCTTTGACAAGTTTGGGGTCGCTAGATGGAAAATGTCACCCACGTCTTGTTAACCTTGTTACAATCTTGCCGAAAAAAATAAATTACCAATGACATTTAATTTTCTCCAAGTGCAATTCCAGATAAGTCCTTACATTTAATTCTCTACAAGTGCAATTCCAGGTAAGATGTCCTGGAAAATAACCGTGTGATGATGTAAATCAAATGTTTTGAATGAGCTCAGTAAAATTGGTTTTGTTTAGATTCAGGATTTGATCAGTTCGGTCCTGATTCGGAGTCCCAGCAATATTAAAGGTTTTTCACAAAAGGGGTTGATAATTTCTTCCATTTTTGAATAAGTAGTTTTGAAGGAACAGACAGAAGGAGGCGTCATGTTGATACATGTACTTGCCTGTACGTGCAAAATATGAGATGACATATCGGGGGGTGGGGGGGGGGGGGGGGGGGGAGAGTTTGCATGACAAAACCAGGATTTAGGATCATCAACTTGACGCCAATGTTTGTTAGGATTTGGGATTAAGACTCAATCCGGTTGGCTGGCATTTTCTCACCGAGGCCAGGTGACATTTTGCTTGCCATGAAAATTTACATTTCTCATATAAACCACGACAAACAGGCTCAAAATCAAACAGCATTGACCTTTTCTCCTATATGTGGAATTTAAGATCAGATAACGGGAAAACAAACAAGTGGGTACGTAAATCCGTAGAGCTTTTTTAAAGACAAAACATTTTAAAGATTTTGTAAGTTTTTGTTTATCTGTTCTTTATTTGAGGACAACATGTGTGTTTTGTCACTAGGGCAAACATTCTGATAAAATAACAGTTCAAAGCATATTTTGCCAAAAGGTGGAGAAAGAAATACAGTTTCAGATGGCATATCCTGAAAACAACCATGTGGTGATGTGAATGAAGACTTAAAGAAAATAATTTTGACAGCAAGATAATTTCAGTATTGGGGACGTTTGTATCCGTTTGGATTTGCTGTAACAACTTTTGTTTATCTCTAGTGCTTAGGCTAAGTGGACTTCAAGTTCTGATAAAAACAACTTTGATAACAAAAATATTTACAAGATTTAAAAGATATAGAGCCAGAGGGAGAGAAAACAAAAAATAGCGCTGCCAGCTTCAAGTGAATTCAATTCCACACTGGACATAATGAGCCACTTGAGGTAAAAACAACTTAAAGGTCGGTTAATACATGTAGATAGGCAAGTACTTCAAAAACTAATGACGATAAAAACTTACTTGGTAAGAAGCACTGCAGCTGTTGATAGTATAAACTATTTTGGGAATGCTTTTCAAAGTACAATGGTTTGGATAATTGTTTACCCCCTCGTTTCTCAGATTTCTGAGAGGGTTGGTATCCATTCATGAATGCTACGGCCAGAGATGCGGTTGGTACCCGCTGTCACCCAACTAAAATGTGGATGGATTCCAAGTTCGTGTGAAAATATCGTGACAGCTTTTCGATGTTTTATCAGCAAGTAGACACTGTATTCAGCTGAAACTTTCACACGTGACTTTTATTGCATCTCTTTTTGATTTTTTCCCCCTATAAAACAGCATTATGTTAACAGAAACAAATCTACTGCAGGGAACGATTTTGTCTGGAAATTTTGCATAGCAAAATAGTTAGACTGAACAAATTTTGTGCACACAGAATGCTTATAATAATTCTGAGTAGCAAATGGTGATTTTTGAGTAGCAACTGATCCATTTTGTGTAGCGTTTTGGTCTGCTATACAAGGGAAATCGTTCACTGTACTGTCAATTTATGACCCTACTTTCAGCAAGAGCCATGAGCTTGGTTTTGATATTTCTTTCTCAGATAAAATACAATGGCCACTTTGACTGGAGAAAGTCACTGGAAGTTGTCTCTCGAACGGCATAAATTGTCAACAAGAAAATGGGAAGATGTTTCAGCGAGGTTTTGGGCTAACCGTTCACAGCAATAGTTTCAATATTAATAGAGGTATGAATGGGAACAATACAATGTAAAGACACCAAAATAGAGTTAAGGAGGAAAAAAATGAAGAATTTGTGACAATATACCCCAAAACCAAGTAGAACGTTCCCGTAACCAACTGTTTAACAAAGAAATCCAATTACCAACAATATACTAAAAATACAGTGGCATCCTGCAACATGTATCTATGTTAATTAAACAATAACCAGTTGGCACCAATTAGTAGTTACACTGTGAGTTGAAAATTCATCACAAAAACAAGTATTTCTTGAAAGATTTGGATAAAACAATACAACAAACAAATTCCCCAAAATTCTGATTCTATATTTAAAAAAGATACAGATAATAATTCCATACGAATTGAATGCAAATGCAAAATCTTGTCCACCAAACTTTTGAGTAAAATATTTAAATTTCTTAATCTCACCTCCTAGAGTGCTACGTTCACTGTCCGACTCGTCACGTGCTGCGTCATGGCCGCTCTCCGTTGTGCTGGTGCCACCGTACCATCCAGCGCTACCGATGCTGGTTCGACTCCCGGCCATGTAGTTATTACCGTAGATGGAACTGGTCGCGTCAGTCTTACTGCCGATGCTAATGTTGTCATCTCCTTCAACAAGGAAAGAAAAAGAAAAATAATCATAAGTAGTCAATAGTTTTGGTATTAACTGAAAATTGTTTTTATAATTGTCACTCTCCGCCATGATTAAATGGAAACCAGTTAAAGGTGCCTCGACCAAATTATCATCTTTATCCCTGATGCAAAAATTTTATGTTTATTTACACACTTTTCCAGTGTACAAAAAATGTCTGGAAAATAACAGAAATGTTCTTTTGAAAGTAGATTGTACATGTTCACACGGGAAACATTGGAAAAAGTCGATTCAGAAAATGACTTTTAATCAACCTTTTTGGTTGAGTAGATGTGGTCAAATCTTGCAGCCATTTCAGGGATGTGATAGGCTGTTGGAAAAAAAAGAAAGAACTGTGAGCACAAAGCGCTAAAGCTGGCGAGCTCGAAAACTTGCAAGGATGAAACCCACTAGTTTAATCTACATTTATCTTTGGTTTTAAAAGCCTTACTCTGTAATCTAGGGGCGTTCTATATGGCGATCTATATGGTTTTATTTTCATTAGGTGTTCGGGCACACAGCCCGTAACACCTCTTGTTTTTGTTCCGGTTTTTTTTCTTACTTTTTAGGTGTTCGGACAAAAGTCCGAAGACCTCTTGTTATTGTTCGTTTTTTTTTTTTACTTCTTCATCTTCTTCTCTTCGCCGCTTGTCCGCTCACAAAAGCACACTTCCCAAGCTCATATAAACTTGAAATTTTTACCATAGTTAGATAACCAGTAGGAGACGAAACCGTTTCATTTACGTCATGATGACGTCATCAGGTGTCAAATTACAAGGTTTTTAGAAAAAAATTAATTAATCTTTGAAATTCTGTAACAAATCACACTTAGGAGACCGGCGGTTGTTTTATGCGGTATCATACTTAGGTCATATAGGTCTTTATTTTTTATCGTGTGCGTGACCTCACATGACCTCTACTTCCGGTCGAAATAGGAAGAAACCGGAAGTGCCTTGTAATTTAAAAGTGGCACACTTTTACAAGTTTTTTTTAACGGTGTTATAGTCGAGCAAGAGTCTGGTTTAAAAAAATAAGACAAGTGACGTCATAAAAGTCAAGAGCGCCCTCTAGCGGCAGGTTAAAAACAATTAAAAATACACTTTTACTAGATGTCTGTGGTGAAGTTTATGATAATCGTTTCAAAATTGGTATACATAATGACCTTCATACAGACAACATATGTGTGAATTTTTAGATTGATGACGTCATCATGTGTCACGTGGTATCGCATTAAAGGTTTACTTTTTGAAGCTGTGTATCTACAAAACCACAAGTTTGACTGAGTTGAAACTTGGCATGTTGATAGACAGTGATATTGACTACTTAAAGCTAGAGTGACGACTTGATGACGTCATCATTTTTTTTTATACAAATTTTTGAAATTTTGACCAATTGTTACATATCTTCAGTTCAAAGCAAGCTATAATCGAATTTCATTTTGCATGAGACTTGGAAGGTCCTACAAGGATATAATGTTGAGTGACGTTTTCAAGACGTCATCGATTTTCATGTTATGTCACCACCAAGGTAGTGTTTTACAAGATCTATATGTACAGAACAACTTTGGTGATCAAATGGAAACTTTGCATGTACTCAAGCTGGGATGTGTTACATCCAAAAAGTTTGGTCAAATCTTTAGAACCACCATTCTAAAGACTCTATAGAAGTATATCAATATTTAATACACAGACATGTTTATAACATTTCTTTGAAACACGAGGTCACACCGAACACCTCTTTTTTGTTTCCAACAAAAAATTATGTCTAGTTAATACTTCTTATTCTTCTTCTTATCCCCCGCGATTGTCCGCTAACAAAAGCACACTTCCCAAGCTCGTATAAACTTGAAATTTCTACCATAGTTAGATATCCATTAGGAGACGAAACCGTTTCATTTACGTCATGATGACGTCATCAGGTGTCAAATTACAATATTTTTAGAAAAAAATAAATTAATCTTTGAAAATCTGTAACAAATCACACTTAAGAGACCGGCGGTTGTTTTATGCGGGATCCAGGTCATATAGGTCTTTATTTGTTGTCGTGTGCGTGACCTCACATGACCTCTACTTCCGGTCGTAACATGAAGAAACAGGAAGTGCCTTGTAATTTAAAAGTGGCACACTTTTTGAAGTTTTTTTTAACGGTGTTATAGTCGAGCAAGAGTCTGGTTTAACAAAAAAAGACAAATGACGTCATAAAAGTCAAGAGCGCCCTCTAGCGGCAGGTTGAAAACAATTAAAAATGCACTTTTCCTAGATGTCTGTGGCGAAGTTTAAGATAATCGTTTCGAAATTGGTATACATAATGACCTTCATGCAGACAACATATGTGTGAAGTTTTAGATTGATGACGTCATCGTGTGTCACATGGTATTGCCTTAAAGGTTTACTTTTTGAAGCCGTGTATTTACAAAACCACAAGATCGACTGAGTTGAAACTTGGCATGTTGAAAGACAGTGATATTGACTATGTAAATCTAAAGAGAAAACATGATGACGTCATTCCTTTTTTTTATACAAATATTTGAAATATTGACCAATTATTACGGGTATTTATTGACCCGCTGTCAAACCACGGGCTACACACACACTACGCGAACTAAACCAGTTTACTGTTTTGTTATCACGTAGTGTGTGTGTATACGTTGAGCAAATCATCCGCAAGGTTCAAAGTCCATCAAACATGCTTGTGGTCTAGTCTCTGTTCAAGGTTCGCGCAACCTGCTTTTGACAATACGCTTTGTTAGTCTCTAAAACAGCCGTCCATGCAAACCTCGTTAACAAGCAAATGCTGTGCTTTCGATCGTGTGCTTTTTAAAACTTTTGCTAAAGCTGGTGGTGCTATATCAAATTATGGTCATGCTTTTACCACGCTCTGTGGCATTATTGGCTTGCTCTGTGACAGATCGGCTCGTTTTAGTCTACGCAAACACCAATGTGAGCATTTTTGTTGGCCAACAAAGACACACTTTGAGTCGTGCGTAGCGCGTACACGCGTGCACTTTTCCATTGTTTTTCATCAATGATGGTGGTCAATGACGTGGTCAATTTGCTTTGATTTGCTGTAAAACGTTAATCGGTGACAGGGTACGCTGAATATAAGGCATTTCATCACTAAGGTGACAAAAGGAATTGTCGTGTGCTTATTAATACTAGCAGAAAACATGCGTATAACGTAACAACGATCTACAACCACGTTGCAAATTTACAATAAATTTGCAATGTTGTGTTTTGCACTCGTGGGGCCCAATTTAATTATATTATGTACTGGAGCATTATTTTTGTGCTCCTATAGTAAATTGCAAGATTGAGCTCAAGCCGCGATATATTACATTTAACGCTTGTTTTCCTGATAAAAGACGTCATCAATTGTAACATGACTTCGACTTAAAGTTGCAGTTTTACCAGATTTGTATACACAGTATTACAATTGCCTGGTCAAGCTTAAAACCAAATTGATGTATTCAAGCTGACAATGAGTAACATCCCATATTTGAACGTCATGCCGAACACCTTGTTTTTGTTGTGTAACAAAAATTTAAGTCTAGTTTGTTTATGAATTTGATCTTTAGTATATTTAAACAAATAATAATAAACAAATTATTATCTATTTCATTTTTGTTTTGGGGGGGGGGGCAAAAAAAGAAAGATTTCTGGTTAAAAACGGAGAAATCACATTCCTTCAATTGCGGCCGCTACAAGCATTTTGGTACAAGAAACTGTGGCCTTTAAAGGTATTATACAGGATTGGCAGAGCTGACAAAATAATCACAGACAGTGTTCATGTTTTGTGTAATCAACCACATACATGAAATAACAAACCTGTGAAAATTTGAGCTCAATTGGTCATCGAGGTCACGAGAAAATAGTGAAAAGAGACCTTATGTGTTTTCTGTTTTTCAAACATCGAGTTTATTATCGCGCGCGATAAAAACTATTGTTTTACTCATTTCTCAGAAACGATAGCATTTTAGGCAGAAATATTTCAAGGAACCCTTTCTACCATTACTAACTTTAAATCATGTAAGTTATGTGTGAATCTGTGAACATTTGTGTTTTTTGATCTTACCAATAGTGTACAGGGCCTTTAAGGGGCTCATATAAAAACCTAAATTGTAAAATCCTCTTCTGAGCATTTTTAGTTTGAAAAAGAGCTGAGTACTGGCAAGACTAAAGTCACACCAATCCTCTGGGCTTCAAGAAACAATCATAGACTTCCCAATGGATACAAAACGGTGGATGACCACAAAATCTGATGTGACAGATTTTTGGGGGTCAATTTAAAATTTCCTTTAACCAGCAATACTTTAACCAGCAATAACTCCTTGTCATCAAAGTTTCATACCAAGTAACACATCCACCTACGCAATTATGACAAGCCGAAGTCCCAAGCGATTGTGAAGCCTTAAAATATTGATAAAAAATGTCAACAAAATAATAACTCACAGTCGTAATAAATTTGTCCAATATCACATCACATAATATATTTATGAGACTACATACTGACAGTATGGTGCAAATACGACATGTGAAATATGACACAAATTTGTGAATCTTATTTCAAACCAAAGCAAATTGGTAAAAAATAATTGTTTTTAAAGTGTCCTGAAATAACTACAAATTTGTAACTGAATCATCCATGTCAGCTGGATTCCCAATTTATAAAACTGTGATAATAAAACCCCAAACACTGTGAAAGTTGACCTCATGAGCATACAAGCTTTGGCGAGAATCTGGACTTCCGGGCACCTTGATTAACAGGTGCCCTGTGGATTGTTTTTGAAAGGAAATTGTATTGCAATGTTTTTATAAATTTTACCCATTGGTTAAGGTCTGAATAAAAAAAAAGCTTTAGAAAATGTAAATTGTAAAAAAAAAATGCAAATCTTGGAAAAATATATGTATTTTAAGCTGACCTTAATTTCCGCTGCAGGTTTGACCATAAAGAATGCAATACAATGGCGATGATCATTGACGTACATGCATGCAAATTAGAGCAAACTGCTACATGTAGTAGTAGTACGGTACCCAAACCTTGCAACTTGCACAAGGAGCTACTCAGTGCTCAACACATGCACAAAAATTTGACATAAAGTCAAGGTGAGCTGAGGCTAAACTGTCAGATTTGTTCTCAACTTGGACTGGGTTTTTGGATGTTTTTAAGGGAAAGATGTTTATGAATGGGAAACAAAGTGTGTTGAATCGGTTTAATCTAGTTATTTAAACACGATGAGGCCTGGTTCTTGATAACTTTGTCTCGGTAGAATGATCAAGAACCAGGCCTTACCGCTTTTAAATCATCATCATCAGCCCATGTCACCCCACTGCTGGGCGAAGGCCTCTCCCAAACTGTGCGAAGTATTTCTGTTCTGTGTATGGCTTTGCCAGGCTGTTGATCCAACCTGGCTGACTATCTCATCCTCTTCACCGCACTTTGATTCCTTGATCATCATTTAGCAGTCGCAACAGAGATAAAAAGGACGTCAGATCAGGAGCTCTAGCCCTTGTGCTTTTTGCATTGTGAATTCATCTTGTCAATTTGCTGATAGTGTACAGAGGGCGCAGCTCCTTCAGCAACCCCTTTCCGTTAGGGAAGGATCCTTAGGTGGGTATCCAGCCAAGGCTGACGGGTTCCACCTACCCGGGTTTGAAGTCAGAGTTTTCTCGTCTGGTAGGAGGGTTGCCTCCTAAGGCTGATGAGCCCCTTCTGCCCAGAGATATCTGGTTTTAAGGCACCAGGAACCCACCATCACACCTCTTCCATCGGTGTGACTGGCACAAGAAGCCAAGCAGTAGGAGTTTGGTTAGGACAGGCTGTTTGAGACGCTGACCTTATGGGATCTTACATAAGAGAGAAGCACTCAATTCTCCTCACAATTTCCAGTCAATCCTAACCCCTTGATGATCAGTAAAACCAAATACTTTCTTTATCCTAACTCAATAATTACATCAGTACCACACTGCATCATCCCTTGAAAGTGGCTGCCAGATGCACCTGCCCTCCTCCCAAGTGGCTGAGAGAAGGTCAAGCAATAGACTACAGAATCAATCAGGCAAGGTCATAGCCAGCTGCATCAAGACAATAAATCAATTAATGTGAAACACTGACAAACATGTAGTACACCATCAGGCTCATCAAGTATCCTGTAGTACATTCTATACCCCTCTCCAGCTGCCAGCACACAGACATGTACATGTACAGTGTATGCACATCACATTATAAACTGACAAAGTTAAGTGTTCTTCTTTTCTCCTTTGTTGTTGCTGCTGAAGAGCTGATGACAGGCTTGGTACTTCATGGAGGTAACGTCCGTCGATATATCGATATTACTCCCAAAAAAACGATACTATTTTGACATCAATATCGCCGATGTCACTTTTTTAATCATATCGAAATATCGACAATTTCGATATATCGAAAATGTTGATGAATCAAAAATGTCGATGTTCCTAAATGATATCGAAAACACCGAAAGAGTGTCAGATTATCCAGAAAACCTCCGGGTTTTAGTATTAGAAAAGCCGCCGTCTTTATTTGCAGCTTACAACATTTGAGTAGCCATATTAAATAAAATAGTTTGGCGACCAAGTCCGCTTGTTCCTCTGTGTTTCACACGCGGCCCACCACTATAATCTCAAAAGAAACCGGTCTTGCCGCCCAGCCTATCAGTTGTTTGGGACGTAATCCTCCATTGATCTGATTGGTTAACATTAAATGTTGCGAGATGGTTGTTCTCTTGCTGGTATCTCCCGATGTTTTTGATTGTTTAAAGTGTTGGGGCGATGCGCTTGTGTGAGAGTAAGCAGAAGGGTTGAATTTGCAAGACGCTGCGCTGTACCTCATTCCTAGTTCTGTTATGAATATGCAATTATCAACGGCCAATCACAGCGTGCGAAATGTTGGTTAGCTTGGACTTTGGACCCCGGTTTGCACTGCATTATGCATGGTATACCGGTGGGCGACCGATTGTTGTGGGGCCCGGGCTGATGAACGCGCAGTGGATACTCGGCAGTCAGCACCATGTGCATCGCAATTCTGATTGCGCCCACATTAAATCTAGCAAATATCCAGACTTATTGTCAAACTATTTTTAAAACTTTATAATAAACTTTCTTTGGGATTTTACCACCATACCCTCATTATTGTGAATTTTTTTGTTTGACTCGCCCGACGGACTAGTAAAGGAAGGGTTGATTCACCCGCCGCTGTTTTCACTCGGTATTTGGCGAACGGGCGACTGCTAATTTCGAACCCTGATGTATGTCGAGTCATGACTCTGCCAACTCCTTGCGTCGGCGACTGACTCCTTATGTCGGCGACTTACAAAGGCTGTGTGTTATTTTGGGGCGGCCAATCATGCGTCGGTAATTGCGGGGAGCGTTCTGTGCACCCTTGCTATTCGCCAATCCAGCGGAAGCGGCAACGGTAATCATGTCTTATCTTCGTTGAAAAACCATGGAGGTAGGAATACCAAAAGCAAGCGGGGCGGGCGGGGGCAATTTGATACTTTTCGGACTAACAACAAGTGCGGAGGATCAATCCAAAACCGCAACCCCATTAAACTGTCGGACTTCAGTATATAAGTTGCTGTTTTTAGGCTTCATCTTACGCACGGGAAATACTTGATATATCGAGTATACTCGATATTTAATTTCCGATATATCGGTTATTGAAAAAAACTGACATCGACGGACGTTACATGGAGGAAAAGAAGGCACTTGCCTCAATGCCCCAGGTCATTGCCCTGGTCCAGCACAAAGTTTCCCTCACAGAGGTGCCCTTAACGAAAGAAAAACTGCCTAGAACTGCCTAGCCCTTACAAGAGTGAATTACAAGGCCTTGGTTAAAGAGAAATTTTTAGAAACTTTTCACCTTGAAGTACTACGGTTTAGGAAGAATGTATCACTTTTTATCCCGCAAAATTGGAATCATGGCCATAATGCTTCTCAGACTGTGTATTCCTATAGGGAATATTCTTCCTGCGTGGAAATATTCGCTCCGGTTTTCCGGTGATATCTCAAAAATGCGACCGCCTTTTGAAGTGAAATTTTCACAGGTTATTTTTATTGTATATACCTACATTTATATAGGATTAACACAATCAGTAGGCTCCAATTACCAAACGTATGCAGCACCTTTAAAAAAATATAATTTGCACTTCATTCATTTCATCAATTTTTCTTTTCATCAAAAATTCAAGGATGAGATTGTATGAACACAAAAAATCCTGAGAACTGGAAAGTTCCCTGTTTGTGTGGAGATAAAGAAAATAGAATGAAAAGATGTGTAGTTGTACAGGCTTAGAGACTCTCTACATCATTTCAATTAGATATCTGAAGGTTTGGGCCCAGTTTCATAGAGCTGCTTAAGACAGGGATGTGATAGGCTGTTGAAAAGAAACCCTGAACTCTGAGCGCAAAGCTTGCGAGCTCGAAAACTTGCGAGCACGAAGCCCACTAATAACATTTATCTTTGGTTTTAAAAGCCCTACTCTGCAATCTGGGGCATTATATATGGTTTTATCTTTATTTTTTTATAAATTTGATTTTAAGTTATTTAACAAAAATATATATATATATTTTTTTTTTAGGGGGCAAAAAAAACCGGATTTCCGGTTTAAAACGGAGGAATCACATCCCTGTTAAGAAGAAAAAATTGCTTAACATTTTTCTGCTTAGCAAAACTGAGCAGGATACCAGTTACATTTTGTGCATGTCAAATAGTATTTTAGCTGGTAATCTTATTCTGGTAAGCATAATTTTGAAGTGCTTACCAACTTTTTGTGTAATGAACAGCTCTACGGAATTGGGCCCTGGTCACAATAAGGGCTAAGTCTTTCATCTCTGTCAAGAAAATGAAAGGTGCAAGGAGTCCACTGAACATTCTGAAATCCTGATAAATCACATGCCTGAAGATTATATATCAACACCAAAATGTCAGTAATTAGACAACATCTGGTAAGCAAAGTCCTTCTGATACAGACCTTGCTATCCTATTAGAAATTAACCAATACGGCGCCCCCCCCCCCCCCCTCTCCCACTTTACCCTCTCTCTTCTGGAATGAACATTCATGCATTTTTAGCCTGCACAACAGACATGACAGACATGACAGAGGGAGCGGGACCAACATTGCATCCCTATCATGCATCCATTTAAATGCAGATACAGAAAAACAAAAGACACCTTAATGAGCTGTCATCTATTACTGCATTAGCCGGAAACAATTATCAATAATTAGAACATCAAGGACGTTCCCATTACATTGCCTTCAGTGTCTTTAGCACCCCCCCCCTCCCCCCCCCCACTCCCTGGATCAAATTAAATCTGATTTGATAATGAGGTTTACATTTATATTAACAGAAATCATGCACTAGAACATGTACATGTAAAAGTCAGATGGACAAGAGGCATGGAGATTATACATTATACACATGTACATGTCAGGAAAAAAGGTTGACAAACCAATACGATACCTTAAAGGGAATGTACCTTTGGCAATCACTCTTAAAATTAATAGCAATAAAAACGTATTATTAAGAAGCCTGCAGCAGCTTTCGATAGAATAAAGCATTCTGAGAAACATTTCACTTTGAAGAAATGTGGTTATGTAAAAAGATATCAGAAATTTTGAATCTGAGAAACATTTCTGTCAGAAAAGTTTCTCAGACTGTGTACTCCTACTGGGGATTATTCTTCCTGCGTGGACATATTCAGTTTTTTGGCGATATCTCAACAACACGACCACCTTTTACGGTGAAATTTTCACAGGTTAATTTTATTGTTTATATCTACATTTATATAGGATTAAAACAATCGAACGGTTCCAAAAACCAAGGGTATACTTTGCCCTTTAAGAACTAAGATCATTGGCACATGTCCAAGCGACATGTACTAGCATGAGCTTTACAAAGCAAAAATAAATTATAGGATTATTTTTTATTTTTTATTTGAGTCAATCCCCAATTGTTAAGGGAAAAACTCAAAACATATTGTATGTAAATGTCTGTAAACATAAAGGCTAAAAAAAGCTCATTCTCGAAGGGGTGAAGGAGGGTTTTCTATTGTGTGTGTGTTTTGTTTTGTATTTAAGTTTTTTAGTAGGCCTTTAAAGGGTGTGTACAACATTGGTAAGATTGAAAATATAAATGTTCAGAGATTTGCACATAACTTACATGGTATAAAGATGGTCATGGTGGAAAACTTCCCTTGAAATAGTTTTGCTTGAAATGCCATAGTTTTTAGGAAATGAGTAAAACAATTAGTCTTTATCATGCAGGATAAAATCCGATGTTTGAAAAAATGTTAAAACATATAAGGGGGTTTTTCACTGTTTTCTCATGACTTTGAAGACCGATTGAGCTTAAACTTTCACCGGTTTGTTATTTCATGTACATGTATATGTTGGGTCACATCAAGTGTGGATACAGGTCTTTGGAAATTACCAATGTTTTACACACCCTAAATCAAAAAAGAATTTAAAAAAAAATGAGATTTATCAAAAAATGATAGTTATGTTCTGCGGTATTTACATGTACATGTAAGAGTTACCTTTTTACTATAACTCACCTGTGTTATGCTCCCTCTTTGGTTTTCTCTTGCGTCCGATGCTGACTTCATCATCTGAGCTTGATGATTCTGACTCGCTTTCGCTGTCTTCAACTGCAAAAAGGGAAGGGATAAATGAGACAGAAAGGAATGTATTAATATTTGTTTTTACAATGTGGGCTTTTGGGGATATAGTTGTACATGTAAAGCCTTGAACAGGGTAGCAGTCTCCTCTTTGATCAAGAGATAAGGGAAAAAACAGAGTGTCAGCTTCATTAATATTTTGTAGGCCCTCTAAATATCTCTATTAGACAGATTTGAGAGCCCGATAAAAGGGATACAGTGTAAAAATTGTGCCCGATTGTGACCTGGGGGTTGTTGACTTCCAACTAGAGGTATTTTGGATGACATAGGCCCTGAAATAAATGGTCCTTTTTGCCGAGAGGTGTAGGGATGTTTTTCAAGATTGATGCTCGAACGCTTGGAAAATTACACCGGTGTACATGTAGGGGTGTTTTTATTTGGAGGGGGAATAACTTGACGGGCCCAGGGACTCCCCATATCAAATTGAGCAGACAATAAAAGTTAAAGAGTCATTTAATAATTGTCTCTTTACTGTGAAAAGCTGTGAGACTTCTAAGTATTTGTTTTTGTTTTTTTGTGTATATTTAGCAATTCCCACTAAAACCAACGAGAGTTGATTTAGTGGGGTGCACCCATAAAGATCCACTTCCAGTATGTCTCAACTTAACCAACGGCATGCACACACATCCATTGCTGTGGTTGCCCTGTTACTGTTGCTGTGGTGCTATTTGCAAAGTTCTAATATAAGTTAACACTCTCCAGTTATATGTGCCCGAAAATCGCCTTGCCCCTACAAGAGTTAAGTTCAAGGCCAGTTCCGACGTTGCCCAAGAAAACTCTCTACACCAAAAATGGAAAAGCAGAGATTGGGACAACATAGGAAGCTTAGGGGCCATTCAGAATAATCAATCTTTCAAAATTTACCCACCGACTTTCAAATATTGACAGACTATCCAATATATTGTATACACTGAAGAACAAAATAATGCAGACATTTTAAATCAATGTTCTCCCGGCTCATGAGTTTTCAATGGCTTTTCTTGGCTTCCAGGCAACTTTACAGTTGAAACAGAAGAGGAAATGTTTGCCATCTTCCCCTCTGCCATGGAGGTCCGCTATTGAAACAAGGTTGACAAATAACAAAGGTGAGGCTATTTTTGTTCTTTCCCCAAGAATGTTGTTTATCTTCTATTGTTTTAATTGACAAAACTGAATTTTGATTCTCTATTCTTTTGACTCCACCAATATTTTTAAGAAAACATATGCATCTGAATGGCCTCTTAGGTGTACTGTATCTTCCTTATCATGATGGAAAGGTTATGCCTTTTAACCCTTTATCGATAGTTCAGCGTATGCCGGCGTTTTAGAGAAATGTTGATATGTCGGCATACGCTGGCTAAATCGTCAAGGTGTGACAGGGCCATTAAGTTCAGGGTCACATAATACAATTTATGTCATAAATGTCACTTTAAAAAAAATACATAATTTGCACTTCATTCATTTCATCAAATTTTCTTTTCATCTAAGATTCAAGGATGAGATTGTATGAACACAAAAAATCCTGAAAACTGGAAAGTTCCCTCTTTGTGTGGAGATAGAGAAAATAGAATAAAAAGATGTGTAGTTTGTACAAGTTTAAAGACTCTCTACAACATTTCAATTAGAAATCTGAAGGTTTGGGCTCAGTTTCATAGAGCTGCTTAAAAAGAAAAACTGCTTAACATTGTTCTGCTAAGCAAACCTGAGCAGGATACCAGTTACATTTTGAACATGTAAAATATTATTTTAGCCGGTAATCTTATTCTGGAGACCGTAGCTGACAGAAACGGCTTGTACCAAAACGGCTTGTTCCAAAAAGCCAATAGCGGCTGCAAACGGCCACAAGACCTGACCTGCTTCCACAGAAAGGTCAAAGTAAAGTTCACAATGTTTTCATGTCAACATAGTATCTATGTTTCTGAAAAGAAAAAAAATTATGTTTAGTATAATTTTTCCTGCCTCTTTCACCAGAAAAAAATTTTGGAAAAAAAATCAACAATATTATCCATGTCTGGGTGTATTGTGATGAAACAGAATTGAATGGTCTCTAAGGAAAGTCTGAAGGCAAGGGAGATCTGTTACAAATTCACAAGAAAAAAATCCCCGGGGAACTTGATGACAAACACTTTGTAGCTTGCTCACTGCCTCCCCCACCTTTTCTTCTAAGAGCTTATTCTAAAAAACTTAACATTGAAGCTCGGAAAACAACTCAATCCCTAGAGCCCTTTACAGCCCTTTTTCTAATAAATGTACTTATACAACAGACAAGCATCCATTAGCCTTTTCAGATTGAAGTTGTTTTTACCAAGGACCCCAAAGACAATAAGAAACCCCCCCCCCCCACCGCCTAATCTATTGACAGCTACTCATCTGTCAGACTTCCTGTTTGTCTTTAATCTGTCATTCCATATTTATTAATTTTACAATCTGTCCATGATAACCATTTATGATGAAATCACCAAATAGCTATCATCCCCAAAGAATTTCTTGGTTTGATGTTTTTTAAAATGTTTATTCCCACTCATAGTAAACGTGTTTTTTAATACTTCTTTGGATGTGAGAAAAGCAAAAAAATTTAATAAAAAGAGAAGAGATGAGGTAGGAGACAGAAGGGGAAGCTAAAGAGTAGAGAGGATGGGCCCATCTCAGGGACATCTCAGATGATTTCCCCGAAGACCCAGGCTGGACACTGACAACCGAGGCGGGTCAATCGGAAGGGAACACATTATTTATCACGTTTTTAATATGAAGCACAAGGTCCTGGGTCTCTGTTTGAATGTACATTAAATAAGACTTGGATTTACAGAGAAGGTCTTGGGATGTATTGAATTTTGCTTCTTTTTCATGTCTGTTCCCCCAGAAGGGCTGTCAAGCTCAAGGCCACTAGCGGTGATTAATCCATCCAGTACTGGAAGTTGCCGAAGACTACCTTTTAGAAAAACAACAAAGCAAAAATACTTGAAAAGATCAATTTGCTTCTCAATGTTCATTTTTCTTCATTTTTTCTTGGATATTATTCTTAGTTTGTAATCAAGACTGCCAGGCGAGAAAGCTTTATGTAAGAGCTATGTGCATTAACCAAAACTGGTGGAACAAAAGAGGAACAAAATGAATCTTTTTTTACAAGAATGCATGTAATTTTTTCAAATCTCCACTTTAATTTAAATTCTTTCAGAAAATAAAGATACAAGTACACAGCATTTGTACACCAAGCAATCAATTGCATACATGTACATGTACATAAACATGAAAACGAGATTCAGTATGTGAAGATCTGTATAAGGTGAGTCTCTCAGTGTTTTCCCTGCCCATTCAAACATGAGGCAGCCTGCGTCACTACTACCAGTGACCACCTTCTTCATGTTTTTGCCAAAACCGCCACCTCGCTGTCGCCATGCATTGTGGAGGATTGTGTCTTCCCATTCCAACATGAGGCAGACCACCTCACTACTTTCAGTGACTATCCTCGTCTTGTTTTAGCCAATACCACAATCTTGCTGTGAACATTCTAGATTTGCCATAAAGCAAAGTAGACTGGAGAGGTCGTTTTCAGCCGGCGCCATCTCGGGAGCCTCTGATATGGTCGCTTTCCACCCATCCCAGTCCAGCATCAGCATCTTCAGCTCAGAGGTTTCTTGTTGTGCTGGGTCCTTCTTCAGCTGGTCGACGTAGGTGAGTCTCCTCCTGCTCCTAGCTCCATCGACGAGTTCCCACTATACTAGAGGGCACGCAGTTAGCATATACTAGTTGAAAACCATTCAATTTGTGTCATTGATGAGCTTGTTCCTCAACCTCTGACATGTCTGAGTATCAAGATCTCTTAATTTGGATGTGTAGATGGAACTTTCTCCCATTTGTGTGAGCGCTGCATTCTGGTCAGTGTACAGCCTGGGTACATTTTGCCTGGGTCAATTTGAAATGCTATACCTCAATCAGTTCATCACTAAACTAGATTAGATTAGATTAGATTAGATACTTTATTTGTCCGCATCATATAAAAAAATACATAAATTTTTCTTCCATTGGCTATAATTACATAAAAAGTAAAAACCAGGTAGACAATGAAAACACTAATATTTACAATGAATACAATTACATTTACAATAAAATTTAAATAAAACTAAGAGTGAATCGGTACATTGTTCATTAAGGTTTCTCTTCCTCAACCTATCCAAAGACTGCAGAGAAACAGAGCTGTCAAGTCTCCCTGGTTCTGCAGAAAGTTCCCTGAAAATAAACCAAACTTTCCGAGTTCTGAAGACCAAATTTGAAAAGCTCCATGATTATGGAAACCTTTTCGATGTAATCAGTTGAATGTAATTCAAAATATATCCCCCGGTTGTTATACAAAATCTCCCCAATTGCAAGATGCAAATCTTGGCACCTCTAGAGACAAGCTTTCCATCAAAACATCTATAAATCATTTGTCCAGTGTTTTTCAGTTTTCTATGGTACCCTTCTTCAACAACAAAAAGGAGAGGAAATCAGCCAATCAACTGAAAAGTTGCATGCCTGCAATCTTCTTTGCCAATGTGTATAAAATGAGATATTGGTCCATTAAAAAATAAAAAATAAACGTTTTCTACATAAATCAATGCAAAGTGAAAAATGTCATTATCTGAAAGTACAAAATGTTACGATCTGGTATCCAATTAATTTCCCACAGGAATTAAATGTGATCAGTCAGGGAGCAAGAGCGAATAAATTTCCATGATGTCCAGAGTACTGTACATGAAGCTCGCAGGCCATAATAGTGTTGTGTTAAAAAGGTTGCATGCACTAGTGGATGTAACAAGATTTTCCTTTTAAAAAATGAATCACCATTTATAATAAATTATTACTTGATGTAAAATTTATAGAGTTAATGGCAAAATTCCCAGAAAAATGTATGAGACCCTTTAGAGCGACTATTTATTTTTGTATAAATTTTTCATTGTAATGGCATCTCTGATTTATTAGGGAAAATTTATTTGCACTTTCTCGAGGACTGTACATATATGTGCTTATGTAAACCTGTGGGGAAACTAATTGGATTGTATCATTTTGTACACTAAACAATGAGAACTTTCACTTAATATTGATTTATGTTGAAGACGTTTTTGTTATTAAAATTTTCACAATATGCCCACATGGCTAAATATTGTTGTTTTTCGCAACTCAATTGTTTTTTCCCCCCTTATTAAACAAACAGAAAGTTGGTTTTGCCATGTAGACTACATTAATTTGAACTCGGCAAATATTACAAAATGCCAATAAATAAGACATGACCTTTCACAATTTTGGTTGAGTTGACATTGGTCAAATCTTGTGACCGTTTATGGCCACTACGGGCATTTTGGTACAAGCTGCTTCTTTTTATAGCCACTACGGTCTCTGTACATGTTGACCACTTTACGTCGGTATCTTTACAAATTTTCCGTGCCCACCCGCGGTATTATTTTCCAGAACTCTTTGGAGCTTCTAGAGTAATCGTTTTCCTTTGTAAATATCGTTACCACAATGAAACCCTGACTTGACAAAGGAAAGACAGGCAATAAAGATGCTCATAATTAGTTCCAGGATTTGATGTAATCATGAGAGTAAACTGAGTAGGCAATTACTGTGATTGGCAGAACCTCGGCGGCCGTGAGTCATGGCCGAAAGTCTGCCCTGGTGTGCTGGAATCTCGGAATGCAAATAACAACAGGACAAAGGACTGGAATTGGAAGGGAGGGGAGACATTGTCATTACACAATAACCCAAGGAAATGGATTTTACAAGACAAGTTTTCTAGAACCTGTTGTCATTAGTTTTCTAGAACCTGTTGTTGTTCTTTGTCCGGGTGAAACAGAGAGTATCACAGTGGAAAGTCCGAGTGGATAAAAAACGTCAACCGCCCGCATGTCAGCCAAAAAATAAAGGACAAACCAAAGTTGTTCCTAGTGTTAACACACGTGCATCGCAAGTCTGTCCAAAAAGATTTTGCATGTACGGACACCATCCGATGTGAAGTGGTTAACACGGGCAGTAGTTCATCTTAGTTTTGACATCTTGAGAGTGAGAGACATTGCTGATAAAAAAGGTCTGAAACTTTGATCCCAAATTGTGGTGGTATTTTGAAATGATGAGTGTATTCCCCTGGAGTTTACGAGCCTCTGGGAACATTATTCTCACTGATAGAGAAGTACAGTAGATCATAGAGTACATCACAGCTATTTATTTTTATTTTTTTTTTTCAAAAGCAAAATTTACTGTAGCGGGATTTGAACCAATGACCTTCGTATTACTGTGCCAGCATCTAGCCCTATGTTGACGGTCTCCCTTTTTGTCAATATCACGTTCATCCAGAGGTTGTTGGTTCAAATCCCGATCTTGGCAATTTTTCTTTGAAATTTCTCAACCCCGATTGTAAACATGGTTTTTCGTTGAAATTTCACCACCTAACCTGATGCTCATGACAGAAGTGGTGGATTTATTGGAAAAACAAAATACGGGAAGGAAATATATTCTCGCGAAAAAACCCCAACGATATCAAACAGCGTATATGCCCTTTAAAAATAGCCTCCCTGGTTTGCCTGAATGGTTACGTACTTGCATAGAATGATAAGTATCACAGACCCCACCAAGGCTCTGCTGAAGGGATTAGGGGCGCACTGGAGTGTTAAGTCTCAGCTACACTGCAAGCGGTTAGTGAGGTGTGGGTGAGCTGTGGGGCCCCTAATGCACTTTGCCATTTTGAGCTATGGGGGGGAGGGAGGGGTTGAAGTCAGCCGACATGTCCTTAAATTATATCGGGGAGACATGATTATGTTAAAGGGAGATATATGCGCAACATCGGTAAGGGCATAATTCTAAATGATCATCAATGAATAATAATAAATAATAATAATACTGGGTTCTTATACATGTAGAGCACACATACATGTACATGTATCAAGGCGCTTTGCAACACCATTCTGGGTTCGAATCCCATGTGAGTAATATGCATGTGGAGTTGAGGTGGGTTTTTTCAAAGGACTCGGAGGATTATCATTTAACCTTTGTTTACAAAAAGAGCGAACCATTTCCCGCTAAGCAGAAAAACAAATTATTTTGTAAAGTAAAAATAAGCGGGTTACCAGTCACACATGCAAGCAACTACAATTCACTGGCTGGCGACCTGTTTTTTTGCTATTCGCTCACTTTTCTGTGCTCAGCATATTTTATGTGCTTAGCTGTATGAAATTGGGCAAGTTGGTCAGGCGGTTTGTTTTGAGTGTACACTGTTTACAGGCCTATGAACACGGAGGCAACGGAGACAATTGCCTACATGCCCCTTATACCAGGGCCCAATTTCACAGAGCTGCTTAAGCGGAAAATATTGCTTAACAATTGTCTGCTAAGCAGAAATGAGCAGGATACCAGTCACAAATTGTACATGTGACATGGCAGTTTGGCTGGTAACCTTATTCTTGTAAGCATAATTTTGTTGTGCTTAGCTACTTTTTGTGCTTAAGCAGCTCTTTGAAATTGGGCCCTGGCCATTGACTTGGTGCCCTTTAATGTTTGAGTGGAATTGGCGCCCTTTACTATTAATGAAAAACCGCCTCGCCCTTTTACAAGAACGAAGTACATCTGTATCATGTAGACATGCATGTACATGTACAGTACATTGTATTGAACTGTACTGTATACATTGTACAGTGTACATCCAGGAATGATTATGTACATCATGTTCATCATCATTCATGTCATTGCAGCATGTATATAAGCATAAGATTACCAAATTGTACACCGACCCAACATGTTTATTATTCAGTCAAATGCACAAAATCCTGTGACAAAACATAAACTAAAGTTACCATTGATCTCCATTTTTGAAAAGTTTTTCACAGGTTGTTTTGGACCTGTCTTGGTGTGTTTATGGGAAAACTAGATGAATCGGGATGTGAATTACACACAGTAATGTACATGTACATGCTCTCTCGGGGAACGATTTCGTCCAGCAATTTTGCACAGTAAAATATTTGGACTGAAATTTTTTGTTGTACACTGAATGCTAATATTGAGTGGCAAATGGTGTGAGTAGCAATTCTGATACATTTTGTGTAGCCTTTAGCTTCGCTCTACGTGGGAAATCGTTCACTGTCTTTACATACATGTACATTGTAACATGCAGACATTGGCAGATGTGTAAACTGATATCCCAAACAGGGATGCTTAGGTTGCAAACGCAATATGCTTATGGATTGACAACCACAGCAACTACATGTAAATCATATGCATGTACTATATACATTGTATACCAGACACGCGATGGCAGGACACTGTATACGTATGTATATTTGCACATAATGCACATAATGCATCACTCGTAAAAGATACCCTCAAAGGGATGGGTGGTTCAAATAAAGCCTGGGGCTTGACGACTAAACACCTTTGTACATCAGGTACATGTATTACACTGGTGACCATTTGATGCAAGACATGGTTGGAAATTGTGATTAGAATACAAAAATAACAAGCCACATCATGTAATGTAATTGTTAAGATGGTTACAGTGTTCATATTATATAGTTTTTAATCTGTCTGACACTTTAAAACCCAACTCAATCTTTATATCCTCACCAGATAAATTAACATAGTTTAAGTACATCAAAGAACACTGGATATACCCTGACTCCACCATCAAACCCCAACCCACCCCATCCCAAGGTCACCTACCCTTCCCTCTTGTTAACACCCTGTCCCTAATCAACCTCCCCCCCCCCCACCCCAACCTGCCTTCTTTTTTTTGCTGTATGGTTTTTTTAAAACTATCAATGAATGGCCATAATGAGAAAGAAAATCTTTCTTGTTTTTTAAATCAAAGTACATGCATAATGTTGTCCCTTTTTTAAAAACATATTATAAAACTCCTTTTCATGAACTAAATGTTCCTTTAATTAATATAAATTTTATTGTGCTCCTAGTTTGTGTCTCAATTTTTGTTGTTTTTAACATGTTATCTATTCATTTTCATTTTACTAAAATAATGTTGCATTTCAGCATCATGGCTGGCTAGAACAATAGAGATGAGTTACCCACTCAATAACAACAATAATAGTCTGATGCCACATAGCCTCCTCAAAAGTTCCCACTGCCTCCACGCCCCAGAAAGTATTAACCGCGGTGCCCTTGAAATGTTTCTAGGGCAAGTTAAGTTTCCCTCACGAAGGGTTTCCTTCACCAAAGAAAAACTGCCTCAAGTACCAAGGATCAGGCCCGGAAAAGTAAAATCTTAAAAAGCAGATGTGCATACATGTACTGTAACTCAAGAAAAAAAACCCACCAAAACGGCTGATGTAAATTATTACACCTTACAAAATATATTTTGTTTGATATAACCAAATTGATTATTCAGAAACCTGCCGACCGTAATACAAAACAAAAAAACTAAATAGTTTGAAAAGTTTCTACTAGACTAAGACTTAAAAAAAAAAAAAAATCAAATGTGGTTTTATACAAAAATTTCCTTTTAATCCTTATCCATTTTATTTATCCAATTTTGTTCTTGGTGTGCCTACATGAATGCAAAAAAATTTCTTAAAATGAAATTGTTTTTCTACCTACAGAACCTCTTTTTTTGACAGCATGTTACAGGAATTCAAAATATTGTTTTTTTCTTAGGCCATACATGTCCATGCATGTATGCACTGTACAAATATCTAAATCAAAAAAGAAAACACAAAAAGATTTCAATGTGCAAAGTCAACAACAGAATTGAGAAAAGCATATACACCTGTACCACTATGCATTATGGTTCAAGTACTCGTCCGAAACCAAACTGTCTGTCAATTATTCAGATTCGGATATCGTTTTTCAAGTCCCTCAGCAAACGTGCTAAACGAACAAACACTTGTATCTAGGCCAAGGAAGACTGATTTGACATTTAGAGACAGCTCTGAATTCTGTCTGGTAAAAACTTGCATCAGTTTTCTATATCCCTGGATCAGCCATCTTAGGTTTTTCTCGTATTTGTATCAATACACCTCAGCCATCTTGGTTTTCTCCTATTTGTACCAATAAACCTCAGCCCTCTTGGGGTTTTTCTCCTATTTGTACCAATAAACCTCAGCCCTCTTGGGGTTTACTCCTATTTGTATCAATACACCTCAGCCATCTTGGTTTTCTCCTATTTGTACCAATAAACCTCAGCCCTCTTGGGGTTTTTCTCCTATTTGTACCAATAAACCTCAGCCCTCTTGGGGTTTTTCTCCTATTTGTATCAATACACCTCAGCCATCTTGGTTTTCTCCTATTTGTACCAATAAACCTCAGACCTCTTGGGGTTTTTCTCCTATTTGTACCAATAAACCTCAGCCCTCTTGGGGTTTTTCTCCTATTTGTATCAATACACCTCAGCCATCTTGGTTTTCTCCTATTTGTACCA
The DNA here is from genome assembly GCA_037783415.1 of Leptasterias polaris. NCBI lineage: Eukaryota > Metazoa > Echinodermata > Asteroidea > Forcipulatida > Asteriidae > Leptasterias > Leptasterias polaris. The sequence goes on along the minus strand of JAZGTN010000003.1, from coordinate 5,437,888 downwards.
ATAAACCTCAGACCTCTTGGGGTTTTTCTCCTATTTGTACCAATAAACCTCAGCCCTCTTGGGGTTTTTCTCCTATTTGTATCAATACACCTCAGCCATCTTGGTTTTCTCCTATTTGTACCAATAAACCTCAGACCTCTTGGGGTTTTTCTCCTATTTGTACCAATAAACCTCAGCCCTCTTGGGGTTTTTCTCCTATTTGTATCAATACACCTCAGCCATCTTGGTTTTCTCCTATTTGTACCAATAAACCTCAGACCTCTTGGGGTTTTTCTCCTATTTGTACCAATAAACCTCAGCCCTCTTGGGGTTTACTCCTATTTGTTTCAATATACCCCAGCCCTCTTGGGATTTACTCCTATTTGTGTCAATATACCTCAGCCCTCTTTGGGGTTTACTCCTATTTGCATCAAGATACCTCAGCCATCATGGGTTTTTCTTCTATTTGTATCAATATACCTCAGCCATCTTGAGTGTTTTCTGATTTGTATAAATACATGTATACCTCAGCCATCTTGAGTTTTTTCCGATTTGTATCAATATACCTCAGCTATCTTTGGGGTTTACTCCTATTTGTACCAATATACCTCTGCCATCTTGAGTGAAAAAAGTGCCCTCTTACAAGAATGAAGTATCAAGACTATGCTGTACATCCACTAAATTCAAAATTATACACCTTTGATATAAACGTTTCAATTTGATGCTTTACCAGTCTATTTAACCGAGCAGCCAGACTTCTTTGTTTTAGGAGGGGGGGGGGGGGGGGGTGTTGGTTGATTCTCTGGAGTAATAGCAGTATCTGAGGAACATATGGAGACAGAGGTCGGCGACCATTGAGAGCAAATGTCACTGATTTATTTAGCCTGGTGGCTCTTCATTATCTGATGACTGGCTAACTACGGCACGTTTCCCATCAGTGTGCACGCACACAACCAACAGAGGGGAAGTTTATTTGATTAGGCACCGGGCGAGCTTTCTCTGTTATCGTTCATTGTTTTAGTCTCCTGACAATTTACCTACAGTGTAGGCCAGTTTTCAAAAAAATATTATTTTAAGTTTGAGCCTTGCACACAAGAAGCAAGTTAAGAGTCTATAAATAACAGCGAAACAATAAATGACTCAGTCACTGACTGGCTCGGGTAAAACCCCCAAATCTTGACCAAATTTACAAAAGTGAGATTTTGGTACAGATTTTTCTCTTTTCTTGGATACCAGATTTGTATAAATTAGGTTGAAATTTACACAAACTTATTTGGTAAATATTATTTTTAATACTTTTTTTTCTTCTGATAAAAAAAATCAAAATAAATAAATAAGGGTCAGATGCCAAGGGTCTGACCGCCACTTTTTTTTTAATTATTATTATTACCAAAAACAATATCTAATTTTAGGTAAAGAATGCAAATGTTTGCCCCCCAAAAAACAAAAAAATAAAATAAAAAATATCACATGTGATGCAGCACATATTTGTTTAGTCTGAGGAATTCAAATTTAGAATTTAATAGTGACCTGGTAAGTCAATATACCAGACATTATTAAAATTAAACTAACAAATAGCTCATTAATTCAATCCAATTTATGTTGGTTTTAATTATTACCATCACAAATCACAGCCAAGAGCTGAATCCTACAAGATTTACAATAAAATCTTTAAAATAAAAAATTAAAAAAACTAAGTGAACAAAGCACAGAAATTTTTTTTACAAAGTACTGTCGAAGTAAATGATGGACAAGACACTAAAATATTGCACACGGTTAAAAGGAATAAAGAAAGATTGGATAAAAAAAATTAGATATCAAATAACAAACCACAAGGGAAACTGACTGGGTAAATTTTAATGATTTTGGGTTGAACAAGGAAAAATTGACTAGAGCGGGTTCAAATCCCGCTCTAGTAAATTTTTCCTTGTTCAACCCAAAATCAAAAAAAATTAGACTAAGATCTCCATGCACTTCAATAAATAGTTATGACATATACGTGTACATGTATGTACGGCAATACATGTACACGTATGTACTTTAAAAGCATTTCTCTTGTATTACGATGCTCTAATTCTGAATTCAGAAACACATTTGCTTTTAATACTTGCTGTTTTCGTTATCAAACCGACAACAAGTATCAGCTGTAGGAATCAAAATTAATTTGTCTCAACGTAAACAGCGGCAGGGATTCCGCGTCCGGAGTGTAAACATCATGCAATGATTTCCACTTGAGTTGGTCGAGCGCATCATTGGCAAATATACAGTCACACCACTGTCTGATTCAACAATGGTTAAAGACGAGGTGCTGTACATTGTACATGTATTTGATTATTAAGAAATAAACCAAAAGGGAAACTGACTGGGTAAATTTGTAAATAATTTGGGTTGAACACAGAAGAATTGACTAGAGCGGGACTTGAACCTGTGACCTCCGGATTAACGTGCCGGCGATCTACCAACTGAGCTACATGTATCTAGCCTGATGTTGACAGTTTCCCTATTTTGTCAATAACTTTTTTTTTTATCAAGTAATTTGCAATTTCTTCTAACTATTTCACATGGCAATTGGGATAATTAAAGAGAACCATGCAGCATGAACTGTGGAACTTCTTGGCAAAGTTCAATAGATTTCAACACAGAGGGTTCCAATCCCTGCCAAGCCAGTCGTGGCCCTTTTTTTTCAATGAGCAAGACACTATACTATTATTTTGTTCTTCCAAATAAGTCCATTCATTTCAGCCACTACAAGTAGGGACCACACACACCCAAAGGGCCTGCAAATTTTGTTAACCATTATTCTTACATTATTTTATGTTTTATAAATTTGTTTCGTTTGAAAAAAATACAAAAGGAAAATATAATGTTTATCAAAGCCAGCCTTTCAGTCAATAAAAGGGGGAATGCTTTTACATCCCGAGAAAACCTGCTTCTCTGTCTAGTGATATATTTTGCCTTTTATTAGTTTTATTTGTGTTTCCAATCAGCTTTCCAATGATTCAGGCCATTTTTGTTTAGCTTGGTTTCATTACCATAATTACTCAAATCCTTTAGCATCAAGACACGTAACTCAACAATTAAACCTCTAGACATATATGTAACAAGAATGGCTCTGACTGGAATAATTCCAAGTGTGCTTGGGTAGTGTGAGTCCACCAAACAACAACAACAAACCTAGGGGTTCTACCTTGATCTGTACAAAACGATGACAATGTTTCAATGTACATGTAAGCCCTTTTCAAAGAAAACAAGCTGACAATAAGTAGCCAATCGACCATAAATATCCCCACATCTTGAAGTCGACTAATGCATCCTCGTTTCTCCTTGGCACTTAATCAGAACTGTTGATGTGCACTTGCTCACATAATACAAACAGCCCACACACAAAAACAGTTAGCATCAACACGACGCATTAAGGACGCTAAAAACTAAGAGTATTGCAACATGGCCTGTTGGTATCCCCCCCACTTCAACGAGGCGTGGGTGGGTAATAGGAAGTAGCTGTTATCATTTCATGATCATCGTTCTTTTCAAGTGCACCCAGGGTCCATCTTCTGTTCAAGTCAAATCACTTTTTTCCACAGACGTTTTTCAGAAGAAGAAACCCAAACAGGATGACAAATGTTCTTCGAGTAAAGCATCGTTGTTGGGTGGTCAAGGGGTTTGTAAACAAATGACAACCATCGGGGAGAACTTGGCTGAAAATATCTGGTAACTTGAAGTATCATCTACATGTATAGAGTTGAGGATCAAAACAGGCTTCAACTACATGTATTGTTCACTTGCATTGAAGAAGAGGTGGGTGGTAGTAGGGGTAGGGTCAACACATGTAAGTTTTAACAAAGCAACCTAACAATATGCAGTCTACCTTATTAGCAGTAGCGCAACTAAAGGGGGGGTCCATCCCAATTGATTTCCGTAACCCCCACCCCCATAAAATCTGGACTTTTGAGATTAAACATTACCAGAAAAAAGTTGCATTTTATAAGCTCTGATGTGATATTTAAAATATTTTTCTTTTTACATGCAGACGGTGTATTTGTTTTTACGTCCACATCAGATTATCTTCAACAAAATAGTAATTATGGCATAACAAGACCGCTGAAAAAAGGGGGCTTGTTTGTGAAGAATGCAAATGGAAACAACAGTTTTAATTGGCCAGAAGTAACCCCCTGGAAAAGATGGTGCACTCCCTTGTGCCCTGCAATTATTTTATCCCTAGTTTCTTCGCTGCTTATTGTTACAATGTGAAATCTATAGCTTTCATGTTAAAGGTAGGGTCGGCGATTTTTTATTTTTTCAACTTAATGCTTATTTATAAGCACAGATATCAAGAACGCTAAAACAAAAAGAAGTCACATGTGAACATTTCAGTGTCTACTTGCTGAGAAAACAGCAGCAAACTGTCACAGTGTTTCTCAGATTCAAATTTTTTTTTTTTTTGGGGGGGGAATTTTCAAAACCACATCACTTCGAAAGGAATCCTTCCTCAAACAAATGTATACTATCAACAGCTGCAGTGCTTCTCAATATCACCAAAGTTTTTAATGGCCATTTATTTTGGGAGTATTTACCCATCTATGACCTTAACTTGAATGCATCCTTCCATGAAAAAAACACTCTGCGTTCATTTTTTTTTCTCACTTCTTCTCCGATTTTCCTCCTTCAGATTTGTTGGACATTGTTTTTCTTTAGTGAAATTCAACAGCTGGATTTTGGACGGATTTGGGTCCAGTTACATGTACACAAGGGCAATACTTCACTAAGGCAACTGAAGTCTGTTCCCTTTATAGTAAAACGAGAGTTAGTATTGCTTTATAACTCTAATGAACAGGGAACATGACCGAGAGAGTAGCCACCTGGTTGCACTCTAATGGACTTTGAGTGTATATTGTGGCTATAAAAGTAGCCTTGCAAACAATTTTCTTCTAATGTAGTCTTAATTTTTCTTATACGATGGCAGATTTTCAAACAGCATAACATTAATCCCGGTTCATACTTGAACGAATTTTGATGTCACAGGGCTGTTTTTGGTGCAAATATTTCAGAATTACTCGTTGCAAATTTTTGACTTCAAAATTTGTACATACAGCCCTGATACTTCACGGAGGCAACAGAGGCACTCCCCTCTATGCCCAATTGCCTTGGTACCCCTTGAAATAATCCAGTACAAACAGGTGCCTTTTACTATGAAGAAAGAAAAAACTGCCCTGCCCTTCCAGGAACAAAGTATCAAACCTGTAAGTACATGTGGGTGTAAACATTTCCTTGATATCAAACTGACACCATTATGACCTGTTGAGAAATCAACAGATTCCCTTTTCCAAACCACGGCTTACTCAGGCTAAGGCTCTACTTACATGTAGGCTCCGTCGGTAATTTAAAAAATTTACACTTTCTGTATTGGACTTCAAAGAGGCGGATGGTGCCTTAGAAGCAGGAGCTGAAGCCTCAGCTGTGGTTTCCAAAAGAGCCGCAATAAACCGAGTTCATGGTTTTGTTTTGTTTTGGTTTGATCTCTTACCTTTACCTTTGTTCCATGTGTTGGTGACTCTACCCGTGGTGGACTTCCTTCCCGATTTCCTCGTCTCAATTCTCCTTGCCAGGAATCTAGACTGATCCATCTTCTTCTCTGGAATGACGTACTTTGGAAGGCTTTTGAAAAACCACGCTCCGGACCTCTTCCATAACTACACGAGACCAAAGACAGAAAACTTCTTAATGCTTCTTGTAACCCCAAAAATTACACAAATGCAGGAAGGTTCCACTAGTTACTGGCTCACCAGTATGCCAACATATTTCATTGGCAGAGGGAGGGGTGTTGGAAACCTCAGAAAATAGCACTAGCTGTATCAGCAAGACATCTGGAAACCTGCTACAAAGAACAGGTGACTTCACTTTATCAGTGGGTTAGATCTGGTTAGGTTTGTCTGTTCAATTTTGTGCACAAAGTATATGAGTGAAAATATTTTTTAGCCAGTACTTAAAAAAAAAAAAAAACACCCACAAAAAACAAACTCTGAGACCTCTTATACATAGATCTGGAATGGTCAAGTCTAGACAAATTTGACTCCCCAAGGCATTGCACTTTGGAGAAAATAGTGACATTAATCAAATATGCCATGACTTAGAGTTACCAGCGCTCATAAGGGTTTTAAACAACGTGGACACTACTCAGGATACATGTATTATCATTATATTTTTATTTTTTTTGAGCCAAAGATTATTTAATAAAAATAGAGAGTAATATAGTCAAGCTCTGATGATTGGATACTTTGATCCTACCATAATTTAATATTCCAATTGGCAGGCTAAGTTGATTAAGCATCAACAAAAAGGCCATACCATGAACTATACACTGTACTTGATAGAGATGCAACTTTGTGTGTCAAGATAATTGCTTAGTATATTAAGTGTCATTCTGGCCACCTGGGCCCAATTTCATGGCTCTGCTTACCGTAAGCGCCGATTCTTTGCTAACGGTAAGCAGGGAATTCTGCGCTTACGCCAAGCGTATTTCACGGGTTAGCAGGGAATTTTTGCTTCTGCGCTTGCATAGTCCACATTACTAGGCATTCTACGCTTACACAGCTAGCGCAGAAATTCGGCGCCTGCTCGGTAAGCGGAGAATGGTGACCGCAATCGCAGAATTCGGCGGTAAGCAGAGCCATGAAATTGGGCCCTGGTCTTTGAGCCTCCAGTGGAAAGCAATCATGAGTGACCATGAAGGAGCCCACATGGAAAATTAAATAGCTTCCAAGAAAAGAAGAGTTCTTCAAATGAAAATTCACATTTGACCCCCCCCCCCCCCCCCCCTACGCCCTCACCAAAAAAAAGATAAAAAAAAGGAAACAATTAAAATGTTGGCATACATGTACTACAATCAATGTCAAAGCGAAGCAATTTGTATTGGCCCAACCTTACATCACAAATTGACTGCCAATAGATAGTTCCCAGTAGACGCCATCTTTACGGGCAAATCGCATTTTGGCTTGCAGGCGCGCCAAGCGCTCAAATTATTAACGCAGCCGCGTTCACTAACCAATCACGCAATGAGTTTTGCCGTTCTCACGCATGACTGTGTGTTCCAAATTGCCCGTAAAGATGGCCGACTTACGTCATACTGCAACCTATTTATAGGGAATAGGTTGGACAAGTGGTATGCTCCCTGCCTTTCACCTCTGTGGACCCTGGTTCGAATCCTGCATCACAGCATATAATGTAGTCTTGCACAGCCCTTTTCACACTACCCTACCTTTGATCCGTGCAATTGGTAACTCGTTTAAAAAGTCTTCTACACGGATTAAAACTGAGCGGGAGTTTCCTTTCACACTACAAGCATCTAACCAAGAGAAAAGTTAACCAAGTTCCACACTAACAACGAGATAGGTGGGTTGACCCTAGTCCTGGGCAGGGTTAAATTTCACCCAGATTAAGCCAGTTTTGGGTTTGTTAATCCGGAGAATTTTTAGCTCGGAAAAGTGTAGTGTGAACGCTCCACTTAATCCGGAGAAACTCAGTGTAAATTTTTTCCTTAAAAACACAGAGATTCTCCGGATTAAAGTGTAGTGTGAAAGGGGCTCAAGTTGCACAGGTTTTTTCCCAGTCATTATGTGCACCTGTTACATGCATCTTGTTTTGTGGGTTTGTTTTCTCTCTTTGGGATGTTTTCTTCCCACATTTCAATTCAGCATTTCCTTTTTGTATTTTTCCCCCTCTTCTATACCCCGAGGGAAAAACAACAACATTACTTGGAATCCTTACCTCTCTCGTTTCACTGCATAATTTGCATAACAAAATTGGCTGCTTAAAACTGTTTGTCGTGTCCACTCCACATTTTGTGCACACCGCCTGGAATTAATCAAATAATTTCACATCATTAAGCCACCAATTTACAATTTGTGATTTGAAATAGTGATGATAGCTACCGGCAAATGATGTGTAGCTGTCCTCAATGTGTACATGATGCGGACAATCTATGATACAGCTGCCAACATTTGCATTCTGCACTCAGGGAGATTTTGTACAACTATCAGGATATATTTAGAATTATATTCAACACAATAGACCTTATGCATATGACGTCATTTGAGTAGGGCGCCCTTGCCTAGAGGTCAAAAGGAAGATGTTCATTGGCCAGTTCTTTGCGCCGCGCGTACAAATCAGCGCGTTTCCATTGTTTCATCATCAGTTTACCTCTAAGATGGCGGCTTGGTGACGTCAATGCATAAGGTCTATATGGGAAAAAGCTCCAAAATAGGGAGATTTTGTAATTTGTTGGTTTGAATGGTTTATCATGTTTCTTACCAGGGAACTCTCTGCAGAATCAGGCAGAGTGGGCAGCTGTGCTATGAATAAAAAAAAGGTCCAGCCACTGGCCCAATTTTACAGAGCTTCTTAAGCAGAAAAGTAGCTAAGCGCAAAAAACAAATATGCTTCCCAGATTTAGGTTATCAGCCAAAGCACCATGTCATCTGTGATGGTATTCTACTCATTTTTGCTTAACATAAATTTTTTAACAACCTTTTCTGCTTTTAAAGCAGCTCTTTTTAGTAGGTCCCTGCTTACTTCCTAGAAGACTCTGCTTTACATGCATACATAACGTTTATTGCATGTGCACAGTCAATGCATGAACACCACGCCATCACCGCGTCAAATTGCGGTGTCCGATTCCCCTCACAATACACTTGATTCTGGAATCCACACCGATGGATCTGATCCACATTCTGCCTGGTTCGACACTACTAGAAACATGGATTAAAATTGCGGGGTCTGAACCAGGCCTGATCCTATGTGCTTGTGTTTACACTAGCCATTAATCCGACTTAGCTGGATCAGATCTGCCTTGTTGGATCTACAGTGTAAACAAGGTATTTAGATACATAAGGCATTTTCACACTTTCAAACTACTATCTGTGCTGAAAGCTACACAATTCTAAGACCGGTTGACTTTCAACACGATTCAATTTAAAGCAGCTTTGCTTCCATGTATAGTCAGCTTCTTTTGCTACACATGTAATTCTCTACACGGGTCAAAAACCTTCAACCTATACCTCCCAAGCAAGGTTGGTTTCAATATGGAGCGTGCACTCTATACAGGTCAACACAGGATTGAAATGTTGTAGTGTGAAAAGGTCTGTCAAACTTTACCGGTACATCATTGTACATGGGTCGGACCAGTGTCCAACACAGAGATTTTTCGTAGTGTGAAAAGGCCTATAGACTTTGCAATTCTCATGTGTATTCAAACAAGTGTGCAATTTTGTCTCCTTCACTTGGGACCAAAAGATCAGGAGGCCCAACAAATATTTGAATAGGTCTACGTGCCAGACATGCATGGTCAATTGTAGCATTACCAAACGCTGAAGCATTCGACAAAAATAAAAAGTAAATAACACTGTATGTAAATCAGAAAGCCCTTTACAATCAAAGATTTAAGTTGATGTGATTTCATCAAAATAATTTGTAGAATAATAACTCTTTAGTTTCCCCAAAAAACTAAACCTTAAATTTATCTTTGCAGAACATCCTGATTTTGTCTTGTTTTGAACTGTAACACGGGGTGTGTTTTGGCAACCCAGACCAGTTGACCTTTGGTCAGTGGTTAAGCGCTTTCATGTGTTCGTGTGCTTGGTTCAACCGCGGTAACGCAGCTAATCTGAACACATCATAACCAAGTTGTCGGCTCGGTTGGTTAGGCTTGTTTCAAAATGGCGGATTCTACAAACTAACAACAAATGTCAATGCAATTTTTTATTTTTTTAAATAATAATAATAAACTGTATTTCTATAGCGCACATCTCCTATGCTCATGGCGCTTTACAAATATACCAATAGATGGATTGCAATACGCGTCATTGACCGCCATCTTTGATGTAAAACAATGGAAAAGTGCACGCGTGTACGCACTACGCACGACTCTCAGCCAATGATAGCTCTTCACGCGTGCACAATTCATCAAAGATGGCGGTCAATGACGCGTATTGCAATCCATCTATAGGCCAAAATTAGAAATAAAATGAAAAAGCAATTTACAATACAATTCTTACCAAAAAAACAATTAGTACTAGAAAAAAAAAAAAAGATAGACAAATGACAAAAGAAAAAAAAGTATTAACTATTAATGAAAACACAAATGAATAATTGATGTTACAGACATTTACAACTTTTCAGATTTTTCGAAGGGTAAAAAGATCGGAAATCAAACTAAAGTAGGAGGAATACACATGCTCTAAATACATATATATACTGTATAAATACTTTATGCATGATTGATATTTTTAATCAACGCCTGCCTGTTCTTTGGGCTAGTACGGTACATGTGGTTTGTGACACAGACACACTGAATGAAGATTTCCGCTCCGTGCCAAATTTGTCACATGCATGTATGATGAGCAACATGCATGATGTGAAGAAGGAAAATAATATCACATCTGGAATATACACACTGCTGTTTTTATACAGAGAGATGCCAACTCACTTCATAATGCATCAGGCCTGTTAAAGGCAAAGTATACCTTTGGTTTTTGGAAGCGGCCGATTGTTTTAATCCTGTCTACAATGTTTATATGATACAATAAAACTAACCTGTGGGAATTTCATTTCAAAAGGTGGTCACATTTTGAGATATCGCCGAAAATCCGGAGCGAATATGGCCACGTAGGACGAATAATCCCCAAGTATAATAGGAATACACAATCTGAGAAGCGTTTCTGACAGAAAGGCTTCTCAGATTCAAATTTGGGGGCATAAAAACTGATATATTTTTACATAACCACAAAACTTAGAAGTGAATCGTTTTCTCAAAATGCTTCATACAATCGAAAGCTGCTGTAGGCTTCTAACCAATAGGTTTGTATTGCCATTAGTTTTAAGAGTGATTACCGAACGTATACAGTGAAGCAGGGCTTGAAAGCAGGCCCGAGGCCAGTGACCATAGCATCCGGCCAGTAAACTCATTACTGGACAAGTTGGGCAGTCTTGTGTTCTTGCAGTCAGATGTTGACCCTCAGTCTGATAAAATCTCTTTCCATTCTGTTGAGTATTGAGTTTTTTTGGTGCTTGTTCAATTTTAAACAGGTCAAATGTTAAACTGTGTATGTATTTTGTATTTATTTTTTTCCCAATTTTGGTCTTGTAAAAAAAATCTGGTCCAGTAAACATTTTTGAGGTACAAAGCCCTATACAGTCTTGTGGATTTCCCCCCAAATTCAAGCACTTTAAAAGTATCAGTGGTTTTTTAAAGAAGGCTTAATATAGGCCACATCCAAATTAGTGGCTAGAGCTATGACTGTTGTTAAGGGTGTTGCTAAGGACATCCTATACTTCAATACATGATGCCATGACGATCCAGCCGTAGCCAACAATTCCGACACGGCCTTACATTACATGTAGTACATTTCAAGAAGTTTCAATCATTTCAATCGACACAAAACACCACCAGCCTGTGCAAATGTCATCAAAATTGGTTTTATGATTTATCAGGGATCTTGTCATGCTTGTGTGTGTTCAGTGTTCTCCAATTCAATTGGCGCAAATGAAATACATTTAACTACAATGTACAGTGATTTGTGGGGTCTTCAAATACTGTACTCTAGACTTCAACCTTTTTTTTTCTTAAATATATTTTTCTGGAGAATTACATGTAGTACTGGTTTGAGCGTTATTATCAATGAGCTTTCGGATTGTAACTGAGAAATCTTATTATATTAATACCAATTCTGCGACTTCTTTGATCGTCCGCTCAGTACTATTATGTCATTAATTGCAATTTTATATCCGCAATGATAAAAGGCTGCTAAATGAAAACTGCAGACCAATTTGACAAAAAAACAAAAAATCAAAACCCACAATGAAATGTTTTTCTTTGAGAAGGAATGTTTTTTTTGCCAAACAATACCTTGGAGGCTACTCTTGATCAAGAACCCATTTGCCAGAAGCTCCAAAATATGAGGCGACAAAATTAACTCTTCATGTAAGACAGATTGCAAGCTTTTGTCTTGGTCATGTTGGTGTAGGAAGTTTAGAGAAAAACTAGGGCCCAAATTCTATAACGCTTTTGAGCAGTAAATGCCGAGTCAATTTACCAGTATTTTCTAAACAAATTTGTTTTACTAAAAGCCCCGAGCAAAATGGTTACAGCTCTCTGTTTGTCAGCTACAGATCAATCAAATTAGGGCATCAGGGGCACTCAAATTGGGGACTTTGAATTTTAGGCCCAACCAGAACAGGCAATGTTTAAAAACATTGATCTTTTGTCAAAATTGTTTTTGATCCGCCAACCCCAAAACTTGATTTTAAAATATTGATACCCTTTCAATGAAGAACAACTTAATGTCTCAAATGATATTTTTAATCAATGTTTTTCAAGCTCAGAAGTTTTAAATAATTTTTCTGGCTTCGAGCATTCAACTTTGTCGTGAAACAGAAGAGAAAATCTACGCCATCTCCCCCATCGATTGATGATTGATGATCTTCTCAAACCATACAATCCTCCTCGCAAACTCCGGTCTTACAATTCTAGCCTCCTTATTGAGCCCATATCCAATCATTCATGGGGAGACCGATCTTTCTCACATGCTGCCCCACGCCTATGGAACAAATTGCCAGCACTAGTAAAATCATCTGTTTCTTTAACCCAATTTAAAACAAACCTTAAGACACATCTTTTCAATCAAGTATTTGAGTAAATGGTTTGATTTTTACCCTTCGATGTTTTTTAAGATATTGCATTTGTATTGTATTTCTCTACCACATGTTCTGGATTTCTTCTTAGCTTAGGCTTACGTTTCTATTTTGGTTATTGTACATGTGTATGTTTTTGTTTGTATTTAGCGCCATGAGCACTTTGATGGATTTGTGCGCTTTATAAGTTTTCATTATTATTATTATTATTATTATTATTATTATTATTATTAAGTTTTCATTATTATTATCGGGCCGGAGGTCGGTTATCAAAACAAGGTTGACCGATAACAATGGAACTGCACAGACATGACAGTCGATCTGGAACAGACAAACTTGTTTCATTTGTTTCCCTTTAAAAAAAAAATACTTGTTGCTTCCATTATTGTTATTTGAAAACTGAATGTCAAAGATTTTCAACATTGATTATTCTGAATGGTCCCCCAAAACAAGCTGAAATGGACTCCAATAGAAATCCTAAAGAGAGAACACTCATTATTTTAGTTATTCACCCATCTCAAATAGTTACATCGGCCATTATCTGTCCAACTCCTGCATACCCAATGACACCCGCAGGTATTTCTCATTTCATAACAACGGAAACCAGACTAAATTTCCCCTCCAGCCTCATCTTGGAATAGTTAAATGGAGGGCAATAACCAAGACAGGCCTAAAGAAAGATGGCTATTAAAGTGCCCGGTTATAAGATCTGATTACAGAGGTAGCCATTTGCAGGGCTGAACATGCAATTAATACACAGTACCTGTACCACACACATGTATGATGCATGCCATATTGATTGTGCTGACACACTGAAAGTTTCTTGAGGTAGCAAAACAACGCAGGTTGAGATTTCATCCCGGGGAACCAACTCTCCGTCCCTTCAAGCTACATTACTCATACATGTACATCACTGTTGAATGACATCAATATCGCCATGGCAACCAATGTGCGTACATGTACATTACCTTAAATATATATGAAAGAATCGCGACCGGACAGTGCAGTGGCATCTTTGGGATTGTCATCTCCCCCACCCTCCTCCTCCCCAAACCCATTCAAACTGAAACCTGATTATTTCATGACACAAATCTTGCCAGCATGACTTGTTTATGACAAATATTCTTGGAACTTTACACCTCTGCAAAGTGCAGCAGCACCTAACATGAGAAGCACGCTCTCTCTTCAAACCTCAAACCAATGAAAAAACCAAAAACACAAAACACATCCCACAAGTCAAAAAGTGAAAGCAGACAAGCACCTACTTGTAAAAATTTTTACTTTCCTAGTCTTCTCCTAAAGTGTTGTGTTTGACACGTTTTTATTTTTTTTTCGATGAAAATATAATTGCCCTGGCTACCAGAACTTTTAATAGTTTTGATTGGGCTATTTAAGGGCGAGCACAACATTGGTGAGATTGAAAATGTAAATGTTCACGGATTTACACACACATGTAACTTGATGGTATAAGGAGGGACAGTGTGGGAAACTTCCTTTGAAATATTTTTGTGAAAAATGCATGTTGTATTGATCTTATGAGTCCAAAACCCAACATTTGAAAAAAGTAAATACATATCGTCACGCGTACCACGAAGTGACCTATCTGTCAAAATTAATAAATTTTTGCAAATCGGGTTTTATACAAATTATTAATATACTCATTACTGTTAACATTTTCAGCAAGTTTGAATACCTAATACTTAATAGTTTTGTAATTACACTAATTAGTAAAAACGACGTGTCACTAGATTTGCCGTTCCACGAAGTGACCTATCTCGACGCGCCACTTCACCAATGATATACGAAGCGTTACACACACAGTTCAGCGCGCGTATGTGACATTTCGCATTTTCACGAAGTGACCTATCTGGAAGCGTAGTATTTTCACGAAGTGACCTATCGCGATAGGTCTCAATATGCAATGTGTTTGTACACAACGCGCGCGCTGCGGGCAATACTCGCTTTCATTTTCACGAAGTGACGTATGTGTTTAGGACTGTATTACTAATTAAAATAGTTGCAAGAATAAAAACACTCTGACAGTTATGCACGAATAAAGTATTCAGCTTTATTTTTGTCTTAAAAAAATGAAACAAACTTGTTAAGAATACCCTGAAGCAGCAGTTTGAAAAATAGTGCAACTTCAATCGCGATTTTCTCCAAACACGTTTTTGGGGGCTGTGAACAAGATAGGTCACTTCGTGGTACGCGTGACGATATAACAGGACAAAATGTGAACATTTTATTTGTACAAGGGCTGACCTACATATTACGATTCTGCTGCTATTTAATTACAATTTTTCTAAGGACAAAAGAAAAAAAAAAAAATCAACAATCAGAATTAAGTAGGAAGAATATCATGCCTAAAATAAAATTATAAGGTATTTTAAAACTATTTTCTAATGACTCCGATGACCAATTGAGCTTACACTTTCACAGGTGTGTGTATGTGTTGGGTCACATAAAGTGCAAATATACTAAAGCTGCTTAAAGGCACTGTACACGTTTGGTAATTACTCAAAATATATATTAGCATAAAAACTTACTTGGTAACGAGCAACGGAGAGCTGTTGATAGTATAAAACATTGTGAGAAACGACTCCCTCTGAAGTAACGTAGTTTTTGAGAAAGAGGTAATTTCTCACTAAAATAATTAAAGACTTCTGGCCAGAAGCCTTTTATTCCTATCTGAAAGCACACTAATTTGTACAACAAGGGTGTTTTTTCTTTCATCATTTTCTTGCAACTTCAATGACCAATTCAGTCCAAATTTTCACAGGCTTGTTATTTTATGCATATGTTGGGATACACCAAGAGAGAATACTGGTCTTTGACAATTACCAAACGTGTTCAGTGCCTTTAAGCAAACAATTCTGCAAACCAGTTTTGTGCTAAGCAAAAATTAGCAGAGTACCAGTCAAAGATGGTGCATGTGACATGGTATTTTGGTTGGTAAACTTATTCCAGTAAGCATAATTTTACTTAAGCAGCTCTATGAAATTGGGCACTGGTCTTTCACAGTGACCAATGTTGGCCGTGTGCTTAAACACCCAACATCCACCCCTTCTTCTAAACTAAATTTACTACAACTGCACATGCACGATCATTGATTAAGGACACACGTGTTGCCATAGCAACCATATAAGCACCTTATAGCAGTCGTGACAGGACAGCGGAGAGGCACCAAGAAGGCCGAACTCATCCCCACACAAGACGCACTTGCCAGAGCCGTTACCCAGCGCGTTCTTCTTCATGTTGTCAAGCTTGTCAACAAGCCGTCTGGAAAAAGGAAGAACGAGACAAATTAATAAATCACAGACCCACAGATATTGAAGTACTTGATTGAACATGTTGTTGAGAACAAACAATTAGCAAATGACCCCTATTCATAAGCTTACTTGTTATAAAGATGGTAATGGCAGTGAGCATCCTGAAATGCCCACGTTGATTAGAAATAAATAAAAACATTTAAATCTCAGAAACGATTTATCAGATTTCTGAGGGCTGCTGTCCTATCAAAAAACAAATTGTATGTAACACTGATTTAGTTTCCATGTTATCTGAATGATATGTTTTTCATCATTTTGTCTTTAACACACATCTCAAAAATTGAAAACTGTCAGAAAAACTTTCACACTCAAAATTTAAAGTATCATGAAATAGTGGAGTCAAGGTAAGGATTTTTTTTAATAATGCAGACAAATGTTTACACAATGTCTAATTCTCATGACATGACCCACATGCAACTTTGATATCAAAAAAGAGAGGAAATGGCTTAAAATACAAAACTTTGTAGTGTTTTTTTGTTTTCTATGGCACTGAAGATTAAGGGGGGGAAAGAGAAAATCAGCTGATCAAGGTCAAATTACCTTTCTCTGCTTACCACAGAATTCTGCGTTTACAGCGCCCTGTAAAGCATGTGATTCTATGGCCATAGAGCGGCAAACAGTGCCCCAAAATTGGGCCCAGCTGAAAAATTGTACATACGTATGCCTGACATTAAACTGAATGTAGGACTAGGGAAAACACTATTACTGATGGCGTTAACCGGGCGTATCATTAATGCAAAACAAAACTCCCCCAAAACACCTCCATCATACGTGCATTATAAGTGCATGGAGTATGGAGAATCATGAAAACCAAATCTACATCAGGGCCTGTAAAAGCCCCCCCCCGGAGTAAAAATTGAGTAAAGTGGAGAGCAGTTAAGCCTTGACTGGCCCTGGGGTATTACAATACACACCCTTATCCCTCATCCCTAAATGTCGTAATTAGTGGACATACTGGGGAAAGTAGGTCAGGATAAGTGGGGAAGGCAAATAGCAATCTCATCTCGGTCACGTTTCTCACTGCGCCGTTCCTTTGCCAGGCTTATTTGCTGAATGTCAAAGCTACACGTTCATCAGTCCTTTCTACATGTTGTACTTGGTTAAGTTTTGCATGTGTGAGGAGGTTACATTGTCCATCTCTGCATTCAGCGATGAACGATGCAAACCAATGTTATCCTCCATGCAAAATTAACATTAAATTGTTGCGGAACCCGCTGCTAATATATAGGATAGGAACTCCCTCTAGCTCCCAGGCATTCTCAGTGGTCTTGTGCTAAGACATCTGCTCTGCATGTAGAATGGCAAAAGTTGTGGGTTCGAATCCCACCAAAGTAATTTGGCTGCAGATTTTGTTTTTGACAGAATCTGGGAAAGTACCAAGTCAGTGCTTTACAAATCAGTGTATGGTTAAAACCAAATCTATTCCTTTATCCCAAATGTAAATTTAACACCTACATGTACTAACGACTAAAAAGGTACAGGCATTGACGACAAACATGGCCTAGAATTTAATCTTTTGAAGGGGCAAGGCCTTTTGCATCTTGGAAAATCTTAAAGTCCACATTTTCGTGTATATTTTGAAGGGACATCAAAGGCCAAGACATGGGGACAACAGAGGTCATTCCATTATGGGGTTCAAGGCCTGTTAGTGTTAGCCAGCAAGGAATCTGGACATCCTTAAGATTGCTTTTTTTTTTTTTTTTTTTGCACATCCTACTTTTGCATTATCCTAAAACCCTCTTCGTGGTCAAGTTGTGAATCATATAAGCATGTACACAAAATGTAAGATTTGCAATGTACATTTGTAAATACATGTGGCGTCTTTTCCTGTGAATAAGACGCGGATTATCTAACAATCAAAGACCCCCCCAAAAAATCACTGCGCCTTATATAAGATCATTGTGATGATCACTGTGTGAAATTGGAACCGTAAATTGGAACCGTAAACCGTAAACCGTAAATTGGAACCGTAACAGACCTTTCGTTCACCCAAGCCATTCTGACTGGCACCCCCTAACAAAGATGTAGAGCGCCGCCACGTTAACCCGGAGGTCACAGGTTCAAGTCCCGCTCTGTCAATTCTTTCTTCAAATTATTACACAATTTAGTTTCCTTTGTGGTTCACTACTGGATTAAAATGAAAAATGTGTATAAATCTTGAAAAAATAAGTAATAATAATCAAACTCAACACAAATAAATAATTTTCTTGGGATTTGTTTTGCTAAACTTTGAAGACCACTTTTGATCAACAAACACCATTTACCAGGAGCTCCTAAATACGCAACAAAAAGCAATTTTATTAAATACATACAAACTGCACTAACGCCCATTTATAGTCCTGAACCAACAATAGCTATTGTTTTCTTTCCCATATCAATAACTACATCTTCATTCTCTTCACAGTTTTCAATTTAATAGCCCAATGTTCTACCAACATTGTATAATTATTTGTTTGCTGTAAGTGTAAGCTTGGTGTGTGTATAGACAGGCAACAAGTCAACCCCCCACATTTAAATACAACCAGTATGTGTATTGACTGAAGGTAACAATGCAGTATCGTTCTGTACACAAACCATGAAGGACCAACCTTTTAAAAACAAACAGTTTATAAAAAGGAAATCAATATCCAATATCTAGGAAGACAGAAGCCCCAGATCGTTTAGTGCGTGGTTGGTTTGTATTTCATTGCAAGGTAAATGTACAGGACACTCTGGTCTCCTCATCAGTTGCAATTAAGAACTTGCGCTCATGTTTTGAACTGAAGATTTGCCTGATTGGAAAGTGGATTGATTGTCAACAACTGCCACATATGACAACTCATCGCGTCATCAGTTGGAAATTAACAAAACAACAGATGTACATGTATTATGCACAACCAAAGACTGTCTGACTAGAAACATTCCTACAAGCACAAGCTGTAGACAATCATGTAAAGACAGTGGGTTCATATCCACACAGGAATTCTTTTGTAAATGTAATTATTTTCTCTCTTTTTTCTGCAGGACTCAGAATCACAGTGTGTATAGGCCGATGCATCAGTGTGTACTGCAAAAACAAAAGCAAAGTGATTTTAGGCTCTATAAACATGACAAGCTGATATGACCTTAGTAAACCTTTAACACAATCATGTGTACAACGCCCTCAAGCCCTAACACTTTTTGAATGATATTCACATCCCAAGTGTTGAATAATGGATATGGGAAATCTCCTTTGCTATTGAATTGCTACAATCTCAATTAACCTCCGTGTGGATTCAGCTACAGACCCCCCCCCCCCCCCAGTGTTGTTGGCTATTGCCTCCCACGAGTGTCTTCAGCTATCCCCCCCCCCCCCAAAAAAAGTGTCTTTGGCATAGACCCCCTAGTGCATTTGGCTATAAACCCTCTAGTGCATTTGGTTATCCCCCGCCCCCCCAAAGTGTATTTGGCTATAGACCCCCTATTTGGCTATAGACCCCCCCCCCCCAAGTGTCTTTGGCTATAGTATAGACCCCTTCGAGTCTTTGGCTATAGATCCCCTAGTGTATTTGGCTATAGACCCCCCCCCCCCAAGTGTCTTTGGCTATAGTATAGACCCCTTCGAGTCTTTGGCTATAGATCCCCTAGTGCATTTGGCTATAGACCCCCCCCCCCCCCCCCCAAGTGTCTTTGGCTATAAACCCCTAGAAGTCTTTTGGCTATAGACCCCCTAATGCATTTGGTTATCCCTCCCCCAAAGTGTCTTTGGCTATAGACCCTTCCCCCCCAAAAAAAAAAAAGTCTCCTAGGCTTATAGTTTCTTTGGCTATAGACCCCCCTTAAACTGTCCTTGGCTTTAGACCCCCTAGTGTCATAATCCACAAATTCCCCACTCTATGGTCACCTAAACATGCCAAATGTTTGAACGTTGATAAGATTTGTATCAAAATGATAAGCAGTTGGTAAATGGACTTGCATTACCAATCTACAAAGTCTGACAACTTCCATAATTAGGACTTGCATTACCAATCTACAAAGTCTGACAACTTCCATAATTAGGATTTGCATTACCAATCTACAAAGTCTGACAACTTCCATAATTAGGATTTGCATTACCAATCTACAAAGTCTGACAACTTCCATAATTAGGATTTGCATTTATCCAATCTACAAAGTCTGACAACTTCCATAATTAGGATTTGCATTACCAATCTACAAAGTCTGACAACTTCCATAATTAGGATTTGCATTTATCCAATCTACAAAGTCTGACAACTTCCATAATTAGGATTTGCATTTATCCAATCTACAAAGTCTGACAACTTCCATAATTAGGACTTGCATTACCAATCTACAAAGTCTGACAACTTCCATAATTAGGACTTGCATTACCAATCTACAAAGTCTGACAACTTCCATAATTAGGATTTGCATTACCAATCTACAAAGTCTGACAACTTCCATAATTAGGATTTGCATTACCAATCTACAAAGTCTGACAACTTCCATAATTAGGATTTGCATTTATCCAATCTACAAAGTCTGACAACTTCCATAATTAGGATTTGCATTACCAATCTACAAAGTCTGACAACTTCCATAATTAGGATTTGCATTTATCCAATCTACAAAGTCTGACAACTTCCATAATTAGGATTTGCATTTATCCAATCTACAAAGTCTGACAACTTCCATAATTAGGACTTGCATTACCAATCTACAAAGTCTGACAACTTCCATAATTAGGACTTGCATTACCAATCTACAAAGTCTGACAACTTCCATAATTAGGATTTGCATTACCAATCTACAAAGTCTGACAACTTCCATAATTAGGATTTGCATTACCAATCTACAAAGTCTGACAACTTCCATAATTAGGATTTGCATTACCAATCTACAAAGTCTGACAACTTCCATAATTAGGATTTGCATTACCAATCTACAAAGTCTGACAACTTCCATAATTAGGATTTGCATTTATCCAATCTACAAAGTCTGACAACTTCCATAATTAGGATTTGCATTTATCCAATCTACAAAGTCTGACAACTTCCATAATTAGGACTTGCATTACCAATCTACAAAGTCTGACAACTTCCATAATTAGGATTTGCATTACCAATCTACGAAGTCTGACAACTTCCATAATTAGGATTTGCATTTATCCAATCTACAAAGTCTGACAACTTCCATAATTAGGATTTGCATTTATCCAATCTACAAAGTCTGACAACTTCCATAATTAGGACTTGCATTACCAATCTACAAAGTCTGACAACTTCCATAATTAGGATTTGCATTTATCCAATCTACAAAGTCTGACAACTTCCATAATTAGGATTTGCATTACCAATCTACAAAGTCTGACAACTTCCATAATTAGGACTTGCATTACCAATCTACAAAGTCTGACAACTTCCATAATTAGGATTTGCATTACCAATCTACAAAGTCTGACAACTTCCATAATTAGGATTTGCATTTATCCAATCTACAAAGTCTGACAACTTCCATAATTAGGACTTGCATTACCAATCTACAAAGTCTGACAACTTCCATAATTAGGATTTGCATTACCAATCTACAAAGTCTGACAACTTCCATAATTAGGATTTGCATTACCAATCTACAAAGTCTGACAACTTCCATAATTAGGATTTGCATTTATCCAATCTACAAAGTCTGACAACTTCCATAATTAGGACTTGCATTACCAATCTACAAAGTCTGACAACTTCCATAATTAGGACTTGCATTACCAATCTACAAAGTCTGACAACTTCCATAATTAGGACTTGCATTACCAATCTACAAAGTCTGACAACTTCCATAATTAGGATTTGCATTACCAATCTACAAAGTCTGACAACTTCCATAATTAGGACTTGCATTACCAATCTACAAAGTCTGACAACTTCCATAATTAGGACTTGCATTACCAATCTACAATGTCTGACAACTTCCATAATTAGGACTTGCATTACCAATCTACAATGTCTGACAACTTCCATAATTAGGATTTGCATTACCAATCTACAAAGTCTGACAACTTCCATAATTAGGATTTGCATTACCAATCTACAAAGTCTGACAACTTCCATAATTAGGATTTGCGAGGATTGGGACCACTATAAGCATGTGTTACAAAAGATGGAGGAATCAAAGGAAACATTTCTGTTTCTATGTTGCATGTCACAACCAAAAAGGAAAATGGAGGGAAGTATTTTGTGGATGCAGAAAAACCTCAATGGTCACTTCAAGTTACCATCCGTCAGATGTACATTTTTATAATAAGAGCAAATTGGCACACTCCAATCATCGTCCCATCATTGTGACATGTACTCATGGAGGAATGATGTACAACAGCTCTGATGACTCAACTTAATACATTCAGCCAGATTATCAGCGTTACTACAGAAAGTGACCATACATTGAAAGGTGCCGTCCACCCATGGTCCATTGAGTATCAGATGATTACAACACACACACACACACACTATCACACATAAACAGATTACCAACACTACATGTAGGATTACCTATCCACTGACATAATTACATTTGTAGCTCCGCACACCTGCGTGTATATTTTTGCAATTATAAAACCTTGATTGAGTTAGCGGAACACCTTCAGAATACCCTCCCCTCCCCTCTGAAAAAAACAAAAATGTTTTCTGCTAATATTTGCTTCTCTTTTGCAAGGAAAAGGTTAGAAAATGTAAAGCTAAAATAAATGACCAGTATTACAAACTTGTGTTACGAAAAATACCATACTATGTACAGGACTTTTTCGCTTGAGGGATTCCTGGCCCCGATGCTAGAATTAAACAGACTCTGGCTAGTGGTCCACTGGTGCTAATTTTGGTCCATTTACACCAATCATCCAAGTCCTCAAATTGTCCAGAAACATCATTTATAAAACAAACAATTTGCAAATTTATGTCATCCAAGTTAGGTTTTGGGTTTTGTAGAGAATTTGGTCCAATTTTAAGGCACAGCTTAAATCCAAGAATTCTGCACTTACATTTACAGCCCATAGAATCATGTGTCTTACAGGATGCCGTACTCGCAGAATTCTATGGTAAGCTGTGCCATGAAATCGGGGCCAAGTTGTATTAAAAAATTGTGTTTTAAATAACTTGAAAAATGAAAAACAGATAGACCTACATACTCAATATCAGGGATGAGATCGTATCAACAAGAACAAAATTGTGAAAATTGAATAAAAATGTCCTCATTCTGTGAAAGCAAAGATCCCTGAATGTACCGATTGTTACATGCTAGAGGTTTACAGATTGTCTGCATCATTTCAAGTAGATATCTGAACGTCTGAACGTCTTAACAACGGCAAAGTCTTTTCATCTCTGTGATGGCAATTTGCCTCTTATACTTTCAAGAAAATCTGAAGGAGCAGGGAGATCAGTGCAAAATCCTGACAAATCACATTGGACTGGATGTACATGTACAGTCTTCAGGACATCGAGTCTTCATAAAATATTTAAAAAACAATCCCAGTTGTATTTCTTTGCAAAATTTCTAGACACTGAGAAGAATCTACTATTTCTTTGAAAAGTACCCACTGCAATGCATCAATTTACATGCAGGGGACACAATAATGCAGCAATGCTGCAGAGAAAGTGTTCACTGTTCAGACTGTGTTTTGTGCACGCTGAATGTTAATTTGAGTAGGACATTTTTGAGTAGCTACTGATACCTAGTGTGTGTGGCCGAGCGGTCTAGTGCATCAGACTCAAGTAGGCCTACTGATGGCTGAATCATCAGAGTGTGGGTTCGATTCCCATTCATGACGGTTCTCAGGTGTCCTTCAGCAAGGCACTTAATCGTAATTGCTCCTCTTACCCCAGGTGTACAAATGGGAACCTGCAAGGGCTGAGAGAGTATTGTGTTGGAGTTACATAGTACGTGTTAGTGCTTATATTTATAAGCAGCTTGGGAGTGTACATACTGTAGGTACTACATACTCCCCAGTTGGGAAGGTTTGAGGAATGGTCGACTGTACATTTTAAGTATGCCTGATGAACAGGGATAATAATGCTGTATGTAAAGTGCCTTGACCATGGATCTACACTGTAGCTACTGTACTACAATGTACATGTGTGCTACATGTACAATGTATAAGAACTGCGTATTATCATTATTATGTACAGTTAGTACATTTTCTATTTCATTTTGCTTTGCTATACAAGGGAATTCATCACTGACAGTCCAGTGTTCTCCACACACGTATTTTGGGAGGGCGGGCCGCCCTGCCAAAGCTTAAGGCCATTTTGATTACGTCTTGCCGCCCTCCCAAGAAAAAAGTCTGTGGAGAACACTGGACACGTGTATTTAACAAGGGTTTTGGTGACTCAATTATAAAGTCACATCTCATGGATTTATCATCCTCATGGCACCTTTAATAAAGCTTTCACCCGATTAAAAAAAAATGCTAATTAAGCCATTAACTCCTTGAATGCAACTGCTCAGCGCTGTGTAGCGAGCTCCATACAATTAAGCCTCTCGTGAAGAGTGTCACAACTCAATGAAGTAATCTGTCCCCACATTAACCTAATTATTGCGGATTGCTGGTCTCATGTAAGCCTTGTGGATTGTCACACTACTGCCAGGTATAATCCCACTGTGTAAATATCCCCCCCCCCCCCCCAAAGTCAAATAATATCAAACTTGGTGATGGAAGACCTCAGGGCCACTAATCCTTGTTTGTTTTTGAAGGGGGGATCAGGATATGAAATGAAGATCATCAATCACAAGAGGTCGATTCTCGTGGAGTATCACTTGTAAAACTGATGATTGCATTAATGATGTTGGGAAGTTAAGTGTTTTCCTGTAGCTGGTAATGTCAATAAGTTGAGAAAAAACAGCACTCTCAGCCAAATGAACTCATAATGGGAAATAACAAATTGGGGTAAGGCCAAATAAAAAAAAATACCAGTTGATCGTCCTGATTTTTCCAAAAAGGAGGATGAGGGCCTTTTTTTTTTTTTTTTCAAGATGGCCGCCAAGTATTTGAAATCACCGTTAATCACCGCTAACTTTCTTTATATCTATTTGTTGCATGAGGTAAGTTTACATCAAAAATTAAAGTGGATTAAAATGGAAAAATGGGGAAAAAAAAGGGGGGAAAAAAAGGATGCGGCCTCAAAAAAGGATGCGGGCGGGGACGATCAACTTTTCTTTTCTTTTTACTTGGCCTAAATTCAAAACACGTTACAATATCTGATGGACAGTGCTTGTCACATTAACAGTGTAGGATAATGAACATTGATGTTTCTGAATAATAATATAAAACAAAATTTTAAAAAATAACTTTGCTTCAAATAAAACATTATAGACTTGTACTGTGTACAAGTACATACATGTAGTGCCATTTTTCAAAGCTCAGCTTTGGCTTACATAAGTACATGTAGGCTAATTCCATCAGTCATTTGGGAAATGTACTTTGAGCGCAGGACTTCAAACAGATGGATGGTACCTAAGCCAGGACTGAAGCCTAAGCCGTGATTTTAAAATCTGGCTACCAGATGCACTGGTAAGCTCAACAGCCGGCTTAACAACTTCACGCTGGATGTTTATTTGCAAAACTTGCTTGGACATATTTACGACGGACGTTTTTTAACGCCTGGAAATCCAGTATGTGGCGTGCACAGGCAGGCACCTGCCATGATATGCCTAATTGTTTTACTTGTACAAAAATTAACAACAGATTCTGGAAAACATGCCTTGTAAAATCCCTTTCCTGGGGTAATTGTGAAAACCCTGATTCCAGACCTTTGTCCTGTTGTTATGCACATGTGGTTTACAATAATGGACAGGCTGCCACCATTGCTCACCAGTATATTCGGCTCAATGGGGAGGCAAGTTCGAGGCATACCATGGCGGATTTTTGGCCATGGCTCAAGGCCGAGGTTTTGTGAATCCAGTGAGTGCCCACTCAATTTTCTCACACGACAACACAACATTTTGGAACTAATTATGAGATTCTTTGTTGTCCTTCCTTCGTGAAGTCAGGGTTTTACTGTAGCAACGATATTTTCAAAGGAAAATAATTACTCAAGAACCCTGTAACAATGGGAGACTTTGAGATGCTACACGCCGGTACTGTCAGGCATCTCAAGTAATCTTCAATTGTTCTGACAAGTTTGCTGCGTCCTCCGAAGTCTTCCCTTGGTCCAAACTGATCGAACCCCGACAGCCAATCATACGTACCCTATTCTCTCCTGTTCGGCAACCTCCAGTTTGTCGGCCCGCTCGATAACTCCCAAGATGGTGTCTTGCTCTTCGCGACTCAGAGCCTCATTCTTCTTGTACTTGTTGGAACCTGATGTGTGGAAGGACCATCCCGAACCCAACCTGTGGATGAAGAATGCTTTTTGGTTAGGCTCTCATTGATGTAGAGTGTCCAGGGCTCAAACTTAGGATTAAATGCCACTAGACCGCAGGGCTTGTACATGTACTATGTAATGTGTAGCTGAAATATTTAACCAGACCAGAATAAGTTTTACAAGACCAGAATCTTAATGAGGAAGAACAGTTTACAAAGTTATATAAACTGTTTTCATTTGAACAAGCACTAAGAGAAGTTTAACCCTCCTACTGTTCGCAATATTTTCAAGTGAGTTGACCAACCATTTGAAACCATTCAACTGCCAAAGTTGTGTATGGTGGCACAACTGTGCACAGAACTAACTGTGTACTGTGTACATGCATTCTCTCATGGTATCATATTGCAAGGCTGGCATAGCTTATAAATCTATCATTCAAAACCACAGTGAATGGTATTGAATGGTCAGACAGCAAGAGGGTTAATCTCATTTGTCTTAAATGCAAGTATTTTTTCATACTCACTGAAGTCAAAGATATTTACATGTGTATCAGACCCAAAGTTAACTTTTGAATATTATTTCTTTTTTGTAAAAGGATATTCCCAG
Organism: Leptasterias polaris; assembly: GCA_037783415.1. Classification (NCBI taxonomy): domain Eukaryota; kingdom Metazoa; phylum Echinodermata; class Asteroidea; order Forcipulatida; family Asteriidae; genus Leptasterias; species Leptasterias polaris. Next base: position 5,410,986 of record JAZGTN010000003.1, on the reverse strand, counting down.
TGAAATAAAGTCAAATGAAAAACACAAGACTGTCAAACTTATCCGGTCACAAGCTTAAAAGCCCCATCGCTAAAATCACTGGCCTTGAGCATGTGGTCTAGTGTAAAACTTGAGACCTGGTGTAAATGTACATTCTCAGTGCGTTCCAAAGGCTACTCAGATGGGATTTGAACCCACAACTCCCTCATTCTGGAGCAGAAGTCTTTAACCCCCAAGCAACAAGTTTTCCCAAGGTGCTGTGGCGCAATCTGCAGCAAACCATGCAAGAAACACCGGGATGAGCCCCTTCTCTTAATGATAAAGTGTAACCAGGTTCTTTTACATACGTGCATTAATACACAACACACAGGACCAATGGCTTTATGTCCCATCTGTAGGACCAAGCAAAGTGTTTTGTTCAGGGACACAAGTGTCAGGACCAGGACTCGAACCCCATCTGTGAATCAGAACTGGATGACAACTTGAATCTGCCAGACCGCACGGCCACAAAAGGCCACAAAAAGCCACAATACATCTCTTCAAGCATTATTTTGGTAAATTTCAAAAATGAAAGTTTTACATGACTACGTAATTTCTCAGAATCACTGAGAACAGTGTCCAACTGGAAATTTGGATATGAAACTCAAATATCAATGTTGTACACAGTACATGTATACGTAAAGAGCTGGTCTACAACAAGCATGAAAAATGAAAAACTCCAGCATCCATACACCATCATTCTTAAAACATCCATACACCATCATTCTTAAAACATCCATCACTAAATCATAAATATCTATTGTTTCCCATTGAAGTCAATCGGTTTCCCTTCACCTCACCCTCAGTCTGCCTGCCCGCTACTTTGCCACGTTATCGCAACGACCCGGACACCTACAAACTCCACATATGGAATCAATTTCTTTAAAACGATTTAATGTGGCTACTCACTTTGCCCGCAGGGCTAGCTGTCTGTCGTTGGGACATGTCCATCGATCAACTGTGTTCCCTCCGACGAAATCTCCCATGTTTGCGGATTCACTGCTTCTGGCAGGAAACATGAAATGCACGGCGGAAAGAGACCCGGTGATTGAATGTAGGGCTCGATGATAGAACCGCAGTCTGCTTCGAACACTTAGAATTCAATCTTGGGGAAAAGAAAGGTCAAGAACATTTGTAAAGTGTTTTACAATTGAGGAAAAAGTTTGAAGAAAATAAATGCCCCATTTGGGGGGGGGGGGGGGAGTTACACACATGTAGGGTACACCACCATGTACTGTTTGAAATGTGACATGACATTTTGCTCAGCAGTTAAGATTGATCCACATCTCAGGATCAATCTTAGCTCTTAATAAAATCGAGTCAAGACATGTGCAAAATGTATTTACCGTGAGCTCCAAATCGCGTAGAAAATGGTATGCTAATGGAATTGTAGGGAAAAACCGCAAGTCACTGATCCATATGGCTGCTGGATCAAAGAACCACATCCTACGCTGAAGAAAACATCTGATACTGTAGTGTATTCATGACTACTATGTACACGTCACTGTATGGAAATTGAACAGTGTAGGCTACACTTTATAAATCTTCGCATTTCAGTGATCATGTAATGTAATTGTGCCGTGTTAACTGTTTACTATACCATCTGAGCACACCAGAAGCCTTGATGTAAGAGTTGGGGCCTTCAATAGTGAGAAGAATTGAGTAAGAGCGTTACATCCACAATGCAGGGCTTCAATTTCAAGAAAACATTCACAATAGACCACAGCAGGCCTAGACCTTGGTGCCCCTTGAAACGTTCAAATAAAAACTGAAAATTTTCTCATAGAGGTGCCCTTTACAAAGGAGAAATCACCTTGGTGACCTAATTGCCCTTTTCAAGCATGAGGCATCAGGCCTTGCCGCAGGTCAGGGAAAAACAGAACTTTCACTGCATGTGGCAACATTTCTGAACCTTTAGGAACAGGCTTTGGAATTGAAAGCTATAAATGTTTTTAAGTAACTGTACATTAATTAGTCAATCTTGTTTGGGGAAAACCTAGACTGCAGGACTTGTTCAGCTGCAGTGTGGGGACTGGCCAAGTGTTTAAATTACTTGACTATGGCCAGCAATGCATGGTCCAGTGTTTTTCTGGCACTAGCATGACTAGTACACAGTATAATCACAGTATAATCCTTTCTCTATGGTATAATTATGCCTTATTTTTTGATGTGGTACACATATATGTAGAACATTAAGAATTCATGGGGCTTCAACATGTTCAAATTGTGAGGGAGTGTTACATTGTACATTATAGGTGTACAGCGGGTTTCAACAGTGTAGAGACACAGCGTTATTAAATCTACAAACAAAACTTACCCAAGGACTTGTGTACCCATACTCTATGTTGTATACAGATCAGAAAATGTGTAAATTTTGTCAGTTTTTGGTTTTGTTTCATATACCATAAAGAAAGGACCAGACCTTGCTCTATGCAGGGTAAAACAAAATACACATAACTGTAAAACTTGTATGGAATAAAAGCTTACTAACAACAAACCTAATATCAATTTGTCATTGCATCGGTATTAGCTTCCATTACGCATAATGATTGTGTACATTACACAACCCAGACATTCGTAGCTTTATTTTCTAGAACCCACTCGAGTGAATACATGTACAGTACACTAGTAGGCTACATCTGCAGTCACAAACCATGGAGGCTCCATCCTCCATAAAGTACATTTTATGTTCATAAAACTGTGCAAACAGATTAATACATAATACCCTCAACACAATGATGCGTACCTACACGATTTGATAGTTTTGTCTAATGGAATAAAAGCTTACTAACAACAAACCTAATATCAATTTGTCATTGCGTCAGTATTAGCTTCCATTACGCATAATGTTTCAGATAGTTTTGTCTATAATTTGTTGTGTCTTTTTCAGTATGAACTTCAATTCAATGGTTAGTGAAGGTTTATTACATGTACATGTCAATGGTACATGTACATGTATGTACAGTATACCAGAAGTTCTGTACAGATCCTCTGATTATGACTGTGTATAGTGTACCCAGGGTACACTGCACCTGCACTACTACAGTTGCTTGACACAACTAACTAGCCAAGGTCTATCTACTCAAGCGTAACAACACGCCCTGCATAGATTCAATGATTCACCTGCCACCGAAAATTCTCCCCAGTACACCCGGAGGAAAAAATTATGCCATTCATGTGCATCTCTCAGACCATGGAGCTATAACCATGGTTCCATGCTATAACCATGCTCAGACCATACCTGATCAATATCATACACTACACTCAGGTTGTCCTAGACACTCTTCGTGGACTACATACTGTACATCATTATATTTATACCCAAAAAATACTTGGATCAGAAACACGTAGATGGCGTCATCAAATTAATTCTCTACAGCTGTGCTGGATCTCTGCTGATTCTAATCTTGAATATATCTCAAGTTTCTTATTAACAATCTGTAGGATGGTTTAATTTTAAGCACCAAAGAGGTTTATCTATGCACAGGATTACAGATGGCTGGAGGTTATTGGAACAGTCTGACAAATACGTGTTCCACTAACATCACATTTCACAAATTAACTCATCACTTTGCGTTGTTCAATTTGAGAAAATTCAAGAACAAATACACACAGACAGTAAGAGATTACACAGTCACAAAAACCACAATCAATTGAAAAACTGTGCAAGCAGATTAATACATGTATGTGTACCCTCAACATTATGGGTATATTTTATAACCAGCAGTCAGCCAACTGTACCCGCATTATTTATGATAATCTAATGATAATCGACAAGAATGCATTATGAACAGTGTACACACAAACACAGGTTATTAGAACACTACATTTAACAGTGCAGTGCGTGGATACAGGGAAACCTATGGGTGTAGATTTAATGTGGGTAATGCGTAAAAAAGGACTGGTACACATTATGGGTATCACACAAAATGCACTTCTTAAGCATTAAATGGGCTTGACAATTCTAGTGAAGTTTTGTCAAAAGAAAAAAATGCACCCATCATTTTGAAGTAAATACTGTCCAAAAAATTAACTACTAGGCCTAATACGGAAAGAAAATATCATAAAAGTATAGCTACATGTATTAGTTTAATAGTACATGTATGTAAACTATCTATACATGATTGAAGAATACACACAAATATGTAGTTTTAATAATAAACTGCATGATGTACTGCCCTGGGGAATCCTGGTTGTAACTCTTTCATATTTTTGGCACTTTTATAAGATAATTTTTTTTTAAATTGATGTCAGACATGTAAAGCTCCCACACTGCCCATTCGATGCTGAGTTGGGAGTGAAGTGATTTTGGTCCATCGCTTTTGGGAAGAAATGGCTGCTCCAGAGGTAAACCGTAGACTTTACATATGTACAGTAGAGGGTTCTTAAAGCAAGGTTCTTAATACCAGCATATTGAGCCTGATAGGCCAAACGAAACACTTTGATCAGCATGATGATCTCTTTGAAATGTATATTACCAATTTAAAGCAGATGCCATGAAAATTACACTTAAAAGTTTCATCGGTGCACACAACCGTCACACACGTTAATATGTAGAACAACAATCAACCCTATAGTCGGATAGATGATTGTCAATTTGCAGCATCGATATTTTGCTCTTGAAAGAAAGTAGACACATTTTATCAAGTACATGTATGGGCTGACCTACGTACATACACAAGGTGTTGGTTTTAATGGACTTTTCAAGCTATTTTTAATCAGAATTTTTCTGATTTTTTCAGTGAAAAAGATAAGAAAATCGGACTAAAATAGGTCCGCATCACATAGCCTACTTCATACGAAGTAACAAATTCCCTACAAATAAAAAAATCCTTGGAGCAATGGGCCTCTAGCTATGGAACTTCATTCTTGAAGCCATACGTGTCATCTTGAAATGTGTACAGTTTACATTAAACATTGTGTACCTTCATATAAAAATAAATGCATACGTTACATCATACACAACGATTCACGCGTACATTTATTGACACATGTGTAACATTAATATTATTAACAATAATATTATATTTAGTGGTTGCTTAATTAGGCAGTTCCACTAAACGACCTGCAAAACAATAAATGCACTTTTTTGCTATCAACCAAACTAGCCAAAGCCTACTTGTAGCAAATGTCAGAAACTACACAAGAATAGGCCTAGATGTACATTGTATGTGTAACTCTGATGTTCTGGGTATCTATCCGAGGCTGGAAACTGAAAGTTCGCTCAATTCAAACAATCCTGGTGACTTAAAATTATGCCATTTTCAATCAACTTTTTAAATATCTTGTATCGCATTGTGTGAAGATAACTCCAAAAATATAAATGCTGAATTGTGAAGAAAAACAAACTTTGTAGTTCTAAACAATCCTGTAAGGCGATCAATCAATTTTTTTTGCCAAAGGGCATTATTTTTATTTCTCACAGGATTGGTGTGAGAAATAGAAACTTAACATGGACAGAACCATTTTATAGTGTTTTTTCCCCATTTTTATGCGTATCCCATGCCTAGGCCCTAAACTTCACGGAGGCAACAGAGCACTGCCTTGGTCTGCCCCTTGAAATGTCTAAATAGAAATTTACAATTTCTTCATAGAGGTGGCCCTAAGTTACCATTTACCAAAGAGAAAACACCTGTGGTACCCTTGCCCTTTCAAAAATATTGCTTCACGCCTGCAGTACTGTGATGTACCATAGAGAAGGACCTCTCTATGGTTGTACACGTACAATGATGTGAGTCCGAGACTGCATCAATGTCATTCCAACTCCCATAAAAAAAATTTGGACAACACACTATGATCATTCTCCCTCATATAGTCATTTTGATCGAGCCGGGCATGACGGGAAATAATGATGTGGCAATCATATCACAGGAATCAAGGTTGTGGCTCTATGCATTATCCTGCTCTAAAATGCAATCACACAGTTTCTAAATACAGTAAATTGGTTATCAGGTTGTAAAACAACTTACACTGTCTGCAATAATAGAAGTTGCGATAATCGTAGTTGCGATAATCGTAGTTGCGATAATCGTAACCCACCATCCTCCCGACGGTCGCAGACCGGAGGGTTACGAGACACCTCACGTCATATGTATCTCCATACTTGCAATTTCGACCATTTTTGCCAGACTAGTCACCTGATTTGCCCAATTTTTACCACTTTCGAAAATCATCAGATCATGACACAAATTCTAAGAACACGGATTAGACCTTTTTAATGTCCCTTATAGACCGTTTTAAGGAGTATTGAAGGTTATGACTAATTGCAACTTTGCAACGGAGTGCCCCTATCCTTCCTTCTCTTTCTCATATCCTCAAATTCACTGCATTCTCTGATTACACAAAATGGACAGAAGCAATTACTTTTATAGGTGTCATTATTCCGGTCTGGAATTAAACGGAGGTCACAGATTTTGACCTTGTCTTGGCCTTGATGACCCTTCAAAAATTTCCTATAGACTTATAAGATGTTCCAGAGAAAGTGCCCTTTGCAAAATGTCAATGGCTTTGCCCTCTCAAAGATGAAATTCGAGGCCTGGGGTTCTGATTACTGCAACTTTAACGGAGCGGGACATTTCTTTCTTTTTTGCCTATATTCTGTCAAACCTTTCCGGACAGGTAGGTAAGGATTACTCCTAGAGCTACGACAACAAGGAATGTTCCGCATATATCTGCATGATCTTGGAGACGATCGGAACGAACCTCGTAATTTGAGTAGAATTTGACCTACATTTTAAGCAGATAAGTGACAGTCAGATATATAATTTTAGCCCTAATCAATAAGGGAGTCTGGAGGGAACAATCAGAAAAGCAGATAACATAATGCACCTATCAATTGTAAGACGGACCTTCGGACCCCCGGGGATAGTGCGTCACTTGCAATAGTGAGGCCAGATTTCGGGGTCCACGGACGCACACCTGCGTCCTTTTCATGACGAACCATCCACGTATTTTGACGCTGTAAATGGTGATTTGTTGACGCACCATTTGAGGGAAACGACTCACCACGGACGCACACATGACGGACATAAATTGCGACAAACAAATCGAGCCCGCGCGCACGTACGTCCCGCTCGCATGATTGGTGCCAGTGCAGGCGAGCTACGCTGGCGCTGGCTTTGTGCGATATGGTTGGGCATGAAATCAGCGAAAACCACGCGCTGAGCATGCATCATGCAGCGGCGGGGCAGGTTTGAATAGACTTGAATAAGTCGCTAGTTTGGCTGTGCCATAAAACACGGCGTTGGCGTAATCAGAGGCATTGCGTGAAGTGTTTGGGTTTGAAGTAGTCCTGCGCGCGGGGGGGAGGCGAACTAAACCCGGCCAATTAACGACCTAATTCAAGTCTATTTTACATGTGGCCGCGCTGCAATGCGCGATTTGTCCACCTTTCAGCAGCAAGCTGCTGGCCGGGCGCTATGTGCTGAACGATGGGGCGAGTGTGTGATCATGGAGGAAAGATCATGAACGGAACCACAATCAGCATGGTGTCGACGTAAGTTACATTGCGTTTTGCTTTTTTTCAAAATTATATCTCATTAATATTAATGATCATTTTTAATTATGAAATCACAAGCGATCTGCAGAAGGTTTCATTTCAAGCAAAATGCCAGTATTGTTAAGGAAGCCGTGGTAGGCCCTCCGGCTACGCCATCGCGATCGGCGAATACATATACTCGTAGTCATTGTGTACAATGACGCACCCAAGAGCGATGTTGTGACCCACCAAAGTTGGATGTGACGCACCCCCTGTGTCAGATTGTGTCTGACCATTTGCAAGCCATGACGCACTATCCCCGGGGGTCCGAAGGTCCGTCTTACAATTGATAGGTGCATAACACTGTAGTGTTAGTGATATTGGTTGGTCATTATGAAACGATATACATGTAGTGGCACTGTTTGACTGTGGCAGTCGACTCAATCATAGCATGGAGGTAGGAATAGAAATAATTATTTTTCAGACGTTCCTGCCAATTCAGAGTAAATGTGTTTTTAATTTTAGAAAACAGTATGAGAATCTCCCCGTCACAGACAGGAAACATTTATTGGGCCCCATTTATTTCATACTGACTCAACAATAAGATACATACATTGTAGAAAAGCAAATAATTAATCAATACATGTGTATCAAACTATATGATTTAACTGAAATTTATGTACATGAGTCAATATGTAGGAAGAAAGTGAAGCAAACAATGTTACTTTTGTTCTTTTCCCTATTTTGACAGACAAAACAGACACACACATAGCTAAGACCAAACAAACATAACCGATTAAATAAATATTTGTCTAGTTTAAGTACTTAAGACGAAACACTTACAGATTAACTCCTTCGAGATCTTAACAGCATTTGTTGAAGCTAGTAGCCCCAGTAAGTGCATAAAATCCTAGAAATGCTGTCCGGATGGTGGGTTTACACAGTGGTGGTAGTTATCGCGTGTGTGTGGTGTGGACGGACGTGTGTGGTGTGTACGTCGTCGTGTACTATACTATGCATGGTGTTGGCTCAAAATTATAATGAGGTAGTCTGGTACTCTGAACAAGTACATTTAATCCGATGATAAATTGCAAGATTGAAACAGGGCACTTATTACAGTGTGTATACAGGAACAATTATTTGTAACGTGTAGAACATGAATGAAGGTCTTTCGATGGGCGGGATCATTTGAACAGCCATAAATGGACATGCACTTGTGAAAGTGGGGGGGGGGGTGGGGGGGGGACACTATGTGGTGCAAAAATACTTGCTCATCTATTATAAATCGTCCATTATAAATCGTCTGATATTGTTCCGGTCTAAGGGATCAAAGTTCAAAAGTGAATTGCACTTGACATCAGATAGGACTCGACTCTATGCGGGGAGGGGGGGGGGGGGGACTTATAACTTGAATTATAGTTGTCATGTTTGTTTTTTTGTTGTTGTTTTTTACACAGCCCGTCTTTGTTTATCCTTTTCTTTTACAGGGTGTGGTACACTGTCACACTCGTCACACGTGAGTAAAGTTTCATTTCAGATGCAAAATGGCGCTATTATTATTAGGGAGCGGCAGGAACAAGACCCCCCCCCCCCCTCACCCCCCACCTATAGTAATCTTGGAAGAGCGGTGCATATCATGCCAATAAATCATATCCCGGCAGACAATTCTTGATAGGCAACAAAGGGTTAACCATCCAAACTGGCGTGGTCCCCAGAATGTTTCCCAAAGCTCAGGGAAACAACACAGGTTCGCCCATCTTTGCTGACGTCGCGACGTCGGAAGTTCATTTCTGCACAGGGATAGCGCGTGTGATACTGCCCTCACTCGACAAAAAGAAGCAACCGTTTGTTGAATTGTTAGATTTGTAAAAAATTTAAGGAAGGACAAGTAAACTTCTAAGTTTTATGTGACCCCCCCCCCCCCCCTTTCTGGGGCTTCATCACGTGGTTTTCAACAGTTCGTTTGTAAAGGCCTAGGCCTACTCCTCGAAAAAAATTAAGTTTGAATGAACATTATCAAATTACCCTTATTGATTCTTTGACTTTGATAAGTCAATCAATAACAACCCCCTCAAAGGTATTAAAAATAGTGACAAACCATGCACAATTCAGCATATTGTACAATAATTCAGCATTTTGTAACAACTGAAATCATCTGTTGCGTTTTTTAAGGTTTTAACAATACAGTTTTCTCGACTGACTTCATTATAGAGGGCAATAATCAGGAAGTGGGGGAAATGGTTCTAGTATGAACCTTATGATTAATAAGCTTTCGGATATAAATACCTTTAAAGTTATGAAACTCAGTGAACAAAACTGTTGCTTTTCCAAACTGCTTACCTACCCTAATGACATGAATGCAACGTTTCGATCCCAGCAGGTGTATTATTTCAGTTGTTGTGTTAATCACCGGTAGGGGGCGCAACATTGAAAGCTCGGAGGAAGGCACTGATGGGCTAGCCTGAACAATGATCTCTATTATTATTATAGAGATCAATGAGCCAATGACATATCCTCGGAAATGAAGTCATATTCTAGAAAACTGTTTCTGTAAACCTGAAAAATACAACGGTTGATTTTTCTTGTTACAGCCAAAATTGGAACAATGTGTTTACAAGCTGAAAATAGTGCATGGTTTTTCACTATTTGTTCTCCCGACTCAGACAACGGAGTAATAGTCCAGGAAAGATACAAACAAAATTGTGAAAACCTCAAACAAATTGCAACAGTTTTTATTTTACCACAGTGCATTTTGTTAAGGTCCTCAGAATAAAATACAAAAAATCCGCAAAAATCCAATTAGTGGAAATATGCCTAATCTGCATAAATCCAATATGGCCGCCAATTTAGCGATTTTATCGTTGATTCAATCATAAATCTCATACCATGTGAATTTTTTTGGTGCATTAAATGGCTATTGAGATCAATTTCCATGTGGTTGGCATATTATGCAGAGGTGTGTATATGTACAGGGATAAAATGTAATAGAAAAATTGTAATACAATGTGTAATACAATATGTATTACAATAGTGTAATACATTGTTAATAAAAGCACAGTGCTCATGAAAATACCTTGCTTGTATGGTAACAGTTCCGAATGAAGCGTTTGATCATACATGTATGCAACAGGTCTTAAATACAAATACTGATTAGGGATACATTATTGAGCCATGGAGAACTGCTGTATCTGCAATGAATTATTTGATGATGGCAAACCATCTGTCGAGCTGCGAGCTAAGGGAAGCGAGGGAGTTAATCGTGCAAGTAGACAACGAGAGAGCAATGTAACAACACATCCTGGGCAACGTGTTCACCAGCATTGTCGTCGAGATTTCTGTGATCCAAAAAGAATTGCAAAGGAGAAAGCTGCACAGAGCATTAGTGTTGAGAAGTGCTCAAGTCTTCGTTCTCACCAAGAACCTTTTGACTTCAGTAAACACTGCATGTTCTGTGGTCATCCTGCCAAGTATGATGGGAAACGGAAAGGGTTTGATGTTATCCCTGTCAGATCGAAGGACTTTCAGGACTCAATCGCACAGATTTGCAAACATAGAAATGATCCATGGTCTCAGGTTGTATCTGGTAGACTTGCAATTGTTAATGATCTTCATGCAGCTGATGCTGTATATCATCAACAGTGTAGTGTGAATTTCAGAACTGAAAGACAGCTACCACAGGCATATTCTGAAGACGGTGCAAGCACCTCCAAAAAGATTAAAATAGGCAGACCAAAAGAAGAGGTGAGAATGACAGCATTCTTACAAGTCGCAGAATTCCTAGAGGAAAATGATGATGAACAAACAACAGTAGGTGAACTAGTAGCAATAATGCAAGGGTATCTAATAGATACAGAGCATGAGGCCTATAGTGCTGTGTACATGAAAAAGAAACTACTGGAACACTTTGGAGAGAGAATCATTGTAACCGAACTTAATGGAAAACATGGTGTTGTGACATTTCGCAACACAGCCAGTTCTATTCTGTATGAATTCCACAAGCAACCAAAGATTGAGACACCGGAAAACGAGAAAAGGAGAATCATAGAGACTGCTGCCAAACTTATTCAGAGTGATGTCAAGTTCCAGGATATCAGCGGTGATGTATACCCAAGTCCGGCAGAAATGTCTTCTACCACTGCATCACTTGATTTCATCCCTGATTCTCTTCAGAGGCTGTTAAGGGGTATGTTTGTTGGCAAAAATGTAGACATCAAGCTGGCATCCATTGGGCAGGCCATCATGCAGGCAATACGGCCAAGGGTCCTCATTGCTCCTCTCCAAGTTGGTCTTGGAATACTGATGCATCATCATTTTTCATCTCGGTTCCTAATTGACACTTTGCACTCTCTCGGTTTCTCCTGTTCCTATTCCGAAGTGAAAAAGTATGAAAAAAGTGCGGCAGTTTCTCAAGGAACAGAAATTCCTGGTTACATACAGAACCAGTTCATTCAGTATGTTGCCGACAATGTTGACCATAACATTTGTACAATTGATGGATTCGGTACCTTCCATGGAATGGGTATAGTAGCTACGAAGACACCGGGTACAAAGACCTCTAAACCTATACCAAAAGTTACTGTAACTGCCGCAGATATTGCTGCTGTTGGGCGAATCAACATTGAATACTTCAAGGCCTCTCATACAGTACAATCGCTGATGTACCAACCCATGGTGAATTTGGGAACAGAAGACCCAACACTTAACCTCGATGTGCTTTGGAAGACATCATTACTACTTCGTTCCCCAAGGCCCTCATGGTCTGGCATGATGCAGATGGTCAATGAAGGTGAATTTCCAGGACAGTCTTCGGTATCTTTTCTTCCCATGATTGACATGAATCCAAGTGACCCATCCTGTGTATTCTCAACACTGCGATTTGTTTGCAATCATGCTGTACAGTACAATGTTACTCCTGTATTGACTTTCGACCAGCCACTATGGTGGAAGGCACTTACAATCATTCGAAACCAGCTTAGTGGCAGTGACATGAAGCAAATTGTCCTGAGACTTGGGGGACTACACACCGAAATGAGCTTCCTTGGAAGTATTGGGCATTTGATGAGAGGCTCAGGGCTCCAGGAACTTCTAGAATTAATTTATGCAAGCAACTCGGTTGGCCACATGCTTTCTGGAAAGGCAATATCAAGAGCTGTGCGTGGCCATCTCCTTGTTGATGCTGCCCTCAATACCATGCTGGTGGCAGATTTGTACAACGTGCCTCTGCCAACTAATGATGAGGAACAGTCTCTTGAAGTTGATACAACCTGTGGCGAAGCAGAAGTACAAGATAGAGAAAAGAGGCAAGCAACAGATTTGGCAGAAGCTCAAAACCTTTATGATAGTTTGATAACTGACACTGTATCAGTAGATGAAGTGTGCTCATCTAATGTCATCAAAACGATTCTTAGTCGGATGAAGGAAGCAAAAGAGGCCATGACAACACGTACAGCACGTCTCTGGCTACAGTACATGGACATGACAGATATTCTGCGCATGTTTCTTAAAGCTGAGAGAACTGGAAACTGGGAACTGCATCTGCAGGCTGTCCATGATATGCTGCCATACTTTGCTGCTTCTGGACACACGCTTTATGCCAAGTCTGCCTATATATATTTGCAAATGATGCATGATTTGCCAAATACACACCCAGATGTTCACAGAAGGTTCCAAGAAGGGTACCATGTAGTTAGGAGAAGCGATCGCTACTGGGCAGGGTTGTCCACAGATCTCATTATTGAGCAGGTCCTAATGAGGAGTATCAAGACAAGTGGAGGGCTAACCAGGGGAACTGGAATGTCTGAAACTCAGCGTAATGTGTGGCTCCTCTCCTTGCCATCAAGGGCACTAGTAAATGATGCAATGCAAGATCTCACAGGTGTCAAGTACGAGACTAGTGACCAACACAAGGATATCACATATGCTAGACAGATTAGGGATGTGAAAGACACACTTCAGTTGCTACACTATATCAGAGAACGTAGCCCATTCAACTCGGAATCGAGTCTACATAGTATTGCAAATGGGATGACAGCAGAGAGCACAGTTAATGTAGACCAATCCAAAGACATAGGACAAAAGATTTTAGACTCCATGGCTGGAAAGAACGTTGATGACTACACATTTAAGAAAGCAGACCAAGCTGTGACACTTGGCTCAAGATCCTCCATAAAAAAAAAAAATGAGTCTGTACAGGTTGACCCACAACTACTGTTTCAGAGACTAGTGGCTGTAGGCAAGGAACGCATCGATGATCTACCGTCTCTCTTCAGCTATGAGTTGTGCAGTTATCCACCTGCAATGTTTGAGTCATCTTGCCTTCCCCTCCAAGCCAATAAACCAGCCCTTGCCGATGCCATATGGAAGGTTTTTAAGCACGAAGAGTCAGAGCCCATGGGCCAAGTGCACACTGTTTTGGACGGTGGGGCACTTCTGCATCGTCTTCCATGGCCCCGAGCAACTACTTACAACAACATATGCAAGCTTTATATTGATTATGTTACTCAAAGATATGGAAAACCAACCATAGTTTTTGATGGATATCATGATGGTCCTACTACGAAGGACTCCACACATCTTAGAAGAACAGGAACTTGCTCAGGCCTGACGATAAACTTTGCTGGTGACATGGTTATCAAATCAAGGAAAGAGGAATTCCTTGCAAACAACGTCAACAAACAACGTTTTATCCACCTCCTCGGTGACAAACTGCAAATGGCTGGATGTGTCATAGTTCATGCTAGACATGATGCAGATGTCCTGATTGTCAGTAAGGCAGTGGAGTCTGCAAGGTCAATAGGTACTGTTCTAGTTGGAGATGATACCGACCTCCTCGTCCTCCTCATCTTCCATGCTGAACTGAATGCAAACAACATATACTTTGCACCAGAGCCAAAGACAAATTCAAAGAAGAGTAGAAGTTGGAACATCAAACTGTTGAAGGTCACTTTGGGAAGTTCCGTGTGCGATAACATTCTCTTCATACATGCCATCCTTGGTTGTGACACCACATCACGTATATTTGGACTTGGGAAAGGTTTGGCACTTAAGAAGATTATGGGGAATGCAGACTTCTGTGAGCAAGCCAAGGTATTCGGTCAAACAGGATCAGTTTTGAAAGAGGACATAATCAAAGCTGGGGAGATTGCACTGGTTTGTCTCTACAATGGTCAGCCAACAGAGGGTCTAGATCTTTTAAGATACAACAAGTTTTGTTTTAAGGTAACAACAAGCACTTCCCATGTCGAAGCACACACCTTGCCGCCAACCTCAGCAGCAGCAAAGTACCATAGTCTTCGTGTATATTATCAAATATTAGAGTGGAAGGGGTTGGCAAATACCAATATATCTCCAGAAGATTGGGGTTGGCAGGTCGTAGATGGCAAATATCTACCCAAGCAGACAGACCAACCGCCGGCACCATCAGCACTACTTGAGGTCATCAGGTGTAGGTGTACGAAAGAATGTATGAACAGAAAATGCACATGCCGAAAGTACGGCCTGCCTTGTTCAATTGCCTGCACAGAATGCCGTGGCTCCAGTTGTGCCAACTCACCGCCACCAGACCTAGATTTAGATGCTTCTGAAGATGAGGCTGACTCATAAGTTGACATTTAATTCAGGTAAGGAAATAACTTATTCATAATTTACAGAGATTGACAATTTTTATAAAGACCGATTTGCGAACCCTCAAGAAGGATGTCCATCGAAAAATTACTGAAATCATTATGTATTAAAAATGTCAAATAAAAAATGGCGGCCGTTTTTTATTTATGCCAAATAAGCAAGTTTATCAAAGACTTTAGGAATCTTTTTAACCATAGATTTACTCCCTAACCTGAAGTGTGCATTTTAGTTATTTCAATTTTGGAATATGTTATCTAAAACAAGGGTTAATATGACCAAATCAATGAGAAACTTGTTAAAATGGCGGCCATTTTGAAATATGCAAATTATGCATATTTCCACTAATTGGATTTTTGCGGATTTTTGATATTTCATTCTGAGGGCCTTGACAAAATGCACTGTGGTAAAATAAAAACTGTTGCAATTTGTTTGAGGTCAAACCGTAGTTTTCCTGGACTATAAGCCCGAAATTCACAGGTTTGTTATTTCATGTATATGGTTTATCACACAAAAATGTACGCTGTCTGCGACTATTTTGTCAGCTCTACCAATCCTGTAGTATACATTTAACTGTTATATTAATAAATTGTATTTCAGAATAACACTAGGGCCTACACATACAGCCTTGTTCTTCTGACAATTTATTAGTAAATGTCAGTAATTACTGTATTCAAATGTACTAATTAATTATGCATACAAATTAATGTTAAAGTTTATCATAGTTTATTTTGTATTTAAATTTAAATCAAAATTATCTATCATAGTAATCATATTTTAATAAAATGACTTGTATTTTTTGATTGGATGGCATAATTTCATCTGTAACTCAAATTGTGTTGCATTCCACATTTTTTCACAAGTTTATATCTGTAAATTCTACTGTGAAAAAGTGCAAATAAATGCAAGGTTTAACTTATTAACGTTTATTTGCTTGTGTTGTTTGTTGATTAGTGCTTCTTTAAGCACAAATAAAACAAAAACATCACCTTAACAAAAAACAAAAACGATCGGTCTTACTTTTCGCAATGTGAAAAAGAAAAAAGTCAAACTAAAAGTAGGCCTACTCGAAAAATTACAACCACATGCAGAGTCTGAATCGTTATGTACCCGTTCATTTATTTTTACTCCAAAATGCATCCCCAAAACAGGTGGATTCCCACAAGCCAATTACCACCTAAAAATAGAGCTTGGACACTTCGTTTTCCTTTCGTCAAAGATTAAGTGCAAATAAATCCAACTTGATAAATACTTGCCATTGTGAAGATCACACCAATAAGCAGCATGTGAATGAGTACTGTAACCTGACCTAACCTCATTGGTGAGCTGATATTGTTCAGCTATCCATATACATTTTACATTAATTTTTACACAATTCTACTCCCGAGTTAGCCCCATCCATAGAGATAGTGCCAGTCCACTTGGTATTGGACTTAATTTTCACCTTTTTTAAAAGTTAGATGGCCGTAAACGATGGCGTATACAGAGGGGGATGGGAGGCCTCGCCCAGAACCCTTGCCCCTCAACCCTCTCGGACCCCCCCCCCCCCCCCCCCCAAAAAAAGTGGCCTTGAACCGAAGCACAACGGTCAACAAATTGGCAAAGGTTTTCTGAGATGTAAATACGGGTAGGGACGTATTTCGTGCGTAATTGTTCAGGCTAATTTACGTTGTGTGTTTAAACAAGTGTAAATAATGCATTTGGAAAGAAGTCGATTCATTTGTTCTCATCTTTCGCTTTGTTGGAAAGAACAATCTAAAAATGTTTTTTCGGGGTTTGGATGGGGAGGGGGTGGTGATTATTTGGGCCACACCCTTCCCTCTACCCATCTATGGAATAATAATACTCGCTATGCGTCTGCTATCGGCAGCCCTATAGATTCCTATAGACCCTGGAATGCAACTGTTGTGGGCAAATCATTAGCCAGAGTTTGATAATATATTCTTCATTGTCTTAAAGTGTCTCCAACATCCTCTTCTTCTTCGCCATCTTTATGAGAAGGAAACTTCCACACGACTAGCATCACCAGTAGAGCAATGACGGTCACTCCGAGAGCCAGAGCATTAAAGGCGTAGCGGTACCGGTCGCTATCGTACAGCAGACACGCGCCGATCTCCCCATCGCACGGCGACTGCTGCCAAACTTGACACGCGGAGTCAATCGACGATCCAAAGAGAAAACCAGCTACAGATGTCGCTGTGAAAAGGAGGAAAAGGTTTTGGTTTTAAAAGCAAACAGCTACGGAGGTCCATGCATGCCATGGAAATTGTCGAGATAATGAGATAGAATCCAGTAACAGAGGACATGCAACATCATTATCTCTTGCAATACCTTGAACATCCATTACAGATGCACTGTCAAACAAAGGTTAAGGCCTATACCTATAGGTGTGACTGATTTATTTCCAAAGAACTTGCGTTTTCACGTTCTGGCTCCGAAATCGGCAGCCAGTATCAACCATAGTCCATAGAGTGACTTTTATTTCTGCAATCACACAATGCTGTGCACATGTGCTTGCATTTATTGTTGGGGTTGGGGATGGAACTGAGTGACTTTTGTACTGAATCAATTGGAGTTTAATCAAAATAATAATGACGTATAACAATGCGCTCGACCTCCCGCCGCACTGGTCACGTGAGTTGGGGCGCGCCAATTCAAATTCCAATGCAGCTAAACATGACCGCGTATATAAAAAGCGTTGTTACAACAAATCCAGTTGTTCAGGCCGCTGGTTACGCTGCTGAGTGTTTCTCTTCATAATTATGATACTCTTATCAAGTTTCACAAAGAAATAATTTTGTTTTCCTAAATGTAAATGTATATCATCAGTATTCCATTTGCTCCTGTTTTCCATGCCATTTGTTTTTGTCGGACAGGCATGCCAAATGCTGATATTTGCTTCAATTGCCGACTGCCAGGACATTGGTCAAAAGATTGCCCATTCCACTATGACACTGGATCTTCCAAGATCAAACCAAGAGCGAGATCAGCACAGTCTATCTGTTACCACAACTTCCATAACCGAGTCACCCCTTGGCAAGTGCCCATCTCTCAGCGACCGGGTACCCTCAGTTCCGGTATATAGGCCCGCAGGATACGGTTGAAATTATACTGGTCTTATTTACCGATTAAAGACAACAAGTAATCGATTCCTAGCGCCACTGTTCTCTCTTCAGAAGTAGTGACAGATCTGCAATGAAAAATAATTGTATTCACCAATATTTATTAGACAATCAGTTGGTTATAACTTGGAAGATATTCGACAAGGAGCACAACAGTAGCTTTCATAGTATGATGAAAACGGTTTAAAGAGAAATTTCTTTTTCATTCTTCCACCATTATTGTTATTCCCGGCCAGTTGCACCCAAGGTCAGACTATGTAATACTATTATTATGTTCTTCAACCTTCGGTATGGATGTATTCATTTGGAACAGGTAAAACCAAGATGGCCCACCATGATAAAATTCCATCTCCGAAAAAGGGTGATGGTTTGTAACACGAAAATACGGGTGCACCCCACTAAATATAAAAGTCATTTACAAACAACGCTAAATGATAAATTAATATTCAACAATGATTTAAAGGAAAGTTAGAAGTCTCTCACAGTCTCTTTAAATAAAAACACAAATGTGCAGTGATATAAGAAAATCAGTTATCGTTTCATTTTTATGGTGGTAGTCCAGGGTCCCCCTGGAGCTACACAACAAAGAAAAACCACTGCCGGAGTACTAATTTTCGAACAGGAAAGCGGCCATCTTGAGAAATGAGTCACATCGCTTGTGAGCAAAAAGGACCAATTTTCAGGGCCTAGTTTACCCAAACCACATTGTGTCAATAACCCCAAAATAAAATGTGATCTTATTTTAACAATCCCTGAAAGTTGACCCTCAAATCTGCCATTTACAGTAGGCCTAATCGTTGAGGGGCCTACAAAATTAGGAGGCTCGGCGCCTTGATTCAGTAGCTATTTTTACTGGGGTGCACTCCGAACTATTCCCACAACAAACCGGAATTATTTTGTTTTCTCAGCGTGTACCTCATGATAACATTCAATCCAAGCAGGTAAGCAAATCGACCGAATAACAGCACCGCGGTGAGCAACGCCAAATACACTGCGGCTGCAGAGTTGCATGACACCCCATCACAAGCGCCATCTTCAGCGGTGGCTAAAAGTCCGTCCATGTTGGCTCCGTCAGAAGAAACATTAGCGAGTGGCTTCCATGGTAAACAGGAGCAATTGCTGTAACCCTGTGGCAGATATAAACATACAAATCAATAAATTATTGTAGTAGTTGGGGGAGACTCTCTTGACACTTTGACCTTTACCCCGGAGGACCCAGGTGCATGACGTCACGACGAAAAACTTTCTCAATGACCACCATTTTGTTTGTAAATCAGCGGGATCCCTTTCAGTAGGTTTGCCACACATTTCCACCCGTAAACCAGCGACTTTGTGAGCATTATGTATTTTTTGCGTAGATGCCTTATACTTTTGTATCGACGTGGGCTTGTCAAATAATTTAACGTCGCAGTTTTACCTTGAGAATAATTATTTTACGATCTTTTCGTGAATCCATGAAAAGTTTCGGACGTATAATGCACACTATAAAGATGTCCCAAGATGCATTGGTGTGAATGCGATTAGCTCATGTTAGGGGCTCACCCGGATGGGCACACTGGGGTCGACCCAGGGAAGCTAATGGAACTCACTCACTGTGTAGGCCTAACAACATTAATGATGTCTTGTTATGGTTTGTAATTACTAAAATCACAAAGGGCTCAATTCCATACACCTATAGCTGTGAAGGAGAAAATGCATGGTGTTATGAATTATTATAACCAACTCACGTAGTCATCTTTAACTTTACATCCAGCATGACAAGCCGAAAAGTACGTTGTTCCATTGCCATCGCATACAGGTGCGTAGACAGACAATGAGCATCTGCAATCTGAGTTGCAAGCAGAGTCTAACTCGATTTCACTGCAAATAATCACAAAATAAAGGCATTATATTCCAAGTTATATCATCAGGAAATGTTTGTCACACAAGGACACACAAGTCCTGGTTCATTCCCTTGTAACAAGTCGTATTGACTACTGCAACAGTTTGTTATTATGGTGTGCCCCAAACCCAATTAAATCAGCTCCAACGTGTACAGAACACTGCTGCCCGGCTGGTATTTAAATCATCTAAATATTGTCATATTACGCCGGTCCTTTATGCCCTTCACTGGTTGCCGGTCAAATATCGTATTGATTTTAAGGTTCTCTTGTTTGTTTTTAAAGCTTTGTACAATTTATGCCCTCCATATATTTGTGACCTACTTCAGATTAGAGAAAATACACGGTATTCACTCAGATCTTCTAATCACCTGACGTTACAAATATCTAACAGTAAATGTCTGAATACATCAGGTGAAAGGGCTTTTATGATGGCCGGTCCCAAACTCTGGAACCAATTGCCAGGCCACATCAGAAGTATTGATTCCTTAAATGTTTTTAAATGTCAACTGAAAACGCTTCTTTTTTAAGAAAGCTTTTAATGTTTAACATGTACATCCTCCTTGCTACTTTTAAACTTTTTAAAGATATTTGGGGTGTTTTTAATTTCTTGTTTTCTCTTGTATATCCTCTGTATTGTTTATGTAATATTTTGTATTTTTATGCTTGTTCATTGCTCATGTTTCGCTGTATTTTAATATTCTATTGTGTATTGTAATTTTAGTGGTTTCTTTCATTGTCATGCGCCTTTGAACAGGCTTGCCTGGAATTGGCGCATTATAAATTGAATTTTATTATTATTATTATTTTATTATCGTAAATGGCAAACATCATCGGCATTTCTCTGGTTCCGTGCAGGCTTATACTAAATGCAACTTTAGCGTTTTGAACCATGGGATAGTTCTACCTCCATGTTTGAACCAAGGCCTTTAGTTTGTCAAAGACTTGTGTCTCTTTCTGTTTTTTTTTTTTTTTAACTCATCTGCCATTTTGTCGATCTTGGTTTGACCACTTTTGGAAACTGCGGTTTGCAGAGTGACGTTTTTTCCCCCATGTAGCCTTATTTCCGTAATTCGCGGTGCACTAATTCCACAGTAATGCATATTGTCCGTTTGAAAATATTACACTTTCTGCTATTGAGAAGTTCAATAAATGAAAACAGTTTTGTTGAACTATCAATTTATTTCCAACCTATACTACTGAGGGCCCCAAACTTTTAAGAAAATTTTTGTTTATTAAAGGTTTTATAGGATTATAGGATTGCTAAGGATAAAAACATCATTATTTAACTTTAGTCTAAAAGCTTACTGAAGTTCATACTAGAACCATTTTATTTGTTGTCTGTGAAATATTTCTCTATGAAATGAAGTCATATTCGAGAAAACTGTCTGTTCAGAAAACTTTTAAAAAAGGAAATAGCTGGTTTTGGTTGTTACAACCAAAATTAATGACAATAATGTTCACATGCTAAATTAATGTGCATGTCTGGCGGATTAATCCCAAATTTTCGCAGGTTTGTCACTTTTTTGTATTATGCTAATCACACACTAAAACTTGCTGTCTGCAACTATTTTGTCAGCTCTACCAATCCTGTAAAATATCTACGGTGAGTTCACCAAGCTGTTAAGAGTAAATTAAACCTTTCTCCTTGATATGGCGAAAACACTCCAGCAATGTTACTATTGGGACATCCAATGAACATGACGATCAGCACACAGATAGCGGCAATGAGTAATGTGACGCACGAGAGGGAGACTAGGCCCCTGTAGCTGATGTTCAGTCGCTTGACCAGATACCCAGCGAGGAGTGACCCGATGGCGTAGGCTGGAGCGAGGAGGCAACCTACAAGAGAAAATGTCATTGTAACTAAATATAGAGCTTTTATTGTCATATTTACTGACATTTATTTACTGACATTTACTGAGCTTTTATTGTCATATTTACTGATATTTATTTGTTGTTACTGACATTTAAAGCATTTCATAACCAGGCTCCCAAATATCTTTGTGATCTATTAACAAAAAGGGTGAATTCCAGTTATTCCTTACGATCTCAAACTTCTAATCTGCTAAGTCTACCTAGTGGAAAGATGTTAAAAACACTCGGTGACAGAGCATTTGTTGTATCTGCACCCACTTTATGGAACCGATTGCCCCAAAATGTCCGCTCAGCTCCGACTCTTGTAGATTTTAAGCGTAAGTTAAAAACACACTTGTTCCTCAGCGCATATGTATAAATGATTGATTTACAGGGTAATCGATTGATTTATGTTATCGTACTGTGTATGTGTTTATTATTAATTAGTATCTTTTTATTTTTACCAATTCTTTAGTTGTAGTTTAATTACATTGCCTTGTTATGCGCATTTGAACATAATTTCTTTTATGGAATTTGCGCAATATAAATTATTATTATTATTTATTATTATTATTTATATCAACTTATCTTTACCCTTACCATGGCAGCCATTTTATTGTTCTTCTATTCTAAATCATTTGAATGGAACGGTTGGAGAGAAAAATTGTCTGCGAATTTATAAAATGATAGCATTCCCAACTAACACATCAATACGTTAATTGTTACAACATTGCACAACGTTGTGATAATGTTGCAGTTTTGTGAATGGGGTGACAACGTTTTGACTACGTTGCACGAACGAGTCAGATCTTAGATGATTTTAAACCAATGTTGTTCAGGAAGAGTAATCTCTTTAGGAAAGTATTATATATTTTACCGGTAATAAGGTCTGCCATTTGCCTTGTGAAGTCAAACTGCACTTCGAGATACTTCGGAACGTAGAGAGCATACCCGTAGACTAGAAGATTACTCGAGGCTTGTGTCAGACACGTCAGGAAACAGTCGCGGTTCCTTAGCACCGTCCATAACCTCAGCACACTCTCTGTATGGTAATCAAGATGTAGAGTTATACCTCATGTCTCGGTCAGATAAAACCTTTATTGTTAAACCATTTGCAAATAAAAATGTAAAAAGTAATTGTTATGCAAGTTCACCCCAAACAAGCCACTTATTAAGATGAAAATAACTCCGGGGAGCTGAAGGTAGGAATCAATACCATTTTAAAACAGTCTAGGGTGGAGGGGAACATGCACCAGTCAAGGAGTCATTGTTTGGTTTTAGTCAACGTGCTGATTTATGGCCCTTATCTGGATAAACGCTGATTTTTTAGGCAAAGATTATCAAGAAAGATACAACAAAAGTCAGCAGTGCAGTTTCATCTGATACAGTGACATGTCTGTATTTGTTGAGAAAACAGCAACAAACCGTGACGAGATTTTCATCAAGAACATCGAATCCTTCCACGTTCAATAGTGAGGTGACAGCGGGTTACCAACGCAGTATTCAAACGGACCCCGAGGACATTTCCAAAATTCGCCTGCTGGCGATCTTTGGAGACTGTAATGTGTTCGGTATTCATTTCTAATCAACGAGAGCACTTCAGACGAAATAATTGCACAGGGTACTTTACCATCTTTGTCTTTATTCTTAGGGAAGTTGGTCGTTCT
The DNA here is from genome assembly GCA_037783415.1 of Leptasterias polaris. Taxonomy (NCBI): domain Eukaryota; kingdom Metazoa; phylum Echinodermata; class Asteroidea; order Forcipulatida; family Asteriidae; genus Leptasterias; species Leptasterias polaris. The sequence goes on along the minus strand of JAZGTN010000003.1, from coordinate 5,387,345 downwards.
CAAAATCTGGCCCATCACTTCGGAACAGACTCTCTACTGAACTCAGAAATGAAACCTCATTATACACAACTCAAAATTCAGTTTATAAACTACCTTCCCGTAGTTCCTAACTCACTAGTCGGCTGTTTTCGTTCACGCAATCTGCCCTCCACTTTCAGTCACGCCTTTAAGTCTGACACTTACATGGCGCGTTATAAAAAAATTTCACTATTATTATTATAATTGTAACAAGTCATCTTTCAGATAAACCCCACAAATTGTTTTCGAGGTCAATACCCCCCAAAATTACCCTACTTTTAAAGTTTCAATCAGACTGATACCTTTGAACCCTTCGTGGCGCAAAGTTGCAACATCAGAATCATCTCTCACCACCTCTTTATTCCCGTTTAAGAGTTCGAAGTTTACTGGGCCCCTTTTGCGGTACGGTCTGAGGTCTCTTGGGAACCCAAGAAAGAATACAGCTGGGAGGAGGTAGAGAGCCGCGGAGATGATAAACACGAGCCACCAAGCCCCTATCCAGGAGGAATCATCTGGGGTGATAGCGAGGTCCAGGTCGTTCCTGTAGAAGTCAACCCAAACACCCAAAATGGCGGCCGTAACCAGGATGCCCACTACGGGGGAAATACCGTTTATCCCACCGAGTAAACCTGTTGTTGAGAAAAGTGTCAAGTGATATAATATTGGTGAATCAATATTGAAACATTCCTTAAAACTCCACGCAAACTGGATGGAGGAATCATCTGCACACGGGGCTGAGAAAACTCTGTGGTGTTATTTCTGTAAACCCATATCCAAAATGGTTGCGGGAACCAGGATGCCCATTATGATACCATTCCAAAGGAAACCTTTTGTTGGGAAGCCAAGATCTAAGTTTCCAAATAATAGTAGAACTGGTGTTAATAGAAAACTTGTGTTATTTATGTATTAACACCCATATCCAAAAAGGTTGCGGGAACCAGGATGCCTATAATGGTGCTATTCCAAGGGAAACATTTTGTTGGGAAACCAATATCTAAGTTCCCAAATAATAGTTCTAATTAAAGGACTCGTCACACATGGCAATTTTGACAGGCAACTTGGAGGCAACCAACTGCACTTCATGCAAAAGAAGCCCTTCAGTACTACAACATCAACGGTATATTATTTTACTGTACGCAAGACATTGATGTGGAAGATAAAGGGACACGTTGCCTTGGATCGGGCGAGTTGGTCCATGAAAAGCGTTTGTAACCGTTTGTTATGAAATGCATATGGTTAGAATGATGCTTTAAAAGTAGAATACAATGATCCACACAAGTATGCCTCGAAATTGCGTGGTTTTCCTTTTACTTTACGAACTAACACGGCCTGCCATTTTGTAGAGCCAAATTTTTGACTCCACAAAATGGCGGACATGTTAGTTCGTAAAGTAAAAGGAAAACCACGCAATTTCGAGGCATACTTGTGTGGATCATTGTATTCTACTTTTAAAACACCTTTCTAACCATATGCATTTTATAACAAACGGTTAAAAACGCTTTTCATAGACCAACTCACCCGAACCAAGGCAAAGTGTCCCTTTAATGGTTTTCTTCTTGGAGATTTCTTTGAAATTACCAGTAAAATGCGCTGTGTGACATGGCCTTACGATCTGAGTTTGCACGCAGTGTCGATACTTGACACAACTTTACAGAAGAAGCTTGGGCTATGGACTCAACACGGGAACAAGACAAAAACATTAATACTATACCTGAGTAAAATGCAGTATCAGCGGGAGATGTGCAGTCAGAGATGAACGAATAAACGTTGGGGTACATTATCAAGAGACTTATTCCCTGGAGTACTGCGGAGCATATGATGATATAGAAGGTTACCTTATTGGCTGACACAGAATAATTCCCATCATCCTTCTCCACGCAGACATCTTGCGATTGTGTCGAGCACAACACGCCGACTTCTTGAAACACTGAGTCACCGGTGCCGTTAGACACTTGTTGGTAACCGCTGGGTACGTACGGTACCTGGAAAAACTGAGGGAGTGTTTGTATCACAGCGCACAAAGCTACCACGAGGGATAATATACCTAGGGTACGGGGACGGTGGCTTCCGGGCTTACTTCCGACCAAGACAAGAACGAAGACCCCGATTATTCCTCCCAAGCTGAAGCAGCTCTGAATTGCGCCCATCTGCCGGAATGTGAACTGGTAACGGTGCTCTATGGTCGTGACCGTGCCCTGGATGGCGCCGACTATGAATCCATCGGCGAAGAAGAACACCGATGCTACGCAGAGGAAGACTACCGGCCGTGCAAAGCGTTGAAAGCACGGGGGCTTGAACGACAGGTAACCGCACCCTCGGAAGTCCCCGTCTCCCTCTGGAACTACCGGAGTCGGACTTTCATCAAGTTTTTCAGTTTCCGTTTCGTGACCTTGCATGTTTGGAACACTGATGCTAGTTCATATCCCAGGAATCTGATGCTGCTTTTATGATTAGGGAAGAAGAACGGGCCAGAATGCTGTGCTGTATCTCTTTAAATCCGACGAGTTTAACATTGTACTTGCAGTTCAGTCTCACGTTCAGAAAACATATTAAAGTCGATCCAAAGGGTAACAGAATCTATGGTATCGCAGCAAGAATCAAACAATTATTAAGTTTGTACCTTGCACTTGCAGTCCTCTGAAAAAAAACTGGTGCGGTTTGTATTGTGTGTAGCCCTATACCACATTCAAAATAATTCCCAAACAAAATACTCAACACAAAGACATTTATTTCACGCTTGGGTTTGAATACCCGTGGTGTTTATCCGTTCTACTTTTGCGCGGCCTTTAATACCTTGAACTTGGAGGTTAGTCAGGTTTTATCTTTAGGCGCCGCAGTTTTTTGGTGGGTTTTTTTTAACATTGGAGACTGTATATCAAATTTCAAAGGACTGCATGCTTGACCCCGCAATAAAAGCTTTTACGTATACAGTGATATGTGCATGTCATCCCTGCAACGAGCGTGTGGCGTCATACTTTATCACTCAGCGGCAGCCCTACTAAATTTTCATGCAGTCTGGGAAATCGTATTACACCCGGGGTAGGAAATTGTTTCACATCATTATCAAGCATACCCCTCAGATGGGCTAGAGGTGTTTATTCCCTGTAAAAAGTGGTATCCCCTCAATCTGTTTTTATGAATGGGTTGATGACCAGCAGGATTACAGTGAAGCCCCGCCTTCCAGCTCACAAACCCATGACCTAAAATACACACAGACCCTGACAAGTGGACGTTACCCTGATAAACAACCTACAACTGTTAGTCTCACAAAGAGCTCCAACTGCCCTGGATAAGGATGATTGATGATTGTTATCAAACATGGCATATGTACCCCTTGAGGATTTGCCAAGATTTATGTGTACAAACCAATGGCAGCTCTCCTGACCACTGGAGTTGTAATTGGATTTTCAATTTGAATGAACTCACCAGGTGCAAATAACTACTGCAATCTCTTTTTGCATGTGGTATAAGCATAGAGCAAGGAACACCCAAAAGAATGATTTTTTTGAAAATTCATGGGCGGAATTATTTTTAAAAATGCAAAAACCTACACGACGAATTAGTAGACCAATCTCTAAGTAGGGAAGGGGGGCATTTTTCATGTCGACGTGTTATGTCATCGTGATTACAAAGGTTATTTTTGAGCATGCCGAAAACAAGGGGGAAATGGTTCTAGTACGAACCTTATGATTAATAAGCTTTCGGAATTACCTTTAAAGTTATGAAACCCAGTGAACAAAACTGTTGCTTTTCCAAACTGCTTACCTATAAATAATTATACCAAATGACACGAATGCAACATTTCGATCCCAACAGGTGTTTAAGTTTTTGTGTTAATCACCGGTAGGGGGCGCAACATCGAAAGCTCGGACAGGAGGGATGGGTTAGCCCAAAGCTCCATGGTTAGCTTGAACATTGATCTCTAATACGAGATCAATGAGCCCGAACTTCAGTCTGACGTCACACTTTGAGGTTCGTGAATAACAAGGATAAAGACAGGGGATCAGTCTAGGACTGGGCAAGTCCCACATCTGAATCCAGATGTTCGTGTGATACAGATGAGATATCCCATCTCCAGCAGGTACTCGTGTTGGGATATTGGCGACACGTAAAGAAAACGAACGTCGCCAATCAAGACTATAGTGTACATATTCAAGCTGTGTTATAAGAATGGCTCTACTGGTACCTGTAGTGGGGCGAACTGTGTACAAACTTCTTCTGATAGCGCCCCGCTTTTGAATCATCCTCCTTTAGACCACGTTAATTTCCCATAATGCAGGACATCATCTCCAGGGGCCGGATTCCCCTTTGACAGGGGCACCATATACTTTCTATTTCTGACCTGCAAACTAACGCGGCCAAGCCCAGGCCGCTTTCTTCAGTACAAAATAAAGTGACTACATGACCCTCATCGTATCAGAATCCAACTTCATTGAGAAATATTTTGAATGGAGTGAATTCAGGCCATTATGTAATTTTGCTGTGTTTTCACGCCATTATAGGAGCCTATATCTTTCCTTGTATTTTTTATATCTGTCTGTTTGTTCTAATGTCTTTCTTTTTTACGGGGATTGCTCTTTTAGATAGTGATTAAGTTCGCTTTTGGGTAATCCCTAGGCTGCAGTTTTGTATTTGTACATAAAGGGCCTATCCCTCTGTTTTTCGTAATTCTTGATCTAACTGTTTTTTATCAGTCTTCTGTTTATTGTATTGTTTTGTTTTTTAAAAGCCTGAATGAATAAATGAATAAAATACAATATAGGCCTAACGGTGTCATCCAAACAGTGCTTTCGGCATGCTCAAAAATAACCTTTGTAATCACGATGACATAACACGTCGACATGAAAAATGTCCCCCTTATACATGTAAAATGACACGCACACGTAAACATACGTATATGCTTTTATTGCGGGGTCATGGTTTTAAAAAAAACACCTGCAGTGCCTGATGAAAATAAAACTTGACCAACCTCCCATGTAAGGCCTCACAAAAGTAGAACGGATAGACACCACCTGTATTCAACTCATGCCAGCGTGAAATAAATGTCTTTGTGTTGAGGATTCTGTTTCGGTAACATTTTGAATGTGCTTGGAATAGCACCATTATAGGCATCCTGGTTCCCGCAACCTTTTTGGATATGGGTGTTAATACATAAATAACACCAGTTTTCTATTACCCCAAATTATGTGCAGACGATTCATCCATCCAGATTGCGTGGAGTTTGAAGGAATGTTTCAATATTGATTCACCAATATTATATCACTTGACACTTTTCTCAACAACAGGTTTACTCGGTGGGATAAGCGGTATTTCCCCCGTAGTGGGCATCCTGGTTACGGCCGCCATTTTGGGTGTTTGGGTTGACTTCTACAGGACCTCGCTATCACCCCAGATGATTCCTCCTGGATAGGGGCTTGGTGGCTCGTGTTTATCATCTCCGCGGCTCTCTACCTCCTCCCATCCAGCTGTATTCTTTCTTTCTTGGGTTCCCAAGGGACCTCAGACCGTACCGCAAAAGGGGCCCGGTAAACTTCTAACTCTTAAACGGGAATAAAGAGGTGGTGAGAGACGATTCTGATGTTGCAACTTTGCGCCACGAAGGGTTCAAAGGTATGAGTCTGATTGAAACTTTAAAAGTAGGGTAATTTTGGGGGGTATTGACCCCAAAAATAAATTGTAGAGGTTTATCCGAAAGATGAATTGTTTATAGTGAACAATTTTATAACGCGCGCTATGTAATGTCAGACTTGACAATCCTGGCGCGACTGAAAGTGGGGGGCAGATTGCGTGAACAAAAACAGCCGACTAGTGAGTTAGGAACTACGGGAAGGTAGTTTATAAACTGAATTTTGAGTTGTGTATAATGAGGTTTCATTTCTGAGTTCAGTAAAGAGTCTGTTCCAAAGTGATGGGCCAAATTTTGAGAACGATCAACTTCCCTAAGAATAAAGACAAAGATGGTAAAGTCGTATACCCTGTGCAATTATTTCGTCTGAAGTGCTCTCGTTGATTAGAAATAAATACCGAACAAATTACAGTCTCCAAAGATCGCCAGCAGGCGAATTTTGGAGATGTCCTCGGGGTCCGTTTGAATACTTCGTTGGTAACCCGCTGTCACCTCACTAAACGTGGAAGGATTCGATGTTCTTGATGAAAATCTCGTCACGGTTTGTTGCTGTTTTTAATACAGACATGTCACTGTATCAGATGAAACTGCACTGCTGACTTTTGTTGTATCTTTCTTGATAATCTTTTCCTATAAATCAGTATTTATCCAGATAGGCCTAGGTCCATAATTTTATCAGTATTATATTCTAAAACCGAACGATGACACTACTGGGTCCAATGACTCCTTGGCCTGGTTCAATTTTCCCTCCACTATGCATTGGTTTGTACACGGCGCTCTGCGGGCAAAACTCGGTTTTTCATTTTCACAAAGTGACCTATCTGTTTAGATATTATTTACTAATTAAAATAGTTGCAGGGATTAAATGAAATTGACAGTTCTGTATTAATAAAGTAGTCGGCTTTATTTTTGTCTTTAAATAATTATATACAAATAGTTAGTAGACCCCGAAACAGCAGTTTGAAAAATAGTGCAACTTCAATCGTGATTTTCTCCAAACACGTTTTTTTATACTGTGTACGAGTCGGGTCAGTTCGTGGTACGAGCGACGAATTGTTTTCCCCAGGCTTGTCCAGAGGAAATTACAAAACAAAATTTGGGAAGGATCATAAACCCTTGGGCCTCCTAAACAAAACAAATCTAAACTAAACTAGAATATTTACCCACTAATGACAGGTGTCTTTCTTTGCATATTGCCCAGGACTTTCTCATATCCGACACCCGAATGAGCCTTCATCCTGCCCATAATGCTAATACACATATTTTCCCCAAAATGATACCTATATGGACCACTGCATATTCTGACCATGGGATGGCCATTTACCCATACGAAACCCATAATATGGGACCCTTCATATTTTGTCCATTTATGGGATTGTTTAATATTTCCAATTTAATACCCATATGGGCTAACCAAAAACGTGATGGTAAAAACAAAGATACTACGTTGTGATAAAACTAAACTGAATGTTAATTACGATGTGTTGGTCAAAACTTATACACCATTTTTGTATGTACGTTATAATCAAACTTAAATACAATTTGTTACAACGTGATTTGTAAAAACAAAGATACTACTAGGTTGTGATAAAACTAAAATTGGCATACAATGTTTAAAAAAATTGTTTCGCAACGTACGTTGTAGTTGCTGTCACAACTTGAATAATACATTTTTAACAACACCAAACTACAATGTGATGTCAACGTGATCACCTCAGCTTAAAACCTTCAAACGATCGAGGCGCCTGTTTCGACCTAACGTATTTTTGGATGACTGTCAGTCGTGACTGGCACACGTAATAAATCACTTAAGAGGACTTGCAAGGGCTTATCTCCCATTTTCTTAACACAGAAATGACGGCAAGACATCAAAGGACTCCCAGCTAGTTGGGGAACAGATGTTTTCAATCAACTCAATGGGTCCAGGACTTTTGGCGACCATGCGCGTGACCTCGGTGTCATTGATATTAACCAGGCGGCCATTGCTTTGTGTACAAACCAAAGCACAGGCGCAATGGGAGGATTTCTTTTCCTCAGCCCCTCTTACCCAAGTCACCGACCCCTGTTGATTGACATTCCTTTCAGACTGTGTCTAATGGTATTGCTGAGGATATCATGGACTATCGCATGCCTGGGATTTACCACGTGGGTGCTGTTATGTTTTTCTTGACTTGTGACACGGCCTTTGACCGCCAAACATATCACGTTTTAATGTCGGCAAATTACACGTGACAACGTGACTGCCACAATGCTTCTTATTTCATTGACTTCCATCAATCGATCCCATTATTCCATGGAGGTAGAAATATTGTTACCTCCGTTCTCATCCCATCCAGCAAACGAAACAAGAAGTTTATATGCCTTCCAACTGATCACCTTTCCTATACCTCCCATCTACCTTTCTCATCAAATGCTTGATGATGATATTTTGAGACCTTTACTTTTGAAGTTAGTTGCGGCTTAATTTGTTTTCAGTTTCAGGAATTTAGAAACTAAGGTGGAGACTAAGTGCTCATGAAAAAAAGAGTTTAAGCAAGATGACCCAGATGGATACATCTGAGGCCCATCTGGGGAAAACAACCTGGGTAAAACCTGGGTTATCCCATAATAGAGCATTACCTGGGGTTCATTTGGGTATGTGGGCCAAAATGAGGGCTCCATGTGGGTTGGCGTTATGGGGCCATATGGGACAGCCCAGCCATAATAAACCACATTAGTCAGTTATAATTTTCAGAGGTAAATTTCACTAAATTAATATAATAATTATCAATGAAAACGCACTACTTCAATGCCCTTTCCAACAAATTTGCATATTGCCAATGTGGGCTTGCCCATACTGGGTCTTTGCATATTCTACCCCCAAAGCAATTGCTTTGTTCGTTCCCATATAGAATAACCAAATGAACCTTTTCATATTATCTACCTTCAATGAATTGCTTGGGTATTTCCTATTCCATTTTGGGCCTTTCCATAATTGTTTCACACAGGCTTGTCCAGAGGAAATTACAAAACCCATGGGAAGGATCATAAACCATTGGGCCTCCCTATAGCAAATCTAAACTAAACTAGAATATTTACCCCATAACGGCTGGGGTCTCCCATGGCTGAGGTCTTTCTTTTCATATCTTTGCCCAGGTCTTTCCCATACGACACCCGAATGAACATTCCTGCCCGTATGTGATTGCCCACGTTTTACCAATAACCATAATGGTCTTTTGCATAATCAAAATGCCCACATTTTTCCAACATAAGTCCCATAAAATGGGCCTGCTTCCCGGGGGGCCCTCCTATGCATGCCAAGTGAGGTTAGTGAAGGATCAATGTTACTGTTAGGGCGATTTGTGGTGCTGATGTACGACCGAACCAGTGATAGCATGGAAGTGAATGATGCCAGGTGCAGGAAACCGCTCATCACACAGTCTAGAACTCTATAGAGAACATTCCTCTAACCCAGGTAGCACTCAAGCAGCATATCAAGCGCACTTGCTTCCAGGTCAACTGTTGGAACCATGCATTGCCCAAGGATCTAGAGATGCCAGAGGCATCTGAATTGGGCTGGACAAAAGAAATAACTGGGTGGCAGCATCTTTAGATGAGCCGAATTCAGGTCGTATGAAATAGCTTTTCTGGTCTTCGGGGTAATCATAGGTGGTGGTAATTTTAAACATGGGAATATTCCAAAAGTGTCAAAATGAAGACGCAGTTTTAATTTTTTTAACTTTCTGTCATAATTTTACCTTGACCTTGACCTAAATACATATCCTTGACTTTTGGTGATCGAAAAAGTATTACCAAATGAATTGGCATCCCCAAACATTTTTTACACTATTTGGTTCCAAAGTTAGGCGTGTTTTTACATTAAAAACGGTGGACTAGCGGCCATTTTGGATTTGACCTCTCAGGGTCCTCGGAGGTCAAATCTGACTTCCCTCCACATCTGAAAATAAATATTTTGGTTAAAACTAACTGCTTGAAGTTTCATGCTTTTCTCAAAAAGTGCACATTCAATTTTTTTACTTATCCCTGCACTACATTGTGTGTAAATGTCTTTTGAGTCTTTTGGTCGTTGTGTGCATTACGTCCGAAACTGTTCGTGGATTCACGAAAAAAATCGTAAAATAACTAAGGTAAAACTGCAAAGTTAAATTATTTTACAAGCCCCGTACACGTTGATACAAAAGTAGGCATCTATGCATAAAAAATACTTAATGCTCACAAGGTCGCTGGTTTAAGGGTGAAAATGTGTGTTGAACTTACTGAAAGTGTCCCGCTGAATTAAAAACAAAATGGTGGCCATTGAGAAAGTTTTTCGTCGTGACGTCATGCACCTGGGTCCTCCGGGGTAAAGGTCAAAGTGTACAAGAGAGTCTCTCCCAACTACTACAATAATTTATTGATTTGTATATTTATATCTGCCACAGGGTTACTGCAATTGCTCCTGTTTACCAATGAAGCCACTCACTAATGTTTCTTCTGACGGAGCCAACATGGACGGACTTTTAGCCACCGCTGAAGAAGGCGCTTGTGATGGGGTGTCATGCGGCTCTGCAGCCGCAGTGTATTTGGCGTTGCTTACTGCGGTGCTGTTATATGGTCGATTTGCTTTATATACCTGCTTGGTTTGAATGTTATCATGAGGTAAACGCTGAAAAAAATCATTCCGGGAATAGTTCGGGGTGCACCCCAGTGAATATAGCGACTGAATCAAGGCGCCGAGCCTCCTAATTTTGTAGGCCCCTCAACGATTTCTGTTAATGGCAATTTGAGGGTCAACTTTCAGGGATTGTTAAAATAGGATCACATTTTATTTGTGGGTTATTGACACATTGTGGGGTGGGGTGGTAAGCTAGGCCCTGAAAACTGGTCCTATTTTGCTCACAAGCGATGTGACTCATCTCTCAAGATGGCCGCTTTCCTGTTCGAAAATTAGTACTCCGGCAGTGGTTTTTCTTTGTTGCGTAGCTCCGGGGAGACCCTGGACTACCCCCGTAAAAATGAAACGATAACTGATTTTCTTTTTTTGTCACACTGCACATTATTTGTGTTTTTATTTCAAGAGACTGAGAGACTTCTAACTATCTTTTAAATTATTTTTGAATATTTATCATTTAGCGTTGGTTGTAAATGACTTTTATATTTAGTGGGGTGCACCCGTATTTTCGTGTTACAAACCATCACCCTTTTTCGGAGATGGAATTTTATCATGGTGGGCCATCTTGGTTTTACCTGTTCCAAATGAATACATCCATACCGAAGGTTGAAGAACATAATAATAGTATTACATAGTCTGACCTTGGGTGCAACTGGCCGGGAATAACAATAATGGTGGAAGAATGAAAAAGAAATTTCTCTTTTAACCGTTTTCATCATACTATGAAAACTACTTTTGCTGTGCTCCTTGTCGATTATCTTCTATGTTATAAACAACTAATAATTGTCTAATAAATATTGGTGAATACAATTATTTTTCATTGCAGATCTGTCACTACTTCTGAAGAGAGAACAGTGGCTCTAGGAATCGATTACTTGTTGTCTTTAATCGGTAAATAAGACCAGTATAATTTCAACCGTATCCGATCTCTTCGGGTCATGAGCAATGGATGAATTATAATCTAATCGAATCATTTTGGGCTTTTTGAGTATATTGTGCTATCACAAATTCGTTGCGTGTGTTTTTATGTATTTCTTAATAACTGTTTGATATCTGTTTATGTAAATTATTACTAGTGCTCTTTTAGATTTTAATGACTGTTTTTTGTAAACTGTACATTTCGACTTTTAGCCGCTGTATTGCTGTATTTTAATAAACCATAATAATAATAATAATAATATCCTGTGGGCCGCGCATAATACCGGAACTTTTGTTCCTAATGCATTGATTGTACATTGTTTCAGTACAAACGTCACTCAGTTCCAACCCCAACCCCAACGATAAATCCAAACACATGTGCACATGCTTGTGTGATTGCAGAAATACAAGTCACACTATGGACTCTAGTTGATACTGGCTGCCGATTTCGGAGCCATAAAACGTGAAAACGCAATTTCTCTGGAAATAAATCAGTCACACCTAGGTAGGCCTTAACCTTTGTTTGACAGTGCATCTGTAATGGATGTTCAAGGTATTGCAAGAGATAATGATGTTGCATGTCCTCTGTTGTTGGATTCTATCTCATTATCTCAACAATTTCCATGGCATGCATGGACCTCCGTAGCTGTTTGCTTTTAAAACCAAGACTTTTTCCTCCTTTTCACAGCGACATCTGTAGCTGGTTTTCTCTTTGGATCGTCGATTGACTCCGCGTGTCAAGTTTGGCAGCAGTCGCCGTGCGATGGGGAGATCGGCGCGTGTCTGCTGTACGATAACGACCGGTACCGCTACGCCTTTAATGCTCTGGCTCTTGGAGTGACCGTCATTGCTCTACTGGTGATGCTAGTCGTGTGGAAGTTTCCTTCTCATAAAGATGGCGAAGAAGAAGAGGATGTTGGAGACAAACCTGAAGACAATGAAGAAGATGCTGGTACCATGTGTTAAAGGAACTGACGATTCGGAAGCAACCGTTTGGAGAATAGTATCAAAAATATTCGGCCTCTCTTTTGGGGGGTAAAGCTGAAATCCCGAAGTCAGTGACATCGCAAAATTCAATTAAAATGTACCAGTTTAATGAGAGTGAGCGAGATAGAGGGGGGGGGGGAGGGGGGTAGTAAACGCACATTTGTAGTTTTTGTTGGTATTTATCTCTATTTTGTAGGAAGCAGGAATTTCTGATAGCAGAAAAATGAACATTTTGAAAAGGGACTTTATTTGAACACTAATTCTGTTTTTACTCTACCCGATTTTGGGGGAAAATGGGTGGTCCACTTTTTGGTCCTCCATATTATAAGGAAGATCAACTAAATTTTACAAAGTGGTACAACTCAATATTATCAAACTCTGGCTAATGATTGGCTCACAACAGTTGCAATCCAGAGTCTGTAAGAATAGATAGGGCTGCCGATAGCAGACGCATATCGAGTATTATTATTCCACCAATAGATGGGTGGAAGGAAGGGTGTGGCCCAAAGAATCACCACCCCCTCCCCCCTCCAAAGCAAAAAACTTATTTTTAGATTGTTCTTTCCAACAAAGCGAAAGATGAGAACAAATGAATCGACTTCTTTCCGAATTCATTATTTACACTTGTATAAACACACAACGTAAATTAGCCTGAACAACACACACGGGTGTATACGTCATGAAAGTTCACAACTTATGAAAATATATAGACCATGTTACCTTTGTTTACAGAAAAGGTGACCTTGTACATTCTAATGCATTTCCTGACTGGCAATATACTACATACACTGGCCATTATGGGAACAATTAAGTTTTGTGTCATAATTTTCACATGAATTCAAGAGTTACAAAAGCAACAGCTGTACAGCTTTTGAGATGTCCCCTCTTTCTTCATATCAAAAGTTGAGAAAAAATCAGACAGTGCAATCTCCATAAAACATACGATTTATTGTATTCTTCCATTGAGCTGTGTACAAACTGTGCCTGCAGGAAGTCCAGGCTCTGTGGCTCTTTTGTAAACATGTGATGTCACAGGTCACATGGTATATATATAAAGCTACACAATAACAGCTCGCCAATGAGGTTAGGCCTGGTTACAGTACTTATTCACATGCTGCTTAGTGGTGTGATCTTCACAATGGCAAGTATTTTACAATTGTCAAGTTGGATTTCTTTGCATTTAAAGGTATTATACAAAATAATCACAGACAGTGTTCATGTTTTGTGTAATCAACCACATACATGAAATAACAAACCTGTGAAAATTTGAGCTCAATTGGTCATCGAGGTCACGAGAAAATAGTGAAAAGAGACCTTATGTGTTTTCTGTTTTTCAAACATCGAGTTTATTATCGCGCGCGGTAAAAACTATTGTTTTACTCATTTCTCAGAAACGATAGCATTTTAGGCAGAAATATTTTAAGGAACCCTTTCTACCATTACTTACTTTAAATCATGTAAGTTATGTGTGAATCTGTGAACTATTGTGTTTTTCGATCTTACCAATAGTGTACAGGGCCTTTAATCTTTGATGAAAGGAAAACTAAGTGTCCAAGCTCTATTTTAAAGTGGTAATTGGCTTGTCGGAATCCACCTGTTTTGGGGATGCATTTTGGACAGTAACAATAAATAAACGAGTACATAACGATTCAGACTCTGCATGTAGTTGTAATTTTTCTAGTACTTTTAGCTTTGACTTTTTTCTTTTTCAAATTGCTAAAAGTAAGACCGATCGTTTTTGGTTTTTGTTGAGGTGTTGTTTTTGTTTCATTTTTGCGAAGAGAAGCACTAATCAACAAACAACACAAGCAAATAAACGTTAATAAGTTAAACCTTGCATTTATTTGCACTTTTTCACAGTAGAATTTACAGATATAAACTTGTGAACAAATGTGGAATGCAACACAATTTGAGTTACAGATGAAATTATGCCATCCAATCAAAAAATATGTCATTTCATTAAAATATAATTACTACTCTGATAGATAATTTTGATTTAAATTTAAATACAAAATAAGCTATGAGAAACTTAAACAAGTTCATGCATAATTAGTTAGTACATTTGAATACAGTAATTACCGACATTTATTAATACATTTTCAGAAGAACAAGGCTGTGTAAAAAAAAACCTGTATGGCTCAGCACACAATGTTCAGTTATTCTGAAATACAATTTATTAATATTACAGTTAAAGGTATTATACAGTATTGGTAAAGCTGACAAAATAGTCACAAACAGTGTTCATTTTGTGTGTGATAAACCATATACATGAAATAACAAACCTGTGAAATTTTGGGCTTACTCCATTGTGTGAGTCAGGAGAACAAATAGTGAAAAACCATGCACAATTTTCAGCTTGTAAACACATTGTTCCAATTTTGGCTGTAACAAGAAAAATCAACCGTTGTATTTTCTAGGTTTACAGAAACAGTTTTCTACTATAAGACTTCATTTCCGAGGAAAATATGTCACAGAAAAAAAAAATGGTTCTTGTATGAACTTCATAATCAGTAAGCTTTCAGAAAATAATTAAACAACTATGTCCTTTAATCTCACCAATCCTGTATAATACCTTCAGTACGGCATACAATGGCACATCTTGATAAATTTTTGAAGACCAACTGAACCACACGTAATAATGGTAATACGTAATTTCATGAAAAACTGTGGTTCATTCATGGGAGATTTGCAAAAGTTCCACGGAAGAACCCTTATACCTTGACCTGGAAAATGACAGCTGTTGTTATTGTTTTAACGTAAAATATTTTGCAGGCAGAGTATAAAAGATGATAAGTTATGATAACATGACAGTGTTGTAGTCGAGACTAGGGGCCGATTTCACTAACGCGTTTTGATCATCGCAAACGCCGAAACCGATCGCTAAATCCAAAAACCATCGCAACTTAGCGATGGATTTTGAATAACGATTTCACTAAATCTTTGCGACGAACTTACTCATCGCAAAACAATTATTAGCGATGAGCAACTTGCGATGACTCGTTAGTGTCCGCAAAGTATAAGTTCATCGCAAATTTATGATAAATTGCGCCGTTTTGTGCCTAGATGTTATTATTGGTGTACGTCTTGACGGTAGTTTGTCCGTGAATTAAAGAGTAAAATTACGTTATTTTCATTCCCAGTCTTTTACTGGGAGACTCGGGAAACCCTTAATCTCTTAACGAGAGAGCTTAAAATCGGTAAAAAGGAGATCTCCATCTATTGGGTTGAATTATTTTAGCCAGCATTTTGGCCTAAAATTAATGTAGGCCTATTGATATTGCATCAAGAATTCAGCCTTTCCAATTTAATATCATGTACCAATTTTCGGTGACAACACTTTTGACGTTATCTATACATGATTTAACCAGTTTTGTAAAATTTTCATAAATCTCTACGTTACATTATTATTATTTACAAAATGTTATAAAATTAATTATATTAATAGGCCTACAAATGAAACAAGTTGAATATGATTTCATGTGAACCTTTTTAAACGAATGCTTAAACATTAATATAGTCCACCTGTTGTTATTTTTGATGCATCAGCATGAAAATTATTTACATTTAAACTGCAATTTATGCATTTCGTTTTTAATCGAACCGCGGCAACAACATTTTGACATTAAGACGTCCACCATGCGAGGACCGACGATTTTTCGGCGGGCTATGTCAAAGGTCACTACATTTAGCCTCGTACAAAACATTTATTTTCCTTTTAATATCATCGCAACTGCGATGACTTTAGTGAAACGCAAAATCATCGGCGTCGCAAGTGCGATGGATTTGCGGTTTGCGATCTCATCGCAAGTGCGATAGCGATGATCGCAAATGGGGACTTTAGTGAAATGGGGCCCTGGAAGTCCAAATCGAGATCTGCCCATATGAGACCAAGACCAAGACCAAGATCAGCCCTTCCGAGACTGATACTTTTGCAGGCCAAGACCGAAAAACAAATGTCTTGAGATGGTCTCTACACCGAGACCAGGTCTCGAGACCTAGAACACTGTAACATGAGCATTTTCCAAGGTTCCAGAAGTCAATTTGACAACTCCAGAATCTAAGCCATTCAAGGAAGGACATGGCACTTTGTTATTTTACAAGGACTCGTGGAAAATTAGTAATCCAGGCAAAAAGTCAAGGAATCTTGCAAAATGTTTGTCTACCTAGCATTTCCCCTTTTTCAAATCAGAGGGTTTTACTTCATCTACTTGGCCACTCCCTTCCTCTCTGGATGCTTGGCAAAATATTCATCACTTTTGTCAGCCTTGATTCCCTGTAAAGACAAAGAGGAAAAACTATGACAATAATAATAATAATATTGGAGTCTTATATAGACCATGTGACCTGTGACATCACATGTTTACAAAAGAACCACAGAGCCTGGACTTCCTGCAGGCACAGTTTGTACACAGCTCAATGGAAGAAAACAACAAATCTTATGTTTTATGGTGATTGCACTGTCTGATTTTTTTCAACTTTTGATATGAAGAAAGGGGGGACATCTCAAAAGGTGTACAGCTGTTGCTTTTGTAAATTTTGAATTTATGTGAAAATTATGACACAAAATGTAAATTTTCCCATATAGCCTGTGTAGTATCTTGCCCGGCAGGAAACGCTTAAGAATGTGCAAGGTCACCACTCTGTAAACAAAGGTAACATGGTCTATAGCGCACGTATTCACAATTAATAAGGTGCTAGAGGCGCTTAAACAACGAGAAACACTTTCTAAGACAGGTTTTGAAGTTAATGAATTCTAAGACCCATTTATGTAGCACCTTATCAAGGTTTACAAGGTTCTGCGGAACACAGAACGAAGCAATAATGGTCAAGTGTCTTGCTTAAGGACACAAGTGTCAAGACCAGGACTTGAACCCACACTCTGCTGATCAGAAACACCAGAGCTGGAGTCCGAAGCGCTAGACTGCACGGCCACAACACGCCACAAATGATTACAAAAGCAAGATGGAAACACAAGCTCCACTGAGAGAGTATGGTTCATTGTTGTCTTGCACTTCCACTCGTTCAGGCGAGAATCATAAAATAACTCGCCCACACACCAATGTGTGTAAAGCACGGTACACTTTCACAGGACTCGGGAGAAAGTACACAGTATACAGTGCTTTACACACATTGGTGCAAGGGTAAAACCAAAATAATATTCTTTAGCCCCAATGCAAATTTAACTTCTATTAAAGCATGAAATTACAAATAATAACTTTCAAAAAGAGACACCCTCACCCCTAAAAAGGGGAAACAAGACAATAAAATATGCAATAAAAGGTACGCTAGCATAAATACATTCCAGTTACAGCAGAGAACACTTGTACCGGGCATACGAAACTACTGATTTCAGGTGACAAAAGAAAATGCCACTTAGGCGAGACTTTCTTAAAATATTTATCTCCTCTCCCCTCAGAAAACAAGGTTACAGCCCCCTTTCTGCTCCACTGGGCATACTTACTTCATCTAAGAGTGCATCAGCTTTAGGATCTACTTGTGATAATTCCCTGAATGCCTCATCACCAACAAAGCAAATCTCATGAGCATCCTGTGGGTAAAAACAGTCATTGAGTCAGTGACAACTAGTCTTTAATTGCATCAACATAATAATATTTGTTGTAATAATAATACAAACAAAAGTTAATGGCCTGACTTTTCGACCCTAGCAGAGACTTTCTTGGAGGCAAAATGACATTACAACACACACAAACAGGTGTTGTGATGTCATTTAGCCTTCCAGAAAGGCGCAGCTAGGGTCAAAACGTCAGGCCATTAACTAATTTTTTGCATTTGTACCATAGGTCCTTTTCGTTGGTAAAAAATAAATAATAATAATAATAATAATAATAATAACAATATTAATAATAGTAATAATAAAATATCTATAGAGCACCTTATGCAAGGACTTCAAGACGCTTCACAGATAAAAACAAAAAAGTAAGTAAACAAAGCAAAAATACAAGCCACAAGAAACAAATTAGTAAAAACTATAAGTAAAATACCCAAAAGTCCAAAAATAGAAACAAAATTAAAAAGAAAATCACAGCCAAGAGACCAATTAGCTACAAAATACAACAGTGAAAAAAGGTGTGTGAGGGGAGAGGTTACCAGCACATACATATCCATTGTTCTCGATGAAGTGCGCATGCTCAGAACTGCGTAAACAATGAAAATTTACCCGGTAAGTCTAGCATTCCAAAGTCTCCTATTATGTACCCATCTAGATAAGATTGAAACATAAATTAGTCTCCAATCTATAACACTTACAGGATCTGCTAGAATGACCACTTCCACAGTGGCCTTACCAGGTGTGTCTAAACTGACCAGTGGGGTTAGAATGGCCTGACCAGATTCTTTCATGCTGCTCTCGATACCTGCAAGCTGAAATACAAACCAATTGAGAATTGGAAGCTGACTCTTAATATCCCTCCTGCTGTTTCACCATTTAATATCATCCAATGTGGTTTGAAACAATAAAAGTGGCTTCTTATATAGCGCTCAAATCGGTCACTCAGTGACGCTCACTATTAATCCCGCAAGGTATGTGGAGCTACAATATGAAGTACAAGATCTATTTCCTTTACATAGCACCATGTAATGGTTTACAAGGTGCTGCGGTGCAATATGCAGCCAATCAAACCAGGGGTCGATTTCACAAAGCACTAAGATTAATCTTATGATGAGTTATCAGTATTACCATAGTGATTTGTATTGTGACATCACTCTTTGCTTAGCAACTACGATAGATTTGCACTTAGGATCAATCTTAACTCTTTGTGAAATCGAGCCCTGGAACACCGGGGACCTACGGCTTTACATCCCATCCAAAGGACGCAGCAATAATGGTTAAGTCTCTTGCTTAAGGACACAAGTGTGACGACTGGGACTCGAACCCACACTCTAAAGGTCTCTAAAGGTTTACATGGCAATGTGGATCACAGGATCTGCCACACCGTGGTACACTACAACTTAACAAAAATAATCACGGTAAATATTTGACATCAATTTCTTTCCATTCTATAAAAAATGAACCAAGGTTAAATTGTGGAGCACATTATCTACTCCAGGGTAGGAACAATACAAGTTAGAAAGAATAATCACTGTAAATATTTGACAAGGACTTCTAGTGGCAAGACTCGTCTGCTCTAGCAGTGCTAAGGTCAGAGGTTTCAATCCCACCCGAGTGCTTTGCCTCAGCCAAGTACTGAGTATACAGGGCTTAATACACATTGGTGCAAAATTTACATCTATTAAATCGTTGCGGTACCCGCTGCTAACAAATAGGATTCGAACTGCCTCTAGCCACCAGGCTAACTCGGTGGTCTAGGGGTAAGACATATGCTCCAGCAATGCAAAGGTTGGGGTTCGAATCCCACCCGAGTAATTTGACTGTGGGATTTTTTTCCCACAGAACTCTGGAAAGTACCGAGTATACAGTGCTTAATACATATCCGTGCTAGGGTAAAAACAAAGTTCTTTTCTTTATCCCTGATGCAAAATCAACATCTATTTCATTCTTATTTGTGTGGAGAATACAATAAGCCAAAGTGCTTGGTTTTGAACAGTCCAATCTACGTACCTGGTCTCTGGGGCAAGAGAATGCAACCCGTCCGTACGCCGTACCTCGGTCGATCGTCCCTCCAACATCTTTGAGTTCCAGTTTGCATTGCCCATCACCGTATCCCAACAGTACTGACTTGTCTGTCTGCTCGTACAGTGTCATGCCGCATAGCTTGGTCCAGTAATCTGTGTTGAGTGCATGAAGTAATGACAACTCAACTCATTCATTTGTTACTCAAGTCTCTGTTATGCCTTACACTAGTCCATTGCATTCTAATAGACCAGGGCCTGATTTCATGGCTCTGCTTACCGGCGAATTCTGCGCTTGCAATCACCATTCTCCGCTTACTGAGCAAGCGCCAAATTTCTGCACTAGCTGTGTAAGCGAAGAATGCCTAGTAACGTGAACTACACAAGCGCACAAGCAAAAATTCCCTGCTAACCTGTGAAATACGCTTGACGTAAGCGCTGAATTCCCTGCTTCCGTAAGCGCCGATTCTTTGCTTACGGTAAGCAGAGCCATGAAATTGGGCCCTTGTCACCTTAATAACAAAAAGAGAGACCTTGTGTACTCCAGGGTATTTACTGGCAGGCAAGATACTATGCTGTTTAAAAAGGGACACTTTCCAGTTTGCATTTCATAATTCTAACAAAATTCATGCGTTTCAAACTAACAGCTGAATACAATTTGAGATGTGTCCCCATTATTGACATGTATATAAAACAAATTGGTAAACAAAAATCCTACTCTGTGGGTGATCTCCATAAACCAATTTCAATCTTCTTCCACCATGGAGCTGTTTAGAAATCGTGCCTGCAGAAAGTCAATGCTTTGTGGCTCTCTTGTAAACATGTCCTGTTCCTGGCAGCATGGTCTGTAGATGCTCATTTTTATCAACAAAGTACCTGGATGCATGTTACGATGGTATATTTTTAAAAAATGTTTATAGTTTTCTCGATGATCAGGCAGCTCTATGAAGTTGGCCCCAGGACCAATTAAGTTTAAAATTATAAACTGTTCACTAATTTGTCTGATATTCAACCAAACTAATGCAGAGTCATGAACCCTGGATTATATTCGTTGGCATTTGAAAGTGTCACTTACCGGCGGACTTGGTCAAATTTGAGACTCCCAAAGTCACCTTCTGAACTGGATCTAGATTTTTAAAAAAACATGAAAAAAAACAAAAAACTCAGCACTCAGTCCATAATTCTAAACCACTTCCCCATGAAATTTTAAAAATCTTAACAGTGCCTCTGCGCGGTATCATTTTTCAGAACTTTTCAGACCTACTGAAATACTATTTTTTGAGAACATCAATGTCAAAATGAAACAAACAATCTCATAAAATACATCAGGATTTGATTGTTCTCCTTCGAGAAGTTTAGGAATGTCTTCAACGTAAATAAGCTAAACCTTCGCCATAAGCCACTGCCGATAATCAGCCATGGTATGCTCATTATGCTGGAACCTAGGACTTGCCTATGATCTCTCCTAATCCTCATTTGTACACAACGACAAAGGTCTGGAATCAGGGACTACACAATAACCCCCAGAAAGAGGGACATTTGGAGCATGAACTCCAGTACCCTTTGTCCCTCTTTATACGGGGGAAATGAAGTATAGCGTGGAAAATCAATGGACTGACCAAACCAAAAGAAAGCGTTCAGAAATTGTTCCAAACATAAATAAATGTCCACCGTTATTCAATTTGGAAAAGTTTTGCGTAAAAAGACATCATCCGACGTCAAGTCGTTAAAGAGGGCGAGTAAAATCTTACTCCTCGGTACTCCTCAACCTTGTCCAAGGAGTGTGAAAAAAAGCACACCATAGAATTTAAAGCAGATTAAAAAAAGTGTGTGGAAAGAACATGATTTTATCCACAAAGTGTTTAGTTGCTTTGATTAAAATTAACAACCCGTCGATCGAATCCTGCAATCCTGTGCACCCATATGAACCAGGTAAATATTGGGTATAAAGATATTTTGTATTTTTTACCTCCCTGTGGTGGTGTCTTATCTACAAGATAAAACTTATAGCCACCAGGAGCTTCCACACTGTAGAGTCCATCAGACACAGGGACTAGAGGCCAGTTCTTGCTTCGAGCATTCTGCACGGCTTTGCTGGATTGTATGGTGATACCCTGTTAAAATAATAACAATTTTTATTTTAAGTTTTCAGATTTACCAACTGCTCTGTTTAATCCATAATCTTGACTTGAAGACACCCTACCCTGTTCATGTTTAAAGATTCATTACCGACTATGTCAAAAGAAACTCTATGAAATTGGGCCCTTGGCTTGAATATCCATAGGACGGCAGGACTGAGTCCAGTCATTTTATCACTGGTCAACTTTTTCAAAGCAGTCCCAGGCATAGAATTACACAGAGGCCTCCGTTGCCCTGATCTTGGCCTTGGTGCCCCTTCAAAAGTTTCTTATTCTCGACCTTTATTATTGTCCAATGGAAGTGCCCTTGGCAGAATGAAAATGGCCTTGCCCTCTCAATGATGAAATTCCATGGGCCGATTTCACAAAGAGCCAAGATTGATCTTAACTGTGTATCAATCTTAATTGCTAAGCAAAGCGTGACATGACAACATAAATTACAATGGAGATATAGACTACTCATCTTTCTGATGAATCTTACTGCTTTGTGAAATTAACACTGGGGCCTGCATTCCAGTGTTTTTCCCTTTTCTTTAGCCTCCACCAAAATGTTCAGCCGGGGATAAAAAGGAAAGAAAATATATTCAATGTTAAAATATTGTTGGTCCAAGGAGAGCTGCAAGATCCGAGGCCAAGCGTAGATTTCCTTGAGACGCGACACCTGTTTAGTCTGACTTTGATGAAGGAAACATGCATTTCAATTACCACATAATGTGACATGATCTTGCAACCTAAGGGGGTGATGAAGCATTGAATATCAAATCCCGTTGACTCTTCATATAAGGCTGAAAATTCTGAGCTTCAATCCGCTGTACTTCTTGCAATCTTTTCTTGAAGTACTCGCCTTTTGAAAAAGAACATTAACCCTAACGGTCCCAACCCTCCAAAATCCTACTCAATTAGTGGTAGACATTTTAGGGTATGGTAATGGAGGCCGAAAGAGAAATTACTTCTGACTAGAACACGTATACAACTGTCTGGGTTCTCGCCTTTCACAAGCTAGCATATTTGGCAGATAACCACAAGTGCGAATGGTTTGTTTTGGTTTTTATTAATTTTTGTTTACTTCAGATCAAATTCACATAAATGGTCAAGATAAAACCATTGAAAATGCTCCAGATTGCACAGTAGGGCTTTTCAACCAAGACTAACACTAAGTAGGAAACATTCTGAGTATCTCGTTCCAATTCAGCGTGCTTTGGCGAAACTTCCAAAATTTGGGTCCAGAATGCCCCTCCAGTTTCGAGAAAAACCTGGGGAGAACCCTGCAATTTCTTTTGTGTTTTTGAGTTACCGTTGGGTGAGAACTTAACCCTTGACTAAAGAGGAAATGGTAGGGTCTGTTACCAACGACAAAACAGAGTGAGTGTTAAGATTGGATGGATCTAATAATACCAGTTGTCAATTAAGTACAACATTGTTTCTACCTGAAAGTCATTGCCTAGTTTGTACTCTTTAATGCCATAGTTGTAGGTGAGCTCGGTAACAAAATGGCTGTCCTCTGGTCCATATCCAACCATTGACTTGCTCCACTTTCCATCGTACGGTCTGAAAAATAACAATACACAGTTCTTATTACACAGTTCTTATAACACAGTTCTTATAACAAAGTTTTTATAACACAGTCCTTATAACACAAATTTTTACACAATTCTTATAATATGCTTTATTACACTTTGTTTAAATTCAAAGCCAATATTTGAATTGGAACCCAATTATATAGCACTTGGTAGCAGTCTACAAGGTGATGCGGTGTAATCTACAGTAAACATGCCAGAAACACCTGGGCAAGCCATATGTTGTAGTGGGCTCTCTTATGCGCATTACACCACGCATAGGAGGATGCTTGACTCTGTGGCTAGATGCTGCTTAAGTAATGCTGAAGAGATTAACTGGTAGTATACAAGAGAATAAGAGTTGTTGAAATGACCTCATCATCAAGATCAACAAAATGTTGCTCAACTTACCCATTACATGTTGCTTTACATCCCTCTTCAAATTCTTCGTGACGTAAAAACTGCAATAAAAGAAAACTGGAAAATTAACCCTATCATGTGTAACACACAGGTAAGAATCCATAGTTTATGACCACACGCAGTTGAATATGTGGTTGTAACTAAACTTATATGAAACCACAACCATGGTTTGGGGACAGGGGAAGGGAGGGATGTCCGCGGGGCATACATGTATGCCTCCTTCCCCCCCAAAAATAACAAAAAACATTATAAAATCTTGATAGTGCCCCACACAAGAAAACTAATAATTAACTTTAAAAAATCAATAATAAAGTTGTCCTTCTTTAACCCTCTTGCTGTCTGACCATTCAATACCATTCACTGTGGTTTTGAATGCCAGCCTTGCAATATGATACCATGAGGGAATGCATGTACACAGTACACAGTTAGTTCTGTGCACAGTTGTGCCACCATACACAACTTTGGCAGTTGAATGGTTTCAAATGGTTGGTCAACTCACTTGAAAATATTGCGAACAGTAGGAGGGTTAATGCGAGTTGTATGCTGTTAGTGTTTGTCTTGGTCTCTCGTATGCGGCAGCAAACCAGATGTAGAATGTCGAGGGCCGTGTCCAACATTGAACAGCCATCATGTCACAATTTGGTCACAGCTGGCCAGATGAACGATGCCACCGTCTAGTTTTCTAAAGGGGCACTCGTTTACGATGTGCCTTGCAGTCTGATCAGCAGCCCCACAGTCACATTCAGGTGTTGGCTTCAAGTTCATATGCAACTTGTGTAGCATGTGGCCAGTAACGCCCATGGCCTGTGAGGAGTTGGTCTAGGCGGTCCCAGGGCCCAATTTCAGGAAGCAGGGAATTCCGCGCTTACCTCAAGCGTTTTTCATAGGATTAACAAAAATTAATACACTAGTACATCTAGGTCAGTGCAGCGGTGCGCAAACAGGGCATGAGGGATGTTCAGTTGTTGATGCGCTGTCAAGCAACAGCAGACGTTGTGCAATATAAAGCAGGTCAAACTTTTAACCAATCAGCACTCTAGATTTAGCGTCAGTAGGACAGGAAAGCGGGAACTTTCACTGTACTTGGTCACACTCACACACTCACCACAGTTAAATAAAATGTTTACACACTTTTTATTATTTGCCTTGAAATTGAATTGAATACTTTTTGTTTTATAATTAATAATTATACTTAGTAAGTAATTACTTACAATATTCTAACAAAAACAAGTCAATACATACACCGGGATCTAGCCCACCTTGTTGGGCTGTGTGTTTGTTATGGCTCTCTTAGTCTTTGATCTAGAGAGCCATCATAAGTTACATTTCAGCCTATAAACTATTAACAAGTTCCTTCCTCCATGCATGGGCTAACCTACTCCTAGAACTATGAGGTTCGATCCGCTATCGATAGCGGATCGAACCGCTCATAGTTCTAGGAGTAGCTAACCGAGATCGTGACGATTCATCGTGACACGGCAAAAACTACATTCACCTGACCACCACCATATAGAGCACATTTGATTTACACACACGTGACATCATGTCTCATGACACTTCATGGATTGCGAATTTACCTGCATACCAAGCACATCTCTGTAAAACTCTGCAGTTTTCGTTCGATCTCCAACTTTGAAGACGAAGTGCAATGCCCTGCGAGATGTCATCTTTAACAAACACAATATATAGCAGACTAGACAACCTGAATTTGACCAAAAAATAAAACTTCGTCAAGACTTATCGGATGTTCCGTGTGCGTGTGGTGACCGGTACGGTAGTGGTGTGGTGATCGCGATCGGTGAATGCTTGTTTTTAAAGTCAAGTTGGTTAATTCAAGCCATTAAAAGAGGGCGCGCTATAACGATTTATAACCAAGCGAAGTTCACTATCCACTATCGATCACAGACGTCTTGGGCCAAGACTATGCTACAGACAGAGCTAGAGTTGCGAACGTACATGTAGTGAGATTGAGGGCGCTATTTCAGTAACAAGCTGGTTTTTGCAAAACGTCGTCGGAAACGATTTTCTGCACCCGACAAGTTTGACCGTAAGTTTTCGTGTGTTTTTTAATTGCCCAATCTACAATAATAAATGTTATCATCATTTTAGCCTTTTATTGCTAAGGAAAATGTATTCTTGGCTTTGGTTTCACGTGGATGAAGACGATCATGCTTTCTGAGTCTGAACATCAAGAGTAGAACTGAAATGATGCACTGACGCTGTGTGTGACTGTGTCTCGTGACACAGATGTGGAGTCAAGACTGTGTGTGACTGTCACCATGGAGGAAGGAAAAGCCTTCCTCCATGCTGTGACTGACTGGACTGAGTATCATGTTTTGTGACACTGACACTGAGTGAGTGACATTGTATTGTTGTAGACTACTTCTAGAAACTACAGTACTACAATGAAGGCTCCCCCGTGAGCGGGGGAGGGGGAGCCCACTTGTGTGTGGCAAAGGATTCAGCTTGGCCACACAACAACTTGAACAAGTGAAGTGGGCACTGACTGGGGCTATGTTTCTAATTCTAGAAGTAGTCTGAAGACCTACTTCTTGTTAAGTTGTAGCGACAGTATGTTCTGGACTGAATTCTGACGAGTCTGACCCGTAAATGGGATTGGTGTTGGTAGGACATCAGTCTCCGTTGCTTGACTGGACTGACTTGCTACTCCTACATGTACGTACATGTACATGTCACTAAGTGACTATACCAGTACCACTCAGCTAACACACACACAAAAAGACAAAACTTCTTAAGAAGTTACCAGATCAACTTCAAGTTCAAGTAGTTGCGATAATCGTAACCCTTCATCCTCCTGACGACAGTCACAGAGGATAGAGGGTTATTATATGACTATCGCTACTAGAGTCTGACCCCCCCCCGACCATGGACAGAATGGAGATTGATTTTCAATTTTACTATAGACCTTATGCATATGACGTCATTTGAGTAGGGCGCCCTCGCCTAGAGGTCAAAAGGAATATGTTCATTGGCCAGTCCTGTGCGCCGAGCGTACAAATCAGCGCGTTTCCATTGTTTCATCATCAGTTTACCTCTAAGATGGCGGCTTGGTGACGTCAATGCATAAGGTCTATTACTACTTCGTAGTTACATTAATCGTAACCTGCGTTCCCACCTCTGTGATCTCTGACTCCCATTAAGCTATGTTTTTACACCATAACTTAGTAATCCGCATCTGCGGGAATAATTGCTGAGTAATTTTAAACCGAGCAGGGTTGTTTTTTAAAGAGAGCCATCTATTGGACCATACATTGACGTCATCACGCCACCATCTTTGAGGTCAAAGGATGAGGAAATAATGAAGACATGCATCTTTACATTGATAACTCACAGGACCAATTATTGCAGCTGATTGTGGGTATACCCAGAGTTGTGGGGACTTTTACACAATGGAACAAAGGTCCCCACAACGTTTTTCTTTGTTAAACTGGGTCCCCACAATGTGGTTCTTTAGAAAAGGGAATAATAAAACAACAATAGGAAGTCCCCACAAAGGTGTGTGCAAAAGTATGTGTGATCTAACATTGTGTTTTTATCATTTTAGTAGAAGAATTTGGCTTAAAAAGAGAATCTTAGTCTGTCATCATGGCCTTGGTGAATGTTGGACAAAATGCTGTGATGGAACTTGAGGGGAGTACAACTCAAGACGTCAAAAAGAAGAAACCAGCGAAGAAAGTATTGGACGAGGAAACCTTCTTGGAGGTATGAATATTGAAAAGGCCAATGATAGGTGTTCATATCCTCAGTGAGGGTGCTGTTTTGGGCTTGTGACATATGCAATGGGTCTCTATTGTATTGATATCCACAACCTTAGACTTGCAAAACGTCACTAATATAATGTCCTCAATTGGGAAATCATTAGGGTGGGAATGATTAATTTTGAAATATTCTCATTTAATGGATGTTGAATTTGCATTGAGGATAAAGAACCTTTTTGTGTTTTACCCTTACACCAATGTGTGTAAATACTGAGTACTTTCCTGAGTCCTGTGCAGCACCCGCTGCTAAAAGGTAGATTCAAACTGCTTCTAGGTCACTGGGCAATCTCAGTGGTCTACTTGTGATTAATGCATCTGCTCTAGAATGGCAAAGGTCGTGGGTTCGAATCCCACTTGAGTAATAATTTTTGTGGATTTGTTTTCACAGGACTCGGGGGGGGGGGGGGGGTATTTAGTATACAGTGCTTTACTCACATCGGTGTAACTGTAAGGTTAAAACCAAATAATATTCTCATTTAAATCATCATTTCTGTTTTCCAGGATCTTGAGAAGATCATCCAGCGTGATTTCTTCCCTGATCTTGCCAAGCTGAGGGCCCAGAAGGAGTACATTGAGGCAAAGGAGAAGAACGATCTGGTCAGGATGAGGGAGCTGGCCCTGAGATATGCAGCAACGGGGCGGGACAGACCGGACACAGAAACACCTACGCCATGTATGTAGATATAATTAGTTTTTGGTTGAACAAAGAAACATTGACTAGAGCGGGACTTGAACCTGCAACCTCCGGATTAATGTGACGACGCTCTACCAACTGAGCTATCTAACTCTTAAATGTTGGCGGTTTTCCTATTTTGTCAATATCTTTGTTTGGGGTTGTCAGTCAGAAGTCATTCAACCTGTAACTGTCGTATAGCCAGGGATCACACCCAAGGTTACAATTCATCCTTAGAAGATATAATTCGGGGAAAATATTCTTAAACATTGAGCAAAATTCCACTAAGACATGAAAGTTGTTGTTCATGTTGTATTCAAACCCTTTTCATTAACGCATGTGTTGTAATAAAGAGAGTCTATTTATACAGTCGAGGAAAAGCAGTGGGCTTTGATCCTTTATTGACCAAAAGCCAGAACCAGGCTCATTACCTTTTTTGTGAATTTTCAACTTTTGTCAGATCATGTCCCTGAATCAATGCATTCACTTTTTTTAAAATGTTTGATCCTTCATGCATGTAGATGCTGAAGCCACACCAGCAACGTTTGAGACGCCTGATTTGAATGCAAGGCAAGACACGCCCCTTCATCATCATCCTGAGAGAGATGAGGGTCAGAGGAAGAGGAAGACGGCAAATGGAACGGATGAAGAGGAGAAGTTAAAGAAAGGTAACTTGTCATTGTGGAGTCTGATGTACTACTCGTAGGGTGTAATAGCCGGACGGTTTAGAGCATCAAATTCAAGTTCTGGTGGTTAAGTCATTGGAGTGTGGGTTCGAATCCCGGTCATGACACTTGTGTCCTTGAGCAAGATGCTTTACTATAATTGCTTCTCTTCACCCAGGGGTATAAATGGGTACATGTTAGGGTAGAGATTGATATTGTGTATGAAAAAGCTTCGGAGCGCCACGGCAGCTTGGGCTGTATACTTCCCAGGGAGCTGAGAAGGATTAAAGGAATGTTATTGGCCCAATGACCAGGGCACTAATGTAAAGCGCGTTGATACGTTATTGTAAAATGCGCTATATAAGAACTAGTTATTATTATTATTATTACTACTCCAGAGTTCTTCAGTACTCTTTTTCATATTACATACATGTATGAGGCATTGCGCCTTTACATGTACAGGTAATTTAGGGCACTCAAAACTCTTTACGATAGACTGTGCAAGTTTTGAAAGTATTCAAACATTTATTTTTGAAATCAAGCACTGTAACAAAGTTAGTGAAATAGCTTTTAAAGACCCATGAAATCACTGTTTCTTTGGCAGAGCTTTCAACTCTCCCTGATTCTGCAGAAAGTTCCCTGAAAATAAACCAATGTTTCCGTGTTCTGATGAGCAAATTTTGAGATCTCCCTGATTGTGGAAACCTTTTCCCTATTGTGTTGAATGTAATTCTAAATACCTCCCGGATCGTTGTACAAAATCTTCCTGATTTCATTCGGCTCTGCTTGTTCGACCAACAAGTTTTCAAACAAGAACTACAAAAGCACCTAAGAAATTAATTACTTCATGCGCACTCAAAATCCTGCTTGGATACTCCAACGGCTACCAAGCAACTAGGAGTGTTGAGCAGTATTTCAGCAGAAGCAGATGCCTTAGGCCATGACAGAATTGGCAGCTACGATTGCGGCTACGGTTAAATAATACAAAATATTTAATTGCCTGACAATTCGACCCTAGCAGAGTCTCTCTCGAATGCTAAACTTACTCTTTCAAAACACAATGTTCTTTCCCTTTCACAGAGAAAAGTAACTCTTCCCTCACCCTGGACAAGTACCTTGCGAAACACACAAGTGAAGACAACGCCTCCTTCGAGGATATCATGCAGGTATCTGACGAGAAACATCGACAGAAACACGGATGGCTCTTCGAGGCCGAGAAGCGCCACCAACAGGAACAGCTTGACATGCTTGCCCTAGAGGGCCCCAAGTCCATGAAGCCAATAGAGGGCTCTTCGGTAACGACGTGGGGATACAAGGCAAAGAATGCAGTCATGTACGTCCCTGAAGGTAACTTGATACTCACTGTGGATTTCGTTGGCCTCTTCTGTAATGAGAGTCTACTGATTCAGAGCATTGTACTTGGTCACTAAGGGAAAAAAAGAAGATGATACAAATTTATGAAAATTCTGTTGTCCTTAATCAAAAGCTTTATTTGTTAATAAGAAGCATGTCCATTGATTTGGTTCCCAATGTGTTCTTGAAATGTTTCTTTGATACAGCAGCTGGATAGTTTGGTTTGTTTCTTGGTCAAATACATGTGAACTGGGGTTCTCTGTTGTTTTGGGGGTCAATTACAGTGTGGAAATAGCCTCTGTTGTCATGGTCCCAATTAAATAAAGTTGCCTAAGCAGAAATGTTGCTTACAATTTTTGTTAAGCAACACTAAGCCGGAAACAAGTCTGAAAGGATGGTTTATGTGTGATACAGTATTTTGGCTGGTAACCTTATTCTGGGCCCAATTTCATAGAGCTGCTTAACGGCCGATTCCGTGCTTACGTACAAGTTTCTATTTCATAGTGCTGCTAACCGAAAGCACATGAAAAGGCATGCTAACCTTCCGGTGCTTACTGCACGAAAATGAATGACGTAACAATGCAAATCCATGGTGAACGCGCAAGATGGCCGCCTTATTTTCTTGCTAACCTGTGAAATACGCTTATGCTTAAAGGTATTATACAGGATTGGCAGAGCTGACAAAATAATCACAGACAGTGTTCATGTTTTGGGTAATCAACCACATACATGAAATAACAAACCTGTGAAAAATTGAGCTCAATTGGTCATCGAGGTCACGAGAAAATAGTGAATAGAGACCTTATGTGTTTTCTGTTTTTCAAACATCGAGTTTATTATCGCGCGCGATAAAAACTATTGTTTTACTCATTTCTCAGAAACGATAGCATTTTAGGCAGAAATATTTTAAGGAACCCTTTCTACCATTACTTACTTTAAATCATGTAAGTTATGTGTGAATCTGTGAACATTTGTGTTTTTCGATCTTACCAATCGTGTACAGGGCCTTTAAGCAAATTTTACAGTTAGCACGAAAATATGCTTACTGTTAAGCAGCTCTATGAAATTGGGCCCTGGTGAGCAGAACTGTGTTGTGCTTGTCAAAGCTACTGTTCTTTTCTCAAACCACTACAACTCATGGAGTGATTTATGAACATGGTGTCCCTGCAGACCTCTCTAGATTTGTTTGTGCTTACTTAAATTTTGTGCCTAGCAATTCTATGAAATTGGGCTCAGGTCTTGGCCTTTGTGCCCCTTCAAAAACTGTTCATAGACTTTAAGATTTTCCAATAGAAGTGCTCTTTGCGAAATGAAAATGGCCTTGCCCTCTCAAAGATGAAATTCCAGGCCTACCAATATCATGGTGGATACAAAATTGTAGATCCAATTGCTTATTCCTCCGTAGTCTTAGTTCCAAGACGCTCCAGTTGTGTAATCACAAATGCATGTAGTCACGAAAACCTAACCACTATCTAAATCGCTATCACCCCATGAACCACTCGCCCCCAGAGGGATAGCGCCATCTTGTGACGAGTGGTTCTTGGGGTGAGATAGCCGATTAAATAGCGATTAGGTTTTCGTGACTACACAACTGGAGCGTCTTGGAACAAAGACTAATTACACCCAACAGGCTGCTTCAGAGTAAACTGAGATACATGTGACCATTTAACGCCTTTAAAAACCTCACTTCTAAAATGTATTTCGCATAACATTTCTTAATCTTTGGTATTTGTTCTTACCAACAAGCATAATCATTGGTAAATCTCAAGCATTTAAAACAAAATTCACCTTGAGCTTCTTCTGTAACCATTTTCTTAGCCTTCGCCTGTAGTGTACACCAGTGTACACTTTTTTCAGAATGATTATCTTCTAGTGTAACTGAGTAAAGTATTATTTTATGTGGAACAATTATTTTCCTCTTCATTTTTAGGACTTGAAGAGACAGTCGAGGAACAGATCTTCAAGAAGCCCCAAGTCCAGCAGGTGGTCCACAGAAACACCCATCTATGTAGCAACCCTTTCAGTGGACAAGCTGACAAGACGTCAGCCGTTGCCAAGTCCGCAGCCATCAAGGCCTCCATGAAGATGGGCAAAATTGGCCATGATGGGAAGGAGTTGTTGACAGGAGAATCTCCAAAGGTTAACGGCTTTGGTTTTGTGGGGACGCCCTCCCCTGCACCAGGTAATCCAAAACAATGGGAAAGATTTGGGATGATATTGGAGGCAAGAAGTAACTATAAATAAATAAATAGTCAACTTGCAGGTACAACCATGTATTAAATCTCTTTTGTGGGAGTATTGGCTCTGAAAAGAGCCGGTTTGGTCTCAACGTTTTGACGTTTCGACTTCAGGATATTGGAGGCGTTAGTAGCTGTAACAATTCAAAAGCAAGAACCTTTTATTGAAGTGATTTCTCATTTTGTTTTGACTGATTGGCAGGTGCTTACAACGAGTCACCTATGATGACATGGGGTGAGATATCAGGTACACCGTTCCGACTGGACGGGTCTGACACACCGGTACGCAACACAGCAGGTCCAGCATTTACGGTTAGAATCCCACCATTTGCTTTCCATCTTTGTCAGGTACCCTGTAGCACGTAACAGTAATGCGTACTTGGACTCATACCTAGATAAAGGACTAGTTAAACTTATTTTACTGATGTATAGACCCAGTCTGTAGGAAGCCCGGTTCATACTTCCTGTGAAAGCGTCGCGCCAAGCCAAAAATTGATTTCACAGCTCTGTTTTTGCTATGAATGCTTTGCAAGAGTTGAGCACTGCCCATACGGTCATTTGTTTTTGGCTAACGTACACTAACAACGATAACGCTTGTATCCTTCCTCCAGAAATCATTTGCAAATGTTTGCATCGTTAGCTTAAGTGTTTTTACCTTGGACGTTGATTGCTAAAATAGCCATGATCGTTTATTTTCCAGATTGCACAAGTGCCAAGGAAAGAGCGTCTTGTCTTATCTATGGTTGAGGAGGTCACCAAGAAAAACAGAGCCAAGAAACAGAAGGCATTACAGAGAGTCACAGATTCTCTTGTAAGGTAAGAAGATGTGCCTTCTGACAACTCTTTGTAGACATCCAGCCTAAAATCAGGGAGATTGCATTTGACAAATATCATGGTTTCATTGTCAGCTTTTGCCAATATTCCAAAACTTTATTATACATGTTCAAATCACAGTCAAGAATTTATATATTTTTTTTAAATTCCTAACCTTAACCCAAGACATTTCAGGTATGAACCATGCATGAAAAAATGGTTCATTCCTTGGTCATGTGCCGTATAGAAACTTACAACAGTCTATTTTACGGACTACCCGAAACTCAAATTGCTAGATTGCAGCGTTTACAAAATTCCGCTGCTAGATTTGTCACCAGAACTTGCACTCAGGAATCCATAACACCCATTCTAAAGGATTTACATTGGCTACCAAATCGGGCTAGAATAGATTTGAAAATTTTGGTTCTGACTCATCAGTGTATCCATGGCATTGTCCCTGTTTATCTTCAAAGTTTAGTTCAGGGGTATAAAACAGCTAGAAATCTGCGATCTTAACAGAAGTCACTTCTGACTCCCCCAGTTATCAAAACCAAGTCGTATGGTTCCCGCTCTTTCCAATATGCAGCAGTTCAGTTATGGAACAGTCTTCAGAAGTTGTTAAACAGGCTGAGACATCAGAACAATTCAAAACCTGCGTGAAAACATATCTGTTTACTTTGTACAATTGTTGATTTCCCCTTTTTTTTTAGCGCAAAGGGACCTCAGGGTGATATGCGCTATATAAAAATGGTTTATTATTATTATGAGTTGATATTTAATCTTAATTTGTTTATTGTTTGTATGTCCACAGTCCATCTCCGCGGAGACTTGGCTCACTAGGAACGGCTGAAAGGTTACGAACTCTAACTCCAGCTGCCCAAAAACTTGTCAACAAAAAACTCTCTGGCTTCAAAACAGACAAAGCTTTGAGGGCAAGCTATACACCCTCACCAGCGAGAACGCCTGCTGGTGACAAAACTCCCATACTGAGACGCAGTCCAAGGCAGACCCCCACGCGGACACCCAGCAAAACACCCTCGGGTGGTAGTAGGGATCAAGTATCGGAAGAGACACTGACGGACAATTTGTTGGATTTGCCAAAGCGGAAAGGAAGGACTCGGGCGAGTGCCATGGACTTCTTCTGATCAGTGTCTGCCTCAACAAAAAAACAAAAAACCACAGAAGAAGATTAGTTGGACACCATGGTTGACCTTGAACAGGCACCAAGAACTTCAGGTGCTGTCAGGAAGTCTGGTTATGAATGCTGAAACATTGTCGGACCCTAACCAAACACCTCAGTAAACTTTCAGGAATGTTTTGGCAGGGGCCACAACTCACCTCTCCCCCAACCACATCATGCAGTGCAACACTCCCGAGAAGACACTCTCTGGAAGTATCATGGTAGTCGGTGTTGGCCTTTGTGACATTTGCAAAAAGAAGATACCATGCCTGATATGGGGGCAGAAGGTACTCCCCAATGTTCCCACACTTTAACACACTATTTTCCTCTTGTACAGAAGTAACCCCCCAGGGGTTTCCCTTAACTTTTTTTTCCACTCGCCGGCCGGGCGAATCAACCAAAATTTTGGATCGCCCGCAGGTTTTTTCACTAGCCCGCATGTGTTGACGTGACGCACACAATTTTCAAAACGTCAACAAAAAAAAACGCACGGAAGTGAAGTTCGCAAAATTGCGTTTTGGGATGATTTTATCCCCTAATTTTTGTCCTAAATCATACCTTTTCCATCATCAACCATTTTCATGGATTCTTGATTTGAAGATCGGTTGTTTTGAACTTCATTTGCAATAAAATCTTCGTGAATCAACGATCGTTCGACAACGCACATTGAGAAATAATTCAATGAACTTTGCCCTGCATCGCCCTCTATCGGCAAAAGTTGTCGATGTTTAATTAGACTTCATCCAAGGCTGTGTGTTGTACACAATCTGCATGCGTGCGGCACACTGTGCGGCAATTTTTTACTCCGTTCGTGAACGTGTACTGCGTTGAAGTCTAGCCAAGCTCTTATGAATATGGTAATTATCAACGGTCATTAATCACCAATCACAACGTGTGGAATGTTGGTTAGCTTGGACTTTGGACCGACTGTGTTGTACATGTACTGTGTGTTGTGTATGCGCTATGCATGTACCGGTGGGCGACCGAACGTTATGTCTGGGGCCGATGCACGTGTTGTGTGGATACTCGGCAGTATGTGCATGGTGTTTTAACGTTTGTATACCAAAATGAACGATCGCAATTCCGTTCGCGATCGCGATCGCGGCCACATTAAATCAAGCAAATATCCAGACTTATCAAACTAAAAGCTTTAATAAAAACTTTCTTTGGGATTTTACAACCGTACCCTCATTTATTGTGAACAAGAACAATTATTTAACTCGCCTGGCGGGCTAGTAAAGGAAGGGTTTTGACTCGCCCGCCGCTGTTTTCACTCGCATTTGGCGACCGGGCGACCGCTAATTTCGAACCCTGCCCCCCCCCCCCCTAAAATCTTCTTAAGAATTCCTGAAACTCCAAGCACACAATAAAGACACAATAGTGGGGTACCACCATTCCCCCTATCGAGCACCAAGTGACAAAGAAAGGGCAGATACAACATTCCTCTTTCAGTGAGAATCACCTCTTTTAGCCGAAATCTTGAACCAAAACAGACTGTCTCATTTTAATGCCCAATTTTGAGCATGTTATTGTACGTGGTTTGGTTCCCTTTACAGGAAAACTCATGTGTCAATAATTTCTAGACCCATAGTCATACACTTAGACTGGTCTCCCAGTCTTTATTGTCACTATAAAGACAGGTACCAGTCTAACCCAACTGTTTCACTGGATTTGCATGCACTGACAGAGAAGGCTTTCATATCTGTGTTCTGATTGGTCCAAAGTACATCATAACAACTTGCAAGCGATTATGGACCCATACTGGCCACTGCACAATTGAAATACTCCTGGCATATCACTTACTGATAATATATTTTATGTCATCTATGTAGGCTAATGCAATGAAGCCTATAAAAGAACTATTATATATAGTCGTGATGTGTCAAGCAAAAGTGGGTAAAATGTAAATGTCCAATGATCACGCAAACCTCAAAGTGATGATGTCAGATGCTCGGGCTATCATTGACCTACCAATGCGCTGTCAGGAAGTGGCTGTGGAGTCGATACCAAAGCAGAGAGCACGCCCCATTGATCTTTTAACAGTGAGATCATCCGCCCCTGTCTGTAATGTCGATCAGTATGACATTAGTTACAAGCATGTGACAAAGACAAAGGGGATGTGAGTCACAGTCATACTTCATGTTAAATGGGTCACAAATAGTAAATCAATCTGGCGTAATCTGCTTTCATAAGTTGCTTTGGATTTAGTTTACTAAAACAAAACAAATCGTTTAGATAAATCTGTGGAATTAAAGATTTGTTCACTGAGATTGTACTTTCTCAAATTTGTTGGTGATGCCTTTAACTATTATTTGTTCAGCCGATTTGACTAACCACCATCAAATAGAAGTAAGGCTGTCAAACATTACTTCCTCAATTAGAAAACACCCATTATACTATCATGCCATCGCCATAAAGCATCCACTCTTATAAGTGAGGCAGATTTAGAACGGGTTCTGTTAAATGATGCGGTGATGCTTGACAGCCTTACAAATAAATGAAGGTGGTTTTAGTCGAATCTGGTATTTTGTTTACTTTGCAAACAAATCCTTTTTTTTGTGGACAAGATCTAACAGGTTTGTGCATATATACATAGCAAGACCGTAAGGTGCCAAATATCTTGTGTACTACATTTTCCCCACGACCTGGTTCTGAGAAGAAAACAAATTATGTTTGTAGATCCTGAAATAATCACAGGTTGAGAATTATTTGATGCTTCTGATCATGGTACACAAATACTTACTGCTTGTACTCTTGCTTTAGTTAAAATTGCGACTCCCGAAGTGATCCTTGGTGCCACTCTATTTTCTTGAGGCGATGCCAAGGGGAAGTGCATTGCTGCAGGGATCACCGAGGGAGTCGTAGTTTTAACCATAGCACAAGTAAAAGCAGTCATTATTTGTTTTATAACACCCAAAACATATATATTGTACCTAGCCTTCTAGGTACCAAGAAGTTGCTATGGTATAGTACAATGGTTGCTATGGGTATAGTATATTGGTTGCTATGGGTAAAGTACATTGGTTGGCATGGATATAGGACATCGTTTGCTGCATCTACTGTATAGCGTGTTGCATTCATGCGGCTTTCTAGTAAAAATAAGACATATCATGTGACTCGCTGTAAACCAATCAGCAGTAGGCAGAATCCTTGTAATGTAAGGGGTCTTAAAATAACACATATTTTATGTTTCCAGTTGATTCTCTCAGCTGTTTATTTGTATTGACAAAAACAGCTAGTCAAAAAACAATGTCATTAATAATAATTATGTGCTGTTTGTTGTTTTCAAATTTGTAATTGTTCAGAAATAAAATGAAATCCTGATGAGAAGTGATCTACCAAGTGTTCTGAGTTCTAGTTGGTTAGTCTTGGGTCAAGCTGTTTAGTTCCTGTATCTGTGTTTTTCATTTTGTTTATTACCTGATTTGTGTGAGTTTTTGACAAGAGGGCGCCCTTTTATTTATTGTAGTTGGGAGGAGATTCAGGAAAATAGTCTCAAAGGACAGTCTATCAAAGTCTGGATGAGGTTTTGGCAACGCTCTTAATTTTTATACAGTACCATAACTTCCTGCATATAAGACGCGTCTTATCTGACTTTCAAAGGTCCCAAAAAGTCACTTTGGCTTATCTACCGGTGCGCCTCATCTGATTTCGATTGAGTTCATTGTGATGATTACTATTTGAAATCTTACATTTATACTGCACAATTGTTCCTTTGTAAGGTTTTCTTAGAATTATAAAGACATTTCATTGGTGTTATTTTAAGATTTTCTATTGAAAGTGCATAATTTTGTTTGGAATGAGACTGCAGCACGTTTTTTGCCCAGAAAAAGCTGTGGATTGAACCGTTTGGATGGAAAAGAAGGTGGTTTGGGGGTATGGCAAAAAGAGTGATAGGGTTTGTGCTGGAAAGAGTCAACTTTAGAATAGTTCCTTTTAATACATATCACCTCTTTAATGAGTTTGATAGTAAAAAATTCCACCATATGCTAGGAATGGTTTTTGCAAGCATATCCAGAAGTAGTGCAAGCTCTGGTAGGGTGTTACAAGTAGATATTTTACAAGATGTTGGGTGAATTAGCATCAACTTTGTGTATCCTGTTATGTTGCAGTATTTGTTCAGAAAGCCTGCCATTGTTCTGTTCTTATTCTTTATTTGGCCATTAAATACACACAAACAATCAGTAAGTAACAAAATGAATGAATAAATGAATAAACAAATCAATATTTAAATAAAAGTAATGAGTAAATATTAGCAAAACAACCATAAAGCATGTGAAATTTACAAAATTAACCTTAATGTCAGATGGCCAGGATCAACAAAAGTATACTTAAAGGCACTGAACATGTTTGGTAATTGTCAAAGACCAGTATTCTCACTTGGTGTATCCCAACATATGCATAAAATAACAAGCCTGTGAAAATCTGGACTCAATTGGTCATTGAAGTTGCAAGAAAATGATGAAAGAAAAAACACCCTTGTTGTACAAATTAGTGTGCTTTCAGATAGGAATAAAAGGCTTCTGGCCAGAAGTCTTTTATTATTTGAGTGAGAAATTACCTCTTTCTCAAAAACTACGTTACTTCAGAGGGAGTCGTTTCTAACAATGTTTTATACTATGCTCTCCGTTGCTCGTTACCAAGTAAGGTTTTATGCTAATATATGTTTTGAGTAATTACCAAATTAAGCTCAATCGGTCATTGCAATCACCAGAAAAAAGTGGGGGAAAACCTTAAGTGTTTTCACTGTTTTCAAACATCGAGTTTTTGACTCATAATATCAAAACTAATTGTTTCACTCATTTCTCAATAACTATAGCATTTAAAGTAAAAATATTTCAAAGGGAGTTTCCCATCATGACCATCTTTATACCATGTAAGTTATGTGTGAATCTGTGAACATTTATATTTTTACTCTTACCAATGTTACAAACACCCTTTAACACTGTGTAGCTCGAAAGCCTGTTGACCCAGTCACATAAGGAGACAAATACACTAATAAATATAATGAAAATATGAAATAATTATAGAATCTGTAAATACACAAAACACAAACTTAGAAAATAAATCAACTATCTTTATCATAAAAGTAAGACGGGAAGCTTAAACAACATGATTAAAATAATTAGAAAATAGACAATGATTAAAATAATTAATTAAAAAAATATTTGTTTATCATCAACCATAGAGAATAGATGAATGATGAATACTGCAGGAGATAAACATTTTAAAAAAAATAACCATCCAAGAAAAATCTTTATTATAATAATAAGCGAATAATTTTAACAAGCTATCTCTCTGTCTCTCCCTCTCTTCTGCATTGTAGCAGCATGTACTTAAGAAAAGGGTTTTTGACATTGAGCTCCCCCTCTGGAAGGGTCCTTGTTTTATGCTCTAAAACCTTTTTACTTTTTAGCTTGATGATTTGACAGTTACTACGCGATGCATGATGATGCACACACTGGAATGACGTCATATCTGACCCCAATAATTTACATGTACGTGACCGCAGGACCGACGCGTATATCTCTCCTCTATACTCTGTGTGTGCATTATAATGTAATGTACACTATGTGTCATGTACCATACACTCATACACACACGAAGTACACGAAGTACACGAAGTAATGGTCTTTACCCGACGCTGTCTCCGTGACTGCACAACTTGTGTGGGAAATTTGCCCCTTCGTTCACAAACTCTGCAGTTTGCAGAGTTTTGCCACCAACAAAATGGGTTCCGATCCCAACCTAGATGAGGCCCATTTCAAGAAGTTTCTCGAGGAGTTCAGCTCGACTCACGCCGGGACTGATAATCTTCCCTTTTCGAGTCTGACTTGTCGGCTGACTAAGGACGAAATAGAAGGAGAGTGCCTGGAATGGGTAACAAATTGCCTCGTTGTGCAGAAGTAAGTCATCTTCTCAATCTCAGTTTGTCTTTCTCTCGTTTTGAAAATGACTATTTTCTCGTTGATTTTTGTTGTCGGTCATGTCCTTGAAGAATAGTCTAATCTCATGTGGGTTTCATGAACAACGCATAACAAGTTCAAACTTTCAGTTTTTCACTCCAACATTTTGCATTTTTAACTTTTTTTCTTCTGAACTTTTTGTTTTGAATGATGCTTGACCAAAACACAACACCACACAGTCTTCTCGTAGTCGTAGCTGTATTACCTTGACCAGTTGTGGTATGAACTAGCAACCATAGTCTTCTCTTATTGAGCGTGTCATTTAAAGTTAGTAAGAGACGCAAAGTTTTATTTTACCATGAACAAGGACATGAAGGAAGGGTTGTCAAAGACCCTATCATTCATCAGTGTCATTTTTCTTTGCTTGATAACAGTAGTACTAATCTAGTCAGCTAGTGTAGTCATGGTAGTACCGTAGTACAGTCACTGAGATGAGACCCTTACTTGGAATGGAAGTGAAATACAAATTTACAATGAATAAGAATAGATTTACAGAACTAGCTTTTAATTTAATGTTAACACTAAATAAAATTACTGCTGTATCCTGCCACCACTTTATCTCACTTAATTTAGGTCAAATTATATCCTTACCATACCTGTGTCATGCCTGTCCAGAAGCGTTGACAAAACGTATACAGAGAGGCACAGCCACGTACAGGCACTTTGAAGTACAAAAGCAAAGTGTCAAAATCATGAAAATTTTTCGGGTGTATGGTGCAGTCTTGACAACGCTGCTTGCTACACTCCATTTTATTTTTAGGTCCTCATGCTGGCATGAGTGTGCAAGAGTTCTGTCCGCGTGATGAATGAAATTCGTGCTTGAACTTTCCTTTCCTTTCAACATTTAGCGTTTTAGCTACCAATTCCTCACGAGGAATATTACAAAAAGGGGAATGAAGTTCAACATCCATTATAAAATCAAATAAATCCCTTATAAAGTGGTGGCAGGATACGAATATTTTTCCAAAATGACAAAATGTGATTTGAACCTTTGAATGTTTGATTGAAACAGTCCACCAGTATTACACGACATTGGAGTTGGACGTTCACTTGTTTTTTAAAACCTATGTGGATCTAAACAAGTTAATTAATTGACATTGCTGCCCTGTAGGTTTTCTGGCAAAGAGCTTTCACAAATCCATCAAAGTATTTAATCCTTTGTACAGAGTCAATTATTCATACATTTTTTGACTCTACTGTACATGTATGATGAAAGTTGTCTTTCTGTTTTGTACATGTTCGTTTCCCTTTTAGTACGTAGGGCAGTTGTTCAGTTGGGGCTTACAATGGCTTGCCTTTGAACGACAAATTTACTTGTTTCTGACCAGTAAATTTATCATTTAGTGGTTATTATCATACAGTGGTTATTTTTATCCCTGCATTAGAGTAAAGTTATGTATTGTTAGGCTCTACTTTCCACTTCAAAGTAGTGGGACAATTTAGAACTCTTCCTGGCTCAACTTACACTTAGCATTATCGTGCAGCTGAGCTTAGTGCTTTATAACTGCTTACTTTACAAGCTTTTCTTTGTGACCCTGCATTTGCTTTGCAGTAAATCACTGATATACATTAGAGTTTAAAGTTGATTAATGTTTCATAATTTAACCCTAAAAACAGTCCAAAAATTCTGCATTGACCAAATGCCAATGTGAGAGATTCAGAAGGACTGGAGCCGATAGGCCTAAAGACCAAGTGCTTATCACTGGGTCAGGCATGCCAATCTTTTTTTTAGTCCAAACATTTTGGTGTGGAATTAGAATGGAGAAGAGGAAATTGGAGGAATTGGGTCACACTGTAGCCAAACTGCCTAGTGCCTACAATCATAGAGAAAGGTCCGTGGTCCTTTCTCTATGCTACAATGTAGTCTATATTTAAAGGAGAAATAGACAAGGTGCAAAAAAACCAGTCACAGACCAATGTCTTTATTTTAAAAGGAGACTGGAAATAGAGGAGGGGGACCCAGCAAGCTCACCAATCAATTCGTCACGCGTACCACGAAGTGACCTATCTGTCAAAATTAATAAATTTTTGCAAATCGGGTTTTATACAAATTATTAATAAACTCATTACTGTTAACATTTTCAGC
This sequence comes from Leptasterias polaris, assembly GCA_037783415.1. Classification (NCBI taxonomy): domain Eukaryota; kingdom Metazoa; phylum Echinodermata; class Asteroidea; order Forcipulatida; family Asteriidae; genus Leptasterias; species Leptasterias polaris. The sequence continues at coordinate 5,344,689 of JAZGTN010000003.1, read as the reverse complement.
AAGTTTGAATACCTAAAACTTAATAGTTTCGTAATTACACTAATAAGTAAAAACGACATGTCACTAGATTTGCCGTTTTGTATTTCCACGAAGTGACCTATCTCGACGCACCACTTCACCAATGATATACAAAGTGTTACACACACAGTTCAGCGCGCGTGTGTGACATTTCGCATTTTCACGAAGTGACCTATCTGGAAGCGTAGTATTTTCACGAAGTGACCTATCGCGATAGGTCTCAATATGCAATGTGTTTGTACACAACGCGCGCGCTGTGGGCAATACTCGCTTTCATTATCACGAAGTGACGTTTGTGTTTAGGACTGTATTACTAATTAAAATAGTTGAAAGAATGAAAACACTCTGACAGTTATGCACGAATAAAGTATTCAGCTTTATTTTTGTCTTAAAAAAATGAAACAAACTTGTTAAGAATAAGTTTGAAAAATAGTGCAACTTCAATCGCGATTTTCTCCAAACATGTTTTTGGGGGCTGTGAACAAGATAGGTCACTTCGTGGTATGCGTGACGAATTGATGCGCTTGATTGACTAGTTGTACACAATATTAGTAATTAGCAGATGATTTTGGTGTTCAAGTAAACTATCACAGGATGAGCTTTAATGACTGAGTTCAAGACCCTTCATGGTGGTAATCCTATTGATCCAATGACAGAGCTGGTGCTAGTTAGCAACAGTAGAGTAAATAAACCACTAATCTGGTGCATTTGTTGAGTGCTGGTGATTCTGATATGAGCAGTTTATCCAGGTGCCCCAACCACAGTTAGGTCAACCATGGAGGAATTCCTACCTCCATGGTCACACCATAGAGAAAGGACCACTTTCTCTATGGTCACACTGACCTTGCAGTGAAATTCATGGTTCATTTTTGAACACTGCTAAAAGTGGTATTCTTGAAACCAATCTTATTGCAAGAAAAATTGTCTTGTGTCACTCCCTAGCAGTGTCACTCCCTAGCAGTGGCCACATTTTTGGCTAAGGCTATGGCTATAGCTGGAATGTCATGTCATTATGTGTATAAAGTATATATAGAAAGTCCTTAGCAACACCCTTAGCAATAGTCTTAGCCGTAGCCACCAATTCAGATACAGCCTAACTTTGAGAATGTGACATTCAGAATTACGGTGTAGTATCAATGAACAGTTAAAGGCACTGAACACGTTTGGTAATTACTCAAAATATATATTAGCATAAAAACTTACTTGGTAACCAACATTGTGAGAAACCACTCCTTCTGTAGTAACGTAGTTTTTGAGAAAGAGGTAACTTCTCACTAAAATAATAAAAGACTTCATGCATGAAGCCTTTTATTAGCATCTGAAAGCACACAAAATTGTGCAACAAGGGTGTTTTTTCTTTCTTTATTTTCTTGCAACTTCGATGACCGATTCAGCCCAAATTTTCACGGGTTTGTTATTTTATGCATATGTTGGGATACACCGAGTGACAATACTGGTCTTTGATAATTACCAAACATGTTCAGTGCCTTTAATGTGAATGGACGTTATAAAATGGAGTTTTCTGTATTTTACAAATGCTAAACTGATGCGCATCATGCAGCAATCAACACACAAAATTAGCAGGCTGGTTTTTCTTCTCAAATGTGATCTGATTATTCTTTTTGAACAGTTGACTTCTTAACCCTAGAAGTGTCCTCGGCCTAATTGTGGCAGGTCTGATTAATCGTACCTATTTTTAACCAAAATATATTGGTTACAGCACACCAAATGACCTTAAAATGACCTGTATGAAAAGGTCAAGTTGTGACCAAAATAAAGTATACATCTAGAAGTCAGCTTTGAACTACATGTACGTATGCCTTAACCCTTTCAGCCCCAACGGCGACTATAGTCGCCCGTGCACTATACCCCACTCGAGCCCCAACGGCGACTATAGTCGCCCGTGCACTATACCCCGCTTGATCCCCAACGGCGACTATAGTCGCCGCGCGCATATCGTCTTTTTCGAGATGCAGTAATATTTTTATTTGTCGCCCTCTGTAGTTGAATTTAGTATAGCCAGAAAGTTCGTTGACTCCTCTTTCGACTGGTGCATTATTCAATAGGGGTTGCCATTGCTATTTTTCGAGAAAACGACGCGCGAAAAAAAAAAAACCTTCCGAACAAACCCAGATTTACTTCCGAAATTTCAGCAAAATGAGTGATCGAAATGCCGATTTACTTCGGGAGTTGTTTGCAGACAGTGATTCTGATATGGAATTATCTAGTTCTTCTGAAGAATCTGGTGTAAGTAGTGAGGATTCTTCAACTTCAGACGATGAAAATGCTGCTGGTCCGAGCGGCGTGACTGCTAATCATGGGCGCAGGCAGACCGGTCCGAGGGCTACCGTTGCCGGTGCTGCTCGTCGTGATTTGAGCTCTCGTGTAAAAACCAAAACTCAAATCAAGATATATTCGATATCATAAAAATCACCACATTGTAGCCATGAAATAGCATGCACAAAGTTTTTTGATGCAATAATTAGTTTGTGCAGAAAAACAAGTTTGAAAAACACGTTTAGTTCAAGCTGCAACTTTTCAGTCCTCTAGAAAAAAAACTTGGGCCACAGGAACTCCGTGTGCGTAAACAATGTGGTCACCACAGGATGCATGTAATAAACAATGTGGGGCTGAAAGGGTTAACTGCAGTCAGTGTTTTCTTGAAATTTTATTTGCAATTTCTGAAGATTTTTTATTTATAAAGTAATCAGGGGCCTACACTGCTACAGCTTAAAATGCAGGCATTACACATATTTAATGCTGGCACTGCAAGGGTTAAACCACTTTTCTGTGCCAAATCAACTCGTGTCTCATAGCTACATGTTATGTAATGTACTTAAAACAGTATGCTGAATGTGGATTGGTTTTCTGCCATTTAAACTCTTTTCAGTATTCTGCACAAGTCACCTTACTTAAACCATAGAGAAAGGTAGAAATTAGAAATGTTATGGCCAAGAGATCATGTGAACTCCAAACAAAGATGGGTAACAGTGAGGGGTTGTTAAAATGGCTAGACAAAAGATCCATCATGGCATGTGATGTACCGGTACTAACTTTGTAAGCTCAGGATCAAACCACAGAAGGGAGTTTAATTGTCTATGGCAAGTGAAGGCAGAATGTCTGGACAGTACATGTACATCCTACAGCAGAAACAAAAGCTGCAAAGTCTGCCACGCATCAAATTGTGGCCGGCCAGCACATTGGGAGTTCTTTCACACCATTGCCCCTGTGTGTCACATTTCCTGAACTTGATCACTGATAGGTGTGCTACTTAATGAACTTGCACTCTGCGTTCGGGGTCAATGAGCCATCTGGCATCAGTGCAGCTGTGAACCTCATTGTTAACTGTGCAGACTCCCCTTCTTCTTGAGACACTGGTTACGTAAAACTGGTACCCATTGACTTTCAAAAAGGAAGTTTCGACATGTACTATGTACAATGTAAGTACTATGTACATTGTACTGTGTGTTGCTGTTAAGGAAAGGACATTGTTGGGTCACACCTTGTTTTTACAAAATACATACACTGTACATGAGAAACTATCAAAGAATTTGAGGTTTTGCATGGTGGAGATACATGTACATGTACGTGTAGATTTTACTATAAATCTTTCAGGCACACCATTTTTTTTTTTCAATAATCTCTTCTAGGAAGAAGTGATGGCTTTGAAAAGAGCCGTTGGTTGGTTCTCAACCATCAGAAGACATGCGTGTGTAGACTGTATGCTTCGTGGCAGATGTTGTACCCCCCCTTCCATTCCATATTACCTGAGCTTTCCATGTGGATTGGATCATCAGTCCTCACCTGATTGGGTGGGTTTTTCCTATTTGGGGTTTTTCTCCGTCATCTCAAAGGGCCATTCCACGCCAACTCACCTAAAATTTAACAAAATTGACAGTGACCGACTCAGATTTTTTTCTTAATTTTTTTAAAGAATCCTCTATAGGATAGGTGTGTTATGAACACACGCCAAAAATTTTCAGCCAAATCTTTTTGGTTTTTAAGATACCACCCCTTCAACAATGTAGCCCTGCCCATTTTTTCAGCCCAAATGTTGCATCGGTGAGTTTTGGGCAATTTCAGAAGCCCATATCTCAAAATCAAGATAAGATATACCCCTGATAATTAATATTTATGATGACTGGTGCCCAAATTACTAAAATAAATCTACTGTCACAATGGGTATACAAAATTTACTTTTTGTGTAATGGGTCCCTCAAAACATAAAATTATACTGACATGAGGGACTTTTTGTATATTTTGAACCCCCCTTGTGCCCACATAAAATGTCAGTTTGCTTTTATATGACATGTATGGGTAATGTCTAGGTACATATGAGTGGCCACAAGCAAGGAAAGACCAATCACAGATTCACTGGGTGTTTGGCAGGGGTGGAAATATGGGCCCAGTGTTAAAAACGTCCAAAATGCCCCTTCATTCTATTGTTTTTGTTGAGGCGTGGCAAATTACTCAAGGAATTGACAATTTTTTATCTGCAAACACTGTATCTGGGCTGTGTCTGTAAGAAAATTCACCTTGGCCTTTTGAATTCTTCATGGTAAAATAAAATGTTTTGTATTATTGTAAGATGCGTATTTTGCATTTTTGTAGTTCAAGTCAACACTGTAGTAAGCCCCCCCCCCCCAGTCTTTTTGGAAAAGTTTGAAGTTAAATTTATCCTTCAATTCACATACCCTGAGTGTATCCATGCTACTCAGACTAATGTTTATGCAACCAATGTTTAATATTGCCCCAAAACAGAGTTTATTAGACTTTCAATTGGCCTAATTACGCATTACCATATGTATACACAATATCAACAAGGTAGTTGTGATTCCTATACCAAATAACTTCTTAATTCTGTGTTTGGACTGTGCATAGGTCCAAACAGACACATAGAAATCCATTTGAAAAGTTTTGGTTACAAGTCCAGTGTTTCTTGCAATCATAGTGGTCAAAACATGGTCAAATGTGTTTACTGATCCCTGGCCACGATCCACCAATAGACATTATGATTGCTGGAGATGTTTCTGTAAAAACCGGAGGAATCACATCCCTGGATCATTCTATGTTTTCTTATTACTAACTTACCTTATTAAGTTTCAAAAATTTCAACATTTTACACAACTTACATTTAATAAATAATAAATACTTTATTGGATTGAATTTGACACTCGTCTCATTTCACTTGTCAGCTCCAGATATATGAAGGATATTTAGAATTTGTGAGGTATAAGCAGGCTGGGTATAAGAACTTGATATACATGTATGGCTCAACATGTGTACTTCTAATTTACAGCAAAATACATTGTTGTTAGTGTCTAGAACCCATAACATGTACTTTTTTGTGTAAAATGTACAATTTTCCGACAAGGGGGTGGTGCCCTCAGGTGGCAATATTGGTGGCCCCCTGAGGGCACCGCCCCCTTTGGACCCCTGATAAACGCCTCGCGCAAGCGCTCAGTACCTCGCTTCGCTCGCTCCTCGCTACACTCGTCTGTGAAAATTAGCCGGTTCTTAAAAACCTCTGGTCACAACACTGCACCTGGGGCACTTTGCAGCTATCGAGGTGATGAATACAGGATCGAGGTGATGAATACAGCGCTGTGAGAAGCACTACGTCATAAATAATTATTCACACGATCGGCCAATCGGAAAGCGGCCAGTCAGGAATCAGCCAACCAGCCTGTGTCAATTGCGTGTCAATTGCGTGTCAATATTCGGTGATACTGTGATGAAGAAAGAAAACCATGACTAGAATGGGAAGTCTTACAGGTCGTACCAAATTTCCTTCAACGACATAACAGGTCGCAGACACACTTCGGTTTTAAAGCTATCACATAATTTTATGACTGTGAAAAGCTTAACAAAACTAAATTTCAAACTAAACACAGTAAAATACTGCAAAGACGGCAGTGAATGAAACGAAAAGCTTACATTTTGAATTTGTTTCGTTTAAACGGTCTGTAATTTACTAAACGGATAGTGATTTTGTAAACGGTTAACCGTGTAAACGTTTAACCGTCACAGGCTTACATCAATGTCATGCATGCAGTCTGTTTTGTGGGCCTTGAAATCTGAAATAAATTTTTACAATTAACAAAAATATACATGTACATGTATACATATTTTTTTTACTGTCATCCAGTGTTTACCCAGGCTGATGAACTGAGCGAGACGGTACAAATTCAAATTGATATAGAAGCAAAATTAACTTAGCCTGCAAACTTGTCAGGAATGCATCAGTCATACAACTGCCTGATTGTTCCATCCAAATTGCGAATTCTTTATACACAGAGGTCAAGGGAAAAGCTCGTTCAGCCTCTCCTGTAAATTTACACATTATGTATGCATGTACAATGAAGAAATGGGCCCTAATAATGTAGTACCTGTTAATCATGAATGTGATTATGCCTTCACTAGTGACATGTGTTACCCCAGATATTACAGGGACATATTACATCTATTGGCCCAGATATAAATACCATTAAGACTTCCCTGAATATCCAGGGAGGAGATAAATGCCAAGAACAGGGTATATGCTTGAGTGAGATTGGGTTTAAATCCTGGCAGGATATAGCATGCAAATACAGTTAGTATTGGTTTTACCACTGAGTGTAGACTGTGGACGGTTGTCGGTCTTAAAAGATGTACATGTAATAACTGTGTAGGTTTCTCGATACGGAAGCCAGATAGCGCACGTCCAGAAGGAAACAAATCTGCACACTTCAAGAAAATATTATTATCATTAAAGAGATGTGTTTTAAATTGAATTTGGTTTGTCTTTTTAAATAATTGGTTTGTCTTTTTAAATAATTTTAATGAGTCCCTTTGCATGGCAGTGTCAGTGGTTTTTTTTGTGTGTGTTTTTTTTTTTTTTTTTTACTGTAGATCAAATTTTCTTATTATCTAGCAATTTTGCACAGCAAAACATTTAGACTTGACATGTTTTGTGCACACTGAATGCCAATGCCTACCAAACAATGACTTTTGAGTAGCAACTGAGACATTTTGTGTTGCATTTAGCTATGCTATACATTACAAGGGAAATTATTCACTGAAACCATCCATTCTTTAAAATATTTGTCAGCTAGATATATAGACATTTTATTGCATTACATGTAATTGTGAATAATTTCAACCCATCAAACTGTGTGGTGGTTTTTTTCTGAACCATTTAATCTCAAATTTCCTTTACATAGTGTAGGTCTCCATTGTTTTGATTTTATAGATAATTTGTATATTTTCTACATGTAAGTGCAGTGCAGGACTTGGGTTTAGTTGTTTAGCTCCTTTTAGTTCCTCGGACTCTGCTTTGCTTGTCTTACATGCATATAGTGCACTTTCGGTTCATAAAGTGATTTTGGGGGGCTGTACAAGTTGCTATCTGATAAAAAGTGAATCACTGACTTGACCTAATTCCCTAGAGTTGTGTTAGCAGTATTGCCCAGTAGGTTTATCTGCTTAGTGAAATTTTGAAGAAAACCAGCTACAAACAGTACCATCAACTGCATTGTACTTTGACTGGTATTCTGTTAACTGCTGTTAGTGTTAGTGTTAGCAAATTTGTTGCACTTGTAGCAATATCTTGTATAATATGTACAAACCCTAACCAATCCCCCAACCTGTCAAACTCCAGTAACATGATTTTAGGTTTTTTGTTTGTTTCTGTTTGGCTGAGGACAGCTCTAGTAAACTGATTATGTAATGCATTAATGCATTAATGCTTTACAGGGGATCGGGCATACCAGCATAATCCGAGTCCAACAGTTTGGGCCAAGTTCGCGCAAGAACCAATGGTTAACTAGTGGTTGTTTAGTGACGTACGTACATGTAGTGCATGCGCACAGAAGTTGTAGTGCGAACGACTGAAGTCAACAGTCATGTCATGTCAACGCGACCGGCGACTTACAACTGGTCCACTCTGCACTGTGCTATATACGGCTATTGATTACCAGCGATGCGACCATGCCCCGTAGGCTGGTTCCAAATAGTCAACTAGCGTAGTCCAACTATCGTCGACTAGACAGAGTTCGGGCAAACTTAGTTGAACTATAGTCAACGATAGTCCTTGCGCGAACTTGGCCCTGGATGTTGAGTTTAAAACCATAATATTGTGTAGGGCTGGATTTTGTTCCTCTATTGGTTAGAATGAGGAAGGATCCCAGTAAGTCACTCTCAATGGAGTTGTTCCATTCTAACTTGGGAATCATCCCAAGTACCGGTCCCAACTTGAGTACAAAATTAAGCACAAGATCTAAGTATGAGAGCTATACCTGTAATGCATTCTGTACATTTAAAATTTTGGATGGTAATATCTGAGTGCGTTTTTCAAAAGCAGCTGTCCAAAAATTGCTTAATGTGAACTAATTGAATTTATCACATCACATGTATGTGGGTCACAACACACAGGTATGTGGGTCACAACACACAGAATGTGGGTTAGAGATCAATACTTCTTTTCTTGATTGGTCCAGATCCAGATCCAGATCCAAGCAAGCAATATCGCTTGACACAATTTTGTCCAAAGTTATTTCATCAAGGAAAAGAGCAATACATAATGTTTAGAAAACACTTTATGAGTAAAAACAAAAATTTAATTTAAAATGAGTGTCTTACAGTAACATTACAGTTCCCTTTATAATAACATGAAACCGCCTAGCCCAAGATACGTGTACATTTCTTTGGATGCAGACCACAACTACAAGATGCTTTTTATAAAGCAGAGATCACCGAGAAGTTTGTACTATGCCTGGTATTGTACTTAATGGAGGCTGCAGAGGCCCTCCATGCCCCTGGTCATTGCCTTGTTGCCCCTTAAAAATGATTCAGTGAAAATTTTCATTTCTCTCATCTGGGAGGTTCTGGGCCCAGAATAATTGGGAACAGGGTTCAAAATTTACACAGGACCGCAGGCCAGTGGCCGGTGATTTTAGCATCAGGCCAGTAAACCATCAGGAATTAATTGCAGGCCTGATACTTAACGAAGGAAATTGTAATTTTTTGTATTCGTTTGGAGTGGATCGGCCACGGGACTTTCATTAAAATATCCCATTTGTTTGGATAGTTCAAAGTCACACTTCCAGTAAGTTACGATTAAGCAAGAAAATCTGGGAAATAGCGACATGTCGAGTTCATTCACCACTAGGAATGAGCAGGTTGAGTAAACATGTAGCACTATCCATTTAAGTTGAAGTAATGAAATTCATATTGACTTTAGAGTAAATCTTTTTGTTTTCCATTTGCTTAGTGTACACTTGTTGAGAACTAGATTCCCTACAAAATGAATAATTAATGTACACCCCTTCCATCATGTCCATCTCAGGATATGATGATAGTGGGAAAAGATGCGGCTGATTCTGTACACTACACATTAATGATAGAGATGGCTTAGGCCTACTGAAATTCTTTCTCTAAGATCTGATTAATTGGTTTGTGAATTAATTCCTGTGGGTTACTTTGTAATAAGAAGGCGTTCGCCTAGCAAGTACATCAGGCCTGTGAGATCTCCGCTTTAAAGTGGATATCCGCTTCTTTTTTTTGCCGATTTTTTATTTCTGCTTTTTTTCGTAATTTTTATTGTTTATTTTTATTTTGTTTATATTTTTATTTATTACTTTTTGGCCTTATATCATGTATATATGCTTGGCAACAATAATGTACAACTACAATAATGTGAAATAAGCCTAGTTACTGGATCAATGGGGTGCCCCAATTAGACCAGCGTAAATGCATTACGCGCGCTCACTTGACGTTCCACGATCATTCTTACATCATGTACATGTAGTGTTTCAGCTCTTTTTTTAGGGTCCACTCACAGGCCTGGTACATGTATGCAGTGTTTTCTGTGATGTGACTGCTGTTGTCAACTGAGTTGTAGGCATGGTAGGGAAACATTTTCTCCATCTTTTGGAATGTGATCTTTTGCATCTTTTGTAGGGGCGTACATGTACAGCGTACTTAAAAACCTGCCAACTGTTCAGATTTAATTAAAATTGTCCAGATTTTTAGAACAAATCAGAACATTCCTATTTCTGATAAGAGACAGCAATGAACAAGTTAGACAAATTTTGGCAGAAGAGGGTGCTATTTGCTTGCAACAATAGAGATTTTCTTACGGGATACACTGGTTTTTTTACATTGTTTTAAACATCATTTGTATATGTCTACACAGGGAACGATTTCATCCAGCAATTTTGCATAGCAAAATATTTAGACTGAACTTGTTTTGTGCACACTGAATGCTAATATTGAGTAGCAACTCCTGATTTTTGAGCTATAGATAGTCCTACAACATTGTACAAGGGAAATTGTTCACTGCTACATGTAATAAGCTTTACTCCCACACAACTTCTTGCATCGGTACGTGTATCTGTGGACTCGTAAAACTGGTGTTCCTATTTCTGAGGTTTCAATGTTGGAAGCTGTGTACGTACATGTACATGTACTTAGCATTTTACCATTTTGGGGTTGTCAAAATGTATGATATTGATTTTGTTTTTCTACTGGGAGAGGAATTACACAAGTGATATAACAACAGTCATACTACATGTACATTAAGAAACAGCAACGACACAAACAATTGAGTAAAAAGGGACAAAGCCATTTTCACTGAAAAAAGGTGTACGGTACATTTAGGAACTAGGGCCGTGCCTGACTGGCTAAGGCTGTTATTGTTATATTATGGGCATTCCATCCTTCAACGCAACGCATGGTTGTGTGATGATCAAAAACACGGCTCGAATTTCACAAAGAGCTAAGATTGATCTTAAAGATGTGTATCAATCTTAGTTGCTAAGCAAAGTGTGATGTCACAATACAAATCACTATGGTGATATTGACAAAGTTGTCTATCTTTTTAAGATGAATCTTGGTGCTTTGTTAAAATCTCGCTGAATGCATTTGTACAAAAGTGTACTTGTACACGCACTACATGTTATACATTATTAGCATACAGTTTTAAATTTTTGACATGCCTTTTAATATACAACAAAATATCAATTTAATGAGATCTTTAAATTTTGTAATGCTTTGGTGTTACTGTTCATGATACAAAACATGTAATTGTTTTAGCAGTGCGGAGAGTAGATAGACAGCGCTCATGTGTAAGGTAGTGTGTACCTGAAATTTAACATTAGTACCTTACATAAGTTACATGTAGTGTTACTGTAAAAAGCTTTTTGAGGAAAAATACTTTATATCAATCTACAGCATGAACTGTAATGTTTTTATTTGAAAAAAAAAAATAAAAATAATACAAAAGTTGTGTATCAAGTTTTCATTCAGTGTTTCATGCCTGTATGTGCGTAGGAAGTACACTGCCTGAAAACATATTCATACTGCTGAAAAGCTTGACAAATAGTGTTATAGAGGATGAAATTGAATGTCACAGCAGATAATGAAAGCATTTTGACAAACGACTGAGAAGTAGGTGGCATCTTTAAAGTGGTCACCTCACTACTACGGCAACAACATGTTGATTGATGACGACTGTGTGAAGCGGACAATAGCGCCCTCGGTGTACAATGAAGCTTGAACATGATTGAGACGGGGAGAGTGTCACAGCTAGAGACTACTGGATCTTAAGAATACTGGTTTAGACCGAAATCAATGTCATGACATGATCAAGCAGTCTAGCGCACTTGACTCGAGCTCTGGGCCAAATTTTATGGCTCTGTTTACCAGAGCAAAGAATCACGCTTTACGGAAGCAAGGAATTCTGACTTACGTCAAGCGTATTTCACAGGTCAGCAGGGAATTTTTCTTCTGCGCATGCGTAATCCACGTTACTATACATTCTTCACTTTGAATCACTTAAATAGCTATACTTATAGTGCAGAAATTCAGCGCTTGCACAGTAAGCGGAGAATGGTGGTCGTACAGTAAGTGCAGAATTTAGCGGTAAGCAGAGCCATGAAATTTGGCCCTGGTGTTTCTGATCAGCAGAGTGTGGGTTTGATTCCAGGTGTTGACACTTGTGTTTTTAAGCAAGACACTTTAACCATTATTGCTTTGCCCTTCGAACAGGGCGTAAAACCTGGGCATAAAGCCCTGGCGTGTAATGCCTTAGGTCCGTAAGAGAACCCAGTTACACTTTTCGCTAAGAGAAGGGTTTGCCACGGTGCAGCAGTTTGCATTGCATCAAGGTACTATAAAAGGGTCCCAATATGAACCATCTTAAACTTAAAAGCATTTTGAGACGCCCGTAGATAAAGCCCAAGAACTGATTATTGATGATTATGCAAGCTGAGGAATCTGATTCAAATTTCCAACCTCATCCCCATCCCTGAGTTCTAAACCCCTCGGTTCATACTTCCTGCTAATGCAAATTCGAAGCGAAATTTTTTGTCACTGTGTTTCCGCTGCAAGTTTTTGTCGCGAATTGGTCGTTGCAAATTTGTTTCGTCAAATTCACTTTACACTCGTAAGTATGAAGAAGTATGAAGCGGGCTTTAGTCTCTGTAATGACTCTGAATGTATGTGTACATACTGAGAAGTAAACTTAATTAAACCAACAAGTTTTCTGATGTAGATGTCCAGAAGACAATGAATCTAACATGTCTAATCCATAACTTCAGAACATGACACCACACCAGTAGTATCTTATTACAAATTTAATTAAACGAGTGCTGCCCACTGTTGCTTCATCCATCCATCCATCATGGCATAAAGAAAGACCAGGGCTCGAATTTGGGGAGAAAATCCACAAGACTACAGGGCTTGTAGCTCAAAATCTTTACTGGACCAGACATTTTTTTACAAGACCTGATTCAAAATGTGAAAAAACCCAAAAACTTGCTGCCACAGTTTAACATGCATTTGACTGCTTTTATATGAACCAGAACTGAGACAAGTAAGAGAAGAGTATACTTGATTACTCATAGAATTGAAAGATAATTTATTAGACCCAAAGTCAACACTTGAACATAATGTGTTTCTGTTATTCAATTGAAAAACACAAGACCATCGGACTTGTTAGGTCATAAGTTTACTGGCCCAACACTAAAATTACTGGCCTCGGGCCTGTGGTCCAGTGTAAAATTCGAGCCCTGAAGACCCGTCTCTCTTGAGTTTGTTTTCCCCAAAGAACACATCAACCTGGAGAAGTCATTTGATTTCGTGGAATTCATAGGTTGTTTGGTTAGAGTGCGACCCAAATCCTTCCATACCCTCTTCTCCTACATGTATGTACATGTATAGACTGTGCAAGTCTCGCGCGTATCGGAGCGAGAAAACACGTCAAGTGAAGAACATATTTTTTCTAAAATCAAATCATTGTTTTTAAATTAGATCTATGAAACAATCTGACCAACAAAAATACTCATTACAATTTGCATAAAATGAGTTTTAGCTTTCATAATAAACACACAAATCATTTGTTAGTTTTTGTTGAAACAAACTAAAAACTCTGAGACAAGGATGCTTATTTGATCTGAACTTTTTAGGAACCCCTTTTGTAAATCCACGCCTGAGTACGTGCAGCCACTAAAGCAGGTTTAAACGCAGACGCGCGATGATCGCACGGGCGTAGAATTAACGTGTGACGCAGTTTAAAGAGGACGCTGACGCCTGGACAACCGTAGACTGCAATGAAAAGGCTTAGCGTCTGGCAATTACAGCGTCTGGTGATTATCATCGCGCGACCAAAACAAATTTGGTGATCGGAGGTGGGCACAAATTCTTAATTTTTTGCAAGTAACCGGAAGCAGAGGTCAAGTTTAATTCTTGGGTTTTCTTCGTTGCATTGTTGAATTGATTTTGCTTTCATATTTTTTATCACTTAGTACTACTTTCCCAACAACATATTTAATTTTCATGGTCATAAAGTACGTTAAACTAAAATTATTGACGAAACAAAATCTTGCCAACGTAAAACTCCATATGGTTGGGACCACGATGGTCCCGGAAGTTCGCTTACGCGCGAGACTTGCACAGTCTATTGTCACTCCACTACAACTACAAGTTGTTTGGATTAAATGAGATTGGAATGCCTGACCCTGTGTTAAGCAATGGTTATATGGGCCTGCCGGCCCAAGTCCTTCTAAATCCTTCACTTGAGCAAATGGATATCATGGAATTGGGACTGAAAGGGTTAAGAAACAGATCTACACTTATAGGTTTTCATGAAGCGGCCACTTTATTGTATTTTCTCTACATTTCTTGAATATTTGGTTATGATAAGTCTGTGTATTTGTTTTTTTGTTGTTAATGTTGTGCAGGGAGAAATAAAATAATAGCAATGATTAAACCGTCTTTCTAAAAGAATTTTTTTTAAATGAATAAATAAAAAAATAAAAAAATATAATGACAAAAACAAAACATCTGTCTCCCATTCAAAAGGATTCAAAATAAGGCTGGATGGGGGAAAAATAGTCTGGCACCTGTTACATCAAAGAATCTGTATATTGTTGCTGGTTTGCCTGTAGGGAACTTGACCATGATGGTCACAGTATGCATGACATTAAAAAAGGTTGATTTATGCGCTACATGTAATGATGTCAGCAAGGTACAAGTTCACAAGTGAGATTAAGCTCAGGGCGTGGGTGTAAGACTTGATTCATCGGGACCTTGTATTCTGAAGGGTGGGGGGGGGGGGGGGGGGGGGTGGAACAAAATTGAGTATTTATATATTAAATTTGTATCATTATTTTTTATTGCAATGATTAAAGGCAGGGTATACTTTTGGTAATTGTCTAAGACCAGTATAAAATTACAAACCTATGAAAATTTGGGCTTAATTGGTCATCAAAGTTGCAAGAAAGTAATGAAAGAAAAAAAAACACCCTTGTTGCATAGCATTGTGTGCTTTCAGATGCCCTAGAAAGCCTCCATGCCTGAAGCCTTTCTCAGATTCAAATTTGTTGGTGAAAAGTCTTTCTCTAAAACTTCATTACTGCAAAGGGTGTCGTTTTTAACAATGTTTAATCATGGAGCTATAAAAAGTTTTATAGTATCAACAGCTCTCCAGTGCACTTTACAAAGTAAGTATTTATGGTCAGTAATTTGTGGAGAAACTACTGTAACACTTAAAATGTGTGTCACTAAATAGTATTGTAGGCTGGCCGACAAGCATAAATGAAACTCCGATAAAATTGTATCTTTGGGCTTGAATACAGAAGACGATTTATTATCACTGTATGGCTTTACAAAGATGTGTATCAGACGAGAAGTAGCAGGAAAAGATAGAAGAAAACTGGATCGGGCAACAGTGTGAGATTTGGCACTGGGCTAACCAGGAGGAGGGTCTGTCTTTTAAGTACAGAAGAGAGAAGAATAATCTAAAGATGGGACATAAGGGCATTTATACTAAAGTTGTGGGGACAGCCTTTCTCAGATTCAAATTTGTTGGTGAAAAGTCTTTCTCTAAAACTTCATTACTGCAAAGGGTGTCGTTTCAAAGGGTGGGTATTGTGGGCGTAAATTTGTCAAGTCCCAGACAGCCAGTCTGGACGCTGGTGTCTGGGTGAGCATTGGATTAATTAGGATGGGTGCTTGTGAGATTGGGGGGAAGTGCCTGGGGTAAAACAACATTACCAGCTTACACTACCAAAGGTATACCTTCCCTTTAAGTCCAATTGCAGGAGAGCTCCTTTCCTATAAAACAGGGCCTGCCATGCAAGAGATAGGGGGAATCAATAATAATATCCTGACCTAGAAGTGCAGTTGATACAATTTTAGTGGGGGGGGGGGGGATTGATGCCTTGCTGTCACAGGAGATCAATATGTGTAAGGCCAGGCTATATGGACATCATCTAAACCATCTTATTGGACCCCAAGACTAGAGATCTACATGTACATGTAGACCTTGAGCCGAGGACAGAACATTGAGGGACATGTGTGTTGTACATATTATGCACACATAGGTATCAATGCAGATTATAACCATAGAGATGTGTACATAATGAAATGATATTATGTACTGATGAGTCTCTGTGATTAGGCTTCATTGGAGGCACTTGATTTACCTCATCAGAGCACATGTATTAAGTGTGCATACAAACACTTTATGCAATGCAGACACTGAGCTGTATGCACATTACAGCAAGGACATCATGTACATGTACATGTAGAGGCCCTTCATGTACATGAATATAATACATCCCGGTCGCAATTGTGTATGTTGCACCGTGAAGTGGACATACATGTACATGTAGTTTATGAGAAATGGTCTGTTCTCACCCACAAAAGGAAGTAATTTCGTAAGAAAGACTCGCGTGTCTTTGGAAATAAGAGAATTTAAATAACAATTTTAAATGAACATGAATATGTCCCAAATAGGTAAATTATGATGATGATTGTTATTTTCATTATTTATATGACCATACACAAATACACACAATACAAGGCAAGTGTACATGTATTTTTCTAGAGGATTTTAATGAAAACATGTACATGTACTGTGCATGTGCGCATTTATTAAAAGAAAACAAAATGATTTACATGTTACATTGTACTTTCCTTTAAAACAATAGTAGACTTCATCGATCTCTAAAAGTACACGCAGATATCTCAGTTTCTCCAAGATGGATGCCTCTCCACTGTTCAGGTATAATTCAGGGATGCCAAAGCCAATAACCCCTGATAGTAAGGTCGTTAGAGATAATCAATTTACAGCGGAAAACGTTTCCTAAGGGTACAGCGGTTCATGCTGGATGAATTGAATTAACGCAACCAGCTTGACGTCTTGCTCTGGGGGGCGCTGACAGGAACGGGTTTGAAAAAACTACCAACATTAATTTTCAATTTGAAAATCATTTTGACGCCTCGTTATCTGATTACGTGCTGTGTGATGAGTGTTTAAAAAAGTGTTCATCACCTGCGGCTGCCCATCTGCTGTTTTCATATAAGATCTGTTTGTACAAAAAAAATATACAAAAAATAATAAATTATCCTTATAAATGCATTTACTGGAAATTACATTTTTTAATTTGACAGTAATTTTGACATCCATGTAAACTAAGTGTCATACAAACAGTATGGTGTAGTATTTCATTTTTCATTCATTTATTGATTAATTTTTATCATGATAGAAAAACATGAAATTCCATATCCATAACAATGACACCACTACGACTACATGAAGTAAAACACAAGAAATAGGCTAAAAATAAAAATAAAAGCAAAAGAATGATACAGTGATAAATCATTACACTGCTTCGCTATAAAATTAGCGCTGGAATCTAGAATTAAAAAGATGAGTGGAATATTGGAAAGAATGATCTGCTAAAGCGCTCTGTATTTGTGCGTAAACGCCTGATTCTGCCAGATGTTTGCACTCTAACCAGGACCCAATTTCATAGAGCTGCTTTAAAAAAAAAAAAAAAAGGGCACAAAAAGCAGCTAAGCACAACTGAATTATGCTTACCAGAATAAGGTTACCAGCCAAACTACATGTACCATGTCACGGACAATTTGTTACTGGTATCCTGGTCATTTCTGCAAGGCAAAGCAAACAAATTGTTAAGCAATAATTTCTGCTTTAAAGCAGCTCAATGAATGTGTGGCCTGGGCCCAATTTCATAGAGCTGCTTAATCAGAAAATATTGCTTAACAAATGTCTGCTAAGAAGAAATGAGCAGGATACCAGTCACAAATTGTAAGTGTGACATGGTAGTTTGGCTGGTAACCTTATTCTGGTAAGCCAAATTTTGTTGTGCTTAGCTACTTTTTGTGCTAAAGCAGCTCTATGAAATTAGGCCCTGATTGTACATACCATAATTAAAGCAATAGTTATGATCACTGCTACATGTGCATCCAGGTGTATGTTATTTTTATTCACAATTTATTTCAAAAATATTGTAAGATCGTTTTTGAACATTTATCCAGGCTTGAAATTATTAGAATGAATTTAGAAAGGCAAATATTGGATACACGTGAGTGCATTGTCACAGAATATAATCACGAGACCTGCTACATAGAAAATGAAATCTGATTTTAATTCCTCTTCTGAAATTTCATCCAAGTCTACCTCCTTGGTTCTACGAAAATGTGTCATACATTTTACTGCAGCCCTGATACTTCACGACGGCAACGACGGCAATTGCCGTCGTTGCCCCTACCTATTGCCGCAATGCCCTTCAAAAATCCCACTTTTCACGGCAATTTTTGCCGTGCCCTTTTCTTGTCATTGCCGTCGTGCCCTTTCTCCTGAAAAAAAATTATATTTAACGATATCCCAAGTTCGACATTCATCTCTAAAAATGACAGAGAATTAGCCGAAATAGCAACTGTCCAAAGTCGCGATGTCTGTGTGATACGTTTAATAAAAATTTAACGCAACGAACAACACGCACAGAACACACACATGGAAACATCGTACATACATTGTACATAATACAACGATCATCACAAACCAATAGTATAGTGCAGTCAGCTTCACACTACGACGTGTATGCAGCACTGCATGTTTACACCTATCCGAGTCGGTGCCCAGACTGTAAAACACGCACAATAAACACGTGCACATCGTTTCAACCTCGTACGCGCTGAAATATTCGCTCGGCCCCAGTAGGTGGGACTGTTCGAAAAAGAAAAACTACCGAGAAGAAGCTGTTGTTATGCAGCTTGCTTGCTTTGCTTGGCTTAGGCCGTGTCCGAATTGGCGGCTACAGCTACGGCTACGGCTAGATTTCCGCGTCATCGTGCATTGAAGTATAGGACGTCCTTAGCAACACCCTTAGCAACAGCCGTAGCCGTAGCTGTAGCCGCCAATTCGGATACGGCCTTAGGTGATGTGTCCAACCAACGTTGGTTGCTTTTTTGGTTCTTCAGAAGCTTTCAAAATGCCGTACCAGGAAAGAACCAAGCAAAAGAAATTGGCTCAACTAAATGTTGCAGCATTAAAATGCTGCAAATTGGACACCTTTTTCAGGTAATTATTTTTTTATGTAATTTTTTTTTTCATGACATCGTAGGACGTAGGTTGTCCTTTATACGAGGCGAATCTTTTACCTCACTGCGCGCGATGTAAACAGTCCCTAGATACAATTTTGTTGTTTTAACTTGCCAAACATCGAGTCTCCTCTCCTTTGACCAAAACTTAGAAACATGTATTGTAAGGCTCCACTTGTTGGTTGCACTTGTAAATGCAAAAAAGTTGTGTTATTTAGTCATTTCTACCTCATATTAATCCCATCCTATGTCATGAAAAAAAAAACTTACATAACAAAAAAATTACATAAAAAAAAACTTACCTGAAAAAGGTGTCCAATTTGCATACATGTATGTCATGAAGGAAACTAGCAGAACAGAAGAACTGAGTGATGTGCATTTTATGAATAATTTATGAAATATGTGTTTTTTCCAATATTGCCTTGGTGCCCTTCGCAACTTTTTACGATTGCCTTGGTGCCCTTTGAAATTTCTGAAAATTGCCTTGGTGCCCTAAATTTTTACAAAAAGTCAAGGCAAAACTGCCTTGCCCCTTCAGAGCCGAAGTATCAGGGCTGTTACTGTGTGGGGATTTGAAAAGGATCAGTTTTGAGGATCAGTTTATGGAGATATGTACAGTTTCATTTGACCATGGTACACCTGTACAGTGTACTGTGTGGCATGTCTTGGTCGAGCAGTTAATAACAATAATAATAATGGAAACTTATAAAGCGCCGGTATCTGCCGCAAGCGGCGCTAATGGCACACTGGACTCAAGCTCTGGTGTCTCTGATCAACAGAGTGTGGGTTCAACTTCTGGTCTTGACACTTGTGTCCTTCAGCAAGACACTTGGGCCCAACCATCCTTCGGATGGGACATAAAGCCGTAGGTCCCATGTGTTGTGTAATGCATGTCAAAGATCCCAGATACACTTGTCGCTAAGAGAAGGGGGTTTGCCCTTGTGTTCTTGGCAGTGGCTGCTGAATATGCTGTCCAGCACCTTCTTAACCCTTAGAAGGTGCTACATAAATTGTTCTTATAATTCAACAAATTCAAAAACCTGTCTTAAAATGTTTCTTTTTGTTCAAGCGCCTTGAGTACCTTATAATTATTGGTACAATTTATGTGCGCTACATGTATATAAGACTATACATTATTAATGTATCGTCGGGGTTGGGTGATCCAGCTGATGTACATGTAGATGTTTGATCACCCATTGATTATACAGCTTGCTTCATTTCTCAGATGCTCCAAGCAACCTCATCGGAATTGAATCTATCTTAAGTGATTATCCACTTGACCATGGTACATTGGTAGGCCTACATGTACAATGTACATGTACACTGTGTATACTGTGGTGTGTGCTGTCCTCACGCAGTCCTCACTTTCCATCCAGTTGAAGACTGGCATTGAAGAACCCCAACTCAGTTATTTATTTCAATTGTCTGCCACTGAAATGAGTCCCATGTGAATGTGCTAGAATTAACAGTAAAAATTTTTTTTTTTTCACGATTAAAACCTGACCTCAGAATTCAATGAAATCTTCACAGAATGGGGATATTATTATTATTTTTTTTTTTTCCTAAAAAATGTACACAGTGTACTATGTACTTTCCCCTAATGCCATGATAAGGACATTTGTGATCCGCTCTATCGGAATGAGGAATGTCTCGGAAATCACGTTTATGTGTAATTTGCCATAGAAAAGTTGTTGACAATCGAAAATCATGAAAAAACACTACAAAAACCGATTCTGCGATTTAGGTGGTATTAGGTTAAAACAAAACTTGATCTTTCTTGTCATGGTATTACCTTTAATTGAAAAGATGAATAAATCTTCAAAAAGTACGTTTTCTTGGGCATGTTTGTTCGCATACATGTAGCTACATGTACATGTTGTTAAAACTAAAAGCGATTATCTAAATAAACACGTCGTAAAAAAAGGGAAGTGGCCTTGTATTGTAGTAGACTTTCTTCATTGCCCGATAACTTCGGACTGGAATAAGCTACAGAAATAATAATGGTAGTGCTGGAAAGTCAGTGAGTTACTTGTTAACATGGTATGCATTTAACTCAATTTTCTAAATTTCCGAGACATTCCTCAATTCGATAGAGCGGGTCACATTTTTAGTTAAGTTAATAATACGTAGGACTTGCATATGTATGGCATGTCGTGATCAGCGCTTAAGACGAGAGCACCGGACTCAAGCTCTGGTGTTTCTGATCAGCAGAATGTGGGTTCAAGTCCCGGTTGTGGCATTTGTGTCCTTCGAAGCAAGATACTTAAAAACCATTATTGTGTTGTCCTTCGGATGGGATGTAAAGCTAGATCTTATAAGACCTGTGTTCTAGGATTGGTTGTGCATGTCAAAGAACCCAGAACACATACCGTGAAGGAGTAGGGGCTAACCTGGGTGTTTCTGGTTCATTGCAAACACCCTTGTTTCTTCAGGCTTGGGAGCTGTAGTGATTTTAAAAGTTCACATATGAGGCAGTCTTGGTTTCGTTAACAGAAATGTATAATGAACTGCTGAATCTCAATTTAAAATAAAAAAAGAAGGGGGTGTGCCCCAGTGTTTCTGGCAGTGGCTGCTCAATAAATGTGCCACAGCACCTTGTAAACCCTTATAATGTGCTACACAGATGATGGTCTCATAATTAACAAAAAATCTAAAACATGTCTTATAAAGTGCCCTTAGTACATGTACCTTATTGGTAGATACGTGTGCTAATATAAGACTGTGATATTCTTAATAGACTACATGTATATAGCCCTATGCTTTGCCTGCTAGAATTTGTGTAATTCACAGCAACAATTTTGCATTTAGCCTGTGTATGTAAATCCCCAACGGGCAATTTTGAGCACAGAATGCAGTGTGAAGCCACTCCATGAAATCATACAGAAGGTCCCACTCAATCATAGCCCTCTTCCCTCCATGACAGCAGGAGGTAGTTCAGATATCAACTTTCATGGTTTGATAAGAAGTCTACTCTCCCAGTGGAGAAGAAATATAAATAGGATTCTTTGAAATCATTCTTTTAATGAGGTTCCTCTTTGGCCTGGGGGAGGGGCGGCTAGGGGCGGGGCGGCTAGGGGCGGGGCGGCTAGGGGCGGGGCGTTAGGCGGGGGCGGCTAGGGGCGGTTGGTTGAGAGATAAAAGTGTTGCCAAAAATAAGGGGTTGGTTGTGCATGGTTGGTGCTTTACAGCCTGTGTCTTCTCATGATGGAGGAAGGTCCATGGAGGCACTTGAGTCTAAAGTTAGAATTTTATCTGGTTGTAGCTGGAGAGAGATTGCCCTCCATGCCATCACAAGAATAGTCAAGAACTCTAGGGATTGGTACACTGGTACATGTACATACATGTACATGTACGGTACTTGACTGCCTGGCTGTGGACCTTGCCTTACATGTGTTGTACTTGAAATGAGGTTAAATATGGATTTTTCCCCCTTTATTTTTGCATCAGTAAGAAATCTGTGCACACTAGCTCTACATAGTACATGTACATTAGCTTAATATTATAATGTAGGCCTACACCGCTTGAATTTCAAATCCATCTCCACTAGGCCACAGGTTGATGGCTCTGCCCAGGATTTTCACTGGACCAGATTTTTTTTTTTTTTTGCCAGACCTACATGTTCAATACTTCTTTCTTTTTGAAATTGCTGTACTTTTAGGATGAGGTTTGGATATGAAAAGTTCAAGTAGTCACTTGGAAATCTTCACAGATGTGTTCGGAATAACACTAGACTACTTGAGTTGTTCGACTGTACACTAGACTGCTTGAGTTGTTCGAATGTAGGGCTACAATGTACATGTACGTATGTAAGTCTTGGTCGCCCAGTGCTAAAATGGCTCTGGCTATTGGCCCATGCGGGTGTTTCAAGCCCTGGCTTGCACACTACAAACATGTTCATTATTTGAGCTGCGATAGTCACGGTTGGTTTGATTTAATGATTTTAGCAAATTACATTTTTGTCAGTGGGATTATTACTGGGTTTTACAATGATTTTACCATAGAGCAAGACAAGCTTTACATACATATTACATACCCAATGTACATGTGTTGTACTGTAAACGTAACTCATAATCTTATGTGTCTACATGCATGACATGCATTGTACAACTACATGCACATGCAGGCCTTATCTTTACTAGCCCCTTTCACACTACACTTTAACCCGGAGAATCTCTGTGTTAAGGAAAAAATTAAAACACTGAGATTCTCTGGATTAAGTGGAGCGTTCACACTACACTTTTTAAGGGCTAAACATTTTTTTTTTTTTTACGAAGTTCACTTGTACCATGTGGATTTTGACTGCTGACCCTGTCTACTTAGTAAGACTTTTCAGTGCTAAATAACTCTGTGTACTTAGGCAGCAAGGTGAAAAGGGCCTGGGCAAGGGTTCAGTTAGTCTTGGTTCCAAGACCCTCCAGTGATGTAGTCCCGAAAACCTAACCGCTATCTAAACCGCTATCACCCCAATAAATTGAATAACTACTCGCCACTAGAGGGCGCTATCATTCCCGTAACCGCTATCACACCACGAGTGATGTAGTCCCGAAAAACCTAACCGCTATGGTGTGATAGCGGTTACGGGAATGATAGCGCCCTCTAGTGGCGAGTAGTTATTCAATTTATTGGGGTGATAGCGGTTTAGATAGCGGTTTAGATAGCGGTTCATCACTGGAGGGTCTTGGAACCAAGACTAGGGTTCAGTAGCCTTCAGGAAATTCCATGTCTTTTGTACACACTCGTGAGTGATAATTCAGATTTCAGGTTTGTTGTGGATGAGTGTATTTAGTACTGTACATGGAGCACTTGAAACTGAAAGGTAAATGTACGGATAAATGTGTGGTTTTGAAATTACAAATTCAGGTATTTGTTTCTGTTCAAAAGAGATGCATGTACATCACAATCACATGTCATTATCGGTTCAGTGGTACATTCTTCCATGGAGGGTTCCTTAACACTTAAAAGCAAGCACATACACTGTACAAGTCATTATGTACTTGAAGCTAAATGTAGTGTTTCTGACCAATACGCAACAATAACGTAACAAACAGTGCAAATCGTGTAATAGTAATAAATAATAATGTTTTTATTTATTTCTTTATTTTTATTTATTTCTTTATTTATTTTTTTGGGGGGGGACTTCAGATCAAATTTACAAAAAAACGTAACGATAAAACGGCATTGCACAATATACCTACAGTGTATGGTTTTTAAAATCAAAGTTAAACACCAAATTAACATTGCGAGGTCCTCGTTTCACTTCGCGAGCTTCGGTCAAACTTGCTAAACTTGAGTTGAGAATGCCCAACAGTCCTTGGGAGAACCCTGAATTGTAGATTGTTGTATACATAATTGTGTACCATGAAAATATCTCATTGTGAACAAGTACACAAGTACAGTATTCTCAGTAACTTAATGAAATCATTTGATTGAAATTGTCCCTCCCCCCCCTCAATATAACTGCACTAGACAAAGTGTGATTTGGGCAAAGTATTGAAGAAGAAAACAAACACAGAAATCCAAGGCTCAAGTGCACATGTTCACCTGGCAGCAGTGATTTCTCTTTTCTTGTTTCAACATACATGTATTTGAGCATCTTCTTCATATAAGTATACATGTGTAGTGTGCTATGAATTTATGCATGCATGCATTCCATTCAGTACACCTGCATTTGTACGCATATATGCACAGGCACGTATCATCTTGACTTAAAAAGAGGCTGCTTTGCGTCTGCATATGTTCAGTGGGTACACACCTTGATCAAAACCTGGCCCTGAGACGACAGCGTAGTTTCCCTGCCGATATCTAGACTAGTCAGGAGCCTCAGGGAGCAATGAACCTTTACGTTGTGTGAGTGAGTGTGTGTTAGGTGTACCTTTCTCCCCTTTTTTTTCCTTTTTTGGTGTAGTTTTTTACGGGGGGGGAGGAAGTGCCTCATAATTTCAGCAGGGCCCAATTTTGTAGAGGTGCTGTTGTAGCAGAAAATATATGTAATTGTTTAGAAATCTTCTGCTAAGCAAAGACAGGTACATGTATTTGCAGGAAACCAGTCGCAGATGGTGCGTGTGACATGACATTTCGGCTGGTAATCTCTCGTTTTATTGTGACTGAGTTGTGCTCAACCCTGCTTATAAGCAGCTCTGTGAAATTTGGCCCAGGGCACTGAGGGAGACTTGAAGGGACAAGCGCAGAAAAATTACTGTTTGAAAAGGTGGTCAGAGCCCAATTTTCGAGGGTTTTGGCTTTGGGCTGCATCATGCGTTCTAATTTTCTATGCAGCCAAGTGGTTCACCAACAAATCACTCGAGGAATTTGATCAAACTCACTCGTCAAAAAACGTTTTCACATAAGCCTAATGCTTAGTTGTGTGTTCAAAAAATGAATATAAATCATTGCCTAGAAGGAAAGCCGACTTTAAACTGTGTGTCGTCAAATGGGCACTATCACATGTACATCTTATTTTCATGATGATTAGTGAATCAGTGTAACTATTTTATTGTAAATACAGTAAATGTACATAAAATTCACATCAGTGTTAACAAGTGTACTCGGTGTCAACATGTAGAGTCATGACAGTGTAATCAAACAAAGCAACATGTACATAACATACATACAGTTTTTTTGTTACTGTTATTTAAACTTGTCGAGTTGTAAAGTTTACTGGGGCAGAAGTCCACCTTTGTGGTTGACTGAATGCATAATTTAAATTTGTACATGTACACTGTAATCGCCTATCTACTGCTCTTTGCCATTATTTCAAACAAACAGTGCGTAACCTATCAAGTAGTAGTAATCTGCAAATCTGAAAAAGTTCAGTCCTTGATGTTTGATGTAGTACCTGTGTTACTAGGGGAATACCTACATTGCACCAATATACAATGTAGCCTGTTTATAGCCCAGTGGAGGCGGTTTGTGCAGTAAAGACAAGACGGCACGGTCTAAAAACAATGAGTTTGGCAGATCCCAGCTGTAGTTTGGCCGATCAATTACTATAGCTTGGCTGATCACAGGTATAGCTGGGCCAATCACAACTATAGGTTGACTGATCACAACTATAGCTGGGCCGATCACAGTTTGGCCGATCACAACTATAGTTTGGCTGATCACAACTATAGTTTGGCTGATCACAACTACATGTATAGGTTGACTGATCACAACTTTAGCTGGGCCAATCACAACTATATAGTTTGGTTGATTCCAACTATAGTTTGGCCGATCATAACTACATGTATCTATAGGTTGACTGATCACAACTATACATGCAGGTTGTCTGATCACAACTATAGTTAGGGGCGGAATACCTACATCAGGCCTGTAATTCCATAGAGGCCATGGAGGTCATTGCGTCTGTTGCCCTGGTCTTGGCCTTTGTGCCCTTTCAAAAGTTTTCAAAAGTTTCCCATAGACTTAAGATTTTCCAATGGTACCAATGGAAGGACCCTATTGCAAATAAAAATAGCATTGCTCTCTAAAAGATGAAATTTAAGGCCACTCTTACTCTGGAACAAACGCTATTGTACTCTTGGTACAAAGTGCCTGCGGTGTCGGCCTACATGTGCAAGTCCACAAAATTGAACTTGTTAACAAGTTGTTTACCAGAAGCTTCAGGTTTCATGCAATTTAGTTGGAGACCTCATGTACAGAACTTCACTGTAAATTTGGAGAGGGGGGGCAAAAAAGTAATAAAATAACGAAGCTAAGAATATTAAATTCCTGATGGTCACTCATCCATGGTGATCTTCCATGAGTGTGTTTGTTGTAATTATTAAGGATAAAGTCTAGGCCAGTCTGTGTTTACAGTTGTTATGGAGACAGTGCCGCACGGGGTGGAGGGGGACTACGGTACAGTACCAAGGAACACTATTCAATTCAGAAATGACAACAATGTATTGCAGGTGCCTGTGGATATAGGCTAGAGATATAGCAGTGATTTAATGCAATACAGTTGAACTTTGAACCCAGCACCTGATGTAGAGAGTACTCGGTACACTTATTTGTAAAGAAACTGTTTTGGGGCTACCTGCGATTTCAAAGGAATTTTTGTACATGTCTTTCTTGAATTTTTACTTTAATGTTTTAAAATTTGTTATGAGGGGCAGTGTTCTCCACAGACTTTTTCTTTGGGAGGGCGGCATGACGTAATCAAAATGGCGCCCGTCGATATGACGTCATCAAAATGGCGCCCGTTGGTTTATGACGTCATCGCACGTGAAAGGGAAAAACACCCGAGATAATCCCCTTTTCTCCAAAATAATCTTAATAACCCCCGGGCCCCGACACTATAATAAGGAGAATGATTGTCATTCTGTCGAAACAACCTTGTTGTAAAACTAATTCAAAACCTACAATTTGTTATACATTTTGCTTTGTGCGCCGCGCCAAAAACATCAGAGGGATATGACGCTCAGTGTTGGATTTTAGAAAGCTGGATTTATATGCGTTGGTGGTGATCGGATAGCCCACACGTGCAATTTTCGAAACGAAAAAAAAAATAATAATTACAAAAAAACATTTTTTGGACGATCTTATCCCCTAATTTCTGCCCTCAATAATACCTTTTTCATCAACAACCATTTTCATGGATTTGTGATTAGAAGTTCCGTTGTTTAGAACTTCGTTTTCAATAAAATCGTCGAGATTCAACGATCGGTAAACAACGCACGTTACGCACACACATTGAGAAGAAATTCAATGAACTTTGCCCCGCAACGCCCTCTATCGGCAAAAGTTGTCAATGTTTGAATATCCTTCAAGGCTGTACATTGTACAATCTGCAGGCGTGCGGCACACTGTGTTGCAATTCTTTATCGGCTCGTGAACGTGTACTGCGTTGGAGTCTAGAAAGCTCTCTTATGAATATGGTAATCAACGGCCAATCACAGCGTGCGGAATGTTGGTTAGCTTGGACTTTGGACCGTGTGTGTTGTGTATGCGCTATGCATGGACTACCAACCGAACGTTGTTGGGCCGATGCACGTGCAGCGGTGGATACTCAGCAGTCAGAACGATGTGATTGTGTGTGCATCGTGTTTTAACGTTTGTATACTAAATTGAACGATCGCAATTCCAATGCTGCGGTTTAGAAGTCGGGCTTGGCTCGTCGGCTACTCGTTTGATCGTATTACATGTAAGTGCAGGCTAAAAATAGTCTGTTTGTAATTTTTTTTGGCAGGGCGGCCAATTATTTTAGCAGGGCGGCCAATTCTTTGGCAGGGCGGCCTTAAACTTTGGGAGGGCGGCCCGCCCTCCCAAAATACGTGTGTGGAGAACACTGAGGGGTTTCGAAAGGGGTGTACACCTCAACTTATGAACTGAACGACTTTGGTAAAATGTTGTTTTTATTTGTGTTTTTGTATTATTATTACGTTTTTTTTTATATTAATGTTATTTATTTATGTTTTAGTTTTATTTGGGGGGATCGGCTCTATTATTTACATGTATACATGTACAAATGTATAGAGCCACTCAAAATTAGTATTACACTCACATCGTCTCGATTAGATTTTGGTAATGGTCTTCTTTTTCACTTACCTCAAACTCAACTTTCTAAACTACAAAAATTACAAAATGCAGCTGCTCGCATTGTCACACTTACCAGGCGACACACTCACATTACACCAGTATTGAAGTCACTTCACTGGCTTCCCATTGAATCTCGTATTGCTTTCAAACTTCTGTTGCTTATCTTTCATTGCATACATTGGTAAAACCTTATACTCCTGTACGATCTCTTCGATCTTCTAATACTAGCTTGTTACTGTACATGTTTCCAAGAGTACATGTAAGACAAATTGGGGTGATCGGTCATTTTCACATGCTGGACCCACTTACCACAACAAATTCGTTATATTTCTAAATTAGTTTTAAGATTAGTTTGAAAAAAACTTGTTTAATTTGACTTATTTGTGATTGTTCTTAATCTGTTTTTTACTGTGTGAGGATTCCCTCTCGAGCGCCTTGAGCACCTTAATTTGGTGGATTTGGTGCATTACAAATACCCTATATTATTATTATTTATTATCACGACCTTAACATTCCCTAATATGTAAAAGTTTAGGAAGTCACCTTTAATAGTCATCTTTTCAACATCTCATACTCTCTCCTTGGGCTACATAATGTGTATCGATGTTAAGAGAACTGCAACACTGACTGTTCTGAGGGTATTTAAAAATGTAAACTGTCTTATTCACGAGCTCATTGTGTGTATGCCTTGACTTGACTATTTCTAGAGTTGTTATCGGCAATTTCTAAAAGAAATAGAAAAACATTGTTATTCCAAGCTGAAATTTAGGGCATTACTTGTTTTCAAAACAGGCCACTGCTACTACTAGGGTTAACTTAAATGCATGAAGTTACATGCACCACCTAAGTAAACAGAAAGGAATTATTTTTGATGTACATTGTTGCATCCAGGCAAGCAGCTGAAAGTCGCCAAAAAGTACAATAATTCAGGTTATTAGTTTAGTTGGGTACGAAAGTACACATTTACGACTGTTTTGTTCTAAAACGTCAGTAACCTGACTTGACAGTACTGTACATGTACATTGTTCCTCATCATTCTCTTCTGTTTCATTACAGTAAAGCACCGCCCGTGTTAGCAGCAGCCATTGCCAGGGCAACGGTAGACAAGGTTCTTGCTAAGGATCTCTCCACCTTTGTAGTGAATGATGAGGTGCGGTATGGTGATGAGGAGGACATGACGTGTACATGTGAGTATTAAGACTGCCATCTGTTGTATTTGTACAGCATTGGCGTCACCATTCTAGCAGTGTCAATCTTTTAATTAATATTTACATGTAAAGCTAGTTTATGTGCTCCCCCCCTTTTTTGGGGGGGGGGGGGAGGAGGGGATAACGCACACCAGGCCTGGAATTCAATTCAATTCAATTCAAAACTCACATTTATTTCCATACTTCATGACATTTTCAAACAGTACATGGCCAAAACATTGATTTAAAGAAGTAATCAAAGAAGCATTAATTACAAGGCAAAAAAATAACATAAGTATGGAGGCATCATCTGGAAGCCGAGGCTTGTAGTGAGATGCCTGATGGACAGACAAACAGAACGTTAACAGGAACAAGAACGTACGGACAGACAAGTTGCACAAAGACAGAAATTATGAGAATAATATTAATATTATAGTAATATTAATAATAATAATGACAATGATAATAACGACAATAACAATTATAGTAAAGTAATATATATAAAGAGAGAACATCAACTGACTACTAAACATGAGTAAACAGGAATCTAAGCAGACTAGCTTAGAATTACAATGAGGCCATGGACACCAAGGCCTCTGTTTCTCCCTGGTCTTGGCCTTGGTGCCCCTCCAAAAGTTTCCCATAGACTTCACAAAATGAAAATTGCCTTGCACTCTTAAAAAGATGAAATTCCAGGTCTGGCGTACTGAAAAACCTTAAGCTAATTCTCAACCTAAGCTTCTACCTTTTTTTTTGATGGCGGGTTTGACCAAAAAATTTAGATTTAAATTTTAAATGGCTAGTTTTATTGATCTAGGAAAGTTACAAGCTTTCATTTTTAGGTATTGCACACACAAAAATCTGCCAGTAAAATACAATCAAAAAATTATTTATGGTCTGGATCCTGACATTATTTCACGTTCATCAGCCATGTGAAAACAATTTTGTATGTGACGTGTATTTTGTGCATTGTCCAATGCATATGTGAAAGTTTTTGTATGTTTTTTCGTTTTGAAACAGAATCGTCTGTCAAAATTCGTTCAGAGAAAAAAAAACCTAAAACGCAAGACTTGGATCCCAATAAATCACTCAACCCTTGGGAGTTGGGGTTTATTCAATTGGGAAAATAACGGAAATTGAAACCTACTGTACATGGATGACATGTTCAGTTGCATACAGTTTTGTACTTTCGCTTTTACCATATCTAGAAGTACGTTTACATAAACATGTCGGGACATGAACGTCTAAGAAAATCTCCACTTGACCAAAGGTCTTTTACTGGACCAGAATTATTTGTTACAATTGACCTGAAATGCAGTTCTGTCTCTTGTTTTTTTCCCTGACGTTTTAGAAGGAGGTTCACAATTGAAAAGCTTAAGTTCATACTAATAAAAATTCAAAAGTATGTGTCCTCGGCTCAGTGCTAAGGTCATTAATTGAAATGTTATATCTGTAAGGGCGTTAAATGAACAATAAATCAAAATCCACAAAGAAATGTTTTTCTTAGAAAGTGAATGTTTCTTTTTGCTACACAATTACTTTGATGACCACTAATTGATCAATAAACTCCATCTACCAGGAGCTCCAAAATACGCAAAAGCAATTTTGATGAAATCCATACAAACTGCAGTGACCACATTATAGTCCTGAGCCGACGATATATGAAAAACACAAGACTGCAGGACTTGTGCAGTTGCGGGGTTACTGGCTCAGTGCTAAAATTACTGGGCTTTGTCCAGTGGTATATAGTGTGTATTTCAAGCTCTGCTTGTATCCATCAAAAGTCATCATAAATTAGTCAAGGTTTTACTTTTTCCTGGAAGTATACATTCATCAATAATCTTTCCTCATCTCAATCCATTTCACAGTATATGACGCTGGGCAGATATTCCCATTGGTCTGGACGACAATAAATGATCTCTGCGAGCGATGGAAGACAGACTTACCGGCCCTCACACTCCCCACCAAGCTTCATCCAGTGTCGCAGTACGCCGTGAAGAACACCAGGAAACGTATGGAAGACAAACACGTCATCATTCCAGACCTAAACACCCTTTTTAATCTTGGGGTAAGGACCGAGTTTGATTTTCTTAGGATCTACATGTAGGGGTTTTTTTCCCCACCTTTCTGGCCATGATGGCAAACATTTGTAAAAAAAACATTATCAGGATATTCCTCAATCAAACATGCACCTTAAACTATATAAAAGGAAATTTTCTAAAAAGAAACTCTTTTTGGGGCTATAAAAGGTTACTGATTAGTTTTGTATATCGTTAACATCTAGACAAGCCAAGGAATGTACAATGTATATGGTCAGTGTGCATGTTTCACCTGCATTTAGTTTGATAAAATAGAATTAGCTGTTGCAAACTGCTTACCAACCAAAAGGACCTGTGGTATAAATGCAAAAAATAAGTTAGTGGCCTGACATTTCGACCCTAGCAGAGTCTTTCTTGTTGATGTGGCCAATATCGGCAAGGAAGTGGGGTCTTCAAAAGTGTGTTCAACAGGGAGTTTGTACACGTACAGAAACAAAAACACAAGATGGAAACGGTCATACCTCCCTCAAACTACTGTCGCAAAGCATTCTTTTCTTTGGGTAGTGCAAGCGGTTCCTGAACGGTACAAAAAAGACAAATCTATATTTACCTTAAATTGATAATATTTCTCATTGAAATATAGATGTTGTCATGAAAGGTGTTATGGATGTGGTGTACCTTGTTGATTTATTATAATTCTAATTTCTATTTCGGACATCATTCTGTAAACTTCTGACTGCACAGAATGACAAACCCAGGTCCTTCTACGCAGTGTACGATGGGCATGGCGGCACCGATGCGGCCATGTACGCCTGTCAACATCTCCACTGCAACGCCGTCAAGCAAGATTGCTTCCTGGAGGACCCCTCCCAAGCACTCACAAAATCATTCCAGATCACTGACGAGGGCTTCCTAAGTAAGGCTCGCAGAGAGGTAAGGCCTTGGTTTGTTGTTTTAAAAGCATGCAGACACCTCAGCTAGAGCTAAAACCCACCCAGGCCTGCGAGAAAGAGAGGTGCTTCTTTTTGAACAGATGCGCATTCTATCAAAGCAACATTCTATCCGACTTTTTTTAAAAATCCCTGAGACAACTTTTCTTAAATGTTAAAATCAATGTTTAATTCCCACTATTTCAAGGCCGCACTCTTCGTACATGTCAATGTTTGATGACGTTGGCACAAGTTGACAAGGCATGCAATCCAGCATCCAACAACCCCCAGGCTAAATGTGTTTTCGCAGGCCTGAACCCACCCTTTTTTATGGTGGCTTCAGCTGTCTCCTCTTGGTTCAGAGAACTTGAGAATGTAGTATATCTCCACACCTCTCTAAATACAAATGAAAAACTAAGAATGGCTTATGACTGGCACCCCCCCCCCCCCCCCCGAACAAAGATATTGACAAAATAGGGAGACCGCCAACATAGGGCCAGATAGCTCAGTTGGTAGAGTGCCGGCACGTTAATCCGGAGGTCGTTGGTTCAAATCCCGCTCTAGTCAATTTTTCTTTGTTCAACCCAAAATCATTTAAACATTTACCCAGTCAGTTTCCCTTGTGGTTTATTATTTGATATCTGATATAAAAAGTCGCATCCCCTTAAGGTGATCCCCTGGCTGCCGCTTCCCAGGTTGTATCGTATACTTGGGTGTGATCCCTGGCTACACGGCAGTTTGCGGTTGTATGGCTTCTGACTGGCACCCCCGAACAAAGATATTGACAAAATAGGGAGACCGCCAACATAGGGCCAGATAGCTCAGTTGGTAGAGTGCCGGCACGTTAATCCGGAGGTCGTTGGTTCAAATCCTGCTCGAGCCAATTTTTCTCTGTTCAACCCAAAATTAAAAATAATACTGATAACTGACACTATTTTGCCAGTGTCTCGGGAGTGGGACAACAGGTGTAGCTGTGATCATCGAGCCTGACAAACTTCATATATCCTGGCTTGGAGACTCACAGGTGATACTGATGAGGGATGGAGAGCCGGTCACTCTGATGGAGCCCCACAAACCGGAACGACCGGTAAGCAAGGAAGTATTTGTATATATTTATATTGACCCCTTGCACAAACATCACACATGACTTCTCTCTGCCGCTCTTGCCATTTCGGGAGTCAAGTTGCACGTAAAAATTATGGTAAGCTTGTGAATACTGCATCACCTAAAATGCTTACTACAGTGTTAAACACACAGGGTAATTGACTCCCAAAAGATTGTTGTGATGAAGGCGTCAGGGCCCAAATTCATAAAGCTGTTAAGCAAAAAATACTGCTTAGGAATTTCTACGCTAAGCAAAAAATGATTGGACCATCAGTCAAAACAGTGTTAACTTTATTGAATTTTGGCTGGTAAACAGTTTCTGCTAAGCAATATTTTTCTGTGCTTACATGCTTTATGAAATTGAGCCCAGGTGAATAGACACAATCGGCGACTGCAATCACGTGACCCATAGTGGGTATACAATGTAAACAAACTAAGCAAGCAAGGCGCAGCGTGAATGGAAGCGCTTGGCTGCTTCCGAGCGCTCCTGCCGCAAGGTGGGAAGCAGCCATGGTTTGCCATGCTCGCTGTGCATTGTTTTCTAGGTTTGTTTACATTGTATACCCACTATGAGTCACGTGACTTCGGTCGCCGATTGTGTCTATTGGGTAAGTATTGTGCAGCTCCTGTCTAGTGTAGCCTCCCTTGAGCTTTGTGTTCAGTGAGGGACCATGTATTGGATGCAAAGTGAAGTATACCTTCAACTGTATCTCTGAAAAATGCCAATCTTGGAATTCTTCTTATCGGGAACTCCCAGACTGGGTTCATCCTGTGTGGCTTAAAATTCATGTGTCGTTCATGTGTTGTGCAATATGCGTAGTGCGCAATTCTTGAAAATGAAAATACACGGCAAGAAATGCACATTGTTTTTGCGGATAACGCAGTATTCAATACGGATATATGGAATCGTGTGCTTTGCTTGGTGTGTGTTTTCATTATTACATTTTGCGCACAACGCATTATGCACAGTGCATGACAGTCAATTACTATTCATAAATACCCGGGACAGTTTATCAATTCTGATTGGTCGAGAGGAGATCACGTGGCCATGTTTAAACGAGTGATATAAACACAGTAAAAAGTGTTTAAACATACCCGTGTCGCGCAAGCTTACGCGGGGCGCTAGTTTACGTGTATTGCAATCAATACATACCTGTATTCAATGTGAAATCTATTAGCACACGCGCGTACGCACAACCAATGGGCATCGCTCGCAAATTTACCCTTTGCAAAAACAGAACCTGCGGTTGTGACAGGAATTGAAAATTTACAGAAAAGTTTACAGATTTTCCAACATTATTACGCTTTTTAACAAACAGGGCATTTATGAATGGGAATAAAAGAGTGGTGACTCGGTCTTGAACGTTCGTTTAAAACCTTGCAGGGTCGTGGCCTTGCGATCAGCTCGGTCCTTTATCGCACGGCCACGACCCTGCCGGTTTTAAACGAACGTTCAAGACCTCGTCCCACTCTTTTATTCCCTTATTATTAACCCTGTTACTATCGGTATGATACTCTCCTGCACAACTGACCCTTGCCACAAAATTCCAGACTAAGTCCGCAGTACACAAGCCATGGGGTTACCACATAATACAAGTTGTACAAACAGAAGAAACCCATGTACCCTAAGCGAGTTCTTAATGAATATTACATATTTAAATAGTCAATGTGTAGGACACTACTGTATTTTAATTGTATGTAAAATCGTTGACGATCTTTAAATCTCTGTCTGTCTTGGTGTAGGATGAGAAACAACGCATTGAGAAGCTCGGTGGATGTGTTTTGTTTTACGGTGTCTGGAGAGTCAATGGTACACTGGCTGTATCAAGGGCAATTGGTGAGTAGAATCTTGGTTATTTGTTAGTTGTGTATCTACAAATGATAATACATTTTGAAGGCATACACATCAGACTAAGCCTGTGCATTTACATTTATTTTTTGTAAACATGTAACCGTTTCTAAACTAGTCGGTTACACGTGTAACCGTCCGTTTCATGAACAAAATTTCTAGTAAAAAAAGAATTGTTGACACAACCGTGCATGTGATCAAAAACATTGCGTCTTCATTACAGCATTGAGACTTTGCGCAATCACCCAACAAAATAAACCCCACAAATACAATGAAATAAAACAAAATCAGATAGAAAAATCTTACATTATACAGTGAAAAACTCTTTATGTTCATCCAGGATATCCTAAATGTTTATGCATACCAACAACGACAAAGCTGCTTGGTTTTAGCGCACACACCGGCGACAATTACTATTGCAATGTCGGGGGAATAAGTGCTTTTCCCAAGCATGCGTAGACACCTTAAGTCTTTAGTCAAGGCGTTTGTAACTGGTTTTTGTATGCTATCGCATAGTTTCACCAATAGAGGGCTTTTACTCTGGCTCTATCTCATTGTTGTGAAACGTCCTCTAGTATTCAATGTTTCTTGAATTTGTTGAAGCACGCACAGTAATGAAATAAGGAAGATTACATGCCTGTACATTAGAAATGATATGCTTGTGTGTGTCGCACGGGATCATACATTGTGTACATCGTGATCACAACGTGGATAGTGTTTTGGCAGCACTTTTGAGTGAATGTAACCGGATGATCGGTCGGTTGACTGTGTTACCGTGTAACCGTCACAGGTTTACATCAGATTGCTATTAAAGGAGCATCTCAAAAGTGGGGCACATTCTAGCGGCAAAAGAATTCCTGTAGGCATATGCCTGCAGTCCAGTGGACCGCTGGAACTTTCCACTGGACTGTGACACTGGACTGTGACGTTGTGCTAAGGGATGAGAGCAATTCTTCCAATGGACTGTTGCGGCGGTCCATCGGACCATTCCATGAACAACTGTTGGAATACTTAATCAATCCATTTAGAGCATTCCAACCAGTATGACTTTTGAGATGCTCCCTAAGCGATCCAGGTCAGCATTCTCCTGGTTCTTTTAGCTGCATTTAAGTGTAATTAATAGGGTGTAATTCTTGATGAATGGAAACTTTGGTTGTTTTTATGTACTCAGGTGATCCTGATCAGAAGCCTTATGTAAGTAGTGACGCAGACTCCAAGACCCTACCACTGACCGGCACAGAGGACTGCATCGTCATTGCTTGTGATGGTCTGTGGGATGTCGTCGCACCCAAAGACGTCTGCAAAATCATCCAAGAAGGCATCAACAGCGGAAGTGACAAGGAAACCATCTCCCATCGACTCGTAGTCGAGGCCAAGAACAGTGGCTCCAGTGATAACATCACTGTGCTTGTCATCTTCCTGAATCCCATCGAGCGAGATGCTAAAGATGCAGAGGCAACGGTGGATGGGGAAGTAGATGAAGAGGAGGCAAAGGATAAGGAAGATGGAGAGGACACCAAAGAGGAGGAGGAGAAAGAAGATAGAGAAGAACCTCAGGTGGATGGAGAGTCAAAACCAGACGGTGGAAGCGGAGAGGCCAAAGAAAGTGGCGCCAGTGAGCCGACGGACTCAGAAACAAATTCAAATAACAACAACCGGATGAGAGCAGGGAGCGATGTGGGGTTAAAGCGGTTGTTGTCCCATCCCGGAAGCAAGAACCTTGTCGTTGGGAATAGGATAAATCTGAGCCCCAGCCCAAAGCTGTTACAACCCAGGCAGCGAGCCGGCTCCGGAGATTCCTTTCACCACTCGCAGTCATCGGGATCCCCAGCTCTAGAAACCACCACCACCACTACCCCGAATGAAATACCCAAGAGGAAAACTGTCACAGTCACCAGGCATAGGTCAATGCCGTCGACGAAGAGAGTCGGGAAAGCCACCGGTAGGCTAAACAAGTCGCACTCTGTGAAGAACAATAACAAAACAAACAAGATGATAAGTGACTTGATTCCGCCGACCTCTGATCTTGAGATATCGTCACAGCAAATTCAGAGGGACAGCGCCTTAAAACGGACTGCTCCTGTGACTCATAGTAAATCAATGCCCATATCCATTAAGCCAAAATCCATGCAGCGCACAAAGTCGTCCTCACGCCAGTTAGAACTCGCAAGAATTCTGAAAATTAAGCCCAAATACAGTGGCATCAGTAAGTTTCCGAGCATAGATCCCTAGGTTTACAAACATGTAGGTGCCACTTGTCCCATTATCAGGTATCCGTTTAACATAGAGGTATTGTTAATGTGTTGTTGCTGTAATAAGGTGCCACAAAGAGGTGTTTAATGTGTGAGGCAATTAGGAGGTGCCATGTGTGAGCTTTCATGGATGAGGCCTCATGTACTTCTGGAGGTACACGGACCTCATCTGAATTCCTTTAAGTTTCATCAGGGTTTAAAGGTCATTTTATACAGCAATCATGCCAAAAGGGATTTTTGTTATCATAAATCTGTTGGGTTTGTTTTTCAACTCAGTCCAACTCCTTTGCCCTAATCTCAATTTTTTAAATGTTACAAAATGGTTCCACATTAGTATGTAGTATAAACCGGCCCTGATAAAGTGAAAACATAACAGAGGTGCCTTGGGGGAGGAGGAGAGAGGCCAATCCGAGTGGAGGTGCAGATAAGATTGCTCCTCCTAGACAAAGGGAGAATGTTCATCCTCAAGGAATCCTCTCCATAAGGAGTTGATCCTCTCATATGATGGAAGTTCTCTTATGCTTTGGTTGGCAAGAGTTGTCCATAAAGTTTGATCTGAAATCAGTATCGATGCAGACGTTTTGTTCTGTTTCAGCCGCAGATGCCACACAATGTCTTGTAGTCATGGGAGTTATGCGCTGTTTACTTGTTCAGTGCGGATGTTTCGTCCTGGGCTGGGATGCCGAGTTATCACTAAATTCTAACTCAACCATTCTAATGTGTAATCACTTTGTCTGGTTGGTCTGGCGACTTTATTACTTGCATCCTTAATTTGTTAAATCAGACTCATGAGCTAGAGACCCATACCATTATGCTACATGTAGTTTTGAAAGCACACAAATTGCTAAGCACAACTGCACTGCAGAAGGAGTTAAGCAGCCAAAGTGCAATGGATGTACATTTCTTGGTGTGCTTGGTTGTTGGTTTTGCTAACCAACTGGAATTTTGAGATATTTTCCACATAACAGCTTCATAAAGTAGAGTCCTTTGTGTAATTGTATTGAGCTAAAGAATACACCACTTTGCTGATGGCATAAATAGTTCTGATTATCAAAAACAAGTTACCAGCCAAAACGTGATAAGAATTGTATTATTAGATACTGGTTCCCTGCTCAGTTGGCTTAGCAGATCCATTTTTGGTGTGGCATTTTTGTTTCCTGCGCTGAAGCTCCATGACCTTTCCTCAAGTAGTTTCATTGATTCAGACATGATGTATGTGGTTTGTTAGTGCATCTTACTGGGTGATTGGTTGGGGGAGGGGGGAGGGCATTTATTCTGTATTTCAGAGAGGAATGCTCAATTTTTTTATAAAAGAGGAGATCTTGAAGATTACAAAAAATCTTATAAATATGAAGAAGAGTTATAAGATTCACATTCCAAAAATCTATGAAATAATACTTTTAAAAATGTATTTTACTGTGATTTTTAAAACAAATTTACTCTTTGGACTTCAGAAATAACATACAATGGTAGTGGCAGCACTAACATGTAAAGACCAAGTTAACTAATTACAAAACGTGCGTGAGATTTTGTCAAAACAACATCAGAAGCGTTGATTGTTTTATGTCAACCTAACACGGCTGTCTCAATCATTGGCTTCAGAAGTATATTTGCAAATATTATATATACTGACATATATATATGGACATTATGATTTGCAGGTTTTGAAACTTTGCATGGTGGGAGTACAATCGGGTGAGGTTTGCAGTGACACCATGTAGGGGTGGTTCTGGGAAGAACCATTGGCTTGACCAACTCGTCGTTTCGATCAGTAAGCTGTAATCGCATCCTCCTGAAGACCATCAGAGCATACTGATCGAAACCTCGAGTTGTCAAACCACTGGTTCTGCTCAGAACCACCACTGCTCAAAAGAGATTTTACACACGGTGTCACCGCAAACTTCACCTGGTTATGATTTGCATTGTCCCACTCTTACCCACACAATGAACTGGTTTAACACCGTGGTAATACATGTAGTATATAAATATAGATTTTCGATTGTAGCCATCCTATATCCATGGCAGATTTTCTTTAATTCCTTTGGACTGACTTGTACAACCAAACAAACCCCTAACTAGTACATCAAAATCCAATAATAATTGCTCATAAGTCATGTTAGTGGACCCTTGTTTTACTATTTTTTTTAAAAGACTTTTTACAAAGGGCTCATTAGATCTAATTAAGAGCTTGTTATTTTTTAGGTTAATGATGAAGGTTTGCATGGGTGGCAATGGTATGGCCTTGTAAGTTCTATAGATGATAGTTGATATCATTGCCTACTGCCGCACTAATTGGGGGGGGGGGGGGTGCGAGTTATTAAATGTATAGTTGCGTCCGATGTTATATGACTCAACAAATAGACATTTGGTGTGTCTGCAAAGGGTTTCTGTAGATTTGTTGACAGGAAACTTACAATATTTTTACAAAGAACCAGTTGTTACGGGTGAGGGTCGTATTGTTTTCAAAATGAATCCCATTTGGAAAACAATCTGCTGAGATTGTGGCCAAGTCTGCTAAGAATTTTTTTGTACAGGTCGTCAGCCGTACATGTACACAGCCGTACATGTACACAGTTTGCATGAAAGTTTACATGCAGCTGGTGCCTTTGTATAAAACAAAAATTTCTTCTCTACTATACGCTGATGCTGTGTCAGCTTAAACCATTCCTTGTCAGGCCATTTCCTGTTCAGGCGTTTTTCGGCTGTTGGCTACGGCTGCTGGCTGCAGCTGTTGTCTGCATAGATAAGATTGAAGTATTGACCCAACTCAACTGACACCGTTATAAATCTTGGTGCACCATTTGGGGAATTGGATTTCCTATGTTCTTTTCACTGAGTGGTGTTCGTTGTAGGCGATGCACGACACTCACCATAATGCATTTGCACTCCCCAAATGGCAGACCGTGGGCAGACAACAGCTGCTTGTGACGTCGGTTCAAGTGGTCAATAGACGCCTTGCATATGCCGTCAAACTCTCAAACAGCGCCCTCATTGAGCAAAAGGAGGCAGCTCATTAGCCAGCAGTAAAGCGTTGTGCAGTATGCAAGGGGTATTTTGTTTTATCATCCTTTTCCAGCAATCTAGCCAAGCCTCTCTTCTGAAACCTTCCATTCGGATACGGCTTTAAAATAATTTATAAGGAACATAGTATCATATCAGTCAAGTTTGGAATACCTCCATATTAAATCAAGGGCCAGTATCGTAGAGTTGCTAAGCACACCTAATCGCTAAGCACAGGAAAACAATATTTGCTTAGCAGAAACAGGCTACAATCTGAAATATCATGTATATTTTGTGTGACTGGTGCTCTGGTAGTTTTAGCTTAGCAGATGACTTTGCTTTGGAATATTCAGTGGGGGGCTTTTTTAGGGACATTAGGTGGCAGTAGACTTACCAGGTACATACAGTATATTTGGAAGTGTGCATTGCTTAGAGCTACATTTAAACATTGGAGGTTTACTTGGTTTGTCTGCTGCCACCAGGGCCCAATTTCATAAAGCCTGTAAGCACAAAAAAACTTGCTAAGCACAGAAAAACTTTGCTTATCAGAAACAGGTTACCTGCCAACATTCCATAAAGTTAACATTGTTGCGACTGGTACCCCACTCATTTTTTGCTCAGTAAAGAAATTTTCCAAGCAGTATTTTCTGCTAAACAGCTTAATGAAATTGGGCCCTGGTGTTCCAAAGTCACCCAGTAGGCCCTGATTGTGTAAGCCCAAACATCTGACATTGTACTTTAAAGGCTCGTGAATAACACCAGGATACCGGCCTTTCTTGTGATGGTGACCTGCCGGATGTACTTTGCATGCCATAATACAGGGGTGTGGTTTCATGATCATAACCAATAACTGTTTCGGTTGGATTGGCCATTGGTTAATCACTTGTCAGTGACCGAAACAGTTAATGGTTACAGCGGCTAAAATGAACCCCTGTGTATGTATATGCACGCACAATCATGTGTTGTATCAGTCTGGTAGTTATGCATCCTTGCATGTATACAATATAAGCCCTTTTCAAACGAGAGCAAATTAGCAAGGGTCCCTTGCTAAATTTGTGCATGGTTGTAAAATTTGACAAAATGTATCTCCTGTGAAAGGGAAAAAAAGTTCAAGACCCCTCATAAAATCGTCTCTTCTTAAGTCTATCCAATGAAACCATTGGGTTTGTAAGAACAGTGTTCATCGTTGACCTTAAGGGTAAAGACGGGACAATGTAAGGTCAAAGCACAACATGTAATGTTCATATAATTATTAGCAGAGTCTTTCTCGAAGGCTAAATGACAACACAACACACACAATAATCTGTCTGTGTTGTGTTGTCATTAAGCCTTTGAGAAAGACTCTGCTAAGGTCGAAACATAAGGCCATTAACAACAATGTGTTGCATTTTATACCTTAGGTCCTTCTGATTGGTAAGAAGTTCGCAACTGCTAATTCTATTTTATTGTTCATATACAATTATAATAATACTCACTGTTGCCTGCCATGAGACAACTGGCAACAAAAGTACCAATTCTAATTTAACAAATGGGAGCCGGAGTAT
Source organism: Leptasterias polaris (assembly GCA_037783415.1). Taxonomy (NCBI): domain Eukaryota; kingdom Metazoa; phylum Echinodermata; class Asteroidea; order Forcipulatida; family Asteriidae; genus Leptasterias; species Leptasterias polaris. The sequence continues at coordinate 5,302,357 of JAZGTN010000003.1, read as the reverse complement.
TAAGTTTGTGTTTGTATCTAGTGTTGCGACCATCCCATGCAATGTATAACAGCCACTGGTTCCCTGCACGGTGGCAGATTGTTCTCTGGATCCCAACTATAGTTGGGCCTGGTCCCAACTATAGTTGGGACTATTTTGAAGTTGGGATGGAAAAAGTACATCAAGTGGGGACCTTGGCCCAATTTCACGGCTCTGCTTACCACAGAACTATGTGCTAACGACACCATGTAAAGCATGTGTTTCTATGGGCCGTAGGAGCAGAGTTACACGGTGAGCAGAGCCATGAAACTACTGGGACCAGTTCTAACTGTGTTTTTGGACGATTGTCAAGTTGAGGTATAGACCTTTCTATTGCAACGTCACAGCACGTGTTTTTGCCAACCGAGGTTGGAAAACTATGGAAAGCCATAACTGCAAATCAAAAACAGTTTGTAGCAATGTAACACAAATATTCAAAAAGAGTGTTGAATTTGTTGAAACAAATCAACCAATCATGGTATTTTTAGTTCATGAATCTTTACAGAAAATGTTGAATTTGGTCACAACATTTTTTTACATAATAGAATGTTTTGCTAACATTCAGCCGTCCATGCCAACCGGTGCACTGTGTTTATCAACAATGGAAAGGTCTTTAATGGGACCATATCTAGAGCCTGCCTTCACGACATTCTGATTCTGTGGATCGCCTTCATCAGCCTGTACAGTCTGCAAAGTTGTTTTAATGTGATTGCAAAATCTTGTTGAAAAATAATGTGAATTAATGTAAACTTAATGATAGACCCTGTAAATAGGAGAACCAGTAATACATCTGGTGTATAGTCAAGATTATATGGACATACTGAATGTAATTAAGATGAATATATATATATATATTAACACTTAAATGAAATTCAAATGGTGAGCTTTGTGAACTATTTTCGTAACAATGTTGGCCACTGATAGTTTTTTTTGTTTTTCTTTTGGTATGTGAAGTAATTTTATACAAATATTTTAATCGTGTAGTATTATGCCACTGGATATATAACACTGCACGCTCACCTTGGCCCATCGAAGTGCACCGGGGGAAGACAAACTTTTTTATCGTTTATAGAAGAGTTTTATTTTTGCATGAGATTTCATGATGAAGTTGTTTGGCAGTTGTAATTATGTGTACACATGGTGTGAGGCATAATGTGCTCATTAATGTTTGCCCAAAATCTACGACAAGTACTTTTGTTTTTCCCCAAAAATCAATGTACCCATGTTTTAAAGGGTGAAAACAGTGGTAATATTTAAAGTTTAAATGTTCACAGATTTATACATAACTTACATGGAATAAAGATGATCATCGAGGGAAAGCTAATTATGCATACCAAAATAAGGTTACCAGAGATGCTAAGTGCACAGACTTTGCTAAGCTCAGCAAGAACTGGGTACCAGTCAAATACTAAGTCATGTACACTCTGACTGGTTGCCTGGTCCTTTTTTGTTTCCTTTGCCGACATAGTTATGCTCATGAACGGGTTTGTGGTATGACATCACAGATTGCTCTTAATCGCGCCCGTGATCGGGTACTCCTATTGTCCCCCTTTTGTTTGTACTTATGTTTTGGCAACAGCCCCCATAGGTTTTGTACATTCTTTTCAACTGGGGACCTTTACCCAATCAGGGACCCTGTTGTCCTCTTTAGTTATAGGTACCCGGTTTGAATGTGTATACCTACCAAAGCTTGACTAACTTCCATTGTCAAGCATGCAGATGTTACTTCCTGGCCAACATTGGACTCATTGGTCACAAAAGAACGCAAAAAAGAAGCTACAAAAGATTATCTTTTGAATTGGTGGAAATTTACAGACTGTACCATTTGATATAAAATTTGCAGTTGAGTACAGGCATGATGTTCTTCCTAACGTCTGATTTCTTATTTTGTTTTCCCCCCGAGAAAAATCAGCAGAATATTTTATTGAATAGCCAGAAAAGACTATAAGAACCTCTACCATACAGGTCAGTCCTTGTACTCTTTAAACTTGTCCCACTTTTTCCCCCAAGGACCCAAATATCATACCTGTAAGCACCTACACTGGACAAGACATGGATACCCAAAAATGCCTAGAAAAAAAATGAAACCTTCATCCATGAAACCCTTCATTATCCATGAAACCCTTCATTATCCGTTGTGAAATGGTGCTAGTGTCATACGCAAATTATTCTTTCAGTCACTGAAAGCTGTTAATATTTGTCCTCGTGTTCAACCCGACTTTTAGAACCTCATTTTTTATCGAAGATTATCAATATTATTTGGAAAATTATAAGATATTAATTAATGGGCACTTATTTAAAATACTGGTAAATTTGAGGTTTACAATTCAAACTCAGTTATACATGAAATATATATTTATTTTATTATTGATTCATTAAATATATTTTTTTTTCTGTACAGTTTTTTTTGTAGGAAAAAGTTTCAACAACTAGTCACATTCTGGACATTCATTGCTATGCAAGAAAGACAGACAAGAAAAAACAAACAAATTTTACGGATATTTTGATATTTGAAATGAAATTAGGAGAACTCAAAAGATTTTATACGTTTGTCCCTCATCTTTTTGTGAATTCCATTGTTCAATTATTTTATTTATGATTTTAATATACAAAACAAACAAAACTGAATACAATTTATAACCAAATGTTTTTCCAATTAAACTCTGTACAGAATTAATTTGTCATTAGATAATACAAACATTGTGTTTTTTGTTAAAGTTCTGTAACATTAATATTTTACCTTCCTAAATAATGGAAAAGAGTTGCCAGCTTATTCATACATCATTATGAAATTGGGTCAAAATCTGAAGCAACTTCCCAGCAAAAATATACTGTGTTACACCCGTTGCATGTGGTTATTGTGGTCTTAATTACTAGATGTTACCCTGTTTGTGCTTTCAGTGCAATGGAAAGTAACTTTGAAACATTGGATCTGTGTTGAGAAAACCTAGTTTTTTTTGTTTTTTTTATTTTTTTTATTTCAATTTTTTTAGCCGTTGCTTAAAAAAATACTAAGACGTGACCCAGTGTGGGACTCTTTAACAATTGTGTGAAATAAATAAATATCTTTGAAACGGAAGTGGTTGGCATGCATGTTTTTTGTTTGTTTGTGTGTTTTAAAAAGTTTTGGGGGTCTTTTTAAAGAGTTTTCCAAGCTCCAATCCTGTGGGTAATGGATCCCTTGCATTGGCCGCCATCGCTGAGGTACAACAATGGAAATGTGCATTCTGTGTGCTCGCCCAGCACAACTCTGTGTCATTGGCCTCAGTGAGGGGGCTGTTTGTGTCTGTGACATCACATGCAAAAGGTCTATTGTGATGTTATTCCACTGTAAGCCACGCCCACCCCACACAAACATTACCCGTGCCTATTTAATTTTTATGTTATTTTGGTTTTACCCCCTCACCGATTTGTGATAAGAACTGTATACCCAAAGTGTGTTTTTCCAAGTCCTGCAGGAAGATATCCCAGGCCTGATACTTAACGGAAGCAATGGAGGCAAGTGCCTCCATGCCCTGGTCATTGCCTCGGTGTTTCTTGAAATGTTCCAAGAGAAATTTCCTCATAAAGGTGCTCTTTACAAAGGAGAAAATGCCTGAGTGTCCTTGCTCTTTCAAAAAATGAAGCGTCACGCTACTCGGGTGGGACTCTAACCCATGACCCTTCATTCAAGAATAATGTCTTAAAGGTGCTGTATACGTTTGGTAATTGGAGCCCACTGTTTGTTTCAAACCTATATAATTGTAGGTATATACAATAAAACTGACTCATTTGGCTCATTTCTGTTGGTGAATTCGTTATTTATTCCGAACGAAAACTGAAATACTGGAATTAACTTGCCGATTTTTACTTAATATAGTTGAAATTTTATAGCTATAATTCTTATAAAAGCTTTAGACAAAGGGGGAAAACATCGGTAAATGTTAGAAAATTAGCCTCAAACACGGACTCGGACAATGTGCGTGTATGCAATGTACCCTTCGTTATTATAGGAGTAAAAGTGTAAGTTTAGGCCCATAAAGAATGTTACAATTGGCATACCAAATTTTTGAGCTGGCTCATTTGGTCCCCTAAATTCTTAAATTTTTGCAAGTAACCGGAAGTGAGGTTAAAGGGTGTGTACAACATATTGCCAAGACCTGTATCCAAACTTGATGTGACCCAACATATACATGAAATAACAAACCTGTGAAAGTTTAAGCTAAATCGGTCTTCGGAGTCATGAACAAACAGTGGGGGAAAACAACTAATATGTGTTTTAACTTTTTTTTCAAACATCGGAATTTATCCTGCAGGATAAAGACTATTATTTTACTCATTTCCTAAAAACTATGGCATTTCAAGCAAAACTATTTCAAGGGAAGTTTTCTACCATGACCATCTTTATACCATGTAAGTTAGGTGCAAATCTGTGAGAATTTATATTTTCATTCTTACCAATGTTGTACACACCCTTTAAGTTTAATTCTTGGGTTTTCTTCGTTGTATTGTTGAATTGATTTTACTTTCATGATTTTCATCAATTACATTCCCAACAACAGTGGTCATAAACTATGTAAAACTAAAATAATAGACAAAACAAAATATTGCCAACGTAAAACAATTATGGTTGGGACCACAATGGTACCGGAAGTTCGAAAACGTGCGAGACTTGCACAGTCTATTCGGGCATGTATTTTCAAAAGGGTTTTACAAAAGTTAAGATCAAAATATAAGCATTCTTGTCCCACAGTTTTGATTTGTTTCAATAATTAATTAACAAATTAGTCGTGTATTTTTTTCCCAATCAGCCTATACCGATTTGAAGACTGTACTTATTCATCTACAACTTGTTACAGTTCATCATGTGCACATATATCTTTATATTGCTCTTCACTTGGTTCATCCTCTACAGAAAAGGTAATTCATTTTGTAGATTTGTGTATTTTTGTAAAAGTTATTAATTGTTGTAAGTATCAAAGGTTTCGAGAAAGACTCTGCTAGGGTCCAAACGTCAGGCCACTAACTATTTGTTGCATTTATACCATAAGTCCTTTTGGTTACTAATTAGCAATTGTTTGCAACAGCTATTCTATGTGCTCAGTAATTTTTGTGTAAACAATTTCATTCAAAGTGCATTTTCATTGAATAAATTGGTATTTTTCATTTATACATAAACCACATTTGAAATATTTTATGTCTAAATTTGGATGTTTATAAGTTTACGTTGAGCTACGTTGACCCTCCCCTTAATTTGATTGATTCAGTTCTGTTCACTTTCATCTTAACTTTAGTTGATATGAATGCTGCTTTCAAGAGGGCTTTCTACCCACTAGGAATATGCCAGATACTGGCAGTGCTGGAGACTGTTCATCCATTGACAATGCATGTCAAAATACGCTTGGCTGCCCATATCATGCAGGTAAATAGGGTGTGGCTATGTATGTAGTGCGTGTAACTCATTAGGTTTACAAGAATAACAAACTTTGTGAGGTATAATCTAGTTTAATGGAGACACAACCAAAACTAATCTCATCTTCAAATCAGCGGTGTTTCTTAGAAGAATCAGAAGTGTGATGACAGTGTGACGATTTTTCAAGAGACTTTGTTGACCCTTAAAAGAGTCTTATAAGACATAGAAAAAACATATACCAGAATAAAACTCACTCCAAGTTTGGAAATATATGAATCAGCAAAAACTTGACAAATTGTAAGGAAAAATATAGTTTATAAACTTGCTGGTACAACCATGTAGTAATTAACTCTTCCAGCCAGCAGCGACTCCCACACATACCGGTCAAAAACAGCTTAGATACTTCCCACCCGAAAGTGCATCTTTCCAGTCCTACTAAAACCTCAGCATCTTCAGCAGTCCAGCATTCTCCTGAAGACAAGCAGAGTATACAGTTCAAAACGGCGAGACCAAACCGGCTCTTCTCAGAACCAGCACTTCTCCCAAAAGAGTTTTAAACATGCACCATCACTGACAAATTGTTGTTTTGGTTCAGAGGGCTGACAGTGATGATGAAAAAAACCCATTGATATGTGAAATCTTTCAGGTGTTGGGTTGTGATGTGACGTCCTGTTGTTCTTGGTTATTTTACCGATTGAGGAGCTGCATGCAGAGCCAAAAGTGTGTCATCTGTTTCTCATATGGAGTGCTATAGAGGTCGTAAGGTGAGAATATCCACTAATTTGTCATCCAGTAAAGACTCTTGGTGGCAGCACCTTTGCAAGCATGCCTCGAGGGAGCAATTGTACGCGCAATTAGGACACACACACAAATTGTACCTGGCAGAACAGCTGAATATCTTTTTCTTGGCTGTTCTATACAGCAATCCTTCACCGATCTTGAACTCTTGGTGGCAGCAGATATGCCTCCATTACTGCGGTGTACCTGGGTGGTACTGCGCTGCCTAGCGACTGGTATAAGGTTTGGGCTACACGGCGATCATTTGATCAGTCGCGGGTTATTGGACTTTCACTTTGCAAATCGCTTAAACCCGTCGCTAATATAGGCAGCGCAGTACCACCCAGGTACCACCGCAATAATGGCGGTATCTGCTGCCACCAAGAGTTCAAGATCGGTGAAGGATTGCTGTATAGACCTCACCAAGTGACATGTGCCTTAAAAGACGATTGGTTTTCTTGTACGCATCACAGGCTTCCTCGACCGATGACAATGATACAACTAAAGAGAAAAGGCATTGTAACTCAAGCTCAATCTACGTGCAAAGCGTATGCAATCAGATCATCCCAGTAATAGTTGGAAATATACTGGTACATGACAAATGCAAAAGACCAAAAAAAAGTTGGCTGAGTGGTTATCGGACTCAAGGAATTAAATGAATGGCCTAGTGACCAGGGGTAATATTGGAGCGCCTTGTGCTATAAGAAGCCGCTGTTATTTATATTACTTAAATTTGGGCCTCTCCGGGATTTTCTACAATTCTTAACATTTAGCATGAAATTGATGAACTTAATTTATTTGTTTGTGTCTTTTTGTACCCAGGTGTCCTTATTATATATTTGCGACCTTAGATTATGACAGTGAGATCGTTACTTGGCTGCGATACACAATGTGGATGCCGCTTTACCCTCTGGGTATGATGTCAGAAGGTAGGTCATACAGAGGTCAAATCGATCGATGGACATATAATCTGGAAGGCTTGAAATGCCTAAGAGACCACTGGTTTGAGTTCAGTGATTTATCATCACATTTTTACAGGTCTAGTGGTTGAACTGTCTTCAGTCCAATGTAAAAATCAGGGATGAGAAATGTCAGACATTTATCTGAATGCAGACCTTTTCATGTGTGCATGATGAACACAAGTAGCCATTATTTTCTTCCTATATAAAACATGTTTTATTCCATGAATTTTTAAAGTGCTGTGGATACAGTTCCCAAAAGCTCTTTGCAATATTTATATAATGCAAGGAGCTTTGCATAAAGATGGAAATGCCATCATTTAAACTTTCTATCCTAGTGTAGTGAAATTCCATTAACAGCTGTTGCCTTCCCCTTTTGTGTAACTGTACTTGGAATGTCAACTGTGAATAATCACAATGGACTCTCTACTTTAGCTAGGAAGAGCTCAAAAACCCCAAGTGTTATATAAAGGCATTTAGTTAACTTCTTTTGTGTATGCATAGAGCATACCCTAATCCTTTAATTGTTGTACATAGACATATAAAAACCCATGGAGGCAAAGACTCTCTCACTCTTCTCCAGCTTTCAAGAGAGACAAGTTAGCTCCTCATGTTAGCTAGTTATATCTTATTTAGGGTTAGTATTTAGATGGTCGTCCAAAGGCTGGTTGGGAACTGAATTGGCAGTAAATCACTCCTAGACAGCAACCTTCTGGCTTGAGGTATTTTAGGTATTTTCTCTAGGCATAATTACTATAGATAAGTTTGTAAATAAATTAAACCACATTATTTGACTGGAGTGTAACGGACCAGCGTTAGGCCAGTTAGGCCAGTTAGTCGCCCAAGACGCAGAAGTAGGGTAAGAATAATTAAAGTAACCATTCACCCTATAACTGGTGATCCCGACATTCAAACTAAATTGTACCTGTATATTTATTAACTGTAGTCATAAGGAAGAAATATTCTTCATTAATAATTGGTGATGATTCGATGTTTATTTCTGGCCGATTCTGAGCACACAATTTTAATAAGTATCCTAAGTTACCAGATTGTTCATTCACTGTTGATATAATTTCAATTCGGGGTGCTAATTAAGATTTATAACCTTATACAGTTACAATACTTCTGATCAAATTATAGTAAGATTAGCCGCTGGAGTAAATGATTTAACATTTGTTGATAAGTTTGTTTAGATAATTATGGCTAAACCACCTGAGACTTCAGTGCCACTGGCAGCAGTAAGTCTCAAATTACCACCTTTCTGGCCGAAAGATCCAACAATATGGTTCGCCCAAGTAGAGGCACAGTTCCAAACGAGAAATATTACTAGCCAATCTACTAAATTTGCTTATGTAATATCGTCACTTCAACCAGAAATTGCACAGGAAGTAAGAGATTTACTTATAGATCCCCCTACGGTTGATCAATATGATATAATAAAATCGGAACTTATCAAACGCACTTCTGAATCCGAGCAAAAACGACTACATCAATTGCTAATTTCTGAAGAGCTTGGCGATAAAAAGCCTTCCCAACTTCTTCGACGAATGAAGTAACTTCTAGGGGAAAATAAACTAGAAAATAGTATTTTGAGAGGAACAATAATTATGCCTAGTTCAAATATTTTTTGAAAGAGCAACCAATTCCCGTGATCTCCCGGTAGTTCCTCGACGACAGTGTTTAAAGGACCCGGGAAGTTTCCTTAAAAAAGCCAAAGCCAAACCCAAACCCAAACCCAAACCCGTAGCCGTAGCCGTAGCCGTAGCCGTAGCCGTAGCCGTAGCCGTAGCCGTAGCCGTAGCCGTAGCCGTAGCCGTAGCCGTAGCCGTAGCCGTAGCCGTAGCCGTAGCCGTAGCCGTAGCCGTAGCCGTAGCCGTAGCCGTAGCCGTAGCCGTAGCCGTAGCCGTAGCCGTAGCCGTAGCCGTAGCCGTAGCCGTAGCCGTAGCCGTAGCCGTAGCCGTAGCCGTAGCCGTAGCCGTAGCCGTAGCCGTAGCCGTAGCCGTAGCCGTAGCCGTAGCCGTAGCCGTAGCCGTAGCCGTAGCCGTAGCCGTAGCCGTAGCCGTAGCCGTAGCCGTAGCCGTAGCCGTAGCCGTAGCCGTAGCCGTAGCCGTAGCCGTAGCCGTAGCCGTAGCCGTAGCCGTAGCCGTAGCCGTAGCCGTAGCCGTAGCCGTAGCCGTAGCCGTAGCCGTAGCCGTAGCCGTAGCCGTAGCCGTAGCCGTAGCCGTAGCCGTAGCCGTAGCCGTAGCCGTAGCCGTAGCCGTAGCCGTAGCCGTAGCCGTAGCCGTAGCCGTAGCCGTAGCCGTAGCCGTAGCCGTAGCCGTAGCCGTAGCCGTAGCCGTAGCCGTAGCCGTAGCCGTAGCCGTAGCCGTAGCCGTAGCCGTAGCCGTAGCCGTAGCCGTAGCCGTAGCCGTAGCCGTAGCCGTAGCCGTAGCCGTAGCCGTAGCCGTAGCCGTAGCCGTAGCCGTAGCCGTAGCCGTAGCCGTAGCCGTAGCCGTAGCCGTAGCCGTAGCCGTAGCCGTAGCCGTAGCCGTAGCCGTAGCCGTAGCCGTAGCCGTAGCCGTAGCCGTAGCCGTAGCCGTAGCCGTAGCCGTAGCCGTAGCCGTAGCCGTAGCCGTAGCCGTAGCCGTAGCCGTAGCCGTAGCCGTAGCCGTAGCCGTAGCCGTAGCCGTAGCCGTAGCCGTAGCCGTAGCCGTAGCCGTAGCCGTAGCCGTAGCCGTAGCCGTAGCCGTAGCCGTAGCCGTAGCCGTAGCCGTAGCCGTAGCCGTAGCCGTAGCCGTAGCCGTAGCCGTAGCCGTAGCCGTAGCCGTAGCCGTAGCCGTAGCCGTAGCCGTAGCCGTAGCCGTAGCCGTAGCCGTAGCCGTAGCCGTAGCCGTAGCCGTAGCCGTAGCCGTAGCCGTAGCCGTAGCCGTAGCCGTAGCCGTAGCCGTAGCCGTAGCCGTAGCCGTAGCCGTAGCCGTAGCCGTAGCCGTAGCCGTAGCCGTAGCCGTAGCCGTAGCCGTAGCCGTAGCCGTAGCCGTAGCCGTAGCCGTAGCCGTAGCCGTAGCCGTAGCCGTAGCCGTAGCCGTAGCCGTAGCCGTAGCCGTAGCCGTAGCCGTAGCCGTAGCCGTAGCCGTAGCCGTAGCCGTAGCCGTAGCCGTAGCCGTAGCCGTAGCCGTAGCCGTAGCCGTAGCCGTAGCCGTAGCCGTAGCCGTAGCCGTAGCCGTAGCCGTAGCCGTAGCCGTAGCCGTAGCCGTAGCCGTAGCCGTAGCCGTAGCCGTAGCCGTAGCCGTAGCCGTAGCCGTAGCCGTAGCCGTAGCCAATCGACCAAATTGCAACCTTGTTGTGCAATGTTGTAGCAACGTAATGTGTTAGCTGGGAATTGTTCCTGCAACGTTTGCCTCAAAACGTACACTTAATTCTAGCATCCTCAAGTGATGTTGTGGATCTTGAACAAATGGCTGTAATAGCTGATAAAATTGTCGAAGTGGCATCCCCATCACCTGCAGTAGCCGCTTGTACAGTAGCCGCTTGCTCAGATACACCACCACAAGCAATTAAGGATAAATTTGGCAAATTGCAAGCACAAATTAACCAACTAACGACATTAGTGCAAGGCCTAGTTACAGGTAGCCAACAGAATAGGCATAGTCGTAGCAGAGATTGCTCTAAAGGGAATAAAAAGTACCGAAGTCCATCCAGGCAGTAGGTTCGGAATGTTGGCGATTCGGAGACAAAGCAACCAAATGTGTCGAACCATGTTCATATCATGAATCAAACTTAAATAGACTAACTAATGAGGGAAACTAAAACGCCAGCATCTAGGGACGACGAGTTTGTCTGGCCAATCCAAAAGTCGTCTATTTTATGTAACCGACAAATTCACTGGTACTAAATTTTTGATCGACACTGGTGCCGAAGTGAGTGTTTTACCACCTAGCATTAGGGATAAACAGAATAGTAGCCCATACATTGCAGGCAGTTAATAAGACTCCAATATCAACTTACGGAGAAAGGTCAATGACTTTAGACATAGGTTTAAGGCGATCGTATAAAATTGATTTTTATCATCGCATCTGTGCCTATATACCAATACTTGGTGCAGATTTCCTAAGGCATTTCTCTTTAGCAGTCGATGTTAAAAATCGTAAACTAATCGATACAGTAACTGCATTAAACGTTTCAGGCTGCAAATCGTCAATAGTTTCACCAAGCCCTGTATTTGCCATACCAGATAGCAATGGCGTCACTCTTTTACTTAGAGAGTATTCAGATATAACTCGGCTGTAAAACACAATGTCACGCACCATATTACCACCACTGGCCCACCAGTGAATGCACGTCCCAGACGATTGTCCTCAGACAAAGCAGAATTTAATCACATGCTGGACTTGGGAATAATTCGTCCCTCAAAAAGCCCATGGTCTTCACCTTTGCACATGGTACCTAAGAAAACTGGTGATTGGAGACCTTGCGGTGACTATCGTGCTTTAAATAATGCCACAGTACCCGATAGGTACCCAATTCCCCACATTCATGATTTTGCATCAACCTTACATGGCAAAAAGATTTTCAGTAAAGTTGATCTAGTCAAAGCTTACCACCAGATACCTGTTGAACCCGAAGATATACCAAAAACGGCAATAACTACACCCTTTGGACTTTTTGAGTATTTAAGAATGCCTTTTGGGTTGAGAAATGCTGCACAAACATTTCAAATATTTATTGACCAGGTATTATACGGCCTTGACTTTACCTATGCTTATATTGATGATTTGTTGATTGCAAGTGAAAATGAGCAACAACATGAATATCATCTCAGGTTGCTTTTTGACCGTTTACGAGAATACGGGGTTGTAATTAACCCTAGTAAATGTGAATTCAAAGTAACTAGTCTTGATTTCTTAGGCCACCATATTGACTGTCATGGTATCAAACCTTTGGAAAATAAGGTGAAGTTAATCCAAGATTTTCCAGTACCCAATTCACTCCGCAAATTGAGAGAATTTCTGGGATTGATAAATTTTTATCGACGTTTCATCCCACATTGTGCTGATATTTTGCAACCCTTGACAGACATGCTGTCTTGCAAGTCAAAAAACAAAGCAATTTCACTTGCTGAATATGAATTGTCATCTTTCCAAAGAGCAAAATCTACTCTAGAAGAAGCTACTCTGTTAGTGCACCCAGCTGTAGACCTACCTCTATGTCTAATGGTAGATGCATCCAACCTTGCAGTTGGCGGTGTACTACAGCAATGTGAAAACGGCGTAATGAGACCAATTTTATTTTTCTCAAAACGTTTACAACCAGCAGAGACTAGATACAGTACTTTTGGTCGTGAGTTGCTGGCTGTATATTTAGCCATACGCCATTTTAAGCATGCTTTGGAAGGTCGTCATTTCTATATTTTGACTGACCATAAGCCGCTTATGCTTTTAATGCAAAGCCTGATAGATACTCGCCAAGAGAAGTACGTCATTTAGACTTTATTTCTCAGTTCAGTACAGACATCCGTTACATTAAGGGTAAAGCAAACCTTGTAGCAGATGCTATATCACGATATGATGTCAGTTTAGTTACTCATTCTAGTCTTCCTGGTAGTGGTAGTGATGTGAATTTTGACCAAATCGCCCTTCAGCAAAAGACAGACCCAGAGCTATGTAAGCTACGTGAAGCGTCTAGTCTTCAATTCGAAGAGGTGCCTATTCTCACTTCACAGAATACCATAATTTGTGATACATCTACTGGACATCCACGTCCATACATCACACCAGAATTCAGACGTACCATTTTTGATTCGATACACAATCTATCTCATCCTGGTATTAGAGCAACACAGCGTCTAATTACTCAAAGATTTGTATGGCCATCAATTAACAAAGATGTCAGAACTTGGACCAAACATTGTATTCAGTGTCAACGTGCCAAGGTACATCGTCACACAGTGACTCCGATAGGTACCTTTGCAACACCTGACGCTCGATTTAGTCACGTACACATTGACATTGTTGGTCCTTTACCCCCATCCAATAGTTGTTGCTACTTACTTACATGCATAGACCGATTTACAAGGTGGCCTGAAGCAGTACCCCCAACATTACAGCTGAAACTGTAGCAAAAGCATTCACTGAAAAATGGATAGCTACGTTTGGTGTACCCGCAATAATAACCACAGATAGAGGTAGACAGTTCGAATCAAACTTGTTCCAACAACTTTCACAATTAATAGGCAGCAAACACATTCGTACTACTGCGTACCATCCAGCAGCAAATGGATTAGTGGAACGTTTCCACCGACAACTTATCTGCTTTTAAAACGCAGAGCGAACCTAACAGATGGACTGAATCACTTCCACTAATATTACTAAGTATCCGTTCATCTCTAAAAGTTGATCTAGGTTGTAGCGTTGCTGAGTTAGTTTTTGGATCCACTCTTAGATTACCTGGTGAACTTTTAGTTCCTGTCAAAAATATTGATAGTCTAGATCCAGCCAAGTATGTCGATCGTTTGCGTCGACAAATGTCTGAACTAAAACCACAATCTACAAGGCCTAATCAACGCACAAGTCATATTCATACAGATTTACGTTCATGTACCCATGTGTTTGTACGCGTAGATTCTGTCAAGAAACCATTGCAACCACCTTACCAAGGCCCGTACCGTGTCATTGACAGAAAAAGTAAATTCTTTATAATCGAAAAAAGGGGCAAACAAGATTCAGTGAGCATTGATAGATTAAAGGTTGCTCATATTGACTCAGAGTCAATACCGACAACAACCCCTAATGTTAAGAAACAACCACCAGCAACCAGTGCACCTGAAGTAAAACCCGAAAGAATAACTCGTTCTGGACGTCACGTTCAGTGGCCAAGTAGATATGTACATCACTGTAGTAATTGATAAATGAAATTTTGTAATTAATTTTTGTGTATTATCGATCACTTTCTTGTGAAGTTGTGATCTTGGAAGGGGCTAGATGTAGTGAAATTCCATTAACAGCTGTTGCCTTCCCCTTTTGTGTAACTGTACTTGGAATGTCAACTGTGAATAATCACAATGGACTCTCTACTTTAGCTAGGAAGAGCTCAAAAACCCCAAGTGTTATATAAAGGCATTTAGTTAACTTCTTTTGTGTATGCATAGAGCATACCCTAATCCTTTAATTGTTGTACATAGACATATAAAAACCGGAAACCAGTCAACTCGCCCCCCAGCAAAGTCGCCCACTACAAAGTCGCCCCCCAGCAAAGTCGCCCACTACAAAGTCGCCCCCCAGCAAAGTCGCCCACTACAAAGTCGCCCCCTCACTTACAAAGTCGCCCCCTGTCAAAGTCGCCCCTCACAAAGTCGCCCCCTGACAGAGTCGCCCACCAACAAAGTCGCCCCCTAACAAAGTCGCCCCCTAACAAAGTCGCCCAGTGTATGGTTGAGCGACGTAAAGCCATATCACAAAAGTTTTTCGTTATTTAAACAGTCCGCTGTTCCTTTTGCTTTGTTAAAACACTTCCAAGTTAAAACCTGCACCCAATAACTTTAAAATGAAAACTAACTCTTTTGCGAAAGTCTTGAGATTTTTGATGTAAACTTCAAACCCAATTTGTTTAATTATTTTTTCCCTCCATGTTGAAGCAAATTTTTGTGCAATGGTAATTGAAAACATTATGGGCTACTTGATAAATGGAAATACCGCGGCGTCTTTTCTGGGACACTCATCGGCCGTAACTAATTTGATTTTGCATATGTTTATTCCCGTTAATTCTCAACATTATAAGGTTATGGTGGTTATTTACTTGATAATTTCCCCCCTTGTTTTATTTACTTGTGCTTACATATAAAGAACTAAATTTTATTCGCGAATTTATTAAAAGTTATGGTGGTTATTTATTTGTTTTTAAATAAAGTTCTAATTGTTTTTTTAATTCAAAACCTTCTTTTTTTATAGTCTATATGTTTTTTAATTGAATAAAATTATGTTAACTCTAATACTGATGTGTTTTGATACATTATTTGAAGTTTTATTGTTGTGATAAGTTGACAGGGTTGCCTACTTTAATTAAAACCCTAATTAGTTGATCACTGATGTATTTTGATAAGATAAGATAAAACTTTATTATCCCACACTGGGGAAATTCAAACTGGCCTTGATTCAAACACTAGGCCTACAGACAAAATCACTGAACATGTCATAACAACTGTTTATTGTTAAAACAAATTGATTAAAAATATTAACTAAAAATATCAGGTATAAAAATATGTTTCCGGTATGGATTAAAAATTATGCACACTGCATGCTTAATTTAATTCAGAAAACTGTCTATGTTCGATTCAGATTTACATAATATTAGAAGGCCAATTCAAAGTTTTTAAAAAGAACATTAGTTATCTAGCGGTAACATTTCGACAAAAGCGGAGAGTTTTCTCGAAAAGACAAAGCATTCGCCAAGCCTGGAATCTCCAATGGTTGAATCTAAACCGTTAACAAAGGGCGCCCTCACTTAGTGAAATCTTCTTGGGCGACTCTGTCAGGGGGCGACTTTGTGAGGGGCAACTTTGACAGGGGGCGACTTTGTAAGTGAGGGGGCGACTTTGTAGTGGGCGACTTTGCTGGGGGGCGACTTTGTAGTGGGCGACTTTGCTGGGGGCGACTTTGTAGTGGGCGACTTTGCTGGGGGGCGAGTTGACTGGTATTCATAAAAACCCATGGAGGCAAAGACTCTCTCACTCTTCTCCAGCTTTCAAGAGAGACAAGTTAGCTCCTCATGTTAGCTAGTTATATCTTATTTAGGGTTATATTTAGATGGTCGTCCAAAGGCTGGTTGGGAACTGAATTGGCAGTAAATCACTCCTAGACAGCAACCTTCTGGCTTGAGGACACCGTCTTTTAGGTATTTTTTCTAGGCATAATTACTATAGATAAGTTTGTAAATAAATTAAACCACATTATTTGACTGGAGTGTAACGAACCAGCGTATATAACGTCAACAGGAGGCCAGTTAGTCACCCAAGACGCAGAAGTAGGGTAAGAATAATTAAAGTAACCATTCACCCTATACTAGTTTCAGACTTGTTTGTCACCAATGACTGGCACCCCTGAAAACGCATATAGTACATCTTACGATTTACTCATTTTGTTGATTAGATGTTCAATGGGAGTTGTGGTAGACTGTGTTTTGGGTGTTTATTTCTTGGTGTGAATGGTTCAACCTAGGCAAGAAGAGCATTCACCTAGCTGCGCGCTTCTTGGCCATGTTTCAATAGGGTACTTGTAGATTTTGAGATACTGTTGACCGAGAGTGAAAACGTTTGTTTACAAACCTACTGACAAATTTAATTCAGTATATCAGAGTGTTTTTATACCTTCTTTTCGTCAAGTACAATGCATCTTTGTATCAATTAATAAACTACAAGAGAAACTGACTAGGTATGACAATCAGGTCACAGTTTCATGTCCAGCCGTAGTCAATTCATTTTGGGTCAACCCATATTTATTAATATGATGATGTTTGACTTTAAACTATTTTTCTGATTAACTTCTTTTTCAGCCATTGTGACCCATCTTGCACAATCCCATATTTCCAAGAACAGGGCATCTTTTCCATGAGCCTTCCGAATTCTTTCAACGTTGCGTCCATCTTGCTCTCTTATTCCTTGGTAAGTTGTTTTATTTGTATTCATAATTTGTTGCCGCGTGGGGTGTGGGGTTTAGGCTGAAGACCCCTTTGGTTAATAAAGACAACAATCCTATCTTGTCAGAACCCCAACGGTTAAATTTTACCCAGAAACCAAAGACAATCTTAGGACATTGAACCCACTTCTCCTTTGAGCACCCCATGGTTACAGCCTACGTACTCCACACTAACCCACACCGTTGCCAGACAAGGAATTATCACATCATGAACATGACAATCAAAGAACTGCCCATGCTAAACCATACGTAACGCGATCTGGAAAAGTTGTGAACAAATCAAACAAACTTTCCTTAAAAATGACTGTGTGATTAATATGCTTATAAACTCTTGTGATTCTATGCCGATTTTTTATACCGATTTGAACACCTCAAACAAATGATGTTGAAATGCTAGACAAAATTTTAAAACCGCTGCTAGAAAACACAACAACACTTGTTTACTCACAAATTATCCTTCTGATTGTTTACAATCAGACTTCTTCCTTTTTTTCGACAAAAGATGTCAGGTTTTGATGTTTTTCATTTTTTATATGTTCGTAATCAAACTCTTATAAAAACTGGACATTTGTTCTCTTTTTCTCAAACAAGATGTTCAGGGATATTAAAGTAAATTTTTTTAAGGGGAATTTAACACACCTCTAGCTCTTTCTTTTGTAACAATTTCCAAGAGGGCACCCTTTGCATAACATGTAAATCTTGAGATTATGTCAGGTTTGGAGTCCTAACAAAAAACACACGGAGATGCATGAGTCCAAAATAGAGCACCGTTTCTCACAGAGTCTTTTTAATGCAATCTGCCCAGCATCTTTACAGGGCTAGATCGATAGCTCAGTTGTAGAGCGCTGGCACGTTAATACAAAGGTTGCAGGTTCAAACCGTGTGTAGGTGCGTGCATGCATATTATTCCTCCTTTTTTATTTTTTATTCAGTAAAGCTGAACTCATTGGAGGTGAAGGTGGTGAAGTGACAACCACAATCCGCTTGGCTGACGGTCCAACGGAGAATAGTGGGCGTGCTGAAATCTATCGTGAAGGAGAATGGGGGACCATCTGTGATGACCAGTGGGGAGAAGAAGCGTACATTGCTTGCAGACAGCTTGGATTCCTTGGGCTTCAGCGACTTGCGGAGCACCTAGAGTTTGGGGAAGGTATAGTGCCGACAGCCCCATTCTGTATGGCCTGGTTTGTGAAGACACAGACACCAGCCTGGAGAACAGTCGGGATGATGACTGGCATAGGGCCAAGGATATTATTAATGGGGCTATACTTCTGTCGGAGCTGCACTAAAATTTGCGCCATTCTTTTTCCATTGAGGTCAGTTTTTACACGACCAGTTAAACTTTATACAAACATGCAATAGTCGTTGATTATCTTCTTCCTAGCAAGTACGTGCGCATGCTTTTTAAACCCCAGAGCGCGCCATGTCTGGCAGTCTTCATTTTTGTGTGTGCCAACTCATTACTCCTAGAACTATGAGGTTCATTCCGCTATCGTCTCCATTACCCTCATAGAGTGACATGTACAAAATCCTATTCGAAACTTTTTTCCCTTCACGTTTCTGCACCTACAGTTAATTTCCCAAACCGGATCTCGCCAAAATTAGGCTCTGTGTTCCTTATACTCTCATCGAGGTCGGGTTGGGTCCAGAAAATCCACTCCGCAAAACAAAAGTTGCAAAAAGTGATAAATTCTCACCGTTTTCAGAATCCTCGCCTTCCGTTAACAAAATGGCCGCCGTTGAAATTTTTGAGCTGGTAATGCTGCGTGCTACGCTGGTAACAAATCCAATGGTTCACGTATACAATCTTAGGCGCAATGCTGGTCCACAACAACCAATGTTCTGTATACGTGAATCGTTGATAATCGTTACCAGCGTAGTGCGCAGCATTAGATAGGACACATTGTCAGAACTACCGGTAGGTAGTCTCCTGATTTCTAATCTACTCAGCAGCAATACATCTAGCAGGAAAAGTTATTATAAAAATATATTACAACTTTGATGCTTAATATGATCATACAACTTGCTCCATTATTGATTTATGATGTTAAACAACTGAGCAAATAGAACTTTAACTGTTGCAAACTGCTTACCAACTGAAAAGGACTACGGTATATATGCAAACATAGTTAATGGCCTGACGTTTTCGACCCAAGGAAAAGTCTCTTGATGGCTAAAAACTATATAATTGCCATACGACCTGGGCTCGATTTCACAAAGAGTTAAGATTGATCGTAACTGCAAATCCATCGCAGTTGCTTAGCAAAGAGTGATGTCACAATACAAATCACTATGGTAATACTGATAACTCATTTTAAGATGAATCTTAGTGCTTTGTGAAATCGACCCCTGGTTGCATAAAGTGAGTTTTTATTGCACAAATGACCTTTAACCTTGTTGCATTTTACTTTGTAAATAGTCAAGTTTGTTATTTTTTCATTTTGTGAAGTGAAATAGGTATATGAAGAGAAGAACTGTTTTTAGTAATACAATGAATTAGTTGAGCAAGCTGGGTAAGGCACTGTGCCTGTGGTGTGATGCTGAAATTAACTATGCTTCACGGGGGAAAAGTACACTCATAGGCTTTAGGCTTGATGTGTGTTCACCTCCCGTGACGAACAAATTTCAGACTTTTTCATTTGCTCAGAATCCCATCCCTGATTTATTCTTACAGCCCCGGTATACACACCTTCTTGGATCTACCCAGTCCACGTCTAGCAGGCTATGGAATCACTCAAGGTACTGTGTATATAGCTAGTACTTCAGACGCAGGTATCGATCTAGTATGCCTCAAGGGACATACAACCACTGATAGGTCTGACTCTAAGGAGCAAGATGTACCAGCCAAGTCCCTGAGGAAACGGCCTCAGGCTGGAGGGAGTGTAGCCGTTAGAGGGTAAGCTACAAGCATTACTACGTTAAAAAGTGTTTACTTTCCTTTGGTGGTTTTCAGGTCATGGGCATCACACTGACGCTTTGTATAAGTTGTGAAAAAATGAAAGATTTGTGAAACTCGTTGGAGATTTGCGAAAATCATTGAAGTTTTGTGAACAATGTTAACATTTGTGAAACTGGTTGAAGATTTGTGAAAATGTTGGAAATTTGTGAAACTCATTGAAGATTTGTGAAAAGCGTTGAAGCCTAGATTTTGTGAAACTTGTTGAGGATTTGTAAAACATTTTGATGAATACTGAAAATTTTTGAAGAAATGTGTGTCATTTTTTCCCTCGTCGGTTTAATAGAAACATATCTTTTTGTGCATCTGTCAGGAGTTCCCTGAAGCGCCCTCTATCAGAAGATTCCATCAACCAGTCTTCCAGTTGGCATCCGCGCAGCTCGTATTCTAGTCAGGACTCCAGTGTTCTGAGCCGCACGTCGTCTTCCTGCTCCAGCAGGGTCTCATCAATGGGGAGTGTCAGATGCTCGCCATGCTTCAAGACAATGTCTTCCTCCGACGAAGAGTCCAGTACTATATAGCTGTAGTTCACGAGAAGATCTTCACTCCCAATAGGACCAATAAGAGAGGCAAATTCACTGAGGTCTAATACCAGTATGTGCTGTTATACTAGACCAATGATTTTACCGTATGGCCATCTTTGTGTTTATCAAAGCAATGTTATCCAAACCGAGGCTGGAAGGATACAAAAATAGTCTGCTTCCTTTATGAGTGATGGGAATCAGTATTCATGAAAACACGCAATAAATAATGGTGGCAGCAGATGTAGTCACAATGTACATCCATAGGTTATTTGGTATTCAGCTAGTGACAAATTGCCTTCTGCTGGATCATACTAAGGTCATAAAGGTATTTCGTTTTTGGGGAGGCGTGATCCTCACATGACAATTTTTTTAGTTGTCTTTACGATCTGGCAAGTGTCTGGTTTAAAAAAATAGAACTGGTGACGTCATACATTTCAAAAGCGCCCTCTAGCGGCAGTTTGAGAACAGTTAAAAACACACTTTTAATAGCATGCTGTGGCAAAGTTCATGAGAATCTTTTCAAAACTAGTAAACATAATGACCTATATGCAGACAACATATTTGTGGAGTCGTAGAGTGATGACGTCATCATGTGGCACGTGGTAAGGCCCTAAAGGTGAACATTTTGAAGCCGTGTATCTACTTAACCAAAAGACTGACTGAGTTGAAACTTGATGTACTGTTAGACAACGACCATTGCTAACGAATTATGAAGTGACGTCATGATGACATCCAATTATTTGTTACAATTTTTTATAAAATCAAAGCTTAGCACTTACTTTAAAAAACCATAACTCCCGAACCAAACATTGGATTTTTGTAATCTACAAACCATCAGAAAGGTGTTTATGGTGTTTATACACTAAATAAATGGTACACAGAGTGTGACCCCATTTGACCTTGTCTTCCTGTTGAAACCGGAAGTTGAAATTTAGTATCGGAAAAAATCATAACTCATGAACCACATGTTTGATTTTTACAATTTACACTTCATCAGACAGGTCATGAAAAGTTCAACAAACGCTACACAAAACCTGACCCCATTTGACCTTGACTTCCAGTTCAATCCGGAAGTTGAAGTTTTATGTTTGAAAAATCATAACTCCTGAACCAGACATTGGATTTTTACATTCTATACATCATTGGGAAAAGTATTTAACAAGTTCACAAATGCTACACAGAGTGTGGCTTCAATTGAACTTGAACTCTTACTCAAAGTGTGACCCGTGTGACCTTTACTTCCGGCCGAAACCAGAAGTGGAAGTGAAAATAAATATTCCCAGACCTCGTTTTTTGATCCGAAAATATAATTATCCACAACTAGGACTGTCTCTTTGTATGATCTAAAGTTTGACCCCTGGGCCTTTCATTAAGAAAAACGACTTAATAATTTCAACAGCGTCCTCTTGTGACAAGTTTTTAAGGCTTTGGGAGCGTCATTAGGACACACGAAAACCCGAACACCTAGTGTTTGTAATCTTACAAACACTACATTTCTAGTATTAAAACTACCATTGAACAAAATAATATTTGTAGAAATCAAATGAACTTTTGACAGCCAGATAAAAGTTAAAAAGTCATTTATAGACATCATTCGCCCATTGTAATTGTAAAGTACATGACAATTGAATAATTTGTAAATAAACGTGTGAAAGGTGAAAGGTAAAACAACGAGTGGTTTGCATATATTAATTGTGTTTTAAGACTAAACTCAAATAGTTTAGGATTTAACAATTAAAAGTTGACTAGAGTGGAATTTGAACAAAGGCCCTCCGGATTAACATGCAGGCATTCTACCAACTGAGCTATCAAGCCCCTGTGGTTTACTACTTGAAGATTGAACTTGGACACCAATTTAAAAGAAGAGTAATGTTTAAACTTTCTGAAGATACATTTATAGAATTTATTAACTAATAGAAAACTTACTATCATTTTGATTCAGGTCACCCAGTCGGGTCTTATTGGACTGGATCAAAAACTTCTGATTTTCAAATGGGGTTCAAAGTCTAAGATGTGATTGCATAATCCAAAATGATAATATCAAGGAATAAACATTAAGGGAAGCTGACTCGGCAATTATTTAGGATTGAAGGAAGAAAAATTAACCACAGTGGGTTTGAAAAATTGAAACTTTGGTGCACTCC
This sequence comes from Leptasterias polaris, assembly GCA_037783415.1. NCBI lineage: Eukaryota > Metazoa > Echinodermata > Asteroidea > Forcipulatida > Asteriidae > Leptasterias > Leptasterias polaris. The sequence goes on along the minus strand of JAZGTN010000003.1, from coordinate 5,279,922 downwards.
CTGGTTATATGGCAGTTACAGGTGTGGATTGACAAAATAAGAAGAGCCCCAACATTGGGCCAAAACGATTTTTATAGAAAATGCAGCACAAGCTTTTTTGTTTGAAATGTGGTTTTCTAATAGAAATTAAAAAGAGAAGATAATTCATTAGTGGATTTTACTCGAATGGACGCCTGATAATTCCTATACTTTTTTATTATTCAAGATTTAAAGAAGTAATTAATTAATAAATTAATTTCAAAATGTTGTTGAAATGTCACTGCTTTTTTCGATCTTGCAAAGTATATGGCCATATCAAAATATCAAACAGGCTCAGAAGGCAGTCCTATGATTTTAAACCATAAAAAATACACTTTAATTTGTTTTCAAGAAAACGAAACTAAATTTACAATTACCCCTCCTTACAACTTTTTATTTTGTTGAACTAATGGAAAATGACGGGGGGGGGGATTTCAGGTGGATTTTACTGAAAACTGAGGATTCACATACTTTTTGAAATATTTAAGATTTCATTAAATACTTCATAATAAAAGCTGTAGGACAACCACTTCAATCTTCCTAACCACTCCATTTCTGACATGAATTTGAATTTACAGGTCATTGAGGCACTAGCTGCAGAGAGACTGTCCGTCTGAGTAAGGAACAACTTTGGATAAGGCGCATAAAGACCACTCAGCCCCATGGTTTGAATATCCAAGAAGGAAATGACTAATAACCTTTTGTTTTTGCCTTCTACTTTTCCCACACAGATATCCACTTTATTAGTCTGCCCTACATTGTATTAACGAATTATTTACCTCTCTTCTAACCCTCCATTTTGTCCTTTGTGTTCCCAACTTCTTGTGGTCAAGCTATCCCCTTCCCTTCATAACCCCCCCCCCCCCCCTTTGTCTTCATAATCCCTGCTTACCCCCTGCCTTCTCTGAATGCTTTCTACTCTCTCTATTCATGTATTTCCACTTGACTGCTCTTGCAACTCCTGTATGCATGTATGTTGTGTGTTGTGTGTTGTGTGTTGTCATTTAGCCTTCAGGAAAGACTCTGCTAGGGTCAAAACGTCAGGCCACTAACTTATTTTTTGCATTTATACCACAGGTCCTTTTGGTTGGTAAGCAGTTTGCAACAACTAATTCTATTTTCTCAATAAAATAAATCAAAACATTTGTTAAAATCTCGCTATCTTGCTAAAAAAAAAAAAAAATAGGTTTGGCACATATTAAATAGGCTCAGAAATGCGTGATCTATCATTTTGAATCAAAACATTGCATTAAAAAAGTTTTAAATAACAAACCACAAGGGACAAACCCTAAAAAAGTTTTAAACAACATTTTTTTTGAAAAACAATAGACACTACCCTCCCCTTGCAACTTAAAAAAAAAAATCTAAAATTATGAAAACGATTTTCTGATGTCGGAAAACTGAAAATTTAAAACGAGTGTTTTGGCAAAAGTTCTTAATTAAAGGAAGGCAAAAAAACCTTCAAATTGGGTCAAATTTTGAAAAACGATATAATTAAAGAGTGTTAGACTTGGTTAGAGCTCTTACAATTCAACTATTCTTAGGATACTTACCATCATCAGCACAATCAGGCCTTTATTTTAAAGACAGTATTGAACCTTCCTGAGAAAATTTTCCATCTGAAATGCATTCTTCTTTATTAATGGTTTAGGTGAAAATTAGAAAAGTAAAATGAAACACGTTGTAATCGGAAAGCTTACTTGATTTATTAAGTTTAAAGACAGTATTGAACCTTCCTGAGAAAATTGTCCATCTGAAATGCATTCTTCTTTATTAAGAACTGGGTAAAAACCTAATTTTGCTTTATTTGCTCTGCAAGGCAATTGACCTGCAATGCACATAATGTTACTGGAGTAGAAACCCTTACATAGGGGTTAACACTAAAAGAAGGCAGCAGTACGATAGAATGTCAGCACATGAATAACATCAAGTGTCACTGTTACACACTTCTTGAAAACGTACACACATTTTTCATAGGTTATTTTTGTTTACAACTTTTAAATTTAATAAGGTACCATCTCTTAGTTTTGACAAAATTTGATCTCACTCCATGTATAAAACAATCAAAGGTGCTGAGTGGAAGTACTTTAAGACTAAACTAATTTTAAAAATCTGCATTAGCTTTCGTAGCAACAACTACTTCATCAAATGCAATGAAGAGGGCATTCTAAGTAAAAAGTCTTGTAGCAATAGACTGGCAGTAGTACTCCATGTAGGGAGACCAAGTGCGCCCTCAGTGTTCATGGGCCTAGTGCTACTTTGTAATTAGCATAATCTTTAAACACAAGTTTGTGTGTGTGCAGAACCTTTGGTAATTTTCTCTTTTTTGTTTGGCTTTCAGCAGGGAGAGAGCCTGCGTACAACTGCTTTCAGAAAGTTCTATCAATTTTGTAGGCTCTGGCCATGCTCCTAATGTTTATCATCTAGGATGGATATAGTCAGATAAAGATTGTATTTTTGGGGAAGATGATTCATCATTGTGGTTGTATTGTATACTACTGGCAGTGTATGGCATGCAATTCATAAGTTCACCTTTGACCTTCACATTGTAAACTATTCTGTTGTGCTACGCTATAGTGCTATTGTTAGTGTGTACTATTAATACAAATTTTCTTGCGAGTGTTAAATCAAGTTCAGGAGATATATTTTGTACATCTAGACGCTGTCATACTGATATCTCTGCTGTGAATACTAATCCGCTTTTAGAAGAGGACCATTCCTCCTTCCTCCCTCCGATCCCTTTCATACGGCGGGGACATCTCATTACAGAACCTACACCTCTGTGATGTTTTGTGGGGCTCGAGTGTCAAGTAATCTGGATGTATGGCAAGATGCTACCGAGTCTTGCATTGATCTTCAAAGTCGCTAGTTTATCAGCTCTGGTGGGTCCGATGTTTACTATTGCAATAGGTTTCTTCTGGTCCTTGGCTGCCAATGCAAAGCGATACCCAGAGTACACCTGATCACAGAAAATAAAAGAAAAATAAAGAAAATAGGCACTGTTAGATACTTATAATAGCGGCTTCTTGTATAGCACTCAAATCCGTCACTCAGTGACCCTCATACATCATTTGTTTCATTCCTTAAACCATCTCAGCTCCCTTGTGAGTATACAGCCTGTGCTGCCAAGTATGTAGCCTTTTGACAAGACCATCATGGCTTGGACAGCTTTGTAAACAGCGGAGCGACTGGAAAGGGAGACCAAGCGAGCCGAGTGGCGAAGTCACAAGGGCTTTTTCCAACTTGTTTGCGTTTTTTTAAATGTATTATTCATGAAGCATGAAACATGCATTATTCGCTTCTGATTGGTTTGGACTTTGGGTAGCAAAAGTCGAGATTATAAAGAAACTCATTAGAAACCGCAAACAAGTTGGAAAAGGCCCTCATGGCTTCGCCACTCGCGTGCGTGGTCTCCCCTTTCAGTCGCTTGAGATCGCAGCGCTTCGAAGCTGTCCAAGCCACGAAGGCCTTGACAAAAGGCTACCAAGTATGTAGCGCACCAAGCCAAGTCAATCACAAGAACCATCTCTGCCCTCACAGGTACCCGTTTTACCCCTGGGTGAAGAAAATCAATTATAGTCAAGTGTCTTGCTCAAGGACACAATTGTCATAACTGGGATTTGAATCCACACCCTGATGACTTAGCCAACAAAACTTGAATGAATCTCGGCAAGGACCACTTTCATATAAATAGATAGTTCTGAAGAATCAGTGATCTAAATATATATATTTTAAATTTCAAGTTCTTCCACCTTGTAGGAGCCTGTCAGAGATGAAGTGGTCATGAAAAGGTTACTGCTAGAGTCAAATTGGATTCATGTTCATAAAATAATGCAAACATTAAGGACTGAGGTTGTCTCTAAACTTTTGTAAAATATTTAAACTGTTATTTGTTATTTAAAAAACAAACTTTGATTAAGTTTAAAGGACAACATGATTACAATTTATACAAGCTTTGGATAAAGCAATGCTGTAGTATGGGTCATTGTATAGGTCATTATATTTCTTTGGGATGTTGTGCTCAGATTAAATAAACGCAACACTTTACAGTGATATTGTGAACAAATGTGAACAAACAAAAACAAACACCGTCTAAAAAATACACAAGGTTTTTCGAGGGTGGAGATGATACAGAAACATTATATCCCTGTTGTTGTTGTCGGGTTTTTGGTTTTAAAATTTTTTTTTGGGGTTTTTTGTTTTTTTTTGGGGGGGGGGGGAGATCCATTCTGTTTCATTATCTTCACAAAGAGAAAGTTTCAAGCCCCAAATGTTTTTGAATGTTACACAACATTAAACTTGTTGCAGACAAATAGAGGACTGAGCTCAATCTCCAGGGCAGGTTAAAATGCCAACTATCACTGACCTCAAGGGACGAGCCAGCAACCAGCAACGCATCAGCTTCTTTCAACCGGCTATGGACAAACTCAACGGTAACTCTGGGTACATTGTCACCAAAGAATACAAGATCGGGCTTAAGGACTCCTTGACAGTCCTTGCAGGATGGGACGCTGAATCCTTTTACGACTTCATCTGATAGAATAACATCTCCGTCCGGTGCAATTGCCTTTGGAAATCAGAAAAAGAAAAGTGTTGTGTTTTGGATTACAATAAAAGGAAAATCAATCAATACCCTATGATCATTAAGCCTATAATACAGGCTTAGGCTGAATGAAGAGTTTGCAGACATTTGAGGCTAAACAGGCACAATTTTTCAACCTGGGCTCACTTAACTGTTTGTCTGCTTAGCAAAAATAAGCAGTCAATATCTGATATCTGATTTAAAAAGTCGCATCCCCTTAAGGTGATCCCCTGGCTGCCGCTTCCCAGGTTGTATCGTATACTTGGGTGTGGTCCCTGGCTACACAGCAGTTTACGGTTGAATGGCTTCTGACTGGCACCCACCGAACAAGGATATTGACAAAATAGGGAGACCGCCAACATAGGGCTAGATAGCTCAGTTGGTAGAGCGCCGGCACGTCAATCCGGAGGTCGTTGGTTCAAATCCCGCTCTAGTAAATTTGTCCTTGTTCAACCCAAAATCAAAAATAAGCAGGATACCAGTCACAGATGGCACATGTGGAATTACTTTTAAGCTGGTAACCTTAGTTTGTTTAGCATAATTTTGTTGCTCTTTGAATTTAATTTGTGTGCCAAGTAGATCTACGAAATTGGGCCCTGTTTGGGCTTGAGGGATTTGGGAAAGGGGCAGGGGTGGGCGAAAAATACAAATATTAAAAAAAGTATTCCTACAACAATGTATTCATGAAAACAACCTTATAATTTTGTTGCCATTGGTTTACAAATCTGCTAGTATGTGCAATGTACTAATTTTTGTTTTTCTTCTAGATTCTTAACCAACCCATTTTTTTAAATTCTTGTTTGCTGTGATTTTGATGTTTTTAATATTGTAAATTATCATGCAATTTGGCCTTCGGGTCACAATGTGATAATGTGAATAAAATATACCATATACCATATATACTAACTTGCTACTATTAATCGTTAGAATTTTCAGATTTTCTAAACTTGCAATTATCCTACTAAAATCCCCGATGATCCCTGACCAGAGATTGGGGACTGCCTGGGAGGATTAGGGTTGTGTTCCGTTGTGATCACTGCAACTGTTTTTACCTTAGCCCCACTTGTGTGGCCAAGCTGAGTCCTTGGCCACACAAGTGTGGCTATTTTTACCTGTGATTCTATTGAAAAACCGGGGTTCATTTCAATCATGCGCTCTTGCAACTCATCTCTTGTAGTTTGTCCACCACAAGATAAGCATACGATGCGTGCTGAGCACCCGTGCAATTCAGTTACTCTCTCACTGTTTGCTTTGCTGTGAAGGGAGTCGACATTCTGCGTCACAAGCCAATGGACTTTACCAGCCTTCTCCCACTCTGCAAGAGTTTTGTGAGCAGCGTTGGGGCGAGTTGAACAAAACTTCGGCCAGCCCACAAAGTTCCTTGCCCAGTACCGCTTTCTTCTGTCTGCAAACTTTATGAAGTCTGCATACTGAATGGGTCTAGAATTGCTCCTAGCATACAATCCTACACCCTCCGAACGATAATCAGGAATACCAGATTCTGTGGATAAACCCGCTCCTGTCAGCACAAATAATTTCTTAGAGGCAAAAACAAACTCATGTAGTTTTTCCACCACGTCTCGGTCCACCGGTCGGCTCTCTGGGACAAACAAAATTGTTCTGTCTGTGACAGTGACAGTGTCATCCTGTCTGTTGACCTTGTTTTCGGCAGTTTTCAACTGAGTTGAAAAGTGTTCGGCAGTTTTGGTCGTGAATTTGTTGCTAGCAGATCGTTTAGGTTGAATATGAACTGCTAATTGTTTTAGATATGAGCAGTTTGATGAAAATAAAAATCTTAATTTGTAGAAAAGTGAGTGGGAAAGAGCCATTTCGGGTTTTGACGTGTAGTTTTACTTCTCAACTCGGCACAGTACCTTCACACACTCGCCCGCAAATGTTTACGTCTTACATAACATGGGTATTTAAATAGGCTTTTATAAGTCTATAAAAAACAATATCAATAGTAGCACTAATTATAATAATATTAGCTCGTAATAAACATAAATAATTAATAAAGTAGAACTGATATATATTTTTCTCACTTACTGAGAATGTTTGCAATAAAATATGTATTAAATGTTACACTCATAAAATGTAGTTACAGAAAGAGCTTGTGTAATTTGTAACAACTTATTTGGTTGGCTGTAAATCACTTATAAATATATTGTTGACCAATCACTGAACTGCTTATTCCTCATCTTATAATCGGCCAAATCTGTACGTCTTTGGATGCAAATCATGTAGTGTAGTGTGAACTTGTGTTCAGTGTTTCTGTTTTTCATCTTTTTATGTGACTAAAATTTCCAGTTATTCCACACCTTTTTAAACACCTTCCTCATGTGTAGCTATACGTGTATGCGAGCAACTTCGGGTTTTCCATCGATTTACCGAACCATATTTCATACGTGCTGCAAAGACGTTCGTTTTTACAGTTGTGCTTCGCATTACTTGTCGTCGGCTTGTGGTGATCGAAGAGGTTGGATTGGTTGTTTCGGATCAGCCACATCTTCAAACTTGCTCAAATTAAAGAACCCTTTTTGGCACAGGACAAAAACACAATATTTCAGGACTTGTTGTGTTTTATCCAAAACAATGAATTTGTCGGACGTGCTCAGAGGGCTTGAGAAGTTTGCGCCGACTTCACTTGCCGAAGGCTGGGACAATGTTGGTCTGCTTGTCGAGCCCACACCGCCTCATCAAGTCCAGACAGTGTTCCTGACCAATGATTTGACCGAAGAAGTCTTATCGGAGGCGATCAAGGAGAGAGCTGAATTCATCTTATCATATCATCCTCCTATATTCAGCGCCTTAAAAAGACTAACTATGGCCAGCACAAAGGAAAGAATAATCGTCAAGGCTATTGAAAAGAGAATTGCTGTCTTTTCACCGCACACATGTTATGATGCTGTTCAAGGGGGTGTAAATGATTGGCTAGCTGAAGGTTTAGGTATGATAGTATTGCATTTTGGTACACAAGAAAAGTTATTTGAGTCCGGTCACCACTTTTTTATTCATTTATAATCAAAAATAGTATTTGTTTGACCCAAATAAGATTATGTTTTTGTTGATAGTAAAGTGAAAAATGTGGCAGTTGGATACTGCATCTTTTGTTGGGCTGAGTGTTAGTGTTTGGTTCTCTTTTATTAACATCAGTCTTATCATAATAATAGTCGCCATTGTAATGTCAACTATGATAAGACTAAGAGTTTTAAGACAGTAGTTAAAGGTAGGAGAGCCATAACAGCCCAACAAGGTGGGCTACATGCAGGTAAATTGGCAACATTTTGTAAACTGGCCTGCTCAAGTTAATACTTGCGGCATAATTTGTTAACCTTTTCGGGTAAGTTTTAAACTTGCGTGGTGGGTTTCTATTTGCACTCAACATACGTATTTGAACAACCATTTATTTGAATGGGGTATGGACTTGACAATGATCATAATTATTCCATCGCACATTATTCTAAAGTCTCTTTCTTATTGCTATCTTTAGCAGTATCATCAGTGTACGTGGTTCAGTACCATGGGGTTTCCACATACCAGCTGTACAAAAAGAAAAAAACATGCACCCAATGCTAGCCTTGTTATAAGGTACATGTATGGTGCTTTGTGGCAGTCTGTGGTACCAGTGTGTAGAAGGGTTAACCCTTTTTATTAATAGATGTTTTTTTTGCATCAAGGATAAATTTGATTAACTTTGCATCTGAGGTTAACCCTCCTATATACTATTTCCAATAACTGTACTCTCTCCTCCATGCTCTAACTATGTGCATTGATTTTATAATCTAATTAAAACAATTTGAGTGGATTAAACATTTTAATCCTAAACAAATATACTTCATTTTTTATTATTTTTTTAAAAATGTTTATTAAAGGCACTGTACACGTTTGGTAATTACTCAAAATATATATTAGCATAAAAACTTATTTGGTAACGAGCAACGGAGAGCTGTTGATAAACATTGTGAGAAACGACTCCCTCTGAAGTAACGTAGTTTTTGAGAAAGAGGTAATTTCTCACTAAAATAATAAAAGACTTCTGGCCAGAAGCCTTTTATTCCTTCTGAAAGTGCACTAATTTGTACAACAAGGGTGTTTTTTCTTTCATCATTTTCTTGCAATTTCAATGACCAATTGAGCCCAAATTTTCACAGGCTTGTTATTTTATGCATATGTTGGGATACACCAAGTGAGAATACTGGTCTTTGACAATTACAAAACGTGTTCAGTGCCTTTAATGTCCCTTTTATACTATCTGAGCAGGTCCTGGCAAAGTTGAGCCCCTGAAGCCTTCAACTTCTTCTGGTGGATCGACCCACAAGCTTGAATATCAAGAGAAAACATCAGCTCCAGTTTTACTTCCACCAGACCTAACATCCGGAGTGAAGAAAAACCAAATTGAGAATGGGTAAAGGCAATAATTGAAACAAATAATCAGGGTTCTACCCACAGTGGTCGGTGCCGGAAAACTCTTCCGGCACTCAGGATTCCCCAACCATCACTGGCAGAATTTTCTCTGTTTCTAACCACCACACATTTTCCAAATGTTTAAAACAAACTTGCAATTTCCTTTCAAAGGTTTTTAACGAAATGTCAAATTTAGTATATTACCAGTAAAAAATGGTATCCAAAGCCATTAATTTTGAGTACTTGTTTAGTTTGAGTCTTTTTTTATGATGTACCGTGATACTGATTCATCTCACAATGGTTTCCAGGGAAACATGTTTCTGCCACTAAAGAAATCCTGGGCAGAACCCTGAATAATAGAGTTCAGAATGGACCTTATAAATTAGATTAATGCATTGATGTCATCCCGCTGCCATCTGAGAGGTAAAACTAGGATGAAACAATAGAAAGGCTCATCTACAACATGTATGTACACCTGGCACCCATGATGGGCCAATATCTGAGCGTTCTTTTCTCTCTCTTTTTTACGCTCTAAAAAAATATTCTTTGTTCAACCCAAAATTACTTTGAAAATTTACCTAGATAGTTTCCCTTGTGGTTTATCACTTGATAAATAAAATAAAAAACAGGTGTTCTGTCAGCAATCAAATACAGTCTTTGTATTCATTATTTTTGCTAAAATTATGTCGATAACGTTGATCTTTTTTGTTTCTCTCTCTCATTCCTTATTAGGATTCTTCAGTGCACAGTAAACTGCAGAGAGACAGGATTGGTTTCATTCATGAAAGCTGTTGAGGATCTACCAGAGATCAAGAAATCTATTCAGATTACAAAACTTGAAAAGGTTTGTATTGAATCTATGTGATAAACATTGATCGACATTTTGTGAAAAAAAAATTTAAAAATTAATTAACATCTATTGAATCTATTTTTCACAAATTAGTTAGTGGCCTGAGTTTCGACCATAGCAGAGTTTTTTTCTCGAAGGCTAAATGACAAAACATGTATACAAATGTGTAACAAGAGCAGTCAAGTCGAATCTATCTTACATAACATAATATAATCACTTTCAACTTGCGTGGAGTGTTGTGGGTGGCAGAGCTGTCTAGTGCATCTGACTCGGGTTCTGATCTCTGAATCATCGGAGTATGGGTTCAACTCCCAGTCATGGCACTTGTGTCCTTAAGCAGGGAACTTATCTTGCTTCTCTTACCCAAGTGTATAAAAAGGAACCTGTGTGGGTTTTGTGTTGAAATAATCCCTTAGCGCTAATATCAGCATTGGGGTGGTAAGCTTTGCTCGCAGGGAGTTAAGAAAGTTTACTGAAGAATGGTCTAAGTATGCCTGATGAACAGGGATAATAATGTTGTTAAGTGCCTTGGCCTAGCTACTAGGATATGTTGTGCTATGTAAGAACCACACAGTGTTGTTATTGTTGTTGGTGTAATGTAATCGTTTTTTGTTCTTGTGGTTAGGAAAGGCACTTCTTGTGATTAAAACACTTTGTAATATTTGGTCTTGAACATCACCACTATCTTACATAGTCCTGGAAGTGCTGTCCAAATTGTTGAAATGCTGACATAATGGTACTTCCAGAGCTCTGCGCTATCTAGATAAAGCATCTAGCTTTTGTGGTATGCTTTTTCTCTTTTTAAATGTTAGCATTTTTATTTCGGCACCCACCGAACAAGGATATTGACAAAATAGAATGACCGCCATCATAGGGCTAGATAGCTCAGTTGGTAGAGCACCGGCACATCAATCCGGAGGTCGTTGGTTCAAATCCCGCTCTAGTCAATTTTTCCTTGTTCAACCCAAAATTATTTTTATTTTATTAATTGAGATTCAGCAGTTCATTATTATTATATATTTCTGGTAATGAAACCAAGGATGCCTCATTAAATTTAATCACTGTATAGCTTGAAAGCCCGAAGAAACAAGGTGCTTGCAATGAACCAGAAATACCGGGATTAACCCCTACTTGATAAGTGTTCATGGTTCTTTTACGTGCACTATCAATCCTAGTACACGAGACCTACGACTTAATGTCGTATCCAAAGGACAAAGCAATTATGGTAAAGTATCTTGCTCAAGGACACAAGTGCAATGACTGGGACTCAAACCCACACTCTGCTGATCAGAAACACCAGAGCTTGAGTGTGGTGCTCTTAAGGCTTGGCCTCGACATGCCACATAACAGTACTTTCATTAAGAAATTGTCTCCTATTGGATCCTTTACTACTTCTGTTCTAATTGGTTTCATTTTAGCCACCAATACCAGGCGCTGGTAGTGGTAGAATCTGCAAACTGGACAATCCAATGTCTATAGCAAAGATGGTAGAGCTTGTCAAGACTCATCTGAAGCTGCAGCATGTTCAGCTGGCTCTAGGAAGCAACAAGTCAAAAGGTAAGACTCTATTTTTTTATTATGAGTTATCGCCTAACATCACAAGGCCAGACGGCCACTTCAAGGTGACGGCTACACTTAACTGATTTGGGCTGTTCATCCAAATCAACTTTCACCAGGGGCACATTGCTACCTATTCCTGGGGCTGAAACAGGGTTACCCCCTTCACAGTCCATAAGGATGTAGGCATGGGTATCATCCACTAGGAGCCTGGCTGGTAGAGCAGAATGCACTACTTTCCCAACTTTTTACGAACCATTATGGTTAAGTGCCTTGATCAAGGGCACAAGTGTTATGACCGGGATTTGAACATGCACTCTGCTGCTGACAACACCAGAGCTAGTCTGGTGAACTAGACCACCCGGCCATGACACGCCTCTGTTTATTAACCTTCCTTCTCCTAGTTGTAAAATTTTCCGGCGAGTACCAACCGTTTGAAACTATTTACTGCATGGGTTGTGTATGGTGGCACAGCTGTGCATATAATTAACAGTGTACCGTGTGTCTGTGTGCATGTAGATGAATTTAACACATTGTATCATAGTATTGCATGCTGGCATAGTTCATCTATCATAAAACGACAGTGGATGATATTGACTGGTCAGGCAGTATAGGAAGGTTCAGCTTCAAGTTGCTCATTTTAACGACAAATGAAATTATTTAGAGGGTAGGATAGCTACTTTAGGCTCAGTTTGGTATCATTGGTTCGTCACTGTTTTCCAATATTTTTATGAATGTATACATGTAGACTCTCTTCTCGTGATACTGCTGCTCCCGCGAGACTTCTGCTGGGGTAGTAGTCTGGAGAGCAGTCTCGTGAGAACAGTATAGTCAAGTGAGAGCCATTGTGCTACCACCATGACAAACATAATGACTTATCTCTATAAAGTCACAAGTCTGCTGGGAAACTAGCAGGATAAATGTAGCAAGAAAAAGCTGTCCTTATAATTATACATTTTTTTAAATGTATTCTGATTTTGCTGAACATTTCTCATTGTTTTCTTACGACACAGAATCTGAAGTGCAGAGTGTAGCCATTTGTGCTGGTTCAGGGGCCAGCGTCTTGTCGGGAGTCCCAGCCGATGCGTACCTGACAGGGGAGATGTCACATCATGACATCTTGGCCGCTGTTGCCAGGGGAACGAGTGTCATCGTGTGCAACCATAGCAACACAGAGCGGGGATACCTAACCATACTGAAATCAAAGCTGGACGTGATATTTGAGGGAAGACTGAATATTGTTGTTTCAAAGATTGATGCAGATCCTTTGACTGTTGTTTAAAACACAGCTTGCTTCAAATAATGAGCAGAATTTGTTGAGTGGTTGACTGTTTTTTCCCCTTCATTTATTCACTAAACCTGGACCTATTGCAGGCAAAAAGTGTACACACCTCAAGGAAAACAATTTATACAATCTTAACATGGAAGAAGATGGCTGTGGAAGATTTTAACAACTTTTGATGTGCAGGAAAGGGGCACCAATCTCAAGATTTGTTCAGCTTTTAATTTTGTAATTGACGTTATGGTACAAAATTGTATGCTCCTTTAAAAGAACAAAGTACATAATTTTATTAATACATTGCAAGGCAATTTGTTTCGGCTGTATGGCAAACTGCAGCTTCTTGTCAATCTGGTACAGTTTGCCATGCACTATGTCACATGGTATTGACATTTTGTGTCCATTGCTGACATAGAGGGTGTATACAGCTGGTGTGGCGGGAGATTCTATCCATCCATACGGCGAATTGTGTAGAAACTTTGTCTGATAACCCTCTATTGAATCAACTTCCTTCATCCCATGTTCATTAACCATACTGGGGACACACAAAGCGGGGGGACAAAATCCCCCACGACACCTGCCACCGATGAAGATCAAGCATGGCATTCCCGTAGTGATTGTACTGTGTATCATTAGGTGTTTGGGCGACAGCCCGGAACACCTCTTGTTTTTCATGACTATATCCATTACGACATTTGAGAAAAAAAATTCCATCAATTCAGTCTTTAGTGAGGAATAACCATTTTGCATGTAATGCCTGCTTTAGTAAAAACGTTGAGTGCAAAGTAATAACCCAAGCAAGTTTTAAACTTCAGCGTGTTTCAACTTGGTGCACATTTTGGGGCTTTGATTTTTTACCAAATTGTTATATCATGACAGCTAAAACAAAATCAAAACAAAATAATTTTGTTAGTTGATTTGCATTATTTTTTTATGGCTGAGTTTATCAACAAAGCCAGTCACTCTGTTTGTGATGTAAGACTCTTCCATGATGCCCAGTTTTGTAGATTTTCCAAATCTGAGATTCCCATCAGCTCAGTGTGGTGTGATTTCCACAACTCAAATCAGGAGCGTCAAGTTTATACCCGCAATCGGGTGGGACCATGATTTGCCAAGCTCAGTCCTCCTCTGTGCCTCACAGATCCCAAAGACATCTATGCCGCAGCATGCATTGGAGAACTCTGGCTACCTGTGCCTAACTTCATACACCTCACACGCCCAAAATCAAACTGGTACTCCGCACATCCTTTTACTTTACCCACTGTATATCCCACACTACCACTTTGTTCACTCAAGCACACCAGTGACATTCCCAAGACATTCCTGAGGGACTAGCCCACAGAACAATAGAAACAGAATCGAGCAATGCCTTTGTATTTAAATTACAAGTACTGCTGCTGCACAGTAGCAAATCATGGTCCTTAAAGTTCATTGGACAAAGAAAATACAAAATAACCATTTTAATCATCTCCAATGGGTCTAGCTGTGACAGTTAAAATGAAGCTTCACCACTATAATGCTATAATGTTTATGAAGGCTGTTCAGTCTTGTCAGACGAATTGTTTTTGCATTTTCTGTAAATTTTCTTCTCAATTACTAGCTCGTATGTTTTAAATAAAATAAAATTGTTTATCAAAGAGTGTTGTTCTGTAGCCCTTTCTTTGTTTCATTGGAGCCACAATGTAATAGCTAAAGAGGAAAGACAAAAAACACCCATATAAATGGTTTATTTATAACATGGAGGTCCTACCTCCATGTTTATAATAAAGTCATGAACCCATTTTGGTAAAATTAGTTTGAACTATTGAATTTTTGTGTGGCAAACGGCATAATATAATTACACATTTGCCTATAACATTAAATGTCTTAATAATGATGATTCTTCAAGAATCGTTCGAAGTATAGTAATTGTTTTTTTTAAATATAAAAGAGGAAAATTGCAGGAAAAAGTAAAGGGCGCCACCTTTTTAAACAATGCAATAGCGGCACTGACGGCTATGACCGATGGAAGCCTACATATCCTGTACACTAAAAAGGACTACGGTGCCATGCCCACACACGAACCCTGACCGCGAACAGCCGGAAGGAAACAAATAAAAACTCGTTTACTCCATTCATTCACATATTTTTATTTGGGGGTACAGTTACTTCCCGAATTTAGCAGTAGTTTCAAGTCTGTTGAGTAACCACTTAGATGGGTAGAGGAATAAGTGTAAGATTGTTTTTAATGATATCAAAAGATTAATAAAAATGTATATTATTATTCAAGCTGGAAAAAAACAAAAACGAAATGAAAACTAAATATTTGTTACCACTGTATAGGAAACATACTTTTACGCTCTGGTCACGTGACCCACCTGTTTCTGGAGTAAACGACTTGGCCTGGTACCCATCTAAAATTCTACACTTATTATTCAATATATGGTGTGGTGTAAATGGGGACTAGACCCCAAAATGTTGTGCGGTTTTGACACCAATGTAATATGAGTGCGTGACTAAAACACGAAACCTCACAAGAATTTCGTTTTTATGAATCAATTATTACTTGAGCCGCACCGAGAAATAAGTGTGACTGACGCACGTGGCATCAGATAAAAAAGAGGACACGGAACAGAGATTGAAGATGGATGACTTGGGTAAGTCTGAACACCGTCCCCCGGCCTGGTGGTCCCTCGTCGACGGGGGACAGAAAGCCGGGTTTACGCTCCGTTTTCCTCCCGATTCCATGGTTCATTTTACGCACGCAGAACGGTGGTCATTTATAATATAACGCCCCTAAAATAAACTGGGCCATGATTACTTAATAAGTGTTTGTTAAGGGTTTAGTTTTGGTTATGCATTGTTGATTTATAAATTTTGACCAGCTTTCAAGTTTCATTCAAAATTGTTCGTATTGTTTTGCCGTAGTCTACTCAACAAGTCGAACATGTTTACTTGTGAAGCTGTAAAGTGAGAGGGACTTATGAACAATACAATGTAGAGATGGAGGAAATCCTTTATGATTTATTGATTGGATTACTACCCCACCTCTTCCTCTTGATGGTATCCCTTCACAATGATTAATGAAACTGAACATTACATTGACAACACTTGACACAAAAACAATGCCAAAACCAATGGCCACTTTTTCAATCATTTGTAGTCATGGTAGTTGACAAAAAATAATATCTTTTTATTTATTCAAATTAAGTTGTTTTGTTCGTCTTGGCGAGTGGAAAAGTTACAGTCTGATTTGGAAAACTTTTCTCAACCCACTATGCTTGATTTGTGTAAAGAAATATTTTTTTAACAAGTCATAAAAAGTGGTTGATCTAGAAATCTGTTATAATTATTCTGAATCCTGAATTACTGGTTTTTGTTTAGTGTCATGGAAGACAAATTGTTTCAAGTTATTTGAGATTTCATTAAAAAAAAGGCAAAAATAAGTTAGTGGCCTGACGTTTCGACCCTAGCAGTAGCAGAGTCTTTCTCGAAGCCTATTAATGACAACACACAACACACAACACACATACAAGCAGACAAGAGTTGCAAGAGTAGTCAAGTGGAAATACATGAATAGAGAGAGTGGAGGGAGAAAAGCAGGAAGCATTCAGAGAAGGCAGGGGGTAAGCAGGGATTATGAAGACAAAGGGGGGGGGGGGTTATGAAGGGAAGGGGATAGCTTGACCACAAGAAGTTGGGAACACAAAGGACAAAATGGAAGGTTAGAAGAGAGTTAAATAATTAGTTTACCTCTTTTCTAACCTTCCATTTTGTCCTTTGTGTTCAAGCTATCCCCTTCCCTTCATAACCCCCCCCCTTTGTCTTCATAATCCCTGCTTACCCCCTGCCTTCTCTGAATGCTTCCTGCTTTTCTCCCTCCACCCTCTCTATTCATGTATTTCCACTTGACTACTCTTGCAACTCTTGTCTGCTTGTATGTGTGTTGTGTGTTGTCATTTAGCCTTCGAGAAAGACTCTGTTAGGGTCAGGCCACTAACTTATTTTTTGCATTTATACCACAGGTCCTTTTGGTTGGTAAGCAGTTTGCAACAGCTAATTCTATTTTATATAAAAAAAAGTCGAAAAAAGGTTGAATATTTAGCATTGTTACATGTAACTGCCAACCAAGATCGTAAACTTTGAATGAAGAGATACAAAAATATGTTCCTGTTTTGAATGGAATTTGCATTTACTTGTATTGTACTAATGCAGATGGAAGTTGCAAGTATTCATTACTTCACGATAACAGACAAGGTAACCAAAATTTACAAGAGTGTTGCATTATCAGCAAAACCAACATCAGATGTAAGGATGTGTTCCGGCCGTACTACCTTTTCCATAGAATAGACCCCTTGCACAACGCGGAACGTACATGTATCTCCGAACAACGCGCGTCTACCATTTCCGCCTTTTGGGGAGTCAATTCCTTTGTGCATTTTGACTCCCAAAATGGCGGACAGGATAGGCGCTTGTAAGTGCGCTGCATGTTGTGAAAGGGTTCAATAGGTGCCATGAACAAAATGGAAAATTAAAAAAATATTGGCTGAATATACATGTATAGGGCCTACATTTTACTGAATATTAATTAGAAAAAAAGAGCTCTTCGACAACGCCCACAACAACAGGCCTTGCTCATGATGGAATGTAAAATGGATTTCATTGCTACCATACTGGCAGGTACTGTGATAGTAGCGCAAGCATTTCTTGTTCCACCAGTGATGTCACATTTAACATTGTTTAATACATCATGAGCCAGACTTGTGGGCTTTACAGAGAGCATGAAAAAACTGGGACAAATATAAAGGGGAAGGGGGGTCACAACAAGTACTGTATATTTTCAGTTGGTTTATTATTTATTAATATAAAAAAACCTTTGATATGGCATAATGGTCAAGGTAGTACGGCACACATCCGTTAACTTTACTGTACAAAAGTTTCTTTGCATGGAATATTTGCATATTTGATGGACAAAGTGTTACAATCATAATGTGAGTTTGCAATTAGTAATATTCATTGTTTTGGGTAGGAAAATAAAGTTTCGAGTATGGTATGTATTTACATGAACCATACTCATTTGAGGGTCCCGTTTCAAAGTGGCAATGTGATCGATTTTATCAGTAGGCCTGTATGCAACACAAAGCGCAAGTCTGAAATGCTGATTTCAGATGCTCTCAGATGATTGCGCGGAGCGCGCATACAGGTATTACATGGCAGGGAACGATTTCATCCAGCAATTTTAAATTTGCATAGCAAAATTCATAGACTGAAAAAATTTGTGCACACTGAATGCTAATATTGAGTAGCAAATTGGTGATTTTAGAGTAGCAACTGATACCTTTTGCGTAGCATTTTGCTCTGCTAAAGTATACGTATACAAGGGAAATCATTCACTGCATGGCCCAATTTAAGTTGGAAGGTCACATCAAAACTTGTAGGAGGAGTTACATGTACTGTAAACTTTAGCGCTCAACATTGATAGGAATTCAATGCAGAGTGGAGGCTTGCTGAGGCTAAACTGTCGGGGTTACTCTCAACTTTTCTCAACTGGTTTTCAGGTGTTTTTAATGTTTTAAGTAGGCCTGTAAAATTGATGGGAATAAAAAAGTTTTGACTCAGTCTTGAATGGCCATTAATCCCCCCCCCCCCCCCCCCCCCAATTTAGTGGGACTACTTATTACACTGTAGCTTGTTGTTTAACTAGTTTGAGACTGGATAAGTTGACGCCTTTTCATTGTTCCAAATTAACAATGTTGTTTGTATCGTGGAACTTGAATTTAAAGCCTGTGTATGATCTGTGCATGTGTACATCAATTGGGAAGCAATGAACGTGACAAGAAGCAGCAGAAAAAAGAAACACTAGTCCTCAAATGTTTTTGTTGTTGCTGCATTTGGCCGGCAGACCACTATTAGGGAAAGGGAAATGATTACCATGCATGCCATCACTGTCAGGAGTCAGTATCAGCCTGTTGATCAGATAATAATATTTGCTTGGTGAATGAAGAATGTGCATGTTGTATTGATTTCATTTTTCCCTATTGATAATTTGTAGGAAAACTAACAGTACATGTACATGTACATGTACATTGCTGAATCTTTGGAATGCATTGAGCTGAAGTGAAAACACTGTGTACAAAAACTACAATGTAGATCACACTTTACAACACTTTGTACAGATCAGGAATATTTACATTACTTGGAAACTTAGGACCATCAGGACATACATGTACTGCTCTGCCTATTGCTTGTCAAAGTTTTTATCAAGATATAAGGGCTGTTGGTTGATTAACTACTGGTATTCAGTGTCATGGACAATCTGTCAGTTGATCTAATGAGGGCAAACAACAGTGGGAATGCTATGGGATGATCAAGGAAGGACAATGGCAAAGATGAGGCCTGAATCCTTAAGCTGTGTTCGCATTGGACTTATTTTGGGTAAACTAAGTGAGCAAATGGGTAACTTAACCCATTTTAAGTCCAATGCGAACAGCCCAGGAAGTTTCCCTCCCAGGTAACTTACCCGACCCAAATGGGTAGTTTAACCGACCCACGTCTGCCCGGTTAAATTGACCAGGTCAGTTTAACCGAGCCGAAAAGTCCAGTGCGAACGTGATCAGGGTAAAAGCCGTCCCGGCAAAAAGCCACATCTGGTCCCCCGATCTACCCGCCGCGCCACGTGATCGTGAGGTGACACGTCGTACACACGCACGTGTTTACACACGGAAGCTCGGTTGCACTCATTGCATTCTCGCTGTCATGCACCCCGGTCAAAGGTCACTGCGATAGCGCCCTCTTGTGTTTGTCTTAAGTTAGTCGGTATAGTTTCACCGATCGCGTCGGTTAGTTTACCCACGTCATTAATCCAAGTGCGGACGCTGGTAAGTTTCCCCTTTTGGAATGTTGTTAACCACTGTCTCGGTAAAACATTAATCCAATGCGAACACGGCTTTATTCTGGGGTACTCCCTTTTGTTTATTGAGGTTTTCACCCATTTAAAGGCAGGGTATACTTTTGGTAATTGTCCAAGACCAGTATCCTCACTTGGTGTATCGCAACATTCATTATGGATGATAGAACATTGTTAAAATTTGGGCTCAATTGGTTATCGAAGTTGCAAGAAAGTAATAAAAGAAAACAATTAAAGAAAAAACACACCCTTGTTGCATAGAATTGTGTGCTTTCAGATGCTCGTGAAAGGCTTCATGCCTGAAGCCTTTTGCAGGCTATTCAACATTTTGGATAAAAAGTAATCTCTTTCTCTAAAACTAATTAATTCAAAGAGGATCGTGTCATAATTGATCAACAGCTCTCCTATGCTTTTCACCATTGAGTATTTACGCAGTAAAGTTTTATGGTCATTAACTTGTGCACTCTGCCTTTTAAGGTGCAGAGACATGATTTGGTAAATAATACAAGCCAAACTGAATTGAAGATGTGTGATTGGATTAACATACATGTAGAGCTCATTTTTATTTGTATGTACTACTTATGAGTTGGTGGAGCCAGGGCATGCAGGGGTAAGGGTTGCCCTCTGCCTTTGCAAGGGTAGCTATTTGCCCCCCTCCCTCCCTCCCCTACCCCCCACTTTCTACCAAGCTATAATTTTTACATTTTTCATAACAAATGATTTTAAGGAGGGACTAACATGTTTTATGAAATTTATGTATCCCACTGCTTTTGCTGAACTATACTGCACATAGGAATCGACGTACTGTACAAAGTCCCAGAGCTGATCAAAGACAAGAATTGGACATCGTGTACAAGTTCTTAACACAATAACACGAAACAATGTTTTTAAACATGTCACTGTAGAGTTATTAATGTGCATTGTGCTGATATTTTTTTGTACGAAATACAAGATTTTGTAATGGATGATTTTTGACTACATGTCCTGCAGGTACATACTTAGTTTCAAGCTCTTATTTCTGTCAGGTTTAAATACGTATGCATTTTGTCAAATTGCCAAACTGAGTACTTTCTTCTGTACACTCTTTTGGTGTACAGTTCATGGTTTGCTTGAGTCCATCCACTCCCCTACCCTGTCACTACCTACAGTGCCGACTGTGCCATATTTGTCCCACTTCGACAATTACAAATTGACAAAAGAATTTCAGCTCTTCAGACAGGAGGTAAACATGACCTAAACCTGGCTTAGTTCCATAGCTGGCATTGTGTCAAGTGGGGTTGCATTATTGGGCATAAAGGGCCGAATACTTCAGGAGATTCAATCTCTACACTGTGTGATAATGGAGACTGATTGCCAAAGGATCGGTATAGCTTTTCATGTTGGTGGCAGTATTGCAAAATTATTGTTGTGACAACTGCAGATGCTGCAATTTACTTGTGTTTTTTTTCTTTTCAGCATGCCATTGCACTACCAGTGGATGAATAACAAAATACCTGTGGTTTTTTAGTGGGAGTAGGTCGCATGCCTGAGGCATTGATTTTGCAGTAAACAAATTCCACAAGGAAGATACACATGTGATACCTTCATGTAAATAGAAGATGCCAACTGGATTTTAATAGAGCATTTTTTTTAAATACCCATGTGTGTACACGCACAATAGATGCATTTTAAAAAAAATTATAAGGTGTTCAAATACCTTTGATCCTTGCTGTGATGCTTTTAAATAATTAGCCCCGTTCACATTACAGAGACAATTCCAAAGAAATACATATATACATGTATAAACCCAAGGAAATTCCTGGGTATTTGTTCATTTCAAATCCCGGGGTATTTGTATTAGGCCACCAATACATGTTTATTTCAAATCCCAGGGTATTTGTATTACAATTCAGATGTACGTATGTACATGTAGGCCACCAATACTTGTTGAAAAATGAAAAAGTATCACTCTTGTTAACCCTAGGATACATCATCTCTATTCTCTAATGACCTTAATTCCGGAAAGTACTGGTAGCTTTTATACCTGTGAATTAACAATGTATTTCCCTAGGTTAGCAGTTCAAGTGTGATGAGGTTTACAAACCCAATTCTCTGTTGAATTTCCCAGGAAATTTCTTTGATGTCAAAGTGCTTTACAAAAAACTCTGGCTCACACCACCCATAGCAATTGGCTGTTAGTGCCCGACATACATGTATTTACCATGATGGACTTTGTAAAGTTCTTAACAGAAAGTGACATTTTTTTCCTCAAAGAAGTGCCCTTTACTGGGGAAAATGCCCCAGAGTTCCTCATATCTGATTGCTTGTTTGCTAAATTTGTTTCAAGTTGCTCTTTTACATGTAGAATTAATACTCCGAATAGTGCAAAATAAGATCATGACAAAGTTATCCTAGCCTGATCAGCTCTCTTTGACCACTAATTCCACTTTAGATTCACGTTTTTAGACGGGGACAACAGGAACCCTGACATGTTGCATATATTCTTTAGCTCGTCACCTTGGCAGCGGTATTGTGCCAGCAACGAAGCTCCTTTGACTCCGGGTCACGCTCTGACCTCATCTTACCTGATGTCAGATTCCAGGCGTGTGTTTTGACAAGATGATATCATGATATGATTGTAGTATCCTGTGCCTGGGGCCATTCATGTGGTTCAAGTGATGTTTATTGCTAGGGTATATTGATTGGGAATTGGTAAGAGGGTTGCCTGTGGGCCATGAGAAGTATGGAGAGACCTCTTGCAGTAATTATAATAATAATAATAATAATAACTAGTGCTTATATAGCGCATTTCACAATAACGCATCAATGCGCTTTACATTAGTGCCCTGGTCATTGGGCCAATAACATTCCTTTAAAGGCACTGTACACGTTTGGTAATTACTCAAAATATATATTAGCATAAAAACTTACTTGGTATCGAGCAAAGGAGAGCTGTTGATAGTATAAAACATTATTGTGAGAAACGACTCCCTCTGAAGTAACGTAGATGTAGTTTTTGAGAAAGAGGTAATTTCTCACTAAAATAATAAAAGACTTCTGGCCAGAAGCCTTTTATTCCTATCTGAAAGCACACTAATTTGTACAACAAGGGTGTTTTTTCTTTCATCATTTTCTTGCAACTTCAATGACCAATTGAGCCCAAATTTTCACAGGCTTGTTATTTTATGCATATGTTGGGATATACCAAGTGAGAATACTGGTCTTTGACAATTACAAAACGTGTTCAGTGCCTTTAATCTTTCTCAGCTCCCTGGGGAGTATACAGCCCTGGGCTGCCGTGGAGCGCCGAAGGCCTTTTCAAACACAATATCAACCTCTACCCTTGCAGGTTCCCATTTATACCCCTGGGTGAAGAGAAGCAATTATAGCAAAGTGTCTTGCTCAAGGACACAAGCGTCATGACCGGGACTCGAACCCACACCCCGATGACTAAACCACCAGTACTTGAATCCGATGCTCTAAACCACTCGGCCATGACACCCTACATTATCAAATGTACCATTACCCACAAGCACAGTAAATTTGTGCAAATATATTGATTTTTCATTAATAAATACTTCTGGCTCAATAACACGCAGTCCTTTGACGAGGAAATATTGCACAGTGCATTTGTGCAAATGTATTGATTTTTCATTAATTAATACTTCTGGCTCAATAACACCCAGTCGTTTGACGAAGATTGTAGTCTATTGAAATTGTTCAGTTACAAAAGTACATGATGTGGTTTGTACAGTACGTTGTGAATGCATGGATTACATGTCCTCAATCATCGATGCCCGATCAGGGCGGCCAGGGCCCAAGTTCTTGGCACTGTTTACTGCAATATTCTGTACTTGGGGACCAAAAGCACCATATCCCATACGTGTCGTGTATGCGATGCACAGTACATTATGTATTGGTATGAGGTAAGCAGCTCTATGAAATTATGCCCTGGTCAGAGCAAGCAGAGAT
Source organism: Leptasterias polaris (assembly GCA_037783415.1). Taxonomy (NCBI): domain Eukaryota; kingdom Metazoa; phylum Echinodermata; class Asteroidea; order Forcipulatida; family Asteriidae; genus Leptasterias; species Leptasterias polaris. The sequence goes on along the minus strand of JAZGTN010000003.1, from coordinate 5,256,395 downwards.
AGTTTTGGCATTGCAGTAGGGCCTATAAAGTACTTCAATTAAGCAGGCAAAAGCAAGGGAAGAAGTTCTTGAGAGTTCTGCAATCGTATGTACTGTATGTACGCCAACCTACAAAAGTTTTTGCCTTTTACAGTTTACATACGCTTGTGTATCATTTACCTTTTTCGAATCATACATTGCTTTGTTGAAAGCAATAAAAAACAAAACAGCAATCTTTGTACATGTATGTCCCGGAAATTCACCTTAAAAGATGCTCCAGGCACTTGCACTCTTTTTCCATATCGTGACTAACACTACCAAATCATACCCCCTTTCAGAGATCCCTGCCCAAAGTTGGTTGATAGATTGTACCAAAGCTCCTGCGTTTCTGTCCGCACTGATCTCCCCCCAAATGGCTCAGCCTTGGTCTCTTGTTTCCTAAAAGAACGATGCGTCATCTTGCTTTTATTATCCATATCCTGAAATAATCTACTCTCGTTAATCTTCATCATTGTTAGTTTTGACCATCATCGAGGAGAAAACAACATCCAGCGGGGTCGACCTCTGCTATTTGTTTTACCGCAATCCACAACCACAGCTTTGTCTTGGATTGCGAGGTGTGAACAGAACTCAACTTTGTCTTCAACTTTGGTGGTTCAGTTGACACAGTATTTGGTTTTTACCTGGAAACTATACGACAGTAATTCGGCATCTCACAGAGGCTGTGAGCTGAGTGGGAAATCATTGAGCAGTGTCGGTCATCCTCCTACTATTCAGTTACTGTTAACTACACCGAGAGCCCTTAAAGACTTTCCTTGTTACTGTAAACAAAGGAAGTTTCATCTTCAGTTTGGGCAGCTCGTTTTGTGGGTTTGTTTTTGGAGTAAGATGAGATTTGACTAAGTTATTACACCAGCAAGAAGACTCTTAACATTGATCAGTTTCAGGAAGTCTCCACTACACAAACGTGTTTACATACAGTGTACTGTACATTGTAAGCCACACGGCAGATCCTCCAAAGTCATCAGGTTACTGCAAAACAAACGGAAGTTTTGCTCTTAAATTTTTGGAAGCTCGGTTGTGGCTTATGAAAATGTTCGAAATGTGTTTCACCAAGATCAAGTGGCTTGTACTTCCTGTGTGTAAAGCCTTGGCGGTTAAACCAAGGAAAAGGAAACAGACTTCAGGAACTGCGTATCAAGGTATAATGCCATTTCAATTCTGCATTAAACTTTTAATTAATGTGTCAAAGGGAGGGGGGGGGGGGCCTGAATCTATATCATACAGAACTATCAAGTCCAAATATAGAGAAGTGACTAGAATGTTAATACACTGTACAGTCAATGTTTTCACGTCATTGCCAGCTGGATGTTATTCCTTGACTTTCTCCAATTTATCCCACACATTTTGGTCTGTAAAAAGCAATCCCTGTGCCCTTGTGTATTTATATGACTGTACTGAACACATTGAAAGAAGAGTGGTTACAAGTATTTTAAAGGGACTGCAAAAAAAAAAATTATTCTGCTCGGTGCTGTGCAATGTACACTGGCACTCTAAATCCACAAAAGTTTGTGCAGAAATATTTGTTGGTAAACTGAAAGTTGTTCTGATTTTAAGTTTAGACATTACACTCAGGGCTCAGATTAGGGGGGAAAATCCACAAGACCGCAGGGCCTGCAACTAAAAATGTGTACCGCACTATAAAATTTTGAAACCTGGTGCAATAATGTACCTCTTGAACAAACTTGTGGGGTTTGGAAGAAGATTACAAGACAAGTGTTAGCCGGCCAGAGAGAAAATCTTCATCTTATAGTTTTATCACTTATCATTCAGTTCCTTTTTTGCTCAGGCACTTCTGCTCTTAAAAAAAAAACTTTAGTGTTGTTTTCTGTGAACTGTCTGTAACTTTTTGATGTACCGTAATCTTCGGAATATAGGCCGCGGCTTATACATTGATTTTGGCCCTTTTAAACATTTCGGCGGCTTATATCCCGGGCGGCTTATACACCGAGCAATAAAACTTGTTTTTAAAAAGATCGTTTGTAAAATATTTCTGCAACGAAACAATTTTCTAAAACGAAAAAAATCCCACCAAAACATGGCCTGTGTGATATAGTGACAGTTTTTACGAAATGTTGAAAATCCCAGCTTATCTTTTGAGCTGCGAGGAGTCGTCAAACTTGCGTTAGCCATTCAGTAGTTAAGTTGTTCTAGCCATGGTTGTCTTTCTTCATAATTTTCAGAGCACGAACGTACTTCCCACAGGCCGCTTACCATCCCACTGCCATCCCATATTATTCATCACCTTGACCCCGCGGATGTGCTTGCTCTTTGCTATACTTTATTATCGGGGGATGAAGAAACAGCATATAGCCGTGGGAGCGAGGGTGCAAGGGAAATTCCCTTAGTGAGAAATCACCATGTGTTCGGGAAACGTCTAGTCTCGGTTCCAACACGCTCCAGTCGTGTAGTCACGAAAACCTAACCGCTCTCCTGTAACCGCTACCACACCACGACCAAGACGCTCCATTTGTGTAGTCACGAACCAAGACTATGAAACGTCACGTGCACGTGTATAAGAATAAAAAGCGAGGCACTAGCTTTCAGAGATCGCGCGCAACGTTCCTTCAATCGTGGAGGTAGAAACCATTAATTAATTGAGTCGGAACTAGTGAAAAAAGGCACATAAAAATGTAAAGACGTTCTGTTGTCATGGAATATGAATATTAAATTCAGTGATTTTACCTCAGCAGTTTATCAAACAGTCAAGTCTTGTTTGTTTATAATTGCTCACTTCCTCCCTGCGGGGTAAAACCGTTTTTCCGCGTTCGAAAAAACTTCACGAATATCGAGATCTCGGCAATATTTACCCCAAAATATATCACCATTCAAAATTTACGAAAAGAAAATAGACCCACTTAACTGCAGACCATTCTCATAAATTATTTCAATAACGATCGATACATGTTACTTCAGTACATTTTTACTTTAATGCAACGCAAGACGCACTTTGTGGCGATGTACAGTGACTGTTGTGCTGTCCGCTAGTCACTGTACATCACCACAAAGGACTGCCAAACATGCACGCCCCCCTGTGCGTGCGGTTCTTACTGCGGCTTATACGCCGGGCGGCTTATACACTGGCGCATAAATCTTGTTTTGACAAATTCTTGGCATAGCGGCTTATACCGCGGGCGGCCTATATTCCGAAGATTACGGTAAGTTCTATATTTTTTGTTTTACTGCTATGGAACAACTGTTTATTTTCCCCTAATTCAGCCTTTGGCGGTCATAGAAAATGTTTGGACAAAAATGATCAATCAATCAATCAATTCGAGGCCTTATGGAATCGCGAGCCTGCCCAGTGATCTTGCTCCAAATGACCCGGTCTACCATGCAAGTACGCAGCTCCTCGTCCCGTTTCAGCAAGTTCACAAAGGAGAGACATCTTCTCTGTGCCCAATGTGGGCTCCCAGAGAATGGTTGGGCTAGCTTCATGCTCCAGGTGACGGACGCAGTGCCCTGTAAGCTTGAGACGGCGTCCACTGATCTCTTCCGTCACCTTTGGCATGCCAGCAGAGATAATAACCCATGAATAAAACTAGTAATAATCTAGCTGCTGTGTACTCAAACGGTACTTTTCCTGCAGTTATAGAATAACAAAAAAAGCTACATATTATTTTTGGAAATTTTGCAGTACCCTACCAAGGGGCTTTGTACCAAAAGCAAATTTGACAAAGGTCAGCAAGAATTGTTGTTGATTATGTTTGTGCCAGTTTATTCAATTCAATTTAATCCGACTTCCATTTCGGCTCGCAATTTCAATTGATATCCCATCTGTGTTGAAAACATTGTCCCTTGTGAATGTGAGTGCACAGTATACCTAAATGTTATTACGAAGTACCAGTATTTCAAACTATGAAGACCATGTAATAGGAACATAGCGGTTCTCGTTAAAATAGCTCTGGTAGCCAGACGTCATTCCACATTGACTGGATAACAAAGTCCTGACATTTAAACTTGTCATCGCTGTGATTTTGCAGTTGGATGAAATCTATTGATAGAACTTGTTTATTTGCTTGGCAGCGTGCTTACATATTGTACAAAACTCATGCTGCAACTGTATGCTCTAAATGTACACAAGGTGCACACATTGTATGCATCAACTTAATAATAGACACCTTTTTGAAGCATCGTTCGGGGGAGGAGAGGATGGTAGAGGGGGTCATCAAATACAGGATATTACGGTTCTCCCCAGAAATTGTCAAAACAGGGGGGTATTCTTGAACCAAATTTTGGAATATTGGCCGAAGCACGCTGAATTGAAACGAGGTCCTCAGACTGGTTTTTACTTGGTGTTAATCTTTGGTTTTAAAAGCCCTACTGTGCAATTAGGGGCATTCTTAACGGTTTCTTTATGGGTTTTTTGTGTGAATTTAATCACCTGAAGTCCCCCTCCCCAAAAAGGTGGGGGTTTTAAAATATCTTGTTTAGCTTATCAATACATGTATCGGCCGTAATTTGCATGATTCGCTTGTATTTCCCCAATATGCTAGCTTGTGTATGGGGAGAACACTGGCTATGGCACATGTTCATTTACATGCACAATTTGCATACATGTACAATTGTAGGTATTGAAAGTTGGAATGTCCTTTTGGAGGTGCCCTCCATGGAAAACTTGCCTTGCTCTTCTTTAGGTGTTTCAAGACAGGCCCTTGTTCAAAAACTCATAATTATTGTGTCCGACACAAGGGGCTGAGTGCATAGCGAAGAAACCAACAGTGTCTCGAAAGCAACATTCAAACTCCATTGCTATTGATATACCCTCCTGCCCAACTGGCCCATGCCACAAAACACCACAGGAGACCGTAGAGACCACAGTACACAAGCCATGGGGTTTCTTGCCTGTCGTACAACTGGAAGGAACCCATGCACCCAATGCTAGCCTGGTAAGGTGTGGTACTTTGTGGCAGTCTGTGGTACCATCAGTGTACATGTTGGAGGATTTTAGCCTGTCATGTCTATAGCCTGTCATGTCTGTAGCCTGTCATGTCTGTAGCCTGTCATGTCTGTAGCCTGTCATGTCTGTAGCCTGTCATGTCTGTAGCCTGTCATGTCTGTAGCCTGTCATGTCTGTAGCCTGAGGAAACCTGTAACAAACCATACAATGTACTGACTCTATGTACATTTGTGTATTACATAAATCAGTTCCCATCAGGGGAAACCCTCATGTCCTCTTTCTATTTGAAAATACTTAAACTTTACATCGAAACGTTGTGTGTCTGACTAAAGGGCGTACTGAATGTGTGCAGGGCAAACGGCCATAGATGGAATTAATGTATAAAGTTGTTTTTTGAGAAACTTGAGTGTTCGTGTAGGCCTTAAAGTTAGATTTTTCATCTGCAATTCATATGAAAATTGAAACTATATTAAATAACAAGTTGCTGTGGGTATTTTCATTTGCAAGAATTTTGTATACATATAATTTAAAAAGATTTGATTTCGTAGACAAATATTGTTGGAGTTGTTTTCTTGTTTTTGATACATACATACGTGCAAGACTTGCACAGTTTATTATGCCTACCTGAAATTTTGTGTTTCAAGCCAAAACCTGAATGTGCATTCCATTCAGCCACAAAGTTGTTTACTTTGGTGTAGCTTTTTAATTTAACTTGTGCGCCATACCGTACAATTCGCACATATTATGTAAAACGTTGAAACAGAATCTTAAAATTGGGCACGGCATTCATGTGATGATGACGCTCGTAAAAACTGCTATAAAAAGAATGCCAGCCAGGTGTCAGATGGTAATTTATGAAAAAGTAATTTCCAAGTCTGCTCAATCTTCTCCCTCATTCAGAACTTAACACTAATTGCAGAGGGGCTGTGATTTATTAGTCAGATCCGTGGTCTTCGCGCTGAGCTTGAATCAGAGGAGCCGGTGTTGGTTCATGATCAACATGGCGAAGTGAAATGTAATACTGAGCGTTTAGGTTGGAAGCCAAACTCATCAGACAGTACAGTGTATAAATCTTGTGTTTGAACTGTCTGCATACTGTCTCTTTTACTTGCAGTACACGCACTGTAGCTTCTCTAAAAGTCTTTGATTTGTGGTTGGAACTTGACTTTGAATTTGCTGCAGCTTATTGCTGTTTTGGTTAGTTATTGCAGTGCTATTTGTCATGTACGCTAGATAGTAAATAAGGGCTCAAAATTAACACTAGACCGCAGACCCGAGGCCAGTGATTTTAGTACCGGACAAATAAACTCAAGACTAGACAAGTCGGGTGGTCTTGGGGTTTTTTTCAGTTGAAAGAATACGTGTTCCTTTGCTGTGTATTAGCTTTAAAAAAAAAAGTTGTTCAACTGTTAACCTTTATGATAAGTATCTTTCAGTTGTGTTGAGCATGGAAGTACTATACTGTAACCCAAAAAGACAAATGAGAAAAAAAATTCTCTTAGTGCTTGTAATGTATGTTAAAATAAAAATTGACATTTTGTTTTTCCTCATGTTTTTCAATCTTGTAAAAAACAAATCTGGTGCAGTAAAAAAAATGTCTTCCAAATTTGATCCTTGTTACACAGACAATAAACACGACGCTACAATTGTTCTTGCCAAGAGTTTCACAGAGGTCCAAGAAAGGTTGGCCATTGCCTTCCTTTTCTTGGTGCGGACTGCACTGTACAGTACACTCTCCTTTCCCCCAAACCTTGGCTTGGGCTCCGGCTCTGGCTGGGGCTTCAACACCAAACGAAGCCCTGAGCCGAAGATTGAGCCTAAGCTGAGGTTTTGAAAAAGCCCTAGAGGTGCTCCTGCAGACTGGTCAGCAATCGGGCAAGTTTGTCAATCAAAGATTTACAAAGTATAGCCATCTTGCTCACCATACTGAGGCTTGATGAGAAAATAGTCTGCTACCTTTTATGTTGTTAGAATCAGTAAGCCACGTACGAATCAAGCGACTTCGGCTACGGCCATTGGCTGGATCGACAACATTGAATAATAGGACTGTTTTGCGTTTTCGGTCATCTAGCCACTGCCAAAGCAGCCAATTTGGAAACTGGCACACTGTCGTTCCCACTTCATAGTTCATACATGTATGTATGGAATCTGATGAAGAAGGCAGCAGTATGATAGAGGGTCTGTTGCGCAATGTAAAGCCAACGCATGCGCAAACCGCTGTTGGCCTTACCGTATAAATGTGACCTGCACTTTTTATTATAGATGCGGTAAAATGCTCTTCACATTTTGAAAATCGGTTGAGATGTAATTGCTCACAGCCGAGAAGAGTCGGCGCAAAACTTGTTCATCCACTTCCCGCGTTTTTCCCAGTGGGCTTACAGCTGGCGGAACACTTTCTTCTTCATGCTCGTTCATCACAGTCATGCAGTTGTGCCAATTGGGTCCAACAGATGATATTAAATTGCAGACAAATAGGTTGCAGATGAGTGACGCTTGTGGACTCTGCTTGGCTTAATTATTGTAGAAACAAAATTAAAACATTGAAGACTTGTAGTGTAAAGAGAATTTCAAGAGAATCTCCACTAGACCCATAGGCCAGGTCCTGTAATTAAGAACTTTTACTGGACCAGATATATTTTTACAAGACTAAAAAGTACCTCTTTCATTTTAGAAATTGCTTCACTTTTGAGGTTTAGAATCTTAAGGCTAAAGTGTACACTTGTAGATTTATTAAAAGTAATTGATTGAAAAACCCTAGACTTCCAGACTGCAGAACATTTTTAGTTGTGTGGTTTACTTGCCAAGTGCTGAAATTACTGGCCTCTGTCTGGTCAGTGGTCCAATGGGTATTTCTGTACACAGATTCATGTACTGAATGGAGAGGGCCCACTAGAAATGCAATAAATTAGGCCTATTAACTATGATAGTGTCTTCGTGCAGTAGGTTTAATTAAGTTTGAACCAGTCATGCGTGTCAGTGGGTTATCAAGATAGTGCAAGTTATTGACCTATTCTTACAGTGATCTCCGCAGGGTTTGTCCAATTTTTGGATCCGAAGCTCGATGTCTTCAAAATAAGGTCATAGGCATATTTTTATCGGATGGTTTTTATTTTTGTGGAGATTTCCATGTTGTGTTCACTCACAATTTTTCTGTGAAAATTTGCACTTCTGGGGCAGAAGCTTGTGGTCTAGAAACTTACTATGACCAAGTTTACATAAAGTTATTGTTATTGGACCTTAGTGTAATTTTTGTGATGCCCTTTGGGTATTACATCTACAGAGTTCATGTTTGTTTTCTCTCAGCTTTTTTGTATAATTTGCAGGCCTGATGCTTTGTTCTTGAAAGGACAAGGTCACCAAGGCGTTTTCTCCTTTGTAAAAGGCACCTCTATGAGGAAAATGTACATCTCTATCATAACATTTCAAGGGGCACCAAGGCATTGACAAGAGGCAACGGTGGCAATTGCCTCCGTTGCCTCTGTGAAGTATCAGGCCTGAATTTGTCAGTGTTTACAAACTCATTACATGTTATGACTGGTTAATGAACGGCATGCCACACCTTATAATGCTATAACAATGTAATTATTGCCTCCCATTGATTTTCACAGTTAGTGTAAACAAAAAACATTGTACACTCACAATGAAAAATTGATTTTCAGGTAAAAAAGCTCATAACAAAGAGTTGCTTGTGATGTCATTGACCTACATAAAAGTTTGCACAGTTTCCATGGTAACAGCCAATGAGAGTAAGTGAAGTGATGACTGCAACACCATGAGAGGAATACACGTGTTCCAGGACCAATACCTCCACCCCCACCCCATCCCCCTAGTTAAACCAAACCTATTTCATTGCTGTGGCATGGCGTGTACATTTATCTCATCTCTGGATCCCCCCTTAAGCATAGTGGTACAACCCAGTCAGTCTCTACTAACACAAACATGCAGCATCATTAAGCACTGTGGGCTCATCATGTATACCACCAGGCAATGACTGTACCATTGTTCATATATGGGCATGACTGCAAGGGACCAGATGCACCATCCCACTTTTGACAGATCGTTGTTGTTAGACCCATTCACTCCCCTCACTGACAGTTCTTTTTTCTGGATTTGTTAGGGCCAGACACAAGTTTGGGTTGTGTCAAGCCAACATCATCCTAGTCCTAAACTACCAGGCCCTGTGCCTATGTGTGTAGTTTTCAGGGCAGAGTATCTAGGGTGATTCTTACCCAGTGACTGAAGTTACACATAGCTGTGTTTGGAATTTCAGCAACGTCTTCTCCTCCGTCATTCCTTGCTCATGGAATTTTAACGGTGCATGTGTACACACATCTGTGACTGTGTAGTAAAGAGGGTTTTTAGACAGTGAGAGAGGTGTGCCTGAAGTGGATCATAACTGTGTGATTCTGTGCTGCAGTACTGTAGCATTGGAAACTGCTTCACTCTTTAGTCTACTCCCTGTATGGATTTTGGAAGACACTTGGTGAGTTAGTCTTTTCTTATATTGTTCATTGTGTCACTTCAGTGTGTACAGGGTACATCACTGGTCAGCTAGTTTTCTACTACTATTACTAAGTAGACTTGACATTACAACGTTCAAGATGGCTCAAGTGTTTGCATGTTTTGAGTGATTTACATAACTGTCCGCTGGCATGGCATGGCACAGTGTACATGTACATGTACCTCCTCGGTCTTGCTTTGTGGACTTGGTGTGATGCTGTACTTAAAAGTTTTGTTTGGTCAGGATCTTCGACTTCATGCAAAATGTTTACACAATTGGACTTGATCATGGTAGTATTGTTCCAGCAGGCTAGAGAATAGCGATTTCACATTTGGACAGTAAATTTGTTTTCCCCTAAATATGTTCATTTACACTGAGGCACATGTAGAAGTCTGGCAGTCTAGTGTTTTTCCATATACTTTTAGTATTCTCTTTAAACATGTAAAAAACATAATAGGTTTCCGAATAATTTACTGCAACATTTGAATTCTTCTACACCACTGAGTTCAATCAAAACTTCTGCCCAAGTCTTACTCAGTTATTGTTACATGTATGCCCTTTGTTCTACAGGTTTGTTCCTTCCCCTCCTTTTTTGTTAATGCTGCGCCATGAGCATCTTTAGACAGATACTGGATTATAAATATGGGTTTATTACTAATAATTTGCTGAGATGTCCAAACTATGTTTTTCTTACATGCACGGGGGGGGGGGTGGGGGGGGGAATGTTGTCCAAGGCCTCATTGGTCAAACTTTCAAATTGACTCTCCTCAAGTACATAAATAGGCTAATATTTTTTTCAATTTAGTAGTAAGTGAGTTGTCTGGGTTTTTGAAGCCCTTCTTTTGACCTTCAACCCATTTTTAAATACATTTCTGACCCCCCCCCCCCCCCCCCCAAGACAAATTATATACTCAATCCACCAGCCATTCTGTGGCCCAACAGAAAAACAGACCCAAATTCCAGTACCCCCCCAAAAAAAATATATATATATATATATATCAGGTGATTATTTGGGCCTTCATCAATGACCTTTCATTGGTTGAATGCCCTGAGAAATATGTAGTTTCTAAACACCTCAAAGATTCATGCTGGTTGTTTGGGAATTCTTGCATGATGTTATGTATTCCTTGCATGATTCACACAGCAAAGGTGGAGCATGCCAAGGTTATAACAGGTTTTAACAGGTACATTGTAGATGGAGACATAACTTGGTAGTTTTAGTACTTTGTAGACATGCACATCAGACATCCATGCACTGTTCATTTCTGTACACATTGAACAAGTTTGCCACACCTGGTGGTTTTCTGTATACACAATACAGGCATTTTTATAGGGCCCAACAAAGATCGGAGCGCTTCACAAAAGCTGACATTTATAAATAAATAAAAAAATAAAAAATGCATTGATATAGATACAAAAACTAAACATTCCTGATGACTATTTGAACTCAAATTGTCTGTATTGACCCCTTGCACTAATTTCACACTCGGCTTCTGCTGTCTGGGCATGATCTGCCATCTTGGGAGTCAACGTGCAATTTAAGAGTTGGTGCGTCGTCTAACACTGACTCCCAAAATGGCACAGCCTAGACTATTGTGGCGGTGATGACGTCAGGTGAATTGTGTCATTATCGATGCGTACTTTGTACACCTTAATGTACACTTCTCAGCATGTAGGCCTACAGCCTCACATGTGTAAAGGGAGGAAAATAAGATGGCTGTCCAATACAACAACTAAATGGGCGAAGATTCACATGTAATGTTGTGTTCAGAAGAGAACCAGACATGTGTACATGTACATGTACATGATGTAAGCCAAAAGTACATTGTATACATGTAGGCCTATTCACCTGTTTCGATGGCAAGTGTACAAAGCTGCCAACTCTTCCTGAAGTAATTCTGCAGAAAGTTTCATGAAAATAAACCAATCTTTCCGTGTTCTGATGAGCAAATTTTGAGATCTCCCTGATTGTGGAAACCTTTTCCCTATTATGTTGATTGTAATTCTAAATATCTCCCTGATTGTTGAACAAAATCTCCCTGATTGCAAAATTCAGATGATGGTAGCTCTTTAGTGTAAATACATTCACTGAACATGACCATGATCCATCAGAACAAAGTACAGAACATTCTTCCTCCATGCTTGTACTTAAGGCATTAAAATCCTAATCTGATGGTTATTACATTATATCCAAGATGTGAATAGTTCAGATGCCATGTTACTGCATTGGCACTCAAACCAGATATTAGTTTCTGGGTCCCACCATGGTACCACACCAGCACCAATCACTGTCACTGCACAGGGGGGCACATTCCTCTGCAGTTTGCTGGATGTCAAATGAGGGCTGTGCCATTCTGCTGCTGGTGTTAAAGGCAAAGGGGGTAACAATCTAAATATTCGGGACACCAGGAACTCGCTTTTTGACCAAGTTCATCGAGCGACCTCTTAACCCATGGATTAGTGTGAAACATAAATGGTTTGTACAGGGTTGGCTTTACATGTATAACACCAGCACCCAAGGCATCACTTGATCAGTGCAGTTTGAGATGCTGGATTGTTATTATATCCTTCTGGTAAAGAAGCCAAGGGTCCATCCAAAGTGACTAGCACTGTGACCTGTAGGCCTGAAGATACCTGTGTAGAGAAGTTGATGAAGATATGGTAGTTTTAGATGTGGGAGGAAAACCCCAAACAGAGAAAACCGATGCAATCAGGTTGGGACTGAAACCCAATTATCCACGTATGCAGGGCTCCGGTCTTCAGGTGGAAGGCAGGAAACCACTGAGAGAACTTGAATGCCCAGGGGACTATACAGAATGATGAAAGAAAATGTGGTATTGGGATGTAATCTTGATAAGATAATTAAGGCTCTCCCCTCCTGTACCTAAGCTTTCCCCTACTGTACTACCCAACACTGACCAGCACCGCGTTCACACTTGATCCTGCTAGGAGGATCAAAGGAGGATCTGATCTCAAAAGGGCGATCAAAGGGAGATCACCGGCTAGTGTGAACGCGATCAGGAGGATCAGGATCAGATCCTCCTTTTTGATCTCCCTTTATTGCGAGATCAAAGGAGGATCAGATCCCGCAAAGGCGATCAAAAAACAAGTGTGAACGCAGATCGAGATCAGATCCTGCAATTTAAGCTGCTCACATCCGGTGTGTCAGGTCATAAAAAAAAAAAACGTGAAACAAGAAATTGTAAACAACGCTTTGCCTACCTGTCGTCATCGTCCGTGGCCGGCCAACAATTTGTCATTCTGCGGCGATGTCGACGATGTAGTTAGGCCAAAACTAATGGCAGAATAACTGCTAAGAAATTGAAGACATCTTCCATCGAGAAGAAGGAGAATAATGCTTGTTCACATAGATAACGAAAACTGCAACGTACGTGTGCCGCCGTATCGTTTAGTTACACATGTACACCAAATAAAAAAATGGCGCGACACAACGAACAAAACAACATGCACGCGCACAATCAATGACCTCGCACAGTAACCTTTGCCGTCAGCTGAACTGAACTTCCGTTTAACGATGCGAGATCAATGCGCGATCACACTCAAGTGTGAACGCGGCACAAAAATGCTTGATCTCGCTTTCGAGATCTGATCCTCCTTTGATCCTCCTAGCAGGATCAAGTGTGAACGCGGTGCAAGGCTTTCCCCTACTAATGTATACATGTACTCGGGCTTCAGGAAACTTCCTATATTAAGCACAAATGGCCAGAGTTGCCAATTGGTACCCACATCAGCACATGTACTAAAATAGTAAAAATCAAGTTCAGCATACAGTGTTGTGCACATAGATAGGCTTACATTGTAAAGAACACACTATTGCTATCACTCGATTACTATCAACCAAAAACTATTCACATAGCGCCAGTACCCCTAAAAAAAAATGTTCAAGGGTGCTTTGACATAAAAACATTGAAAATGCTTTAGAGTACAACATTCATGAGCTTTCAGTCTCTTTTTGAAATTATGCTCATATGGGGAAGTTTTTTTGTCCATTTTATGAGGCATGTGGTGACCATAAGGTCTAGTGCATCAGACTCAAGTCCTGATTGCTGAATCATCGGGGTGTGGGTTAGAGTCCCGGTCATGACATTCTTCTTGATTAGATTTTGGTAATGGTCTTCTTTTTCACTTACCTCAAACTCAACTTTCTAAACTACAAAAATTACAAAATGCAGCTGCTCGCATTGTCACACTTACCAGGCGACACACTCACATTACACCAGTATTGAAGTCACTTCACTGGCTACCCATTGAATCTCGTATTGCTTTCAAACTTATGTTGCTTATCTTTCATTGCATACATGGTTCCGCTCCTATATATAATGTTTCTTTGGTAAAACCTTATACTCCTGTACGATCTCTTCGATCTTCTAATACTAGCTTGTTACATGTTTCTAAGAGTAAGACAAATTGGGGTGATCGGTCATTTTCACATGCTGGACCCACTCTCTGGAACGACTTACCACAACAAATTCGTTATATTTCTAGTGTTGTTAGTGTTACTTTTAAGATTAGTTTGAAAACTTACTTGTTTAATTTGGCTTATCTGTGATTGTTCTTAATCTGATTTTACTGTGTGTGGATTCCCTCTCGTATGTCTGTTGAACAGGGATAGTAATGATGTAAAGTGCCTTGATTGAGCTACTACTACTAGTACTAGGATGCTCTATAAAGAACCATGTACATGTACACGTATACATATTTTTATGATGTACTAACACAAGCAAACTATTCAAATATTTTTTTATTTATTTTTGAAAACTACACTTTGTACATGTAGGCCCTACAATATCTGTGTAGCAAGTGTTGAAAAAAGGAAGAAGAAACCAAACAAGTTCCAGGAAAGAACATATTCATTACTCATATCAACAAACTCAATAAAAATTCAACATCTGGCAATACTGTTATTGCCGCCGGGAATTACAGACTGGAAATCATTGAATTGTGAAGTTTGCAATCTGCTTGATGTCTGTCACTCTCTGCATCATCCAAGGCTTGCTTCTTATGAGGATCACATTGACTGGATGGACAGTTGTTGTGATCATTCTATCTATACTTGAATTGTGCCACACTTAAAGAAAAAATACTCCCATCTGCTTCTTCTCACCCATACACTCTTAATTTGCTGAGATGTAGAACAAAGAGCCATTCCAACAGCTTTATTCCATGTACTGCATCTCTTTGGAACTCCTTGCCTGGTGCATGTTTCCCTCCATCCTACAATCTAGACAGTTTCAAGAGGAATATCAATTCCTACCTCCAGCTCTCCTGAGTTCTTTTCATGTTTTATAATTTTCCTCTTATAGCCACTTACCAAGAGTGGCTTTTAGCCTTGTTTGGGGCGAACTTGCATAAAAAATAATAATAATAAATAAAAATAACGCATACCGGAAATGCATACATTGTATATGCGTACATGTATGTTTATTTTAAAACATTTAGACGAAAAAAATGTAACTCGTCCCTGTGACTGGTGGAGGGAAAACCCTGTTTTTGATGCATTAAAGTCAATCTTTAAAACCTACTCATGGCTTGAGTTGTTGTCGCCCAAACTGGTCAAGGATAAACCCTCACCTCTAATAACAATTATTCATATTATAAACCACAAGGGAAACTGACTGGTACCCCCCCCCCCCACCATATAAAGATATTGACAAAATAGGGAGACCGCCAACATAGGGCTACATGTAGATAGCTCAATTGGTAGAGCGCCGGCACTTTAAGTTAATCCGGAGGGCGTTGGTTCAAATCCCGCTCTAGTCAATTTATCTTTGTTCAACCCAAGAACAATTATGCATGTTTGACATTCATGGAGCTCTTTGTTTATGCAGCGAGTAATAGGGCAGTTCAACGTTTTTGTATGGTTACTACATGATGTATGGGCTCAAATTTAGGAGAGAAATCCACAAGACCGTAGGGCTTTAAGCTCAACATTTTTACTGAACCAGAGTTTATTTGACAAGACCAGAACCTAATGAGAAAGAACTTTCTGCTTAGCTTAATGTAAACTGTTTTTATTTGAACAAGCACCAAGAGAAGATTGATCTCATTGTCCTAATGGTATCAAGTATGCCCCGATACTAAAACACAATTGAAAGATATATTTACCAGACTCACAAAGTCAACATTTGAACATAATGTTTGATTTATAAGGTTTTCTTACACAGTGAGGTTCTGTCAGAGACCTCTGGTTCTGAATTACTGGCCTGAGGCTGAAATCACTGCCCTGGGGCCTGGTGGTCCAGTGTAAATGTCCATCCCTGACAATGACATATACACATGTAGAACTTTACAAGGAAAGCTAGACGAAGATCACACCTTTAAAATGGGTGATCATTTTGAATGTCATTACTGGATTAAATTTATGCACGCATGCAGACAAACAAACAAACAAAAAACGTGCTTGGGGCGGTTCCTGATGTTGAGCTTATCCCTATCTTTACACTGCTCTG
Source organism: Leptasterias polaris (assembly GCA_037783415.1). Lineage (NCBI taxonomy): Eukaryota > Metazoa > Echinodermata > Asteroidea > Forcipulatida > Asteriidae > Leptasterias > Leptasterias polaris. The sequence continues at coordinate 5,240,485 of JAZGTN010000003.1, read as the reverse complement.
TCAATGTTGACCTTAGCCTGGGCAAAATAGTTTCTTGAAAACAATTTAATCTATGCGTCTGGTATGTGACCTTTTAGCAGGGCAGAAGGTCAACTTAAATGGGAGATGTTTAATTTACTGAAAGTCAGGGTCACTCTGGGTTTATTTCAATTGAATGTGGGTTAACATTTATCTGTTCAGACAATTCATCACCATTTTTCAGGAAATGACAATTGAGCCACTGTGTGGAAGCTTTTATGTTTGGAGAAAACCAGCGTTTGAAGTTCAACTATTTTTTGAAATCGTTGATCCGGAGACTGCCAATTAGGCCTTAACTTTGACATTTTACCAACCATGAAAATGGAGATCTTAAATCATACAAATCTTATGTTATTTTTATCATAGTGAGTTTATACATGTAAGTAGGGTCATCCTTTGGTAATGGTGGTAAGGATTCCGTGTGAAACATATTTCGTCTGAAATGCCCCCGTTTATGAGAAATCAACAAAAGTATGTCAACAAAAATGAATCTCAAAAACTCATGGCAGGTTTTAGAGATTCTAGTCTGTGGTGTCTGTTTGTGAATGCTGCGGCCGGAGTCTATGCGGTTGGTACCATGAGGTCATCTCTCTCAAACAATCTGGTCAGGTTTTAAGATCTTCAACTTCATAAGCACAACCAATTTTTGGAACATCTCGCTACAATGGTCAGCTTGCCTTTTCTAATGCTGCACCTGCCATTTGAAACAAGCTCCTTGCCACACTCTGTCAATCAACGTCTTTGATTTGTTTCGCTAGTTTTTCTCTTTACTTGTTCTGAACAAGTCTTTCGTCTCACTCTTTTGTTTCTGTATGCGCCTTTGATCGGTTTTTCGGATAAGTGTGCAATAATAGGTTTGTGCATGTTTACTTTAATTTTAAACGTGTGTGAACATTTAGTTTTTGTAGTTTGGTTGCAAAAAAACTAGGAAACAAAATGTATACGAACATTAGGCATGTTAGATACAACACAAGGTACTTGTTAATGTACCATAATAATAATACGAGAAATTTATATCGCGCATAATGCAGAAGCCTCTATGCGCAACACAAAAACCATACATGTTCATAAGGAAACATATGTATCATACATTTATTGTATATGTACATAGGTACTTGTTATGAACTGACACATAATTTACAGTAAGGGTACATGTACATTGTACATTACAGAATGAAAATTTGCCTTTTTTCTAAATAAATGGATTGTGAGTTTTTAGAGAGGTGCTCAGGGAACGATTTTTGTCCGGAAATATAGTTAGACTGAACAAGTTTTGTGCACACAGAATGCTTATATTGAGTAGCAAATGATGATTTTTGAGTAGCATCTGGTGCATTTTGTGTAGGGTTTTGCTCTGCTACATGTATACATGGGAAATCGTTCACTGGTGCTGGGAGTGGGTAGGCCTTCATAAATTTACAAAAGAGAGATGACTTTTCAGCAGCAGGGAGTGTAATGCTGTCACTGAAATGACTGCTTCTGCTGGTGACTTGTAGGCTGTGTCCTAATCAAGCAAATTTAGCTGTGGCTATGGCTGTTGTCAGCATCAACAGCATTGAAGAATAGGACCTTAGCCACTCCTGTAAGTCAGTTTGGACACAGCCATGTACATGATGTACATGTGGTCTCTGCAACTGTGCAAAGGACTATTCTTTAGTGTTGCTGTTTCAGCCTCAGCCTGAGCTGTAGCTGAAGTTTGTTTGTTTGTTTGTTTAGATGATCTTCCCAACAAGGGAACTTTGGATATGGCTTCTTAAAAGGAAGCAATTATGAAATTGGCAATCGAAACATACATGTAATATTGTACATTTGAGATCCATCCTGATATTAATGTGATTTGATGATGAAAATTAAATGCACATTTGATATTCAAGCGTACGTACCATGTACGATAAATGATCAAAGGAACATTTAAAAAGAAAGCCATTGATAGTGACACTGTACCAAACCAAGCCTGGAATTACACAGATGCCATGCCCTGGTCTTGGCCTTGGTGGCCCTTTAAAAATTTCCCATAGAGTTCAAGATTTTCCCAATGGAAGTTCCCTGTGCAAAGCCTTCTCACAGATGATACCATGCCTGCCAAATGTTCCTCACACAATCTCAATGACGCCCTTGTTTCAACTCGTGTTAATCCGCTGTCTCATATCAGCTTAATCTCACTTGATCCGTTGATACAATTACTCAATCCTCTCTGATTGAATGTAAACCTTTGTCATTACAGACAGACTCTTGGCAGACCTAGAGGCTTCTACGTCACAGTTCAAGTCTACAAAGCCAGGGCCACCACCACCGCTAACATCCAACAACAGCAATTCATCATCGGAACCACCCCCGGCCCAACACGCAATCCAGTCACCCGTTTCACCGATCTACTCCGAGATCCCTGCCAATGTGAACGGAAACGATAGCTTTTCCCAGCAGCAGGTAGATGTAAGTCAATTAGTTCTGATTATTATTTAATAAAAGATAATTGTTTTCTTAATTCATTAATCACGCAGCAAGTAGCCAATGATGAACAAACATAGACACGCTTAAAGGGGTACTCTATGTTTTGAAAGTCGCTGAGTTCATTCGTCAGAATGTTTCTCAGCCCTCTTTGAGCATTCACCTAAGGGCAAAGTTAAAGTCCACATTGTGTCCAAATATTTCTGGTGAAGCACATATACATGTACATGTAGTCTGTGAACCTCAGGCACTGAATTTTCAAGAATTTTCAATAACAAGAAAATATAATTAAACATTAATATAAATTTAAACAATTTTGGTTTGCCCTTCTCTGGTTTTAAATCCTCCTTTTCCGCATTGCTTCAGTCAGAACCACTGTACGAAGAGCAACCGGATCGCAGGCTTCCCCCGGACCAGGACCCCAGCCACCTCTATGCCAAACCACACCAGGGCTTCACCCAGCGCTCTCCGGTCTACAACAGCGACTACCAGCCCCAGGCCACCAGCAACCAGGTGAACAACGCGCCCCCGCCCAAGCCAGCCAGAATACGCCCCGCACAGCCGAACACGGCTTACCAGTTCCCAGAGACTCCGGGCTACAATAATAAGACGTATCAGGATACAAAGATGGATAACCTGTCGGAGTTGGATAGCCTCCTTGCAGACTTGGAGAGTGCACAGGTTAAGATTCAAAATGGTGAGTTAAGAAGGAGGGATTAACACCTCCACCCCCCTCCCAGTTTAACACAACTAAATGGTAGACGTTGCTGTACATGTTGTTTGTTGCATTTAGCAGTCAACTCAATTTCTAAACTGTGTTGCACTGTGCTGCAACTCTGAAAACGCACCCCAGTTCTCTCTGAGAATTTTTTTGTTTTTTAATCAAAGATTTCTCACATACCATTGGTTGGTACAAAAGTCTACATGTATGTGAAGAAGTTAAGCGAAGATTTCTCACAGTTTGTAACCAGTTCTTCTTGAGAAATATTTATTTACAGACTGCTGTCATTTTTAAGCATTAAGCTTTCAAATTTGCCCAAGTTATTTTCCTTATAATCAACCAAAGTCGAACTCTGTCTTTTAACTCGCATTGGCGATCAGGGAATTTGTGGCAAACGTTCCTGAAGTTGTTTTTCCTTCTTAGGTTGTTTGTTGGATTGTGGTTTAAAGGGTTATTTGCATCTGTTTTGTGGGATTACTGGGGCTTGGTTCTCAGTCAGTGAAGGGATTGGGTGAATGACAGCTGCTAGGTTAAATTCCTTTGCAAACAGACCGCATATTTATTACACAGTCATATGGCCTGAACTAAACAAAAATTCATGCAGTTCACAAACTTTTGTTCTTGTTTTGTTTTGTTGCTGTAAATGTTTTTTTAATACAAGTGAACAAATGTCGAAACTTTGTGTAAATGTTTGGGTAGTTTCAGGGCTCAATTGGCGGCAAATCCACGAGACTTCAGGGCTTGTAGCTCAGAATCTTTTCTGGACCAGAATTTCATTTACAAAACCAGAATCAAGTGTGAGAAGAGACTAGAATCAAAATGAGAACACAGTTTTATCATATAGACTGTTTTATTTGAACAAACACTAAGACAACATTTATTTCTTCTGTCTTATGGGTGATACTCAGCAGAATTCAAAGACATTTCTGAGACTCAAACGTATAATTTTTTTTAAACAAAAGTTTTAAATTGAAATAAACTAGACCAACAGACGTGTCTCGTCTTGACTTTACTGGCCCGACACTGAAATCACTGACCTCGGGCCAACAGTCCAGTGTAAAACTCGAGCCCTGAATTTGGGACAACATTTACCACTGATGTCTGATTTAACCCTCCTACTGTGAGACCATTCAATATTATCCACAATGGTTTTAATTAATAGATAAACTGAGTGCCAGTGTGCAATTTGACATGCTGTGGTGAATGCATGCTACATTTACACAGCACATACGTACAATGTACATGCACGTAAAAGTTACATTGTACACTATATATGTATACATGCCCAAGCATGGTTCAAGTTTTCCACAGTACAATGTTCATAAACACGTGCGCATGTATCCATGCAATTCTGTGCACAATTGAGCCACTACTCAAATACCCAATCCGTGTAGTTGACTGGTTTCAAGTGGTTGGTCAACTCAACTGGAAAATGTTTCAAAGGGTAGGAAGGCTAAAATCTGATTTACATTAATTGATTAACTATTCTTATTGACTAATATAACCAAGTGGTTTGAGTTAACATGGTTTGTATATTATGTAATGTGTCCAATTAACTTTGTTGTTTTGTTTTTTAAAATTTGAACATTTTAATGTGCAAGGAACTTTAATCTCTTTGCACATTGTACAATTAAGGGCAACTCTAATCTGAAGAAGCAGCTATTAACAGTAATGTCGCTAATAATGTTCTTTTTCCCCTCTAAAAACATTCCAATCATGTAACTAGAACGTGCAAGACAATTACCAGGTATGTGAATTGCATTGATTTGTTACGTGTGCATTGTTCCTCCATAGATTCACCAATGTAGATGTTGATTAGTCGGTGCATAATTGCATGCTGCAACTGCAAGGTTTAGTTTTGTGTTGTATGTAGAGTAATAGTTTCGAGTAGACTGGGTTCTCATGCACTTAGCTAGCCTATCGAGCCAATACGCGCAAATTGAGGGGCCGAAACGCAAAATATATAGTACAAATCGTAAATAATTTGCTCCAGATTGTACAGTAGAGATTTTAAAACCAAGCATAACCATCAAGTGATAAACATTTAGAGAACCTGGTTTTAATTCAGAGAGCCTCTGCCGAAGTTACAAAATTTGGGTCCAGACTGCAGACTGTGCTACTTCACAATACATTTTACGCGTGCGTTCGCCATAAAATTTAGTGAATGCTGGTCTACATTAGATTATTACAGATTTTGTCATTTTCTAAACCAACATGCAACTCATTTTACAGCTAACGTGCACATAAAAGGAATTTACGAGGTTGTCTGTGCCCCACAGTTTTGAAAAATCTTCAGGAGAGAACACGGGTATAGACGGTGAGTGCCAATGGCACTTGAAAGCACACCTTGGTGATCCTATTGGGTCGGTCTTTAAACACGAGTCAGAAGGGAAAGGATACTTTTTCACGACCTTCTCAATGGGAGACATTTGGGGACACAAGGTGGCAGCAGACTCAACGAGTGAATCCATTGTTCGCTGGAAATGTGTGCATGCTGAGAATTCAGAGCTGCCAACTCTCTCTGAGATTGTAGAAAGTTCCCTGAAAATAAACCAATCTTTCCATGTTCTGATGAACAAATTTGAAAATCTCCCTGAATGTTATTTTAAATATCTCCCTGATTGTTGTACAAAATCAATGGACAATTTTTGGCGCCCAATTTCATGGCACTGTTTACCACAGAATTTGGCAGTTACTCTGACCTGTAAAACGTGGTGTAAGCCCAGAATTTTGCGGCGAGCATTGCCACGAAAATGGGCCTGTGCTTATCTACTGTCACCTAGTGTCCCATAGTCCCCCATTGCAAATCAATAAAACAAATTGAACGAATCTCACCCTGGTATAAAATTCTGTATGCCCTATAGTTAGTAAATTTGTGTGCTTTGCAATTTTCCCCCATTTGCCGTTAAAGGGTTGCATATTTAAAACATCAGCATCAGTTGTATCAAGTGTGACTATTAATTGCATCATACATGTATACACATAAACATTTTTGTTGTGGCAACTTTGATCTCAACATTTTTGTCCCTTCCAATCCACGCATGTGGGTGTAATTCCGGTGTTGAGTTTGACCCCCAAAGGCTCCTCACCTTGTAGTCAGGATGTGACGTCTTGCGCATGTGGTCCTTTGATGTTTTATAAAGAAGATAATTTATTTTCCTCCCAAGTTCCTCAAGTTGGCTGAAGGTTGATTTATTTCAGACCAGTGTGTGTTATTTCCTGCCTGGCTGGCTGGCATGTTGTAAATCTCTTGACTAGTGCATTCTTAGAGCAGTAGACGAAATAGGGAAAGAGTAGAATAGCAGATCTGGAATTAGTGGATCTGGCAGTTTTTTTTCTTTAGGACCGGGCACCTCTATGAAGGAAATTTAAGGGGCACCGTTGCAATGACTAGGGGGGTGGAGGCAATACATGTACCTACATCCTAGTGTGGCCATCTTGATTTTCAAGGCAGTTTTTCCTTTAATAGTAAGGAGCACCTTCATTAGGGAAATGTACAAATAACTTCCTACTGGATCATTTCAAAAGGGGGCGTGGAGACGAATGTGGCAAATCAATACCAACACAGCAGACAATATACAGTAGTATGCCTTGTCCCCTGTACTAGTTAAATTGGCTAGGCAGCAAACAAATCCATCAAAATCAGGGAGGATTTAGCTTGGCTGGTTATAAAATTCCAGAAATGCTATAAATCTGTCAAGAATTAGCTACATGTGTAGTGCAATGGATTACAATGTCTCAAATTAACCCAAGGGACAATTATGTACTGTGTGCATTTTTTTTTTTCTCGTATTTTTTTAAAAAGTGGCACCCCTTTGTAAAGATCCAATAGAAAGTTACTTTTATTTCCCCTCATAGATTTGCCATTCATCAAGGGAAAATACCTGTGCCCTCTTTAGAATAAAGATCAAGGACTTGATTATGTTACTCTTTCAATCTGGAATGGTGTTGTGTGCTGTTTGTGCTGTCCTCATGTTTAGTTCATCTTGAATTTGTCGTGTTTTGTTTTGCTTTGTACTGTACGTAGATTTGGATGCACAGTAGTTACTCCACATGTAGCCTGCCATTAGTTTAGCAGTGACATAAAGTGACACTGGATTTGGATGTGTGTGTTTTTGCCATTTACAATCTTATCTAATTTCAGCATGCTATCACTTTACATAGAGCACGCATGGTACATATTGTATTTCTGTGCGTGACATCACACTGGGATAAATACAGTGCTGATGATAGTTGTCAAGGCCCAATTTTATGGCACTACTTACCGTGGAGTTGTGAGCCTAGGCTCTGCCACGGCCCATAGAAGTATGGGCTTTACAGGGCGCTGTAAGCGCAGATTTCTTTGGCAAGCAGCGCAATGAAATTGGGCCCAGATACGTTTGTTCACCAGGGCTCAAATTTTGGGGGGAAAAATCCACCAGACTGCAGAGCTTGTAGTTCAAAATTTTACTGGACCAGAATGTATTTTACAAGACCAGGAGTCGAAATGAAGTTGAACAAGCACTAAGAGAAAAAATGTTTCACTTGTGTTATGCGTAGTTGTCATTCGATACTCAACAGAATTGAAAAATATTTATCAGATTCATACTCAACGTTTGTTCACAAAGAATATCAAATAATAAACCACAAGGGAAACTGACTGGGTAAATTTTTAAATGATTTTGGGTTGAACAAAGAAAAATTGACTAGAGCGGGATTTGAACCAACGACCTCCGGTTTAACGTGCCGGCGCTCTACCAACAGAGCTAACTAGCCCTATGTTGGCGGTCTCCCTATTTTGTCAATATCTTTGTTTGGGGGGGGGGGGGGTGCCAGTCAGAAGCCATTCAACCGCAAACTGCTGTGTAGCCAGGGATCACACCCAAGTATACGATACAACCTGGGAAGCGGCAGCCAGGGGATCACCTTAAGGGGATGCGACTTTTTATATCAGATATCAAATAATAAACCACAAGGGAAACTGACTGGGTAAATTTTAAAATGATTTTGGGTTGAACAAAGAAAAATTGACTAGAGTGGGATTTGAACCAACGACCTCCGGTTTAACGTGCCGGCGCTGTTCACAAAGAAATTACACAATGAAGTATTTTATTCAACTGAACTTGCATTCCACACAGCCCCAACAGTGTATATTTTATCTGAAGAATTCTGTGTGAGTCATTATCACACTAGTCTAGTTTTGAGATCATGTAACAGATGCTTGTAGGTATTTTATTACACTGCCTACATGTGTATGGCAAAATGACACGGTGTCAAATAATTGTTTAAAAGACACTACTGCTTGATTAAGATCAGCATTTGGCATCTCACGCGAAATAATTTTGCCATACAAGCGTGTTGAGTTATTGATATGCCAAATCCAAAGAAGGGACACAGAGGTGGTCGAGTTCAGCGTTCTCCATGTTGTTAGAAATAATCAATGTTCACACTCCATACAATGTACATGGATGTGTACAAAATATGTTACAAGAATGTGCACAAATATTTGTCATACATGTGTACATGTACATGTACATATCATGTACACATGTGTAAGCTTACACATGTGGTTGGTCCTTCCTTTTGGGCAACCTCATACATCATTGTAGAATACAAACTGATGTAAACTGTGTAAGTTTGCATTTGTTAAAAATACTAACAGGTTGAGCTTAATTTTCAAATTTAGAAAAATTAAGATTTTTTGCTTTTCCAGTGTACTGTACTGACCAATGTTGCATCAGTGGGCCTGACAAAAACATAGTTTTGTTTTTTGTAACCCAAACCAACCGCTAGGTAGACCAGTGGTAAACCCAAGTACATCTCCTTGTATTTGGAGCATTTCTCCCAAGATCCACCAGCTCAGTGGAGGACACGGGTCCAACTCCTACCTCTGTCAATTTTTGTTTGCTCATCCCATTTGAACTCAGGGATATTTATTTGTACTAACGGATATCTCGACATTTATTGTTGACTTGTTTATCTCTATTTTTCTTTATTCATGTAGCTACATCTCCCAAACCATACACACCCCCTTCACCAACCAAAGGACCACCCCCAGCAACGGCTCCAAAACCAAGGAGACCAGACGGCGGACCAGCCTCACCCACAGGGTAAGGAACATGGATTATTTAGGCCGCGGTATTTCATCTCTGAGGGGGCCTTGGTCATTTCACTTTCACAAAGTGTGATGTACTGTAGACCATGCCTGGACTTTCTGCAGGCACATTTTGTACACAACTCATTGAAATACCACATCAAATCTTGCATTTTGGGGGGGATTGCATCGTAGGATTATCAAACTCGGGCAGCTTTTTAGATTTGTATGTCTCCATACGAGCAACAATGATGATACAAAATGTAAAATTTCTCATAAGAACAGTGTAGCATCTTGCCTGCCAAGAGTGCCCTGGAATTTGCAAGGTCAGTCTTTTTCCTAAACAAGATGACATGATCTATAGAAGGGGCATAAAGGTCAAGAGCAGGGCAAGGAAGGCAGAGATGTCATCCCCAAGATGGACAGACCACAAGTCCAAAACAATAGACCTTTTTTATCATGGTATGTCCATTTTGCTTTCTGCCATTCATCCCAATTTAACCGACCTGAGGCTGGAACGGAAAAAGTAGTCTGGTCCATTTAAATTGAATCAAAAGGAACCGTCATAATCAATGTGTGAGCTGGGAACCTTACAAAGATGGCCATACATGTATAATGATAAAGGCCTATACATGTAGACCTTTCTTTTGCAACGTCACAGCCTGAGTTTTTGCCAACCCAGGTTGGAAAAGTATGGAAAGCCATAACTGCAAATCAAAAACAGATTGCCACAGTTTGTAGCAGTGTTACACAAATATTCAAAAATAGTGTTGAATTTGTTGGAAACAAATCAACCAATCATGGAAGGTATTTCCGTTCATGAATCTTTACAGAAAATGTTGAATTGATCACAACATTTTTTAACACGATTGAATGTTTTGCTAACATTCGGCCGGCCATGCCAACCGGCGCACTTTGTTTATCAACAAAAGAAAGGTCTATTACTTCAATTCTTCAATTCTGTAATGGTGTCCGTGCACTGTTTAATATGTGTAATTGTCATCAAGATTTAAAGAATGCAAGTTTGATAACAAGTTTCGCTTATCAGAATTAGGTTACAGCCAACATGAACATAAATTTCAGACTGGTTTAATGTGTATTAGACTGGTTTAATGTGTATTTCAAAGTGAATTTGGGTGGCAAACAATTGACTGGAATGATGGTTACCACCAGTAAAAGTGAAATAAGATTATGTATGACCATTAATGCAAAGTGCTTTATCAAACAATGTGTGTTCTGTTGCCACACAGTGTTGCCCCGAGCTACCAGTACTCACAACCTCCTCTTCCTGAGTCGCCACAACTACACATCAGTCAACCTCCTACCCGGACTGCGTCATCAGCAACCAAAGAACTGGATGACTTGATGGCCTCACTCTCCGACTTCCAGGTGGGTTATTACATGTAGGAGTATGATGGGGCGGTGTATTGTGCTGATGAGAGTAGGTGGGTTAGGGGTTCCATTGCAACTTGCAGGAGCAATGTTGGAAGATTCGGTTAGAAATGCAGTGAGTCTCAGCCGTACATGTAGTTGAGCCCACTGGACGCAGCTTTACTTTAAGATTTAGTGGAAGAGTGCGGGGATTAAGTTTAGACTGGTGCCTTGTCTTTTTCTGTCTGTATTAGAATTCAGTGGTTTTATTGAGCAAGATACATGTCGTAGCGCAACGGTGATCTTATTTTATTTGCGCAGCATGCACTGCATGCACATGCGCTCACGCTCGAAAATGAACTATTTTTGAGAAAGCTGGTACTTGTGTTAAACCACCAAAAGTCCATTAAAGACCCCAGTCAAAAAGTCAAAGGTGCATGTTCGTTGACACAAGAGCCCAATTTCATTGATCTTCTGAAGCATAAATGTTGCTTAACAATGTTCTGGTCACAAATGTGAGCCGGATACCAGTCACAGATGATAGGAAAATAGTATTTTGGCACAGTACCCTTGTTCTATGGTAAGCCTAATTTTGTTGTTTTTGGCTACATTTCGTGCTGAAGCAGCTCTATGAAATTGGGGCCTGGTCCATGTAGTTGCATGATGATTTTTGGAAGGTTGGTATCTGTTCTTCTTAACATCCTCAAGAGTGATGGTTCAGGTGTTTGGGTTATATCAGGTTGAGATGATGGAAATAAACGGGGATAAAAATGATCATGTACAAGTTGTTTGCAAGTATGCTTTACCTTTACAAGTTCTTGACACTTGCTACTCAGAAAATAAATCATGGGAAAAGTTTGAGTCAATCCGTAATAATTTATGAGAAGAAGTAAACTACATGACATGGATGGTGGGTTGGCATAGTGGTATCTTTCCTCACCTTCCACCTCTGGGACCTGATTTGAATCCCATTGGGGGCACTGTGTGGATTGGGGTTTTCAGTCACTGCCTGATTGTGTGGGTTTTCTCTGGAATAGTTCTGTGGGGTTTTCTTCCCACATCTAAAACTGAAACTTAATTCTGTGACTGTGTCTTCTGAGAGTCCTTGGCTTCACAACCAGAATTGATTTTATGAAATGAAATTAATAAAACTGGGTCAGTCATTTCGTTTATGTATATGTTACTCATCAGTGTGGGAAATATTGGATTAGAAAACAGTGGAATCGGAAGGTCCATAAGATAATGAAAACATGAAAAGGTTCCACTTTCTATTTCATGATAATTCCATGTTTACATTGGCTGGATTATATAAAAAAAATTTAAAGCAACATTTATACAAAGTAATCCATGTTTACCTTCTCATTTCTATGTCTCTTTAAGAATACATTTGTCCCAATGTTGACATACCGGTTCTCAGAACATAAATTTGCTCAACTTTGATCAGAATTCTCCCTCAACAGTGGTCTGCTGTGAACATATCACAAACAACGGGTTGCAACCTAACATTGGGTTACAAACAAACTCGGATTGATCACCAAACTTGTCAGAAGTGCTGAAATTTCTCGCAACACTTCTGAGCATTCATTCAGCAACAAAGGTTGCCTCAAAAGCGTATTATTTTTCATTAACTTTTAATATAGCATCAATGCGATTACTCATTAATATTTATCATATAAAGAAACCAGTTCATCAAATAATTTACTCTTGTTAAGATTAGCCTGTTTTTATGACATTGCCTCTGCAGTGAAATTGGGGGGGGGGGGTAGAGTGCCTGAAATTTACATTGTGTTGGTGGCCTACTTTATAAAAGTTTGCAGAATGCTGAATTTAAACACAGAGACCAAAAGTGGTGTGACTGGCTAGTTTCATGCTTTCCAAAGATGTACATGTTGTCTATCATTGCTGGAACAAATCATGACTTCAAATACAAGTCCCATACAAATGGCTTGCAATGAAAAGAAACCAAAAAATGTGGACTACTGAAATGACACGGTAACTGGTCCAACTTATCAGTGATTGAAAGCGATGAAACCAAACCCCCCTGCTAACTGAGTTCATAAAAAAAAAAGGAGCAGACATGGCTGAATGTGTTGGATTACTTGGGTGGTGTTGTGACTGACATTGCCATAACGATGAGTCACAATGTGGAGACCACATTCAACATTGCACATACCGTGCATAGTCAACAAGTGAGCGCATTTCCCATGTGGGGTCAGTGGTCATCCGCACAATGGTGGTGTAAAAAATGGAAGGGAACATTGTTAGACAGTGTCTCAATGGCCCCTTGGCTCATTACTTGCATACATTTAATCTCCCATGTTGACTGAACATGTACCTTTCTGAGCTAATGAGCCATGTCTGAGCACATGTTATTTACAGTATCCTCTTTGACATACAAAGTAGGCCTACATGATTATCATTCCTGAAATCAAGTTATGTTCTAGGCTCAGTCTGAAAGCTCACTGATTATGCAGAGTAGATACCGGGTGCCAATCTTGCAGATAAATATTTCTACAGGAAATACTGTCAAAGTCAAGGAAAGAGCATTTGAAAACCTAAAGAATCACTGTAACGTATTTCACTTGTCACAATTAAAATAAGCCCAACATGAAAGTGTAAAAAATCCGGCAAAACACAATCCATTTTTTTAAATTGTTTTCCTAAAACATAAGAGCCTTAGAGCCTAGACTTCCTGCATGCATGATTTGTATTAGGTCAATGAAGGAAAACAACACATCTGACTTTTGGGGGAAATCGAACTGTACAAGTTTTATCAAATTAAGATCTGAAGAGATCTCATAAATTCTCATAAATTGTTCAGCAATTTTTTATTTTTTTTGTATTGTTGTTTTTCCATTTCTTCTATATGGTAATTGTGACACTCAGTGTGAAATTTATCATGTGACCAGTGTATGTAGTACACATATTTTGCCTGTCAGGAAATGCCCTGGAATGTACATGGTCACTCCCAACATGTACAGTAACTGCCAATGATTAAGAGATAATTTACAGGACGTTATCATTCCTCAGAAAGGAAAACAACACTTTGAGCAAATAACCACAGTGTTTCTCCACGATACTGCAGTATCATCTCAATCCAAAGTTGCAAAGAAAACAAGAGATAATACTCAAATGTATTTTTTCATTTAAGAATTAGTTTTGGGTTTCCACTTCCAAATTTCAGACCCATTTATTTGTGGCAACCCGATGTTGTTTTTGGGCTTCCACATCCTGATGCTGAATGGGTTCCAGACATCCTTTCTAGGTAACACTGTCTTTATCTTCCTGTCAATGTGGTAATCTCTCAAAGGGGGGGGGGGGGGCACTTCCTAAAACTTCTGATTTCCCACACTAGGTTGGATTCTTTCTTTTCTTTTTTTGAATGTTAGAAGTAAAAGATAAATTTCCCTGCAACCATTGCAAGGGCATCTAATATTGATTTTGTTTTCTATCTCTGTATTAAAGAATTTAAAGCAACCATATTCTGGATTTTTATAACACATTTGTTATTTTGAGTGCAGTTTTTATTTTGTGTTTCTTGTTATATATTTTTTTTACTCATTGCATGTCGCGGTTTAGATTTCATTCAGCAGATTTGGGTGTGTTTTGATGTCAAGCCGTACAGGTCAGCACTCACCTGTTTATTGGTTAAAACAATGGAAGCTTGGCATGTGTCAGAGTTAAAGCTATTTTAATCACTGAACTTTAATAGCGTTCAGGCACTATTAATAGGCTGTGGAGGAACTGGAGCAGTGCTTTCACTGTGTTAAACAGGACAAGTCCTTACCAGTACCCAATTTCATAGAGCTGCTTAAGCACAAACAGTAGCTTAGAACAACAAAATAATGCTTACCAGACTAAGGTTACCAGCCAAAATACCATGTCACATGTACCATTTGTGACTGGTGTTCTGCTTATTTCTGCTTAGCAGAAAATTATTAAGCAATATTTTCTGCTTTAGCAGTTTTACAAAATTGGGCCCAGAATTGAATCTACTCAGTGATGGTAGATTGTTATTCCTCATGGTGTTACAGCAAACCAAAACTATGCCTTCAGTTTTATATACAAATATTTTATTATTTTCCTCCAGATTTCAAGTGCCCATCCCGCCCCAGCAGCAGTCAGCGTCACCAATGAGCCAAGCTACGCCAAGCCCCATCAGGTCGTCACCCATCCCCGCCCGGTCCAGACCGCCCAGGGTAACAATGCCCCACCCAGGGGGATACAACTAGACTCCATGCTGGGTCACTTAGAGTCTGACGTCAGCAGGCAGGGGGTCAGTACGGTGGCCAAAGGGTTTTGTGGCGCATGCCAGAAGCAGATTGTAGGGCAGGTAGGTAGGATTACAGAGATCAAGAATTAGATAAAACAAATGTTAGAAAGGAGCCATAAGCTGTGTCCGAATTGGTGGCTACGGCTATGGCTAGATCGCAGCGTTGTCATGCGATAAAGCATAGGATGTCCTTAGTAACACCCTTAGCAACAGTCATAGCCATAGCTGTAGCAGCCAATTCGGATACGGCCTAATGCTAGTCAGCCAAAAAGATCATGGAAGGAACATGAGATAAACAATCTGAAATCCCTACAGACCTTATGCATATGACGTCATTTGAGTAGGGCGCCCTCGCCTAGAGGTCAAAAGGAAGCCGTTCATTGGCCAGTCCTGTGCGCCGCGCGTACAAATCAGCGCGTTTCCATTGTTTCATCGTCAGTTTACCTCTAAGATGGCGGCTTGGTGACGTCAATGCATAAGGTCTATTGTGCCTCTACAATTGAACCCTAATCACACAAAATCCATCCAAATACATTTGCAGGGTTTGATTCTGTTGGACTGAGTAGTAAAAATCTAGACTCTAATTGCTTGGCACATGACCACCAAACAGAAAGTGATCAGCGAAACACTTCAAACCGATCCGAATCTAATAGTTTAGGTGTGAGTCATCATAATTGTATTTGACTGTGAGAGAGATGACGGAGGGTAGTAAGTAACCCAATTGTGGTTGGAGCTTTAAATACACTGCATACTAGCGAACTGTGCTCAATTCATACAGATGCCTAAGCACAAAAAGCAGCTGAGCACAAGAAGTAGCTAAGCACAAAACAATTTTGCTTACCATATACAAGGTTACCAGTCGAAGTACCATACCACACATGCCATCAGTGGCTGGTTTCCTGCTTAGCTATGCTTAGTAAGCAGCTCTATGAAATTAGGCCCTGGGATTAAACAATACCTAATTACAACATTCTCACATTTGTAATGAGTTTTACATTTCTAATTAGTTTTGGGTCATTTCTGATACTGATCTTTTTTGTGTCACTTTTCCTGTAGATTGTGACTGCACTTGGCCAGACGTGGCATCCAGAGCACTTTGTCTGTTCCCACTGCCAGGTGGAACTTGGTACAAAGAGTTTCTTTGAGAGGGAAGGCCAGGCGTTCTGCGAGACTGATTATCAGAATCTCTTCTCTCCACGATGTGCCTACTGCAACGGCCCCATACTGGATGTAAGTGTAGCCTTGGTTGTTCTTATTTATTATTATTATTATTATTATTATTATTTTTTTTTTTTAAATATGCTTAAGATCAAATTCATAAACAAATAAAGATAAAACCATATAGAAAACCCACAGATTGCAGAGGAGGGCTTTTAAAACCAAAGATAAATGTATACTAGTGTGTTTCATGCTCGAAAGCTCGAAAGCTTTTGAGCTCGCAAGCTTTTGAGCTCGCAAGCTATCACGCTTTGCGCTCAGTTTTTTTTCAACAGCCTATCACATCCCTGCTTATGGGATTAGGTTTGAGACTGCCAATTTGTGTAGCTAGGTTTCTCCACTTCTGATTGGAGACTATCACGCTTTGCGCTCACAGTTTTTTTTCAACAGCCTATCACATCCCTGCTTATGGGATTAGGTTTGAGACTGCCAATTTGTGTAGCTAGGTTTCTCCACTTCTGATTGGAGACTTATGAAATGCTAGGAAGTAGGAGGCTTATCGAGTATCGAACCTATTGTTTGAGGAAATTTGCGCATACTCGGAATTAAACGAACAGTGGAAATTTACCTGGTATGACTACTGCCACCTACCTGTCCCAAAGTCATCTCTTGCAGACTTAGAGCATGTCCGAGTGCGCACATTTGGTTGACCACTGACTAGCAACGTACATGTGCAGTGACGCACTCACTCGAACTACTCAATTGGAAGTGTAGTCAGCCATAGGTACTGTACTGTATTCAACACTTCCATTGCCTTCCGCTATTTTGCTAGAGTGTCACTGGTTCCCTTCTGCGCTTTACACAGAATAGCGTAAAACAAGGCTACTGGTTTCAAATGGTCGACCACAGTAGTCAACCAACAGT
Source organism: Leptasterias polaris (assembly GCA_037783415.1). Lineage (NCBI taxonomy): Eukaryota > Metazoa > Echinodermata > Asteroidea > Forcipulatida > Asteriidae > Leptasterias > Leptasterias polaris. Next base: position 5,223,499 of record JAZGTN010000003.1, on the reverse strand, counting down.
CAACAAGTGCCAATTCAAGTAAAAAAAGTTGACCTTTGGTTAATCATGGTGTGCACTCGAACTTGCTCCGTCTAATTTATTGTTAAATTCAGTATTATTCACATGGTTTTGTTGTAGATTACTACATAATGAATACATTTCAGCACTTGTTTAAGACTTTTGTTTTAATGGCGCCAACAACTTTATCAGATTCCCTGTCTGCAATAGCATTTTTGAATACAAAACTCTTTACATAAAAAACGGAACAGACTATTCCGTCTCCCAGCCTTGGTTGTATAATGGAAGATGCATGTAAGTACACCTGATACTTTGTTGTGGTATGGGCAAGGGTGCCTCGATGAGGGAAGTTTAAGTTCCTCTTGGGGTCGATTTCACAAAGCACTAAGATTCATCTTAAGATGAGTTATCAGTGTTACCATAGTGATTTGTATTGTGACATCACTCTTTGCTATTAGCAACTGCGATGGATTTGCAGTTACGATCAATCTTAACTCTTTGTGAAATCGAGCCCTGGAACATTTCAAGGGGGCACCAAGGCAATGACTACAGGGCATGGATGCTATTGCCTCCGTTGCGTCAGTTGCCTCCATGAAGTATCATGCTTGAATTACCAATCCTTGACTTCAACTGTACTACATGTACATACAAAGGGGCACCAAGGCAATGACCAGGGGCATGGGGGCAATGGCTTCCAAGGAGGGGCAATTGCTTCCAAGGAAATGACCAGAGGCATGGTATCTTAAAAAGATACAGTGTAATCAGCTTTCTAAATCACCCTGTATTTGTTCCCAGAAATGTGTGACCGCCCTGGATAAGACCTGGCACCCGGAGCATTTCTTCTGCGCCCAGTGCGGTCAGCCGTTCGCCGAGGGGGGCTTCCATGAGAAGAATGGCAAGGTGTACTGTAAAGAGGACTATTTTGATATGTTTGCCCCCAAGTGTGGCGGCTGCCATCGTGCAATCATGGAGAACTACATCACCGCTCTTAATGTGCAATGGCACCCTGAGTGCTTTGTGTGTGGGGTGAGTACTTGTGGTACTTGGTATAACAATCAGGGATGAGGTATTTCAGACTTTTTGTCTGAATTCAGACTTTTGTATGTTTGCCTGGTGAAAAAACAAATGCTGTAAGTTTCTCCAGATTCAAGAAACTCATGCTCCTTGATTTGCTGATGTGATGATACTACTCCCTGAGACTCCTTGAAATTATAGCTTCAGGGGCTACCAAAAGGTTGAAATGCCATTGTCTCAACATACCTCATAAGATCCGAATCCAAGTTTCAGACTTTGTTATCAGCATTGACCTTTCACCCCTGGTGCAATATAATAGTATCATTGAGTGAATCTGTCTACACAATACACACATGCGCATAGTTTGTTCTGTGCAGGGTTGTGCTATCATGCATGAATTTCAAATTTGCATGTGTTTTTTTTATCGTAGGAATGTCGTATGCCTTTCAATGGGGGCAGTTTCTTCGACCACGACAGTATCCCCTACTGCGAGATTCACTACCACGCTGTGCGAGGCTCGCTGTGCGCTGGCTGCTGCAAGCCCATCACAGGCCGCTGCATCACCGCCATGCAGAAGAAGTTCCACCCGGAGCACTTCATCTGCGCGTTCTGCTTGAAGCAGCTGAATAAGGGCACCTTTAAGGAGCAGAACGACAAGCCGTACTGCCATGCCTGCTTCATCAAACTCTTCAGCTAGGTCCATTTAGGGGATAGTTAGGGTGTCCGAACTAACCACTTTGGCTTCCTCCATGGCTCGGACCAGTGTCTTTGCCACCATTTCAACGTTTCCCTGTTTTGGTGTAACATGTCGGCTGAGGGCAAAAAGGTGCTCAGTTCGGACACTGTCTAATTTAGAATGACGCCTGTAGAGGGCTCTAACACACCAAACGAATGCTTCCTTTAGACCCCTTGCAGACCCTGTCCACCTTTTTGTGATGTCAAATTACAAGAAAGAAATGTTTTGTGGTCCCGGTCAAGCATGCTGTATGCTTAAAATGCACACAAGGCAAGTATGTCATGCAGGCCTGATGCTTGGTGCTTAAAAGGACAAGGACACCAAGGCATTTTCTCCTTTGTTAAAAGGCACCTCTATGAGGAAATTTGACATTTTTATTGGAACATTACAAGGGGCACCAAGGCAATGACCAGGGGCAAGGGGGGAAATTGCCATCGTTTCCTACATGAAGTATCAGGCCTGGTCAGGACATGCTGACCCCTTTAGTTTTGATCAACTTAACAATTAAAAAAATAGTTTCCCCAATTTGTTTATCAATAAACCACGTAGCATCACGGCAGTTTGGTCCCTTTAAGTAGAGGGCAAAAGGAGGTTGCTCATTGGCCAACCACCCTATGTTCCATGCGTACATAGATGTGCATTTTCAATTGTTGTTTTACATGTACCTCTAAAGTAAAATCAATGCATAAGGTCCATGGTTGATGACAATCTTTGCAAGGGGTCTAAAAACATTGTTCGAAAAGTGTTTCTCATCATGTAAAAAAAGAGGTACCATGAGAGTTTCAACATATAACCTAAAAAGTTCATATTTTTAGAACAGGCACTATTGAGACAAGCTTGCTTCCACACTGTACTAAAATGTAAAAAAAATATCAATGAAAGTTAGATTTTTACTCACAGTACCATTAAGTCTTGAAAAAAATAAGAAACAAAAAACAAGAAAAAAGTTGGATGGTCCATGTAGCTGATATATACATACATATGGGCCAATTAGCATTCGTCTTATAATCACATGACTTCCGAAGTATCCCAGTCTGCACTAATTTTGCATATTGTACGCATATTTTATGCATACTAACTTTATGATATTTCAATAATGAAGTTTTGGTAAAGACAAACAGGGACTCTATTTTTGGCTCTGAGAAAATGGGAGAAGAATTTTCCCCCAAATTTTACATCTAGCCTCATTGAAATGGTGGTTGTTTTGTGTTATATATACGGTCAGGGAACAGACTCTTATAAGTTAAACTTGCATTGACATAAACGTACTGATCTGACTACTCAGCCAAAAATATCAAAAGCTTAGGCCTTGTCCAAATTGGCGGCTTTGACTACGGCTATAGCAACAGCCGTAGGTGCAGCTGCCATTTTAGATTCAGCTTATTTCAATTGGGGGACCCAAAGATCAATTTTTTTCACAGCAACAATTTGTGAAATTTTATACTGTAAAAAAGCTTTTTATAACGTGCAACATACATAAAGGTGTTTTGTCCTGGTGAAAAATCATTGGCTGTACTCGTTACTAACATTTACAAAAACAAAAACAAATCTTACTAATTAATTTTTGGTTCCACATTTTTGTGACTTTAATCATGCAATGATTCTTTAAGAATATCTAAATAAAATCTTAGCCCATTTAAAATATTTTTGTATAATTGTGTAAAGTACATAGTGTATTTAATTTCCGTGTAAACTTGCAAGTGCCTTTCAACAGCTTCAGTAATCGCACACCTTAGCGTAAGGATACATTTTTTTCTTCTAAAAGATTCTCTTGGTGTTCAGAGCGCAATTTCTTTAAAACTGCCAAGCAGGATGTAATTCCCAGCAAAATTTATTTAATCGGCAAAATGTGCAGATAACTGGTCACCAACAGCGTACATGTATATTAACAGTCATTTTGGCCGGTACCCTTATGTTTCTTTGCTTTACCACAGGAATCAGTCACAAATAATGTACAGTGTACATCACATGGAACCTTGTTGGTTTTTATCTGATTTTGCTAAGCGACAAAACTACTTCTTAAACTTAGTTTCTCTGCCATCTTTGTAGCGCAGGGCGGGTTGGGGTTGGAATGTAGTATTTTAATCAAACTTCAGAAGGCTTCAGAGTCTTTAATTAACTTGGAATTATCATGTTTTGTCTAAAAAAGTTACTTTTGAAATTTTGAACAGTTACAAACTCCACTGAGTTAAGCAGCTCTGTGAAATTGGGCCTGGACACCTGTACAAGAGTAGACCCGGACCCTGATTCAAAACAAATGTCAAGGTGTCTGTTTTAAGGTTAAAATCTTCATTTCTTCTCATGCCTACAAATACTAACATTTTAAATACCAAGTGCATATACCTGAAAGAGCGTACTCATCAGATGGATTAATCAATTAAAATTCCTATTAATTTGTATTTTATTAATGTTATTTTGTTTGTAAAATATCAATAACTAAAGAGTGTATGAAATGTATGGTTGATTTAAAAAGTTCTCCGTCAATGATTATATTTGATGAGATTTATTTACAGGCATATTTTGGTTTGGGTTAACCCAAGCCTCTAACCCTCTCTGTTTTTTCAATGCAAACGTTTTATGTAATTTTCCTTCATTCTAAACAGCGACAATAACTTTTTCTTTACTCAATCTTGGATTTTGTTGAGACAATTTTCTATGTTGTCTGAAATAGAGAATCTGTCTTGATATATTATTCATCAGTTTTAAAGTGACCGTCTAGAAGGTCTTTGAATCGTCATCATGGCACGGCCATCTTGTTTTTCTCATCCAAATGCACACAATCCAAACTGAGGCTGGAAGTGTGAAATATAGTCCGGCTCCTTTTCATGTACAATAGCTTAATCATAACTACACACAGGGAATCTAACAAAGATTATGGCGTGATGAACATAATTCCGAAGTAATTAACGCCCCCTTTACACAAACTGGCTCCACTGGTTACCAGAAGCACATAGGAGTTGCATTGTGCCAGTTTTTCTTTGATGATATTTGCAAGAACAATTTTGTTTTAACAAATGGACTTGGCTTTTGCATAACTTCTTCTCAGATTTAAAAGTTTTCGCAATAAGAAATGCTTTAGAATGATGAAATGGGTGTTTTGGGGGGAAAATTGCGCACCAAATTATGCCACCTTTGGAGCTGGAAGTAGCGGAAACTTTGGGCATAGAGAAGATATGCGAGGTGCATTGACTTACCAACTGGATAGGTAACATTAGGGATGTGTACAACATTGGTAAGATTGAAAAGATAAATGTTAACAGCTTTGCACATAACTTACATGGTATAAAGATGGTCATGGTGGAAAACTTCCCTTGAAATAGTTTTGCTTGAAATGCTTTAATTTTTAGGGAATGTGTAAAACAATTAGTCTTTAAAATCAGTGAAAATATAAAATGGGGGTTTTTCACTTTTTTCTCATGACTCCGAAGACCGATTTAGCTTAGACTTTCACAGGTTTGTTATTTCATCATGTATATGTTTGGTTACATCAAGTGTGGATACTGGTCTTTGACAATTACCAATGTTGTACATATGCTTTAAAGGGATATTTCTGAGAGTATATTTTTGAAACAAACAAACAAACAAACATATTATCAGTAGGATTTGAAACCTTTCCATGGTGGAATACAATTTAGTAATGGTTAGCGTTAACCTCCTGTGTATGAATATCTCTCTTGAGTTGTGGTGGTTGTGAGAAGTTGCTACACCACGATTCTTTTCAGACCCACCACAACTCGGAGGTTTTCACGGTTACGGTGTTGCTGCAAACCATTACTTGAGACATTTCATCATGACAATGTCGTTTTCCCTATTCACTACAAACTTGTTCATTGTAGGCTACACAAACTTGTTCATTGTAGGCTACACAAACTTGTTGTAGGCTTCACAAACTTGTTCATTGTAGGCTTCACAAACTTGTTCATTGTAGGCTACACAAACTTGTTCATTGTAGGCTACACAAACTTGTTCATTGTAGGCTACACAAACTTGTTCATTGTAGGCTACACAAACTTGTTCATTGTAGGCTACACAAACTTGTTGTAGGCTTCACAAACTTGTTCATTGTAGGCTTCACAAACTTGTTGTAGGCTTCACAAACTTGTTCATTGTAGGCTTCACAAACTTGTTCATTGTAGGCTTCACAAACTTGTTCATTGTAGGCTTCACAAACTTGTTCATTGTAGGCTTCACAAACTTGTTCATTGTAGGCTTCACAAACTTGTTCATTGTAGGCTTCACAAACTTGTTCATTGTAGGCTTCACAAACTTGTTCATTGTAGGCTACACAAACTTGTTCATTGTAGGCTACACAAACTTGTTCATTGTAGGCTTCACAAACTTGTTCATTGTAGGCTTCACAAACTTGTTCATTGTAGGCTTCACAAACTTGTTCATTGTAGGCTTCACAAACTTGTTCATTGTAGGCTTCACAAACTTGTTCATTGTAGGCTACACAAACTTGTTCATTGTAGGCTACACAAACTTGTTCATTGTAGGCTACACAAACTTGTTCATTGTAGGCTTCACAAACTTGTTCATTGTAGGCTTCACAAACTTGTTCATTGTAGGCTTCACAAACTTGTTCATTGTAGGCTTCACAAACTTGTTCATTGTAGGCTACACAAACTTGTTCATTGTAGGCTACACAAACTTGTTCATTGTAGGCTACACAAACTTGTTCATTGTAGGCTTCACAAACTTGTTCATTGTTGGCTTCACACATGTATGTTCATGTCACATCATGTACATGTATGTTCACTACATGTGTAATAGCAATCGATAGCACAGGGCCCAATTTTATTGTACTGGTTACCACACAATTCTGCGCACAAGGTACTAAAAAATAATGAGCAAAATTTACTCAGTAAGCAATGCCCTGAATTTGGGCCCCAGTAGAACCCTTTACCGATGATGTCTTGGTTTGTTTGCTGCACTGCTTGTGTTGTAAACTTGGTACTGCATTTCCAGACAGTTGTGCAGAGACACAATGGTTTCCCATTCTCCTGCAAAGTAGTAAACAAACTGTGACGTCATCAGGGCCCAATTTCATAAAGCCTGTAAGCACAGAAAAATCTTGCTTGGCAGAAACAGGTTACCAGCCAACATTCCAGTCAGTTTACATTGTTGCGACTGGTGCCCCAATCTTTTTTTGCTTAGCAAAGAAATTTGTTAAGCATTTTTTTCTGCTAAACAGCTTTATGAAATTGGGCACAGTACTAAGGTCTATCTTTCCCTTCTAGCCTCAGTTTGGAGTCAATGGGAGAAAACTAAAATGGCCATATCATGCTCCAGGACAGTCTTGTGCATGTTTGTTACGTTCATGGTGGTAAACTTCATCATTATAATCAACTTGTTGCCCGTAGTACTACTTATTTCGCTTCATCTAACTAATAGTGATTGTATCAATTTAAATAATCTTAAATAAATTTAACATTTTTGAGAAAAACTTTTACTGTTCGTTCTTTGTGTCTAGAGTTGTAGGATTCAAAACTTCGTAAAAGGACCCACCAAGAAGGTACATGCACCACATTAATTTCCTGCCAATCAATTATTACAGGCAAACTTGTTGGGGTGGGTATTTGGATCAGAAGAATTAACACCACCTTTTAATTTATATGGATCACAGAGCATAACTTTTATCATTTCTTGAAGAGGACTTCGTTTGTCAAACTTGGATGTAAAAAATCTTAGATCAAATCAATAGACACAATTGTATGTTAAAATGATATTGCCAACTTTCTGCAAAGAAGATAACAACATTTGAAAACAAAATCGAGGAACTTATTGATGGACGCTGTATTTAGATGTTAGTATGACATAGCGGGTGAAATGCTGACGTAGTGGGTGGTCAAATACTGTCATTTAAAAATGGCACTCCTATTCCAACGCACGTGTGGAAATTTCCCAAACTCACTCAATTGTAAAACGTGCAAAAATTGCGGTGTTTGATCAACATGGACAAGTTGGCCGACTCCACAAGAATAGAGGAGCACTTTGGTAAGCTTATGGTGTTCTTTTAAAAATAATAATGGAATAATGTGTTTATCTGGGAGGGTTACATGTTCGGCAACATGTCGAAACTTCGTCAACATTGCATGCGACACAAGGCTTGTGTCAAGCGGGCCACCATTTTACTGAATCTAAATCTGAATTTTTTTAGTCGCAAAGCATCCATGGAAACCTCGCACCAACTTATAAATAAGATAAAGAAGAAGTTTCTCTCTTTTTTTTATGTGGGAGAAAACTCTGATTTTGAGAACCTACGCAGGAAGGTAGGGACTGAGTGAAAGTGAAAACTCAATCCTCGTGCAAGGTCCCGGGCCGGGAATCGAACCGGAGACCAAAGAGCCTGTAGTGTAGGTGAAAGTCTGAGCCAAATCGAAAGAACAACTAATTTTCGTAAAAAATATTTCAGCCCATGCTGTGATAAACCTCAAAATTAAAAGCCCTCATTATAGGATCATGTAATATTTTGAGTATTAATGGCCCGAAGAAGAGCCAGTTTGTTACTCAACATTTTCAACCAGCGTGGCTCAGGTATTTAACTTGTCAGTGGATCAACTGATTTCCTCTTCTTCTTTTTTGTTCCTTCATTAAAAAGAAAACCCACATAAAAAACTACTACAAATATTTTGTCCAATGCAATTTTCTCTTTTGGGGCTAATTACAAGTTGCATGGCTGGTGATTTGATTGTCTTCTGGTTGTCGTCACGAGCATGGTGCTAGTGCAAACCTTACTCACTTTTACTATCACCACCATGCACAGCGTCAAGTCATACTGAACTTTCTTTAACGTGTCTCTATCTCTCTCTCTTTTCAGACCCTTCCTGTATCTGGGAGCCAGCTGTGGTCCTGTCAACACTCTACACTGGTCTCTAGATGCAGCACAGTAAATGTAAGTCTAAAGCATGCAATCATAAAATCACTGAAACAAGAAAATCACTGAAACAAAAAAGGAAGTGGGTACATGTATTTTTTTTACTTCGCCTATAACATCATGTGATGAGGCTTTTTCATCCAGTGTGAGCAATCACAGACTTGATTGTCTTCTGGTCACACTCGTCTTCTCCTAAAGACGACCTGAGCACAGAAAATAAAACGTTGAGTAATAAACTAAACCAGCTCTTTTCGAAAGAGATTATCACATGGTGCTTACGCAAACCACCATTTCCTTAACTTGTCCCTGTCTCTCTCTCTCTTCAGACCCTTCCTGTATCTGGGAGCCAGCTGTGGTCCTGTTAACACTCTGCCCTGTTCTCTAGATGCAGCACAATAAATGTAAGTCTAAAGTAATCATGAAATCATTTTACATATAAATAAGAAATGGAAAGTGGGTGCTAGACTAGACTCACCCCAAAGTGGTCTTATGTTTTCAACAAAGAGTGAATGTCTTACAAAGAGTACTACTTATAGACCCTCCTCTTCTGTAAAGACTGTACCACTATGCAGTAATAATAATCAAAGTAACCCCACCCCCCCAAAAAAAAAATATAATAATAATAATAAATAAATATATATATAAACTAAAAGGCAAAACAAAACAACATACAAACAAAACAAAAGAAAAAAATAAAAATAAATAAAAAATCAGTGTAATCAACCTGGGTGCCTGCAAGAATTTTCTGTATTGTTGTGTCCTCAAATAATGTGTTCTCTCTTTGATGATATTAACTGTAGAAATAACATGTTTGACCTTTTTAAGTTAATACCCAGCCCCTGACCCCACCCCCACCTTCCCTGATTTGTGCTCTTTGTGTGACAGTGGAAGTGTTGAAAACAGACGTTAACTACTGTAATGATCAAATACAAGCTCTGGTTATGTACAGATACCAATCAGCATCATCCCGTTGAGCATCTGTGCTAAAAATGCTTCCTGGCCTTTGACGTAATTAATTTTTTTATGAGCACATCACATGTCACCAAAATTATGGCAATCTCTAAAAAACAAACTCGTAGATTTTTGCAGGTAAATTTCAAGGTGTGTTTATTGAGGATTGTAATGAGTGTACTTTACTTTGTGTTATCACCTTGCAACTGCAATTCAGCCTTTTGCTGCAATGTGTTTTTTTTTCTTTCAATAAACCATTTCAAAACAAATCAAACATTCACCCAATAACAAACTCACTGAGGAGTCTCTGTCAGCGAGCTGAGTTACTTATAAAAATGAAAACCTCTTCTTCCTGAACCAATTGTGTAAATATTTCCTTGCTTTTTTGTTTGTATACAGGATTTCAACCAAAAGGCAAGATGTTATATTGGGTATACCACTCCCTGGATGAGAGATACCAATGGGGTAAGTTTTAAAGCACTCCAAAACTGAGCATTTTACAACAGGTAAAAACCTCTGTGAATGTTTGTATCAACTTCAAATTTCACAAAATGTACTGATATGGGACTGACTATACAGGTGAACCAATCTATAGCACTATAGTATTTTTCCAACAAGTACAGTACTTCTAGCCAGGGCCCAATTTCAAAGCCTCTTGGTGTTGCTTTTTTCCGATCAGTCTTTTGTTTTCAGCAACTCTCCTGTTTGCTAGCTCTATCTGAGAGCAGACTGAATTGCGACATTTCTTTAGATTCTTTCAAGTTACCAGGTTATATCTTTCATCGCCTTGACCACCCTCCATCACATGGTCTGGGTGTCTATGTAAAAGAAACTCTCCCCTTAGACGTGAAAGCACTATGGAATGTGACAACCATGAATACATGTGCTTTCGCTTTCACTTCTCCATTCCACAACCTACCTGTTTTTCCCTGTATCAGTCACCTTCATCATCATCCTGCGCTGTGCTTAATGCTATCTCTGAATGCTATCTCTGATAGTATGGACTCTGCTATTTCTCAGCACCCTTCTGCTCAAGTCATGGTATTTGGTGACTTCAATGTTCATCACTAGGAGTGGCTGACCCATTCTCGTAATATTGACATTCCTGGTATTTCAACACATAATTTTTCCATCTCCCAGGATCTCACTCAGATCATTTCACCACCTACTCACATTCCGGATCGTGCTTCCGATGGTAGCTACTTGCTTGACCTCTTCTTGTGTTCTAACCCAGATGACTGTGTTGCCAAAGTCTTGCCTCTAATTGGTAACTCAGATCACTCGATTGTCTCTGTTTCCATATCATATTCTTCTCCAACAACTATACATTCCAGCCTTTTCACCGTACTGTTTTTCAGTTTGGAAGGCTGCCTGGGATGGTTTTCGATGTTTTCTCGCTGATTTGCCATGGTTTTCGATTCCGAGTCTTGGTCCTGATTTGGCGGCAGACGAGTTATTCCAATGGATTAACCTTGGTATGAAGATTTACATCCCCTCACGTACCTACCAGATCAAGGCCCATTCTCAACCTTGGTACACTCCAGCCTGTGCTGCAGCAATTGCCCATCGTAACAATTTTTTTGAGAAGTATCATCTTTCAGGAACTTTGGACAGTAAGCGTCTTTTCTATGAAGCTCGAAATCGATGTAAGAGAGTTTTAGAGGATGCTAAGAAGCAATATGCCAACTCTGTTACTAGTTCTATTTCAACGCAGCGGCTTGGTTCAAGGGACTTTTGGCGGATAGCCAATAGTGTACTGAACCACGTCCTCCATTCCTCCTCTCTTTCATGGACCCGAAGTTCTTACTTCTCCTCAAGATAAGGCAAACCTTTTTGCTGACAACTTTGCATCTAACTCCACACTCAATGATGAGGGGCATCCACTTCCTGCCTTTCCATCTTGAACAGAAGATTGCCCGAATTATTAATTCCTTGGATGCCTCCAAGGCTACTGGTCCTGATGGAATCCCTGTAATTGTTTTGAAAATGTGTTCCCAGAACTTTCACCAATTCTTGCCAAGCTATTCAGTATGTGCTTGGCAGTCTCTGTGTTTCCTTCATCTTGGAAAGTGGCATCCGTTGTCCCTGTCTTTAAGGGTGCTGGTGAGCGTTCTGAAGCTACTAATTATCGTCCTATTAGTCTGCTTCCCATAATAAGTAAGATCTTTGAATGCTTTGTTAATCAACAGCTCCTTGGATACCTGGAGGACAATGACCTTCTGACTGACTGCCAGTTTGGGTTTCGCCATTCCCGCTCAACCGGTGATCTGCTTTCCCTAATTACCGATCATTTTAGTAGGGCCTTAGATCGCAGGGGTGAGGCTCGTGTTGTAGCATTGGACATCTCCAAGGCCTTCGACAAAGTATGGCATACTGGCCTGCTCCACAAGCTTCAGTCATATGGTCTGTCAGGCAGAATGTTATCTATAATCTCTGCTTTCCTTTCCAACCGCAAGTTGAAGGTTGCCTTTGAGGGTCAATCTTCTCCTACCCATTCTATCAATTCCGGTGTTCCGCAAGGCTCAGTACTTGGTCCCACTCTCTTTCTTGTTTACATTAATGATCTGCCCGATGAAGTTTTGTCTCAGCTTGCCATGTATGCTGATGATTCAACTCTCTTCTGTGTTTCCCCTAACTCTTCCAACACTTCTCGCTGTGAGGTAGGTGTCTTAAAATTGCAGTTCTTTCAAACTGAAACTTGTGTGAATACTAACATTAACTTTAACGCTAAAAACTGATATTTTGAATATTATAAGATTACAAGAAATAAATAAACTTACAGAATCGGACATTTATGATACATGAAATCAAATTGTGCGTACCAAATTGCCTCATCATTACTTCATTAGTTATCAAACAGTTAAAAATTTGACTAAAATGTATATATAGCGCCCTCTATCATTCAGTTGTAAGGAAATATTTTACTCAAGTTATGTGCCCTTTGCAACATTAAGAACTTTGACACTATACAGTATTGTACAAACCAAAGTTTTACTCATTAGAACAACCCGCAAAATACATCTTTAATTAAGCTATACGAAAAACCACTTGATATTTAATAGTCATCTTCTGATTCAGAACTCTGCAGTGATACCTGGAATGAGGTGTGCTCAAAATGATGACTAATAGTACATAAGTTTGTCTCATAGTTGAGGTAATGTTCAGTTGAAGAGAACGTGACCAATAATACATAAGTTTTTGTCATATTCTAGGCACTTACTGAGTATGTTCAGTTGAAGAGAACATGACACACAGTACATCAGTTTGGGTCATATTCGAGCATAACTGAGTACATGTTCAGTTGAAGAGATGACTAATAGTGCATAAGTTTGTCTCATATTTGAGGTAATTACTGAGTACATGTTCAGTTGAAGAGAACATGGCCAATAATTTATCAGTTTTGGTCATTGTTGAGGCACTTATACTGAGTCGTCTTAAGTTGAAGAGACCATGACCAATAATACATCAGTTTGGTCATACTTGAGGTAATCTGAGTACATGTTCAGTTGAAGAGAACGTGACCAATAGAACATCAGTTTGGGTAATATTTGAGACACTTACTGAGTACATGTTCAGTTGAAGAGAACATGACCAATAGAACATCAGTTTGGATCATATTCGAGGTAATAACTGAGTTCAGTTGAAGAGAATATGACCAATATTACATTTGTTTGGGACATTATTTGAGGTAACCTGAGTACATGATCAGTTAAACTCTCCTGTAGTTAATATCCAATGAAGCTTCAAATGATAAAAGTAGACATCAGCTTATACAAGTTTCTAGATTAATGAGGGGTTTGAGCCCATAGAAATAACCCTTCTAGATGAGACCATGAGTAAAGCTTGTTGTGTTAATGAACTATCGTGAGAACAACTATTTTTGTTTGTTTCGGCTTAGTGGTTTAAAAGCAAACTGGGCTCCATGTGACCACTTTTTGAGATGACAAAATCACCAACCTCGCAGGTTGGGCCTATTTTATGGATTGTTGACAGTTCATGATTTTTATCTCATAAAGTCGACTTAGCCTTGCTGTTCATTCCTGTTGATGTTTCAGGTAATTTTGAGCCACAAATTACACTGGGTTACCTTGCTGTCCATTCCTTTTGATGTTTCATGTACTTTGAGCCAAAATTACAAGGGGTTAGCCTTGCTGTTAATTCCATTTTGATTTTTCATGTAATTTGAGCCAAAAGTACAAGGGGTTAGCCTTGCTGTACTTTCCTTTTGATGTTTCATGGAGCTAAAATTACCAGGGGTATACTGATAAGTCGCCCTATATATATTAGTTTCATTACTAGGTGAATTGGCTTTTGACATGCGCTATCAGAAGAATGTTGACATCCTAGTCTTTTGCAAACATCAGTTGAGTAATCGGAGGGGGCTGGCCATCCTCCTCCCCTGCGCTCAGAACCTTTGCTGAGGAATAAGAGAATGGAAGTTATTGTGCTCCTCATTCCTTTCGATGTTTCATGTAATTTGAGCCAAAATTATAAGGGGTTAGCCTTGCTGTTCATTCCTTTTCATGTTCATGTAATTTGAGCCAAAATCACAAAGGGTAAGCCTTGCTGGTCACTCCTTTTGATGTTTCATGTTGAGCCAAAATGACAAGGGTATTATAGCCTTGCTGTTCATTCCTTTTGATGATTCATGTAATTTGAGCCCAAATTTAAATGGGTAAGCCTGTCCATTCCTCCTTTTGACGTTTCATGTAGGCCTACTTTGAGCCAAAATTACAAGGGTTAAGCCAATTGCTGTCCATTCCTTTTGATGTTTCATGTACTTTGAGCCAAAATTACAAGTGGTAATAGCCTTGCTCCATTCATTTTGATGTTACAGGTCATTTGAGCCAACATTTAAAAGGGGTAAGCCTTGCTGTCCTTTCCTTTTGATGTTTCATGTAGTTTGAGCCAAAATTACCAGCCAAATAGGGGAAGCCTAGCTGTGCATTCCTTTATATGTTTCATGTAAACTGATCCATATTTACCAGGGGTAAGCCTTGATGTTGGCCTTGCTGTTTATTCCTTTTGATGTTTCATGTAATTTGAGCCAAAATTACAAGGGGGTAAGCCTTGCTGTCTATTCATTTTGATGTTACATGTCATTTAAGCCAAAATTACAAGGGTTTAGCCTTGCTGTCCTTTCCTTTTGATGTTTGGCGGGACAGACGTTGGCGGGACAGACGTTGGCGGGACAGACGGTTGGCGGGACAGACGTATCCCCATACTTTTGTTTTGGGCACTGGCCTGGTAACCAGTCTTTTTTTCTTGTCTTTTTCTTCCATTCTGTGCTTTTTAACATGTGCTGCGCCTTTGATCATTTTGTATGTAAGGGGCGCAATATAAATGTTAAATATTATTATTATTATTAGACCCCAAGTTTCCAATTTTTGGCCTAGTGTCATCAATTATCAATATTTCCCCAAATAAAGCCTGCATTCTAAGCTATGTAAGCTTGACCCTATACAAGCATGTGCAGTTGTTGTGATCACCAGTTAGTTTTCATATCACATCGGCATTATCCCCGGTTAAAAAAGAAAACACACAAGAAGATTTGGGAAGGTAACGTTTCTCAAAGAGGGGGACGGGAAACGATTGTATGTTTTCCCTTTCCTTCCTTCATTGTACACATTTGTGTTATTTCTAGCCTTGTGTATTTCATTAGTTGAATAAAAAATATGCAAAAACAGCTAATTGTCCCCTGTTATTTAGGTTCGTATAGTAGTATTTAATTTAGTTTAAAATAGGCCTAATCATCAATTATACGTCCTATGTTTGCAACGGACCAATCTTCTTATTTTTGAGAAAAGAGGAATGTCCCTAGTAGTTTGAGGTGAGTTAATAATTGTTATTAGGCTAAATTGTTTTTATAATACAAAATGTTGATCAGGCGACCTTCGGACTACGACCTATAATTTCACAATGATACAAATTTCCTTACTCTGTGAACCCCGCCCCAACTGTATAGCTTCTCCCCCTCCCCCCCCCCCCCCCCCCCACCGCATCTGGAAAAATCCCTCCACCAGCAGTGAGGGATTATTTTGAATAATTTTGATATAGGCCTAGGTCCTAAACAATCAAAACAGGCAACAATTTCCGATTAGATAATGCAAAATCTTTTAAATTAAAATTATTATATAATTAAATAATAATAATAATAACACAGCAAAATCGAGGAACTTAATGATAAATAGACTTGGTTCCAAGTCTGTGATCGTGGTTTTTAGTCTACCCGACAGTCAATACATAGCCTGAAATAGCGCCCTTACTGCGTACGACTTCTGATACCCATGGTGCATTGCGGTCATAAAATGGCGCCTGTTTTTCAACACACGTACGTGGGGAGGGGAACATTCTCAAGTTTCAGACAACGGGAAACTGTTCAAGACTGCTTTTTTCGAACAACATGGACACGTTAGGTTATTCTGCAAGAACTCAAGGTCTTTTTGGTAAGTTTATTAATTGTGTTTTCATTTTTAGTAATGTTTATGAAGAAATAATAATTTTTCTGGGCAACAATTTTGAAACTGCGTCAACCTCGTACACAAACTTAAGACGGGGGCGATAATTTTCACGCCATCATGGCCATGATGTTAACAGGTAGCCTTAATTAAAAGGTTGTTCATTTTACTAAGTTTTATTTCCTTAGTCCAGATTGAGAAGCGGGAATTTAATTTCCAGTTTATTAAAACTTGACATGCCTATTTTTATTTAAATTTGACACTTGTTGAAATTAATATTTTAACTTTTTAAAGTTTAAGTAAGATCACATAGACCCTAGCCCACCTTGCTGTTGGAATACAGGTCAACTCGTACGCACGCAATCTCGTACGCACCAACTCGTACACACACAAAGTCGTATGCACACAAACTCGTATGCACACCAACTCGTACATTCACCAACTCCTACGCAAGTGTAATTCACTAGGTCTACTTCGGGTCTTCTGATATTTCTATGGTTTATGGAAATTCTCCTCAGTTAAAATGTAAATTTGTTTGAAAAGAATGGCTGTTATGATATTTAATAGATGTTGAAATCGGACGGCAGTTAGGACCTTGTTTTAATAGCAAATAAATTTATAAATCTGAAAGATTTTGGGTAGTTTTTCCCGTTAGGAAATGCTTAGCCTACTCTATGTTAAAATGTAACAAAAACTGTGGTTTTTCCTGAAGTGAATTTGAAGCTGCTCCCAGACAAACTGATTGAACGATGATTTGGTTGACAGTTTGGGCCACTCGTCATCTCTATTGAGAAGGCTGGACACTGTTCTAAGCAGTCCATCTCTCTTTACCACTTTGTCTGATAGAGTCAGACAGGCACAACTCATCAAGTCATCACAGTAGTGAATGAACAAATGAATGAATGATTGGTTCATTATATTATGCACATGTTAAAGCCAAAACTATTCACACTTCTATCATTTCCATTTTGTCAATGTTGTATAAAGTAAAATCGAAAGAAATCTGTGCTCATACATATTTAAGAGACAACAGCTTATTACCGGTACTCACATTGTTGGGGATGGAGTCACGGTTGGGTTCGATGCATACAGATTCTTTGATTCTTGTGCCTTGCAAGGCAAGTTAAGAAGAATGGATTCAAACATAATGTTTTAGAAGCATCACTACATTCCAAACAGATTTTAGGTTTACAAATTTCACCGGTCTATTGTTCCTGAATATCATTGAATTTGACCATTATGTACAAGCAATCAAATGTTGGCTTTACAAATTAACTGATACAAGAATGAATTTTTATTGTGTAATCAACAGACAATTGCAACTGAAACTACAGTTCCAACCTACAGCATAAATGTCATCCCTACAACAAGAGGGACTGAAACACTCAACTCAAGATAGTGAAACAACTGCATGCAAGACAAGGTAACTGTGGTTCTTTTAAAAGACCTGGATTGGATAGTTATTTTCAACTGTGATGTATTTTATTATAAGGCCTTACCATAAGGGGTATGTCCATGTATACCGTAATTTCCTGCGGATAAGTCGCTCGGCGCATAAGGCGCAGTGCCTCAAATTACCAAATAAGATTCAAGGGTTAACAGATAGGGCGCACCGCCGTATAAGGCGCAACATATCTTTCACATTATACACGCTCGCTGGGTCCAATACTGCTTGTACATCAACACATACAGGGGTCATTGTGGTTCATTACTATTTTTTCCATGTTCTTTTTCAAGATTTTTTCTAAAACCCTAGCTTTACAGATTTTCGAGCGCGCGCAGATACACGTTTTCCCAACGTTTCCCAATGAATTTGGATGCTAGTTTTTGCTATCTCGTTTTTTTTAATACTACAATACATGCAAGAACCAACAAACGCTAGAGGGCGCTTTCTTAATGCTTTCACATTAGAACATACACCCTCTGTTGGCGAAATTCACGATAACATACAAAACGACTTGTTTAATAAAGACTATACCTGTCATGTGATATAGCAGTGTACTGTGTTTGCAGCATTGATCGTCGCTTTTTTGCGACGATATTGTTGCATATTGTGGGCAGCAGCATAACCAGTGACTTCGTTCTTTGGTAAGTTTCGTCAAAAATGTTAACGGTGTAGGTCAATTTTAAGAAAAATGTGACATGTAGAATTACCCTGGACGAAATAAAGGAACTATTTTGCAGTATAAATGTAAGATTTCACATTGTATTCATCACAATGAACTCAATCGAAATCAGATAAGGCGCATCGGAAGATAAGACGCTGTGACTTTTTTTATCATTGAAAGTCAGATAAGACATGTTTTTATTCGCAGGAAATTACGGTACATATAAATGTGGGTTGTCTTGGCAAAGGGGTCTAGGGCGGTGGACTCAAGTTTTGTAATTTACAGGATGTGGGTTCAAATCCTGGTACTGTCATTCACAACACTTGTGTCCATAACTGATCTCACCACCCAGGGGTACCTTCGATGGAGTGGCAATGCCGGCCAGGTGAATAGAAGTATTCTCAGTCATTTAATGCCAATGAAACTGGGTATATAGACACCGGCCTCATGAACCATATTGACTCAGGACAGACTTTTTATACTTTACATGTAAATACTATTTTAAATGATTAAACAAACAAAATTGTAATGGGTGATTCATTCTTGGGAAACAAAATCCAAAAACCTAAACATTTTTAATGAATGCTTTTGAAATTAAAAGTGTCTGAAGAACTTGAGTTGACTTAAAGCTGGAAGTTGAATCAGGTTTTAACCTTAGCTTTCAGTGTATGATTGTTTGCCTACCTTCATGAACTTTAAACACTATCTTTTTGACAAAGTTGGGGAAAAATTAATGATATATTGATGTTTGAGATGTTAAGGTTAAAAACAGTTCAAAATACACTTTTACTAGATGTCTGTGCCAAAGTTTATGATATTCCTTTTAAAATTGGAATACATTCATGCAGACAAAATATATGTAGAGTCGTAGATTGTCACGTGGTATTGCCCAATTGCCTTAAAGGTGCACTTTTTGAAGCCGTGTATCTATCCTGATTGTATGTCTGTTTATCATGGATATTGTATTTAATTAATCACTAATGTTGCAAAATATTCCTTTTGTTTGTGTTGCAGTAGGCTTACTATCTCCAAAGACATCTACCTGTCAACAAGTAGATGTCCAAGAGAGGAGATGCACTCTCCAGTAAAAAGGTAAGTTCTCCAATAATGAAAGAACAAATGTTAGCTTTTTGTTATTTAAATGTTGCATGCACTTTGCTAGACTAGTTTGATTCTGAGGACCCATTGATAATCAAGTTCATACCACCACCAATCTTCAAGAGAACTGTCTCAGCCATTTGACGTACCTGTCAATTCACTGTTTCTCATTTTGATTGTAACAATCAAAATAGTCCTGATATGCAAAAGTTCCTTTAATTGTTTTTTGTTGTTGTTGCTATTATCAATGTTGGTTTTTGTGTTTATTTTTTCAGTGAAAGTTTATACAAAATCCCCAGCAAAAGCAAAGTATATATTTTTTAATTATGTGTTATGTGTTTAATCACTCATGTTGCAAAGTGTACATTTTGTTTGTGTTGCAGGGGTGCTTAAAATTTCCAAAGGGATCTACCTGTCAACAAGTAAAAGCCAAGAGCTGCACTCTCCAGTGAAAGGTAAATATAAACAAATAAAAAAGCCTTCAACTTTTGGTTATTAAAATATTGTGTGCCACTTGGTAGATTAGTTTGATTCTGAGGACTCACTGCTAATACAGTTCATACCAACACCAATCTTCAAGAGAACTGTCTCAGCCACTTGATGTACCCGTCAGATCACTGTTGCTTACTTTGATTGTAACAATCAAAATAATCCTCAGTATGTTTACTGGTCTTCAGTTCCCCAAGAAACCTAATAATGCCTTTGGACCTTAGGCCAAATGTCAATGTCACTATGACTAAAACAAAAGAGACTCTACAAAAAATATCAACTCCAAATTTAGTGTGTGGAACGGTCTTAAGATTCCCTGCAAGCCTTTGTTTTTGGACTTCTAAGTAAAATGTTGAGGTCATTACAACTATAACTCATGAAGGACTGATGGCATATTATCTCCAAACTTTGTGTTCGGATTGATCTTGGGGTCCCCCGAAAACAATCATTTTTCGTGTACACGGGACCTACAGCTTTATATTCCATCCAAAGAAAGAATTAATAATAGCTTGTCTCTCGGTCAAGGACACAAGTGTCAAGACCAGAACTCTGAACCCATACAATACTCTGCTGATCAGAAACACCACAGCTTGAGTAAGGTGCGCTTAATCGCTCAGTCATGACACATCGTGTTTTTTAAACTAATAGTTTTCAATTGTGGGATGGGAGTATACAAAACTGCTGAGGTAATTTGTCTGAATCAACTTTTTAAACTATGGACAATGCTTTTAAAATAAATTGTTGCAAATTGTGCTTTATGTTTGTGTGCAGAAAGGCTTACCATCTTCAAAGTGATATAACCGTCAACAAGTTAAGATGTCCAAGATCGGCTTACATAATAAAGGAGCTGCTCTCTCCAGTAAAAGGTAAATTCCTTTAGAGTAAAATAATGTTTTTTTTTATGCAATTCGTTCATAGCATTTTGAATTAAAATTGTCTAATCAGTATTCAAACAATCAACAGTTTGGGCCCCTAAAATTTGAATTGAAAAGCCAGGGTTGAAGTCCAACTGTGGTGTTTTTGGTAAATAAAATTGTTTCCAATATATTACAGCAAGTAGATATAGACTGTGAATATCAACAATGGGTTGTTGTTAAATTCACAAACGACTGTTGGAATTGACAGCAATCTTCAGAACCCATGTTTAAAGTAGTTTTATAAGCTAAACAAAACTTCCGATTCAGGTTACAAGTTAGTTGATAATTTTTTAGGGATTTTACCTAACATGCACACCTCATTAGGTTAATTTGTGTTCTAATTTGTACTTTCTCAACCATCTTTTAAAGGTAACACTTTAAAGTTAACGTGTTATATTCAGTTATTTTCAGTTAAAAACTGGTTTTATATCTAGTCTTAAATATTTTTGTTTAATTGTTTGCATCTAGAAAGGCATGCCATGCTCCTGATGGGCACCTCCCATCAACAAAGCAAATGTTGTGAGGTCTCTTCGCACTGTGTATCTGCCAAACATGTGTAAAGTGTAAAGTGGGCTATTTTTGCAGCACTTTGCATTTAATGTGTGTGATTTAACAGTAAGGAAATCAAAGAGTGTTGAGAGGTTTTAAGACAGTGGTTTAAACTCGCTAAGGGCTATAGTTCTTGATAATTTTACCAAGACGAAGTTGAGGTAAAATTATCAAGAACCATGCCTCAGCATACGTGTAAAACACTTCTTTTTACAACCAATTCAACACATTGATTTCCATTTTAAAATCCCTTCAATTTAAAACATTCAGAACCCTGTAGAAGTTGAGAACAAAAGTGGCAGTTTAGCATAAGCTCACCTCGACTCTGCGTTGAACTTCTATGCATGTGTTGATCGATGAGTACCTTGTTGTGCGCAAATGATTTCCAACCGGCGTAAGCCAAATATGTGACATATAGACTTAAACTGGGCTGTGACATTTGGGCACTGTGCGCAATCATCTGAGTGTGCCCTTGGCTTAATTCAGTCAGGTCATGTTTACTCATTCCTACCTGTGTTCATATCGCACATTTAAACATTTTCACATCGTCTCCTCTCACCCAATCAGGATGAATAAACTGTCCAGGTATTTTTGAATCACACACCACAAAAGATGTTTAAAAAACGAATGTTGTTCATTTGAAAGAAAATGTTGATCATAATGCAAGCCAATTGGCAATTAGGCCTCACGTCTAAGGTAAGAAGTAATACAATTATTTCTCTTCCATAGATATTTTGTTTTTCTTCTAATTTCCATTTTTTCCCTTTTAGAAAGTCTAGTTCTCCAATGAGATCTACCCATCCGAAATGTAGATGAGTGTTATCTGCAAATTGCGTATCATCAGCTGAATGTCTTCCCATACATAGATGTAGCTGTTCAAGACTAAGGCATAGTATGTAAATTCTGGTGTAAGTTTTTGTAATCAAGTAATAAACCATTAGGTTTTGCTTATCGTCTTGTAGTGGGCTGTTTATGCAGCACATGCATATATGCGTATTTTGAAATGAGAAACTGGAGATCTTGGCAATTATGCTTTGTCTAAAAAAGTTTGAGCATTTGGTGGTGCGTCATATTCGAATTGTTTGGAATCGAATGGTGGTAAAATCACTGGAAATTCCAAACTTATTTATAACTTATTTAACTTATTTGAATGTTAAACTTGTATTTAAACAGTTAGAAGTTTGCATCAAATAAAATGTTTGTTAATGTAAACAGCTAACTGTTTAGATACAAGTTTAACTTTCAAATTAACTTGTTCTCTATGTTGTAATAAAGTACATATTGTTCTGTTATGTTTGCTTAATAAGAGTCAAAGAAATAAAGAAATAGAAATAATAAACCAGTGGTAAAGAAATGTCATTCTTTGAGTCCAAATTTAGTAGAAGATAACCCTATGCAAACTGTGTAAAACGTAAGATAAACGTTTTTAAGGGTCAGGGGTCAAAGGTCAAAAGAAAAAGCGCTTTAAACCAAATGAGCAATCGACTAAACCAATTGCTCTTTTGGTTTAATTGAGTGCTCATTAGGTTAAGTCGATTGCTCTTTTGGTTTAATTGATTGCCCATTAGGTTAAGTCGATTGCTCTTTTGGTTTAATTGATTGCCCATTAGGTTAAGTCGATTGCTCTTTTGGTTTAATTGATTGCCCATTAGGATAAGTCGATTGCTCTTTTGGTTTAATTGATTGCCCATTAGGATAAGTCGATTGCTCTTTTGGTTTAATTGATTGCCCATTAGGATAAGTCGATTGCTCTTTTGGTTTAATTGATTGCCCATTAGGATAAGTCGATTGCTCTTTTGGTTTAATTGATTGCCCATTAGGATAAGTCGATTGCTCTTTTGGTTTAATTGATTGCCCATTAGGTTAAGTCGATTGCTCTTTTGGTTTAATTGATTGCCCATTAGGTTAAGTCGATTGCTCTTTTGGTTTAATTGATTGCCCATTAGGATAAGTCGATTGCTCTTTTGGTTTAATTGATTGCCCATTAGGATAAGTCGATTGCTCTTTTGGTTTAATTGATTGCCCATTAGGATAAGTCGATTGCTCTTTTGGTTTAATTGATTGCCCATTAGGTTAAGTCGATTGCTCTTTTGGTTTAATTGATTGCCCATTAGGATAAGTCGATTGCTCTTTTGGTTTAATTGATTGCCCATTAGGATAAGTCGATTGCTCTTTTGGTTTAATTGATTGCCCATTAGGATAAGTCGATTGCTCTTTTGGTTTAATTGATTGCCCATTAGGATAAGTCGATTGCTCTTTTGGTTTAATTGATTGCCCATTAGGATAAGTCGATTGCTCTTTTGGTTTAATTGATTGCCCATTAGGTTAAGTCGATTGCTCTTTTGGTTTAATAGATTGCCCATTAGGTTAAGTCGATTGCTCTTTTGGTTTAATTGATTGCCCATTAGGTTAAGTCGATTGCTCTCTTGGTTTAATTGATTGCCCATTAGGTTAATGCGCTTTTTCTTTTGACCTTTGACCCCTGACCCTTAAAAACGTTTATCTTACGTTTTACATAGTTTGCATAGGGTTATCTTCTACTAAATTTTGACTCAAAGAATGACATTTCTTTACCACTGGTTTATTATTTCTTTGACTCTTATTAAGCAAACATAACAGAACAATATGTACTTTATTACTACATAGAGAACAAGTTAATTTAACTGATTATTTGAATTTTAAACTTGTTAAATCTGTGGTAAAATGTTTAATATTCCTTTTATATTGAATTCAATGCCATTTTGTAAAAGATGATATTTTCTAAGTAAACTCCAATGCAATAAGGTACAACACAAATTTTTGACAATTTTGAGAATATGCTTACTAATTCAAATAATCAGTTTTAACGCAAACTTCTAGCGGTTTAAGATACATGATTAACATTAAAATAATCATTTTTTTAACTCAAACTTCTAATTGTTTAGATACAAGTTTAACATTCAAATAAGTTTAATTTTAACTTAAATTGTTTCACTGTAACGCAAGGATGAAAGTGGTCAATAAACGCAATGAGGGGAGTGGTAATTTGGGAAGGAGGGGAGCAAGATTGTGATGGAGGAGAAAAGATGGAGGAATATGTGAAAGGGTGAAGCATCTTGTTTTGATTTAAAGATTTGGAACATTCATGGCTGTAGTTTTACCAAAAATACATGTACTAATGTTATGCCTGAATTCAAAACTTTAAATTAGTAAGCATATTCTCAAAATTGTCAAAAATTTGTGTTGTACCTTATTGCATTGGAGTTTACTTAGAAAATATCATCTTTTACAAAATGGCATTGAATTCAATATAAAAGGAATATTAAACATTTTACCACAGATTTTAAGTCTCAAATAAAAGACTCCATATAAATGTATTGCGCAAATCAAAACTATGCTAATTCTCATTCATATCGATGGCCCATGACACAGAAACATGATCCTAGTGCTTTGTATAATAATGCATTTATTGTGTTTTTAAAGCTCACTAAATTTGACATGTGAATTCTTTCAATTGCATTTTTCTTTCTATTTTTGATTCAAGAGAATAAAGCCAAAAAGGTGAACCTTAGATTTTTTCTTTGCTTTTGACTATTGAAATAGTTGTATTATTTTGCAAAATACAGTTGCTTTTTCAGAAAACAATAACAAGCACTATAGAGAAGTGTCACTGCCATGTGCATTTGTCGAATGAATATTCGCATAACCTTAAAAATAAATAAACACAATGCTAGATATTCAGGCATGCAACAGCTAGCAGATCCCAGATTGTCAATAAAAGAGTAAATTGCATCACAGCAAGACTTTGCACTGTGTTTTTCAATTTTCAATATGGATGTGAAACCAACAAATTAGTAAACAAGTTGATAGGCCTAACCTGAAATGTGTTGCCTGCCTGTATATTGTCAATAAATAATTTAATAACTTTGCATGCAACAGCAATTTTCTTTTCTTTTTTAGTTTTGAAAGAGAAAAGGCCAGGCAGAGTATGTCTTTGCAGTTTTAAATTTCAAGCGGTATAGTACAGTTAGGAATCAACTATGATAAACTTTTGCTGAAACCAGTTGCATGCCTGTATTATTATAAATGAAAATTTTTTAATTCTTGTATACTCAGGCATGCATTCAACCAAATCTTGCCCCAAAAGAGGAAAGTACCAGGCACAGCAAAAGTTTTTAATTTTCAATGGCAGTACACCTGAAAAACCAAATATGCGGAAATCAGCTGATGACATGAAAAGTACCATGCCTGTATATTATTACA
The DNA here is from genome assembly GCA_037783415.1 of Leptasterias polaris. Taxonomy (NCBI): domain Eukaryota; kingdom Metazoa; phylum Echinodermata; class Asteroidea; order Forcipulatida; family Asteriidae; genus Leptasterias; species Leptasterias polaris. The sequence continues at coordinate 5,198,063 of JAZGTN010000003.1, read as the reverse complement.
TTGTAAATAAAATTCATGAAAGTAAAGTGTAATGTATAAGTGCACCATTGCAAGCATTTTAATTAATTTGCTTCTGATTTTTGCCAATATCATCCTGGTAAGCTTAGTTTAAAGCAGGGCCACCACGTGCAGGTCCCAGGATACCAGCCCCAACACGCTTTCCGAGGTCAGTCAAGGCCTTCATACTCCTTTCAGAGCGCCCGGTCCTCGCACCCGTATGCGGGGCACGCCCTCTAACTCCTACTAACGCGGGCCCTAGCCCCACGGCGTAGACTAGGGACTACTCCTGTTGGCCGACCATTTGTGGAAACACCAGTACCATCCTTGCCCGCTGAAGGAGCCTGGTGCTCTTTTAAGGTCAACCACCAACTGTCACCCTGGCCAGGAGTAGGACCCCACATGCCACGTGCATGTGTCCAGGTCCCTTTTCGCAATTAAGTTTGGAATTTCCCGTGATTTTACCGCCATTCGATTCCAAACGATTCGAAGCGACGCACCACCAACACGCTTTGGGAGATCATCGGGGCCTTCATACTCTGTTCCTTTCAGAGCGCCCGGTCCACATACCCTTATGCAGGGTACGCCCCCTACTCCCTTAAAACGCGGTCCCTAGCCCCACGGCGTATAGACTAGGAACTACTCCTGTTGGCCGACCATTTGTGAAAACACCAGAGCATCCTCGCCGCTGAGGAGCTGATGCATCTTTAAGATCAACCACCAACTGTTACCCTGGCCAGGAGTAGGACCCCACATGCTACGTGCATGTGTCCAGGTCCCTTTTCGCAATTAAGTTTGGAATTTCCCGTGATTTGACCACCAAACAATTCGAAACGACGCACCACCAAATGCTTAAACTTTTTTAGACAAAGCATAATTGCCAAGATCTCCAGTTTCTCATTTCAAAATACGCATATATGCACTTGCTTGCAATGGTGCAGTTATTTACAATGTTACTTGTATAGTGCTGCATAAACAGCCCACTACAAGACGATAAGAAAAACCTAGTGGTTTATTACTTGATTACAAAAACTTACACCAGAATTTACAAACTATGCCTTAGTCTTGAACAGCTACATCTACGTATGGGAAGACATTCAGCTGATGATACGCAATTTGCAGATAACACTCATCTACATTTTGGATGGGTAGATCTCATTGGAGAACTAGACTTTCTAAAAGGGAAAAAATGGAAATTAGAAGAAAAACTAAATATCTATGGAAGAGAAATAATTGTATTACTTCTTACCTTAGACATGAGGCCTAATTGCCAATTGGCTTGCATTATGATCAACATTTTCAAATGAGCAACATTGGTTTTTTAAACACCTTTTGTGATCAACATTTTCAAATGAGCAACATTGGTTTTTTTAAACACCTTTTGTGGTATGTGGTGTGTGATTCAAAAATACCTGGACAGTTTATTCATCCTGATTGGGTGAGAGGAGACCATGTGGAAATGTTTAAATGTACGATATGAACACAGGTAGGAATGATTAAACATGACCTGACTGAATTAAGCCAAGGGCACACTCAGATGATTGCGCACAGTGCCCAAATGTCACAGCCCAGTTTAAGTCTATATGTCACATATTTGGCTTACGCCGGTTGGAAATCATTTGCGCACAACAAGGTACTCATCGCTCAACACATGCATAGAAATTCAACGCAGAGTCGAGGTGAGCTTATGCTAAACTGCCACTTTTGTTCTCAACTTCTACAGGGTTCTGAATGTTTTAAATTGAAGGGATTTTAAAATGGGAATCAATGTGTTGAATTGGTTATAAAAAGAAGTGGTTTACACGTATGCTGAGGCATGGTTCTTGATAATTTTACCTCAACTTCGTCTTGGTAAAATTATCAAGAACTATAGCCCTTAGCGAGTTTAAACCACTGTCTTAAAACCTCAACACTCTTTGATTTCCTTACTGTTAAATCACACATTAAATGCAAAGTGCTGCAAAAATAGCCCACTTTACACTTTAGGATAACAAAAAACCCAAGATTTACATACCTTTGTCTCAGTCATGAACATCCATGCGCTACAAGAAGATGTTTGGCAGATACACAGTGCGAAGAGACCTCACAACATTTGCTTTGTTGATGGGAGGTGACCATCAGAGCATGGCATATGCCTTTCTAGATGCAAACAATTAAAAAGAAAAAATTTAATAATAATAATAATAATAATAATAAAAGTCTTATATAGCGCCATTATCCGCCAATGCAGGCGCTCATGGCGCTTGCTAAAAAAATCTGCACTCTAGTCAGCTGAGCTCCAATTAGTGCACTGCTCGTGATATCTAATAAAATAGTTATAGTTATTATGCTCTGTGGTCAAATTCACATGTCCATATCAAAATAATGTCAAAGGCAATGATTAGTTGTGCATGTTGAACAGATGTGTTTTGAGTGCTGATTTGAATGTATCAGTTGTGACAGCTGCCCGGACGTTATGTGGAAGACCATTCCATATCTTTGCTGCTGCGACTTGAAATGAATGCTCTCCCCAAGAGTTGCGTGCCCTGTGTTCTTCAAGCAGAAATTTGTCTGCAGAGCGTAGGTTTTCTCGTGTTGGAACATATGGCTGCACAAGATCACATATATAAGACGGGGAATAACCATTCATCGCCTTAAACACAAGCAAGCCAATTTTGTATTTAATACTCAGTTCAATTGGGAGCCAGTGAAGTTGTTTCAGAAGAGAGCTGATTGCTTACACTCTTTTTGGATAATGTAACTACTCTGGCTGCATTGTTTTGTAGACGTTGGAGTCGATTCAGTTGTGATTTGTTCAGTTTGTACAATGCAGAATTTCCCATATCAAGCCTGGAAGTGATGTATGCATGGGATAAAAGTTCTGCAACATGGTCATTGATATGCTTGCGGACCATACCAATGTTTCTGAGTGACAGGAATGCTGCTCGGGATACAGCGGAGATGTGGCTATCCATGGAGAGATTAGAATCCAAGATGATACCAAGATTCCTGACAGTGTCTGATGGAGGAATGACGCCTGTACCCACCCTGATCCCAGAGATATTTACCTTTGATCTCTGATGTTGAGATCCAATTACAATGAACTCGGTCTTCCCATCATTCAGCTTTAGGAAGTTTGAAGTCATCCACTGGCGTAGCTCATCAACACAAGCTTCTATTTGCTGTACTGCATGGATTACTTCAGATTGGACAGGATTGACTGATAAATATATCTGGGTATCGTCCGCGTAGCAGTGGTAACCAAGGCCATGATTCTTGATGATGTCTCCAATTGGTGTGCAATACATACAGAACAGCACTGGGCCAAGTATCGAACCTTGAGGAAGTCCATATTGCAGTGGCATTCTGTCTGAGGTTGCACCGTCTATGCCCACAAAGTTTGTTCTCTGGCTGAGATAGGAGCAAAACCAATCTAGTGCGATTCCAAAGCGGTTTTTCAGGCGAGTTAGAAGCACCCCATGATCAACAGTGTCAAATGCTGCGGATAGATCGAGAAGGACCAGGAGGGAGATTTTGCCCATGTTCATATAGCTTGTTGAAGATCGTTCTGAACTCTAAGCACGGCAGTCTCAACGCTGTGGTGAGCACGATAAGCTGATTGGTAAGTATCATTCAGATTGTTTTCACGTAAAAAAGTTGTGAGCTGTTGGATTACTACTCTCTCTAAAGTTTTACTTACAAAGCAGAGATTTGAAATAGGACGGAAATTACTCATCACACTTGAATCCAAGTTTTTTTTTTCAGCACAGGACGGATCTTGGCTACTTTAAGTGAAAGAGGAACGTCACCCAACTTCAGAGAGTTGTTGATGATAGAAGTCATGGCTGGAAGTACTGTGGTGGCACACTTCTTCAGTAGTGATGCTGGAAGCGGGTCCAAATCACAATGCTTTCCTGGGGATTTTGAGAGAATCCTAAGTACTTCTTGCTCAGATACTGCATCAAAGCCTGTAAATTCAATTGCTGGGGCATCTCGCTCAGGAATATGAAAATCATTCACTATATCGAATTCCTCACGAATCTTCTTTATCTTATCTGTGAAAAACTGACAGAATCCTTTGGCCAAATCCTGCTGAGATGCACATTTTGGGAAAGATGATTTCTTCCGTTGGTGTAGGAGTTTGTCAGCCAAATGAAAGATTTGTCTCTGGTCTTTGGCATGCTCAATGAAAAGATCATTGTAGTAATGTGATTTTGCAAGTTTGATATCATGAATGACTTTCTGCTTTTGTTCACGGTAATTTTTTTGATCAATGGGAAGATCTGAATCTCTCCATTTGTACTCTAGTTGACGCCGTAGCTTCTTCCCTGATGTTTTCATCAAACCATGGAGATTGAGGGCGTAGTTTCACAGTACGTTCCTTCACTGGTGCATGATTATCAAGTGCTTGAGCGAGAGCATTATTAAATCTTTCAACTTGAGAACACAGGTCTACATCATCCTCATGGTCATGATGATCTAAGTTAGATTTCATATCCTCACAGAATGATGTAATCTTAATTGCAGAAATGTTGCGCGATTTCACCACTCTTGCCTGAACTGGGGGTCACTGAAGATGGACTTTACCAATTATAGCGGAGTGATCAGATATTCCATCAATAACATTCAAATTGTCAATGACAGGTGGGTCTGACTCGCGAGTAATCACAAGATCCAATGTGTGACCTTTCTTCTGGGTAGCATCTGTGATATGCTGCTGTAGGCCACTGCTGGACAGTAAACTGATGAAAGCTTTCGCACTGACGTCATCTGGATCATCGACATGAACATTAAAAACTCCTACAACCAGAAGAGGCTTTTGATTCAAGAGAGCAACATAATCAATGCAGTGAATTCATCCAAAAATTCACCGAAGGAGCAACCTGTTGATTTCTGTTGAGGGCGATACAGGATGATTACAGACAAGGACATTGTTGAGCTAAACTCTGCTGATAGGAACTCAAATGACTTAGCAGTCACTTCTGAATTTGTGAATCGAATTTCAAATCCCGTTTTGTACAATAGAGCTATTCCACCACCTCTCTTGGGTGAAGATCGAGGAACTTGCTTGAGGCTGTATCCTGGTGGTGTTATATCACCAACAATCACTTGATCGTCTTGTCTCAACCATGTTTCGCAGATAGCAACAATGTCTATAACTTGTTTTCAATGACAAACTCACTAAATTCTGTGGTTTTGTTTCTTACTGATTGAGCATTGATCAAACAAAAATTAGCCCTAGGTAGAGATGGTTTTGAACCCCTCGTGGATGGCAATGTTTGTATAAACTTGTGAGTGCTGTTCGAGGAGTGAAACTGGATGTTTCCATTCCGTTGTAGAATATGACGACCCCCAAGGCGACTTCTGAAGTGTAGAATTCCCATATCTTTCAGTGTGTCTAACACACTAGATGCAATGCAGGATGTTCCACCCAAGTGTCTCATTGACAGCAATTCAGCACTGCTGTATTGTACTGGCCTGCCTGACATTGCAGTCTTTGTTATCTCTTTACAACTGGAATCCTGAGGACAATGGCTGTAGTTAGCTGCTAGCTGGTCCACTCCTTTGTTGTGAGTGACTGCACGAACACAATTGTAAGGACTTGAATGCTGGCTATGCAAGCTGTAGCAGTGTACAAGGCATAGATTCACAGTCAGAAAAGTCATCAAAATCATCTTCGAATTTCACAACATGATGTCATTTTCCAGTAGAGAAAAGTGTCCTGTTGTTGGACTGTCCAATTATAAATCTCCTGTTAAAATTTCACGAAGCAGTGCACCCAAAAAACAACTGAAAACATGCGTCATTTAAGAGCTAGTTGGCAGCAGCAAAACAGCGCCCATGACTAGATATAAAACCAGTTTTTAACTGAAAATAACTGAATATAACATATTAACTTTAAAGTGTTACCTTTAAAAGATGGTTGAGAAAGTACAAATTAGAACACAAATTAACCTAAATGAGGTGTGCATGTTAGGTAAAATCCCTAAAAAATTATCAACTAATTTGTAACCTGAATCGGAAGTTTTGTTTAGCTTAAAACTACTTTAAGCATGGGTTCTGAAGATTGCTGTCAATTCCAACAGTCGTTTGTGAATTTAACAACAACCCATTGTTGATATTCACAGTCTATATCTACTTGCTGTAATATATTGGAAACAATTCTATTTACCAAAAACACCACAGTTGGACTTCAACCCTGGCTTTTCAATTCAAATTTTAGGGGCCCAAACTGTTGATTGTTTGAATACTGATCAGACAATTCAAAATGCTATGAACGAATTGCATAAAAAAACACCATTATTTTACTCTTAAGGAATTTACCTTTTACTGGAGAGAGCAGCTCCTTTATTATGTAAGCCGATCTTGGACATCTTAACTTGTTGACGGTTATATCACTTTGAAGATGGTAAGCCTTTCTGCACACAAACATAAAGCACAATTTGCAACAATTTATTTTAAAAACATTGTCCATAGTTAAAAAAGTTGATTCAGACAAATTACCTCAGCAGTTTTGTATACTCCCATCCCACAATTGAAAACTATTAGTTTCAAAACACGATGTGTCATGACTGAGCGATTAATTAAGCGCACCTTACTCAAGCTGTGGTGTTTCTGATCAGCAGAGTATGGGTTCAGAGTTCTGGTCTTGACACTTGTGTCCTTGAGTGAGAGACAAGCTATTATTAATTCTTTCTTTGGTTGGAATGTAAAGCTGTAGGTCCCGTGTACACGAAAAATGATTGTTTTCGGGGGACCCGAAGATCAATCCGAACACAAAGTTTGGAGATAATATGCCAAGTCCTTCATGAGTTATAGTTGTAATGACCTCAACATTTTACCTAGAAGTCCAAAAACAAAGGCTTGCAGGGAGTCTGAAGACCATTCCACACACTAAATTTGGAGTTTATATTTTTTGTAGAGTCTCTTTTGTTTTAGTCATAGTGACATTGACATTTGGCCTAAGGTCCAAAGGCATATTAGGCTTCTTGGGGAACTGAAGACCAGTAAACATACTGAGGATTTTTTTGATTGTTACAATCAAAGTAAGCAACAGTGATTTGACGGGTACGTCAAGTGGCTGAGACAGTTCTCTTGAAGATTGGTGTTGGTATGAACTGTATTTAGCAGTGAGTCCTCAGAATCAAACTAATCTACCAAGTGGCACACAATATTTTAATAACCAAAAGCTGAAAGTTTTTTTATTTTTTTAAGTTCACCTTTCACTGGAGAGTGCAGCTCTTGGCGTTTACTTGTTGACAGGTAGATCTCTTTGGACATTTTGAGCACTCCCCTGCAAGACAAACAAAATGTACACTTTGCAACATGAGTGATTAAACACATAACACATAATTAAAAAATATATACTTTGCTTTTGCTGGGGATTTTGTATAAACGTTCACTGAAAAAATTAATAAAAAACCAACATTGATAATAGCAAAAGCAACAAAAAACAATTAAAGGAACTTTTGCATATCAGGATTATTTTTATTGTTACAATCAATTGTTGACAGGTACATCAAATGGCTGAGACAGTTCTCCTGAAGATTGGTGGTGGTATATATGAACTTGCTTATCAGTGGGTCCTCAGAATCAAACCAATCTAGCAAAGTGCATGCAACATTTAAATAACAAAAAGCTAACATTTTTTCTTTCATTATTAAGGAACTAACCTTTGACTGGAGAGTGCATCTCCTTTCTTACACATCTTCTTGTTGATGGGTAGATGTCTTTGGAGATAGTAAGCCTACTGCAACACAAACAAAAGGAATTTTTTGCAACATTAGTGATTAATTTAATACAATATCCATGATAAACAGACTGTAACAAGCTAGGGAAAATTACTCCTATTCTTCCTATATCATTTATGTGAATTTCTTTTGTAGTCCAAACATACGAGGCACCATTGATTGAACCCCTGGTTGGTATGTAACATGAGGTATTTGGGTTAATGAGTGTTCTGGGTTTTGTGTAGCGCCGTATAACACCAAAGGAATGTTGTTCTGAGGGGGAGATTTGCGTTGTGGGTGCTGAGGAGAGTACTGTTTTTGGTGGGTGTGAACCGGCGGACAGATAAGCCAGCGTTGAGGCTGTCGTGTCAACCCGTATAGCTCGGGTAGTGGTCCGGCGGGTGTTTGAGGCCCTCCAGCAACGCAAATCCTCCCGGGAATCTCGGACCTGAGGATAAGCGGTGTCGAAGCCAAAGGCATTGTGAGTAAACTTTAAAGTATTAATGCGATTTATGGGTTGCTCATCAAATGCCCATTGCTCTAATAAATGCAACCAGTGTTTAATTGTTGATTAAGTTCATCCAGAATATTTCGTTGTAAAGGCCTATGCTGTGGATAACTGAATATTTAGCGTGCGACTTTTAGTAGCTTTCCCCGTTATTAAACGAAACTAGTGTGGTAGTAAATGGTTTAATGGTAACATTTGCAGGAGTTCCCGTGACGTTACCTTACTGTGGGTCGAACCGTCCTGGGGTGTGGTCGGGGTCACCGCAATGTCCAGGGGGCAGACTCGGGTGGGTCTACCTATATGGTGACAGTGGGATGCCGGTTTACTTTTCTACCGGGGTTTCCACAAGTTGACAGAGTCTACGCAACGAGCTGCTACACACAAGTTTATGTCCGCTCATTGATGATCGTTAACTATATCATGAATACTTGTTTTATATTAAAGATTTGATTGTATACTTATTTGTATTAAATCAATGTGTTGGACTTTGAGAAGAAATCGGAGCTTGTGAAACTATATAAGATTGTTTGGAGCAATACGAATGGGTATTTCTATTAAATTATTTATATCTTTGGATTTCTATATATGTTGTCTTTGCTTTCCTCTCTTGTGTTTGAGCTGTGTCGGTATTGGTCTGAGTGGAGTGGCACAAGGGTCTGCTCTGTGACACAGACATACAATCAGGATTATTTTGATTGTTGCAATGTATGGCTGTGACAGGGAGGCTGGTCCTCTACTGAAAGGGGAAATGGCACTTGGAGACCTTAACAAATAATAATTCACAGTATGACGACATTATCTCAGAAGAACTTAATTTAGTCCTCGGCTCAAAAGAAACAGTGGGTGGTTTACTTTGTTGAAGAGATATGTAAAATAATAATAGGTCAACATTTTAAAAAGTTAGTAAAAAATTATGTGATGACCTCATCAGGATGTCACTTTTACTTTAAGCAGTCAATGTCATTGTCTAACAATCGACTAAGTTGAAAAGCATATGGCTCGAATGATGTTTTAAAAGTGGCGTGTCGTGGCCGAGCGGTCTAGGTCACCGGACCTAAGCTCTGGTGTAGTCAGCAGCAGAGTGTGGGTTCGATACCCGGTCATGACACTTGTGCCCCTGAGCAAGGCACTCAACCATAATTGCTTTGAAAAAAGTTGGGAAGGTAGTGCATTCTGCTCTACCAGACAGGCTCCTAGTGGATGATACCCATGCCTACATCCTTAAGGACTGTAAAGGGGGTAACCCTGTTTCAGCCCCAGGAGTAGGAGGCAACATGCCCCTGGTTTCAATTGATTTGGGTCGATAGCCCAAATCAGGTATGTGTAGCCCTCACCTTGAAGTGGCTGTCCGTGGCCTTGTGAGTTAGGCGATATCTCATTAAAAAAATAAAAATAAAAAATACAATGATCCACACAAACATGCCTCGAAATTGCGTGGTTTTACTTTTACATCGTGAACTAACAAGGCCCGCAATTTTTTTGGAGTCAAGTTTTTGACTCCACAAAATGGCGGACCGTGTTAGTTCGCAAAGTAAAAGGAAAACCATGCAGATTCGAGGCATATTTGTGTGGATCATTGTATTCTACTTTTAAAACATCTTTCTAACTTTATGCATTTTATAACAAACGGTTACAAACGCTTTTCATAGACCAACTCGCCGGATCCTAGGCAACGTGTCCCTTTAAAAGTTTTTTTTTTAATCATTTAAAATAGTGAAATGTTTACATGTAAAGTAAAGTATGTTCAGAGTCAATATATGGTTCATGAGGCCGGTGTCTATACGCAGTTTCATTGGCATTAAATGACTGAGAATATTTCTGTTTCTACCTAAGCAGTTTTGTATACTTCCATCCCAAAATTGAAAACTGTTAGTTTAAAAAACACGATGTGTCATGACTGAGCGATTAAGCGCACTGTACTCAAGCTGTGGTGTTTCTGGTCAGCAGAGTATGGGTTCAGAGTTCTGGTCTTGACACTTGTGTCCTTGAGTGAGAGTCAAGCTATTATTGTTTCTTTCTTCGGATGGGATGTAAAGCTGTAGGTCCCATGTGTTTTGCAATAAGCGTCTAACTACACGAAAAATTATTGTTTTCGGGGGACCTTAAGACCAATCCACACACAAAGTTTGGAGATAATATGCCAAGTCCTTCATGAGTTATAGTTGTAATGACCTCAACATTTTACCTAGAAGTCCAAAAACAAAGGCTTGCAGGTAATCTGAAGACCATTCCACACACTAAATTGGAGTTGATATCTTTGGTCCAAAGGCATATTAGGCTTCTTGGGGAACCGAAGACCAGTCCACATACTGAGGATTATTTTGATTGCTACAATCAAAGTAAGCAACAGTGATTTGAGAGGAATGTCAAATGCCTAAAACAGTCCCGAGGATTGGTGTTGGTATGAACTGTATTAGCAGTGAGTCCTCAGAATCAAACTAATCTACCAAGTGGCACACAATATTTTAATAACCAAAAGATACAAGGATTTTTTTATATTTTATATTTACCTTTCACTGGAGAGTGCAGCTCTTGGCTTTACTTGTTGACAGGTAGATCTCTTTGGAAATTTGAAGCACCCCTGCAACACAAACAAAATGTACACTTTGCAACATGAGTGATTAAACACATAACACATAAAAAAAAAAAAAAAAAATTGTTTTTGCTGGGGATTTTGTATAAACTTTCACTGAAAAAATAAACACAAAAACCAACATTGATAATAGCAACAACAAAAAACAATTAAAGGAACTTTTGCATATCAGGACTATTTTGATTGTTACAATCAAAATGAGAAACAGTGAATTGACAGGTACGTCAAATGGCTGAGATAGTTCTCTTGAAGATTGGTGGTGGTATGAACTTGATTATCAGTGGGTCCTCAGAATCAAACTAGTCTAGCAAAGTGCATGCAACATTTAAATAACAAAAAGCTAACTTTTGTTCTTTCATTATTGGGGAACTTACCTTTTTACTGGAGAGTGCATCTCCTCTCTTGGACATCTACTTGTTGACAGGTAGATGTCTTTGGAGATAGTAAGCCTACTGCAACACAAACAAAAGGAATATTTTTTGCAACATTAGTGATTAATTAAATACAATATCCATGATAAACAGACATACAATCAGGATAGATACACGGCTTCAAAAAGTGCACCTTTAAGGCGGCAATACCACGTGACAATCTACGACTCTACATATATTTTGTCTGCATGAATGTATTCCAATTTTAAAAGGAATATCATAAACTTTGGCACAGACATCTAGTAAAAGTGTATTTTGAACTGTTTTTAACCTTAACATCTCAAACATATCAAATATAATTAATTTTTCTCCAACTTTGTCAAAAAGATAGTGTTTCAAGTTCATGAAGGTAGGCAAACAATCATACACTGAAAGCTAAGGTTAAAACCCGATTCAACTTCCAGCTTTAAGTCTACTCAAGTTCTTCAGACACTTTTAATTTCAAAAGCATTCATTAAAAATGTTTAGGTTTTTGGATTTTGTTTGCCAAGAATGAATCACCCATTACAATTTTGTTTGTTTAAAGGCATCTGGCAGTGGTATTTTGTCAAAATATATACATAGATACATTTTTATGAGTGGAATGTGAATAAACAATTAACTAAGGTTAAAAAATTGTATTTTTATTTTAATTACAAATTAAAAAATAGGCCCCCCTTTACATGGCGCTTTTCGTGACGTCAATCGAGGCAGGAGAAAATGTGTAGTCTGGCCCCGTACATTACGTCTGGGTACCTGATCAGTATGATGCGTTTTCGTATTCGGACGTCACTGCCCAATGCAATCCTAGGACAGTGTACAGTCGACTAATACGAGACGCCGGTTTATACAAGATTTTTCATCGGTCCCGAACTGTCCCATGCGCGTTTCTATGTCTTAAAAAACGGAAGATACGAGCATTGTCATAACGAGAACACGGATAATACGAGGTATTGTTTTTCCTGCTTTGCCAAACTATTTATCGGATTGGCGTGCCGCGGCGTGGCATACAGCTCAAGTCGATCCGAACACCAGAAACATTTCGCTGGTAACCTACGCTTCACAGCAACTTCCCTTGCACACTACTACCAACGAAAAAAATCCCCGGTATCGAAGCACGACGACTCGAAGTGTTCGCTGCATAGCGCTGAAAACGACGTCAGACCGGACCACTTTGCCCTCGTTAGCCTGACTTTCGATGCCCGTAACTGCCAATATTTGGGATCTGCAGGAAAAAAATGCTGGCTGACCCCATCTTTAGTCGTTTTGCTGCATCCAGCAGCAATACACCTGGTCGACATTGCCGGAAAAATGCAGGAAAAATGCAAGAAAAATCCCCTTTTGGATAACCAAACGAAACGTACAATCTCACTACTTGCACGTGTATACAACGTAAATGCAGGCAAGTTCGAGGGGGTCGATGTTCGATCGCAGCGAAGTGTTCCTCGATTGACGTCACAAAAAGGGATGGGCGGAGTCACAACCAAACAACTTTATCTATTTTTTTTACATATAAATCCTGACAAACAATTACTCAAAAAATTGTTTTATTGTTAATATACATATACTCTTATATAAAAATAAAAAATAAAACTATTTCCAGGTGACTTTAATCATTTAAAATAGTGAAGTATTTACATGTAAAGTAAAGTCTGTCCTGAGACAATATGGTTCATGAGGCCGGTGTCTATATACCCAGTTTTATTGGCATTAAATGACTGAGAATACTTCTATTCACCTGGCCAGCATGCCACTCCATCGAAGGTACCCAAATGTACCCCTGGGTGGTGAGATCAGTTATGGACACAAGTGTTGTGAATGACAGGACCAGGATTCGAACCCACATTCTGTAAATTACAAAACTTGAGTCCACCGCCCTAGACCCCTTTGCCAAGACAACCCACATTTATATGTACCGTAATTTCCTGCAGATAAAAACGTGTCTTATCTGACTTTCAATGGTAAAAAAAGTCACAGCGTCTTATCTTCCGATGCGCCTTATCTGATTTTGATTGAGTTCATTGTGATGAATACAATGTGAAATCTTACATTTATACTGCAAAATAGTTCCTTTATTTCATCCAGGGTAATTCTACATGTCACATTTTTCTTAAAATTGACCTACACCGTTTACATTTTTGACGAAACTTACCAAAGAACGAAGTCACTGGTTATGCTGCTGCCCACAATATGTAACAATATCGTCGCGAATGAGCGACGATCAATGCTGCAAACACAGTACACTGCTATATCACATGACAGGCATAGTCTTTATTAAACAAGTCGTTTTGTATGTTATCGTGAATTTCGCCAACAGAGGGTGTATATTTCGCGATTTGTTTCACGACATTGCATACGTGTGCGCACACATTCGCGATTTGTTTCACGACATTGCATACGTGTGCGCACATATTCGCGAATTGTTTCACGACATTGCATACGTATGCGCACACGTTTGCGATATGCGATATCCCTTCAGGGCCACATAACTACACCAACCTGACTGCCTACACAAAAACTTGGGTAGTTCCGACTCTCCTTGGTTTATTTCCAATCAAGTAGCCACTGAAACAGAAGAAAAGGTCAGAGTTGGAAGAAAACACCATCGGTGAAGCTCTTCTCTCTCATTCTCTCTCTCTCTCTCGCTCAATGTGGATGGGTCAAGGACAAGATATGCAACAGGTGAAGACTGCTGAGGTTAATAAAAGCAAGGGCAAGGGTCTAGCTGCCATGCCATATGTTGAAAATGTATCTGAGAGGATGTCCAGGCACGGCTTTTCAACTGCCATGAGACCACACATCTACACTTCACAAAATGCTAGATCACCCTAAAGACAAGTAAGACACCCTCCAAACAGTTGAATCCATGTAAAAGCTGCCTTAAGACCTATACAGGAGAAATATAGGCCATGTTCAAAAGTAAACTTTCAGAAAACATAACACTGACAGAAAAACAAGTGGCAGAACTTTCACCAGATGACAGAGAAAAACATCAGTATCACATCATCAAATGCGACAAAGCCAAAATTATAGACCAGGGGTCGATTTCACAAAACTCTTCCTAACTTAGGACTAGTCCTAGGCAATGCTAAGAGATAGGACTAGTCTTAAGTTAAGACCAGTTACTGGTCCTAACTTCAGATAAGACTAGTCTTATCTCTTTGTGAAATCGGCCCCAGGATGCAGACAAAACCACTCATTGACTCAAAGAAGTGATATGGAATAGAAGCAGGGGAAAGGACACATGGACCAAGTACAAGGGGGCTATAAACTAGACAGAATATATGGCTGGATCAGTTCAGAAAGGCAACCTTCAAAACTTAGTAGTAAGGTCGTCTCAACCACCAAGGAATGCCAAATTCTTACTCCACACAACCACAACTGAGTGACCAAGGTTCCTGATAGAAAATGAAATCTATCAAGTGAATACTTCCTCTTTCTAAAATTATCTCAACTTTTATGAATAATTCCAATAAATTTTATTGAAGCATCGTGCCACTGCATTCATTCTTTTCCGGAGGGGTGTATTCTGCAGAATTACACTGGGTTGCTTTTGGAGTACTGCAAAGAGCAACAGAGAAATCGTGCATCTGTCACATCTAACTGATTTCCTAGTATAAGAGACAATAGGCAAAAGGCAGCGAGACTACTGCACAAGATTATTCTATGCTGTGATGGATTATTTGCTGTCTGATCTAAACTTTCGCTTCAGCGATACAAATAAACAGCTCATGAGATCAACTGTAGCCCTTTCATTCATGTCGCTCCAAGTTCTTGGACTTAGAGTAACTCAAACCTATGACAGAGACATATTCTAGCAATATATCAATCCTGAACATAGAAATGCGCCAAGCAAAGATACTTCTATACAGTCTAAAACAGCAGAAGGAATTCCATCACAAATATGGAGCAACTAGCAGAATTCTTGAGCCATTTCAAAGACGCCTTCCCTGACCTATGTAAAATATGTTAGCTCATCAACATTGCACCAGTCCCCCCCACTTTCACCAGTTCAGCGTTTTCTGAACACAGATTTTAATTTTAATTGATGCATCAGATAAAGAACTACATTTAGAAGTCTATGTCTGATGCAAAGCTGTATTCAGTATTATTTCTGGTCATTCATCCCCACAGATGATTTGGAAGCATTTGTGTCCAGATTTGCACACTTGTAAGCATAACAACTGTAGAAATTCAGTTGTTTTAACTTTCATTGCCAGTAAGTTTTCCTTAACAAGTGGAGTGATCTCCATCTGGAGGTGGCTTGGTGTTTTCAAGTTCTTCGGAAATCTTTTTTAAATTCTTGTTAAATAAAAATGTTTTTATTTACAATTGTGTCTTTATCTCATGGAAAGTATTTTATTTCTCGTCAGGTTATTTTTTGTCAACAGTAAACGGCAAAACAAAAGCACTGAAAAGGGGCATATAAACATCATTTGCATATAAATTTCCCTTTCGTTCTAATTGATGGGTTATCTGGAACCAGTCATTACCTAGATTGAGAACTTGATTTAAAAAGTGCAAAATACAAACTACAATATATTTACCAGAAGCCCACCCTCCCGCCCCCCACCCTAGACAAAATGGTGCACCCTACATATTGTAGGTGACTTGACATCACAATAATGATATTAACGTGAAACTTGTTGATACGCTCAGTCTACAACTTACCCTGGGCATTCAAATGAAAGTCACATTTCAAATTGATTTACTGAAATGATCCAACATTGCAGGACTTGTTTCGAAAAGTATGAAACGAAGTTAGAGGGACTTAAATTAAAAAAGCTGTCTACACTGATCCTGACCAGAACTTGTAAGCTCACTAAGAAATAGAAAATTCAAAGCAGAAGCTATAAGCTCATTAGCTTAACTGCATACTCAATGGAAACTAGAACAGCTGTTCGCAACTGCCAAAAATCAAGTGACCTCACTGAGACCCAACACTGGTACTAGCTGCACAACAAACAAAATTCTGGCTCACTTCAGGAATCACTTCAATTTGATGTATAATTTGTATCTATTTGAATATTTGTTTATACAAATTAAGCTAAGATAATCCACTGGGGCATTTATTTTTAAAAGCTAAGCAATAACCATTTAAAAGTGCATTCCCTACGGGCCAGACGGCAGTTTAAAACAGCTAAATATGTTCACCTAGCTCTTAGCTTGCCTTGTGTGTTTTGGATGTTCAAACTAATAACTTTTTTAAAAGATAATTGTGCGACTTACTCCAAATTACTTTCCACGATGTGAACCGGGCGCCGCCATTTTGGAATGATCATAATCATGCCAATCAATATATGACGTCATCAGCGGTAGGCCGGGCTGTTGGCGGAGCAGATACATAAAGCAACCATTGAAATGTTCGCAACCTCGCTCCGCCCACAGCCCGGCCGGCTGATGACGTCGCATTTTGATTGGCAAGATTGGGATCATTCAAAAATGGCGGCGCCCAGTAAGTTATTTGGAGTAAAATGCACAATTATTGTTTGAAATATCTTTTTAAAAGTTTTTTGTTTGAACATCCAAAACACACAAGGCAAGCTAAGAGGGAGCTAGGTGAACACATTATTAGCTGGTTTAAACCGCCGACTGGCCCGTAGCGAATGCACTTTGAAATGCATGGTTATCGCACTTGGCCACAGAAGTGGGTATAATAGACCCAGTAACTGGGGCGCTGTACTCGCTTTTTTCGAAATTTTGACATCTGCGGTTGTACTAGCGCCCCAGTGGATTATCGTAGCTTAATTAGAGTATACCAAAAAATTCTTCAAATAATTATAAAAATTATACATCAAATTGAAAAATGGGCGGAGGTGTGGCCAAGGATTCAGCTTGCAGATCAGCCTGGCGCCCTGACTTTCTCACGATTAACAGGCAGAGAATCATAAGTAAAAAGGCGGCCCCCAGGCATGACAAACTTCAATGTAATTTTTGTACACGATTTTTTTGGTCAATTTCAAATCATCATATCTGGACAAAGGCATCATTTGGTGAGCCCTGGAATGTATCATAACAATTTACCAGATGTAAGGAACAAAGTGAAGTAGGTCGGAGTAGTGGGATGTTTATAAGTGGGAGAAATTTGCAATCAAAGAGGTATAACTTGCTCGTACTTTTAAAACTTTTAAAAGCGTTTTAGACATGTATGGATGGTGGGCTGTAATGGTGAGTGTTATGAGACCTATGTTAAATGAGAGCCAAAGGGAAACAGGTCAACTCGTACGCACGCAAACTCGTACGCCTGCCGACCCGTACGCCAATTGGTCAACTCTTGCGCCTACCAGCTCGTACGCACACAAACTCGTACACACACAAACTCGTACGCAGGTGTATTTCTACGAGTTTATATACGGGACAGACAGCGGTAATAATTATTAAAAAATTGTTTCAAAGGAAGCTTGGCCTTATAAAATGAAAGAGTGAAAATGTAATTTAAAGTAAAATATAAAGTAAAATTAATTAAATGGAAGAGAATCCGTGCGCTTTGTTTGAGATCAAAAATAAAGTTAGAAAGTAGCTTCCTTTTGAAGATGCCTTCTCAATAGAGATGACGAGTGGCCCAAAATGTCAACCAAATCATCGTTCAATCAGTTTGTTGTCTGGGAGCGGCTTCAAATTCACTTCAGGAAAAACCACAGTTTTTGTTACATTTTAACATAGAGTAGGCTAAGCATTTCCTAACAGGAAAAACTACCCAAAATCTTTCAGATTTATAAATTTATTTACTATTAAAACTAAGGTCCTAACTGCCGTCCGATTTCAACATCTATTAAATATCATAACGGCGATTCTTTTCAAACAAATTTACATTTTAACTGAGGAGAATTTCCATAAACCCTAGAAATATCAGAAAGACCCGAAGTAGACCTAGTGAATTACACTTGCGTACGAGTTGGTGAATGTATCGTAGGACGCCCTGTATTCAGGGCGTCCCTGAAATCGAGGCAAATCTTTTACCTCTCTGCGCGCGATGTAAACAGTCCCTAAATACAATTTTTGTGGTTTGACTTGCCAAGCAAAGAGTCTCCTCTCATTTGACCAAAACTTAGAAACATGTAAGGATCCACTGGTTAGTTGCACTTGCAAATGCAAAAAGTTGTGGTATTTTAGGCATTTCTGCAAGGTACAAAAATATGTCATACTGTAGGGGCCATAAAAAAAAAATTCCCACCGAAAAAGTTTCATCAAACACTTTTTCAATTCACAATTCACGATGATCAAATCATGTGACTGAACATTCTGCTGAGCATTCTGGGGGAAAAAATACAGAGGCTTAAAGAAGCCACGTGCCTTATATCATTTTCTAATAGTCTGGATAATTTTTTTTTTTAACACTCTATCATTTTTGTTATTAATATTAAAATTTAAACATCAGCTTTGTGATTCGATTATCACTGTTTATTTATATGCTTTATTATAAATGTTAAGAAACATAAAAAGACACAAAACTAAATAAAAATAAGATTTGAAAGCCAAGAATTATTTACATTTTTTTTTTTTTTTAGTTTTTGAAAAATACCATGGTTATTTTTAAAACTAAATAAAAAATATGTTGAATAAAATGAAGAAAACTGCTGGCTATAGAG
Organism: Leptasterias polaris; assembly: GCA_037783415.1. Lineage (NCBI taxonomy): Eukaryota > Metazoa > Echinodermata > Asteroidea > Forcipulatida > Asteriidae > Leptasterias > Leptasterias polaris. The sequence goes on along the minus strand of JAZGTN010000003.1, from coordinate 5,179,257 downwards.
TCATACACTAAGTCTCACAGAACACTTGTAGTCACTGCAGATGTTTCTTCCACGTATGGCTTCACCCGGACACCATACTCTCTTGTTTGCATCGAAAACAGGTCAAACTCAAAACAAATGGGACGCTATTGAAGTCATCGAAGATCGGTGCGTGGTGTGAAAGTTTCCTTGTCCATCACGTTTTAATATATGTTTGCATATTTCTTATAAACAAAAGAAGGTAATTAGGGCATCAGTTGATTATGGAATATTTTTATTTTTTTTCAATTCAAAGAAAAAGGCATACTACATCGAAAACCGGACAGGGGAGGATACGAGTTGGTGTGCATACGAGTTCGTGACGTGTGCGTACGACTTTGTGTGTGTACGAGTTGGTGCGTACGGGATTGCGTGCGTACGAGTTGACCACTGTATTCCAACAACAAGGTGGGCTAGGGTTTATGTGATCTTAAACTTTAAAAAGTTAAAATATTAATTTCAACAAGTGTCAAATTTAAATAAAAATAGGCATGTCAAGTTTTAATATACTGGAAATTAAATTCCCGCTTCTCAATCTGGACTAAGGAAATAAAACTTAGTAAAATTAACAACCTTTTAATTAAGGCCACCTGTTAACATCATGGCCATGATGGCGTGAAAATTATCGCCCCCGTCTTAAGTTTGTGTACGAGGTTGACGCGGTTTCAAAATTGTTGCCCAGAAAAATTATTATTTCTTCATAAACATTACTAAAAATGAAAACACAATTAATAAACTTACCAAAAAGACCTTGAGTTTTTGCAGAATAACCTAACGTGTCCATGCTGTTCAAAAAAAGCAGTCTTAAACAGTTTCCCGTTGTCTGAAACTTGAGAATGTTCCCCTCCCCACGTACGTGTGTTGAAAAACAGGCGCCATTTTATGACCGCAATGCACCATGGGTATCAGAAGTCGTACGCCGTTTATCACTTAGACTGGAATTCAAGTCTGAGATCGCGGTTATTTCTCTGCATCAGCCACGCAAAATTCCCCGCAGATAGGCGCTATTTCAGGCTAGGCTATGTCAGGTAGACTAAAAACCACGATCACAGACTTGGAACCAAGTCTATTTATCATTAAGTTCCTCGATTTTGCTGTGTTATTATTATTATTATTTAATAATATAATAATTTTAATTGAAAACATTTTGCATTATCTAATCGGAAATTGTTGCCTGTTTTGATTGTTTAGGGGCCTATATCAATTTTGTTCAAAATAATCAATAATCCCTCACTGCTGGTGGAGGGATTTTTCCAGATGCGGGTGGAGGCAGATATGCGGGGGAAGGCGGGAGGGGGAGGGAGGGGGAGGGAGGGGGAGGGAGGGGGAGGGAGGGGGAGACGCTATATAGTTTTGGTGTATGTCTCTTTTTTACAAATTTTATTGTGGTCACAGCTGGTCTGTTTTTACATTTACTTACCTTTGCATTTTAAAATATTGCATATTTCTATAATTGCTTGTAATTTTTTGCTTGTAATTTTTGCTGATTTTAAACTTATTTTAATACCTTCTTGTTAATTCTGTTAATGACTTTGTGTTTATCTATAGGGTTTTTGTTTTTAAATGTTACTCTGTAAGCGCCATGGAGCATTGTTTTCGATGGATTTGGCGCTATATAAATTTTTACTATTATTATTATTAGTTGGGGCGGGGTTCACAGAGTAAGGAAATTTGTATCATTGTGAAATTATAGGTCGTAGTCCGAAGGTCGCCTGATCAACATTTTGTATGTTAACAGCCTAATAACAATTATTAACTCACCTCAAACTACTACTACTAGGGACATTTATTTCCTCTTTTTCTCAAAAATAAGAAGATTAGTCCGTTGCAAACATAGGACGTATAATTGATGATTAGGCCTAATCATCAATTATACGTCCTATGTTTGCAACGGACTAATCTTCTTTTTAAACTAAATTAAATACTACGAACCTAAATAACAGGGGACAATTAGCTGTTTTCGCATATTTTTTATTCAACTAATGAAATACACAAGGCTTTAAAGAAATAACACAAATGTGTACAATGAAGGAAGGAAAGGGAAAACATACAATCGTTTCCCGTCCCCCTCTTTGAGAAACGTTACCTTCCCAAATCTTGTGTGTTTTCTTTTTTAACCGGGGATAATGCCGATGTTATATGAAAACTAACTGGTGATCACAACAACTGCACATGCTTGTATAGGGTCAAGCTTATATAGCTTAGAATGCAGGCTTTATTTGGGGAAATATTGATAATTGATGACACTAGGCCAAAAATTGGAAACTTGGGGTCTAATAATAATAATATTTAACATTTATATTGCGCCCCTTACATACAAAATGATCAAAGGCGCAGCACATGTTAAAAAGCACAGAATGGAAGAAAAGGACAAGAAAAAAAGACTGGTTACCAGGCCAGTGCCCAAAACAAAGGTATGGGGATACGTCTGTCCCGCCAACAGAGAACTAAGTTACTTATTACATAGGCCTATCCCTGCTGGCATCGGTAATGTTTTGACCTTTTCAGGAGACAGGCGCCTCTAGCCCTATATGCAAAAAACTAAACTAACTGGCAAGGCGACCATAGAAGAAGACAAACAAAAGACACAAAAGAACAAAACCATAAAACACACTAAAAAGCGGCTTTAAAAAGATGGGTTTTTATATTACATTTAAAAGAGGTAAGTTTCTGGTCGTTACGTAAATGCAACGGTAGCGCATTCCAAAGCTTAGGGGCTGCCCTATAGGCCAGCATTTTTATCAAATTGTTTGACATTTTTAAGTTGCGATTTGAAGCTCTAAAACGATTGCAGTAATTAGCTGTGTACCGATGCCTTTTTACGTATAGCTTGATCCACCCAGGATGCTTTATTTTGGACACGTTTGGTAATTGTCGAAGACCAGTATTCTCACTTGGTGTATCCCAACATATGCATACAATAACAAACCTGTGAAAATTTGGTCTCAATTGGTCATCGAATTTGCAAGAGAATAATGTAAGAAAAAACACCCTTGTTGCATTACTTTTTGTGCTTTAAATATGCATAATAAAAGGCTTCAGCAAGAAGTCTTTTATTATTTGAATGAGAAATTACATTTCTCAAAAACTACGTTACTTCAGAGGGAGTGGTTTCTCACAATGTATTATACTATCAACAGCTCTCCATTGCTCGTTACCAAGTAAGTTTTTATGCTAACAATTATTTTGAGTAATTACCAAAAGTGTCTCGCAATGATAGCATTAAATATCTATATACTCATGTTTTTTCTTTATATTACGACCTCATTTTAGATTTACCTGTATGTTATTTTGTAAACCCCAAGAAAGGTATGAACAAATATGAATTAATCATGACGGTATTAATTGTAATAGTTTAATAGAAATATGTGTTGAAATGTATCCTTGATAAGGTTTTGTTCAATCCACTGCAATGATTTAATATTTTGGTGCCCACCATTTCCTACTAAAAACAAGTGCAATGATTTTATTGTTCCCATTCCCCCCCCTCCCAATATATTTAATGTTTTACTGTTCTGAAACAGTTGTACATTTTATTATCTTAATGAAAGTTTTGCTTTTTAAGCATCAAACTTATCATATATATAAACACTGCAGTAATTTTCATATTTGCTAATCCCACCTAGCCCCAAATCAGTTATTATAAATCTAAATACATGTACATGCCTTATTTTCTCTTTTATTCTCAATTTTTATATATTTTAAAATACGTAAAAAATTGCGTTCCCCAACATTAAAAATTGCGTTCCCCACTCAAAACCCTACCCCAATAGTGTAAATAATTGTAAAACTAAACGTGTCCCGTTTTTTCAAGCATCCATTCCATCATCTACAAAACTTACATTGATTTCAACCCATCGCAATCATTCAACCATTACATTAAGAACTAAAAATACTTATCTAGGCCTACTTTCTCTTTTCTCTTGATTCCGAATAATTTGCTAATGGTAGTATTATGTCCCCCCCCCCCAAAAAATGTAATATTTATTTACTTAATTTTCTAAGCACCCACCTTATCATATAAATTTAAAAAACTACAACACTTTTTTTGTATAATTAAACCACCCTACCCCACCCCACATTAATTATGATAAAATCAAATATACATGTATATATGCCCCACCATTTATTTGTTTTACCCATTAATTTTCAACTATAATTTTTAATAAAAATGTTTAATAATTTTCCCCCAGTCCATACCCTACCCTGTTTTGTAATAAAAATGTGGTATTAAATGTGTCCTGTTTTTCCAGCACCCCAACCTGTTATGACAAAAAACATCAACATTGCAATAGTTTCCACCCCTCAAAACATTCAACAGATACATTAGCAATTAAAATTTATTGTTTTTTTATTTATAACTACCTGTATTTCCCTGTTCTTTCCCAATTAAGTTTATGTTCTACTTGTTGAATATTTTATTTTGTTCCCACACCACACCCTTAATATCAATAGAATCAATATATCATTTATGAAGTCATTAGGCCCATAATCAATGTGAACAGCAACTCCAACCCTACCCTACTTTGGCAGAAAAATGCAATTAAACGACCAACTCCAATGATTCTTAAGAGAAAAGAAAAATAAATTCTATTTAAAAAAAGAAAACACACCACTGCAGAGTTTGAGCTCAGAAAACTACAACTTATTTAAAAATACAGATGCAACATTCCATGCTTATGAAAAAGAACACCAAAGTGTTTTTGTATTTATTAAAACTAAAACATCAACAAACCTGATCTCTCTGGATGACTTCAATACTTACTTTTAAAATATAAAATTGTCATTCCGTAACTTTATACAGACAAAAACAAATGGTTGCAAAATAAGCTCCAGGATTAAGTTTTAGGTGGCACTCTAACAAATGGTTGTCTTTTATATACATTTTGGAGATTTTACCCTAAAATTTCGAGTTTAATTTAAATAGATCTATTTTGATAGATTTGGGAAAGTTACAAGCTTTTATTTATGGTATTCCACGAAACAATCTGCCAATGATAAGTGGTTGTTTTTTAAGAATTAGTTATGAATTATTGCCAGGATCCTGATAGGTAGATACGTACAAACAATTTTGCATATTGCATCTATTGCATCTATTGCATTGCCCCTTGCATATATGCAAAGTGCATCTGTTGAAATTTGTTAGTTTTCTGGGGTTTTTAAAAATGTTTAAACGATGTTCATCAAGGGCTACAATTTCATGAAATTTCAATGCTTCAAGTGCTTTACTTTTTTAGTTGCGATAATCGCAACTTTTGCACCCAAATATTTGGGATATTCCCAATTATCTCAGCGAGGTATTAACACCTTAATTATCAATGTGAGGGAAGAGGTTACCAGCACATTACCCTCTGCCATGATCCTCAGCATCTGGCAATATTTGAATATTTGTGATAATCCCAATTAGCGAGGAAAACTATTGCATTAAAACCTTATCTATTAATGTGAGGGAAGAGTTTACCAGCACACTCAGCCTCTGCCATGATCCTCAGCATCTGGCAATATTTTGATACTTGGGATATTCCCAATTAGCGAGGAACACTATTGCATTAAAACCTCATTTATTATTGTGGAGTGAAGAGGTTTCCAGCACTTAGCATCTGCTGGCAATACTGACAGGGATTTTATTTTGGATATTCCCAGTTTACTGTTTATGCACTTTTGCATAAAAACTTTATTTATAAATGTAGAGGGAATAGGTCACCATTGCATTACCCTCTACCATAAACCTCAGCACCCCCCCCCCCCCCCATCTGGTAATACTGACTGTGATATTTGGGGTAATCACAGTTTACTGTAAGCACACTGTTGCGTTAAAACCTTTTTTATTCATGAGGGAAGAGGTTACCAGCACATTACCCTCTTTCGTGGTCCTCATCATCTCTAGCAATACTTGGATGTTGGGGATATTCCCAATTTAATTATTGAGGCACACTATAGCATTAAAACTTTATTTGTTAATGTGAGGGAAGAGGTTACCAGCACATTTCCTCTGCCATGATCCTCAGCATCTGCCAATACTGTCTGTGATTGTGATATTTTGGGTGATCCCAGTTTACTGTAGGCACACTATTGCCATTAAAACCCGTTTTTATTAATGAGGGAAGAGGTTACCAGCACATTACCCTCTGCCATGATCCTCAGAATATGGCAATACTTGGATATTTGGGATATTCCCAGTGAGCTTAACACACTATTGCATTACAATCTATTTTACAACGTTACACATTATTAATGAGGGAAGAGGTTACCAGCACATTACCCTCTGCCATGATCCTCAGAATATGGCAATACTTGGATATTTGGGATATTCCCAGTGAGCTTAACACACTATTGCATTACAATCTATTTTACAACGTTACACATTATTAATGAGGGAAGAGGTTACCAGCACATTACCCTCTGCCATGATCCTCAGCATCTGGCAATATTTTGATACTTGGTATAATCCCAGTTAGTGAGGTAAACTGTTTGATCAAAACCTTAGGCAGATATTATAATAATGAGGGAAGAGGTTACCAGCACATTACCCTCTGCCATGATCCTTAGCATCTGGCAATATTTGGATATTTCGGACATTCCCAGTTAGCTTATAGCACACTATTGCATTAAAAGCTGTTTTATTGGAACCTTAAATATTAATGTGAGGGAAGAGGTTACCAGCACATTACCCTCTGCCATGATCCTCAGCATCTGGCAATACTTTGATATATCCTGTTAATGAGGGATGCATATTAGCCTTATATAAAGGTTTAATTGACCCGTAAAGTATTGTAGTTCTGGCATAGAAGTAAAGTTCTCACTTAAGTGTAGATCATGCACAGATAAAGTGTACAACTCATACAGATGTAGTGTAAAACTTGCACAGATGTAGAGTATAACTGCAAGGATGAGGTGTAGAACTCGCACAGACAAAGTGTAGAACTCGCACAGACGTAGTGTAGAACTCGCGCAGACGTAGTGTAGAACTCGCGCAGACGTAGTGTAGAACTCGCGCAGACGTAGTGTAGAACTCGCACAGACGTAGCGTAGAACTCGCACAGACGTAGCGTAGAACTCGCACAGACGTAGCGTAGAACTCGCACAGACGTAGCGTAGAACTCGCACAGACGTAGCGTAGAACTCGCACAGACGTAGCGTAGAACTCGCACTGATGTAGCGTACAACTCGCACAGATGTAGCGTACAACTCGCACAGATGTAGCGTACAACTCGCACTGATGTAGCGTACAACTCGCACAGATGTAGCGTACAACTCGCACAGATGTAGCGTACAACTCGCACAGATGTAGCGTACAACTCGCACAGATGTAGCGTAGAACTCGCACAGATGTAGCGTACAACTCGCACAGATGTAGCGTACAACTCGCACAGATGTAGCGTAGAACTCGCACAGATGTAGCGTAGAACTCGCACAGATGTAGCGTAGAACTCGCACAGATGTAGCGTAGAACTCGCACAGATGTAGCGTAGAACTCGCACAGATGTAGCGTAGAACTCGCACAGATGTAGCGTAGAACTCGCACAGATGTAGCGTAGAACTTGCACAGATGTAGCGTAGAACTTGCACAGATGTAGCGTAGAACTCGCACAGATGTAGTGTAGAACTCGCACAGATGTAGTGTAGAACTCGCACAGATGAAGTGTAGAACTAGCACAGATGAAGTGTAAAACTCGCACAGATGAAGTGTAGAACTCGCACAGATGAAGTGTAGAACTAGCACAGATGTAGTGTAGAACTCGCACAGATGTAGTGTAGAACTCGCACAGATGTAGTGTAGAACTCGCACAGATGTAGTGTAGAACTCGCACAGATGTAGTGTAGAACTCGCACAGATGTAGTGTAGAACTCGCACAGATGTAGTGTAGAACTCGCACAGATGTAGCGTACAACTCGCACAGATGTAGCGTAGAACTCGCACAGATGTAGCGTAAAACTTGCACTGAGATGAGATCCCACACTGATAAGTGTAGAATTCGCACAGGATGTATTGTAGAACTGCACAGAATAGTGAAGAACTGCACACATGAATTGTGGAACTCAGTCAGATGAAATGTAGAACTCACACAGATAAAGTATATAGAACTGGCATTGATTCAGTGCAGCTCTTACACAGATGAAGTGTAGAACTCACACAGGTCTGTAGAACTTGCACATATGGAATGTAGAACTCAAAACTCACACATATAGAATTCCATTGATAAAGAGTATACCTCATAAAGATGAAGTGTCTTGCACAGTGAAGTGTAGAAATCACACAGATGAAGTGAAGATTTTGCACAGACGACGTAGTGTATAGACCTCGCACAGATGAAGTGTAGAAATCACACAGATGAAGTGAAGATTTTGCACAGACGACGTAGTGTATAGACCTCGCACAGTGAAGTGTAGAAATCACACAGATGAAGTGAAGATTTTGCACAGACGACGTAGTGTATAGACCTCGCACAGATGAAGTGTAGAAATCACACAGATGAAGTGAAGATTTTGCACAGACGACGTAGTGTATAGACCTCGCACAGTGAAGTGTAGAAATCACACAGATGAAGTGATGATTTTGCACAGACGACGTATCGCACAGATGAAGTGTAGAACTTGCACAGATGAAGTGAAGATTTACATGTAGTGTATAGACCTCGCACAGATGAAGTGTAGAACTCGCACAGATGAAGTGTAGAACTCGCACAGATGAAGTGTAGAACTCGCACAGATGTAGTGTAGAACTCGCACAGATGAAGTGTAGAACTCGCACAGATGAAGTGTAGAACTCGCACAGATGTAGTGTAGAACTCACAGATCAAGCGTACAACTCACACAGATGTAGTGTAGAACTCGCACAGATGTAGTGTAGAACTTGCACAGATGTTGTGTAGAACTCACACAGATGTAGTGTAGAACTCGCACAGATGTAGTGTAGAACTTGCACAGATGTTGTGTAGAACTCACACAGATGTTGTGTAGAACTCACACAGATGTAGTGTAGAACTCGCACAGATGTAGTGTAGAACTCGCACAGATGTAGTGTAGAACTCGCACAGATGTAGTGTAGAACTCGCACAGATGTAGTGTAGAACTCGCACAGATGAAGTGTAGACCTCGCACAGATGAAGTGTAGACCTCGCACAGATGAAGTGTAGACCTCGCACAGATGTAGTGTAGAACTCACACAGATGAAGTGTAGAACTCACACAGATGAAGTGTAGAACTCGCACAGATGTAGTGTAGAACTCACAGATCAAGCGTACAACTCGCACAGATGTAGTGTAGAACTCGCACAGATGTAGTGTAGAACTCGCACAGATGTAGTGTAGAACTCGCACAGATGAAGTGTAGAACTCGCACAGATGAAGTGTAGACCTCGCACAGATGTAGTGTAGAACTCGCACAGATGAAGTGTAGACCTCGCACAGATGAAGTGTAGAACTCGCACAGATGAAGTGTAGACCTCGCACAGATGAAGTGTAGACCTCGCACAGATGTAGTGTAGACCTCGCACAGATGTAGTGTAGAACTCACACAGATGAAGTGTAGAACTCGCACAGATGAAGTGTAGACCTCGCACAGATGAAGTGTAGACCTCGCACAGATGTAGTGTAGAACTCGCACAGATGTAGTGTAGAACTCACACAGATGAAGTGTAGAACTCGCACAGATGTAGTGTAGAACTCACAGATCAAGCGTACAACTCGCACAGATGTAGTGTAGAACTCGCACAGATGTAGTGTAGAACTCGCACAGATGTAGTGTAGAACTCGCACAGATGAAGTGTAGAACTCGCACAGATGTAGTGTAGAACTCGCACAGATGTAGTGTAGAACTCGCACATATTAAGTGTAGAACTCGCACAGATGTAGTGTAGAACTCGCACATATTAAGTGTAGAACTCGCACAGATGTAGTGTAGAACTCGCACATATTAAGTGTAGAACTCGCACAGATGTAGTGTAGAACTTGCACAGATGTAGTGTAGAACTTGCACAGATGTAGTGTAGAACTCGCACAGATGAAGTGTAGAACTCGCACAGATGAAGTGTAGACCTCGCACAGATGAAGTGTAGAACTCGCACAGATGTAGTGTAGAACTTGCACAGATGTTGTGTAGAACTCACACAGATGTAGTGTAGAACTCACACAGATGTAGTGTAGAACTTGCACAGATGTTGTGTAGAACTCACACAGATGTAGTGTAGAACTCGCACAGATGTAGTGTAGAACTCGCACAGATGTAGTGTAGAACTCGCACAGATGAAGTGTAGAACTCGCACAGATGAAGTGTAGACCTCGCACAGATGTAGTGTAGAACTCGCACAGATGAAGTGTAGACCTCGCACAGATGAAGTGTAGAACTCGCACAGATGAAGTGTAGACCTCGCACAGATGAAGTGTAGACCTCGCACAGATGTAGTGTAGACCTCGCACAGATGTAGTGTAGAACTCACACAGATGAAGTGTAGAACTCGCACAGATGAAGTGTAGACCTCGCACAGATGAAGTGTAGACCTCGCACAGATGTAGTGTAGAACTCGCACAGATGTAGTGTAGAACTCACACAGATGAAGTGTAGAACTCGCACAGATGTAGTGTAGAACTCACAGATCAAGCGTACAACTCGCACAGATGTAGTGTAGAACTCGCACAGATGTAGTGTAGAACTCGCACAGATGTAGTGTAGAACTCGCACAGATGAAGTGTAGAACTCGCACAGATGTAGTGTAGAACTCGCACAGATGTAGTGTAGAACTCGCACATATTAAGTGTAGAACTCGCACAGATGTAGTGTAGAACTCGCACATATTAAGTGTAGAACTCGCACAGATGTAGTGTAGAACTCGCACATATTAAGTGTAGAACTCGCACAGATGTAGTGTAGAACTTGCACAGATGTAGTGTAGAACTTGCACAGATGTAGTGTAGAACTCGCACAGATGAAGTGTAGAACTCGCACAGATGAAGTGTAGACCTCGCACAGATGAAGTGTAGAACTCGCACAGATGTAGTGTAGAACTTGCACAGATGTTGTGTAGAACTCACACAGATGTAGTGTAGAACTCACACAGATGTAGTGTAGAACTTGCACAGATGTTGTGTAGAACTCACACAGATGTAGTGTAGAACTCACACAGATGTAGTGTAGAACTCGCACAGATGTAGTGTAGAACTCGCACAGATGAAGTGTAGACCTCGCACAGATGAAGTGTAGAACTCGCACAGATGTAGTGTAGAACTTGCACAGATGTTGTGTAGAACTCACACAGATGTAGTGTAGAACTCACACAGATGTAGTGTAGAACTCGCACAGATGTAGTGTAGAACTCACACAGATGAAGTGTAGAACTCGCACAGATGTGTAGATCATCCTGCTTATAAGTGTATATCTTTTATCACTTGAGGTCCCTACATCTCAAAGTTTCCAGAGACACAAAATTCTTTCCAATTTAAAGTGAATTCACACTGTAGATGGTTTACCAGCAGATCACTTTCAAAACAAACTAGATGAAGTGAGTGGTAAATTTTACACATGATGGTTTCATTCAGTGAGGGTCTACATTCAATGACACTACATAATCCTGGAGATTTATAGCATAACTTCAAAAGCTCTTTTTCACTCGTATTATTTGCCTCATCAATTTGATATGTTTATACCCTCATTTACAAAGTACATTTAAATAGAAGTTTTGTGTATGCATTCGACTTTTAAAACAACTTAATTATGAATAGAAACATTCTACAATGTCATATTCAAACTCAATTAGTTGAAGGAGCTCTCCTTACAAGCCGCGATTAGTAGTTTTTGCTGCAGAATTCATTGTTCACAAAATCAACGTTTTTGTATCGACGATGTGTTCCAAAGTTCCATGAAATCAAGAGTTCAACTGATGGCGATCTTGTACTTGCAGAATTTCTAAATCAAAGTATATGTAGCAATTTCTATGGCTTCTTGAGTTCAGAATTTAACTGCAAGCTGATTTGGCAACCTGGTTTGATTGTCTGTTTGTTTCTCTTTACAAAAGCTGTATCATCTTTAGAGTTGTATTCCAAGCTACTCTAGCTGACTCCATCAACATCCAAATGGTTCTGTTCTTGCATTGAATGTCACTTGATTAGTTGAGCTTGTAGCTGAAAGTCATCTGACTAAACTTGACACATCTAGTCCTTCTTCAAATGGTGGCACGCAGTCCAAAAAGCACCATTTAGCCTCAAGAGTAGTTGTATGTCATCTCCAAGGTAATCATCTCAGTCTGTGATAGAAAGTGATTTTCAAAGATTATTTTTGATAAACTCTTTTATAACAAGTGTCAGTTGTTCTTAGCAGTGCATGACAAAATCTCCCCGTGATTAAAGCTAATCAGTTCTTCAACTCATTGAACACGCCCACACAACATGACACAATAATTCAGGGTTTTTTTCTGTTTGGTTTTTTGTAAATACTTTTTTGAAACATGACCTCCTAGTTTAATGAAGTTTTACCAGTTGGTTGTATTGTGTGTTAATTGCAAATTAAGGGACAGGATTAAATGTATTCTTTTAAATCGACAATTTGAAACCTTTAAAAGTGCAAATTCTGAAACATTAACTTTTTTGCCAAATTTGTTATATGAACCTTTTCTTCAAAGAAAAGTTTAGAACTATTTTATTCGAACTTACCAGGCGGTCTACTGTTGACTCTTTGCACCTGTACCCTCCAATGACGCATATCCAAACAGGTGGGGTTGTTTTCATCACTTCACCAGAGACAGCTAAATGAAAAGAAAATTTATAAGGTAAAGACAAATTGATCTCCAGCATTTACACAACTTTATGATAAATTGCAACAAGAGCCGACTTCTATTGTTTCATGAAAGATTTCAATTTGCTTGGATTGTACTTTCTTGGATTGTTCTTTTAAATCAATGATTTCAAACCTTTTAAAAGTGCAGTTCTGAAACATTATCTTCTTTGCCAAATTTGTTGGATGAACCTTTTCTTCAAAGAAAAGTTTGAGAATTAACTTTTTTAAACGGTCTGTTGTTGATGCTTTGCACCTGTACCCTCCAACGTTGCTCACCCTAATAGGTCCGGTTGTATTCACAACTCCCTGTACCCTCCAATGACGCACATCCAAACAGGTCCGGTTGTTTGCGCCACTCCACAAGAGGCAGCTGAACTGAGGAGAACATTTAGGAGGTACAGACAAATTTATCTCTATTCATTTACATATCCTTATGATAAATTGCAAGAGCCGACTTCTATTGTTTCATGACAGATTTCAATTTGTTTAGATTGTTAATTTTTCTTGGATTGTATTCTTTTAAATCAGTGATTTGAATTCTTTGCGGGTGCAAATCCTGAAACATTGTCATATCTGCCATTTTTGGGGATGATGATGATGTCGTATGCTATACTGATCTCGTTCTAAAGTCCGTAAGCCAGTTTACAGCTGGGTCCTCAGCCAGGTGAAGGGCTTCGATGCCGCCATCAAGGTGAGAGAGTGGGCAGTCGACTATCACATGGCGCATCGTCTGGGGTTCGCCACAGTCACAAAGCGGAGACGCAAGGTAGCCCCACTTGTGTAGGCTACTGCGGCATGGCCCTGCGTCGGTACGGAACCGGTTCAAGAGGCACCAGTGGCCGCGGGGGAGGTCCATTCCCGGCAGCTGGATGGTGGGGTCGGCGACCAGGAACTTGTGCGGGACGTCGGTATGGTCTCGCCACCGTGTGCGCCATAGATCTTTAGCGGTCACTGCACTGTCCGGTACATTGGACCAGATTGGGTTTCTAGACTTAAGTCTAGGCCTAGGGTGGAAGTCAAGGTCACTGAGGAGAGGGAGGTCAGGATTGGATTGGATCTTACAGACCAGCCTTGATGTGGCAATCTCTCTTCGGATGTCTGGAGGGGCAATGTTGCTCAGGACTGGGAGCCAATCTGTCCTTGTACAGCGAACGGCACCAGTGATGGTTCTCATAGTGTCGTTTAGTTGGACGTCGACGAGACTGGTGTGGACAGAGTTCCTCCAAACTGGAGCACAGTACTCAGCCACTGAGTAGCAAAGGGCTAGAGCAGATGAACGGAGTGTCTTTGCCTTTGCTCCCCAGGTTATTTTTGGGGATGAACCTTTTCCTCAAAGAAAAGTTTTAGAATCAATTTCTTAAAACTTACCTAGTGGTATGTTGTTAATGTACTCTCCAACAATGCACACCCAAACAGGTCCGATTGTATTCACCACTCCACAAGAGACAGTTGAACTTGGGAGAAAATTTAGGAGGTACAGAGTAACAGACAAATTTATCTCTATGCATGTACATATCTTTATGCTGAATTGCAAGAAGAGCTGACTACTATTGTTTCACGAAAGATTTCAATTTGCTCAGATTGAACAAAACGCAATTGTTTAAAGGATGTTTACCAGTTGTTAAGTTGTTTTACCTCAGTGGTTGGCTGGTCGTTCATGCTCACTGTTATAGAATCTCAAATGATACTAGATTTTGACTGCTAGTTACAACTGTCTTTACTACATGAGAGTGACAGACTGATGCAGATATTTTCTTGATCCTCTAAATTTATTGATTGAGTTGTTTTCCTTTTAAGTAACTTCTTCATCAGGAACTTGTAACTTTATAACCTGATACATTACCAAATATTTTGCATGACCCAATTTCTTCTTTATAGGCTTTACAGTCAGCTCAGTGAAGTTTGCAGCACAACTACTTCATCATCCTCAAGAAGAAAACATGATCTGCTTCTTTGGAGAAAAACATTTCGAGAAAGGTTAGCAATTTGGGGTCACATCAATTAGCCAAAGTCAGGTTCACCATACACATTACCTGAGATAACCCCAATACTTTACCAATTCAATGTCATCTATGGTGTGCCAAGGCTAAAATGTGTGCATTGCTGACCACAACATCCACTTTAGCAATTCAAGCTGTGGAAAACAAAAACAAGATTATGGCCTGTGGAGGAAAAGTTAGATTCTGTGGAGGGAAAAATTATTATTTCTTTTAAACTTACCCTCATACTTTACCTAATACAACACTTGGTACTTAACCTGCAAGTACCTGACCTCATTGACCCCCACTGACCTGGGGTCAAAAATCAGAGACATCAAAGGGTGTCAATGCAAAATCACCTGCCACAACATCCACTTTGGGAGGCACAGGCTGGGCCCTACATACTGTGGAAATAAAAACAAAAGAGCATAGCCTATGGAGGCCAGGTTAGAGGCTGTGGAAATAAAAGTTGAGGGAAAATGTTATTTTTCTTTCACACTTACCCTGATACTTTTACCTGAATTTTAACCTTTGCTGCAAACAGCCGACCACAGTGGCATCCAGTCACCATCAGGAACATCAAAGGGAGAGTCTCCATCGATCTCAAAAGCTGAAGTTCAACTAAGTACTACACCAGTGGCACCTAATACATTACCTATTGCCAGTAAACCTGCTGGAAGAGAGAGTTAGTCTTATATCTAGGCCAACACTTTAAATACTCTAGGCCTTTACTATCTTACCATTCATACAAACCTAGGCTTCACTGGTGTCTTTCCCTGTGAATGGTTTCCTCTCCTCTCTTTTCTCTCATCTTCTTCAGGTTTTTTCTTTTTTTTTCTTCGCAGCGTTGACAATTAAGATAGGCAAGTCATTTGCAATGAGCCCTTCAAACTTTAATTTATAATCTTTGCATTTTGGCTCTACAGCTTTTAAAAACTTGGGTTTGTTACAAGTCCCCCCCCCCTCCCTTTTTGGGACCTACATTCATAATTGATGTAATGCTGATATTAGGAATCTGTAAATATCAATTTAGCTCATCTAAATTATTTATTTAATTCTCCTAAATCAAACATTAATCATCAAATGAATGTTGATTGGACTGAAGCATTTGCCCACATGATTATTTCGAAAAAACTTATGGTGTTGGGTTTTGTGCCCACAGTACAAAGCGCAGCAGCAGAGGGGAAATGTGCAGAATATATATGTGTTTTTTTATTTTGCTTTATTCCCCCCCAAAAAAAAAAAATTACTTATATTTAGTTTAGCACATTATTTTGAATAAACTTACTATTCATTCATAAACATTACGCTTTTTGATGTATAAATCATGACAATTATAAATAAACATGACAACTGATGACTTGAAGTATCGACCCAGACGGAAATTTCCAGTAAGACTAGTCTCCTAATTAAAAAGCATCATTGGCTTCGACCAATATGCAAATCAAGAAATGCCGAGAAACTGTGCAGTCGCCTGAAAAGTGAGCAAGGACAACATCAACAAGATCGCCGAACATCGTTTAGGGAATGGGATTAGAAAAGGGGGAGGGACTCTGAAAGAGAACGGGTTAGATCTTCTCTTACCATTCGCTGTCTTCACCTTGCCTTTATCTTTAAGGTCAACTTGCGCTATCTGACCTCCACTATTGCGCAATTTCAATAGTTTTGGGGAGTTTTTGGGTTTTGTTTTAGTAAGAGTAACTGTAACTTTGTTGCTGAGAGTACAAGTGGAGTACTGGAGCAGCTCCATACTTGACACTCCAGGAAAAAAGAAAAAAAAAAAAGAAGTCCAACATCAAAGAGGTGAATTGCACAAGCGCACTTAAAAAGTGGAGGTCGGATATACGGCAAAGTTTTCCTTACCTTGGTCCTTTGGCGAACTCCAATGTACGTCCACATACCACATATCCATAGATCTTCAACTCCCAACTGGCCACAGTCTCTTGAAAGTCGTCAGCACAAAGACGTTCCCTCTTCCTACAGTTCAAGTCAAAAGGGGGTAATTTAGCAAACGAACTATGATTGTTGTTAATTTGTATTTTACCAAAATTGTACCATGAATTTTGTTACACTAAAATCTGACAAAAATTGTTAATGACCAATGACTACAAATGGGGACTTCCCTACAATGTACTGAGTGGGTACCAATACGTGTGCTTATAACATATGTTTTGAATATATGGGCACCAGTGATATATGCCAATTTTCCTGTCTCTTGGTGTAAACAGTAGTGGCTTTAATGTTTGATTGCATTTACAATTGTCTATTTGTGGAACTTCAAGCCAACCTTTTGCACCCCTGCATTTCTGCCACTATGTATGAGTCATATCAGATTTTGACCAATGATAAACCGATTCTTATTTTGCATGTCACAGTTCTAAGATGATGGTACATCGCTCATCAGTCAACTCAACTGTTATTCTGAATAAAATCATTAGGCACTAAATATACATTTTCTTATTAAAGTGAATGTGTGGGCTTAAGTTGTTTTGTAAAAAACCAACCTTGTATCTTAAAACTTCTGCAACCTCCTGGATCCTCCACTGTGTGTGTCCCATTGTCAGGGGACTGTCTGCAATGACAATTTCACAGATACAATTATACAAATAACTATAGGTTGCATCATGTATGATCATTGAAAAGCTGATAAGCAGCCATATAGTAGTCCTCCCAGTTTTAAAGTAGTTCACCCTCAGGAAAGTTAAAAACTGCTTTTTCCCAAATTAACCTATGGGAGATACGGGAGACATACATGTAGATCATCATAGCCCTCAATCCTCCTTAAGGTGTGGGTCAGATATGGATCATCATAAATCTTGATTATCCTGAGGGTGGGTCAGATATTGCTAATTCTTGTTCCTTCGGAAAGTGTGGGTCGGATAGAGATAACCATATCCCTTGATCCTCATAGATAATCATAACCCTTGATCCACCCGAAGGTGTTGGTCAGATAGATATCATAAACCTTGATCCTCCTAAAGCTGTGGGTCAGATAGATAATCCTAAAAACACTTGATCCTCTTACAGAAAGACTTACCAAACTGTTTATGTGCATTAGGATGCTTATTTTAATTTATATGTCTAAGGCTTTTGTCTTGTCCACTTTGCAATTGTGGTTTTTGTCTGCCTGAAATAGCGCCCTCTTGGATTGCCTTCCTAATAGTGATTTGCATGGCCTTTAATGCAGTCAAACCTAAAGCACAACTCGGTCTTAAAATGCAAGTTGGGTAGAGTCAGGTCTATTCCATTTCCATGTTTATTTTAATGGCTTTACATTGATTGGTCAATATAAATGTTCTGTCTCCATGATTGGTCATAGTCCTTGCCAACACACTGACAAGTTTCAAACAATTCAGTCAGTCTTTGGTAAGCTTTTGGTAGTTTTTTCTGCAAACTAAATTTTCAATGATACTGTATGTTGTTAATGTGCTCCACGAAAAAAAAAATGGTGATTGCAGAAATCGCTATTTTTCAAACTGCTGTTTTGGAGACTGCTCACTATTTTTGTTTAAATTTTTAAGACAAATAAAAAAACACGACCTTTTCCATTCATACAGAACAGTAAATATGTTATCATTATTGCAACTGTTTTGATGAGTAATTACTTTCTAAACTCAGTCATAGGTCACTTCATAAAATCAAAACAAAAGCAAGATATGCCTGCAGAGGGCTGTGTACAAACCAATGCATAAGCTTGGAAGTCAATAGGCCCAACAAGTCACTTTGTGAAAATGCAAGTCTTATCATTTCATATTTTTCACAAATAGATCAGCAGAAAATTCTTGGCTAGCCTAATGAAAATGACCAATAGGGGTCGTATTGTCAGAAAAACAGACAAAATGGTCAATACTGCAAAAAGAGGGACACCACAGTTACAGTAGAACAGACTATACCTAGTTTTCATTATGTCCTTACCTTGCCTTGCCTTGCCTTGCCTTATGCCAAGTATCCCCCACCTCGCCCCGCCCCCAGCCCCCACAAAAAAGGAAAATTTTAACTGTCAGTCTCTGACTTAAGCCATTGGCCACTTACCCAGTTGTCAATTCCTGTGTTTCAAAATTATTCAACCAGTTTAAATACAAATATTTTGACTTTCAAATGAACGTTTGAATGGCTTTTTGGAGGTCTTTAAATGACTGTAGTGTGACTGTACGAGCTAGATACGAGGACACGTGGTTTTTAAGTCTGCCGCCACGTCGGACAGTGAAGCTTTAGTTTGCTTCATTTTGGCCGTTTTGAAATCTCATAATAACCGTAGAGCTCTTTCATGGGATGCTATAAGTATTACTGAACTCACCTTGCTCACTTTGCAGTGGTTTTGTCGAGCGAATTGGCTGTAAAATGTGGAATATGTGGAGCACAAACAAGGACTCTTTCGAGGTCAGCCATTTTGACTTTCATGTGGGCGGTTTCACGCGCGCGCGCGCAGAGCGCCCGTGAAAGTGTTTTGCATAACAAAGCGATATCGCACACAGAAGATGGTCCATTACTTTATGGGAAAGATTTCTCTTGAAGGAGAAGGGGATAATCAATATAAAATACCTACATTATTTTGACACAAATTTTGGCTTTTCGGTTAAACTAAATATATTGAACAAGCATTTTGATTGTTTTGATGACTTTTGAAATGATGGGTGAGGAAGAAATGGCGTTTAGATTCCTCCCCTATCATGAACACTCCCATCAAAAATGAGAGAAGTCTTTTCCCGCGCAAACGATTCTTGCCGAAATCAGGTTCGGAGAAGTACGTATTTAGAAGTAATTAAGGAGTTTTAAAAACGTATGATTTCTCTGTAACCCCGATTTAAGAATAGAGAACTCAATTATCGTTATGCAAATTAGGTGCAATCATGCTGGGCGGTTCCCTGTAAATAAATGGGGAGGGGGGGACACCGACCCTATGGTTTCTATCTTGCTTTCGACGAGTTTATATCCTTTTAAAGAGTTGAAATAAATATGGGGTGCAAATCAATTTAAAAAGAGTGTTGATGTCCATTTTTGTTGGGCAATTTTGCAATGACATTGGTGCAAATTTCACAAAAAGAAACATTTCCGAAATCAACAAAACTCACAAGAATTAGCCTTGCATTGTTTTTTCAATTTAGTTGGAGTAAAAAATAAATAGGCAATACTAGCACAATTCAAATTAAAATAATTTGTTTTGTATTTTTTTAAGATTTAGCCAAATTCTTTTGTTTATTTTGCCAGCCTTAAATCCAACAAAGAAACCGTATACCGAAAATAAATTAAAACTCCACAAATACTTTCATTTCATGTTTTCAGTATTTATTACAAATGATACCTACATGGTCTGAAATACTCTGTAAAATAGACCCTTATCAAAGGTGCAGCCATCTACCCTTCCTTCCTCTAAAATGAATGTACCCAAACCGAGGCTGGGAGGAAAAAACAGCCTAGCACCTAAAATAAAATGATACTTACAACTCTCATTGCATATGCCAAAGACTAGACTTGTGGATAAGTCATTAATGTTTGTCACGGTAATAGCCGAGATGCACTCAGCTCTCCCGACTACTTCCCATTGTTAAATGAGACCATAGTCCAAGAGCAGTAGTCTCGCGGGGGCTTTAGTAGTCTTGTGAGAACATCGCCAGTGTTGCGAGAATCGCGGAGAAAGTCGGAACGCTATCATCGTGACAAACATTCAAACGATTTGTCCACAGGCCTAGCCAAAGACGAGAGCAGTAAATTAAGTTCTACTTTAAGCGCGCGGACATCATTGGTAATTGCCAAAGATCAGTAGTATCCGCACTTCATGTGACCCAGCATATACATGAAACATTAAACCTGTGCAAGTTTAACCTCAATTAGTTAGTGAAACTTCTAAAATATCACCAACGTTGTACACACACTTGAAAGTTAGACTGAACAAAACAACATCATATCCTCAAAGACAAAGAATTCCTACATTACTCAAATGTACCTTCATAAAATGTCATTAACCTATTATCAATATCCTAAAAAACCTGATTATCTGTTTTCTTTTAACAATTCTTGTCAGGAAATCTCGACTTTAAGATGTTGTATTATTTTGTGAAAAGATCAAAAAATCAACACGACCCTAAATATTACAATACAGTCTGTGTATTTCATTCAACATATCAGAAAATGCAAAGTTAAATTCATAATGTGACGTGGAGTGTTCTAGAGAGTGAACTTATAAACAAAAACTATCTTGATTCTGCTAGTCTTTCTAGATACAGACTAATGGACTTTAAGCACCTGACTTTATTTCAGTAGGGCTCCCTCGCCTAGAGTTCAAAAGGAGGTTATTCATTGGCCCATCATGTGCGCTGTTCATACAAATCTTTGCATTTCTATTGTTTCCTCATTGGTTTACCTATATAAGACGGCGGCTGGATGATGTCAATGCATAAGGTCTATTCGCTGTGGGCCCAGAAGGAGGGCATAAGGCTCTATGCTCTTCTTCCAGGCACACAAAGTACCCCTTTTCCAGTAACATAGCATTATTTGAAATGAAACAGCTTGTTTTTAACTATATCGTGGTGATAGTAACGGGTATATTTTGAGCCGATTCATTATTTATTTAATACAAACCTATTAAAACATGGCATAGATAGCATACAACCTTAAATGTCATCCTGCAGCCATCTTAGAGACAAAACACTGATGAAACAATGGATACACATAGCTACCTGTATGGATTACCTCCGTTTGACCTCTATGGGAGAGTGCCTTGCCCTTTGACCTCCATTCTTTGTATGACATGAACATTTTGAGTTGGATTTAAATGTGGTTCTTGAAGACAACATCATTTTAGAAGGACAGTCCGCTCAGGACGACTGCTACCCCAGTATCAATTTTGCAGGCCAAATAATTTCAGCAGATAAACAATTAATTTGTTTAAATTAAATCTCACAACTAAGTGAAAGATTATCTCTATGTTACTTGGAAGTTACATTTCTCAGATATTATGCTATATTACTGGAAGTTATTATATAAATTAACTATAATTAGAAAATACAAATATACATATTTACAGTTTCAATCCAAATGATTTGTGAGTGTTCCCTACAAGGCTGAAATCCGATGTTAACTCAACATTCAATGGAATTCAAATCCTTTCAGAATCCCTACATGAAACGAAACGGACATTTCCTCAACGTTTAGTTATCAGAGCACTTCTGTTTAAGTCAGGGCCCAATTTCATGTCACTGCTCACCGCAGAATTCTGCACCTACGGCGCCACCATGTGATTCTTTGGGTCGTAAGCAAAGAATTCCATGGTATGCAGAGCCACGAAATTGGGCCAAGGTTTTTAAGTGATGAATGAACAACATTTGTTTTAAAATTTTTGCATAAAAAGTGATCGGTGGTTTAATACTGATTCTGTAAGTTTGACAGTTCATGTTTCTACTACGCGTCGAAAACTGGATTTGTGTGATCCTTTACAAACAAGTTCATCCACAAGAATTCTACGATTGCATCTAGTCGCTGAAAATAATATTTACACTGTAATATTAATTTTACTTACGGAAGAGTGCAGCTTTTGGTGGTTTTTCATTATTTTATGAAAACAAAACAAAAATGTTTTCGGTACAAAATCTAACTACAGATAAGTCTTGCTTTGCCTGAAATAATATTTTATGTACATATATAAACATCTTATCTGACAAAATCTTAAAGATAGAAGGCTTTGCATTGCTGTTGTTGACTTAGGAGTGAATAAGAGCAGAACAAATCATTTCCTTTGAGTAACACACAAAAAGACTCAAGCCGTGACCAAATTAAAAGTTTCAAAACAGGAGCACTGAAAAGTCCTTGTTTCCAACATTGTCGTTGCAGCCAACAGCCATTACTGTAGTGGGATTTACTGTTTTTTCAACCAGGTTTAATACTTGAACAGCCCCCTCTTGTGACCAGATGTAATGTCAATGGATTTCATCGGGGTCAGCAGGGCCCAATGAACACATTTTCTACTTACACAGTAAGTACAAATTTCTGCATTTACTACTCTCACACAAAGACAGAACAAGTGTATCTCTGCACAAGCTAAACATTTCCAGTGTTATCCTTGAAATACATTTCACTTAAGCAAAACCAAATCTCAGTGCCACAAATTGGTCTCAGTTCCTGTCAATAAGGTGGAAACAATACCCCCAACAAAGCATCACAAATCTTTGTGTGATTATTAATGAGTTATAAACATAATGAGACAGGTCCAGCTCTTATAACAAAACAGCTGTGAGGTACATGTTGGATGGAAGTCCATTGGCAACTCAAATGCAGTCAAACACCTTCTCCATCGGCATCTGGAGTTAGTCAGTCCAACAAATATTAACTTTTTTAAATTATAGAATTGATTTTGGAACAGTCCACCTCTACTTTAATATACAGAGTATCGTTCTTGATGTAGTTCTTGGTCTTCAGGAAGTTATGGGAGACAAACGTTGGGTATCCGTACCCTAGTGTGTAGACATCTTTGCTTGGTTTCTGGAAGTTCTTCCATGTTGGGTCTGGCGTGAAGCATTCCTTGACGTGCGCCGCCTTGGATTGGTCTTCCATCTGGTCCAGTAGAGTGAAGGTGATGGGGTAGGTAAAGGGCCACTTTAAAAGAGAGTCATTCTCACCGCTGACTGTTCGAATGTAGATTGACAGATGGGTTCCCTCTCCGGAGCCGTTGCCATTGGGGAAAGCGGACACCTGAAGCTTGTAGCCATTCCGGCTCGTCGCGAACGGCGGACTCCGGATTTCATACTCGTCCTCCGTCTTGGACTTGCTGAACCTGACGGCGTAGTCGCTGACCTTCCACAGGAGGGTGCCATCTGTGTTCAGCGACACGTTGTCAAGCTGGGTGCGGAGGTCAAGCATTTGTTTCTGCTGGCGGCGCACCACATGACACATTAAATTGAGATGCTCTTTGGTTGTGTCGTTCAGATGTCTCTCCATGGCATACCTAGGGCCCTGAAAATCCATTTTAAAAAATCAACAAAAAAATCAATCAACCAGTACAGTTAGCGACTCTAATGCTACTACTCTCCAACATGTACCCCAGGCAGTACAAGTACAAAAAAAACATATCTCTCAATCATTCCATTTGGAAGTGATCTAACGCCAATCAATCAATACAGTAGGATCAGTGTGAGTACAAGAGGCAGACTAGACATGGCATCATTATTCAGTGAAGGACAAACTACATGATGAATGTGAAGAGGGTCCATTGATGCCCTCATCTTAGAGGGGAGTCCTGAGGCCTTGAATGTCCTCAACAACCTCAATTGAATAATCACTCCTCAGGGATTCCTTTGGAAAGTCTTTTATATCTCAATTTTGTGGGTTCTTTTCCTTTCTATCATTTATTTTTTTTCATTTGAGAGAAGAGTTGACTCATCAAAAGGATGTTTAAAAAATTGATGAAGTTGCTACATTTTCAATTATGCTTGTATATTTATAGTGCTTGTTCTTGTCTGTGTTTGTCCGTTTCTAAAGACCTGAATGTCATTTTGCCAGACTCTAACAAGCATTTCTCAATGTAGTTTAGATTTTACTCTGAAATTTGTCACACTTTCATGACAGCTCCGACAGGTGGATGTTAAAATGAAGTGAAAGGATCATTAAGACTTCAACGCTGCACCAAATAAGAAACAAGTTTCACTTTTATATTTATTTTTTATACAGGAATTTTGACATTCAATATGTTAGGGGGGGGGGGGTCTTCACCAGTAGTGAATGTTCTGATTTCCTAGAGTTTTTGTGCACTTGTTGATTGAATGTAATTTTATTCTTATTTTGTACATACACCGTACATTGTAAGTACTTTGCTCCGTTGTTCTGAAGTTTTTCTCTTTGCAAATAGCAGGTCATATTATGTCATGGCCAGGAGGTCTAAAAAGAGAATCAAACTCAAGTTCTGATGGCTGAGTCATCAGAGTGTGGGTTCGAATCACGGTCATGACATTTGTGTCCATGGGCAAGGCACTTATCTATCAGTGCTTCTCATCACTCTGGAGTAATTATGTACCTGCTTAGGGCTCAATGAACAGGGGTGTTAATAGTGTAATATGTTTTACCGCAATGTCAAAAAGTTCCTAACAAATGTATATTTTTATTAAAATAAAGAAAGTGAAACTGGTGCGTACCCTGTGTTTGCAGCCATGTTGAACAAACGGGCAGCTAGCCATGGATGACGGGCAGGCATCTTTCATGTGTTTGTCCACCTCCTCTCTGGCGATCTTGGCCGAGTCACACCGGTTTGGACAACAGACGGGGTACCTTGGACACTGGTGGAGGTGACTCTGTAGAATGAATAGTGCATGGTAATTTTTAATAAACAAAGTTTGTGGTGATTGTCGGTCTCATACAGTCATTGACCTCACAGTCTGTAATACATTACTTTATAGTTTTTAGTGAGCCAATCAATTACCAAGCTTTGTGATTGCTCATTCCCTATTGGAGATGTTGGGCTATGCATAATCTAATAATCTTTTAGCTCCTATGATTAACTTGACTGACTTGATTTGAGGCTTGCCCTGAAGGACTTGAACTTGACTTTAAGATTTGCTGTCATAAGGAATTGAGACTTGACTTTAAGAATTGCTGTCACAAGGAATTGAGACTTGACTTTAAGATTTGCTTTCGTAAGGAATTGAGACTTGACTTTAAGATGTGCTTTCATAAGGAATTGAGACTTGACTTTAAGATTTGCTTTCGTAAGGAATTGAGACTTGACTTTAAGATTTGCTTTCGTAAGGAATTGAGACTTGACTTTAAGATGTGCTTTCATAAGGAATTGAGACTTGACTTTAAGATTTGCTTTCGTAAGGAATTGAGACTTGACTTTAAGATTTGCTTTCGTAAGGAATTGAGACTTGACTTTAAGATGTGCTTTCATAAGGAATTGAGACTTGACTTTAAGATGTGCTTTCGTAAGGAATTGAGACTTGACTTTAAGATGTGCTTTCGTAAGGAATTGAGACTTGACTTTAAGATTTGCTTTCGTAAGGAATTGAGACTTGACTTTAAGATTTGCTTTCGTAAGGAATTGAGACTTGACTTTAAGATGTGCTTTCATAAGGAATTGAGACTTGACTTTAAGATGTGCTTTCATAAGGAATTGAGACTTGACATCAAGATCTTGGGACTTAACTTTTAGATTTGCCGTTTCGAGGTATTGAAACTTGACTTTAAAGTATGCTGTTAGACTTGAGACACGACCCAACCATCTTGAGACTTAGTCAAAGAGATGGGGACTTACTTAAGACTTGAACAACGACATTCAGACTTATTTGAAAGACTTAGTGACACTTCTAAATGCATAAAGTTTAAGATATAGGACCAGTGTTTGCCTTTACCTGCAGAGTATCATAAATGAACTCCTTCGAACAGTACTTGCAGGGTATCTGTCTCTTTGCACACTCATTCAGCATATGAGCATTGATGTAGCGACGTTGCAGCTGGGCACCACATTTATTCTCACAGAAGACTGCTTCTAGTTGACACCGCCCTGTGTGTTGCTAGGGAATAATAATTAAACAAAATAACATACTTTATAAAGAAACACTGATTACACCAAAAACCTACAAACTGTAGTAATGTTGAATTAGCTTATGGACTGCTACACTTCTTCCTTGAAAGTTTTAAGGCGAGTGGTTATTCAAAAAGGGGTTTAAAAATCAGGAAGCCTTTTTGTGTGTAAATATTTTAAAATTTCAGTTCAAATTAGTCTTTCAATGTACCTCCATTCTTTGTCCTGGGTACTGTCCACCACAGAACTCGCATGTCGAGTTTCGTTTTGGACAATCAAACTGCCGGTGGTCTTTGAGGTGGTTCCTTGCAACCATAGCTGAGCAGTCTGTACAGGCGGCCATGTTGTAGGCGCAGGACTCCAGATGAGGCTGTAGTAAAAATGGAAACAGAAAACAACAGATAGTTACAAAGCAGTCACAAAATAAATCCAGTCTTCAGATCACTAAATTTTGGGGATTGGGAATCGATCCAAACCTAACAGGCCTTTGGGCTGTGTTGCACACAAATAGGCAAAAATACAAAACAAACCACCAACGTGGTTGCTTTGTTTGCCCATGGAGGGCCTGTGTTATAAAATTTGTTAAATATTTACTTTCAAGTTCAGGATACAAAAATAATGACAAATTCAGAGGCAGAGAAAAACTTTGGCAGTTAGACTCTTGCTGAGGTTGTCTTTGAATGGGAAACTTTTGCCTCCAAAATGTTGGCCAGCAAATTTAACTTTCTGGTGTAAAACCTTTCTGACAAATTGTGTGCTTTTTATTTACTTTAAGAGCCTGAAAGCTATGTGTGTTGTTTTGGGGAAGAGTAAACTCATTTCCTTGTATAGCTTTCAATAAAACAAAAACCAATGTGTGAAATTTTATAAAACTCTGTCACTTTAAATTGAAAACAAGGAAAACCAGTTTGGATCATTCCAGGCCAACTCACCTACAACTTCCAAAATTTGACAGTAACTGACTTAGATTTGTTCGATATTTTGTTGGTAAACCATCCTCATGGGTGTAATGAAGACACACAACTGTTTTGTAAGGGATTTTGTCAGGGATATTATTAGGCTTATTGATTGCAGGAATCAAAATACGAAATATCAGTGATTTACGGGATGCTCAAATGTTGCTTCCTGAGCCCAATTTCATTGAGCTAATTGAGCAGAAATTATTGTTTAAACAATTTCTGCTAAGCAACAAGCAGGATACCAGTCACAGATGCCACATGGGAAATGGCATTTTAGATTGTAACCTTTTTCTGATAAGCACAATTTTGTTGTGCTTAGCGAGTTTGTGTGCTTTCAGCAGCTCTATAAAATTGGGCCCTGGTTTTTGACAGTTATTTCAGACAGAAATAGAGTTGGAACAAATTTATAAATAGTGAGCTGTTCAACTTCAAATCATTAAGGATTTTGATTCATTCACGTTTTTAAAAATAAATTCGAAGTAATGGTTGATATGTTTCAAAATGGGAAACAATCTTTCATGATAATGCATAATTCACAAATTAATGGCAAATCTCAAGAATAAGCTTTTCATGGTAACCACACAGTAAAAGAACACTAAGCATTGTCTACCGAAATAAAACAAATCTATACAATGACTTGGATGCACCATCCAGCTGCCTAGCTGCTACAAACCTGCATGTAAATGTGTATGTGTATGAGTTATTATTTATATTGACTGTAACTGCTTTGCATGCTTAATACCTGTATAAACAACTATAAAAATTAAATAAATACATGTACTCGCACATTGAATGGTCCATTAACCCCCACAGATAACTATCAATGTTTTTACATAATTACTTCAAGATTATATTTCCTAATTTATTATTTAATGCTTTCAGAGAAAAATTAGAAGAATAATAACATGTGCTTCTGAAGTTACAAAAAAACAACAACCCCAAAAACCGACGCTTCGTTGACAATCAAATCTTTCTTGAAAAGTTGTATAGACACTTCCTCATGAAAAAGAAATTGCGGAAAAATTTGATGTTCTGAGCTTGAAGATCTGGATTGGATTTCAAAGTTCAGGGTCCAATTTCATCATTAAGCAAAATGTTCTCTTTAAATTTTCTGCAAAGCAAACTATAATCTGGATACCAATCAGCATAATATTTTGGCCTGTAACCTTGTTATTTTGGCCTGTAACCCTGTTATTTTGGCCTGTAACCTTGTTATTTTGGCCTGTAACCTTGTTATTTTGGCCTGTAACCTTGTTATTTTGGCCTGTAACCTTGTTTTTTAAGCAGTTTTGTATTGACCTTAGCTAAATGTTATGCTAGAGGAGACCTATGAAATTGAGCTCTGCTGTTAATCATGAATTAATGCTAATCAGTCAGTGCATTGACATGAAAATCTGGCTGGTAACCCATTTCTGCTATAAAGCAAAACTTTTCAGCGCTCAGGGAATTTGTTTCTTTCCCTTAAATTGTTTTCTTTGCCCGGATTTTCCCACTTATGTTGGGATGTACATGTACTGGCTACAGCATCATCTGTATCGATGTGCACAATTTATACATAAGTGGTTAACTGGTGCATAAACCTACAACTTTATTGATCCTTGTTGATAAATATTATTTCATCCTTGATGGATGTTTGTCATAAAAGTATGTAAAATGTAAACAGGTAACTTTTCATCCTGTCATCTGGTCAAACAGCCTGCTTCACATTATGCCGAAGAAAAAAAAATACACAAAGTGCCGACTTTTGGGGTCAACAGTAAACATGAACTATCCAAATAATGGAAATCTCAATATTTGAATAGTGTGGAGGTCTACATAGGACAAACATGTTAGCACGTTCTTTAGAAGGGTACCCTTATATTGCTGGGTAGCGGTTAGATTGTGAACTCAGGCTTTGGTTGACACGTTCAAAGTTATCGAAACTTCCATGATATTTGGAAAGTGAGCTACAAGGGAGTCCCTGAAAAAGACCAAAACACTTTCCATATTGAGCCCCTTTCACTACAGACAATTTTCCCGGGAAATTCCTGGGTTGACCATTACACACTTGAATTGCTAACCCTGGCAAGCTCCCAGGAAATAGCTGCTCCTGCTTAGGAGTAGGGTAAAGTGAGATATTCACAGATTTAGCACACCGAGTGTTAATTTTCCCAGAGAAATTTGTATTTGAGTGTGAAATGAACATGGGGCGATTGTGGGTTTAAAATTCCCCAGGAATTTCCTGGGGCTTGATTTCCCTTGAAGTGGCTTGGTAATGTGAAAAGGGCTTCGGAAATTTGATAATTCTTGTAGATTTTGTTCTTTGAGAACTTGTCTTGCTATTTATTCTACTGCCGCGGAGTAGAATATTCGGAATTCGGGAGACTTCCAAATATACATTGATACCTCACCATTCAATGCCTCAAATCCCATATTGATAATTCTTGTTCTCATTCCATACAAAGAGACCAGACTAGGGTCTCCCTTCAGCCTCGATTTGGTCTGGTATCATTCAAACAGAAAGCCACAAAGATGGTTGCAATGTGATACCTAAGACATATCTGATTGCCTTCCTCTCACCATCTCACGCACATTCTAAGGTCACCCTGGCCCTCCTCATCAGACAACCAGCCGCCTCCGCCACGCCTGAGGAGCTACGACCTTCTCCGCCTCCAGCAGGACAAGAAGGAAAGACTGTGTCATGGATGAAACTCAATTACAGCCACCCTGGTGTGACAGAGCATCTCAAGGGTAAATGAGATGAACTGAGACCCAATCAAGCGTGTTTAGGATGCACCGCTGGGAACGATTCTTAAAGTGAAATGTCAAAAGATGACCTTGTTTTCACTCCTTGGGATTTCTGTTTTGAAACTGCGTGGGTACAGGTAATATGACCAGCATTGAGAAGCGTTTCAAACAGAGGGTGTGAAACTTCGGGGGAAGAGTTTCACTCTGGGTGTAAGATGTCCGGAGCTTCAGTTTACTTAGAAAAAATTACATTCAATAGAAGAGTTTGTAAAACCTTGTCTTAGTGAGTGAGTACTGAGAAGACTGCCACTGCTGGTTATGCCACTGTACAGGAGCATCCTCGCCGGTTTTATAAACAAAATTTCACTAGTTATGTACATTAGAGTTGACATTTGAGAATTTCTCACTCGTTTCTGTTTTCATCAGCTAACTTTATTATTTGTATAAACATTATAATATATGTAATCTTACAGTTTTTAAAATGACAGTGATTCGAAAACATCTGAACCCCAAGCTTGAGGGCTCATGTGATATTTTATCCACCAACTTACATTTATTTTTAGAACATTTTCTTTGCATCTTTATTTAGTAACGTTTTCTTTGTCAAATGTATAAAATTTGAAAGTACTTCTATATACTATAGATATAGAATTATTCATTCCCCAAATTATGTTTATAAAAACTGTACCACGACAAGGCATGTTGATTTTCAGTCTTAGAAAAGCAGCTGTAAGACAATTCCAAAATTTACACTGAAGTTTAGTTTCTGTGTTTTGATCACCAGTTTTGTAGTTTATACAGCTGTACCGGAATCAAATGAGACAATTATGAATAGGTTCATTCCTCCATGTTTATATAATAGTGTCATTGAAGAAACCAGCCACTCTTGGCTATGCTGAACTACACAAATACCACAAATAGCCAGCATTACTGACCACTTCATGCCACTCACTTTCTCCAAAGCTGATCACACTTGACTATTGGACACATGAACTGAAGAGTAGAGTAGAGGAAACAGACCCAGGGGCATTTTCCAGGTCTATTCACCAGGGATGCAAGGCAGTGATTTTGTTTCACTGTTGTTTAAAGGGAAGGTACAGTATACAATTGGGAATCACTCTTAAAATTAATGGCTATAAAAACTTACTCGGTTAGAAGTAAAGCAGCTTTCGATAGTATAAAGCATTTTGAGAATCATTTCACTTCAAAGTAATGTGGTTGTGGAGAACTTTTTCAGGTTTTATCCCAAAAATTTGGATCCAAGGAATATTACTGTCATAATATAAGCTTCTCAGATTGTGTATTCAAATTACGAATTATTCTTCCTGCGTGGACATAACTGCTCTGGATTTTCAGTGACATCTCAAAAAACGCTAACACCTTTAGAAATGAAAATTACACAGGTTAAATTTAATGTATATATCTACATTTATATAGAATTAAAACAATCAAACGGTTCCAAAAACCAAAAGTATACGCTCCCTTTAAGACCTCCAATAACTATCAGCCACTGTATAATGCAGTGTGTGTATTTTGATCAGTCTCAGCACCTGATCCAAAGGCGCTAGGATGGGTTGACTTATACACACATGTGCATTTGCCCATTTCCCCCGGTCACTTCTTCCTGCTTATGAAGGATTCAACGCATCAATAATCTTCATGGAGCAAACCCATTAGAAATAATTGTAAATTTTTACCTTGCTGAAAATATGATCCAATCACGACATTGATAATTTGCCTAAGTAGTTTTTAATCTTCTTGCAACACAGGATTATTATTACAAGAATGCTAATTAATCAGTTACATTATCACAATGTGTGTGTACATGTACCGTAATTTCCGGAATATAAACCGCCCGGCGTATAAACCGCAATGCTCCAAAATATGGAAAAAATATTTAGGTGTCAGCGTATAAACCGCGCGGGCGTATAAACCGCGGCCAAAATGTTTTAAAAAACTAACCTCAAAACACGGAAGTGAAGTTCGCAAAACTGCGTATGGTAAGCTTTGGCGATATTGCTTTTTTTCATTCACGATACATCGTCAAAAATATATCGCGATATTCGATGATATCGCGGTTAATTTGTGACGTGAGTTGATGAGGGAACCCACTTCAGATTTAAAAATAGTGTTAAAACTGAAGTGCCGCGAATTGGTTATTGATGTAAGGAAATTTGATAAAGGCTGTAAGGCTCTCCATTCTAGCCATGGTTTTATTCTTCATGTTACCCGAAGCACCACGAGCGCAATTGGCACAGGCTGATTGGCTGATTCCTGACCGGCCGCTTTCCGATTGGCCGATCGCGCGAATAATTATGACGTATTGCTTCTCACAGCTTTCGGATTGGCCGATCGCGTGAATAATTATGACGTAGTGCTTCTCACAGCTTTCCGATTGGCAGATCGCGTGAATAATTATGACGTAGTGCTTCTCGCAGCACTGCCATAGTATTCATCACCTCGATCCCGCAGATGTGCTTGCATGCTCCTAACGTGGTAAACTTTATAGTTAGGGGGTGAAGGAATGGCGGCGTGTAGCTGTGGGAACGAAAAGGCAAGGGAAATTCCCTTTGTGAGAAATCATGCACCTCGTGGTCGGAGGAACGTTTTTATACATGTACGTGCGTGAGTAATACCGCACAGTTTTCGTTTGTTTGATGTTGGTCTGTATGAGACCGTCTGTTCGGAGATATATCAGCATATGGAGATCGCTGGGATAAATAGACAGGGGACCAGTCTAGTCTAACTCGAGTTTCGCTGATTGTTCATCTCTGAGGGGTGACTGAACTCTAACAATAGGGCGGTTGATAAACGTTTTATAAAGGCAACACGGAATACAAATGAGGCGGGATTTTCAACAGGCATTTTCAACAGGATTTTGTCACCACACAGGCATGTTTTGCAGGATTTTTTATCGTTTAAGAACATTGTTTTTATTTAGAACATTTTACAAACGATCTTTCTTTATAAAAATGCTTTTTTTTTCTCTTCCATATTTATACGTCGGCGTATAAGCCGCCCGGAGAATAAACCGCAGGAGTCAAAAAAAAGTCAAAATCAACGTATAAACCGCGGTTTATATTCCGGAAATTACGGTACATTTTCAGTACAGGTAGTGACTGCGCATTGCGCCGATCAACAATCAGTCCCATCAGGCATCACAACATCCTGAACAAGAATTTGTACTGGCTCGTAAGCCCATCCCAGAGGTCTTGGATAAGACCGGTGGGGCCGAGCAAAATGTACTTGATCAGTCACAATCTTCTGTCATTTTGAATTGTTGGAGAGAGTGATGAAAGCGTTGATATCTAATAAGAAATGACTCCCCCACAGACATAGAACTTGGAGTACACTGAGCTTAATTGCACTTCGGATCGGTGTTCCCAAGCTGTGATACCACATAAAAGGCGTGTATGGAAAAATGATATCATGTGACATGCATGGACGGCAAAATAATGTCACATGACACATGTATATTATGGCAAATTGATATCTTTGACATGCGTGAATGGCCAAATGATATCACATGACATGCGTAATATGGTGACACGCGTGTATGGCAGAATGATAATACGTGACAGGTGTGCATGAACAATATTACATGACATGGTGTATGGTGACACGGAACGCGTATGGCAAACACATGGCACGTGTGTATGTCAAAATGGCGTTGAGCATTTCCTATGTTTTTTATTGGTCAGTCCAAATGGAGTACAATCTGTAAGGAAGACTTTTTGCAATACACGCGTACAGCATGATATCATTTTGCAATACAATTACGCGACATGAATAAATGGCGGCCGAGTAAGTCCAATGAGTCTTGCAGGTAATGACTCACTCATTGCTCTCTAGTTTCTTTTATATTTTTTTTTTTTTTTTTTTTTTTTTTTTTACCTTTTGAAAATTGTGTGCGTGACGTCAATACATGTGGGCTAGTGAAAAAACCTGCGGGCGATCCAAAATTTTTGTTGATTCGCCCGGCCGGCGAGTGGAAAAAAAAAAAGTTAAGGGAAACCCCTGCACTTGACCGCGGTGATATTTTTTACTTGACTTTAAGTTCACTTTCACAAGTAAAAGTTTGGGGTGAAAAAATTGAATTTATATTACAGAAGATTGAAATCACATTATACAGAAGTCGCAATCTCTCATCTCTTAAAGAACCCTGGGCTCCTGATGCATTTTTGTTGACTCTTTTGTGTCCCAGGGACCTACCACACTTAACCTACTTCACCATCTTGTAAAACATTCACTGTGCACTTGTCTGCATCAAAGTCATGTTACTGCACGTCTGAATGCGTTTTGCTGCAAGCGATTGCAAATTTAATGTGTCACATGGGTGGTGAAAGATTTAAGTTAAATACGTGTAAAAAATTTGTTCCCACCGAGGTATGCAAAACCTCTCAGACATCGGGCTTTCAGCCATCTTTTGAGTAAAGTGTGGCTTCTTGTGCGATGGCTGCATAGGCAGTCTTTGAAATCACCGATTTACAAAATATATGCGCACATTTTAGATATTCAGATGTGGACAAACTCTGTGAGACGCTTGATTTCTCAGATTAGGATGGCTACATATGAATATTTCATGGCACTCCATTGCAGGAGGTTGATTCGAGCAGAAAGCTGATGTGATAAACCAAACAAATGTAGCTCGATAACTCGCCTAAGTTGACCATTAATCACAAGGTAATGTGGGCATGTGTTTGAGTAAAAGGCGCGGTGGTAGTTTGAAGTTGTCTGCTTCCCTGCACAGTTCGCAGGTTAATGAGGTGTGAGTTTGACGCTGCCTTCTGCTTGGGTGGTAAGAGGCATTACTTATGCATTGGGTTGGAGAAAAATGGTGAATAAATTGATGGGTTTATTCGCATAATGCACATATCCATTAAAACTGTTTCTTTTTTCTCTTCTACCTGCATAATTAACATTCTTATACGTAAAAAGTTTTTGTCAAAGCGACGTTTGACTTAAAAAGAAATATCTGGCAAAGCGAATAAATAGACTGCTATTACACTTTAAAAAAAGCATGGTTGCTATAATGAATGATATAAAAAAAGATATGCAACATATCTGTCTTGTATTATTAGTGAAAAAACTGATGCAGAATTCAAAAGAAATAAATGGAAAGATGAATTCTTAAATTGCAGTTGTGTTACTTCGGTAAAAGCACGGACGACTGAACCTTCTTGGATACTTTAATGCTACACTGAAAACTCATTAGTGCATTCTTCACGGTGAATAAACACAGTTTGCATTCTTGAATACAAACAGCTTATTAAGTGTGATCATACATCTGCGACTTTATCAAAACAATGGCATCCGCCTCATCATGGCACAATGAAATTTCACTAATTGCCCTTCATAATTGCTATAGGCAGAGCATCAGTCTCGTTTTAGACACTTCTGCAAATTGTATCAGACGGCGAAACAAAAACAGATTTCAATATTTTGTTGCGGTGGGGGTGGGGTTCCCCACGAAGCTCGTTAATGATCAAGGGAGAGCTGGATTGAGTTACATGGAATACACCATCAGCCCATGGTGGAATGATTACTGGTGTGGATCAAACCCATAAGACGTAATGGTGATGCTTTGAGAGATGTTGTCTTTCATTGATAAGATTTGGTACTAAAGCCAGAAAAATACGCTGAAGATTTGTATTCCATGTGTAAACTGGTGGCTCAAGATATCTTGATACATCTGATAGACTTCCAGTGGCTTGTGTGTAGGGTAGCTGACACAGATAACAGAGTATACAAGTCCCCTTAAATAATAGTTATTTCATTTTTGTCACCAGTTTCTGATATCACAGCTGAGTGACCACTGTCAAAACAAGTCTTTGTATGGAAATGGTGTTATGAGCACAGCATGGTGCTACTTTGAAACATCTGTACAAACATTGAAAACATCTTTACAGGTTTTTTTGTCCATGTCCATCTTTGTCTGGGAAGAAATTCATTGTTGAAGTGGATAAGTGTAAACGTAGAGACAATGTAATTTATTAAGGTGTCATACAATGTACAGTGTATCATTCACTGCAAACATGGACGTTTGAAATTGTCATTTTTGAACGGTTGGACTGTACCACATATGACAGTAG
Organism: Leptasterias polaris; assembly: GCA_037783415.1. Taxonomy (NCBI): domain Eukaryota; kingdom Metazoa; phylum Echinodermata; class Asteroidea; order Forcipulatida; family Asteriidae; genus Leptasterias; species Leptasterias polaris. Next base: position 5,143,208 of record JAZGTN010000003.1, on the reverse strand, counting down.
TTATTAAGTAACTTTTTAAGTATAATTTTGATTGTTAAAATTTTCTACTTATAATTGCAGCTCATCAAAGGTTGCCAGGTTAAACTGAGTTAAATGTTTTGCATATTTAAAAACAATCATCGTGTTGCGAATAAACAGTGATCTCATCCAAATCAAAAGTGGGGGAGCAATTACAGAAACGTGTCCAATACCCTTTTATCTCATGCATTATTTTTCTTCCTCTCCAATTTGTATGATTTCTTTGCAGTTTATTATTAGACCAAGTAATAAACCAGAAGGTAAACCGATTGGGTAAATTTAAAAAAAATTTGGGTTGAACCTGGGACCTCTCGATTAACATATCTGTGCTCTACCAAAATAGGTAAAACTTTTCACATTCTTAGTCCCCCCCCCCCACTCTATTATAAGCTTTGCATAGCCTCTTAAGTATTCAAGTTAAAAACTGATCTTCCTGAGAGATAACTATGCATACCTATCGTACAAGTACACTGAACACTATAACTTTAGTTTTACAGGCAGATACAATGCACATCAGAACAACATTTACTTCCTAGGTTGAAGTTACATGTATTGCCCTATAAGGATAGCCCCTTTATTTTCACCACCACATATCCACCAATGACAAAAACTAAAGGCAAACACAACAACAAGAGCAGTCTTAAAAGAATATCATCATCATGCTGTCATCGCCCCCAAAAAAGGTTTCAGAATCAACCGCTCATCCCTACTCTCTAGTTTCCTCTTGACTTCCTCCAACTAGACACAAAAATACCAGAAATCCCCCCCCTCCCCCAACAAAACAAACCTGGAAAGCTAATTCCGGCCTGGCCTCGATCGTAATTTGATCCAGAGGACTTCTCATCCGATCTCAATGATGAGAGGGCAAAGGATAGTTGGTGATTAGAACTGTGCCAAGTAGATCTGAAAAATCAATTACCAAGGGCTAAATATGTACAAATACAAATGAAACTTGGAGCTTGATGTATTTATTACACTTGCACTGTACACTGTAATTCAAGTGCACTTTAATAGCGTGTCAAATTGCTCCAGAGAAGATATTAAAGTATTCATGATGATATTCATTATTTTTCCAGATCCCAATACCATCATCATCAGCAGCCCAGGCCCCTTCTTTGTCCTAATTTTTAAAGCCTGGTTCATACTTCACATGAAAACAAAATGCAAAGAGAATTTTCATACTACATGCTGTTTTCCTCATAATGACTGTATTGTGATTAGCTTGAAGTATGATCCAGGCTTAATACGCCTAATGGAAAATGGACCCCTAGACAAAGACAACAGAAAATACCACTTACAAATCTAGAAATTTAAACCAGAAAAAACAAATGAATCAAACAATACAGACTTATGTTATAATTATTCAGATTTTTACGACTACAATTCTATTACACTCAGTGAAATGAACTCGGCTGAGTTACCATGGCAATGCAAAGAGAACGGATGTAGCAAATTACCTGCAGAATTTTCAGTTTGTCCATCCATTTGCAACCGTCTTTGTAGAAGGAGCACCTGACAGCCAGCGACATGATTTCCTCCGACATCTTGTCGTCAGGGTAAATCTGTAGATTAGGGCAAGGAGACAGAAATGCTTATTACAAACTACTTTAAACACTGGAGGACATTAGATGTGATGGCAGATTTTGCTAGTATAAATGTATGTGTGGATACTGCACATGTACAAAGTTAGAGCAAGAGTGAGGTGTAAATTAGCTGAGGACTGCAGTTACAAGGTAGAATAAAAACGGACTTTTAAACTAATGCCTTGTTTTACTGATGCTGATAGTTTGTTGGAAAATTTGTATGAAATGTTTACTTTCTATTCTATGCATGTTGGACTTGACATGAAAAGACTGTTCATAAACAGGCAATTGTAATAATTGTAATAATTGTAATAATTGTAATAATTGTAATAATTGTAATAATTGTTTATGTGAACACAAACCTGGATGAAAAGAAGGGGAAAAAAGGGGGAAAAAGAGCGCAGGGTCATACAAAAACTGAGGAAATATCAACAAAATTAGTCATGAATTATTTTTGAAACATTTCACTTGAATTTTGTTTCAGTTTAACTCTCATTTTGCAGAGACCATGATTGGCCTTTACGGATTCCACTGGAAACAAAACGTTAGTAAGACCATGGAGGTGGTAAGATACAAGTTGATAAAATCAGGCAGGGTACCAGTTGACGTTGCCACTAAAATGGACTTTTAAAACATGGGAGTTCATGCAGGTAGAAGTAAACAATAGTTAGACTGCCCAAGTCAAGGGTAACGTCAAGGGGTCTTCAGGTGCAAGTAGTAAAGATCAAAGAAGTAAGATGACAGGAAAATGATGAAAGTTCCTACAGCTCTGAACATGTTGTATGCTCCAACCAAGACCCAAGTAACATGAAGTTAGTGCAGTCATCTGTGTGGTATTACATACAAGCAATCACATCCATCCAGCTGTCCCTGCAGGAGGATTTCCGAGTGTACACTGGTCGTGTCTTAAGATGACGGTATTTATACAGTCGCTACCATCAACTTCATCCTGTTGGTGTATGTCCGTCACGTCTTTGGCAAGGTTGATAAATGATCTGCACTCTGTGTAGAGAATGCTCACTGAGGCCGCCACAAAATAAATTTGGACACCGGAGAAGAAGAAAAGCAGGGGCAAGCGATGATTTTTAATATTGCGGGGATTTGTCAAGCGTGATGACGTGCCTGGTGGCACTCTATCATTGCAAATTGCATGACGGCAGTAGAGGGGGAAGAAAGGGAGCGAGCGAGAAGATGGGACAAGAATATCAGACGGAGATCATTACAGGGAAAGACCGACAGAAGCAGATACCTATAAATGCAGTTAAGTGGTAGAAATTGGATAATGAGGCTGGCCAAGTGAGACTATGTCTGCGGCTTTGGTGGGATCAGATGGACAAAGTTTTTTGTTTTTTTCCAGAGCAATAAATTTCAGGGTTGGACTGACAAGAAGGAATTCTCCGAGAGTTAAATGAAGGCATTTGTTTGGGAGTCTTGGAGACTGCTAGCTATGAATGAAGCCATTTTGGAAGGTGATGAAAAGGATTTTCTGAGACTGGTTGTTTAAATTGAATTTGTTTTTCTTGACGGAATGATAGGAATGATTTTAAAGTAAAGAAAAAGTACAGGATCAGTACATGTGGAGAAAACTGGGTTTTTTTCTTTTCTTTTTTATCTGTTTCTTTTTTTTTCTTGCAAACTGAAAGCTCACTGACTATATAAGTTTGAACCAGCACCATTCCTCCAAAACAATAAGCTATCTGAAATTCTGTCAAATTTGAGGAAAAAAGCATTTGAAGACCTCCTAGAACTTGAAGCACCACTTCAGTCAGCCCCGCACAACATAAAATATTAACTGTCATTTAACATAAAAGGTAAACCAATCATATTTTATGTAACCCCCCCCAAAAAACAAATTAATTCCACTTCTGTCCTTTAAACTGGGGATTGCACTTCAAAGAACAAAATAATCAAAACAAAAAGCAAAGTGCTCAAGTAGGCTAACCCATTTTTAATTTATGTAACCCCCCCCCCAATTTTTTTTTTTTTTTATAATAATAAATCCAATAATAATAAATAAATCAATAAATCAATAAATAAATACCAAAAATTCATAAATACATTTAAAAAAAATAATTAAATAAATAAAAGGAAAACAATAATAACATAAATAATAATAAGGTTAAAATAAATAAATAAATAAGAAAAAAAATCCACTTTTTAAACTAATTATTGCATCTCCATAAACGAAAGAATCCAAATAGAGAATATAAGTGCTGACTGAACTGTTGTCAGAGCTTTTACTATTCTTGATGCAATACCTTTTCTACTTACAATTGAACGATTAGTAACCAATAAAAACACAAAGACTGCTTGCATCTTACATTCAAGAAAACAACTTATCGGAGAAAAGGTCACAGCCTTTGTACACTTTGAGAAGGTTCTAAAGACTGGAAGGTTTTCTTGTGAAGGCAATTTTGCAAAATAATGACCAGATTGTATGCATAACTAGCCACTGGAGACAAAGAGTTTGCGTACAGTCCATGACAGGGTATAGATTTGCATCATTGGAAAGCTTATCAATGCCAACTTGCAACATCCATTCATGATGTGCTGGTACCACTACGAATAATGCAAGTTGTATTGAGTTATGTTTACACAAAACATAATGAAAATATTTGATCATGGTTTGCCAAATTAGTTGTCGGGATTCTCCTCAGGATCTTTTTCAAAACTGTGGGGAATTCGGGACCCAAATTTGTTGATGTTTTGCCGCAGCGCACTGAATGTTTCCTACTTGGTGTTTATCTCGATTTTAAAAGCCCTACTGTGCAATCTGGAGCATTCTATATGGTGTTCTCTTGTTTTGTGAAAAAAAATATATATATACAAAATTAATAATATAAATATAAAAAATTCGCATATCGGCCGAAGTTTATGCGCACCGGCATGCAATTTGTTTCGGCCCGATACGCTAGCTTGTGCATGGAGAGCACCCTGAAGTTGTTTCTCATAATTTTCATGCGATTAACATGTGACACTTTTTTTAAAGCAAAGTGTAACTCCTTCATCATGGTATAACTACCCTTATTTACATACGACTGGGTAAATTTGCATAAAATGCAAATGCTCAAGTTGAATTAGATTAGTCCATCTGCATGTGACGGGATCTCTCCCAAAAAGTGCAAGACTTTTTGTTTTGTTCACTTCACTAGTTTTATTTACATAATAACAAGATTTGGGGGTAATTTTGGCACCAGTAAGACCTTAATAGGGAAATGCTCTGACACCCATGAGCCCCACCATCCAACTCATTGCTAATTATTGTGCTTTACACCGTGAAATCAGTAATTTCCCAGTAGGTCCTTGGACTCTCCAAGGGACACTGCACTTTAACAGCTAAGAAAAATGACAATAACCTTGCACTTTCCATTGCATCATTTAAACCATTTAAGGAATTGTACAACTAACATAGGTTTATCAAGTTATTCAGCCACTCTATAGGTTTTAAAGAACATAATAATACATCCTAAAGAAAAATGCCAAAAACTGGTTTATCGAAGAGTTCATTCATTCATGCAAACCCTCTAGTTTTCAAGAAATATACATTGATTGTTTATTATTGGTTTACGGAAGAGTACATTCATTCAGACACTCATTCTCAAAAAACATAACATCCTAATGGCATCTAGTTTTCATTAAACGCAATTACTTTAGGGAAGAGTGCAATCATTAAAAAACTCAAGTTTTTAAGAGACACAAAATCTGATATAAAGTACGGTGCAACATTTGTAAGACTACATTTATTCCAATCCTAACCATTGTCGTATATTACATGTTTTTCAGTGATAGAAATTTTGGCCATTTATGACCAGCTTTCTGGGTAAAAATTCAAAAGTTCTTTCAGGTGGTCACCAAAACTGTACCTTGACATCAGTCTTGCAAAACGAGGAGGAGATTAAAATATTAAATACCAAACATTCCGAAAACAAAATGGTTTTCTTGGCATTAATTAGCTTTGAAAATGCTAACAAATATGAGTCAAATTGTAAGATGAATTTTATTTACTGTGGGGCAGATCTAGTGACTCTTAAGAAACTAGTAGAGGGGTGCAAAAATGACCCTCATCCCCCTTTCCGCTCGCATATTTCTGGATTGAGAAACACAATGCCGACAAAGCTTCTGTGATCCACAAATATTTTAGCTATTTTTGGTGAAATATGCTGCTCCAGAAGATGAACAAAGCAGGAACATATTTGTAAAATGTTTTCTCTTTAGGCTTACTGCCCCCTACTATGTTCATTTTGATTCAAGTGGAATCTGCACTAAGGGAAATGTAAAAGAGCTTCTGTTTGCATCTTGAGAACATCGACTCCTCTTTGTACCATTCAAGGATGTCTATTCATTCCTCAGATTGTACTGTGCTGTATGTGCTTAAAATTATGGCCATGGAAGAAAAAGATTTTGGTGACGGGGCCCAAATCAGGAGCGTGGCTACCAAGAGGGTGTGGACAGCATCCCCCAAAAAACTTTTAAGTCAGCATTTTGAGCCTTTCTGGGTAGATGAAGCATGCAATCAATAAAGTAGAACAAGAACAAAATAAAATTCAGTTTGCTGACCCATAATCATTATATTTTTTCCTTTAAAGGCACAGTACACGTTTGGTAATGACTCTGAAAATTAATGGCAATAAAAACTTACTTGGTAAGAAGTACAGCAGCTTTGGGTAGTATAATGAATTTTGAGAAACTTTTAACTTCGAAGTACTACGGTTATGGAAAAATATATCACTTTTTATTCCCCAAAATTTGAATCTGAGAAGCGTTTCTGTCAGAAACGCTTCTCAGACTGTGTATTCCTATGGGGAATATTCTTCCTGCGTGGAAATATTCGCTCCGGTTTTTCGGTGATATCTCAAAAACGCGACCACCTTTTGAAGTGAAATTTTCACAGGTTGGTTTTATTGTATGTACCTACATTGATATAGGATTAACACAATCAGTAGGCTCCAATTACCAAACGTATGCAGCATACAATGGGGTCAGTACTAGGTGCGCTAGTCTTTCTTGAAATAGTTGAGAATGTTGATTGTCAGCAGCTGGTCACCATCCACGCTTACAAGGAAAATGCCCTTGCTAACACCGCATTGATTCTACAAGACTTAAATTCCAGGCTGGATTTACTATTAATTAGCATTGTCACAGAAAAAACTTTTAACTCACTGAGAATTTGTAGACTCGTGAAAGGACCATAACCAATTATCATTTTTTGCCAGGCCCTAAAACTCTACTGTTTGTTGTCTCAGATAATGATTTGAAAAGCACTTGAAGATGGTACTCACCTTGGCGTAATCCAGTGGAAGACGATCTTCTGGACACTCAAAGATCCCCGCACTGCAGGGGGAGAAGACAAGGATACAAAGTGTCAGGAGAAAAGCTCAGCATGTGTTGGGTTTGAGTTGAGAGGATTTGCCTTCCGACTACCTTGAAGGATAGATGGGAGGATGACCTATTGGAGTTGAATGTCTGGTGGGGTGGGATGAGGTCAGATGGGGGTGGTAGGGGTAAGGTTATAGATGGGTAAAATTGGGTAGAGGTACATGTAGGATAAGGATGAGTATGGGTGAAGAAGAAATTCTGGAAGGATGGAGGTAGGGTTAGGGTAGGTTTTGGGAGGGGTGGTCTACAGACCTTTCTCTATGGCAAGTTTTAAAATTCACGATTGGGTAGAATCAGTAATGGCCAAGGATTGGGTACGGCTGGGTACAATGGGCTAAATGTAGGTGGATTAAAAGAATTTTGGGAAGAATCAAAAGCTGAAAACCAAGTTTAAGTGACTAAAACATACAATGTAGAGGGAGAGTGAATAATTCCACACCATTCAAACCGAGTCTAACTCAAAAACACTTCCATTACTGCCTTGCGAAATTGAAAGAAAACAATGCAGCTAAGTCTTTATTTAATTCCAAAGTATCACCATGGCAGGTCCTTAAGACTCTCTGCACATTTCTCAGCTGAAGTCCAACTATTTTTTTACCTTATAAACCCAAAGATGGCCTGCTGCCTCCACAAGGTGCAGATCGAGACTGACCAAGAAAATTATGAGCACACATTCTTATTAGAAGCTGATACTACTATATACAGGAGAGAAACCAATACCAGCATAGCTATGGCGCTGTGAGATGACACATCATCTACCCAATGATGATCACCTTGCACAGTGACGTCTGCCATCTGTGACTGCTGCATCTGGTGTTTGGGGAGACTGGAGAACCGATTTGGGATTGGGGGTAGGTGATCAGACTCTGGTGTTAATTACATCAGTGCCAGCTTAGGAGATCACATTATAGGCAATTTGGGATATCCTGGATTGTAGACATGTGGGAATGTTTTCATTTAGAGAAACAAGGAGGCATCAACTGCCAACTGCTGTGCAATGATGACACACATGGAACTGGGTATTATGGTGCCTGGGACTGCTAATTGCAATCACATTGTGGGAGACAGAATGCATTTCCTCTATATGATCACAGTCAAATACTAATTTTTCAGCAACTTGATAATGATGTTTTTTTATACTTAGCATAAATATTGTTGACTACCAATCATGAGTAACCATGTACTCATTTGACTGGTAATCTTTTTCTGCTTTATTGCAAACGTTTTCAATGCTTTGTGCTCAATTCATTAAGCAGTTTTGCAGAAAATGTTGCTACATTTAAGCAAAGATTGACTGACAGGGAACCAGTCAGGAGCAGCGTATAATTACATGGTGTTCTTTGGGAGCTCTGGTAAACATTTTTTCCTAAGAAAGACTTCACTGTGCTAAGCATGCAGCTCAACAGCTTTATGAAATTGGGTCCAGATAATTTGTGTGCTCAAATCGATCCTACACCCAATGAACCCAATTTATGTGGTGGAAAAACAAGTAAAACAAACTGGTTTTTCCATCGTTCATCAGGGAAGCCATTTATGGAAAATATACCGACTGGGCCTCTACACAAATTTCAATGCCACAATGTCCATAATTTATTAAGCAATCTGATGCAAGATTTCTTCCACTCACCTGGGCCAAATTTATCACTTTTACTACAAAGTGTATACATTATAACCTTCTTGTGGTCAAGCTATCCCCTTCCCTTCATAATAACCCCCCCCCCCCCCCCCCCCCGTTTGTCTTCATAATCCCTGCTACCCCCTGCCTTCTCTGAATGCTTTCTGCTTTTCTCTCTCCACTCTCTCTATTCATGTATTTCCACTTGACTACTCTTGTAACTCCTGTATGCTTGTATGTGTGTTGTGTTGTCATTATTTTAGCCTTCCAGAAAGACTCTGCTAGGGTCGAAACATCAGGCCACTAACTTATTTTTTGCATTATTTGGGTCGGGAGAACTTCAACACCTCTTGAATCCAGTGCCAACCAAAATTGATTGCCCAGCAGTACATAACCTACTGAAGTAAGACCGCAAGGATGGTCGAAGTCAGTACAGTCACGCAATTTCATAAATTTTGCAAGATTCACTGATCCCAAGAAATGATTACAACTCGCTAAATTATGCACCTACTGCAGCTGCTCCTGAGACCTAGTATTCCCTAAGGGTACTGAACCAATGTCTGCTAATGTTCAGTACATGTGACAACAGCAATCAAGCCTACTGAATTGAGTTTGATAATTTTAAAGTGGGCACCGACTATTTGTTTTCCCCCCAGCCTCGGTTTGGTTACATAAAATTTAATGGGAAAATTGTAAAATGGCTAGACCTTTTATTACAGAAATCACAACAGTACCTGACAGCCACAATTTCAATAATTAATATACGAAAAGTTCTCTTTATGAACTTGATTCATGACCAACAGTGAGCAATCAAAAATAGACAGGTGAATTGTGACTCATTCACTAAAATGGCAGTAAACATTGGTTTTAGTCCGGGCTCATAACTATCAAAACTTATTAATACAAAACAAAACTACACCAGGGGTGAGAGTCGCTGCTGACAAAAACAACTCTGAAATTGGGATCCAGCTCTTAGGAGGTACTTTAAAATGAGAGTATATTTCCTTCTTGGAGTTCCAAGGAGCTCTGAAGAACAGTACATCCTTAGTCCTAGTTCGTAGAAAAGTAGCCTGACTTATTAAATTTGGAGAAACAGCTTCTTCTTTTTTACCAGGCAGACTTTAAAGTCTTAATTCAGATAATGCTTATCCATTAAAGGGTGTGAAAAACATGGTATGGTTGAAAAAATAAATGTTCACAAATTTGCTTATTACAACAATTATATTGTCTTTGACAATTCCCAATGTTGTCCATTTGCTTTAAGAGAGATAGAAATGTTTAGTAGGCCTACTACTGTACAGCAATGTTACTGTTTTAATCAAGTAAGGTTTGCAGAAACAGAATGTACATAAATACCTTTCTTACAAATTGAAGGGATTCTGAAAAGAATCAGTAGTGAAATGATCCCTTGTTAATTTGAGGTGAATTTTGTTTTAAGTTGCTTAACCACTGCTTTGCTTTTTTTTAAACCATCACATCTCATACTGGAATAGTTTAGATGACTCTCTTAAATCTTCAACCTCCCTATCTGTGTTTGTTAATAACCTAAGAGCTCAGTTCCTTGACTCTAATATTCATAAACTAATAATGTGTAACTTGTATTCAGTTGTGTTGGCCTTGTCTCACACTGTCTTGTCTGTTTCATTTGTCCATTGTCCTGGTACGGTTCCTTGGTTGTATGTTTGTCTGTCCATAGGTTAGGGCACAAAAGCATTTTGCTTAACCTTACACCTAAATGTTGTCATTAATTTGCTGATTATTATTGAATCATTGTGTACTAAATATAAATCATATCTCATGCTAATGTATTACTTGTGTAATTTCAACATAAATGTGCATTATTGTAATCAATGACAGCATTGAAATAAATGTTACTGAATGAATACACATACACATACACATGGTTTCACAAACCTTACCAATTCAAAGTTTCAAACCCTAATGCTACTTTTTAATGGCAGGGGAACTTTATGGAGTTCCTTTCAAAACAAACTCTCACACAGAATATAAAAATTATACTTTATTGCTGTGGGAGTGTGTGACCAATGAAGTATGACCAAACAATAGTGAAATAAATCTCTTCATCCTAGTACTAGTAGTAGTACTCGTATTCCTAGGGTTCCTTCCGACTAGGTTTACTGGTGGAATGTGTCTAACCGATGAATGATAAAGCATGTTTAGAATTTGCGCTGTCTTTGATTTTAGACAAGATTGATTACTGCAGATAATGTTGATATAAAGGCAAAGTGTTAGAATGTGCCGACTTTCCATGCCTGACCAATAAATCATTGACGCAACCCTTTGAAATTATTTTTCCTTAGTGGGTATTTTGTATATCTTTTTATGGGGGGGGGGGGGGGCCGACACATGAAATAGGGAATGGAAAAATTCCCAGGCCTCCCTTTTTCTCACACTGTGGTATAAAACTGAGGCTTCTTTGGAACTAGACTGGTTACTTGAGTTGATACTGACTGCATTACATGTGGAGACAGGAAATCAAACCAGGAAAGTCACAGATTATGATTTGCTTTTTAGAGTACACTTCAAATGTTCCAACAAAATGTGTAATGAAATAGTTGTCATGGAAACTAATCCAGCCAGGTACCCTTCTGAATACAACATGTAGGGCTATTGCTTTGTTAATAATGTGCCAAGAAGATGGTTTTAGTTGTCCATGTCTTGAACTTTGCTTTTGGAGGGACAGGCAAAGTTCTCCTACGAACACTTCCACAAAGAATTCTTCATCCAAGGCATACTTCCATACACCAACTAAAATGCTGCATGATCTGTTTGGTCAATTTGAATAATTTGGTCACCCTTACTTTTAGCAGATATCTGGAGACCCAATTTCCATTTCCTGGCAAATAGTACCAGTCAGTAGCCTAACAATTTGATTATCATCTGACCCAGGTTCATGCAGACTAACATCATTGGTAGCCTACTGACAGACTGAACTTCACCCCCACAACACCAACACCCACCCACCTCTCAAACCACTTGAAAATGTTCAGAGACATGTCAATCAGTAACATCACACCCCGCAACCCTATCCTCACTTGTGACCAATGTTGTGTTATCATAGGGTAGCCCTGGGCAGGGAGCAGACCCCTGGACATCCCAGCTGAGACCTATTTATAGAGGTTGGATTAAAGGGGGGTTGGCTGAGGAACCATTCACACTAAACTGTCAACACAGTGGGCTCTCTCCAAAATTGAAGGATTTATTATTAAAAATTCTTTTGAGTGAAACCAGGGTAACACTGTGTTTATGGTCCATGATCGGGCTGTTATTTTCACAGATATGGGTTCAAAAACTTTATAATGATTGAATGGCCGAATAAATCCAATTACAGAACCTACATGTACAAATACAATTGCAGAGCCTAATTGTGAGGTAAAGTTGTTCGTTTTATCATCTATGGTTTTATCACTGAGGAATAGTGTTATTAGTCTGATATTCCATGGCATGAGGGGGCTTGTCTATGCATGGATACTTTTTATTCCACCAATTCATTGCTATATACCCATTGCACAACGCGCAGTGCACTTGCATGCGCGTCTCCTGTCCGCCATTTTTGAAATTTTTGTGTCAAAACGTGCACAAAAAAGGATGGTACACTTGTTTACACGCGCATTGGTGCTTAAACACGTGTACCATCCTTTTGTGCACGTTTTGACACCCAAATTGACGGACAGGAGACGCGCTGTGTGCGCGCTGTGCGTTGTGCAATGGGTCTATAATATATAATTTATGACTAACTGTAGACCATGTAACCTGTGAAATCACATGTTCACAAAAGAGCTCAAGCCTGGACTTCCTGCAGGCATGATTTGTACACTGCCCAATGGAAGAACACATTAAATCTCACGGTTTATGGAGATAAACACTGTCTGTTTTTGTCAGCTTTTGATATGAGAAAGGGGCAATCTTAAAACATGTTGATCTGTTGTTTTTATCTTGGTTTTTCCCCCACTACTATCAATCACGAATCTCGTTAAAGTGACAGTCTTTCAAACTGGGTTTTGGATGTCTGTCCTGCCCTGCACACTCCCTCAGGGACAGCCCTTTGTTTAAAGAACACTACAGGGGGGCAGAGGAGGTGAGAACAAGAAGAACATGCTGCTGTGCAAACAAGAAACTGACACCTGTGTACAAAAATGTTAACGAGACCAACTCAGGTGCCAAAGCAGAGTCAGTCCTTTTTCTTTATTCTAAAACAGTGTTGTATGTTTTTGTTTTTTCTCTCAGTCTTTTTCACCTGCCTACCCTCTGCATGCACCCCAAGAATTTGACTACAGGAAGTAATAACACTAATTGAAATGGTACGCCACTCTCTAACAGAGAAGGGTAAAAAAAACACCTGTAGCCCTTTTATATTGGGTGGGGCAGGGGAAATATTTGTCTGAAAATCTAGGTTAATTGAAACTGAATTAAATTAAACCTTGGTATACTGACCAAGGACCCGTGCTTAACGCATGTATTGATAAAATTGTCTGACAATAATACGGCGGCGGCGCAAGCCTTTGGAACGTTTTCAGAGAAAAAGGTTGCTGCTCATTATAAATTTATCAAGGACAGAAGGATGCCAGACACAGAAGGTGGATTTTTATGAACAACAAGTGAGGGTAATAGTGAATGAAAGATTAACCCTTCTACTCTTGGTAATAAAACATCTTCAAAGAAGTTGACCGACCATTTGAAGCCACATCTGCACTGGGCCCAATTTCATGGCTCTGCTTACCGTAAGCAAAGAATCGGTGCTTATGGAAGCAGGGAATTCCGCATTTACGTCAAGCGTATTTCACGGGTTAGCATAGAATTTTTGCTTGTGCGCTTGCGTAGTCCACATTACTAGGCATTCTACGCTTACACAGCTAGCGCAGAAATTCGGCGCTTGCTCGGTAAGCGGAGAATGGTGATCGCAAGCGCAGAATTCGCCGGTACGCAGAGCCATGAAATTGGGGCCCGGTTGTGTATGTTGGGATGGCACCTCTCTTGCACAATGCACATAACTGGGTGCATTATTTTTTCATGTATAGCCCTACACATTTAAATCAGAAACCTATAACAATTGGCACCTAGCAATCTCCTGCTTGATGTTGTATTTCTACATTTGCAACTGAAGGCCCTGATCATGGAGCAATAATCTAGTTTATTGCTCCATGCCCTGATGAAAAGCCTCAGATGCGGAGTCGCTCCAGGATTCCCAATGCACTCAGCCATTCCATAAATCCGATTGCTTAGCTCTTGTTCTACAATGTATACAGCCAGCAAATGTGTTTAGTGAACAGGGAAGGAACACTACAACTAATTCACCCCCTCCCCCTCTACATACAAGCACCCACACACCAATCTCTCTCCACCCCTCTCTCTCTCTACTCTCTCCAGAATTGCTTAAGACACCAGAGGCAATGACTGACTGCTCTTTGTAATTGGATTAGGGCAAACAATGTTCTTCTAATCCCAAGCCTGAAGATATAGTTGCTGTAGAACTGGCTATCATTTCAAGGGTCATTAAAACCCTGAGCTTCAAGAAAAAATGTGGAGTAGATGGGAACTATCCACCTCCACCCCTCCTTCTCTTGAGTCTCTTTCAATCAGTGCCTGCCACTCTGAAGTTGGTTGGGAGCTATTTACTGTTTGCTTATTGTGGTAATCGTTTTGATTCACTCTGGGAGCTTTGCCCAGTGGGCTTGGCTTTGTTGACAAACGTATCCCTCATGAGATTATCCTGATCAACTAAAACCGGTTTGGAATTAGAAGATCTCAACAGGGTATAGAGGTAATCCGTTCGGCTGATGCCACAGCGTTGGCCTTATTCTGTTAGAAGTTTGCTGAGAAGCTGAGTTAATGATGCTTTTGTAAGATAAGACAGGGTCAGGATGAGAAAAGATCTGAAGAGCGTTTGGGAAAAGGCTCAAGAAACTTTAAGAAATGGAGGTATTGTAATACTTCAAGAGTTTTGAGGGTGACTGGCAAAGAGATGTTTTAAGCAGAGTAAACTGCAAGTAATAATAATCAGCTGTACATTTCCAGCTGGCGAAGGAACGGGCATAATGGCTCAAAGGATACAGGCTTTTTAGTAAGAGGGTTAGGGGTGCAAAACATTGACCACAGTTTACAATTACAACCATTGGCACAGGATACTTTAGTGGAGTCCTAAATAACTCTGTGACATCAGTTCCTGAATAGGGGGTAAGAGGCATGTGACCAGTATGAACATAAATGATCCTCCAAACAGCATTGCAAGTAATAAAGATCTCCAAAACAATTTAGTAACCTACCTTGATTTCTGACAACTGCACCTATTCAGTGGCCGGCTTCGACATTTCTAACCCTAGCTTAACAAACTCTGACAATTTAATCCACAACAGCTTACATCCCCCCTGTCTATAAACACTGGCAGTACACTGTGATGGAGCTCCACTGTAAAAGTTTGTACAAGACTTGACAGGACCCAAACAGAAACAAATCCTGCCCTTCTGGTCAGACTCTGTATCAGGACATAATGGTCAGGGCAGGATCATCTTAGCAGGGTGGTTTACAGTCTCTCCTGATTGGCAGACCACAAAACATAACCTGACAATTGACATCTCAACAGTCATTCTTGACATTGCTGACATTCTTTAGAGAAAATCTTGATGAAAACTCTTGCCTTTCAAAGAAGAAAAACTTTCTTCAGATCGTTATAAAAATATAAAGCAGGCAGGTTTTCTTTTGATAAGTGTTGTTTATGCCTTATGTATAAAGTGCTTAACACAGCCATTTATAAAAGATTTAAAAACTGATAAAATTAGATATTTGAATGAGTTTTGATGACAGAATAGTCCCCGTAGAAGCCCATAAAGGAAGATGAGGTAGAATAGACCCTTCCCATGAAGTTGTAAGTTGCACATCGGGCGTGCACACTAACATTACTGGTAAGCAAAGTGAGGGAACTTTGCGTCTTTTTGTATTGGCTGATGGTGGCATGACGCATATGCTTTTACGCATTTGCCAAACAATTGTGTCTGTATGCATGCGTGAAAGTAATTAGCATATTTAACTGGAAAGGGTTTGGGGGGCATTTGCTACAAAATAAATCATTCATCAATTGAACACAATTGTGTTCACAATCAGTGTTCACAATGAGATAATATTTTTTAGTGCAAAAATATCACACACTTAACTTAAGAGTCTAAATCTAGTTTCCTTCACACGAACAAACTTTCTCATCATATGAATGAAAACTAAAAGATCAAAATAAGAACAGCATCTTTTCAAATCCACTAAATTTCTTCCTCACACAAAAGAATTCCTCCATTTTGTTTCTGTTAATAATGTGCACGCACACTAGACTGTGACAACATTCAAATTGAAGCGTTTTATCATTTAGTTATTTTTGTTCAACATTCCGTGACTAAGCTCACATACTAACAACTGCGCTGATTTATCCAAGGAAATGTCTGTCACACTTTGACATGCTCAACAAGCTGGAAAATAATGCCAGACCCCAAAATTGGCAAGTTCATTTCGTGGCTCCAATAGCAGATTGTATACTTCCAAGACAGCTGGGAGGCACCAGAGGTAGTGTTGACTTTATTTTCATAAGACTAAACAACTGCCACATGTGACTGGTTAAAATAACAGTGAGATATGGACTTGATTGGGGAGGGGGGGGGGGGGAGGGATGGGAACTGTAGTGAAACACTGTTCAGTGAACAAGGATACAATAATAATTTGAATTCCATGTAGCTCACATTCTTCGCTTAATTAGACTGTATGTGAAACACATAGGCCCATTAATGGGCATGGTGAGGTTGAAAGATGAAGCAAGGTTCTTGAAGATGGAGCAGGGTTCTTGAAGAGGACAGTAATTCAGACCATGGAGGAAGAATTCCATGTAATTTCTTGTTTCAGACAGTGTTCAGACAAACCATTTCTTCATGTCTAATCAGCGTTTATAGCTACAGGGGAGCAGCAAGCTTCAAGGACATAGGCCTATTTGATGTAAAATGGTTTATTGATTAAAAAATCAAAAAGAAAACCAAACAATCTTAAAGCCAAAGGCTAACATTCAGTTTTTGAATTCAGTTTTACAGAAAATAATATGTACAGATATTTTTAACATTGTAATGGAAATATATATTTTCTCAAATAATAAGAGTGACTAAAATACAAACCAATTAGAATGCACTATAGACAATACAATCAAATGATTAAAATCCATGAGATAAAAGCTATTCAAGATTGAAGAAAAAAATAATCACTCAATACTCAAAAAGGAAATAATGGTTGTACCTTTTAAAAAAACTAGCACACATTGTTAATCTAGTCCTTGGACTTTCTAAAACTGAAAAGAAATGAAATTAAAATCCGACACTTGCTCTTGCTCTTCATTTTTAATAACATTATCTAAATACCCAGAAGACAGCTATCTCATCATATGTTCATCCACTGATAAGTAAATCAACTGTCAAAATATTTCAGGAGCTAGTTACTTTATTTTATAGTCAATTACTTTTGATATAAAGTGAAGCATAAACCACGCTTAGCATTTACGTAAAATGCCCGCCGGCTCAGCTTTTTCAAGTACTGCTCACATCAGTCAAGAATTCAACATACCTGACAGAATGGAAATCAGAATTGGCTCTCTGATGAAAACGTCATCACATAAAAGGGTAAACAGAGGTGTTGAGATGGGCCGAGCTGCTACATGAACGTAAAAAACGTTTGCAAAGAATTTATTTGAAGAGAGCAAGTGACTGTGGAAAAAGAGGTTTGAGCTAGTCACTAGTTTCTGTCAAAGCAACACTTTTCGGTGTAAAGCAAAATCAGCAGGCTTAGTACAAAGAGGGGATTGAGAAGGACATCTGTCCTCTCATTCGAACACAAATGAGAGGCTTTTACAGTTGTTACTAAACTGTTCATTGAGTCCATCCTAGGAAAGTACAAGCAAAGGGCAAACTTAGTAAGATGAGAAACGATATAGACTATAGTAGTACGTGATGAGCCGTCTGTTTGTCTCCCTTCGTAGCTTATTCTCCTGAAAAAGGTGATAAATTCTACTATTGATGCAAATTATTGAGGTGTTGAAAATGACCCTTTTTGAAGTCAGAAATGACAAAGGTAAATCCTCAGACAAAGATAAAACAGACCATAGAGCTATGAACAAACCACTTCTTGTTCGTTCAGGTTTTTGTATAAAAAAAATAAAAAAAGCCCCAGGGATAAGCCGCAAGGTAAAATGTGTACAAAAACCCCACTGTCTACTGAATTGTGTGTGAGGTGGTAAACTTTCAATGAACCGAAATTCATTCATACAATTCATCGTTAACTTTCCGAAATGTACAGACTTTTCTTTCAAACTGTTCATTTAATGAAAGAAAACTCGGAACATGAGACCACTAACCATTTGTTTGCATTTATACCATAGGTTAGGAGCAGTTTGCAGTTACAGTTAATTATATTTTCTCAACTTTTTTCAATGGGTATATTCTATTATAGTCACCTAGTCCTTTAAAATCATGGTTTCTAAATTCTACTAAATCCACTTGATCTGACCACAGATCCCACCATGGAGATAGAAGTTTTTCTAATTGTCGATAATTGAGAACTTAAGGGGCAGAACTAAATTAACAAAGACAGCCCAGCCACCACCCTCCACTAAAAGTGAACAAATGACCACAACAATATGGAATCCAGATTAGTGTATGTGATGGTCAATGGTAATACAGTGACCTCCAGACACCATCAGGGCCTGTTAATTGAGTCAGCCTAAAGGCAGGGGCAAGCAGAGGGCCACAAAACCCATTATAACAACACCCAAATTGATATTATAAGTACATTAACCTTTGAACTGTATCTACCCATAAGGTCTATGATCTGTCCATGGGTAGTGGGTCCATGCAGTTTATACAGGTCATAAATAACCCAAGTGTAAGCCAGGCCAGCAGCTTGTATCAACAGTGTGGGTGTTAAATACTGGGTATAAAAGAAACATTTGTGTCCCAATAAATCACAATTATTGTACCAATCTATCAAGGAGGTGGTGTGCAATGTGAGTTTTCGTCCACCTCATTAAAGGATTTTCCTGACCCTTGCTGTTCAATTTGTTTTAGTTCTCAAGAGGGAGAGATGAGAAGGAGGTAGTTTCACCACGACTTTAAATTGAAAAGGAATTTGCACAATATACAGAGGCAGGAATGACGTTTGTAGCAACAGGTGAATGACAAAACAGCTTGGCGAACACAGAAGAAGGATGAAGTTCAGAGAGTGGAGGAGGAAGATGGGCTGACATGGGAAAAAGAACTTGTATAGGAACAGGAGGATGGCAGGGTATACTGGTGGAGCAAATATTTCTCAAAACAAAATGCATATCATGCCGGGCCTCCTTCACACCCCCCTCGACCCAACCCAGCCACTTTTCTCGCCCCTTTTTCTTTCCTTAGAAAACACTCAGGACTAGTAAGTATCAATTCCCTTATGTACAGTATATGAACCCCCCCCCCCCCCGACCCAACCCAGCCACTTCTCTCACCCCTTTTTCTTTCCTTAGAAAACACTCGGGACTAGTAAGTATCAATTCCCTTATGTACAGTATATGAACCCCCCCCCCCCCCCCCCCATCCTCCTGAAAATCTTGTCCTTATTGACTAAACCAACAGACATCTTAAATTCTCTACAAATCATGACCTCTATGTCACTGAATCAGCCCACTGAGGAATAACAGCTCCTGTCCACCAGTGGACAGAGGGGGGTGTGAAGAAAAAACAAAACTGAGGAAGAAATTGGAGAAGAGTCAGAGGTGTTGAGGTCAAGGTTAACCCAAAATCTGACACAGTAGAGAACCGATGATAGTGGCTACAACATAAGGTCAGGCTAAGTTTAAAGTTCTTGAATATAGCTACAAGGCATAGCTGGCAAACACACAAACAAGCTCACAATGACTTTGATATGCACAGCTTTTATTATTTGCCTCCACTGGGCAGTTCAGGGATAATGAAGATCAAAAAGCATCGGTGGCCCCAAGACAGAGAGAGAAATCCAGGTTGGCCGACCACAAACATTGTATTTCCGGTTTCCTGCTCAGCTTCAAACTCTCTATTCACTCTTATTTCTTCTTTTGGTCTGTTAAATTGGATTAAAACCCACTCTGATGTATAGTTCCGCTATGAAAAGCGACAAGTGCAAACCTTAACTTCAACGGAATACGACAATCTGACAAAAGACTGTACAGTTTCCTTTGACAAAAACATATTTGTGTGTATTCAGTTTGCCTAAAGCTAAATGGATTAAAGGCTTTTATGCAATATTTTGTTTAGTAGACTATCAGAATCATTCAAACAATCCTGTGAACAGTAACTGTTTTGTAAGTGTGCACCACTGCTATCGGCAGAGAAAAACATGTTTTCCTCAATTTTTGATGTAAAATGGGGGAGAAAAAAGAAGAAGAAAAAACAGCGACAGGAAAAGTTGTAAACATTTTTTTATAAGAAGAAGGCAATCATCACTGAAATGAAAACCGGAATGCGAGCTGAAAATTGGAAATATGGAAGGTGTTCGTTAAATCATTCTGCTCCAATTGATCACAAATGAGCTTGAGGGTGGGAACTTTATGAATGTAGGTAAGCGTGTTTCCACGTACAAGTGCCAAGGTACTTCATCACCTTTTGAAAATACTGAAATTTGACATATACCTGTTGATAATCATGCTTCGTTTTCAGAAAAATAGGTTATCAGGTTTTAGCCCTAATTCCAAGAGCATTCTGGTTTGAAAATAATGCCATCTGTGACTGGTATCTTGTCAATTTTACACTTATATTAGAACTGTATTGAGATGGTTTCCTGGTCTCCATTCCAAGTATAGCTGGAGCATGTTGTTTTTCACCAGTCCTAAACAGTTCCACAAAACATTTACCCAGTAATGGGTCAGTCACCATTACTGATCTGACCATGAAGGAAGGAAAGACTGACCAAGTAAGTGTAAAAAGACCGTGGAGGAATAGGCCTAACTGTTTCAGGACTCAGCCACTATATATATATCCATCAAGTTCAAGTAAAATAGATTCCAGATCTGGGATGATAGAAACAAGTTGCCTGTTTTTTTAAAGTGCAGGTTATTGTACAATTATTTTGGTGTAACAAACGATTCGTTCATAAATCTTGACAAAGTGAAATTCTCATACTACTGCGTAGCATTAACAAGAGATTTAAAGGGTGTTTGCCCAATGAATTAACATCAATGGGAGGCCTTTATAACATTATGAATATACAAAATTAATATTTAAAACAGATTTTCTCTGTGTATGTTTGCATACTTTATATAATAGGTTATTACTAAATAAACTAGATGCTATTTTTTGCAAATTTTTACAAATCAAAATTCTCCTACTAGTCACAGGTTATTCTCAATAAAAGATTTAAATCATATTCACCTTCTGAATATTCAGTCTGGGAGGATCAATTGCATTTTGAATGTATAAAGATTATTTGCAAAGACTTCCCAGTGTAGGTTTGTGTACTTTTTACAATAATAGGAATAGTTTGAGATGCGCGCCTGACAAGCTGCCACTCAAATCTGCTCTGTATTTGTTTGCTAATTTCTTTAGTTTTTTGCTTATTTGTGTCCTCATTCTTATACCACTGAATTTATTACTACACCTGGAATCTACTGGACATTTTCTGTGCATCCTGGAGTCATCCGAGTTGTGAAATTAGTGATTTTCTGTTGGATTTATTTTTTTTTTTTTTTTTTCACCGTCTCAGCTGGAAAGTTTGCTGTACAAAGCTAACACACACATTGGTGGTTGCATTGCTGTGCAGTAGGAACAATGGTGGTCTGTTTCCTGTTTATCTTCTCCCTGCTTGCCGGACCATTGTGCTGCAATGACTCATTTGTGGTCGGCTTTGTTCAACCAACATCAACTTTGTATGGTGCATGCATTCTGCCAAAGACACAGCTAGGAATCATCAAGCATCGAAAATATCTGAAATGCCCTATTTCCTACTACGACAACTCACCAGCCACTTTTCACTTGGAAATTGTGATTTTCGGTGACATTGCTGTAAATCCCGGTCCTGAAGTAGAAAATAACTTAAACTCAGCAGAAACTAGTCCTAACTCTGCGATTTCATACTCGCGTAATAAGCTTCTTAGTCTACGATATGCCCCATCCATATGTGCTACAACCCTGCCTTCGTGTAGCTTTGCTTTACAGAACATTGGACTTTTTGTAAATCCCAGCAGTGTTTACCGGCCTACACATCGTGGTAAAAAAGCTGGCCGCCGTAGAACAGTCCATGATACCCCAAAACCTGAATTTATTCTTCCATCTGTTCAAGCAACAGTGACTCCTGCAAAATCTCAACTCAGCCTTTGTGTTCTGAACACACAGTCCATTTGCAACAAGTATGATGATTTTGTTGATTTTGTTCTGCACAAAAATCTGGATCTTGTCGCTGTTTCAGAAACATGGCTGAGACCAGGTGACGACTTAACATGCCGTCAGTGTACCCCTGCTGGCTACTATTTTCATCACATCCCTAGACCTGTAAAGACTGGTGGAGGAGTTGCAATACTGTACAGATACACTTTATCTGTCTCTGTGAAAAGTAATGACGTCCAATACACAACCTTTGAATCTCTTCATGCTGAGATTTCTGGAAACTCTAAATCTGTTCGCCTTGTCATTGTGTACAGACCAGAAAGAGATTCCAACGGCCGACATGTGACTTTCTCAAGTTTTCTAAGAGAATTTGAGAATTTGATTTTGGAATATCTCCTTCATCCATCTGACATCATCATCACTGGTGACTTTAACATTCATGTTGATGACATCCATAACACCAATGCAAACCAATTTAAGCTTTTGCTTCTGGCTTTTGGTCTCACCCAGCATGTCATGGAGCCGACTCATCGTCTTGGCCATTGCCTGGACCTTGTCATAACTCGTGATATCACCCCACCTATTGTCTCAAACATTGTCACTCTACCTGGGTTATCAGACCATTATGCAGTTATGTGTAACTTGAGCCTGTGCAAGCCCAAAGTCCCAACCATCACTGTAAAGAGCCGACAGTGGAAAAAAGTAAATTTTCCTGAAGTGTTCCAAGACATAGGAACTCACTTAGAAAAGCTAAAACTTGATCATGATTGCTTGGATTCCTATGTTAGCCAATACGAAAGTACTGTCCGTGACATCTTGGATAAACACGCACCTTGGAAAACAAGATCAGTCAAGGTCCGAACTGAAGTCTCCTGGTTCAATGCTGATATTCGAACCGCGAGAAAGATTTGTCGTCAACTTGAGCGGAAATGGCGGAAAAACGGCAAACTGGAATCACAACGACGGGAATACCGCAACCAATGTACTGTGGTAAGGAAATTGATCAACCAGGCAAAGATTACACATTACTCATCCCAAGTGCATGAATCCTCAGGAGATCAAAAGAAGCTCTTCAAGATAATTGATAAGCTGTTGCTCAAACCCAAAACCCCTGTCCTCCCATCAACCAACAATGATCAGGAACTGGCAAATGAATTACAAAAATTCTTTGTCACCAAGATTTCAGACATCCGCTCATCATTTTCATCAGTCCCTTATGACGTGCTGCAGACAATGCCAGATCTTCAACCAGAGTGTAGACTGTCTGTGTTTGAGCCTGCCACTGTTACTGAGATTAAAAGAAGTATCATGAAATCTCCTTCAAAATCCTGTGAGCTGGATCCAGTGTCGACATCCATGATAAAACAAAACATTGATGTATTTGCTCCGTACATCACTAATCTTGTTAATGAATCTCTTAGCTCTGGTTGTTTCCCCGATAGCCTAAAAGTTTCCTACATCAGGCCGCTCATCAAGAAACCAAACCTGGACAAGGAGGTATTCAAAAACTACAGACCGGTTGCGAACTTAAAATATCTTGGAAAAGTCATCGAACGAGTAGTTTCATCACGCATTAGCGATCACATTCATGCTTTCAACCTGTCCGACATGTTCCAGTCGGCATACAAGCCTTTCCATGGGACAGAAGCTGCACTAGTCCGTGTGAGCAACGATATTCTTACAGCAATGGACAATGGCAACCTTACAGCACTAGTACTGTTAGACTTGAGTGCTGCCTTTGACACTGTTGATCACAACATCCTTCTCTCTCGGCTCCAGAATCATCTTGGCATCCAGGACACAGCCCTGGCATGGTGCAAATCCTATCTATTCAATAGAACTCAGCATGTGTGTATCGGCAATGTGGTATCAGACCCTGTTGTCCTAAATTACTCTGTGCCACAGGGGTCGGTACTGGGCCCACAGTGGTTTACACTGTACACTTTACCGATTCGTGACATCATCCTGAAATTTAACCTGAATTACCATGTGTACGCAGACGACACTCAGCTATACATCACGTTTAAATCTACTCAAGAAAATGCCAATACCTCTATTGAAAGACTTGAGAATTGCATCCAAGAGATTCGACGTTGGACCCAACAGAACTTCCTGAAGTTGAATGATGATAAAACAGAGTTCATTCTTTTTGGGTCTCGTCAACAATTAACAAAGGTTTCAGTGCCATACATTTCCATTGGTAATGCTCGGATAGCTCCCTCGTTGCAAGCTCGGAACTTGGGGGTTATTTTTGATTCATCAATGACACTTCAACCACACATCAACAACATCATACGTGTGTCATCATTTCACATCAGGAATATTGGTAAGATACGCAAGTACTTGAACAAGAGTGCCACTGAAAAAGTCATTCATGCATTCGTAACTTCTCGTCTTGACAACGGCAATGCTCTTCTCTACAGTCTTCCTAACAACCAGATTTCCCGCCTTCAACGCCTCCAAAACACCGCAGCCCGCATCGTGACACTGTCTAAAAAGTCTTGTTCTATCACCCCCATTCTGAAACAACTTCACTGGCTCCCTGTCTCTCAACGTATCATCTTCAAGCTGATGCTCATTGTCCACAAAGCACTTAACGGCAAGGCTCCCCTCTATATCTCTGAACTGCTTCAAGTTTACACTCCGTCAAGGAATCTTCGATCCAGTACCATGCTTCTCCTCAAGGAACCCAAGTCTCAACACTCCTGGGGTGACAGGTCTTTTTCTGTAGCTGCGCCACGCATCTGGAACTCTCTACCACATAATCTTAGATCTTGTCTTTGTACCACAAAATTTAAATCACTTCTCAAAACTTATCTAATGTCACAGGTTTTCAAGGAATAATTTAGTTGTTTCTGTTTTTCTTTTGTTTGTTTTTTTGGTTTACTGCGCCTTGAACACCCAGCAGGGTGGATATGTGCGCATAACAAGTCTTTATTATTATTATTATTATTATTATTATTATTACTGAATACTATTTTTATAAATATTTTTGCAAATCTTGACAATGACGGAATTCTCTTATACACACGTGTATTTGAAAGTACAGTATGCTTGGCAGTCCTTTTGAGTTGGGTATAGAAGATGTATATATTATAAAAGATGGTGAATTCACACTCAGGATCTGTGAAAGGCGACATAAGCACCACACATGTTTCGCATGCCACAAATACAAACAGATACGCTGTACTCTCACAATGCGTGGGTGAACAATACAGGTTTGACAACACTACTGGTGATAGATTACATTGTATCAGAAAGTACACTGATTTTAACGTCAGGGTTGGTTCAACACGTAATCAAAGAAAAATCTTCCCTAAAAACCAATGAAAAAAAGTTGTGAACAAAATGAATATCATCCACACAAAAACAGCAGTAATAAACAGCTATTAAAGCGGTCACTATTCTTTCAATTTCTTTGAAGTATGCCCCACGGCCGTTGCAGTAGAAAAGGAATTCCACTTTAATTTTTTTTAGATAATTAGTTCCGATACACAGACCAACTATAAAAGAAGTTTAGCAACTTTAGCATTTTGCACTGGTGCAAAATGTGTGATATGGCTAAGTGATCCGCTAAATGAACAAAGGTTACCTTAATATATGCTACGAGTCCTAAGTCTGACAAAAGAGAGTCTTTTTAAAGTGGTAGAAAAAATAATCTTTGTAAACAGTAATAGTTATCAATAATAATAATAATAATCTTAACACATGAGGTCCCAATTTGCTGTACTGAGTGATTAGAGTCAAAACAAAAAAATGAGTCAAGGTATAAATGGGTTTTGGAAATAAGGCATTTCAATTTATCCAGAGTTTGTATGTCTTTGATGTTTTGGGGGAGTTTAAGAGATGACTTGAAAAAAAAAACGCAAGCCGCATGAGTTTGTTGATGCTGATGAACAGGTAAGTTGAGATTGTGATTGGGAGAAGAGCTATACCTCATCTACCAAAATACTGTGTGACATAATAATTCGTGTCATAGCTAAACTGCCATAACTTATAATAAGCCACATTATCGTACAGACATGTTGAAAATTGCCTCCTTCTGGTGATGATAGTAAAATATTTCAGCAAGAGGCGACAAAATGGAAGAGAAAACAGTGTTAGCAACTCACCCTCTATTCATCCTTCTGAAGCAAGACTGAAACTCTTTCATCCTCAAACTACTTTATATAAAGGCTTCCTATATTAATACAATTTCCTCTCAATTTGATTTCATAATCCACTCAAATGGCTTCCACAGATTCCACAGAAATGTTAACTGAACAAGTCAAAAGATCGTTGTCTCCAAAAGCTCCACATGCTCCATCCACCATGTGGAGTGACCACACAAGGCCTTCTTTTTTTCTTCTTCATGCGACTCAATAAAGTTTTAAGGTCACCGTGAGGTCATCCAACATTATGGTTTCATTTTCCAAGATTGGCTAATCCCCCTAGTTTTGATTCTCTCACTAGTTCCATGATCTTGGTTCTGGACAAAAGAATTACCAATTAACAGGTCAGTCGCCATGACTGACCAAGCGTAAAGACCAGGGGGGATACTCTTTCAGGATTCAGGCTATATGCTTTGTCAGGAGGGATTTTAAATACCTTCCAAGAACAAGAAAGGAGTTTTGGATTGGGGTGGTAAATTGCTGCAGGGATAGCCAGCGGAAGTCAGCTTGGCATCACCATTGTTTGCTTCTTAAGTGATTCTCAGTATGCTGATGTTAAATCAAAGCACAGCTTGGGGTCACCAAAACCAGAGAAACATATTCATTTTCAATTTCATTTTTAAGAATTTATCATTATTTTTTTTTTTGTCACTTGTGTGATGAGTTTTCCTGACAAACGTCCTGAACTCAGGACAAATCTTTCCCTTGTATAGTTTGACGCTAAATGTTTCACAACCTTCGCAGATACATGGTAGAACACTTGCTCCCAGTTTCGTGTTGATATTGTATTTCCTTTTTCCCTTAGGATGAAGATGTTTTGAAGAGTACTCCAAAAAGTATGAATTGTTGTTAATGTTTAAGAGGGGCTCCAAGGTCAAATTCAGTTTTGTGTTTCACTCACATTTCAATAAGGTTTATCGCGAATAGCAAAATACCAAGAGAGGGCGCTGTTTTGCCGCGCATGATAGTGTAGTGAAAGGGGGCAACCCGGGAACTCGCGCACGACGACCGACTGTAGCATTTGCCCCCTCTGCCCTCCCATGATCCATTGCGATTCTGAATCGCGATAAACCTTATAGATAGAATCCTTATGAAAATGGGGGGGGGGGGGGGGGGAATTACAAGTCTCTAACTACACATTAAAATTGTGTAAAATGTCATTTTATTTGAGACTCTTTCATAGCGAAATTTGAAACATGATGTCATTGTACATCATAAATAAATGTGTCTGTACTTTCCGAAAAGGAATTTCTGCGTCGGTGAAAAGGTCAAACTTTGTCAGTAAAATTCAGGAATGAACTTCACATTCTTTTAACAAAATTGTACGGAATATATACTTGAAATGCGACATCATCACACGCTTTTAGACTTTGAGATCTTTTTACTTGAAGTTGAAGGGTATAAAACACGGGCATTTTACACATTTTTACGTGAGGTAAGATACTGGTAATTTTTTTCCACATTTTTATTAATTAGAAAACGAGTGCATCACAAAAGTGACTTTGACCTTTGATCCCTTCTCTAGAGTGACAGTCACAGATATACCTTTATCATTAATACTATAGTAGAGCACTTTTTCATCTTGTGTTTGATCAACTCAACTGATTTACGGATGGAGACAAATGATTCGACAAACTTTTTACAGAGTGAAAAACAGCAGTCCTGTATTACATACTAAGTATGTAATTGTTAGTCTGTTATAATTGTCAGTACTACCTAATTGGTTTGTTTGTACTCAAAAGGCAACACTGAAATTAATGTTAACATAATAATAACAATACAAAAACAAAGTCAAAGCTTGCCCTTGGAAAAGAAGGTTTCACTTTTTAGCTCATACCTTCACAGCATACCACCAAGCAGAATCAACAATTTAGCATAATAGTTCAACTCCATAAAACACTTACCATTTAAAATCTCATCAAAAATCCTCTCACCTGACTTCCCCCCACAGGGGTACAACAAGGGACACTGTACTAACTTCAGTAAATGGCATGAAAACTAGTTTTATCAGAGTTATTGTGTCTACGCGGGGGTGCATTGTGTAATTTCAAAGTCCTCAAACTTCCTCTTTTCAAGAGCAAAACAAAAAATGGGTCACCCAAAGGTTGTTCTCCTAAAGAAACAGGGTTCACATCAGTGTTTAGACAAGTTCAAACTTGTTTTCTTTTTCTTCTTTTACATCAAAGTAGACTTGTTTACTCAATAAAACCCACCACCCCCAACTCTCAACTTGGGGCCCAATTACATATCATAGACCATCAAAGGTAGTTAAAGAGTTACCAGCCAAAATACCAGGTTACATGAATCATCTGTGACTGGTATCCTGCTCAATTTTGCTAAGCAGAAAATAGTTAAGCAATATTTTTTTTTTTTAAGCAGTTCTACAAAATGGCCCTGATCTATAATGACAGACCACCGTCGTCATGTTTCCTGTACGTGCAAAGCAATGATAAACACTGATTCTCGCGATGAAATGAAGGGGCCAGACTAGTTCCACTTCCAGCCTCGGTTTGGTTATGGTTACATTTACCTAATTGGAGCAGACGAACAAAAGAATGGCTGTAATACCGTGATCAGAAGAGTCCTCCCAGTGATTGCAAAGAATATGATTGATAGGCCTACAAGAAACCCTACTTGAAGTCTGTCACCACACCTCAATTATAAATGCTGCACTCAAATCCGTCAGTCAAGTGTTGAAGTACAACTCCACAACCAAAGCTGGAGTTACACTGTGCATTAACAACCAACTCGGTACACACACACAGTGAGTGTTTTTCATCTATCCATTTTCCCAACAGAACAAATCTGTCCGCTATTTTCAGTTGAGAGTTTGTTTTGTCATTATGATTTTATAATAATCCGACCCACAATTTATCAGTCGGTGTGTGATTAACACGGATGGTATTGTGACGACCATTAGGGTGAAAAACATGCACAATATTAAAGGCTTAATGCAAAATCTAATAATGATATTAGTAATAGTATGAAGACTTACTGTGACCACAGAATTTCTCAATAAGAGCTATGAAATTTGGTCCAGTTCTCCCCAAATTTTTACTCTTTAACTTTTGGGACAATATATTTTGCCCTAATCTGAATAAGTCAACTGAAATCATTGGAAAAACACTTAAAATTACTACTGATGTCACAGAAATACCTTCCTCTCCAAACACCTGTCAAGAGAATAAATAAAGAGGACTTACATCTAACATTGAGCAACTTGATTTCATGATGTGTCGAACAGGCATGCAACTGTAACTTCACCAAAAAAGAGGAAATTACAAAATTTCAATGATTTTGTACAGTATTTTTCAATTATGAATGGTAAAACTGAGAATAAAAAAGAGGAAATCAGCGGCAAAGAGGAAAAGTTGCATGCCTGGTCGAAGAGAAATGCTGACAAAAAGTGTTTTCTATTAAAAAACACAATTCCTCAGTAGAAAACAATTCACTGCCTTGACCAATACCTTTGTAGAAAAGAATCATTACGCGTTGACAGATTTGTAACATTGTTTAGGAGGTAGATTCTTCTCCTTCGCAAACAAAGAAGGAGCATTCCAGAGCCGATCTTCTGGCTCATTTATTATTCATAAATGTTGTCCCATGGTGGGAGTTTAGCCAGCTGAGTTACCCAGAATTGCCAAGGGGGAATACCTCAATCTTATTGAGTGACCGATCCGGTCATTCACATTTTGGGACTTAATTATTATTTTTTTCTTTGAATGAAAGAGGGGGGGGGGGGGGGGTGCCATGAGCTATAAAGAAAAAAAATTAAAGGAAAGTTCATAGTTGTTTTTGGATAAGTAAACTTCTTCCCGTCCTGTAGTTTTCAATCAATTTTGTATTGTTATCAAATTTGGTGACCACATTTTCTCACAAATTTTGTGCACCTTTACGCCATGGTTAAAGTTATTGAATGTCAAAGACCCCATGCACTACTCAGCCAAAACCACCACAACATTACAACCAGACACAAATAAATCCAATGCAAAGAAACACCTGTTTGTAATTGCCTTTGAACGAAAAACTAAAAACCCACTTCAGGTATGTACATTGTAGTTGTAAATGTAAATAAATAAAGTACTTAATGTACACTAAAGGGGGAACATACTATCAGTTTTATCCTTGCCCACAATGTTACCCCCTTTGTGGCCGGATGTGTTTTGTAGGGGAATCATAACAGAATCGAGATTTACATCTAAAGTGATTTACAACAGGGGAATCTGGAAAGCAAATATGTACTTTCATTATCACCAGGTTGCTTAAGTGAATGTTCATGAATCACTGCCCTGTTTAGCAATGTTAGAATTGTAAACATGGAAGTGGGCTTCAACAGAATAAAGAGACAAAGCTGCCACCAACTCGTTGTCATGGTTGACTTCACAAGGTATGTGGTGTTTGAAGCTTTGCATGGTGTTGAAAGTAAGAAGTAACTATAACTATAAATGTAAATAGTAGTGAACTTGCGGGTACAACCATGTTCCTTGTCTCCAAGTTTGACTGGAATGTGTGGGAGGAGGGTACACACTAGTTTGTCAAGTATTCCTGAAAGGGGTCTTTGGAAGATGGACATAATGACCGTGGTCATAAACGTAACATTGTTTGAACATTGTATGATTCATGACCAAAAAATGGGTCTGTCAGATTTGGGCGATGTTTTTTAGTGTTGGTCTTTGTCATTGAACAATTAGTGTACAGAGGGGTGTAGATTTAATTCTGAAAAGAATTGACAAGGATGCTCGCCATCACAATAGTTGACACATAAGTGTGGCAGCTCTGACTCTGTGTTTTTCATGTGCTTTTTAAAGTTAGAGGTTGTAATCTACTGTGCAAGAGAAGAACTCTTTCTTTGTACAATAGTGTAATAAAACAAATGATTCTACCTCCATGATTATCTTCTAAGATCAGATGCAAATACCTCGGGCTTTTGTCACAAAAATTGAATGGTTGTTTTAATAAGACAGAGCAAAAATTAATTAAATACCACACAATTATTTGGTTTTCCCATTACCACTGATATGTGATATTGATAAGCACTGTGTACTCCAATGCTTTCCAAGTCCTGTGGGAGAAACAATGCAAAGGTTAGTCAGGTGAGAATCAAACTCATTTACCCCCAAGAATGTAGCAAGAATTTTTAAAGACAACTGACATTGGAACAACTTTTACATGTAGCTTGTGTCACAACATAGAGAAAGGACCAGATGGTCACAATAACCTAAATTTGTTTGTTTGTTTTTGTTTTATAAGGGTGAAGGTTAAGGAATTATTGTTACTGTTATTCGTTCACACCTAACATTCAAGAATGTGGTTTGATAGTTCCAGACTTACTTTAGGCATTTGTGGCGTGTCGTGGCCGAGCGGTCTAGAGCACCGGACCTAAGCTCTGGTGTTTTCAGCAGCAGAGTGTGGGTTCGATACCCGGTCATGACACTTGTGCCCCTGAGCAAGGCACTTAACCATAATTGCTTCGAAAAAGTTGGGAAGGTAGTGCATTCTGCTCTATCAGACAGGCTCCTAGTGGATGATACCCATGCCTACATCCTTAAGGACTGTGAAGGGGGTAACCCTGTTTCAGCAGCCCCAGGAGTAGGAGGCAACGTGCCCCTGGTGTCAATTGATTTGGGTCGATAGCCCAAATCAGTTATGTGTAGCCCTCACCTTGAGTGGCCGTCCGTGGCCTTGTGAGTTAGGCGATATCTCATTTAAAAAAAATAAATAAAAAAAATAATTTGTTGAGTTAAATAATCTTCCAGTGCTTACTGTAAGCAAATGAATGATGTCACTATGCAAATTCATGGTGAACACACAAGCTGGCCGCCTAATTTGCTTGCTTTACCGCTGAAATATGTTCAGGCTTAAGCAGATAGAAGTAGTTCAGTTCCAGCTAGGTTCAATGACCTTGAGTGAAAAGGGAGAGGGCCTTCACACCCTCAAGAACCAACATGTAACCCTCTCCATTTCTGGAAACATAAAAACAACTACAATTAGATACAGGTGGGCCTCTCTATTTATGCAAATATTTCAAATATTCTCAATCCTGTCCAATGACAAGAAATATAGAAAGAAAACCCCAATTGGCAATAACAACAAACCGCATGAAAAAACGAACCACCACCACGAGGCAAGTCAGGCATCCACAGCATTTTTATGAATTCCGTTAAGGTGTTATTAAATGCCTCGCAATGTTGTTTTGTTTGCTTTGAA
Organism: Leptasterias polaris; assembly: GCA_037783415.1. Lineage (NCBI taxonomy): Eukaryota > Metazoa > Echinodermata > Asteroidea > Forcipulatida > Asteriidae > Leptasterias > Leptasterias polaris. The sequence goes on along the minus strand of JAZGTN010000003.1, from coordinate 5,110,891 downwards.
GTTGGGGGGAAATTGCAGTCAACAAAACAGTCTGCACTTTACAGTGCAGGCTTAAGGTGAACCTTGGTGTGTACTTACAATGCATTGGATAACAGTTTACAGTTACCAGACTAATGATAATAGTGTGGTCAACAATGGGAGGGGGCAAACAATAGGGACAAAAGAGTCAATTGTGCATCAGAGTTAACTGACTCTTGAGCTGGCTATTTGGGGAGGTTACCACTTCAGACTTTGTAGGGTTTCCCCACATTTTAACAGACCACTAATAACTCATCCTTTACTAAATGGTTGGTTAAGTGACAAACAGATTCCATGATTAATTTACAGCTGTCAGTGGAGCACAAAAAACCTTCAAGAAAATTGTATTACAGTATGCCAGACACAAACAGAGATAGTGGTGATCCAATAACCAAAATAATAACTATTCTAGTACACAAACTCAAGTTTGTTTACTGCAGGAACTTTCAAAGTGGTGGCCAGGATTTGAAAACAGTGTCTATAAATTTCCTGCAAATTCAAATGCAGGTCATCCATTTGCATTACTAACAAAACTAACAAAACATGGTCAAATTCAAAAGACACTGAGACATACATCTCTGGCAGGTACCATGTGTATCAAAGTTTAAAAGGATGCACAAAAAACATAAAATAAGAGAGAAATATGTCTTCTGCTGAAACTTTCATTCTCATCTCTTCTTTCTTATGGATGGAATAGGCCTAGGCCTACATATTATTAGGAACTCCAAGGATTTCCCACTTGACAGTGTTAAGTCTGCCACCTTTATGGGCAATGATAGTAATGTTTTGAATGCACAACAGTTTTACTATGCATTTTTATATGCATAAATACCGCAACGGCAAGCAAGAGTTTTATCAAATTCATTGCATGATGGATCAGTGAACCACTTGGCCGAGTAGAAAAACTAAAACCCAAGTTGACGGTAAAGATGGCATCTATCGGAAACTATCTATTCCAAACATGATTCCACAGCATTCTTTTGCAAAGAAAATGAATTTGTAAAAAGCAATATTTTCACTTAAACAACAGCGAGGGCTTATGTGAAAAATAGGTACAGATTCCTTGCCTAAATGTTCCTCCTTCCTTAACCATCAGGTCAGTAGCCTCTGGTACGTAACCATAGGGGGCCAATTATCCTCAAATTGGTCTGGTCATAAATCCTGGGGATTATCACATTATATGGTAATGGAGTGACACACATATGGTGTAGTTTTTTCCTGGGGCTGGGAAGGCAGTGGTTGGGGGTATATGGGTGAACAAGCAACAAGACTTTGAGTATTTTTTCCCCAGAGTTCTGATTTCTAATTTCCGTTTCCCTCATGGTTGATCTAAATCTTTGCCTAATTAAGGTGCAGGTATTCCTTGTCTTTCATTCAGAAAACTGAAACATTTTTTATTTGTTCAACCTAAAATTAAGAAAATGAGAATGTTGACTTTCACTTAAATGTTTACTTTTACGGGTCTTTAAACTTTGAGAAAATTTTACATTCCTTTTCACATTTCTATTTAGACTGAGTTTGAGAGAAAAAACATATTTGGCCCAAGGTGGAAGCATAGAGCAAGTTAGGGTTAAAAGGCAAGAAATCAATTCCACATTTCTGAGGTCAATGACCCTATTTCCAACATTATAACATCAAGATGTTGTTTTCCTCAGTTTTTCCTCTTTATTCCTTGAAAAATTTACAAGTGAACTTAACCAAGGAACATAATTCAGTGGGGTTTTTTCTTCATTTGTTTTTACGTCTCTCAATTTGCTGGTTTTTACGACCGTAAAACCTAGCAGGAGGAAAACATTGAAAACCCCAAAACACCGCAGTTATAAATTCATTGACCTTCGGTTGTCAATAATCCAATTCCCCCTGAGTGACAATAGGAGGCGCTGATCTGGAAGCAGATCAATAAAGTGAAGGTAAACGTTGAGAGAGATTAAAGAATAAAAGGAAGCAGACATCAGTGGGGGAGGTGTTATGTAACGTAAAGAGGAATATTTAGGACAGAATGAGAAGTGTTTTTAATTGACTCTTATTTAGAAGTAAATAACACTATCTGGAGAACAATTCCTTGAGAAAAACAACACTGCAAAACAAATACTAAAAGAAGTTTTAGAAACTTGTGGATTTTGAGGCATTATATGGTGATGTATCATTGTATACAAGGTTTGCGGTAACACCATGTGTATATCTACTTTTGCTGTGTAGATTTTGTTCATTGAGAACTTGTCAATTGCTACTTATTCTACTGCAGCGGAGTAGATTTTGGAAATCGGGAGACTACTTATAGTTTTGAAAAGAACTGTCCTGCAGGTAAGGTATCGGCTGGGACATCTACTTTCGCTTAGTGTATAAAGGGGATTTCTCGTTATTAACTATCTCTACCGCGAAGCGAGTTTCTGGTGAATTTTTCCCACAGGACTCTTGGCATGGGGCTGGTTAACATGTCGGGTCCTGACAATAACTCATTTGCATCATTTGTCACTAATTGTTGACTGCAGGAAAGTAGTTATCTAGTATTTAAGTAAATTTTCAATCATCAACTTGGCAAACAAATTCTGCAGTGTATCTTTAAGGTCTCTAGTGAGTAGTGGATAGAACATAAACTACACATGTTAGTAACTGGATACAGTTGAACTGGCAATGTTCTAGTAATCTGACTTTCAAGTGTTAGTTACTCCCATTCAGAAGAGCAGTCCTTCAAATTAGGAAACAAGGTGAAACCTGATACTTTGAGGTATGTCTGGCACTGAATGGAATGGACTGATGAGAAGTTGTTTTGATGAAAGCGATGTTTAACAAATTATACAATGATAAATTGATAATTCGAGCAAATTTATGTATTTCAAACAAACAAGAAATAAGAAGTAACTATAATTAATAAATAGTAAACTTGCGGGTAAAACCATGTATTAAATATCATTTGTGGGAGTGTTGGCTCTGAAAAGAACTGAAATGTTTTGCAAGCAGTCATGCTTCCCAAATTCAGATGTGCCAATTCACCAATGACTTTCCCACAAGCAGGTTAGGAAATGTTTGAAATCAATATGTTGAACCATGAAGCGTTTACTGGTAAAGGCAATAAGGCAGCCTTTTTAATTAAACAAGACAAAAAGCAATCCAAATGGGAATTTAACCAGCACTTTAATCAAATAGTCAGAAAACATATATCATTTCTATGCAATCCAAAGATGAAGGGGCAAAAATCATACAATAAAAATATAATGATGTGTGAACAATTTGAATTGATGTCAATTCAGCTCTTGCAATTATTTGTCAACAAAATTGTATGGCTTCTGACTGGCATCCCCGTACAAAGGTATTGACAAAATAGGGAGACCGCCAATAAAGGGCTAGATAGGTTCAAAACCTGCTCCAGTCAATTTTTCTTTATTCAACCCCAAATTAGTTAAAATTTACCCAGTCAGTTTCCCTTGTGGTTTTTTAGGCTACTTGTGAAACAAAATAAAAATATTTAAGGCCGTATTTAGTGCACTGGTCAAAGGTACGCATAATTACTATCACGTATCTGATAAACATGTTTACTTGACTCTATTAACAGTTTACATACATTAAAGGTCTCAAGGGTAACTATTGCTGTAAATGTCCTATCTGTCAGGGCTCGAATTTGGGGAGAAAATCCACAAGACTACAGGGCTTGTAGCTCAAAATCTTTACTGGACCAGACATTTTTTTACAAGACCTGATTCAAAATGTGAAAAGAAAAAAAATTGCTGACAGTTTAACATGCATTTGACTGCTTTTATATGAACCCGAACTGAGACAAGTAAGAGAAGAGTATACTTGATTACTCATAGAATTGAAAGATAATTTATCAGACCCAAAGTCAACACTTGAACATAATTTGTTTCTGTTATTCAATTGAAAAACACAAGACCATCGGACTTGTTAGTTCATAAGTTTACTGGCCCAACACCAAAATTACTGGCCTCGGGCCTGTGGTCCAGTGTAAAATTCGAGCCCTGTCTGTAAAAATGATCTGTTCGTGGAATTAGAATAGTTGAACCAAAGTAATTTTTACTAGTGAAAATTTTCAAACGTTTGTTTGTAAATCCTTGCTTGCATATATTGTAAACTAAATGCTTGTTTTTCAAAGTTTGCTTTAAAATTGAGTTTTAAAATAATGGGAAAATGCAAAATGCGCCTATCCCTGTAGTATCTCAATAAGGAAGAAATTGCTGTTGAAGGTTCCATTCCCATGTCTTGTACAACAAAATAATATGGTTTAAAATTGCAGCTTTCATGCATTCTGATAGCAAGTGCTACATTTTTCAAACAGCAAACTATAGTTTTTGTGAACGACCCAAAGGAAGATGGTCATGACAGGTCATGTACAGTGAACTATAAAATGACACAATCAAATGAGTATTTTAAATTGAAGGTTTCAATTTTATTCATGTGTACATGTGTACAGTGTACACATACACCGCTTGTAAACCATTATGTCAGAGAAGGTCAGATGAAGGTGAAATTGTCCACATCCAAGACTCTGCCTCATAATGAAGGCTGCCTTTGTACTGTACACTAATTAACATACAGGTTTCTCGTTAAGATTTTACGCACAGGTGAGTTCCAATGCCAAGGTACACTGAGTTGTCCACTGTGGCCTGTACAAAAGCATAATCTAGCAGCTGATAGAGCCAGGTCTTTGGTGACAACATAGATTGTTTAATTTGTCACACCATCTGTGAAGTGTGGCAGCTAGCCAGAAAATGGTCAATACTACGATCAGATTGGGGTGGATAACTGGTAACCATTGCACGGACTTGAAGGTCACAGTGGCCTTGCCCTACAAACCCTGAAATTAAAGAGTATGAATGAACCATGGATTGTGTGTCCATGAGTCGCAAGACACAACTGGCTTTGAGAACATAACAGGTTTTTTGTTTTTTTGTTCTTTAAAGGGAGAGTAATTACTCAATTAATGACCATGACAACTTACTTGGCAAAAAACATTGCAGCTGCTGATAATGTATAACATCTTGAGAAACGACTCCCTTCTAAGGAATGTGGTTTTAGAGAAAAGGGTTTCAATCTGAGAATTATTCTTCCTGCGTGTACGCTCCAAATTGTTTGCGATGTTTCAAAAATACCTTTTGAAAATCAATTTCTTACTGGTTAGTTTTATTATATATATAGGATAATTAATATATAAATAGAATTTAAATATGGTTTTATTTCTTTTAAATCCATGGCGGGACCAATTGTTTTTGGAAATTGTGTGTTCTATTCAATTATTTTTTACTATATGTAAAAAAATACTGATCACAAGGGAAACTTATTGGGTAACTTACTGGGTAATTATAAATTTCAATATTAGGGGGAACAAAGAAAAATTTACTAGAGAAAAATTTACTAGAGAAGGATTTGAACCTATGACCTCTGGGTTTACGTGCGGGTTCTCTACCTCTAACAACTGAGCTAACTAGAGTCATACATAACAACTGACCAAAATTTAAGAAATGGAATATTGCAAGAGGTGAAAAAGAGTACTTATCAATAGGTGCAATCCTGTCTGTTTGGAACAAATATTAAAAGGTAACGCATTTCCAGAAAAAGGGTTTATGAGCCAGCTAGTCATGTCCTTCTCTGGAAGGCTGATGCCCCTTTTCCTAGGTAGAAGTCATCCAAATATGACCATGAAATCATCCATGGAGTTTGACAATGGTTTAAGTGGTCCATCTCTCTCGAGCATGGTCACAACTCCTCAAGTAATCACCAAAGTAAATGAACAATTGAATCAATGATGTTTCTCACTCCAACAATACCATTACATAAAAAGATAGGTATTCGTAGGTACCGCAAATCAAATGTAAATTGTACATTGATACCTCACCATGCAAGCCTCAAAACCATAGGCGTTTGTACTTATCAAAACAAGGTCTTCAAAACACAACCACAGGCCCCTCTGGGCTGGCTAACACCAGGCTTCCCTAAAATGAAAACTTTGGAGAAAGAAGACCTGCCTAGTAAGGTTACCTGTCATTAGGAGTTAGGCATGTACAGGACACACAACTTCTACCATTAAGCCACATTGAAATAAATTAAGATTCTCAGTGTTATATAACCAAACTTGTTTCAATTACATTAATTTGTTTGTAATCAACAAGACCATTACAACAGACCTTTTAGTCTCAAAATTATGCAGACTTAACTAAAGACTACTAAATCTTTTTGACTTTTATCTAAATTTTTTTCCTTCTAAACATGCCGACTCCAAAACAAACAGAGTCTTCTTCAGGGCTGATTGAAAATCTGGTGGTATTGGATGATCAAAGATGAACATTCTTCTGTGTAATCAAGTGGGGGGGGGGGGGGGTTCGTAATGGGTTATTGTCATTATTGTCCCACGAGAGAATCTTCAAAGATGGCCCGGGCAGTGCCCCTGTTTGCGTCAGCTGCAGCGTAAGAGCTGACATGATTAGGGGCCCAAGAGCAACATTGGATCAATACGAGGAGCCCCAAGGCCTGGGCACAACAATTGGAAGGTCACCCCTTTTTAGAAACTGAACAGAGGGTTTATTCGGGAAAGGAGGAGCTAGATACCTGTTCAATAACCCTTAGGTGTGAATGAATGAGTCACTGGTCTCAGACCCAACAAAGTTAACTGGCCAACTTTTGTTGTTGGAGTTCCCAAAAAGAGGAGAATACAATTCGGTGGAGAGCGGAAGCTGGTTTTCCCCCCTGCCATGGACTAACTGGAAAGTGACGATTTAGATTGAAATACCTTTAATGAATACAAGCACTAATGGATAAAATAATGAGCCTTTTGAAATAAGCTGAATCCTTGATAGCAACTTTTCAAGTACATGGTGATAATCCATAATTAAAAAGCTGCTTGTGCAGGGATTAAAGATAATAAATATTAATCTACTCTTTATCATTACTTAAATGTGATAACCTTTTTAATTTTAAATACATACAAACAGTAGTAGCAACTACAACATCTTCAGTGTTGTAACTTTTAACTCAAATAAAATTGACTTTTTTTTCACAAAATCTGGCACAACTTGTTGCAATCAAATAACTTTGAACTTTTCATTAGACCTATCTTAAATATTATGATCTTTGGCTATCACAACAATAAAACAAAATTGGTAAAAAGAATAATAGGCCTACTAGTCAAAGGGATCATTGATAAACTTCTAAATGCAAACTTGGTCCACACAAAAAAGGTTATCTGTTAGAAATAGAAGCTTTGAAAACAACTCCTCATTTCATCTGGTCTTGATTTGAAACCAGTGGAATAAAAAATAAATAAAAAAGTCTGAGACAAAAAACAAAGACCCAGACTCTGTAAAAACTTCAAGGTTAACAAATGACTACCACAACCTCTGTAATCTCTGGACATTTTGACTCCAAGGTTACGAGCATCATTAGTAGTTCACAGAGAGACTTTTAATGAAATTTTGTTGGAAATTTTCCCAAGGGAAACATTAAAAAAACCAAGCACAGTGCTCCTGCGTCCTGTAAAATCTGTCAACTTCTAACAATCAGTGCTTTGATAACTGGGCAGTTTGTTGGAATGGACGGACAGAGTTAGCAGAGTGAGCAGTTGCTCTGCATACAGGTGGGTGTGAAGCCATGCAGGGTCTGCTAGTACTACTGCCCAAGCATCTGCTGCGCGTCCGTCCTGTGATGTTCTTTTGTTGGGGCTATTTTTGCTTACTTAGACATAGACAACAAAACTAACAAATCTCGAACAATTCGGCAAAGGTTTCCAGTCGGAACATGCCTCAGGACACCCTCTCTCCACTATTACCAAGAGATAAGCGTCTGCACCCAATGCACTGCATGTAGGCCTATAACCTTTGGAAACTTTTACTCTGTGCAGGCACAACTTTACATAAAGTTTTTAACTCCGCTTTCACTATATAATTTCAAAAAAGCCATTCCTATGTAGTTGGTTGATTTGAACAGAATGAACCATACTTGGTTTTAAATGGGATACAACATTATTTGTACGGTTCTTGCAAAACAAGAAATAATGTGAGATGAGTAAGAAAGGGCTGGCAGGGAAACTTTATCGTTATCTTTGTTTGAAAATAGTTCACACTAACAGCCTTCAGGTTTTTCATTGGTGCTAAAGCTCTGACTTCCAAGTTCTTGGTCTTGGTGCCCCATCCCCTCTTTGGAAAAGAATGAAATGTCTAGCCCTTTCAAAGATGATTTTTCAAAGTCCATGGTGGTTGTTCTGATCTCAATGCCCCCAACCTAAAACTGTCTAACTAAGAAATACCTTTAAAAATTGTCTCATAGAGGGTTGACCCTAAACTTTTTCAGTGATGTAACCACACATACACACTTGTAAGCTTAATGTCTCACAACTTCCAAGTGCAGCATTTTGACTAGTCCATCAAAACAGATCCCTCGAACATTTTCATTTGTAACAGACATGAGTTTGAAGCCATATTATGTGATCAATTTATGCATGCAAGATAAAGTAAAGCAGGCCCGACAGTTTATTCATTAAGGGCAAGGCAGTTTTCCCTTTGAAAAGGGTACCTCAATTATGGAAATCTGCAGAGCATTTCAAGGGGCACCAAGGCAATGCCCATTGGGAATGTGGGCAATAATTGCCTTCATTGCCACAGTGGTAAAGTATCAGGCCTGGTGAAGGTGTTGGAAGGGAACCGATGAACTACCCCACCAGCTGGACCACTTTGACAGAGACTTTCAAACAAGTCCTTGGGTATTTTAAATGGCATTCAACCAACAGATCAACTGTTCAGTGAGAACGCTGGTCTTGTCCATGAAGAGGTATAACATTAGTAACTACACACTCTCCTTGGGATACACATTATCAATGAAACTTGGCCCACACAATGGCACATTCCCGACCTTGACATTGGTTGTGATGATTTGTTTTGTTTTCTCATCCATGCAAATCAAAACAACATTCATCAATGGACTATTACTCGCCTCTTTGAACTTAAGCAATCCACAGGCCTTTTAGTCAGACCACAATTCTTTTTTTTGCCTTTTGTCTGCCGCTTCAAAGAAAATTACATCGGAGGGTTAAAGATAGTTTGAAAATTAACGGAAGAATGATTTCTCTTTGTTCAGTTTTAAGTTTCAACTTGTCACATGTACATTTAGGCACTATATACAGTAAAAAATCATCCTGGAAGCAAACTGATCATAACTGTAACAGTACAAGACTGTTAAATATTTTATGTAATTTTGCAAAATTTTTCAATATAATCAGTATGGAGGGAATAAACTCTCCTCATCATTTCAAACAAACTTTAATCGCGAGTTCTCGGTCATCAATAAACTCAACAGAACCTTTCCTTGACAGACTACCTGCTTAAACCAAACCAATCTGCAGAATATAAAAAATCAAACGGGGGAACCATTCAATACTTCACAAAGGATTTAACTGTCAACTTGTCAATGAAAATTATCATCTTGGCAGCTTTCCTCCTCTTCACCCAAGGACAAAATCATGACTTGTTGATAACATAAACTTCTCCAGGTCACTCCTGAATTCTCCAAAATCCGATTAAAGAAATAAAGAAGATGAAAAGACAGCTGCTGAGTATCCTTAGTGTAATCTCACTGTCTGATGTTTAAAGTTTCTTTTTTATCCCCAGACAAATCTATCAAGATTTAATCTACAGTCCATTTAAAATAAGAATACAAAAGAGGCTAGACTAAAGCTATGAGGAACAGCATGTCACCACAACCCATAGAGAACCTGACTGGCTTGTTATGACTGTCATGGGTCTGCAAGTTCCTGCAAGTTCCCCCATGGTTTACACATAGTATTGAGCAATACACCTGGACATGTTTGAACATGATGTGAGCATGGGGGAGCTTCCTCCATGATGTGAGGTACATGTAGCGGTTAGCCACAGGGGAGTCTGGGTGTCCTTTGGACACCCCATTTTGAATTTTGACACTGACTATTTATTTTTGTCTTATCTTCATTGTCAAAGTAAACACATTGTCGTGTACTTCAACTTTTAGACTCGCCAACTCAAAATTCTAGATGAAACCACAGAAGTAAGCCTACCATGTTTGTTTGCATACAAGCCATGGTATAAGCATAAGGCACTCAGTGTATTTAGGCGCAGTACCCCAAAATCACTGAAACACGATTCAAGTGCCAACAACCTAAATAAAAGACGCATCACATTAACCAGTTGCTTGGTCACATTCGCTGTATGCAACAACAGTGTTGACTACTGAATTTGACAGTTTAAAAAGGGAGTTCCAACTATTTTCAACCAAGCCGCGATTGGATTGAATGCAGGCCCTTTTTTAAACCACAGCTTGGGTTCCGACTAAGGCTCTGTTCACCTGTTCTAAGACCTGTTACTAAAATTGCATACTTTCCAAATTACTGACCAAAGCCGGATCCAACCGTAGTTTCGAGAGGGGTCAATGATGGCTTCATCATTGAATGAAAACTAGATACCTGCCACCTATAGAAGTTTTGACTCTATTCAGAGCTGTTTGAAGATGACAATGGGGGCGGGAATAGGGGGTTGTGGTGTGAGTCATATGAAACTTTGATGTGGTTTTTGTTTAGGCCATCACTATCACTATCAGGACAATTGTCCGAACTTCAATCCAAGGCTTTGAACATGATGACTCAAATCCAAGCTGGTAAGTCAATTGCTAATTCTGACTAAGCAAAGTTGTCAAGTTTACAGCAGTCAGTAAAGACAAAGCAAGCATCCTTCAATCCTTGCACAATGTACTGAGAAAGAACCGTGTAAGCTACTTTCCCTTTTAACCCTGATATTTGGCTGTGTTTTTAACTTTTTGGTTTTCTTACACTGGCAAAGAGAAAACCCCAAAATCTTAACCAAATTAAAGTCATAGAGCTATATACATCCCTTTCACAGTCTGAATGACATGGGACGGGTCAACAGCCATGAAAAATACACACCCCAACTATGCTGTAAATAACCAAACAGGTTTCAGAACATAAATTTACCAACATCAGATATTAATTTAGAATACGGTGTACAGAGCTGGCTTTCTCCCTATCCACAGAGACTTTCTGTAACTGGTTAAAGATGTCAAATGGCTATACGCAAGCTTTTTATGTTACAATTCGCTGGAGGACCTTTCCGACTGTTTATGCACAAGGTCCTGATTATGATAAATTCAGTCAACCAAGAACAGTAAAAGAAGTGTCATTTAAAAGTAAAACCCATCTGTACCTCCAGCTAAATATCTCCAGCCATAAGTCAAATATAAAATGAAGGGTAAAATGGAAGTTTACGACCACATTTTTTTTTTTTCACTTGTGACCAAAAACATGATCTTAATTTATGATATGAATGAATGAAAAAAAAAACAGTAAATGTACGATGTAGACCAAGTCTAATTACAAAAAGACCAGACCCAAAATAATTTATTAATAAAACTCAACAGCTCTTTTCACTTTCAAAGCCAACACTACGCTCCTCATCAAATAATGACATAAAACACTAGTTCTTATTTATTTTGCATAATATTATTATTATTTATTAATAAAAATCATATATTTGTTATTTTAAAAATTTCGGAATTAATTTCAATTCACTGGACTTTCCATGTACTATTAGTATGTACATGTGAAATATGTAATCAAATTACCTTCAGTTAATACAAATCCGTAGACTTTTAATACCAAAATCAAAAATTTCCCCTTACCTGAGATATTCTTGCAGACAGGTGTCGCAATAGTGATGCCCACACGTCGTGATCTGTACAGGGGAACACATCGGCAGACGGCATAGCGGACACATGTACTGCCGAGAAACCTTCTCGTGGAAACGACACTTGTGCCCGGGCATGATTCGTTTCCTTTCTGATGAAAAAACAAAACTGCCTGCTCTTTTCACGAGAGACGATGATGTCCAGCTAGAGGAGAGCAAACAGCTTGTGTACAATTCTCTGAATGATTATTCAGTTGTGAACATCGCCCACTTTTGTGCAGACACCGCTAGTGCTACCGTACGTTGACTACACCCGTAAATAACGCACGGTCGGTGAAACAGCTGGCTGATTGCATTGAGCAGTGAGCCCAATGCTAAAGATTGTGTAGACTTGATTTCAAGTCTGAGATCGCGGTTATTTCTCTGCATCAGCCACACAAAATTCCCCCGCAGATTGGCTATCACGCGCTCTAACTCGCAATCTCATCGTAGGTTAAAGACGGAGGTTAATCCACAAGAGGGCGCTATTTCAGGCAATAATGTATTGGCTATCAGGTAGACTCATAGATATGGGTAGACTAAAAACCACGAGCACAGACTTGGAACCAAGTCTAAAAATTGTGTGGTCGTTGCCCATTGATTGGCAGATATAATCTTCATTTTGTACCGCGTAGTTCGTGGTGAATTTCCACAGCAATTGTAACGTTATTGCTCCCCTTTTACTAATGTGCGATACATCTATGTTGAATGATTTCCGTTTTCATGACAAACTGTTTATTAATGTCAATTTAAGTTTTTTGATAACAAAAACGAGTCTTGATATGAACTACACGTTTCAAACGGAGTCCACGTGCAAGTTGTTTTTATTATTCTCTCACCGCACCTTTGGACTATTCCATTATTTAGCAGATGTGGTGCCGTTTTCGATACGCCTGCATTAATAATTGCCACAGGGAAATTCCAATAATGAATAATAAATCATTTATAGTTCATTTATATGAAGTAACGAAAGTATAATAAATATTAAAATCAATGAGCTGACGATTGAGTGTTTAAAGGGTGTGTACAACATTGGTAAGAATGAACATATAAGTGTTCACAGATTTGCACATAACTTACATGGTATAAAGATGGTCATGGTAGAAAACTTCCCTTGAAACAGTTTTGCTTTGAAATGCCATAGTTTTCAGGAAATGAGTAAAATAATAGTCTTTATCCTGCAGGATAAATTCCGATGTTTGAAAAGAAGTTAAAACACATAAGGTTTTTTTTCACAGTTTTCTCATGACTCCGAAGACCGATTTAGCTTAAACTTTCACAGGTTTGTTATTTCATGTATATGTTGGGTCACATCAAGTTTGGATACAGGTCTTTGGCAAATACCAATGTTGTACACACCCTTTAATGTGGGTTTTTTTTATTGATTGAGAGGGGGAAAAAACATCGCAGCTCACCTGTTGTAAGCCCTAACTATGAGCTTTTTGTGCATGAAGAAGCCGTAGCATTTTCCATGTACCTACTTCTTCAAAATACTTTTACTACCATGTTCATCCACTTATCAATCACCCATGACACATACCATTACCTAAAAAGTCTACCCATGAGAACTTATTGACGATCAAGCATATATTTTGTTGGTCTTTTTCTTTGGGTGAGAGATCGATAGGTGTCTTTACATTAGTCTAACCGCGGATTAGTTGGCGATTCCAAAGTAGGGATGTCGAGTAGTTGCAAAACCCGGGGAGAAAACAACCCCCTGCTTGATGAACGTGAGATGAAACTGTTGTCAGTTGTATGCAAAATACATTTTTCAAACTATCTATCACAAACATCTGCCTGGCATCGGCATGTGTTTTTGTATTTTTTATAGCTGTTTGATTTTTGTCAGCTTCTAATTCAAGTAACTTTATAGTTACTGTTTGATTCTCATATCATTAATATTATTGCTAACTATTATCGATGCAAGCTTGGGGTATCAATACAAAGGAACAGCAGTCGATAGTTCCGGGGTAGCCCTGGTGGAGGACTTCTTACTTTCCTCCCACTACTACAGCACATAGGAAAAGAACCAGGTTATCGTTCTGATGGGGCAACAAGTTCTTAATATCGGGCACACGCCTGCACCCAAGTTCAGTTATCGGAATTCCGAAGCCCACCCTCCTACCTCTGGTGGTATGACAATGATGCAGTGAAGTTCTTTTTGAAGCTAAAAGTAGTATTGACTAATACTGTTAATTTGTAAAGTTCACTTCCAACTTCAGTTCGATTTGATCTCACACGGCAGTTGTATACGAGAGACCCTTATGACTGTGAAGATCATTCCTGTGGAGGGTGGGGGTCACTGAAAATGAAAGAGACGGAAGAACCTATGAAACTTTCTCTAGTCTAAGTTAAGTTAAAGACTCCTCAATTGAAATCTTGAAGTAAATGTCCAAACGATCTCAATAGGTTGAAAAAGGTACATGTATGCGATAACTCACTCAACAACATCGACGATTATTTGACTGTAAAATTTTAATTTTATTTTATATATCGTCATGTATTGCGATATATTACACCAGGGGCAAAGATCATCTTCAGAGTTAGAAAAATTGACGTCACCAAAAGTTTCAAATTCAATTTTCACCCCACTCCCTGTCTGCGGTTTGAACCGTTATCGGTCTCGATCCATTAAGTGGCATGATCGCAGTGCTGAGGTGAACCAGTAACCCGAATAAATGGTGAAATGATTCCGCTCCATATATCTTCCAAATTTGACACGGCATGAACGATAGGCGCCTTGCGCTATGATTATCCCCTTGAGAGAACGAGTTAATGCGTGGTGCAGTTTTTTGCTGCTTGCATTAAAACTCCAGCGTTGACACTTAAGTTGACCGTAATACGGATCGTTCTTTACATATCACAGAAGAAAGAACCCCAACAGATAGAATTCACAGTAAGTTGTCACATGTCAGATACATTATGACAAAAATAACTGCCCGGCTTAAATTAGTTAAAAGTTCGGTTGCCTAAAAAGCTTACTCTCCATTGTCTTATCGATTACATCCATACAGGTTCCGACACCCCAAGGTTCCACCCCTAGGTTCCAACACCCATATAGGTTCCGACAGCCGACACCCTAGGTTCCGTGACCCCTATAAGTTCCGATAAACTAAGTTAGTGTATTTTCCTAACCATAACCCAAACCCCAACCCCAACCCCAACCCCAACCCCAACCCGAAACCTAACCCTAACCCTACCACTAACCCTGACCCCCACCCCCTAACCCTAACACTATACCCTAACACAATACCCTATAACTCTGGTGTAAATCACATGGGGTTTTCGGAACGCAGGGGTGTCGGAATATAGAGCAGCCACCGTCTTAAGTTACGCCCATGTATACCGATGTTCGCCTTAAATAGCTGGGCCGACCTGGATATATCAGAAATAAGGACCGACTCGGTCTCCTAACTTTGAAAGAGAATTTAAATAAACTCTCTTTTGAAGAAATTCTACTTCAAGATGGGAGTTCTTGAAGAAATTCTACTTCAAGATGGGAGTTCTTGAAGAAATTCTGCTTCAAGATGCGAGTTCTTGAAGAAATGTTACTTCAAGATGCGAGTTCTTGAAGAAATGTTACTTCAAGATGCGAGTTCTTGAAGAAATGTTACTTCAAGATGCGAGTTCTTGAAGATGTTCTACTTCAAGATGGGAGTTCTTGAAGAAATTATACTTCAAGATGCGAGTTCTTGGGAGTTGCGACGTCCTTGAACTTAGCAAACATGGACAAAACCATGGACCTTTCACCGGCGCGTAATCTATGAAATGTTATACTCTACAGGATTTTCATTTCAAGCCTCACCCAGTTTTACAGAAAAACATTAATCTGACTATAATCTCGACCACCCAATGCATGGCATTCAATCCCACAGTCTGAGATGAGAATTATCAACGTAACTAATGACAGTGAAAAACGACTCCGCGGAGCTAGCAGTGGAAGGAGATGATGTACATGTAGATGACCGAGAAACACCGTGAAGAGACCGACGACACGGTCCAAAAATATCCCCCGTAAATATTGATGATGTCTCCTCTCGATGTTGACATTAGTACGAATGCCGCGGATGTTGGAGATGCGATAATGCATCGTTCTGTGAGGAGTAAAGCGTACTCTAATCGCAGCTTGTGCGCGCCTGTGAGGACAAAATGCAACTTGTCATGATGGATGAACAATTTGTGCCGTTTCTCGTTGATGTATTGGTCTAAGATGACGTCAAAAGCATTTCATCAACATCGCCATCCATAAGACGAATGCAAAACAAATTGAACCGAAAGTCTTATAATATGTCAAACGGGGTAACTTTTTGTGTAGAGTAAATTTGTCTTTCAAAATACCTTTCAGATGATGCATTGATTGTACAAATCCAATTGTGCGGTTCAGTAGTTGTGAGTTTTTCAAACTCGATGGATTATCTTTGGTTGGGCAATTTGCAATGAAACAGCGATGCCAAATAAGCCCCTAAATTAAACAATAACTGTTAATCAAATAGCTACCCTTTTCACAGCGATACTGTGTCTAAACATTTGGAGTGAAAAAACGGTAATATTTAACAGAAAAAAGAAAAACGAAAACAAACCCAAGCAACAATCACAAGATTTAAGTATAAAAGTAGCTTTTATTAAAATTCTATAAACTTTGATAAAAAGAACATTAAAATTAATGTTCTTTTTATCAAAGTTTATAGGCTTAAAGATTTTTTTTCTTTTTTTCTTAAAGTATCCAAAATACGAAGTTAAACAGTTTCCCCCCGACCTGTACAGTCATAAGCTCCGTCGGGTTATTTTGTTTTGTCTTAAAACTACAAAATGTGTACGTTCATTTATTTGTTCATTTTTAATGAATAAAATAATGGCGTGTCAATATCCACCACTAAAACCGTTAATAAAAAAATAGTATTTAAAATATAATAATGACGATTACAAGTGCATAAATTCACTACAAAATTGGAAGAGGAGTCACGTGAACAATAATTGAGGGAATAGGTTTACTCTTAATAGTCAGTCATTGATTAGGTTAGGTTGTGAAGTCCAGTCCAGTTGGTGAATTATCAATAATTTTTGTGTTTTTCTAGAGGGCGACATGTAGTTTTAAAACACTTATACTATCACAAGAGGGCGGTATGTTGTATAAGAGTTGAGTATGTTGTTCTCTTTTCATTATTAAACAAATATTGTGAAACCGTGGTTATGTTGTTATCGACATGCAAGTGCTGTCGAGTAATTACAGCAAAGATCGATATTATAGCAAATGGAATCGATAAATTAAACCATTTTAGACTGGAGTTGACAAGACTCAGTTGCAATATGGACAAAAAAGGCTCGAAGACACGTTGTTCTATATAGGTATACAACAAACGGAAGCCACCAATACATGAAAAAAATCATAAAAATGTAACTACTTGACAATCGAAGTTACTGAACACAATTTTGTAAAAAGTAATGTGGTTATTGGTTTATTTACAGAATAAAGTTTCATTTGATCATTGAAAGTACACATGATCAAATGACAAGACAACAAAATAAACAAGACAACATACATTTGTGATGTGGAGAAGAAATAACTGTTTTCATTGATTGTTTGCCTGCTCCATTCTCTCACGAAGAACCCTCCCCTGCTGCATCCCTTCCTGTAACCTTTCTGGCAGTTCAACACCCTCCTGTAATCCACAGCCCATCCAGTTGAGGGCCTTGGAACGAGGGTAGTCCCTCACAACCTGCAGCTTGGCGTCGTTGAACCGCCAATAGCTGTCACCTTTAAAGAAATAAGTTTTACCGTTCCGCCACTGGAGGGCGGCATCCACCGTGGGCGGTAAACCAGGCCACTTCGTGCGGATTTTTTGAGGCGCATTGACCACCTTTTCACGCACAGGGTTAAATTCGTAGTATCGAGCTCCCTGTTTCGAGACAAAATTACAAAATAAATGAAGGAAATTCTCTAGAAATTACCAAATGTTTTAGCCAACTGAGCCGTCGAAATGCAGTTATACGAATGTTGTAATACCTTAACTAAAAACGTAGGCCTATGACTTGGTCAGTTGGAGTCTTATTCGGAAAGTACTGAACTGAGGTAGCTCATTTGGAATTAGTTGTGCATGAGCAATGGAAACATTGATCGAACTCGCTACTTTACCAAAAACGATAATCAAATTTTCTACCCATGAATTCAGATCTTTATCATCTTCCTTAAAATAATATTTATGGCATTTTGGAATCAACAGGGTGATTTAGCAACTTACCTTGAATATGTATATTTTTCCATTACCACCCCACACGAAGGCAGCATTTGGGCTCTGTGGTATGCCGCGAGGGGCAGTCTTCTTCGGATAGCCAGCGTCCAGTACGAAGTTGGTAAACCGCCACATTCTAGCCCCTGAAACACCAGGCAGAGGTCAAAAATTAGTCAGGTCAGGGTCATTGCATCAAGAAAACCAACATTAATGAGTGTTCTTTAAATCCAGACTTTTATCATGCCAAAGAGGAAAGCCAACAAGAAGAATTTACTGCTATAAACATAGCATTTTGTGCTCATTGAAAAAATTGTTAAAAAGTTGCAATCATGGAAGAAGTATGTGAAGGTATGCTGTATACGTATACGTAGTTGCAACAGCAACAGCAACAGCAACAGCAACAGCAACAGCAACAGCAACAGCAACAGCAACAGCAACAGCAACAGCAACAGCAACAGCAACAGCAGCAGCAGTAGCAGCAATAACAACAATAACATTAACAACAACAACGTTAAAAAAACCAAAAACTAAATTGGTTATACCCTTGAACATATATGTTTTCTGCTCGCCAAACAGAACCGTAGTGACTGCGGCGTGTAAGTTGCTGGGTGCTAAATGGTATGTGACGTCAATCTTCTTTGGGTAGCCCGGCTCTACAGCGACGTCATTGATGGCCCAGATGTAGCGCCCCTTGAAGGCATAGGTCAGACCGTCAACACCTTACAAAAAGGACATGTTAAGATTGAAATCAAATTGAGACCAGTTGAAAAACTATTTCATCTGAAGTAGGCCTACTCGTTCTGTTTGAGAAACAAATCAACAAGAGTACTGCTCTCATGAATCAAAACCTAAAAGTGCTCCTGGAAATTTCGGACAAAATAATTTATCTATAATTTATGTATATTTTATTTTTTTTATTTTGATTGGTACTTGTGCCATCTACACTTTATGAGTACTAGTGTACGGTAACACTCTTCACGGAAGAACCTTTGCAGTGGTTCAATAAATTGAAATGACCGTCAGTCAACAACAAACTTTCTCATTCTGGTTGGTAAGACATCACGTCACATGCACGCCCACCTGCTGCATATACCATAACATTTTTGCTGCTTCCAGGTCAAAAAGTACCACATTATTTTTTATTTTTGTAATCGTTCAAAGACAGTTCTTATGAGAAAAAAAACATTTGCAAAATATATTACATGGGAGGCAAGACCGAGACCTATGTGTGTCGTACAGTCCTTCCTAATGCTCATACCAAGGAGTCAATCCTCAATTTATTTTATGTAGTGTCGAGGCAAGTCTTGGAGCCAGCTTGTATGGAGTGGGCGTGGCTTACAGTGACATTACGTCACACTTACGAACAGGATTAACCTCACACCATCTCTGCCCCATATATAAATTTGTTGCTATGACAACACTCACCCATGGTAACCGCATCCCAATTGCTCATACAAGTATCAGGGCGTCCTGGTTTGATACGGGGTCCTCCATCGCTAAGTGTGAGGGTGTCAGGTCGGCGTATATCAGGTTTGCCTGCAAAGAACAGCAGAAGGAAACAACTTACTATCCATTGGCAGGATGACGTACACAAGTAATAGGTTTTTTTCATATACCAATTATAGTTTTGATATACAATAGTTTTGTCATCTAATAATGTCAAACTTCAGCGTGCAGACGAACACACCCAATAATAAGAGATACTTCACAACGTCTTTCACTTCTCTCTTTCTCCCAGGACACGGTGTCCTATACGGAAATCTGTCCCCCGGAGAATCTGTTCCCCATATGGGAAATTAACATGGGCTGAAGGAGGTTGATTAAAAAGGGTGCTCTCAACAGAAAAAGTTAGTACACAGTTCGCCGTGTGAGGGGCAGAATCTCCGGAGGACAGAATCTACTGCGACACCGGCGTTTCTATCAATAAGACAGTAAACGATCATGTAAAATTATCCTGACTGCACTACAATTTCCCCATGCGATTTGCATCCCTGCTTGTATTTATTCTGGACCGGTATGAAACAGGCTTGAGTTTGTCCACCCACCGTACAACTGCTGAACCCCGAGTATATCATCTTCGGGCAGCACAAACTCAGGCACGTAGCCCTGGTACCAAGGATACATGAGGGCGCCCAACTCGCTGGAATGAGCCAACCCGATGCTGTGACCGAACTCGTGGGCCGCTACGATGAATAGGTTCACTCCCTCTGCGGAATGTACGGAGAATTCCTCGTCCTCGTCAAAGTGGGCGTTTCCGTTCTCGGGGAAGTAGGCGTGGGCAAGTGTGCCGCCTATAATAAGGGACAAAACATGTCATGGTTATTAATTTGTTTTGAAAGGAATAGTACCACATTTCTTTTTAAGAAAAAGAAGATCTATTTCATTTAGATGGCGGGCGAATTGCAGATTACATTATTTTTTCCTTTTTTGAACCAAGAAACAAAGTATATATATTCATTCAAATCCTGACCTTCGACCTCCTCTATGATGTAGCAAAGCCTTAGTTATGTGGGAGGTTCAAGTTAGACGTGACCAAGGACAATGTTACTGCACACAGCACACTCGTGAGCGGGTGTGTTCCAACACATATAGCCCCAGTTTGACACAAACGAGGCCTACAGCTGTCCACACATACGGAGTTGGGCTAAACTTCAAAGGGCCCAATATTATGAAACCAGACATCTAAAGCCAATTTACAAGTTCTAGAACCATTTACGATTTACCCAATAATTATTATAGTTTGTAGGTTGTAACCAGACCGCGCTATTATTAGGATGATGTCATATAAAAAACAAACTATTGCCCAGACTTTTTTATAGGGAAGGTATACGTTTGGTAATCACCCTTAAAATTAATGTCAATACAAACCTATTGGTTAGAAGCCTGCAGCAGCTTTCGATTGTATAAAGCATTTTGAGAAACAATTAACTTCGGAGCTTTATGGTTATGTAAAAAATATATAAGTTTTTATGCCCCAAAATTTGAACCTGAGAAACGTTTTTGTCAGAAACGCTTCTCAGATTGTGCATTCGTCTTAGGGATAGTTCTTCCTGCATGGACATAATATTCGCTCCGGATTTTCGGCGATATCTAAAAACCGCGACCACCTTTTGAAAAGAAATTTCCACGGGTTAGTTTTGTTGTATATATCAACATTTATATAGTATCAAAACAATCGAACGCTTCCAAAAACCAAAGACATACTTTGCCTTTAAGCTCTATTTAACAAAAAAACATGTGTTGAAAATCATGAAAAATTACCGCTGCTAATACAAAGCCAACTTCTTATTTTCAAATAAAAATTGACGGAGGGTTAAAAGACTAACAAAGGGAATCATTATACAACTACTCTTCATTTAGAATTGACTTTTGTATGTTTACAAAAAAAAATCTAAAATAAATAACATCAAAACAAAACAAAACTGAATATTTCTTACCAGAGCCGTCAAATTTAGCGTATTCCCCGTCTCCATGGAGACCGCGGGCAAACTTAATGACGATATGAGCTTCCCTCGCGGCATCGACCTCTGTAAAGGTCAGCGGTGTGACGTCAGACCATACTTTCCAGGCTCTGTCGATGGCGTCTCGCATCTCGGCGGGGGTGAGGTCTTCAGAGACACTGTCGTAGTAATATTTGATGTCTTTATCTGGCCATTTGTTACCTGCAGTAGGGAAAAGATGAGTAAAAGATAATTTTTAGTAAAGTAAGAGTGATCGAAAACTCCACATTGGGTCATACTAGGTCCGATTTCTGGCCGATTATACCCGAAAATTTATATTTACATTTTAGTTAGCTGTACTTTTATAGATTCGAGGTATAGTACGAAAACAATGCGCCAGTGATAAGTGGTAGGTAATTAAAAACTGAAAATTTAATATTATTCGGATCTCGACATTTTCTCACGTCCAAAATCTGTCAAAAGTCATTCAGAAAAAAAAAATCAAAAATCTAATTCACAGGAAATTTGAAGGCAAATATTTGTATTGATTGATAAGGAATTTGTAGAGAGAAAGCGCTCTCCTTATACCGTCTATGTTGTACCGTCTCTCGCGGTTGGTTGTGCTGAATTTACTCGGGTTGTGTTTCTTGAGCGATGCCTGCATCTTCGCCGATCCAATGATGTCCTCAACTCCACAACGAGGCTTCCCAAGAAGCTCTATCGTCTTCTCATCAAGGTAACCAGTGACTTCGATACCAGCGAAGGTCTGAAGAGTTCTGTACAGCCCATAGAAATAGAACCCGGAGAACGCTGAGTGCGTCATTGTGCGTGCGGTTCCGTTGTGAGACCATGTTTATGGACGCGCGTACGCCATTTTCTTTACGCGTGTATGGCAAAATTAGCATATTACGGTCTATGTGCGTTGCCATTTTTGCCATACACGCGTGTCACGTGATGATCATTTTGCCATACACGCGTGTCGCGTGGTATCGATACGCCGCGTCCACGGCCACAGAGACGACACAGAGGACGGTCGAGCTCAGCGTTCTCCGGGTTCTATTTCTATGGTACAGCCATACAGGAACATAATTATTATACAATCTGTAAGACAAAACTCAGATTCCAGAGTTGCATTCAGTAAAACATGATTAAATATTCAATTATTGGTAAATTTATTGCCCCTTGTTTACTGAGTAACACAAAGTATTACACAATGTCTCCAATAGTATGAAAAAAGATGTTCCTTGTGTCTTCTCATTAAGAAAAAGGTACAGTTACTTTTGTTTCAAATTGTAGTTTCGTTCTCGATGAACGGAAAGAGAGGATTGTTTAAATGTAATAAAAGTATTATTAATCATTGATTTGTTGTATTTCATATAAATTCCGTTGTTATTTCTGTTTTATAAACTTCAACATTGTTGTTACCCTCCTCGGGTTTATGAGGGTAATTTGGAATAAAACAGTCAGTCCGTATTTGTTTGTTGTCCTCACTGATGGGATACAGACAGCCTTTAGGCCTATACCTCAAAGCCCTTGGTATATCAGCCGGGTTGCTGGGTGCACCATCAGGACCTTGGGCCACATAACCATATTTCACCAAGTAATTCTGTAAATCAGAAAAGACAATCACAAGGTTGTGTCTTAGTTATTTCGCAAAATCAAAACGAGAAAAAAAATTGATGGATGCTTCAAAGAGTAAATTGTTTTGTAACACCACAAATTTAACTGTTGACTTGTTATACAAAAGAGACAGTTAATCTGATCTTAACCTTCAGTATCATTTCTCAATCTTTATAGCATTATGAGAAGCTCGCAAATTAAGGTAAATCTGACAATTTTTAATTGGGTTTTTGAAGGATGCTGGTTGTTAAAGATCTCGTAAATGCACTTAATCTCTGAAACCGGTAATAAACCCCACAAGGTCGAACATAACGGACTAAATAACTCGGAACAGGTGCTTTGCGTTATTAATGGACGATAGGCCTACAAACTCAATGTGATGAGAACAATAGAGCTGTAGAAAAGACACAACAAAACAAAACCCTTTTTCCCGGATGTAACTCGTGGCCAAAAGTTGAAGGGGAAATGAGTGGGTGTTTAGCGGTCCGAAGGTCCGGCCACACCGGTGTACAAAAAAATTGTTTCATTAAATTAGTGAAATTTGGTGGAAATGAGCGCGGAGCAGATAAACGAAAATTTAAGTATTGTATGGTGGCCATGAAGGCACATTTCTAATTCCTGATAATTTGCCTAAAAGAAATCTGAGAAAATATCAGAAATAATATAAGAAATAGTCCTGATAGCCTGCCTGATACATTTACTCTAACAGTGAATGTTTTGATTTTGATATCTATATAGGACCACCGTAGTTTGACTTTTCTTGTTGCAACGATTGTCTATTTTGTGTTTTTTAATATTCTCTTTTATCTTGTAATCAATGTAATTCAACCGTTTGCTGCGATTTCGATTCGTGGTAAATAATAATAATAACAATACAAATGGAACACCAATGAGAATGTAGATTCTTTCCTTTCTATTTATAAATCAGTATATGAAAACGATAGCCAATCTACTCAAAATAAAACATTGCCTATGTCCATAACATCATAAACCATTGCAGTGAGGTGGACTCGATATTAAATAAGGTCAGAATGGTTCCTGGCATGTCACGTCATGCGGAGAGCTCCCGTGAATTGAACTTGAGGAAATGGAAAACATATAACCAAAACTATTGGCCAAATCACAGCATGATCCATGGGAAATTATTGTTTCGTAAACTGGGACCATGAATTGAAGTGAAAGGTCTCATTTCCAAGGTGTGAAACAACCCGGGCAAGAACAAAATTAATTGAAACATAAGTAAACAAATTCACTAGTCTTCATTTTGTATAGAGATTCACATCATAGCCTCACACCAATGGGTTAAATTATAAATGCATAGATAAATAGTCAATAAACTTGTATGTTTTTGAAAGTGAAGGGGCTGGAAAAACAACATTATTCGGTTCTCTTTACAGAAATCGTTGAAATTCAGTCCACACTTCGAAACAAACACCACACACCAGGGATAAAACATATACCTTTAGCATTTTAATATTTGCAAACATACGTGTATCAAGCAGAGCTTGCAGCTTTATGTATACCTTTCACAGTCGACATAAATCAATTTTAAAATTGAATGCTTCCTGACATGTTTGGACAGCTAGTGTGTGTTTTTTGTAGTAAGTGGCCGGATTGGCCTTGTCATGTTGTCACACGATCGAAACAAACCACTTGAAACAGAGAGGAGCCAACTCTGCATTTGTGTCCTTCAAATTAATTCCTTGTAGAAAATCAACTCAACCCGGGAAAAATAAGTAAGAAGTACACTTTTTAATGCTTTAAATTATAACCAATATATGAAACTATGATTAAATAAGAAAACAGTGACAATAACTATTATGAGTATTAAGAAAACAGACATTACAAAAGCATGGTTATACTTATAGTGAAGTTGTAACAACTCTATAGGCACCACCAGGTAAAACGGCAAAAGGAGATTATTGTTAAAAGAGTATGTATTGTGAAAGAAATTGACAAGTTGTGTTCAAAGTCTTCCAATTTTGCCCATCACAAATAAAGAAGTGGGTAGACTTACCGCTACATTAGGAAGATTCTCGCGGTGTTTCTTCTTCTTCTTGGACCGCTTCGCACACGACGTTTCATGAAGACAGAGTAGGAGAACCAGAGCGATCGAAACAGATTTCCTGACATTCATGTTTTTATCTGTAACGGGGTTCCGGGGTTGTCACTTTACGTCGGACTGTACTGCTGTCACGTTTGTTTCGCCCCGTCCGCTCTGGCCGACGTGACTGGAAGGTTATGATCACAATGCGGCAAACACATTTATATTGTGCGTCAAAATTCCAACGTGTGTGATGAATGATTCCCAAGCAATCCTGCAACTCAAAAGAAACACGTCTTCTTTACTTTACACCGAGTTTCTCGAAAGAGCGCCGCCGTTGATGGAGCGCGCTCCTTGAGGCGGGTACACGCTCGGCCTTGTCCTGGCTAATTCGTGTCCGAGGTCGGAGATTTGTCGTCGTGTAGTTTTTAAAAGTTGGGGCAATCTTTGAGGCACGATTAAGCGATTGAAAGCTATTATGATTGATGTTGGTGGCCCCAAGGTGGCTCATTGTGACGACTGATTAGTCCCGGTATGTAAGTTTACTTTGTGAATGTGCTTTGACCTATCCATTACAAACAAACGCGAAGACTGAACATGTACATGTATGTAATAATCATGAAGTATTTGGCAAGACGGGTGTATGGACTCTGCATAATACTGTTAGACTCGGTGACTAAAGTAAGACATTGCTTGCATAGCTTTTTTATTTCGCATTTTGTTAACACATTCTGTAAGACTTTGTGGATTTTTTCTTTAAATCTCGAATTAAGTAAAACTTTTCTCCCACTGGTTGGTTAATTGTTTCATGACGTCAATGTGTTCCTACCGAGAATACTTTCGTCCAATATGAACATTTTTGACATTATTTGCATAACATCTGATGGGGGTTGACGTTTATGAGATTGCCAAGATGTGGTTTTAAAACTTTCTTTTATATGCGTCGCATATTACATTTGTTATTCACAGTGTTTGGGTAGTTAAAATATTGTTCAATGCGTATTGTAGATGCACATGTAATTCTAATGTCAAACTCTATTGCAATCATTATTATAAACAGTCACAGGCAGCCGGTATGCGGTTTATCCTGAACTAAGCACAGCCAGTTGTTCAATAGACTGCCGATCCATTACCACTCCCACTATAGAGAAGGTACATTAAGATTAACTTAAAAGAGCCTAAAATGAATCAGGATTTCTGAAAATATTGATTTCTGAAACGAATATTAAATCACCATACCGTATACCAACAATGGTCCCCTAAAAAAAATGCAATGTTTTTCGGACTAAACAGTGGAATCCTTCTATGCACGTAATAACGGATTTCAAGGTTTCCACAGTCAGTCTGGATTCAACCTGTCAATCAATTACAGTTAGTTTGACAGGTGAATGGTGCCATGGGGATCTGGACAAACAATTTCATAAAAAATCATAATTGGGTACCATTAAGTCATTTGCGAGTTAAAGGGATGCACCAATGTTTTAATAACGTCCCATTTTCAACACGATACAAACAACCTGTCATCAAATTTGGTGGTCAAGATTTATACTTGATTGTTATGTTGGAATTTGAAATAAGTTGAATATTCACACTCACTGCATAAAACGCTCACAACTTTGCCTAGCATTTTTAAAGGTCAGACAAAGTGTAAAGAAACCAGTAATTCCAAAAGCCAAGGTCAACACTCCGCAGAATGAAATTTCAATAGAGGGCGCACTTATAATAATACCTTACATCAGAACCGTATAATTCTTGCGATTATCTGCCGGATGAAACAAGCGACTCGCGTGTCATGGGTAACTGTGGGCGTTAAATGGCAACAGTAATATAGTGTAATTTAAATTTCCATCACTTATGAATTCGGAGCATATATTCAACTTTTTGGGGATCAATGGCTTTCTGTGGGAGGTATGCAGTTGTCAGTGTTCATGTAGTTACCTTAGGGTGTGTACACCATTGGTAATTGCCGCAGACCTGTATCCACACGTGACCCAACATTATACATGAAATAACAAACCTGTGAAAGTTTAAGCTCAATCGGTCTTCGGAGTCATGATATAAACAGTGAAAAACCCCATTATATGTTTTTACTTTTTTCAAACATCGGATTTTATCCTGCAGGATAAAGACTATTGTTTTACTAATTTCCTAAAAACTATGGCATTTCAAGCAAAACTATTTCAAGGGAAGTTTTCCACCATGACCATCTTTATACCATGGAAGTTATGTGCAAATCTGTAAACACTTATTTTCAATCTTACCAATGTTGGCGTTCCAAATTTTAGTGATTGCACTACAAAGTCTCATTTATAACCAAATATTTGAAGGTCGTGACTTTTAGGGATTGTTGAAAAATTGTTAACAGTGTGCCCTGAGGTTGTTGACTCTAACCTGCTGGGGCATCTCGGGTACACTCTAAGCCTCCAAACATGTCCTTATTATATTCCTGACAAGCATGTGCTCCCTTTCCAAAAAGAAGAGTCTGACCAGTTGACTCGTTCAGGGGTGTTATAAATTGAGAGGGGCACAGCTCAAAAGTTTGACAACTAACCAGTTTAACCACTGATCCTTTCTCTACGGGCTAACCTACACAAAATTGAAAGCAAAAAACAAAGAAACAAACAAACAAGTTTAGCAGTCATCAATTGATTTGCCATGGTTTCAACAAGAGGCTGAGAGACTTTATTATTATTATTTTAGATGGGTACAGATTAAGTGTGATGCGCACAAATGGACTGATCACAGCGCCCTCTTTTGGGCTGTCTGAATTCATCAGGCCAGAGAGACACGTTCCTCGGCCAGAATGCATTAATAATACCTCACTTTGATTCAAAGAGACATAGCACACCACTTGCAGAAAATGATGATGACCAACATCAACATATTCTGAATCAAAAACTGTAAGCATGACTGTAGCGATTCGTCGGCAAATAACCAATAATTGACCATGCATTAGAATCAACGAGTTAGCACAATAACAGCAGTTGGGACCAGTTACCCTTCCTTGCTGTTCATTATCTTGATTCAAAGAGAGTAAGAACTACTCCTGTAGCGGCAAATTAAACTGGTCAACATTACAAACGCTCTTATTAAAGATCGATAAGCAATTAAGGGCTTGTAACACTCGACAATTGTTTTGCCTTTTCTTGTTTCAAACAGATTACACCATGAGCAACACAGCAATCATTGATTAACCTTTTCGTGATTCAAAGAGGTCATACATTCAGAGCAACTCAGCAAACTATTACTTTGATACTTTTTACCTTGATAACTTTTTGCAAGGAGAGTACGTTTAAAATAACCTATAACTTGACTTATTTTATAATGAATGGTACACCGACTAAAATATGATAAAGAAATGGGTGCTCGTGGTGGCCAAACATGATTTTGTTTTTCATAATTTTTGTTAAAAGAATCGGAACAAAAATATGAATAAAATGTTGTAGTGTATTAAGATGACGGCAGTGGATGTGCACACGATACCATACATTATCTTGGTTCAAAGCAAGTAAGCTTGAATGTTAGATGTGGCCAAGATTACCAATGCTACCTAGATCTACAAGAGAACCAGTAAACCACACACGTTTTGTCATCTTCCCCAAAGCATGATTCATTAGCAAGCGATGTTTCCCATTAAATGACACTTGAACTTTCACTTGAAATCCAAAACCAGACGTCTATAGTTAGACGGGTGACCTTTTTCTCATTGTCTTTCCGGTTGATACAATTGTGGGAGATAATTTGACCGGAAAGGATTCAGAAGGTTGAACAATATTTAGTCACGATGAACCTTTGACTTAAAAAAATCAGTACATGGGCATTTTCTACAAGGCAGACTGCCCCAATTACATGGCTGTTTTTCTCACACAAAGCTCAAAGTTAGTTCCTTCAAAATACTTTCTGATTTTCATTATGGGTCTGGTTTGGACAGGAGTAGGCCTAAGCTTAGGATATAGGTCGCTCCGTTGTTTCTTTATTTTCACTTACAAATTAATATAATTGTGTAACGCCCCTGTGTACTCATAATATTATCAACAGAATATATTGTATAGTGCCATTTTCGTCTGCAGGAAAAACCAGCAAGAATTTAAAACTTCATTCAGAGTTTCATTTTTAAGCTGTGACAAATTGTGCTATGTTAGTTTGTTGACCACGGAGGAAGAAAGTAAATGGTTTGATCATAGAGCTAGTGCCTTGATTGGCAAGGAACAAAACGAAATGCTTTTCTGGTCCACCCTGTTGCCTACCCATTGCCTCTAGCTCAGCACATGGACGGGGTAGGGGTCAGTTAACAGGGTGGGGGTGATACAAAACAATCCCCATAAGTAACTTGCCGCCGGTCCACCATCTCAGGTTTGGGGTTATTTTCTTTAAATGAAACAAATTACTCTGGTTTTAAGAGGATGCCCTGGATTTCTCTGCGGTGGTGAACGCTGAACAATACAAATGTTGTATGTAGTGATGACTCATGAAATTCGAAACATTGTAATTTCGTGGGACACCCTGAGGTCGGTCTTTTGTAAATGGTTAAGTATGCTGCAACGGTGGGTTTTTAAAAGTGAACGACTGTTTTATGTACTTCGTGTCAAGTTCAAACCATTTGACGATGCCCGACTGTTGCACTTCGGAAAAATTCTATATTTTATCTGATTTTTCCGAATTGGTTTTGTTCTTGTCTTTATCATTACTTTTTATTGTTTTAAAGTTTGCTCCAAACAGTAAGAGTGGGCTCAGAAGTTGAAAATACAAAAGGCCCAGGACGATCACATTAGGATATTTTTTTCTTGAAGCAGGCCAAGGTCATAGTTTAAAGGGAAACCACTGGGAACTTTTCCGAAAAAGCAGATATAAAAATAAAAAAATAAAATAAAAATAAAAACTGTGCTGCTTAACTTTCAGAACTGTTTAGTTTTACCCTGTCCTTTCTCTATGGTTTTACCCATAGTTAAACTCCGCATCGGCCCAACCAGAGCTGTGTATTAAAAGAGTTGAGACATACAGGGACCAGTTTTCGTTGGTCACGTGGTTGCTCGGCGCCATTTTCGTTCAAATGAAGCACAACCCAATGTGCAGTCTAGTCTGCATCATGTGCGCACATGCGTTTTGTAATTTAAAAAAACACACAAAAATGGCTATAGCTGTATATTTTATATTTTGGAGAACTTGCAAATTGTACAAATTGCAAGTTTTCGCATCTCTCTAATTTACACGGCTATGGGTCCAACAGCACCCCTCCCCTGTCCCTCCTCCTCCTTGTTCAATGCTCGGTCAAACTGAAGGTTGGGAGTACCAACGAGTTCGAGGACAGACGTAAGCAGGAGAAGTAACGCAACTCATTTCACAGACTCGGCAGAATTAAACTTGAATGTCATTAAATAGTCGTCGTACCTTCACTTCACTGGTAACCAACGAACCAGAAGTTTTCCCAATAAACCCTGCAATCAAGACTACCAAGGTATGAGGTCGTCAATGACATCATCAAGCACTGTGGACAGTTTACCCTGCATTGATACACCGTGTCAATAAACCCCGTATATGTACTGACAAGAATAATGTTATAAATATAAGCATCCCAAAATTGCAATTAATCATTTTTGGGGTATCACCTTGCAAGAACAATTTCTTGAAAATGTGAAACATTATAGCCCAAGGGTGTAACGAAACAATGGGAAATATCTTGAATGCACTTGAGATGACTGTTGCACATTGTGGTCATGAATATAATAATCAATCATTATTTAACTCAACTTTCGCTTTTCAATAAACTTGAGGTTTGGTGTCAGTCTGGATAGCCTACTTGTTTTAATTTTATATAATTTGTACGTCGTTATGTATTTTTTACTTTTTATGGTTTTCTTAAATTTATTTTGTTGAATGTTTTCAGTGATTTCTAGTTTCTTATTTGATGATACCTGTTAGTGGCGGTTAACCACTGTTGGTTATAATTATCAACAAAATATAACTAAAATAAATGCATTTTTTCCCTTCAAAACCACGGCTAGACTTGTAGTATAACTATCCAGCTCTGTCCGCCTGTTTGAAGTCCTGTACCGAAAGTGGTCGTTTTCAAAACTACTGACGGACCAAGGGCCGGAGCCTAAAGTAGATTCATTCGAAAACGGCCTACTAAGGACTGACGAAACATCTTGTGGCTCGTTCTTTAATATAATTGTTTCAGCGATCTTGGCTCTCTTATTTAAACCATGAGGTAGACCGCTCCATGTTTAAACACAATATTGATATTAGTATGTCAGTTAAGAAAACCTAAATTCCTTCCTTCGTATTACCTGTCGATCACCCTGCTAATGAGAAACATGATTTCCTGGTCAAAAACGTGCTTGAACCCAGCCTTGTAAAACATTAATAATGGATTTATAAAGCGCACATTCTTAAATACATTACACATGCCAGGCAAAGCATTTTATAAGCATATAATAAAACTAATATACCAGGCGCGGATCCGGGGGGGGGGGGGTGGCCCAGGGGGCACGTGCCCCCCGGGTAAAATTTGGAAAAAAAATAAATAAATAAAAATAAAAAAATTAGAAGATTGGTATGGATAAGAAGAGCTTAAAAAGTGTGTCTATTTCTCGGTTTCAGGCACACAGAGGCTTGATTTTTCACCCCTCAAAATGCCAAAAGCTCAGAGCTTCCGGGGACTTCGACCCCTGGACCCCCACCGGGGCCTCACCCCTGGACCCCACCATCAATGTTACAGAAATTTTTCCAGTAAACTTAGAAGATTTATACGGATCTGATTTCCAAAAAGAGTGTGTCTATTTCTCTGTTTTAGGCACATGGAGGCTTGGTTTTTCACCCCTCAAAATGCCAAAAGCTCAGAGCTTCCGGGGGCGAAGCCCCCGGACCCCTACCCGGGCTTCGCCCCTGAATCCCCACCATCGATGTCACAGAAATTTTCCCAGTAAATTTAGAAGATTTATATGGATCTGATTTCCAATAAGAGTGTGTCTATTTCTCTGTTTTAGGCACTTGGAGGCTTGATTTTTCACCCCACAGAACGCCAAAGGCTCAGAGCTTCAGGGGGATTCGCCCCCTGAACCCCCACCGGGGCTTCGCCCCTGATCCCCACCCATTTTTGGTTTACCCTCCAATACAAAATCCTGGTTGCGCCGTTGTGCCCCCCGGTTTAAAAAATCCTGGATCCGCCCCTGTATACGTAGGCCTGGAGGGTTTGCTATAACAGCATATGCCTACACATTAATTTTCTCTTAGTTCTCTTGGACTTGTCTGAAATGTTGTTATTTCAGATACATCATTTTCCCACTGCATGGCAAAACGATTTAAAATACAGGCACGTGTCAAAGCTTAAGAGCATGTCCTTCAGTCATTTTTTAATTGCAGCATACAGGAAAGTGCGTTCGAAGCAAAATGGTCGGAAAAGATTTTGAAGAAATATTATGCTGATTTGTATGCATTTTGAAGCTACAGGGAATTGCATATTGATTTCATTATGGGGAAATTTTATTCTAATTCATGGAAAGGATAAGTCAAAATACCGCGCGGCGTTCGCATATTGAAATGTAAAACCTCGGAGTTATAAAGTATACATCCACGGTAAGACCATAGAGAAAGCTCTATGGACCAACTAAACTGACATGCCCAGGGCCCACTGTTGCAGCAGGGGAGACGGAACCTGGGCTAGGTCTACGATCCACTTCAGAAGATCACATGTCAGCGTGAATCAATTAGAGGAAGAGTGCACTAACTTGTTTGCAATGTCCGCAATTAGTGAGTGAGAACATAGCGAAAGGACCTGGTGAGAATAATGCCTCGTTTATTTCAGGGCGGTTCTGCGTAGAATGTTGCACCCACAATGTTTGTAGAATGATTCCATCAAAACGCTGTCGGTCTCCTGAGAGAGAAAAAAGCGCGGCCTAGGGCCTACCAGAAAATTACACAGTTTTATCAGTGTATAAAGTTTTGACGTAACTCATTGAAAGAAAGAAATAAAAAATACACATAATTGGTGGGGTGAGTGAGCCAAAATATATATACGAACGACTTTTAAGTTTTAATAAAATTTTACTTCTAATAAACTTTACATCAAACGGCGCATATTTCTGCGTTAAGCAGCGTCTTGAAATTGGCCCCTTGTATTTGGGAACGTTTCCCTCTATACTTTCACGTGCAAGACAAACATTAACATAATCAACAAACATCACTGACTTCTTATTTTGATTTGTCAAATCGTAATAAGCTCTTATGATCGCGTACACATATCTTTCTTATTACAACAGTCATGCCTGTTTTTTGGTCCTTCTAAGTCATGGCCACCTTAGTTCTATTTTGAAAAGTTTTAAAGGTCGATTATGATGGTGTGTTACAAAACATCACAAATGGAATGAATGTTTATCTCCCACTAAAACAAAACAAAAATTAATCAATAATAAAAATAAAAAAATAAAAAAAAGTGTCGCGTTTTTATTTCAATAAAGTTGTTTAAAGGCAGTGTATACTTCTGATAATTGTCAAAGACCAGTTATCCCAACACATGAATAAATTAACAAACCTGTGAAAATTTGGGCTCAATTGTTCATTGAAGTTGCAACAAAATAATGACAGAAAAAGACACTTGTTGCAGAAAGACTTCATGCCTGAGGCCTTTCTCAGATTCAAAATTTGTGGTGAAAAATTACCTCTTTCTCTAAAACTACATTATTTGGATGTCATTTCTAACAATGTTTTATAAATGACAACAGCTGTAACAGTGCTCTTTACAATTAAGTTTTTACGGACATGTTTTTGGGGAGTAATTGCCAACGGTTAATTAATACCACCCAATAACAAAGACGCTATTATATTTAGTACACACTTGAATAGGTCGCTGCTGTCAAACATTGGAAACGTGCACGCGTGTATAAACGCGCCACGCACACAACTCTCAGCCACTGATAGGTCTTCATTTGTCCCCAGTGAGGGCGCTTTTGAACTTGTAACGTCATAACGCATGCATTGCCACTTTTTATTGTCTAAGTGAATTCATAACGTATGCCTTTTGTACTCACTGTCATCACAGCAGATTGTCATCTTTGTAAAATATTGCGGTTTGCAGTCGACATCGGAAATAAAGAGCAAGTGCCTTTGACCATGGAATCATAGGAAATTACATCACCGACTGCAAAACTTCTCACAAACAAAACAAAGTGGGCATAAAACACAATGGAAATAGAACTGAATATCGGAAATAGAACTGAATATCACCACCATGCACACAGAGGAGCGGGAATAAGTGATATTATAGGGTCATGATATGTCCGACATTCGGTAATGTTACCATTTAAGAGAGACTTACAGAGTGTTAGCTTTCAGGAAATTTGTGGTTTGGGAAGTCGTTAAGGGTACCACACACTGTTAAATAGTGGAAGTGTTTTTAGTATAAAAGTTGTAATTTAAACAGTTTTATCAATAATGCTGGTGTTACGTGCAGGAAACAAGCACACTTTGCTAACATCTATTTTCAACAACAGATAAATAATAAAATGAGTATAAAGTTATATCGTTGGTGTCTATTTGTATTAAACTCCTTGGTTTCATGACATCTTAAATAAATAAACAAACAAACAACAAAATAAACAAATAAACGTATCGATTCATTGGCCAATAGTCAACAATGGACCTAATGTATTGACGTCATCACGCTGCCATCTTAGAGGTAAAAACGATGTTGGACCAATGAGCAACCTTCCTTTGACCTCTAGCCGAGGGCGCCCTAGTACTCAAATGACGTCAATTGCATATTGGTTACCATGACACGTGACGTGGAATTGGATAGACAACCATCTAATCTACTAAAAACGTATAGACTCTAGCAAATAATCATAAAGCAAACTGACTATTTATGAGGCTAATCTGAACCAAGAACTCAGTCCCAGAAGTGCCATACCAATAATCAACGAGATAATAGTTCGCCAAGTATATCTTCAAGGAAAAGGTCGAGTTACCGAGGTAATAAAGTTATCTCGCTATCGAGAAGACATCTGGCTAAGAAACTAAGAAAGTCAATTTACGAGCCAAATTGATATCACATCATTCAGTCGATGAACCCAGTACGGAAGCCGGATAGTGCCAGGAAATAAGAAGTGAAATATTTTTTCATGAGCGCGATAATATTTTTTTTGTACCATTTATCTGGCGGCCGCCACTTATTATCCGGCGGCCGCCACTTAATTATCCGGCGGCCGCCACTTATTATCCGGCGGCCGCCACTTAATTAAGTGGCGGCCGCCACTTATTATCCGGCGGCCGCCACTTAATTAAGTGGCGGCCGCCACTTATTATCCGGCGGCCGCCACTTAATTAAGTGGCGGCCGCCACTTATTATCTGGCGGCCGCCACTTAATTAAGTGGCGGCCGCCACTTATTATCCGGCGGCCGCCACATAATTATCTGGCGGCCGCCACATAATTATCTGGCGGCCGCCACATAATAATCTGTACCACACGTTCTTTATTTTGCGGATTTTAAGAGGACGGGTCATAGGATTCAGGGGGGGGGGGGGGGGGGTTAAGAGGACATGTTGGGTGCGTTCGATTAGCTTCCCCGGGTCGACCCCGGTATGCTCATCCGGGTGAGCCCCTAACCATGAGCTAATCGAACGCCAACTTCCCCCAGCATTCACACCAATGCATCTTGGGACAGCCGACCGGAACTACTTCCATTTTGTGCCGTATGTCCGATACTTTCCGTGGATTCACGAAAACATCGTAAAATAATTATTCTCAAGGTAAAACTGCAACATTAAACAATTTGTACAACCCCACAGTGATACACCCGGCTTCGAATAAAACATACTTATTGCTCACAAAAACGCTGTAATGGCGAAAATGTGTGTCAAACTTCCTAAAATGTCCCGCTGAATTACAAACAAAATGGTGGCCATTGAGAAAGTTTTTCGCCGTGACGTCATGAACCAGGGGCAGCCCCAAGTGACCCGCTCCACAAGCAGGGCACTTGGGGCTGACCCGGGTGAGCCCCGCGAATGACGTCAAAGCTATTCGAACGCACCGGGGGAAGACCTGGGTCGACCCGGGGAAGCTAATCGAACGCACCCATTATATAGGAACCAGGGGAGTAAAGAGGAAAGCTCATAGGTTCCGGGGGGGGGGGGGGGGGGGGTTAGAGGACAGGTCGTAGGATCATGGGGGGGGGGGGGGGGGGTTAAGGGTAAGAGGGCATGTCATAGGATCATAATTGGGGGGGGGGGGGGGGGTGAGAGGACATGACTTTGGTGTCTCTATGGATCTTACCCACCCCCCCCCCCCCCTGATCCTATGACATGTCATCTTACCCCCTGGATCCTATGACCTGTCCTCTTAACCCCCCATTCCTATGACACGCCTCTTACCCCCCCCCCCCCCCCATGATCCTATGACTTTACCTCTTAACCCCCCCATGATCCTACGACCTGTCCTCTAACCCCCCCCCCCCCCCCCCCCGGAACCTATGAGCTTTCCTCTTTACAAAATGGAAGTAGTTCCGGTCGGCTGTCCCAAGATGCATTGGTGTGAATGCTGGGGGAAGTTGGCGTTCGATTAGTTCATGGTTAGGGGCTCACCCGGATGAGCAGACCGGGGTCGACCCGGGGAAGCTAATCGAACGCACCCGATATGTCCTCTTAACCCCCCCCCCCCCCTGAATCCTATGACCCGTCCTCTTAAAATCCGCAAAATAAAGAACGTGTGGTACAGATTATTATGTGGCGGCCGCCAGATAATTATGTGGCGGCCGCCAGATAATTATGTGGCGGCCGCCAGATAATTATGTGGCGGCCGCCACTTAATTAAGTGGCGGCCGCCAGATAATAAGTGGCGGCCGCCAGATAATAAGTGGCGGCCGCCGGATAATTAAGTGGCGGCCGCCAGATAAATGGTACAAAAAAAATATTATCGCGTTCATGAAAAAATATTTCACTTCTTATTTCCTGGCACTATCCGGCTTCCGTAACCCAGTAATCTCGACCTCCGTGGTTTTAATACGTTAGCGAAATTTATATTATCTCAATAAGTCAATTTCATACTTTCCGTAAGTCGACTTGGCGAGACAAATAATTTGTTTTTCCCATATCTAAAGAAGGAAATTGCCCTTCCGGAGCGCCTTAAAGAACTTTAGGCATTTTAGACAATTTTTCTCTTTTGCAGTTTACATAAACATATCAGACATACATGTACGTTATTTATATTCAATTATTAAATATAATATATACGTGTCAAAAACCATATAACAACATCATATGAAAAACTTGCTTAACCACAATCCATTGAGGCCTTTGTAAGCTATAGTTTGATCTATTGTTTGATCATGGAGCTATGGTTAGATGACAAAACGTTGGGAAAGATTTTGTTTGTTTGTTTGTTGGTTTGTGTTTGGTTATTTAACGGTATTATTATGATAAATGATGAGGAAGGCCTTATGCACGTTTATAATAAATTTGTCATTAATCTGACTCACTGAGATTCTTCCCGGGGAGTGACATGTGATTGGTAGAATCATTGCGGTTCATAGCCTACACAGTTTATGGTGCGTCATCTAGATCTAGGACAATACAACAGTGTGTATTCCAACATCGTGTGGTTATAAGTGATTTCAATGAGGTACCCCCCCCCCCCCCACACACACACAAAATACAGAAAAACCACCACACAACACTTAAGTAAAGCATTTATCTTTGGAAATATTTTACGCTCTTCACCATTAGTATGTATTTAATTCCTTCCCCCAACACTTCAACCAAATCCGTCCATATTATTCTCTGAAGCTACCAACAACGTTGCAGTATTTTTTTTTTCGACTGAAAACAATCTGCCTGCAATCGAGGCCTGTTTTACGAGCGGCAATTTAGATATGATGAGTGTTGTTCAACAGTTTTCGTGTATGGATATTTTAAACGCCATTATTCCCTCTACGTTTGAGCGGACTTAGGGATAACATTAGTAAATTTGAAAATATAAACGTTCACATAATATTTGCACAAACTTAACGTGGTCAAAAGATGGTCGTGGTGGAAAATTTCCCTTAAAATGGTTGTTGCTTGAAATGCTACAGGTTTTTTGTGAAATGAG
Organism: Leptasterias polaris; assembly: GCA_037783415.1. Taxonomy (NCBI): domain Eukaryota; kingdom Metazoa; phylum Echinodermata; class Asteroidea; order Forcipulatida; family Asteriidae; genus Leptasterias; species Leptasterias polaris. Next base: position 5,072,752 of record JAZGTN010000003.1, on the reverse strand, counting down.
TCCAAAACGTTACCCTATGTACGAAAAAATATCAGGTTTGTCCACTATTTTCTTGTAACTCGTGACGATCGATTGAGCTTATACTTTCACAGGTTTTTTTTTCATGTATATGTTGGGTCACCGTAAAATGTCATGACAATTGTCCACAAGTTTAGTGCGTAAAATGTGGCCCCAAAAAGATGTACTCTGTAGTCCTCTAAACTTAAAAGAATATCGTCTGAATGCATCCATATTGTACCCGTAAGTACAAGTTGTCTGTATTGCTTGAATACTTTAATGCCATAACAAAATTTCCAATCCATTTACACAGTGTGCACGGGACAGAGGCGCAATTGGCGTTACTAATGTACCACAATCCAGTTATTCGCCTGATTGATCTAAACAAACACAAACGTACTTTTTATATTTCCTTGATTTCTTAAAGGGAGGGTATACCTTGGTAATTACTCCAAAAATTAATGTCCATAAAAGCTAAGCTTCTATTGGTAAAGAGCACTGGAGAGCTGTTGATATTATAAAACATTGTTAGAAACGACACCCTTTAAAGTAATTTAGTTTTAGAAAAAGAGGTAATTTTTCAGTTTAGAGAGTTTCTCAGGCATCTGAAAGCACACAATTTTATGTTCACAGGTTTGTTATTTTTTGCATATGTTGGGATATACACCAAGTGAGGATATTGGACTTTGACAATTACAAAAAATACATCCTGCCTTTAATTCCCTGAGGTTTCATACCAGTTTATCGTCGGGTCCTTCCTCCATGACCTGTTTGATTTGCTTTTGGGTACACAATGTGGAAAGCCCGTCAGTAATACCATAGAGGTATGGTTGTACAAAGTCGAACACAAAACATCCGTTGTTCAGTAGAATCAAAACAAAAATTAAATCTGTGGTTGCTAGGAAACGAGAAGTTTTACACGATTTCTGAATAATCAAAGAGAGTCATATAAGTTACGTAATCTAACCGTTAAACAGACACGCAGGCCCTGTACCCATCACCTAATATGGAGATAAAGTAGCCCGTGATTATAGAGCAAAGGATATGTTACCTCTTTGGTTTCCCCCAGTGATTTTTCTTCTTTTCCGCAAAAATCGAACCTGGTGCCATACTCTTCAAAATGATGTCATTGTTTATAGCGTGAGTTAACCGCAGGACTTTTAAGGAGTGCGACAATAGTTTCTGACAGGAAAGCGTCTGGCACCAGACGGGCTACGTGAATTTTACATAGTCATTACAAATAGAGAATGTTGTATTATTACGGTTGCTTGTTCGGCGGGAGGCGCCAGTGGGAGGGGGAGGGGGGACGAGTTTTAGAGTGTATAATAATTGTGATAAAGCAGAGAGAAAGGATAAAGGGACACTTTTTAGGTGTGCCAGACAAAATGTTCTGCATCAAAATTGTACCCCAAAACAGGTGCAAAAACAGTCATTATGCGAACGAAGCCTTTCAGTTCAAAAGTAGGACACGGATCTCGTGTGAATCTGCATTAACCGCATAACGATTTTGAATAAGGCAAAAAAAAATATAATGTTTCGCGTCCCCGCCCGCTTCCTTTTTTGAGGCCGCCTGGATTAAAATAAAAAAATTATTACTTTTTTTTCTCTCTCTTTTTTTCTCACAAAAATAAGAAAAATATCAAAATGTCAACGAGTTAAGCAGTGGTATGCACGATCAGTGATAGATGGGAAGGAACTCTAAGCGATGTTTTCTCAGAATTTGTCAAAGATACAAAGCTAGTCCCCTTTGTGAAGGGTGATAGTTTTGATAGTTATCAAAGGGTACAACACAGTGTGTAAAGTACTTCAGTTTATAAATATATTCTTGCCGGGATTATTGGGTGGGTGTTATAACAAGTACAACATTGATATTGATAAATTCTAAGAAAAAGATTTACACAGATTTTGTTGAAAACTCCTGTAGGGTGTGCTTACCATATATTTAAAGTAAGTTAAATGTATGTAAGTGCAGACCAAAAGATTTTGGTTTCATTTGTGATACTAGAATAGGATTGGCAGATTGCCTTAATCTCAATAGCTTTTTACAGACAATTTAACATTTACTTTCAACAAATATTTATGTTAGGCTTCAGATAAAGTGTGTTGCAATGTTTCAATTGCGTGCATGATCTAAAATTAAATGAGTGCCCAAGGCAATGAGCATGTGAACATACAGCACGTGCATACCATTCATGTACTCTATGTTTAATACGTTGAACACCAATCCCATCCCAGCATCAATATCTACTGATCTGCAGTGAATTTGATACTCAAAAGTGTAAAACATGGTGCTAAAACACTGTTAAAACAATGTAAATATGTATATATGGTGCTAACACTATAAATAAAACAATGTAAATATGTTCAGTTCTTTTTTGTCTAACAAATGTCTCTTTTAAATTATCATTTCTATTTATAAATAGGGAAAACACCATGGATTGCCAGAAATCTCAAACGGCGGCCATTTTGAAAAATAAAAAATAAAAAATAAAAAGCCCCCTCTTCTTCATTTTTTTGTTTTTACTCGGCCTAATAGTTGGGGAAATAACTATGTGGTACCACGCAAAACAACTGAAATGGCTGATAGTGAAAACTCGTCGAACTGTTACAATTTTTTTAACATGTGGGCTTGAGACAGTTATCGACTGTGGATAACTTTTCAATGCAGTTTATAGTGTAGGACACGCACTCTGGCTATACTGAATAGCCTTGGCGGAAAACAGGCAAGTGGTGGTTGCTTACGATTGGCCCATCGTTATTGTCGTCAGTGATGCCGGGTACGGGTCGACTGGTGTGACTCGGTTGTAAAAGCTAATCCAGCCCCCGCGTGTATGTGACGTTTGACACGACAGTTCACAGTGTACGAACTGTGCATAATTACCAGCCAGCTAAAATTCTTGTCGCATGCGTCATCGGTCGAAAGGGGTTCTACCACCATATAAAGTTCGTGGGCACGCTGTGTTGGATTTCATTTACATGGCCCAGACCCCAAACACACCTGTTGAGAAAGTGAAATGTCAATTTGTGTGTACTCTTGAATGCTTGGAAGTTTGGCAGTGAGTGATTCTAACAGAACTTTGTGTCTGGATCAGTCTGCTTGTGTCTCTGGTCGTAGCAAGCTGCCTTTTAAAAGTTTGATAATGTATACAACCAGTTTGCCGTTAAGGGTATGGGTCGGGATTGTGGCTGCTTGCTGTAGTTTGACAGTCGTTACGGGTATTCCTGCCGCCTCGAGTGATCCTGAAAAATCGGATACAGCGTTGGTAAGTTAAAACACTTTTCGATTTCTGAATTTTGGGTAATATATTGTCTCAGCGGCACGGTTCTGTAACTGGTTCTTGGTTCTTGATCATTAAGGAAAATTCCTTCCTCCATGTTTAGATCTTCTTTGATCACACCAACGAAACATTGAGTGGCTATAGACAGTCTTTCTATAGTCTAATCATTCATTTGCCTAGAGCGAGGACAGACTTGCTTTGTCGTGATATAGCACCCTGCTTTCTAGCATAATTATGGATTAACGTTTCAGATGGGGCACAAAAATAAGGCAATGAACACCGAGACTATATGACCATGGGCACCAAGAAATGACATGGGGGCATTAAGGCAACAACCTGGGGGTAACAAGGCAATAACCAGGGGGCACCAAGGCAACGGCCAGGCAGGGGGCACCTAGGCAACGGCCAGGCAGGGGGCACCAATACTATGACCAGGACCAGAAGGCACCAAGGCAACGGCCAGGCAGGGGGCACCAAGGCTCTCCACGGGCACCAAGGCAATGACCTGAGGCATGGAGGCAATTTTTGCCTTCATGGCCTCCATTAATATTATCGTCCGATCAAAGAGAATGAAGGTACAACGAGCGTCGAAATGACAAGATTTGGTTTTCTTTACACATTTGAAGCAAAACAGGGCCCAATGGTTCACAGAGCAGTGTTCGTTTACAAACATTTCAGACAGACTTCAAGAGCCAGATCTCTGAACTTGTCTGAATCCTTTTACTACCTAGAAATTCCATTATCTTAAAACCGTGGCTTGACCAACTACTTCCCCCTCTGGAATAAAATCAGAAAGGGGTCAGGTTAATCCTCAGCCAAGGTCTGGATTCTAATTTTAGGGCCCTTCCAAAAATATAACACCCTCTTCGTTATTCTTCGACAAATGAGTTGCATTTCTCCTCCTAGCAGTCAGCATTCGTCAAAAATAGAAATGTTGCGGTAGAGTATCTTGAGGTGCAGGATAATTACCCGTTGCCCCTGGCATCGTTTTGTTTAAATAGAAACCCCGGTTACTTGGTTAAAAACAGATATTTACCGGATGGACGTATCTCGGTGTTGATGACAATCTTATTTATAGCATTTCTTGCACATTTTACATAACCCGTCGTGACTAATTAGAACTTTATAATGGTGCGACCATCTTGATTATCTCCAATTGAAAGCAATGTTAAACCGAACCGAGGCTAGAAGGAGAAATAGTCTTGTTCGTTTTTGTACAATGAATACAAGCATTCATATAAGGAACATGACCAAGATGGTGGCAGCATCACAATGGTTTGAAGTACATTCTTGTTACATCTAATAGTTTCCACGGCATTGCCACAATTCAATCGTGCACTATTTCCCTACGGCAACATGTTTGTATTTCAATAAACCATAAACGACCTACGAACAATTCAGTTATAGTTTAGACGGTCAGATTCTAGTGACAAACTACCAAAAAATGGTAGAAGTCTTTTATATAAAAGGGAAGTTGTGTTGTCTGTGCATGTTCATATCCGTGTATGTTCATATCCGTGTTTGATTCTCTCTTTTTTGCGGCGGTCGAAACACTGACTCGCATACTATAAATAGAACAGTCTGCATAGTTTAATAAGATCGCGTAATAGTGGCGCTGTCGCCTAAATGGTTTTTTGACACTGACATAACTTTTACAGAAACATTTATTTTAAGGTTTGGCATTGGTATGAAATTCATAATCAAAGTCAGTAATCCTCATTGTTTCAAAATTTACAAATCATGTTCTTTTTCAACAAGTGTGAAAACGACAGTTTTAAAGGGATACTATATTTATTTTAAATGAATAAATAACAAATGTAAAAAATAGACAAGTGTAATCCTATAACTGTGTGTTCGGTGTCCAGAAATAACCGTACTATTACGCGATCTTATTAAACTATGCAGACTGTTCTATTTATAGTATGCGAGTCATATGCATTGTGTCAGTGAGGATTTCCGGATGAACTTGGAAAATATAACGGGGAATTAAAAAGAAAGAACGGAGGAAGCGCAAAGTTCATCAAAACACCAAACTGTTGATATATAATGCAAGTTCCACGTACCACATTTTGTTTGGTTAAAACAGCTCAAAAGAAATACACTTGTTTACGTTTATAAAACTATTGCAGTTTTCATACTCTATAGACCATGTGACCTGTGACATCACATGTTTACAAAAGAGCCACAGAGCCTGGACTTCCTGCAGGCACAGTTTGTACGCAGCTCAATGGAAGAAAACAATCTTAAATTTGATTTTTCTCAACTTTTGATATGATGAAAGGGGTGACATTTTAAAAGCTGTACAGCAGTTGCTTTTGTAACTTGAATTTATGTGAAAATTATGACACAAACTGTAAATTTTCCCATATGGTCTGTGCATTATCTTGCCTGTCAGGAAATGCATTAGAATGTACAAGGTCACTACTCTGTAAACAAAGGTAACATGGTCTATACAGGTTGCAGTTTTATGGACTGCAATTTACTTTTCATTCATCCGATACGTATGAAATAGTTACCGCAAGATTAGCTGCCCCCTGCATAACACCCTCTTCGTTATTCTAACACATAAGTTGCCTTTCTCCTCCCAGCAGTCAGCTCTCGTCCAAAATTGTTGAAATAATTACCACACGATTAGCTGGCCCCTGCACAACAACCCATTCTCATTTTTTTTGTCACCGAGGTTTATTATGCAGCTGTTTTCACATTTTGAGTAAACATCCCTGATGTAGACCTATATTATGTTCCACTGTGTCCTTCCAAACCCACACAGGACTCATGAACCGTCACTCTAATTTCCACAGTACTTGCATTCAATAACATAAAGTACATTGGTCTTGATTCACGACTTCGCCATTTTTTTCAAAACTCTTACGAATTAGTTTGTCTTTACCTCAACTGGACTGCTTTTCTTAATTCTGCTGCAATCACAAGTTTTTCAAAACTTCCGCCCTCTATTCGGGGAAGCGGTTAAAGGGAAGTTATAATGTGTTTGGTAATCACACTCAAATTGATTTGCACTAAAAACGTATTGTTTTGAAGCCTACAGCAGCTTTCGATATAGTATAAAGCATTTTGACAAACATTTCATTTCGAAGAATTGTGCTTATGTAAAAAGAATCTGAGAAGCGTTTCTGTCAGAAATGTTTCTCAGATTGTGTATTCCTATAATAACTATAAGGGATTGTTCTTCCTGCGTGGATATATTCGCTCCGGATTTTCGGCGATATCTCAAAAACGCGAACACCTTTTGAAATTTCTTTTACATATAGTTTTATTGTATCTACACTTATATAGGATTGAAACAATCGAACGGTTCCAAAAACCAAAGGTATACTTTGAAACCTGTAAGACAGACTACAAGTATATGCCTACACACACTTCTTCTGACCTTTTCACCCAAAACAAGAGGTTCGACTCTATGGTCATCCAGCTCTTACAATCACTACTGCAACTCAATATCAACAAGGAAAACAAATAATCATGCTTAAATTATCATGGTTCATCGTTATTGACGCTTACTTAAGTATTTATTGACCACTCCCTCTCACCTTCAACAGAATTGGCTCATTGCATACGGCTACATGAACCCCCCTGCGTCAGAAAGTGCCGATCTGCTTACCATCACAGACGTACGCTCCTCCATACAGCGCATGCAGCGATTTGCCAACTTACCCCAGACCGGAGAGGTGGACGCCGAAACCCTGAGGGTTATGAACATGCCGAGGTGTGGCGTTCCAGACCCCAATGGACGGGGGACTAACGGCACGGTGTTAGGTGGGAGGCTCAAGAGATATGCCCACACAGGGAGCAAGTGGCCGAAGAAGGACTTGACCTTCAGGTGAGTGGGTAACAGTTCTTTAATTAGTTAGGAACATGTGGAGATCGCCAGACTGGTCGCTAAACCTAAATTTCGTTTTCTTAAAAAGACTTTAAAAAACAAAAACAACATGTATTGTTTCTCGCTCGTTTACATTCTACACATAAGCATTCGTACTACAACAGCTTCGAGCCACACGTTTGTGATCCGTGATTCAAGTCACCATCATCACAGTATAAGCGAGAAAAATAAAATATATAAAAACAATAAGAAGATCTATTATAATTGCTCCAACAGAATTCTGAACAACCCACCAGAATTATCCTTCAGCGAGGTGGTGGCTACCATGCGGGAGGCCTTTAAGCTTTGGAGCGACGTCATCCCTCTTCGGTTCTTCGAGGTGACCTCGGGCTACGCGGACATTTACATCAGTTTCGGTACCTACAGCCACGGGGATTTGTTCGCCTTCGACGGCCCGGGAGGTACCCTGGCACACGCCTACCCACCGATGAGCGGATTTGACGATCTGGACGGCGATGTGCATTTTGATGATTCCGAAACGTTCACAACATCCGGCTACGACGGTATGAAACTGTTGGAAATTCTAAACTAACCGTTTGTTGTTTGGTGCAAAACTTTCAGCTCTTGTTCTTTTATTTCAATCGTCACTGTAACTTTTCCTTTTCTAAAATGTAGGAATGGCGATTCGTTTTTAGATGAGAAATTGTCGATCCTCTGTTCTTGTTCATGTACGGCAGATAGGTGATAGGATGGTGCCTTTAGCTTTAAATGTGACACACAGTCAGCAGAGTATGTCATGAAAAAGATATTTGGCTATGGTGCCGTCGCAGATTTGTCCTTAAAACAAATATAGATTCAATATCATGAGATGACAGCAATATTTTGATTTTTTTTGAAAATTGTTCTGCGATGTCCCTTTAGTCTAATATCTTTCTCATGACACACTCTGATTGTGTGATTGTGTGCCACATCCCATGTACAAGCAAAGGCTCAATTAGCTCAAATTCTCCCTATCTGCTCCACTAATAACATACACAAAATCTGTGAAATGTCATAAGATTTTAAGCAGATTCGGAAGAAAAAAAAAAAACACGATTTGTATTTGTGTGCATGTCCGTTATGAGCTTGTTTCGATTTTGTCAAATCAAAACAAGAACTGAATACGGTATTTTGGGAAAAAAAATTTCGTTGGACAAAAATTCGCCGTTATCATTGATGCAAGTATGGCATCAAAATAACACACTATTTTAAGAAGAGATAACTGTTTGCGGATCGTCGATTTTGAGCACTATTCCAATAATCGAACCCAAATCGAATCATCTTTAAATTCAGGTATAAATCTACTCCAAGTTGCCACGCATGAGCTTGGACACAGCTTGGGTTTGGCGCACTCTGAAGTGCAGGGCGCCCTCATGCAGCCGTTCTACTCTGGCTACGACCCCGACTTCAAACTTTCTTACGATGACATACTTGGCATGCAGCTTATCTATGGTAAGCAGAGTAATAATAATATTAATAATATTCGGCACTTATCCTTGTAACTAGAAGGATGTTTTAGGGAAATCAAAGGTCTGGTTTTAGTGAAAACAACGCAAAACGGTTTAAGTGTTTTCCCCTGGATTGTGTACACGTTCTTATCGGGCTTATTTCAGTTGCGGCAATCGGTATAAGCAATTTAATCTTCAAATGCTTTTTTCCCCTCATACTGAATCATTTCTATTGAGCATTGGCACGGGTATGAACTTGATAATCAGTGAGATTATAGATTCAAACTACAGAGTCATCAATCTGGAAACTTCTCAACTCCATTGTTGGCTTAACCTCAAGCTACTTTAATAAAGAAGTTAGAACAACAAAATACAAACTCAGCACTTAAACAATCACATTTGTACACCTTGAAGCAAATTATGATTAATTGTCTAGCTCCAAAGACAAAAAGCATGGCCGGCCTGGCCGGCATTTGAACCCATTACTTTGGTGACTCCTATTAAGTACAATAATTGAATCCACAAGCTAGACCCCACGGCTTGGAAAGGGACGGGGATAGGCCTAGGTGAACGAAATTCATTTTGCATATTATGAAGTGAGACCATGTCCCTTTTCTTTTGGAATCAAACAGGATCCAAACAAACCTCACCGCCGAACCCAGACCCCAGGCCCACCTATTCTCCAGATGTCACAGAAATACCAGCCACGACTGTTCGGAGACGAAACAAAGACACGTGCAATAAAGCTTTTGAGGCTGTAGCGTACGTCAGAGGAGAGATTTTTGGATTTAGGGTAAGCCAATTGAAGTTCGTTACTTCAGTTAATACATTACAAAACAATTTGGGTTGAACAAAGAAAAATTGACTGGAGCGGGATTTGAACCAACGACTACCGGAATAATGTGCCGGTGCTCTACCAAATGAGCTATCCATCTGGCGGTCTCCCTATTATGTCAATTGACTGGGTTGAACCAACGACTACCGGAATAATGTGCCGGTGCTCTACCAAATGAGCTATCCATCTGGCGGTCTCCCTATTATGTCAATTGACTGGGTTGAACCAACGACTACCGGAATAATGTGCCGGTGCTCTACCAAATGAGCTATCCATCTGGCGGTCTCCCTATTATGTCAATTGACTGGGTTGAACCAACGACTACCGGAATAATGTGCCGGTGCTCTACCAAATGAGCTATCCATCTGGCGGTCTCCCTATTATGTCAATTGTTCGGGGGGAGGGAGGCATCAACCTTTAACTGTTATCGTGTTGTCAGGGAACATAAACATAAATTAAATCATAAACACCAATGATGATGACAGTCAATAGGGAAAGACAGGTGGGAATTTACTGGGTTTTTTTTAAAGACCAACCATAGATTTTGAAACGGAGACATGGGCCCAATTTCATAGAGCTGCTTAAGCAGAAAATATTACTTAAGAATTTCTGCTGAGCAGAAATTGGCAGGATACCAGTCACAAATTGTACACGTGAAATGGTAGTTTTGCTGGTAACCTTCTTCTGGTAAGCATAATTTTGTTGTGCTTAGCTCCTTTTTCGTGCTTAAGCAGCTCTATGAAATTGGGCCATGGTGGTAGAACAGTCTTGGAACCAAGGTACGCACTGACAACTTGTTCTAGTAGCTGTGGTGGTTCTGAAATGAATCAGTGGCCCAATACAGCTCTTCGAGACTCAGTACGAGTTGCTGCATGCACCTCCTAAACAAGTGCACCTGTTTTTTGTTTTTTCTAGAACAGGGCCAAATTTCATTAAGGGTTTAAAGCACAAAGAGTAGCTAAGCACAACAAAAGTATGCTTACCAGAATGAGATTACCAGCTAAAAAAACATTTCACGTGTGACTGGTATCCTGCTTTTTTTTTTGCTGAGTAGATGACTATTAAGCAATTTCCAGTGTTTATAAAATTAGGCCAACACTGCGACACGGCGCACCTTGTTATCGAGACTAATTTCATGTTAATTTATTTATTCATTTTATTATAATGTTTACCTTTTTTCTACGTAACAGGGGGCCCGATACTGGAGGATCCCCAGCGTGGGACAGCTAGTCTCTCCACAAGAGGGCGACAGGGTCAAATACTTCTGGCAGGGCCTCCCCACTAGGATAGACGCCGGCTACGAAAGATGGCACGACCAGAAAAGTCTATTTTTCAAAGGTATACATGCATTTCACAAGTTTTTCTTGGGTGGAAATTGAAGCGTAGGCCTATTTCATTTGCTGCCCGATTCAACTTTTCAGTGAACCTGAGATTAATATCAGATGTAAAAAAAAGAAACCCGTTTTTTTCTCATAACCAAATTAATTATAACACTCAGAAGATTATGTACGTACAGTGTGTCATTGTAATTCAATCATCATGTAAACCTGGCGTACTCATGAGAACGCCCTCTATCGGTGGAATTGTCGCGAAGTGTTTTTTATTGACTGTGCATGGTTCATAAAGTATAAAACTAGAGGGAGCACCATGGGTTCGAGTCCCTATGGGTAAATTACACAGAAATTTCCTCATACAAATGTTGACATGTGTTATCTGATAGCACCTTTTTCTCAAGGGCAAAATATGCATCTTGTCGGCTTGTCACATGGTTCTGTACGCTCTCTAGTTCTATTTTAAAACTCTAATCAGCCATATGGAGATATGGTTGACACAATACTATGACACTATTAGATTTGAAATAATAAACCACAAGGGAAACTGACTGGGTAAATTTTTAAATGATTTTGGGTTGAACAAAGAAAAATTGACTAGAGCGGGATTTGAACCAACGACCTCCGGTTTAACGTGCCGGCGCTCTACCAACTGAGCTATCTAGCCCTATGTTGGCGGTCTCCCTATTTTGTCAATATCTTTGTTCGGGGGTGCCAGTCAGAAGCCATTCGACCGTAAACTGCAGTGTAGCCAGGGATCTCACCCAAGTATACGATACAACCTGGGAAGCGGCAGCCAGGGGATCACCTTATGGGGATGCGACTTTTTATATCAGATATCAAATAATAAACCACAAGGGAAACTGACTGGGTAAATTTTAAAATGATTTTGGGTTGAACAAAGAAAAATTGACTAGAGCGGGATTTGAACCGACGACCTCCGGTTTAACGTGCCGGCGCTCTACCAACTGAGCTATCTAGCCCTATGTTGGCGGTCTCCCTATTTTGTCAATATCTTTGTTCGGGGGGTGCCAGTCAGAAGCCATTAGATTTGGGTACATTTGTCTGTGTTACACCCAAATCAAACAGTACACTCCTATAGAGTCCATACCTCTCAAAAGGCTAATGATATGGTTTTTACTAACAACAACGCAGTGGCGTCTTGCACCAAGACGGTCGTCTGATCATTTCTATTTGGTCTGAAAGAAACCGATTTGCTTACACCGATCAAAATAAAATAATGGGCAACTATTTCCAGTTGGTGCTCGATTTGGGGCGTGGTGTACCCCCTCTATTGTGTCTTCATCGTGTGCTTGGAATCTCAAGAATTCTTAAGAGGGGGGGGGGGGGGGTACTTCTGTACAAGAGGAAAATAGTGTGTTAAAGTATGGGAACATTGCGGGACACCTCTACCCCCATATCGGTCATGGCATAATTATTTCGATCCAGTAATAATACCATATGTTTCGGAAAACAAGTCAAATTCACATTCTTCCCCCAAACAATCAGGTTGTTGTCCAAGTTTCAAAATCATTTACTTACTCTGACCCTTTCTCCTGTGTGAAAAAAGCCCTCATGATTGTTTCGGTCGCTTGCCAGGAGTGACACTGCCTTGGGTACGGTACTCTCGAGCACCCAATCCATGGCGGTTGTGGTGTTGGCTTTTGCATGGTTCTTGCTCGAGTGCGGACTACATACACCTCGAGCAAGAGGGCAGCAGACAAAACAGGGACAGGACATGGACCATCGGTTAACGTCTTTCAGTTTAGTTGAAACGATGGTCTCTGTGCCCTAACCCCAATCTATAATCTTAAGTACTTGAAGGGGGGGGGGGGGGGGGGGTGGGGTCGTTTGCATATCATTTGCATACCTAAGCAGCTCCTGGTATTTTTGAGTATGGGCAGAAAAAGCCTCTCGAAACTGTTTTCTTTCTTATTACGACATTTACCATAAAAACGTGATTTGGGTTACAATTCAAGTTATTATTCAGTATCTGAGATGTCTGATATGCCATTAAAAATAACTTTGAAGACAACGATGTGGTCCTCTTTAACTCAATTTACAATCAACTATCATTGTTTTTTGTCCTGGTACAAAATGTATGATCAGTGAGCTTTTAGATTTGAAACTATATAAACTTCTTTTTTCAAAGGTGACATGTACTGGCAGTTTGATGGTATCACCTTGGAAACCGGGTATCCTCAATATATTAGTGACCTTTCACCTGACCTTCCTATAGACATTGACGCAGTCATGACGTGGAAAGAGTACAGCAAAACCTACTTTTTCAAGGTAAAAAAAAATCAAAAAATCACTGATTTAATATATTTAAAAAACCGCATACGATACAGTTATTACGTGAATCTGGCTGTCTTTAGTACCAGTGCCATGACCATTTTGAGTTTTGTTTTCGAAAAACTCTGACGTCATCTCTGACCTCATTTCTTGTGAGTATCATGATGCTACAAATTCTCTGTCTGATTTTGATGAATGGCTTTCCTAAGTTGCTCTGTATGTAATTATTTCGATTTTGACGTTTTGTATCCAGGGTCCTTATAGGGATGCAATTGTAATAATGTTAAGGCTACCTGGCTTTCCTAAGTTGCTCTGTATGTAATTATTTCGATTTTGACGTTTTGTATCCAGGGTCCTTATAGGGATGCAATTGTAATACTGTTAAGGCTACCTGGCTTTCCTAAGTTGCTCTGTATGTAATTATTTCGATTTTGACGTTTTGTATCCAGGGTCCTTATAGGGATGCAATTGTAATACTGTTAAGGCTACCCTTTCTAAATAACACTGCAAATACATAGATGTTGACTAAAAACTAGAGGATTTGAGTTAATTTGCTCCTCCAAACAAAGATGATGTTTTTGATACCCTTAAACTGAGGATAAATTCTGACAAACTGCTACATATTTACTTGGTGTGTGTATATATAGGGTGACATGGTGTGGAGGTTTGATGAAGTCTCCAAGACAGTGGATGCTAATTGGCCCTATCCAATTGAGGATATCTTCCCTGGTGTTCCAAGCAACTTGGGGTCTGCCTTCAGGTTTCGGGATGGTAAGTTGAAATATAGGCCTAGTTATTAGGAAATCCCTGGCTTAAAATCAAAAAGGTACTATTAAAGCAGCAATCACAACAACAACAACAACAACAACAACAAAAAAGTGGGGCACCAGTTGGAACAGAGTAAATTTAATGACATTTTAGCTGGTAAATCTTTCAAGTTTTTTGTCAAGTACTTTGCAAATGTTCGTGCTTACATGCTTTTATAGCAAATTGACCTATAGTTGAATACATTATTCTACATGTTTTTAATTAAGGCATTCGAACTAATTGATTCGTAGGCCTAATAGACATGTGTTCAATGTGTCATCATTGTTTGGCTTACATAGCCTATTATTTATGGGTTTTTTTGACGATATTGGCATATTGATTTAACATCACATTGTTATTTGCAAGTGCATTTGGGAGACATTTTGTTTCACAATAATTCCATGTAGACCTCCAATTCACCATGTACGTAAAAACAATTGTGTAGCACAGGCTAGAATATCAGTATTTTCACAAGCGAGTAAACACAATGAAAATATCCAGGCTACAATTTACACACGAAGACTGACCCCCATGTATGAACCATACTATATTGTAACAACTATACTACATTATAGCAATTATGCTATATCATACTATATTATAGCACTTATACTATATCATACTATATTATAGCAATTATACTATCATACTATATTATAGCAATTATACTATATCATACTATATTATAGCAGTTATACTATATCTTATTATATTATTACAGTGGTTCACCCATACACCAATGTGTTTTGTGCACGGTGTACTTTCCCGAACCATGTGAAAATTAAATCAACAGGCATATTACCTGGGTGATATTCTTGTGGATTTTTGTCACAGAACTCGGGAAAGTACAGAGTACACTGCCTAAAACACATCGGTGTATGAATACAACCAAGTAATGTTCTTTATCCCCAATGCTAGTTTGACATCTATTACAAATGCAAGTCAGTCAAGGGCAACCAGAGTGGCGTAAAACTTGCATTGTTAAGACGTTGGGACATTGTGGTATTCTGAAATTACAGGGGTTTCTACTTCACGTTGGGATGAATGCAGGCAATGAACAACATTGTGTATAGATGTGTTTTATCGTTATGGTTCATTAATTTTTGTTAGTTCAAGGCAATCTTGCTAAAAATTATTATATAATGGCGACATTTAATTCTTAGTAGATACAGCACTAATACTGTTTTCAGAATAGATAGGGCCTACAGCTGCAAAAACCCATAAAACCCAATAAAACGAAACCACCAATATCTGCTGGTTGTTGTTCGATTTTATTTTATTCACAATATCCACTCACTGTATCATGTGGGCATTACCTGTATAAAACATATGTCTTGAGTGATAACGGCTGAACACTCGATGATGGTACTGATATCAACATTATGTTTGTAAATTAATGTTGTTTACTCTGTCAAACATTCAGTCAAAAATCTCAACAATTTTGAGACCTGGCCAAATAGCAGACAAATGTCAAACTACCCTCTGGGTTGATACTTTGACTAATTAATACATTCCATCAATGACCGCCCTCTAGGACTTCCCATAGGCATTGTACAGCAAATCTCCCTTTTAGCCACTTCTGGCTGAAATCAATCATGCAGACGTATGGCTTTATAGACTTGATTCAAGTCCCTTTCTCGTGCGAGGTTCCTAACGTAACGCGCCAGCGTGCAGCCACAGAATACCAGTGCGCCCTCACCGACAAAATGTAGTTATTTATGCGGTGCCGATCAAGGGACTTGACGGGGTCGTTTCCTACTCCACGCATTTGAATAGAAAAATCTCCCCAAATGGGGAGATGTACAAATCCAATGGGAGCGTGGAAGTGCCGCCCCTTTCATTTAGTATTCATCTTGCTCTGTGACGTTTGTATCATGTATCTATGGACGTAAGCATCTCCAGAATGGCTGCCGGGCGGAAGAGGGGGTGGGTGTTTTAAGTCGCTAAATTGCATTTGTCAACAATTCAAAGTATGCATTTGCAAACAATACCAATCCCAATGTATACGTAATATTAACTTGAATTCAAATAAATTTGTAGTTTTTATATATATTCATGCATTTCGATCCTCGACAAAGTACTTTACCACCCCCGCAAATAAAAAAATCAACGAGTCTTCTTTTTGAACGCGTTTGATTGGACAACAAGTAATGCGCCATAACTTTGCATATTCGTAAGTGAATAAATTTACATATCAGGCAACTGCGGGTTCGTCAAGTCCCTGTCCGCGCGCGGAACAGGTTGGGGAATGCAGAGCGCAAAATAATAGTTTTCTGACGATGAGGCAAGGAAGGGCCTTGCACGGGATTGGGACTTGAGTCAAGTCTAATGGCTTTATGGCTTGCAATTTGTATTATTGGGGTCTGAAGGCTATAAGTATCTGAATCTGATGGTTTAGACCATTTGAACGGATTGTGTTCAACCCCCCCCCCCCCCCCCAATATTGCATATTCTGTTCGAAACAGTAAGATGGTGTCTGCGTTTTTGTAGATTCAAAGGGTGACACCCGGGATTTGTATGATGATGCGGGAGTTATGATAATAATTATGAACTTTACGTGTGTTCTACAGGAAACGGCTATTTTATCAGAGGGAGAAAGTATTGGTTTTTCAACGACACGGCCGGAGCTGTCGCCAATGGATTCCCGCGCTACTTCGGCGTCGATTTCCTCAACTGCAACCTACAGGAGATTCTGCAGGACGAGGCGAACGAGGGTTTAAATGGTGCCGTGGGTCGGGGGGTTGCAACGGTAACCGTCACCGCCCTGGGGTTGATCATGACAGTGCTCTTCAGGCTTTGAAATGCGGGCCCCATTTTTTGAGGAAAACTGAAAATTCGATTGAAGTTGGCGTTAGTTAAATAAAGAGTGTTGTTAACTCAGGTATGTGGGATTGGTGACTTGCAAGTTATTACCGGTAATTTGACGCAATGATGTCGGGGTGCATGAAATTGACCTGCTGTTTTTGCTGATGCCTTCTGTAAACTTTGTGTTGTCGACAATTTTATGTAAAATGTTCATCTACAACACTCAGGTCGGGATGTGTCGGTGAGACGGAAAACGTATATTTCACATCGACATAACAGAATTGGTAAATTGTCGATTTTAAGTCAATGAGGGCCAGCTCTTTTTTGCTATTATAAACAATGGATTGGTTCAAAGAACAAGAAAACATGTCGCCAATCACCAAATGAACTACAATGTGAATTCACACCAAATTAACCTGTAGATAAAGTATATTTTCGTGACGTAATTTAAATTCCATTTCATAGTACGGTGATCCATTAAAAAATATATTTTGACAATCCTAAAATAGTATTTATAAACGTTTCACCTAAAGCACAATTTAAAAAGCAGTTTATTTATTACTGTTACTTAATACTTTACGAAACTCTAATTGGGCCATTTAATCAAACGTGACAACGTTTAGCAGTTAACAGTTGCACTCATCACCGGGTGTTTCAGTTAAAAGTAAGAAATATAAGCGCCCAACTTAGAATGCCAGGCGCAATTTCGTAAAGCTGTTTTGCAGGAAATGCGCACCGCCAATTTGTTTTTGCGGGGAATCTGTGAGCCATTGACCTCCATGAAGATCAATGGTTTTAAATTGCATCAATTTTGGATATGACGAAAGGGGGCAAGACTTAAAAGCTTTTATTTAATTAGGGCTGTATTTTATTTCATCATTATAATGACAATCGTAGGCCCAATGGGAGACTTTAGAACGCTAGCTGGCAGCAGACTTACCAGGTAAATTTCCATTGTTTACGTAGTTCTGAGCATGCGCACATTACCCAGAACAATGGATTTACCATTGATCTCCATTACACTTTATCTACTGCATGCTCATCGTCACTACTGCATGCTCTTTTGATGGAGGTGCTATCTGCTGGAACCGCAGCGCATGCGTATTTTTACGCAAATACCCCTCTCAGCGGCATACGCGCTTGCCCATCAAATCGACCATCGAACGTGCACAAACGCGCTGAGTTGTCCTATCCAGTCAGTATAATAGAGATCAATGGGATTTACCTGGTAAGTCTTCTGCCACCTAGCGTCCCAAAAGTCCCCCATTTCATAGAGCACTGAATACTGCTTACCAATTTATTGTTTGCGAAGTAAGAATGAGCAGCAGGATACCAGTCACAGATGGTGTACAGGTGACACGGTATTTTGGCTGGTAGGCTTACACGGTCAGCATAATTTTCTCGTGCTATTTTGTGCTTAGGCAGCTTTATGAAAACAAGGTTTTGTAAACAAGGTTTTGTAAACAAGGTGACACTGTAAATAGCTTCATGAAACTTGATCTCTCTATTGAGTATTGATTATAAATGAGAGACTGTAAACAATCTCGCAGGCGAGGTGTTCATTTTTATGTAAATAACATCTTAGTCCTGTTTAATAGGACAAGGAATGTGGTATTATTGTTGTTTTGTATTATGCTGTATGACTGTTTTTCAAGACAATTAAAACAATGCTATACACATCAATAAGTGTATACGGTACCAAACTCTGACTTTGTTTGTCATGTACTCACACTCCACTCTGAAAATTAACTGCGGGGAGCTAGCTAAAGAAAAACATAATCAACTTTTGGATGGAATTGGGATAAACACGATGAATCCAACATGGAGCCGCAAGAGCAGCATCTTCCGGAATTATCCACACACTTTTTCTCATTATAATGTGCTGCTTTAGAGCTGCGGTTGACTCTTATGTTAGGCTCGACAAGTTCGGTGCCGGTATCACAGGAAAATCTGTCCCCCAGAGATTCTGTTCATTATGGGAAACTAACATGGGCTGAGAAGGTTGATTCAAAAAGGGCGCTACCAGAAGAAGTTTGTACACATTCGCCATATGGGGGGGGGGGGGGGGGGGGGGGCAGAATCTCCTGCCACACTGTAACCAACGAAGCCGTCTGATAATTGAGAACTTAAAACATTGTTGTAAAGTCATTTACGTTTTAAATTCAAAGGTGAAAAAAGGGAGTTCCTGAAAGTGTTTCACCCAAGTTTATATAGCACAAGACGCCTTCCACTTTAGTCACCCCAAAATGGCAGAATTAGAGAAAGCAAGGGAAAGATTGTGCTATGGCAACTGGATCTCCTAAAGTTAAGGCAAGAGACATTGTTCTTGCTGCCACCATATGTTCCCTGTATCAAAATAACAGTAAAGAATACTAAAAAATATTCACAGCACACACAAAAAGGAACCAGAATATTTTTTTCTTCCAGCCTCGGTTTGGTGACACGCTTCGGTTTGGTGACAAGCTTCGGTTTGGTGACAATGAGTTCCATGGACTGGATACAAACCAAGATGGCCGGACCATTGTACAATTCTATCGTTAAAGGCATTATACGGGATTGGTGTAGAACTGACAAAATAGTCGCAGACAGTATTCATGCTTTGTGTGATCAACCATGAAATAACAAAGCCTGTGAAAATTTGGCCTTCCACTGTGTGAGCCAGGCAGGAGAAAATACTGAAAAACCATGCATAATGATCAGTATGTACAATGTAAATACACTGGGGGTCACGGTAACTCTGATTGGATTCTTACGGGGGTACGAAATGTATTGTTTCTTGGGAACGAAATAGTATTTCGTGAATTTGAAATAATGTCGTTGGTACGGAACCCTTGATATTCCAATTGATTTACTATAGGATATGAACAAAATGTGTTATTTTAAAGTCACGTTTAGAGTATATTTCCGAGATTGACGTATTACTAAGAGCTTGTTATGTATAGGTTTGTTTAACGTTAGGCAGCTTCCCTTAATAATTGGATTTCATCTCCAAACGTTGAGGGCTGAGGGAGCATGGATTTCTAAATTAAGTTTTACATATTCGGAGTACAAATAAAAGAAACAACTTTGTGATTTGTGTCTCTCGTTCCCTTCCCCTTCTAACACCTCAAATTTGAAAGCTTAAATTCACGGAAGAAGTCTTTCACAATATCACGCTGTGCTATATCATTCAGCGGCAAAGAGCGTCGACAGTATCAATTTCATAATAATAATAATAATAATAAGTATTTTGAATATTTAGCATAATACACTGTATATGGTATGGGAAGTGTATTTAGTGGGGTGAAACCGTATTATTATGTACCCTTTCCAGCAGTATAATCACCCAATTCACTTGACGTCATCACCACAATACATTTTGGTTGCGCCATTTTGAGGGGGAGTCTGGGGTGCGTTTTCGCGGCTGTAACCAGTAACTGTTTCGGTCACTGTGGTTAACCAATGGCCAAGTCAACCGAAACAGTTATTGGTTACGACCGCGAAAACACACCCCAGTTTATAATGTGTGTTATAACTTGTGTAGTTAGGTCCACGCATTTAATGCGACGAGAGCGCACACACACGCCCGTCATTTTCGGTAGCACTGAGACATCAGCACGCCGGGGTCAATAAAATTGATTGGGGGTATTTGGGGAAATAATGTATTTAAATGAATGTTTAAAATGGGACTGTCTTCATGATCAGCTATGATCATGACCACAGTCCCCCTTTAAAGGGTGTCTGTAACATTGGTAAGAGTAAAAAATGAATAAACAAAGCAAGACAGAACGATTCGAATAATGAATTATTAACAAAAGTTAAACACAAGTTGAAACACAATTTTAGGCGGGAACACGTTTATTGAAGACCATTATTTTAGTTGGGTATTTGGCAGCTGTTGGAAACTTCATTATATACTTTCTTATCCCTTGCTAATGTTCTCATTTTTATTCATATTTATTTTTATTGTAGTTTTTATTTCCTGAGAGAGCGAGGGCTCTAACTCCTGGTGAGCAGCTATCAAGAGCCCTTGATTCTGCGACTGATTGTGGAGTGAAATGAACATGCAGCAGGTTGTCTCCTCCCATGTAGAATGCCCACATGGATCCCAAATGGGTCTCATATATGTCCCAGATGGGTCTTATATGTGTTCCATAATATAATTATAAGCCAACATGGTTATAATAGTCATCAAGCAAAAGACACTACTCAAAATCAAATGTCTTGTCCTGTTTACTTATGAGGCATCCTTGGTTTCAATCTCAGAAATAACAAATTATGTTGTAAAGATAACAATATTACTAACTTTACTAAATATTTCTAATTGTGGTGCGATGATGGTCACAAAAACTGACATAAAAATTGTAAATCTCCACGCAATACTTTTTTAAAAACCTCAAAGTAGCAATTGTATAATTGACAACAAATAGGCCTATACGAAAACAAAACT
Organism: Leptasterias polaris; assembly: GCA_037783415.1. NCBI lineage: Eukaryota > Metazoa > Echinodermata > Asteroidea > Forcipulatida > Asteriidae > Leptasterias > Leptasterias polaris. The sequence goes on along the minus strand of JAZGTN010000003.1, from coordinate 5,051,650 downwards.
TCTTTCCTCGCCAAATCAACTATTCATTTCGATTTGGCGAAAAAGGTGCACAAAATACCTGTCAAAATCTGTTAAGCCTACTTGGGGTGTTTTCCTGCTAAAATCTGTTCATAAAATTTAGTGACAATTCGATGAGTTGGTTATGGTTTGTTTATTGATAAACTAAAGACTCGTCCACAACCAAATAGTGTATGATATTAAAATATTGACTGCTAACATAAAGCTTTGGAATGCTGTAGATCGTTCCATATATCGTGCATTTCCTTCGTTTCGACACCGTGCGATGAAATCACATCATTGTTATACTTGCAAAACTCATAACCAATGTGAATCAAATGGAAGCCACTATTTCCGATGGGCCGTACTCCAAGCGTCTGAAAACAGACACCAACGAAGACGTCCTCGAAAAAAACAAAGCTGCTATACAAAGCAGTCAGGTAGATCTTTATCGCTAAATCGGCAGACAAGATGTAGCCCGACCCTGCAAGATACGGAGGGTAGTACTTCTCTGGAAACATGTTTTTCTTGAAGAGATAACCCATAGCAAAGTCAGTGCTTGGAGTTGAGGGAGCAGACAGATTCTTGATTATATTGGCGTAACTGATGTACATGTCATCGTCTGTTTTCATGAAGTACGAGGCATGTGAGCAGTACGTGTAGATCCATTTCATTCCAACAATTGTCTTAATGGTGAGGTTCTTATAAGTGTCGAAGAAGTCTGCCTGGAGGATGTCGTGGTGTGTAGCGCTCTCTTCCATAAGTAAATCTCGAGTTTCGGGAGAAAACTCCTTGCTCCCCAAAGCCTCCTCCCCGAGCAGGAAGGCTGTGGCGATATTCTTTCCCATGATCTCCTTTGGACTTCCCCATGTTTCACGTATCGCTTGACGCCTCTCGAAGTTGTCCCTCGAAGAAGCGATCAAAACCAACAGGAAGACAGGTTTTGGAAACCAATATGCGTCGAAACAAGTCTCTGGCTCGGCCAAGAGGAAAGTGTGATGAAACTGGTCCCCGTCTTTCATTTTCAGGAAAGGGTCACACTCGTTGCGCTTTGAGATGAGATTGTAATACAATAACACCGAAATGAAGACCAAAGTTAGAAAAAAATACATGAAGCGTCTCTGTTTAAAGTTTCTCATTTTGAACTGACACGGTGAAAGTATACGTGTATTGTTGTTGCTGTTGTTGGTGGTGGCGGTTGTTTGCAGGTTTTCTGAGGTGATTAGTGGTGCAGTCTTATAAGTAGTTATTTTGATCATAATCAATCCCACTAAAGAAGCATCTCAGGTTCTTGTTTCTGAAAAAACAAAGGCGGGAAAAGCAACATTGGTTGAGGGAAAGATAATAAAGCATATCAATAAGGGCCTGTCTAGCCGAGCCGAGCGGTTGGAGTACCGCCTACCGGACTCAAGCTCTGGTGTTTCTGATCAGCAGCGTGATGGTTCGCGCGCCACTCGTGGGAACTTGTTATCTTGAGCAAGACACTTTACTATAATTTTGTTGTCCTTCAGATGATACATTAATCACTAATTCCCGTGTACTCAGATCGGTAGTGCACGCAAAAGAAACGGATCACCTGTCAAGGTAGTCTTGGTGCAAGACGTTCTTGTTGAGTTAGTAAAACCATAAAACAATAGGGCCTACATGGTCTACACGGGGCCTACACGGTACTTACCAGTAAACAAACTGCACTGATGAGTCGCTTTCCATATGCGAGAACACTGCAATCGTTATTGCGATATCATCCGCCACAACATGTGGCATCCAACATAGCAAAGCTTGCCCTTTTGTTGTCCATACTAGTCCGTACATCACTTCTCTGCTGCAATCGTTTGAAGCATAGAGGAAGGGGAAACAAAATCGACTGGCACAGGTTCGGATTTCCCCCTCATCAGTCACGAGAGTATTTGTTTCAATGAAACTATACATTTATTTCACAGTTATTTTGTACAAAGAAACGATTATGGAGAAAGATATAATGCCATACAGTTAGCTCTATGGATACAGGCATCGTGACCAAAGCCGCCGGCTGCATGTACCGAGAACTCGAGGCACGACACCATTAGTCATACATACATACACTCATGGAGGTAGAATTTTTTCTAATTCTACCTCCATGATACACTCAAGTCACAACAATAGTAAATCGTAAACGCGGTCAGAAAGGCTACATTTGAAAGAGAATACCGATAATATTGGACCTACGGGTTGCATGTATTATTGACGACCCACATCAAAGCTTACAATGCATACAGCCTTGGAAAAAAATAATGACGTGCGATAGAGAGGGACCTGTAATAGAAAAAAATGTAAGCTAACCGGGTGACGTACAATTTTTTTTAAATTGTTATCATCTATATTACAACATCACATCACAGAAAAGTGGTTATTTATTTTCGTATGGCTCTCGATCTTTATGTCGACAGTAGTAACATTTTACTAACTGATATGTTAACTAATTATTGTGGTTTATTATTTGATATCTAATTTATGATAACATAGATAGGCACAGGCCTAATTGGAGAAAACAGAAACGCAAGAATGGTTATTTATGGTTTATTTTGTTTGAAGCCCACTTTCACACGCTCTGGGCTTGACCCATTTCTGGTCAGGCGGACCAGGAAAGTGGTTAAAAATGAGATTTTAACATGGATTCTGCGTCGTCTTGACATAGATTCCGGGTCGTCGTGACCATGTAATGGGTCAGGCCTGTCGTGACCCGGATACGGGTAAATTCTGACACAGACAATTCTAATTCCTACGCACTTAAAGGTCAAAACAAAATCATGCACTGTGTCTTAACTACCGGGTACGACTTGTCTGTTTTCGATAGTGAGTTCATGGTGAAATCTTATACAGCAAAATATTTCCTTTATATAGCGCCTTATATACGCAGGATACGGTAGTGAAGTTTAACTTCAAATGTGTTTCATACACAGTATACAATCATTATACACAAACAATCAGGTACCAGTGCATTACCATGGTCGCATAATCATTGAACCAGTAGCTTTGTTCGGGAGTTACCGATGCTAAACATACTTTCCGTTCTGCAGACTTAATAATAGTCAGGCCTTGTATACCACACTGAAGTAAAGAAAATAGAATGCAGTTGTCTGAGTAGAAGGCGAGAGGTACTAATTCCGTCATCCGAACAGTAAGTGTTCAAGTGTAGTTGTATAATAATTGGTTTATATGAAATGATTTTCTATGCTTTTTCGGGGAACACAACAATAGTGTCAGAAATAGAAAACGTACATTGTTACCATGTCTCCACTTTCCAGTCTAAAAAAACTCCCCGATGCATGTCGACACGGTTATGGTCAACGTATGCTGTGCATCAGATTGTCACCCAATAGTATTCAATTTTGGACAAGCCATGGAGGAAGAATATACCCTTGTTGGGACCCTCCACCCCGATGGGGATAGAGTGTTTCATTTAGCAGGTGGCAAAGACATAAACTATCCCAGTAGTAACCATGGTTCCGCCTTAAGCTTAAAAAGAATGAGCCATCCAGATTTCGGGCTCAGCCTGCCTCAGTTTTCCGGGACCACAGAGACCAGGAATCCCCATCAGTGATGTGAAAGTAAAGTGCTTATCACACATCGGTGGAAGGGAAATAAAACGAGAAAAAAAAAAAAAAAAAAAAAAAAAAAAAACATTTAAGAACAAGATTTTTAGCAGAAAGTCAGTCGTGCTATACTCCTTTATGGAAATTACGTTTGGAGCGAGCATGCGAAAGCGTAGCCCCAAAAGGAAAAAATATATACAAAATTTATGTAGGCTGATTTCGCCAACACCCTTTTCAAATTTTAATAACAATGTTATACTATCCCTTTAACCTTGTGGAATGAAAAGGCATTTATGGCAACACTGCAGTGTATTTATTATTTTTTTCCAGCCGTTTACTACTGCGAGTTGCCGGTCATGGGTCAAGGCACATCAGAACCTCAAACGGTACAGTAAATATCAATATCAATAAGTTTAAGTGTCATAATATGGAAATTAAAGCAGCCGTCTCGCGCGCCACAGTGTATATTCAAGTGCACTACGAGGCATACTTTTTGTACAGCATGTTGACTGGTACAGTTCTTCTATCACTATCCCAATATCATTGATAGATGCGTGGGCGTTTTTGGCTTTGTACGTCACTACGGTGTCATTGCGGTATCAAAACAACAACAACGGCAACAACAACAAACTAAAATGATAACTAAAGTATAACTAACAGTTTTTATACAGCATCAACTTCAATAATATATTTTTCCATATAGTTCATGTGGTTTTTCTTGTTGTAAAATTACCAAGTGACTAACAATTTTTATTTTATGTCGATTATACGAAAAGGATAAATTTGAAGTTCGGTAGGCAGAATTATCGTAGATGGCTCATGATGTTTTTTGTTGTTGTTTCGTTGGGGTTGTTTGCTTGTTTGTTTGTTGGGTGGGGATGTTGGGGTGTTTGTTAAGGGGTTTTTCACAAGCATTTTGCATTAAGCTCGGTATCATAATTCAGATGTCACACCGTGGTCAAACTCCATCTTCTTTATCTGTTAAAGTTCCAGCCCAGCTACAAAAATTACCATCTATCCTCTCCCCTGACTGAGATCCTCCTATCGTATGACGTCATTATCGTCGGTTCCGGTTATGGCGGTTCGATAGCAGCAAGCCGCTGCGCACGCGCAGGGAAGAGGGTCTGCCTTCTGGAGAGGGGAAAGGAATGGAGGCCGGGCGATTTTCCCGAGACCGGGCTTGCAGGTCTGAAGGAATTGCAGCTAACGCTCCATGGAGAGAAAGACATGCAAGGTGAAGAGAGCAAGCTTAATATGAGACTTTTTGTGGACACTAGGTGGCAGCAGACTTACCAGGTGAATCTATTGATCTCGGAAATGTGCTCATGCTCAGAACTACGTAAACGATGGAAATTTACCTGGTAAGTCTGCTGTCACCTAGCGTTCCAAAGTCTCCACTGCTGCAATCTCTCGCAATGTATGCGCAGTATAAACAAACCTTTTCAAACTAATTATTTAAGCATAAATTATGTATGGTGATTATGCTTCGTGTTTTAAGCGATATCTTGTCACACTTTCCTTTATTAATTATAAATATATGCATCGTCCAAAACACTGAAGGCAAAGCTGCCCTTACCCCGATCATGTCCTCTTTTGTTTTAGGAACTGTGTAAAATAATAAAGATAGTTCTGTTAATATCTTAACACAAAAATTAATTCCTAGTATTTTATGTTAAACTTAACAGTAACGATGCCAAGGATTATTTATTAATAGTTGGATGTAAATATTTCTGTCAATGAAAACAATGGACAAGGTAACCCCACCGATCTGTTTGACGTCACCATTAGCCCGGATGTTCTAGTGCTAAAGGGATGTGGCTTGGGCGGGACTTCACTCATTAATGCAAATGTGGCTCTTGACTGCGACCCAAGGATCTTTGAAGATCAGGTGAGTTGGAAAACCCAGGAAAATGTCACCCAAGAGATGTCTGCAAGTCCAAGGATAATAAGGAAGCTATCTTTGTATGATAACCTGTGTGCACGACGGTAATGCTTATCTGATTCTTATTTCATAACAGCGTGCCAGACTATGTTTCCCTCTTGCCTTCATATGTTACATTTAATATGATCTCTTAATTAAGGTGTGGCCCAAATCACTGCGGGACGACTTGGACACACTAAACGACATCGATCGAAAGCGTGTCCTGGACATGATGAAGCCGACCGAGTATCCATCACACTACCCGGAGCTACCAAAGCAGAAGGCCTTCAAGACTGCCGCTGTCCACCTTGCAGATATTGAAAATCTACCCGTGGACAAGATCTACAAGAGGTAGGAAGAAAAGCTACGCCAAAAAGACACCTTTCAAATGGGTCTTGTGTGGGGAAACTTTAGGAGGGTGCCCTTTCGATAGAGACTCAAAATGACCACTGCTCCAGGTGAAAGGTAATTATACTTCCAATAGGGATACAAAAACACGTCCGGCAGATTCAGTTTTCCGCATGACTTCTCCACATAAAAGGCGCAACCTTGCCACAAACAGAGCGCCCTCTTTCGTTATACAAGGGCAGAAAGAAGTAGTAAAATTCGTGATATGTTTATACAAGATTTTCACGAAACAGAGTCCAGAACTTTAAAACTGTTCCCGATTTTTCAACATCTTACTCTATTTCAAACAACCACAGATAATTGTGGTTTGCTTCGAACTGTTTCTAATCAGAAACACACCCCTGAAACTCCACTGTTCCTTATGTGCCTGTGATTGCCCAGTACCCCACTTAACGTTAACATTTGAGGAAACTCTTAGAATAACTATAGTTTTTGTTATTATTGGACCGTGACTGCCCCAGGGCCCCGATTTTCGTAAACTTTGAGGATCGGCAGAAGAACCACGTTGGCATACCGCAACCTGCGTGTATCAACTGCGGCAACTGCTGCGGTGGTTGTAATACAGGAGCCAAGAACACCTTGAATATGAACTACCTTCCCGATGCCAAGGCACATGGAGCTCACATCTTCACTGAGGTAAATTCTCTCACAGACATAGATATTTTTACTTTTTTCTGATACTACAGAAATGCATTTTCACATACTTGAATGATTTCATGACGTTGTGTTGGCAGGTTGAGGTCCGGGTAATCTCTCGAGACGACGACCGCGCCGAGTGGCGCGTCCATTACGTACCCTACGCAGACGGTGACTTCAACGCCACGGAACGCGTGATAACCGCCCCGGTAGTTATCCTCGGTGGGGGCTCCCTTGGGTCGACCAACATCCTACTGAATTCAAAACGCCGTGATATGCTGGAGCTTTCCTCTAGGCTCGGGCAGTCTTTCAGTACTAATGGAGACACGCTTGGGTTTAGCTACAACACGAAGACGCCGTTAAAACCTGTTGGAATATCCACCAAGGAGGCCCGGAAGGTATGAGTTTTCTTCTACACTTTTGGGATGTTGCCCAGGTTATCGACAATATAGGTGGAAAACAGGTCCAAGTTTGCAAATGGTCTCAACATCTGGAGTTTGTATTGCTCTGGGCTTTTAATGCAGTTACTCTATTCCGATAAAATCAGCAACTATGTCATTGGCACCAATGGTATTACCGGACGTAAGTGCAAATGTTTATTTTCTTTTGCATTTAAAAAAACTGAAATAGGACAAGGGAAAAGGTCCCGGTCCCGGAGTCACCCAGGTGATCGATCTACGAGACCGGAACGACAAGGGTGTCGAGCACAGCTATGTGTTGGAAGACGGCACCGTCCCATCATCCGTAGAGCTCCCATTTAAATTCATCTTGAAGTGGATAGAGGCCGCTCACAGCGCTGTCGACACCACACCGGGAGAGGACGACTGGAAGGAACTGGCTCGACACATCACCGGGAAGGCCTTCACCAATACCGCCTGTATGTTGGCCATGAGTGTCGACACGTCCAAAGGTGTCGTTCGGCTGGACGAGCAGAACGGAAGGGTTTGGATCGACTATCCTGGCGTCGGGAAAGGCGAGAACCTCAAAACGGTTCACGAAGGTTAGCTCCACGGTCTTGTTTATGACACCCTTATCTTGTTTTGCTTGTTCCATTGAAGGACTTGCCAAACTATAAACAATGGTATACCCCTATTAATGCTGTGGGTGAGCATTTTTACGTACGAAGTGTGGACCTGAGAACAAAAGAGGTCCACACAAGGCAGGGTTTTGAAACACTATGTAGAGTTACCCACGTCCACACAGAGTTATTTACAGTGTTGAGGAATAGGATTTTCTTTAAGTGTATAGAACAAAGGAATGTCCACACAGTGACTGCAACACAAACATGAACATGTCCACGCATTCAAACCGAGGACTTGGAGAGGGTTTTAACAAAAGGGATCCGGGAAAAAGTCACACCAAGGACGTCCTCGATTCGATTTCGTGTACAAAACCAATGGGGACGTCTAAAAAAAAACTATGTCCAAACAATGGGAGAACAAAGGGAAGTCCTCGGTTGACACCATAAACACGCATGTGTGAGTGTGTGTGGGTATGTGGGGGGGGGGGGGGGGGTACCGTATTACTTCACTGCTCAAATTACGGAGCAGAGGTAAGCTGACAACACTCACTTCATGTTGACTTTCCTTAACTTAATACTAAAGGAAGAAAATGTACTTTGCTGTTAACGTTAGTGAGAGAGTTTAGGCAGAGTTGACAAAGTGGTCATGATGAATAGTGTCAATGACGAGTGCGAGAACAAGCAGGAAAAATGCTAATAAGCATTTATTTTTGAGAGGAAGTGGGACTAGCATAGGGTGGGTTCCTGAAAAATCAAAACATCTTTTTATAAAAATGCCACTATACTCATTTGAGCCTTTGGACGCGTTCAACCACGTCGTACCCAGTGTTTTCTGGACAATAAAATGATAACTGAAAACAAAGTTAACAATCGCAGCTTATTTTTAAAAATCCTGATTCACACAGGTATAAAGGAAGCCGCTTCCTCGCTGCGAGGTCACTACATACCAAACCCCTTCTGGGCTGGTCTCTTCGCTAAGCTGAGGCACACAAAGGGTGTGACCACGGTGCACCCTCTTGGTGGGTGTGGCATGGGCGAGACAGGTGAAGAGGGTGTGGTGAGCCACGAAGGACAGGTGAATATTGTTCATTGTATGTAGAAAATTCATTGCACTTCAGCCATTTTCGCCAGGTTCCCTGTGCACGATAATGTTCAATTCACCAACTCACATAACAAAGAAGGGCAATACTTGTTTACCTTGCAGCCTCGGTTTGATAACAATGATTTTGTATGGATGAATAAACGAGCCGATAACACCATTTTGTCAAACAAATAATTGCAAAATAAAGTGAAACAATTCCCAACACAAATTTCCAGCTTCAAAAATCAAATAGCCAGAACTTGGCCCAATTTCATGGCAATTCTCACGGCACCGTATAAAGCGCATAATTCCGCGGAAAGTTGTCTCTGGCATTTCTTCAAATGTCCTTCAAGAAAGGAGAGAAAAAAAACAATGCGTGCGCACACCAGCAGGCAGATTTCAACAGAGGGCGGTTTGATGTAAACAATGTTGTCCCATGGACTGTATAGAAACGAAACATTGTTTTCATAACTTCATGCAATTTGTCAAAACTGAGAACACATTATTCCAACGGAACTTTTACAGAAAGATTAAAGACAAAGGACAGGATTGTTATTAGAGAGACATATTTTTAGTTTTAATCTGAAAGACTATTGAAGTTCACACCACTCCTCCAATAAAAATGTTGATGTCCGAGGAAATGGCCCTGAGACCCAAAACCTTAATCATTGCTACTTTTGTGTTTATTGAACACTTCAGTGATTGTGCTCTTCCAGCAACCAATGGTGTTTTACCCTTTAAAACGCAATCAGTGTAATTCAACCCTTTAAAAAAAAATCAAAACATAAACATATCATTTTGTGATACAGGTTTTTGTTGGCAACACATCAGACGTTCATCCGGGTTTGTACGTCATGGACGGTGCGATCATTCCCCGTAGTCTCGGAGTCAATCCCAGTCTGACTATTGCCATGGTGGCCGAGCGATGCATGCGGCTTCTCGCCGATAAACACGGCTGGAAAATAGACTACGAGAGCGACAAGAAGTTCAACTTTCAAAAATGACGAAAAGGAACTTAATTTCAGCGCTGGTATTTTAAAATGTATACCCATAGGGGCAGAATAGCCAATAATTACCTGAGTTTAAATATAGGCAGTTAGAATGGCACACAATTATTTCAAAGCCTCCAACATTCGTTGGTAACATAACATTATGGGGCAACCAGTTTTGAGTTTTAAGTGATTACGTTTGCATTGTTCTTAATACTATACACAAACATTTTGGAGTTCAACCTTCATCGTGCCCCTTTATTTGATACAAGGATAAGAAGCATGACATTATTAAGATCCCAATATAGCAACCTATGCTAAACGCTAAAATTAAAAATATCTCACAAAAATAATGTCTCTCAGCTTCTTGATAATTGTAAACATTTGGTGACGTCTGAGTTTCTTTGTTATCATTTCAAGTTTTGGAAGGTTAGCCGTTCCATCATGGTTGAGCTATATGCCAACCCAAAATGAAAGACAGGCCCCCCCCCCCCCCCCCCCCCCCCGGCCTGCCAGGCTCACCTTTGAAAAGGGGGGCTCTACGGCTGTGGAGCAAATCTAGGGCTATTTTCTCAGGGGCTTGTATACCAGAAATGCACCAGAATGGAAGTCAACAACCCTAGGGTTTAATTTCATAAAGCACTGAGATTCATCTCTAGATGAGCTGACAATACCACCATAGTGGTTTGTATTGTAACATCACATTTTGCTTAGCAATTAAGATTTATTCTCACCTAATATCAATCTAGTTCTCTGTGAAATTGACCCCAGGGCACATTATTTGGTCGTATTTTAACAATCCCTAAAAGCCCCAACCTACAACGTTTGGTGGGCTATCAAATCTGACGAGGCTCGACTCTTGTTCCAATTGCTATATTGTAGTTACTGAGGTGTACCCTTTAAAAGCATAACAACCGATACAGGGCATTTCCTAAGCTAGAATAAGGCTCCGGTGGTTCCGGTTTGGGCTCCTTCATCAATTTCGGAGCAGTGCACCTTTTTGCACGGTGTTTTCAACATCAAACGGAGCCCGGATCCTGAGCCGATGCCTAAGCCAAGATTGGGGGGGGGGGGGGGAACTGTACAAGTATTCCGATTTATCACCAGGAAATCACATTTATTTAATCAACCATTCCCAGCTACGGCTTATACATGAGCATGAATATGAAAGGTGTTGTCGTTTTGATTTATACAAAATTGATTTATTATTATGACGATATGATCCCAAAACTAAGAGACGTAGTTTCCAAATCCAAATGAGTATTTCCAAGTAGAGTCATTGTTGTAGTTTTGTTAATTTTTTGGTTTGTATTTTGAATTACCATATAGAAATTAATGGTGGCTTTGTCTTTGATACTATTATAATTGTATGTTTTTTTTTAAGTGCAAGCACTTCTTTTTTATATTTGCCAAATTAGGAACAGACAAGGCAAGCAACGTTTGTCCCCTAAACCGCGAGGCTGTACTCGGTCGCATACATAAATCTCTAAGTTGCTGTATAAACTCACCAGCTTTTATGCGATTTTTTTTGTTGTTGATCATCTGACAGGCCCCTGATCCTGTTTCGGAGTGAAATTTGAAACTTGAACCTCTACAAGGATTGTCGGTGATCACGATTTCGTAGTATATTTCGCAATGACTGAAATCGGAGATTAACGCTGGTTGTTTCCTGTATAAAGGCAAAGCATAGCCTACCTTTGGTTTTTGGAAGCGTTTGATTGTTTTAATCCTATATAAATGTAGATATATACAATAAAACTAACCTTGGAAAATTTCATTTCAAAACGTGGTCGCGTTTTTGACATATCGCCGAAAATCTTGAGCGAATATGTCCACAATCCCTAAAATAGGAATAATATACAATCTGAGAAGCGTTTCTGACAGTAACGTTTCTCCGATTCAAATTTTGGGGCATAACAAATAATATCTTTTTACATAACCACATTACTTCGAAGTGAAATTTTTCTCAAAATGCTTTTTACTATCGAATGCTGTTGTATAGGCTTCTAACCAATAAGTGTTTATTGCCATTAATTAAGTTAAGAATGGTTTACCAAACGTATATACCGTCCCTTTATTGCATCGAGGAAACGATTTAAAGTCTTTTTTATCGCCAAATTTGGAGCGTCGCAAAAAATACCAACAAACAAAACAAGATTATTCATGTCTGAATGACCTCAACCCACAAGGCCTGTTATGAACCAAAAATGGAATGAAAATACAAAAAGTGTTTTTACTTTGTGTGTACATCTTCACCGATGTGTGACGATTTCGATATATATTGATTTCGATATATATGTAATTAACATAGTACTCGGCTTCACAGCACAACTGTCATTAAGACAAGTTTACATTCGATTTTTACTGACGCCTTGTGAAGTTTATGACAGCATGTACAAGTTTATTTCTAGAGAAACTGTGATATTAGAAAGTAATAATAAAAAATATATACAGATATACCCACACAAGAAGCATTCCAATACGCTTAAGATGGCTTGCCAATTAGGTTGATACGTTTCATTGTTTCTGATTTACCAGAAAATTTACTAAAGTTTTGAAACTTATGACACCGCAAAGTAAGTTGTGATAACTCACTAGGCAGATCTACGCATAGCCTAATACACTCAAAAAACCAAACCCAAAACAATTGCATAAGGTCTTTGTTGTTTAAAGTCTGCTTTTAAACGAAATATTCTGCCGTAACTCATCCTAAATCTGAGAATGTGAATGTGAATGTGAATGGGCCAAGCCTGCAATAATGTCCTCGACTGGATTGCAATTTCTGGGAGTCAATCCACTACTAAACTAGACTTGTGTACAAGTCATTAAATGTTTATCACGGCGATAGCGTAAAACGGCTCTCTGACTATCGCGAGATTGATGTTCTCGCGGGACCAGTTCTCGCAACTACGGCCACATTTATAAATTAAACGGAGTTATAGTCGAGAGCCAGTAATCTCGCGGGAACAGTATAGACGCGTGAGAACCGCTACTGCGTCAAACATCCACTACGTAACCACATTTAAATTTTGTATTATTTTGCAATTCACTTAGAAAATGAACAACCGGCCTTCGCAGAAGAGTTTATAGGACAACCGCGTAGGACAATAGATCGATAAAGCCTGTTAAATCAATGACCCCGGGGTCGATTGACTTCCTGATACAAACAAAAGTGACGACTTCCGGTATCGTGGAGCAAGGCCCCTGTTTCTGTTGGTTTAAAAGCAACGGATTGAAAACATTGCATTTCACATCCAGATGAAGCGATAACGCCAGTGGTGGTGCAAAGCATAAAACAAAGAGTTTTTTTCCAGTATTGAAACAGGTACCTCTCGGTTGATAATTTGCGTGAAACATAATTCCACTTTACACAGAGATGATTGAAAGCATGGCTTTCTTTGAGGTGACGTTACCACTGCTTCTCTTAGTCTCCCTTCGGGACGTTATCCTTGTGCAATCGGCCGTGGTCCAGCCACTACAAACCAGTATGGTAAGTCTACCACCACCATGGTCTTAATGTCTCAATCTAGTGAGGTAAAATAGCAACCGAAGTCAAGCATTCTCCTGAAGACTATCGGAGCATACGGATCGAAACGTTGAGTTTCTAAACCACTGGTTCTTCGTAGAACCACCGCAACTCACAAAGAGGGTTTCGTGTACAGTAAATGATGGTGTATCTGCAAACCTCACTAGGATGTATTCCCACCATGCAAAATTTCAAATCTTACTTCCATGATCTTACCTAATTTTAAAGTTATACACTAGTTATATACTATAGTTACAGTATTCCCCTTCGTCCCTGACTGAGTGCAATGAGAACCGATAACTCCACAATAATATTAATACGTTGTACAGCATGTGGTTGCGATGATCCTAACTGTACTGTCCGCCATCAAGAAAGTTTGATGTGGGGATGGCGACCATCTGAACTACATGTATAATTGACGAAAGATGATCACCCCAAGAAGGGGGAAAGCACCCGTCTACGATATATATGGGTTTTGAGGCATTGCATGGCGAGGTATTAATGTATTATTCCGTTTGCGGTAACACATTGTGTATACATAACTCCCTGTGTAGATTGTTCCTTGAGATTGAGAACTATTTAAGGATCTTGACGAAATGGGACGAACCGGGAGAGCGTGGAAAAGTAATGACACTGTGCTAAAGCTTGTTACTGAAAGACTGTAAAAATTGACACCATGGGTGTTGTCACATAAAGATACCCTAAAGAGAATCAAAAGTAATATCATATGGTGTTTAAAATAACACCAATGTAATTGCGTTTGCAAAAATTAGTTTGATTTTAGTGTTATTTTAACACCCAAGATGTAAAATTTGGCTCTTTTTCGGTAACTGTATAATGTGACAATTACACCAATTGTGTCAATTTTCATACCCCCGTTTTTGCAGAGTAGAATGATGAAGCCTCAACGGAAGGCTTCATCTTATATGACTGTCAAACCACGAAGGCGAATTTACAAATACTTCGTAACAATCGAAAGTAACAGCAGTTCATGTTTTTGTTGTTGGCATTATTATATATGTGGAGTTGTTGCACGCATATGAATGGATGAAAATATTGTTTCGAGATGTGTAGAATGTTACCAGAAATCGTCATCGGTGTTCGTCGAATTGTTGAGTGTTGTTCTCCTGAAGATAGACGGATATTTGGGGGAAGGGTTTTGCTCGGTTTCACTTTAAAATATGGGATACATATTTGGTATTACTCAGTCTAGGAGGAACAAAGCAAGATATAAAGCCAAAGCTAACTTTGAAAACGTGAGCAGCAAACCAACCAACAACTGTGTTCTTTCCTGTGTTGTTTCGTGTAAACATTTTTGACACTATAGTCTCAAAGTCACTTCCTTTTGCTTTCTCAAGAATTCGAGCATCGAAAAGTGCAAGTAAGGTGATAATTTTGAACTGAATGGTTGCTGTACGTTCGTTTGAGGAAAAAACATGTTGACGGGATTTGAAGAGGATTTCCTTGGGCATGTTTCCGCCATCGGTTATTGACTTTGTGTACTATAATGCATGGCCGTGATCCCACCTTGCAATCTGATAGTATTGGCAGGATCTTTGCGTTAAAGCAAGGACTAACTCATATCATATAGAAACTAAGTGGGCTTTTCTATTAATATTATTGTTAATAATTATTTACTTAATAGACCTCGACAAAATAATATAAAATACAGCGAACAATAGACCTTATGCATATAAATCAGCACGTTTCCATTGTTTCATCATCAGTTTACCTCTAAGATGGCGGCTTGGTGACGTCAATGCATAAGGTCTATAGTACCACCGAGGCAGAACATTGTACAAAGAAACATATCACAACGAAATAGTACATGAACATTAAAGACAGACTAAAAGTAAAACAAGTCAATATAGATATATGAAGAAGAATATACTTAAATCATGTTTATAGACCTTATGCATATGACGTCATTTGAGTAGGGCGCCCTCACCTAGAGGTCAAACGGAAGATGCTCATTGGCCAGTCTTGTGCGCCGCGCGTACAAATCAGCGCGTTTCCATTGTTTCATCATCAGTTTACCTCTAAGATGGCGGCTTGGTGACGTCAATGCATAAGGTCTATTAAAGAAATGACTGGTTATTAGTTTGCAGTTGACAACACGTAAGAAATTGGGAAATAAATATCCGCTAAGGAGAAGTAGTGTTGGTTAGAAATGAGGATGTACGTCTCGCCGTTTCCAACAGTGTACTCTGGTGGTCTTCAGGAGAACGCTGGGCTGCTGCTAATACCAACGCTTTAGTTGAGGAATAAGGATCCATTTTGGTGTATATTTTTTGGATGAATTCTTTAAGAAAAACAACTTTGCATATTTGTCCTTGAATGGACCTGCGTTAATCAGTGAATGTGAATCCACTCGTGTTGAAAGCGGAACCATGCAATGGTCACGTGTTGAACAAGGCTACCCCAACCCCACATTTGAAGGAGTGGCAATGAACCCACCTTGTTCGCGACAGCTCACATCCTGTCACTCGTATTTCCATATATGTTCAATGACATTGGGGAGGAAGTATCTGGTCGATAGAACAATGATAACAATGGTCTTCTGACCTCACTAAGTCGAGTATGTGACGAAATTAGTCAGAGGTTAAACACTATTCCATGGAATACCAGTCATTTGCTTCTTTATTGGAACCAGTGTGAAACTGTAATAAACAAGAATAAAACATACATTTAGTTATAAAGCATAACGTGAAGGAAGCCTTAGAATATAAGTAGGCTGGCATAGAATAGGTAAAGTCACATAAAGACCCTAAATCCATGCTAAAATACGAAACAAAAGAATTGCCCAGTTTCCGGACAAACGTTAAACGTGTAGTGCCTTCGCAATGCACACATGGTCAAAAAGTACATGTACAACGCACATGTAGCCGATTTTGGCAACAACAGTTTTAAGGAACTAAACTAGCCTGAAAACCCAACAAATCGAGTGAGCTAGACAAGGAATGAACTATGATAATAAGACAGAATGTAAAACTTACAGATTGTGCTTGATCCAAGGGAAAAAACAAGGATATTGGGGCTCAAAACGGCAGAATTATACGAAGGCTTTACAACGGGAAAATGATAGACGTGAGTAAAATAATAATCTCTAGAGGGCGCTATATAAAAAGGCGAGAGGCCTAAGTTCTCGGGGCAAGACAAATGGTATACGGAGCACTGTTCCTGGTCGATGAGTGTACCATGAGTATAGACCGTGTAACCTGTGACATCACATGTTTGAAAAAAGAGCAACAGAGACTGGACTTCCCGCAGGCACAATTTGTACACAGCTCAATGAAAAAAACTTAAAATCTTACATTTTGTGGAGATTATCAGTTCAATCTTCAAACTCATCGTCGCGACTGCAGTTCGTGACGTCACGTAGGAGAGAATGTCACGAGACTAAAACAATCATCCCTGAACTTCTTCAGGCCCTTCTCGTCAACTTTTAAACACGACGCTGTCTCAATCAACGGAAACCAATAAAAGTGGTTGTCATTGTCTGAAGACGGCGGCTGTCTGTTCCAAAACCATCCGACTGAACTTTTGAACCAAAGTTTACCTTCCTGCTCGTGGGGCTCGTCCTTGACCTAGCTTGTAGGAGCCAGTCCATGCTATTGTTGAGTCCAGAGGGTGAACAGGGGGTTAAGATTGACACTAATAGCACGAGAGCTCGTGCTTCTCACGTAAACCATTACAAGAAAGAACCAATGGTAAAACACTGGAGCCTTTTCGTGAAGACAGGTTACAGTGAAACGTCGCGATAATAGCAATTCGCGCTTCTGGTTTAACCGACTTTATCATCCTCAAAGCTGTCCTTACCGTTTGCTTTCGGTCAACCGTAGGAAACCCTTTTTTAAGTCAACAGCTTTTCTCCATGATCCCTACCGCATATCCCACCGACTCTTTCTGAAACAGTTTTGTATAACTATTACTGTTATTATGTATTATTTTCAAATTTAAGTATAGGCTACTAAAGTGTATCCTTAATAGCACATGGTAAGATTACATGAGAGCCTGTTTGACATTCTTGACTCATTGCCATTTATAAAACATGTTGATTATTTGGATTTCACTCGGCTTAAAAATAACGTTTATTATGACTGAATGGCTCGTGTATTTTCTGATAGGGAAGTATAACGCATTCGTTTCAACCTGCTCAGTAATAACACGGCCCTGTATTAGTAAAAACTGCATCGCACATACTATACAATTTTAAGAATTAAACATTTTGGAAGGAGAAGAACCTGCCGGCCGTTGTAACGAAGGCTGTATTTTAGGTAAAACACCCATCGTTGATCTATATATATTGAGATCAACGCACACTATACATTGACTTCATAACGCCGCTATCTTAGAGGTCAAATGATGACGAAGCAATGAAGATAATATACATCAATGTACGCGCGGCGCAGTCGATGGGCCAATGAGCAACCTTCTTTTGACCTCTAACCGAGGGCGCCCTATACTCAAATGACGTCTTGTGCGAGGACTACTTTGAAATAAATTTTTACACACACGTTTGCTGCGGAGTTAGGTGCATGCTGGTTTCATTTAGGAGATTTTGTTCACCGGTGTGTGTGTCCCCATACGGTATTGGCTGAAGGCATTCGAAGTTGAGTAAAAATAAGACGCTATCAGACGAAATGTCTACGCAATTCGCTGCAAGGGGAGGGGGGGGGGGGTCTCCTGCCACACCGGCAAGCTTAAACGTAACAGCTGACCACATGGCAAGTGAAGTACATTGCACGGAGCTAGCCCATTTAAGCTGTTCGCATGTGCATGCATTCAAATGGAGTAGCTATGAAATAAGCATTGAAATAAATTGACTCGGAATGCCAATCGTTTAGGCTGCGTGGTGTCATTAAGTTTATTCAACTTTCGGTAGTTTCACAAGTGCATGTAGCATAGGCCGGTGGATACACAGAATTCAAGTCAGCCGACATGGAGCTCATGAATAATAAGAAGGGTCACTGTCGGGTCGTGAACTATCAATATTAAGCACCATTGGTGATCGGTTGTACTGACTTCGGTAAATTCGTCATCCAAAACACAGCCCGCTATTTTGCTGTCATGCCTCGCTGCTCGCAACACAACCGCGCGGTGGCGCTATTCAAGTTAGCCTATTCGCAACAAGCATGATCCTAGTTTTATGGTATAACTGACATGGTCATTTCGCTTGAATTATATGAAAACTTATCTGTATGTTTTTAACTATTGGCAATGCCTTCGCTCAATTTTTCAAACAAAAGAGAGAACAAGTTTGGCTCTGTATAAAATTTTCAAATAATGTCTCTACCACCCAATATTGACCAAAATGATGGTTAAATTGAAGAAATTAAAAATGAGGCTATCGGATTTAGTTTTCAAGTGGGGATTAAGACAAGTGGGGATTAAGACACGTTTTTAAAATAATCAATACAATTCTCAAAACGTTGTTGTTTTCTCCACTTCCTCAGAATTTCCTTGAGAAATATGGGTACATGGCCCCACCAGATCCAACCGCTGCCAAGCTCATCTCAGAGATAGAACTACGGCAGGCCATCATGAAAATGCAGCATTTTTTTCACATTCCCTTGACGGGCGAGATGGACGAGGAGACGGTCGAGATGATGCAGAAGCCACGGTGCGGGATGCCGGATCTTCCTCAAGACCGAGACACCCGCTACAGGTGGAGCGGACGGAGGAAACGGTATTCCACCCAGGGTACACAACCGTGGAGAACATCTGAATTGACATACTCGTAAGTGAAGCTTTTTATAATGATGGACGGCATACCGTCATTTCTTCTTGGGAGAGAGAGGGGTGCACTGCAACATCTATTCTTCAAGAAACACCATAACGTCTCAATCAAACAATTAATCTTTGGATCACTCACCAGGCAGAAATATTGCCAAAGAATTGCTGTAAATCTACGATTTGGTTTTTGAGTTATGAACGCTTTGTCTCTTCGTCTCTAATTCATAATCCCATCAAAACGAACAACGATACAACACTTTTTCCTCGTGTCCTGTTTTCACACTAATTTTATTAGAACCTATTGGTTTTCTCCCAAACCTCCGCTATAGTTCCATCTCAGGTCTAATATGGGGTTTTATCCGGTGTGTAGGTTGGCTGAAGGAATTTGATACACAATTCAATGTTTGGTGGACAGAAATTCAGGGGGGGTGGGGGGGAAGGGACAGAATCTCTTACCAAACTGGCACCGGGCTCCATTTGACAGAAGCACCGTGTGCAAAATGTACACTACTACAAAATTGATGACGGAGTCCGAGCCGGAGCCGGAGCACAAGCCGGAGTTTGGAAAAGGCCCTAAGTCTTAGACAACGATAACAACAACGCCAGTCAAATGATTCCGACGGTTACCTGGGCCCAATTTCATAGAGCTGCTTAACGGTAAGCAAATTTTCGTGCTAACTGTAGCAGACAAATTTGCTTAAGAACAAGCGTATTAATTTCACAGGTTAGCAAGAAAATAAGGCGGCCACCTTGCGCGTTCACAATGGATTTTCATTGTTACGTCATTCATTTTCGTGCACCGTAGGTTAGCATGCCTTTTCGTGTGCTTACGGAATAGCAGCGCTATGAAATAGAAACTCGTACGTAAGCACAGAATCGGCCGTTAAAGGCACCGAACATGCCGGTAATTATCAAAGACCAGTATTGTCACTCGGTGTATCCCAACATATGCATAAAATAACAAACCTGTGAAAATTTGGGCTGAATCGGTCATCGAAGTTGCAAGAAAATAAAGAAAGAAAAAACACCCTTGTTGCACAATTTTGTGTGCTTTCAGATGCTAATAAAAGGCTTCATGCATGAAGTCTTATTATTTTAGTGAGAAGTTACCTCTTTCTCAAAAACTACGTTACTTCAGAGGGAGTGGTTTCTCACAATGTTTTATACTATCAACAGCTCTCCGTTGCTGGTTACCAAGTAAGTTTTTATGCTAATATATATTTTGAGTAATTACCAAATGTGTTCAGTGCCTTTAAGCAGCTCAATGGAATTGGGCCCCGATGTAAACTGATACTATTTGAATTGACTTTTTACAATTACCGAGACTTTTTTATCTTCACACTTTCTGTAGCTTTGATAGTTACACGCCAGATTTACAGCAATATCAAGTTCGTGACGCCATCCAGAGGGCGTTTAAAGTGTGGAGTGACGTCACACCTTTGACGTTCCGTGAAATTAGAGGCGGGGAGCCAGACATCCGTATCGACTTCGCGATGCGTTCCCATGGTGACAACTACGCCTTCGATGGGCCCGGTGGCACTCTTGCGCATGCGTTCTTCCCCGGGTCTGGCATCGGCGGTGACGCCCATTTCGACGACGATGAGATATTTACCTACGAAATGTACTCAGGTTGGTATAGTAAATCGATCCATTATAGATAAAACAGCAATATCCAAATAAATGAATCGGTACCTGATCAATCAATCAATTGAATTGACTAAAATTCCAGTATTGTATCTGTCAATTTTATTACTTTCAGGTACGAATCTTTTTATCGTCGCCGCCCACGAGCTTGGCCACTCCCTCGGACTCGGACATTCTAACGTTGAGGGCGCTCTTATGGCACCCTATTATCAAGGCTATATTCCCGACTTCAGGCTTTCTTATGATGACGTATCGGGAGTCCAGAGCTTATACGGTAAGTAACAATTTTTTTCTTAAGGGATAATATTGTGATCATTTAGTTACCAACTCATGCAAAATAAGAAAATCTTCAAAAGAATGCTACGGTCAGCTAATGTTAGGTTTACTATAAAGTGTAAAATAATGCTGTATTATTCGATTGTACTCGAATAATTCTGTTAACAATGGTTGGTCCAAAACGCTATGTCATCCTCAAACAAGAAGCCATTGCTAAGTTTGCCAGTATATGACGTATCAAGAAGTTAAGGTGTCTTAAAGAGCCCATTGTGTATAAATTAGGCTTAGGAAAACATGTACAAATCAGCTACTTTTCATTTACACTCTAAAGCAGTGATTAATTTTCAGTCGAAAATGTTTATCAACCACCAGGCCGAAACCCAAACCCACGTCCACGTCCACCCCCTCCACGTAGACCGACGACCCTACCACCGAAGCAACCCGAGACAGCAGAGCCTGAACCCTCCCCAACATGCACTGGGGGATTTGGGGCGGTAGCTGACATCAGGGGAGAAGTCTTCATTTTTAAGGTAAATTCCACTAATCAAAAAATTCCCTTGAGTTTGACGCACATCATGCATCATTTTGGTTGATAATACAGTTTTTATATGGGTTCAAAAGGTATCTACGGTATGCGAAACTTAGGGAACATCTAGACTTGATTTCAAGTCTGATATCTGTTTGCATCAGCAGCACAAATTGTTTGTTTGTTTGTTTGTTTGTTTGTTTGTTTGTTTGTTTGTTTGTTTGTGTGTTGGGGTGTTTGGTTGTTTTTTTGTTTGTTTGTTGGGTTGTTTGTTGGGTTGTTTGTTTGTTTGTTTGTTCGGTGTATTTTTTTTCTTTCTCCGAAGCCTCTCTCGATCTGGGATCGTACATTTAAAAATCATACAAGCCAGCAAAGGGGGGGGGGGGGATATATCAGGCAAATTGTACTGTGGCTCCTCATGTTAATAAAATAAAACATGGACGACTTTAGCCAAGCCTACCTTACACCTTTTTGCAGGAGAAATGCTTGAATCAAGTCTAGCGAACGTCCTTTAGAAACAATACGATGTTTCCAACCCTTTGTATATTCGAGTTGACGACCTCCCAAAAATGTATATTGGCTCAAAATAATACGGTCATTTTTTTTCGAAAAAGGGAGAGGACATGTGGCGACTCTCTGGAGACGGAACTCTACTGTCTGGGTACCCGATGCCAACCAACAATTTCTGGACGCAAGCGCCCTCTTCGCCTGATGCCGTGTTTGAGAAAATTGATGGGACGATCACGTTTGTGAGAGGTAATACGCTTTGCTCTTCGGTGAACCACGTGTTCAATTTCAAACTGGAGGATTTCAAGCTTTGCTTAAATTTGTTTACTCGTGAAGACCACCGGACCATACTGATCAAAATGTCAAGTTGTTGGAGCACCAAAGGTTTATTGAGAATATATAAAAAGAATAGTTCTTCAACAAAAAGCCTCTGAAGACTAAAAAAGAATCGAGATGGCAGGTTTTGTAAGGCCCGTCGTTGAAACTAAATCGGAAATTATCATAAATAAAAGTAAGCAGCCACTTTTTTAAAAAGAGCTCAGTTTTTGTGTTGTGGTGTGTAACAAAAAATAAAACTCGCTTTAAAAAGGGCATACACCGTTCCTTTGGATTGCTAAAACCTGCAAGTTAGTAACCTCTTCTTTTCTTCACGGTGAAAGTGGCTTACCAAGAGAATGAAACTAGTTTTAAGATTGTAATGCCTTTGCTTCTCACACAGGTTTCAAGCACTGGGAGTTCAACGGCCTGGACCTTAAGACAGGGTTCCCTCAGGATATTTCCTCCTTCACCAACAACAAAATCTCAGACGTGGATTCGGTCCTGGCCCTCAGGGGCGAAGGGTTGACTTATTTCTTCAATGGCGCCCTCTGTTGGAGGTATGATGGAAACGTTATGCAGATGGAGGATGGGTACCCTCGAAAGATATCCGACGAGTGGAAGGGAGGTCCCACAAAGGTTGATGCGGCTTTTAGATTTAAAGGTAAGCATTTGAAGACTTATCAATTCAATGCTGATGATTACCAGCGAGAAAAATTTTGACGACTTTTGTGAATCCAAACTTTGGGGTTTAAAGTTCCTCCGTGCAAGTCTTGTTTCCCGGTAACAGGCCTTTGTAGTTGCACTCGTATTTATTTGCGCTTATTGGCTTTATTCAACCGTAGTACAATGATGTGTATTAAGCCGGGGATTGTGATGAAAACCACGTCCTGGCAACAACTTTCTAAACTTTGTCGATGTTTTTCTCTCTGCGTCAGGTGCTACGTATCTCGTCCAAGGCAACCAATACTGGAGTTACAGTGAAGGATCCATGATGGCCGACTTCAAAGAACCTCGCTGGTTTACGGTAGACTTTCTCGGATGTTCGCTGGATACCGTGGTGACGGAAGAAGACGGGAACCAAGGACAGAACTCAAGCGCTACACGGAATCTATACAGTTACTCAATTGGGGTTTTGTCGACGTTGGTGGCGCTTATTTTGAACAGATGATCAGCAAAATGCGGTGGTGGATTTAGTGTAATGTGAAAAGCCAACGTTGGCAGTATGCATTTATAAGGGAACTGATGAGCGATGAAACGAACGAAGCATTACTCCCGACTATAATTAAATTTGAATGGCGAATATTGAAAAAACGTTGCACATGCTGGCATGTTATAAAGTCATCTTGAATTTTAGGCCTATCTCGTATTAATTTTATTTCTTTTATTTTTATATATTTTTTTATTTTGGGGGATGCTTGGTGTAAACAAAATAGTTATCCTGTTTGGAAACTACACCTGTCATAAGTAGTCAAACCTATAAAATATTATGATACAGCTTGATATTATTACCATGTACTGTACATATATATATATATATATATATACACGCGTGTCCCGATATGCGATTTATTGTTGGATGTACATGTACATCACTGGTTTTTATACAGTAAACATACCATACAGATTACATTAGAGAGGCGCATTGTTTTTATCTTTGCGGGCAAGGATAAAGTCCAGAACATTCCACTAAAAGAAGAAGAGTGATGGAAATTATTTCAACGGATTTTACAAAGTACTTTGATGTCTGAATTTTTAAGTTTTAACTAATCTTTGTGTGATGATATATAAATAAACTGATTCCGTAAAGTACAATAAATTTCGCACATTGTGACCCCAGTTCTATAAATCGGCTTGGCATACGCATGAGCGCCCTCTCTTGACAAAATAGCATCTTTATCTCCGATGCAAAATTTCAACATCTATTAAAATAACATCAGCAAGCCTGACAACCATTTTATAAGTTTTAAAACCCAGTGTTTACTAACATCGTCCTGAGACTCTTCTGAAATTAATTGTCGCCGATTTAATGAGAATGGCGATTTTTCTACACTTTTGTATGATTTAATTTTTATTTGGGAGCCTTCAGCACCAAATAAAGTATACTCCTTAAATAAATTATTTATGTACATCTTCATGTTTGATAAAATTGAATTAGTTTTTAATTGTATGGTTTTTGTTTTCTGAAATCAAAGATTTTACGTGAGACAAATCCGATAAATTTATGTTTGTGTACAGAAATTGGGCCTGCCAGATGTTTATTTGGTACCGAAATTGTTATTCAGGCTACTTGTTGTGAAATAATTACCTCACTATCGTAATTTTTTTTTCTCAATAGATTTGTACAAAATAATAACTACACATTCCATTCATATGACTTTGTGTGACATTAACCTATCATGGGTTATACTGAACAAGTTCATTTTTAACAGCATTTGTTTTCTTTCAAATTTACGGCTTAACATTTTCACTATAGTTCAAAAATTGCTATCGAATCATGAGTTAAAGCAACACGTTTTTCTTATACCATTTTCTCCTCCTAATTGTGTGAAAAACATGCTCAAAATTTTACGAATCAATTTTAAAATGGATAAATTCCAGTTATTTGTTAGCAATATTACACACATTTTGTCATGTTTTGGGGAAAAAATGATAACATAAAAATCTATCCCTTTCACTTTTTGGCTAGGTTTGAGGTTCAAGAGATAACAAATATATCCCCTCCCCCTCCTTTTCGCTTGGTTTGAGCAACAAAGGATAAACAATCCCCTCCGCTTTTTGGCTGGGTTTGAGGAACAAGGGACAAACAAATCTATCCCTTCCTCTTTCCGGCTGGGTTTGAGGATCAAGGGAAACAAAAATCTATCCCGGGGCCCTTACTTAATTTTTTACCACTCAAACCACAAAAAACTCTTCTTTTTTGGTAAGCTTCCCAATAATTAAGCGTACATTGTCAATAAATGGTATGAGTATTTGTCTTTGGTATTATGATGAAATAATAGTTTGGAGTACAAAATATGGCAAATTATTTTGCTAATGAAAAGGTATAAATCAAAAGACTGTTAAAAATTTGTTTTAAGTGCATCAGATTCTTACTTTGTTCCTCCAGCAACAATTTACGGAGAAAAACAGCATGATTTTAACATTTTAAAAACAACTTTAAGAAAAGTTGCTATATATTACAAAAAAGTGAAAAATGAAAAGTTGTACATAAAAATGAACTTGTTACTGGTTTCTTTTTAAAGGGTGTGTACAACATTGGTAAGACTAAAAATATGAATGTTCACAGATTTGCACATAACTTTAACATGGTATGGTATGGTCATGGTGGAAAACATCCCTGGAAATTTGTTGGCCTGAAATGCTTTAGTTTTTGAGAAATGAGTAAAACAATTAGTTTTGATCTTGCGAGTCCAACACACAATGACTGAAAACAGTGAAAACATAAGTGGGTTTTCACTGTACGACTGATTGAGCTTAAATTTTCACAGGTTTGTTATTTCATGTATAGGCCCCCTATGTTGGGTCAAACAATGTGTGGATACTGGTCTTTGACTATTACCAATGTGGTACATATGCTTTAAAGGCAAAGTATACCTTTGGTTTTTGGAACCGCTCGATTGTATTAATCCCAGATATCGCCGAAAATCCAGAGTTGTTATGTAGACGCAGGAAGAACAATCCCTAGTAGGAATACACAATCTGAGAAACGTTTCTGACAGAAATGTTTCTCAGATTCAAATTTTGGGTCATACAAACTGATTTTTTTTTTTACATAACCACATTTCTTCGAAGTGAGATGTTTCTTTAAATGCTTTATACTATCGGAAGCTGCTGTAGGCTTCTAAACAATACGTTTTAGTGGCAATAATTTTAAGAGTGATTACCAAACGCAGACATTCCCTAAGCTGTGCACACAGTGATTTATCTTAACCCATAAACTGCCAAATGATTATTTTACATCAATTCAAAATTCTTTCTAACGATCCATATGTGTAAAGGAAGTACTACGCACAAATGCCAAGGAGTCAGAGCAGATAAAAATCGTTTGCCCTTTTTCATGACTGACCCTGTTTGTCGTGACTACGGATGAGGGCAAGGAGCCGCGTTTAACGGCCCCAGGTCCACCTCCAAAGGGGTCACTATTTTTTAAAGAGAACTTTTATGAGATTTTCTATTTTTATACATCAGCAAGACATGATTTAGCAGTATTAAATACGGCTACAGAGAATAACGTGCGTAAACCAGTTGCAAACAAATTACCAGATTGAGAAAAGGTTTCGTGTTGCTATAAAATTTATAATGTTTATTTGTTTCATTAAAAAAAAAAAAAAATTATTGTACTAAATAAATAAATGAATAAATAAAATTAACTGGAAAAAATCATCATTTGTCAATCTCTTTAATCTCAGTCTTTCTACTAAAGAAATTGCTGTAATTTGACTTAGGTGGATTTTTGAAGCCCAGAAGTCGATTTCACAAAGCACTATAGATTCATCGTAACAATGAGTTGTCAGTATCAACTTTGTGAATTTGTATTGAGACGTTACAATTTGCTTATCAGTTAAGATTAATGTGCACTTAGGATCAAATCATAATTCTTTGTGCAGGGCTCAATTTTACAAAGAGCTAAGATTGATTTTAAGATGTGTCAATCTTAATTGCTGAGCAAAGTGTGATGTCACAATACGAATCACTATGGTGATACCGACAACTCATTTTAAGACCATATTTTTTTAACGAACCTTATTTAAAGCTTTTAAAATAATTGTTTGCACTTTGTGGAATCTAGCCCTGGTTTCATAATAATTCAGATTTTAGTTTGAATCAAATAACTATTGTGAATGAAAAGCAATTTCAGAAGTACGATTTCACTGGAAAGTTACGAGAAATGCTTCTTTTAAACGACCGCATTCATTTATATATGAAATGACTTTTTGAAAAGCGAGAGGTGGGTAGGGACTTCTTCGTTGAAATGTTCATGGCATTGTTAGATACGCACTCATGTCCCTTGGAAATAAAATAAATGTCTTACTCATAAAACCGACTACGCACTGAAAGTGTGGTGTTGTAAAGAGCAAAACACGGATTCCCGTAAACCTGTCCATCAAAACATAGTCCCCTTAAAACTATTCAGTCACCCCTGTGAATATGATGGACCTGGTTTATATCTGATTGGTCGTGATGGTGAATATATGGAGTCATCCATAAGGGAACGTTGCCATTTCTCCGGATGAAATGATTCATGATGATTTGTTCATATTAATTTGTTTTGTTGGAACAAAATTCTTTCAATTGACAAGAAGTTTAAACCCAGATGCCTTGTATCATATCGAAGACAAACTCCATAACATTATCATGTTTGACCATCGTTGGTCATCTTGTAATCCATTCATGTACACGCTCATGTAGCCAAACCGAGGCAAAAGAACACACCAACAAAAACCGAACATTATTCCTGAAAACAGTGAGATGTCATCTTCAGCCGATACTCCACATTTCTGTTAGTAGTTAACGACAAAAAAGGGTCAACGAGTGACAGCACTTACCAACACAGATTACTACCTCGTCTCCCAGGTTACTACCTCTGTTGGCAGGTAACAGGAAGGAATGTAATCTGTATATGGGGCCTTTCTTTTGTTGATAAACAAAGTGCGCCGGATGGCATGGTCGGCCGAATTCAACATTTTCTGTAAATATTCATGAACGGAAACCCTAACCCTAACCCTAACCCTAACCCTAACCCTAACCCTAACCCTAACTATTTATGAATATTTGTGTAACACTGCTTCAAACTATGGCAATCTGTTTTTGATTTGCAGTTATGGCTTTCTATACTTTCCAACCTGGGTTACATTTCTGTTAGTAGTTAACGACAAAAAAGGGTCAACGAGTGACAGCGCTTACCAACACAGATTACTACCTCGTCTCCCAGAAATGTGGAGTATCGGGTGTCATCTTGTTTTTTCTTTAAAACAAACAATTTGCAAAAACAAAAAATATTCCTGCAAGAAGTTGACATCATGGATGTTGTCACATATAGATATAGAAAAATAATCAAAATTAACATCGCAGGGCGTTAAAATAACACCAATGCAGTTGTGGTGACAGAAACTAGTGTATTTTAACACATTTATGGTGTAAATTTTGATTATTTTTTGGGGGTATCCATATGTGATAACACCTATGATGTAAATTCTAACACCCGATGTTTTGTAGTGCTTGGTTCGCCTGTTTGAGGTCCCGTATAGCGACCGTGTGCGTTTTCAAACCGAAGGAGCCGAAAGCCTGAACTGACCCTATCAAGCCCTGGTTTCGAAAGGGCCTTAAGACATAAATAGTGAATCTTGATAGGGTCAATCAGGGTTGGGGCTCAACATAGGAAGACTGACCCTATGAACCGTAAATCATCAACAGAAATATTACAAGGTTGCCTGGTGAATAATCTTCAAACATTGAACTCCGGAAACACCAATCACAGGGTCTCAGTCTCCACCAAAATACTGATAGCAAGTCTAATATTATAGGTCTATTGTGTGTCTTAAACTTTCTACCCTTTACATGATCGGTGTCACTTTTGTTCCCAAGCTCAAAATGTTGGGACAGTGACTGGCCAGGTTTCGGATATCGTCCCGACCGTACAAACTTGCCATGCATGAGTCCAAACACTAAATCTAATAAGATTTTCATCTCAAAATCAAACAGAAACAGAAAAGCTGGCCCATCGTATTGGCTCAGTCAGATGAACAAAACAGATTCTAACATTTGCATAAACAACTTTCAGCAAACACATCATCATTTATTTGCTGATAATTCTTTCAATGGCAAATCTCACTAGTTTATTTAGTTTATTATCAGTGACTGTATTAATATTACCCGTAATTAAATCTCGTTTCAAAATGAAACAGTTGTTATTAACCATGTTAACTTAGTTACTGGAACCATTTTAACTTAGTGTACTGTGACCTTTTTATTAGTTACTGTGACCATTTTAACTTTATAGTTGCAGGATAATAACTATATTTAAAGCGTGGCAGGTCCTTTACCGGCAGTTCTCGTTACTTTGTTGTATCTTTCGTCACACAGGATCGCCTCAATGTTTGTCAACCTCAGGAAGGGACAGAAGTATAAAGAGAAATTTGAAATAAGCAAATAATTTGCGGTTTGTTGAGGTGAAAATGTTGCTGAGATATTAAAACTATGTTATGTGAGATTTGAAGATTTGCTTGCAGACAATAGTATTTAGTTAAATCATCCTATAGGATGAACCGATGGGTTTAAGACAAACACAACTTTCATTTCCTTATTGGTTGTTACCCGAAGACCAAAACCAGAACAGTGCTAGTTTTGGTTCCCCTGTGTTAAACTTTCACTCATAAAGGGGGGTGGGGGGGAAGGGGGGTTTAAATCGGCACAATAGGTTTGGATGAAGCAGCTGATGGGCGTTGCAGGGCGGCATAATCATTGCTAATTGAATCGGTATTGTATACAAGGATCATATAGCTGAATCATCCACAACAAACAAAAGTACAAAGTGATTTCCCTTTTGATCAGACTTGATGAGGTTGAACAATTGTATTTTCCAGTTAAATCACTGTCAAAGGAATTATGGAGAACTCCTGCCAAACTTTTAAAGGACTTCGCTCATCTGTTCATTGTTTTGATGACTTCGATATGACGTATCTGACAGTCTGCGAAAACCAAAAGCAGGTGAAAACAATGAAGGTATGTGTGGATCGTTTAGTCTGCTGTAAATTCACGGATCTTGTTATCGGATTAACTTGTTAGCAACCCCCTGTCCATTGCGTAACTTCCGGTGAGTAAACTGCGTCACGGCCCCTCTGATCCTCCCTGGCCCTCAGGTAAAAAAAAAAAGCAACAGATAGAGGTCGAGGGTTTCTACAAGCTAGTCCCTCTCACACACGTTCTCCATCACTTGCGTGGGCTGTGAACCCCTTAAACAAAAATTCATTGTAAAATATCACCACATGATTAAATATAAGTGCCGACCAAAATAAAACACTTATTAGGATTAGTCATCTTCCTCTACATGTTTGAAACGCGTGATGTGATTGGCTGATTTATAATCAAGGTTTCCTGTGTAGGGGGCTTATTCACCGTGAGTGAGGTAGGTACGAGTCACAAGCTTACACCGGGTGAAACAGTCTTCCCTTCGCGACCCCGTCCCAGGGAGAGTCCAGGCCCGTTAAGAATTCTCTCTCGTCAGAAGCAGTCCGAGATTTACCTCCTTAATTGTGGACAAAAACTCAGGGCGAGCACGAGTGGAGTTGAAGTACACGAAGTTTTAAGTGCGGCCTCGCGCATCCAAAATGACGCGAAATTATTTTCGCCCCCTTTTCGGCCTATTAGTGGGATGTATTTTGTGCCGGACCCTCTCGGCGCAGATGAGTGGCAGTGCGATGATGCCGCAATCGGCGGGGGCTGCAGGAGCAGGAGCAAGCGAGACCGGAGTCAGCGTGACGAGCGCCTCGTCGGAGGATGATAATATTGATCCCGTTGAGATGGAAGAAGGAATGGTAAGAGGAGTTTTAATTATTGGAGTCAAGATAACAATGATGATGATTGTAGAATTGAAGTGTTACAACTTGAGACAAGCCGAGCCCCAGACTGCCCCGAAATACATCTCACGTCAGTGTAAATCGAAACAAAAATACACATACGGGAAAGGATTACAGTTGCATTTTCTAAAAAGAAGAGCCAAACATAAATAAATATCCTCGAAGAAAATACTGCTCTGCGGAACCTTTCCATAAGGAGGCATATTTCAATCGCAATTAAACTGCGTTTGGATGAAGAGATTTCGTCTTGATGACGTAGACACTTTTAGGTTTCTATCGTGTGGCTTGGGATTTTTTGTTACATGACGCCCTTTCTGGCGTAAACCGTTAACCCTTTCCATAAAGAGGCACATTTCCATCGCAATAAAACTGCGTTCGGATGAAGACATTAATAACATGATGACAAACAAACAGTACTTTTAGTTTCTATCGTGTGGTTTGGGGCTGTTCGTTGCACGACGCCCTGTCTGGCGTAAACCGTGCTAAAATAGGTTAACTTTTTTTGAATTTAAGATATGGTGTACATTAATTCATAAGTGCTCTGTTCAGTTTGGGTGTATACAAACACATTCACCAATCCATTGTATAGTCTCGTTTTGTGTCCACCATATCTCAAAAAGGCTAATGGCGTCGGTGATCGTGACTACACATGACTCATCTCACGAAGCCTTTAGAGAAATTCATAATTATATAAACACCGTAAAAACTGGGGTGTTTAAAGTTTACACCATGGGTGTTGTCACAAACAGATACCATTTTCCCCCTCATGTGTTAAAATAACACTAATATCTGCAAAAACAATTACATTGGTGATATTTTAACACACTAAGATGCTAACTTTTATTGTCTCTTCGGTAACACCCAGTGTGCATTTTAACACCCCAGTTTTTGCAGTGTATTTGTAATGTCTTTTTTCCCAATCGGTGTAAATAATAAGACAAAAGATGAGACGATTTTAACAACGCCCAAGTGCAATGCGGTTTTGCTCTTACATTATTTATTATTCGCATTAATAACTATAGGCTCAGACTCAGCTTTCCGACGATCCCCTTGATGTCAGAAATGAGTAAGCCACCACTATGGATCCCAAACATGGCACCTGTGTCTAAACAGCAGATGTTTGGTCAGCTCAATTAAGGAGGCCCAAATTAATACGAGGAAAGGAATATTGCTGACTTGGAAATAATGTATAAAAGTAAACTTGTGTGGTAACAGTTGTTTGTAATTGTTCATGCATTCCTCTTTGCATGTACAAGATCTTGGAAAATTGTGCATTTATTATAACAGTGCTGACAGCAGAATTTTGTCGCTAATTTATAGCCACCACCTTGGTCGTGTCCCTGTATGTAATACCAGTAACATCTACGGATTATCGTTACCCCTAAGAAGGGGTCCAACTATATATTATTTAAAAAAGAAAATATTGATTCATACAGCTATGCGTGCTTGCTTGCAAAAGGAAAGTGATCATCATGGAAAGTCGTGCTCTGGTCTTTACAAAATTTTAAGGAGTTTGACAACTTTTAATTTTATGTAAATTTTAATGTATGTTTAGGTGTTGCTGTTGTTGTATTCGTTCTTGTTGTTGACAGTTGTTATGTCCAAAGTACTGTTTGTACTGTTATTTAAAATTCAGTTTCCTTAAATTTGTAATAACAAAACGAACAATATTTTACTCAGTACATGTAACAGTGCGCCATCACGAGGCCCACCCCCAGCGTCCAACATGCGTCACAAAGCTGTTACCGAAACAATCTCAAGTACCGGAAGTCAAACTTCACACGTGATCGATGACGTAATCACCCAGTGGAATCTGGAATACGTCTAGAATAGCCATGCCCTTTCCCTTGCACTAAACCCTTTCTCCTTCGCAGAAAGGTCAACAATTACCACCTTAACCTTTTCAATTCAATGGGGTTACCCAAAGGTGACCCGGAAGTGCTTATTAAGCACTAGCTCTCTGTGGCCATAGTTACCGTCTACGTAATACGAACATCCGCCATCATCCATGACGAATTTATCCTCCCGAGTGGTTCGGCACATGCCAAACATAGGTGAGGCAAACAGTTGCGTCATTGGCACGTGAGGACAGGGCACAGAAAGAAAAAAAAAATCCCACATCAACAAGAACACAACAGTGACGCATTTTAAATTAATTCCATCTACGTAAAAAAACACAGCAGATATAAGAGACTCAGAAAGCTGAAAACAGCCCAACAAAGTTGATTGAGCTTTTGTATGTTACGAGTTGTGTTTAGACTGTATTATTAAGCTATGCATGTTGCTTCATTATGCCAACCTTGCACAGCAGAGCTATTTTACTCGATCTATGGGTGAACGTAAATGAGAGCAGTTAGTTCTCTAAAACTTCTGGTCTAATATAGAAAAGCAAGATTTTATATGAAGAGCAAGTTATTATTTAGCACTGAAGATGGGAAAAATACAATTCAATTGAAATTAACATTTTGCTTGTTCCCTAGCAGAAAGGCCAAATCTAATGCACCTCCCCTTTTGAGTGCTTTTGGAATTTTGCAGTCTTCATAAACGCAAACATTTTACAACCACTGTATTTTAGTTTGTCCAACGGTGCACGTAGTCGCATCGGCAGCTAACTATTTTGGATTTACCTATTGCACCGTTTAGTGCTTAATGTCGTCGAGCGTTTCCTCTGAACAGTTGAGTTGACAGATTCTGAGCATTTACAACATCTACGTGAATGTGACGTCACACCTATTTTGGTATATCACGGCAACGACAGGTGCTTAATGCTTTAATTCCTATTTGAACCTCTTCTCCACTCTGTAGAGTTACCTGCGGCAGTTTGGGTACTTCGACGATGACGACGACGCCAACCCCGACCACAGGTCCTCCCCGCTCAATATGGAGAAGGCCATCTCTCACATGCAGTACAAGGCCCACCTTCCCATCACCGGGAAACTGAACCGGGATACCATCGCCATGATGAGGAAGCCCAGATGCGGAAACAAGGACTTCAACGGGGCAGCTGAGAGACTGCGCAGGCGCAGAAGGAGATATTCTACCTCGGGGAGGAAATGGAGGAAAACGAGTCTGACGTACAGGTGAGGATTGAATTTACAGGGCGCCCTCTTTTGGTAGTTTGTTCATTATTATTTATTATTTTTATTTTTTACACCCCCCCCCCAAAAAAAATTAAATAAAAATTAGTCTCAAAGTTATGTGCCCAAAGTGTGCCAATTCCACAGCACCCGGTTGTATTCTGTCTCTTTTGGTCACATTATTTTATAAAAAGTATCAGTTCTCCGTTGTTGCCAAGACGACAAGGTCAACAAAGGTCAAGGTACTCTACTTCATTCTTATCAGAACATCAGTGGACAAAAATGATGACAAATCGAATTTGTCACCACTTTTATTTTATTCATTTCGACTAAATTGTTTTGTTTAGCATCGAGAACTTAACCGAGGATCTACCCGCTCGCGTAACCAAAACTGAACTCCAGAGGGCGTTCAAGACATGGAGTGACGTCACCCCGTTGACTTTTCATGAGATCCCAACCGGCAACAGCGCTGACATCATGCTCCGGTTCGCCCACGGCCAGCACGGGGATGGGTACGAGTTCGACGGGAGGGGCGGTGTTCTGGCACACGCTTTCTTCCCAGGGTCCCGCCACATTGACGGCGACGCACATTTTGACGAAGGGGAGATGTTCACGGCGCATAGAAGTCACGGTACGTTTCATAATAACAATACTGGGTGATAGCACACATATCTAAGTAGCTAGATCAAGCAATGCGCTTTACAACATAATTATCCCTGGTCACCAGGCATATTTATAACATTCATCAAACTTTCTCAACTCCCTGGGGAGCATACACCCTAAAGTTGCCAGGTGGTAAACCCAAGACAACACTGTCTCAGCCAACTCAGGTTCCCATTGATACACCTGGGTTAACTTAAGAGAAGCAACTATTGTTACATCCGGGGTATGTGCTTGCCTTGCAGGGTAATCTTCCCTTCGAGAAGATCTTTTACCTTTTCAAGAATCAGCTGAGTTTATTTAGTTGTTATTTTTGTTAACACATTATTATGAATGATAACAACACAAAGTGGAAGACGTTTTTTCCGATTCTTGTGTTGGAAGTGGATTACTTTCATTCATTTTATCATCATTTTACAAATCTTATTCAGGGACGAATCTCTTCATGGTGGCAGCCCACGAGTTGGGCCACAGCCTCGGGCTCGGCCACTCCGACGTGGAATCGTCGTTGATGGCGCCCTTCTACCAGGGCTACAGGCACGGTTTCAAACTGGCCCAGGACGACATCCGGGGAATACAGAGTCTTTACGGTAGGTAGGTAAATGCTGAAGACCGTACAACACTGACGGTAGACAATAATTAATCAAAATGACAACCGAAATTTGCACTTTTTGCATCTCGTGTATTATTCTCCAGCTTCATTTTGTTTGGCAGTGAGTAGTTGACCAACCGTTAGAAACCAATCAGCTGTTCGGTTTTCGTGTGGTGTAACAACTGTGCACAGATTGAGCCGTTTACTGTAAAGATGCAGAACCTTTCATATTGCAGGCTGACATGGTTTACCTATCATTCAAAACAATGTGGATGATAGTGAATGGTCAGACAGTAGGAGGGTTGACTGGGAAGGTGACTTCATCACATGAAATCATACTGAAGGCTGACATTGTTTACCTATCATTCAAAACAATGTGGATGATAGTGAATGGTCAGACAGTACGAGGGTTGACTGGGTAGGTGACTTCATCACATGACATCATACTGAAGGCTGACATTGTTTACCTATCATTCAAAACAATGTGGATGATAGTGAATGGTCAGACAGTAGGAGGGTTGACTGTGTAGATGACTTCATCACATGACATCATACTGAAGGCTGACATAGTTTATCAATCATTCAAAACTATGGGGATGATAATAAATGGTCAGACAGTAGGAGGGTTGATTGTGTACGATGACGTCATCAAATGAAATCATACTGAAGGCTGACATAGTTTTCAATCATTCAAAACAATGTGGATAACATAATTTTATTGAATGGTCAGACAGTAGGAGGGTTGACTGGGTAGGTGACTTCATCACATGACATCATACTGAAGGCTGACATTGTTTACCTATCATTCAAAACAATGTGGATGATAGTGAATGGTCAGACAGTAGGAGGGTTGACTGTGTAGATGACTTCATCACATGACATCATACTGAAGGCTGACATAGTTTATCAATCATTCAAAACTATGGGGATGATAATGAATGGTCAGACAGTAGGAGGGTTGACTGTGTAGATGACTTCATCACATGACATCATACTGAAGGCTGACATAGTTGATCAATCATTCAAAACTATGGGGATGATAATGAATGGTCAGACAGTAGGAGGGTTGATTGTGTTGATGACTTCATCAAATGACATCATACTGAAGGCTGACATAGTTTATCAATCATTCAAAACTATGGGGATGATAATAAATGGTCAGACAGTAGGAGGGTTGATTGTGTACGATGACGTCATCAAATGAAATCATACTGAAGGCTGACATAGTTTTCAATCATTCAAAACAATGTGGATAACATAATTTTATTGAATGGTCAGACAGTAGGAGGGTTGACTGTTTAGATGAGTTCATCACATGACTTCATACTGAAGGCTGACATAGTTTATCATTCAAAACAACGTGGATAACATATTGAATGGTCAGACAGTAGGAGGGTTGACTGTGTAGATGACTTCATCACGTGACATCATACTGAAGTCTGACATAGTTTATCAATCATTCAAAACAACGAGGATAACATTTTGAATGGTCAGACAGTAGGAGGGTTGACTGGGTAGATGACTTCATCACATGACATCATACTAAAGGCTGACATAGTTTATCAATCATTCAAAACGATATGGTTAATATTAAGTTATGATATTGAATGAGCAGACAGCAGGAGAAGTAAGACATTTGATGAAGGAACAAACAATTCTGTAATTATTGTTTGATGCAGATTACATAATAATAGATAATGACAAAGCATTTTAAAAGTAAGTTAAGAACTCATGGGACACAAACCATTTAATTAATTACCACGTGGATATGTAAACTAATTACAATCAATTATTAAACTTGAAAAGTAATTTAAAAACTACCATAATAGTAAATTTTAAATTCAGGAACCACTTTTGTCGACGGGTTCCAAACACCTCCCGAGAAAATAAACATACGAAGAAAGCTTCGACTACTCCAACAAATAATCAAATAAATAACAATATAAAAACGATATACAACTATTTGTTTCTATTGTTTTTATTTCACCCAAAGGATCTAACCCCAGACCTCCCAGCCAGCCCCCAAACAGCCCACCCGCCAATCCACCCGGCAGACCCCAGCCGCCTGTAAGGCCGCCCACCCGGCCGGACACGCCCACTACCTGTGACATCCACATCGGATCAGCGATGACGACATCGCCCACTGGAATGATGGTGATCAGGGTAAGAAATTGCGTGTGCCATTTGCTTTAGTCACTTCCCCTGCATGCCATTGGCAGTAATGGATTCTGTTCTTCATAAAAAAATGAAGCAACAAAATAGTAATAATACAAAATAAAAAATAAAACGGTACTTCCAGCCTCGATTTAAATGATGTTGGACCAAACGTTTATGTCAAATCTATTGCAGTCAATGGATATGTAAAACAAATCTGTTCTTCTTGTCCAAATATTATCTGTATGTTTCTTGCTTTTGTTTCATCCAGCATAATTACAAAATAAACGGACTTGTTAAGGTATAATTAACGCAAAATGATTATGCAAGTCACACGAGATTTAGATGGTCCCCAATGATGCACCGGTACTACGTAGGGAGTGCCCTCCCCCTTGCACACACTTGGTGGCGCACTTGATTGTGATTGCGATTGATTGTGATTGATACATGTTGGTGATGTACTTAATAGCACATTGAATAAAGGGTTGAACATTTTATAAAATCATCATTTACGGACAGGGGACGTCTGAGGACACATCCATCCCATGCACTAGATAGAGACCAAAAGAAGACTAGAAGTGTGAATCACACGAGAAAACGACGCTATTTTTTTTTATATGTTTTTTTTTTTCTGAAAAAAACTCGTGCTTGAACGTCAATGATGTTTCATTTTTATCTCTTCCATGGTAAACCTTGTCCAACTTTTCCATTCCAGGGGAATCAGTACTGGGATCTGATTAGTAACGAGCACCAACGAAGTTACTCCGTGGCCGGACCAGGCTACCCCAAGACGCTTGCGACTCGTTTCCAGACAGGACTGGCCACCGTGGACGCGTCATACCAACGTCACGACGGATCCT
This sequence comes from Leptasterias polaris, assembly GCA_037783415.1. Taxonomy (NCBI): domain Eukaryota; kingdom Metazoa; phylum Echinodermata; class Asteroidea; order Forcipulatida; family Asteriidae; genus Leptasterias; species Leptasterias polaris. Next base: position 5,013,573 of record JAZGTN010000003.1, on the reverse strand, counting down.
ATCGGTTATTTTCAGGTAAGGTGACAATTAAAGAGAAAAACTACACCATTACCCTTTTTGAGATTATGGTGGGCAGTATTGGAGTGCACTGTTTGGCTTTGGGTGTATGCAGCAGACAAATCTACCCAAAGCTAATGTGGTGGGCAGTATTGGAGTGCACTGTTTGGCTTTGGGTGTATGCAGCAGACAAATCTACCCAAAGCTAATGTCGTGGTATTGTGTCCACCATATCCCCAAAATAATGGCTTATGTTCCAGCTCTACACCGACCAACCTATACTATGAGGTACTCAAACATCTGGAACATTAAAACCCCAATATATATAAAAGGGAACAATACTACCCATTTTGATATGCTGGAAGTCATGGGACAAAATGATGATAGTGTGACCTTCAGTTGCACTGCCCTTGGTAAACCAGATATGGGGAACATAATGAGAGTATAATTGGGGGCTAATTACTCTAACTATATGCGTGGTGGGTTGTTTTGGGGTGTTTTTTTTTCTCTCCTTTTGTTTTGTTTTGTACTTCTTATTTCCACACCATGCAAAACTTCAAACACTAACTTAACACATGAATGCATTTAGTGTATATTTCAAAACGGTCGTGTCCCGCAGGATTGAGCACAAAACAATATTGTGCTTACGAGAATAATGTTACCAGCCAGAATACACTTGTACCATCTCAGTATCCTGTATGTTTTTGCTAATAGCAGAAAATAAGACATATTTGCAGCTCTACAAAATTGGGTCCTGCATCATTATAGCAGATGCTGGCTACAATGATGACATTATGCGGTTTTCCTTTGTACAGTGTTCTATAATTTTATTTTATCATGGATAGATCATTATACTAATAATTGTCTATCTCAATATAATTATTGCCATCAGGAAGGAATTACCATGACTTCAGTCCATCGGGTGAACTTGTCAACAAGGGTGTTATCTCAGATCTATTCCGCCGTCGACAGCGCGCGGGAGCACCCAGCACCTTCCAGGCCGCGGTGATCGTACCACCCAACAATAACCACGTCTTCTTGTTCAAGGGGAGGCAGTACTGGCGGTTAAACGATGAGGAGAACCGCATGGATGCAGGGTACCCTCAACCCTTGACGAGATGGTCACGGTCCCTAACACCGGGATTTACGGCAGCCTTCTACTCAAGAGGTAAGCTTAACTTTGTTTCTCTTTCTTCTCTATTTCAGGCCATGTTCAAAACGAAGAGACACTCGGCTATGGCTAATACCGTTGGCTGCAGATGCAACGACAAGCCTTTTCTTCAATTCTGCATGTCCCTTTTGAGACGCCATTTTCAATGAGTAAGGCCTTTTCATTTGGTCTGTGCCCGGATTGGCAGCTCCTAACAGTTGCTAAAGCTGGATTTATGTAAGGTATATTCACTGCTGTCACTTCTGCCAAAATGGCCGAAGCCGTTAGCTATTGGACACGGCCTATATAAGTCTTTCTACACCTGGGTAAAATGATCACTTCTCTTCATTTCTACCCACAGGATCAGTTTATTTTGTCACTGGAAACACCTACCAGCAGTATCTATGGGAGACTAGCAAGATCGCCATGCCCCCAAACGGACAGCTGCCGAGATTCGACCGGCAATTCTTCGGCTGCGGTAACATCGTTGCCGGGACGGCGGGGGAGAACGCCGGCAGCGGACAACCCTCCTCTGTTAACGGTCGCAATTGGGCGCTAGTGCCCACCATGTTGATGATGTCGGCGGCTGTATGTCATCAGCTTATCAAATAGAACTCTTCTCTCCGAGACACTTATTTTACTCTAACTCTTGAAGTCGTACCATCTGAATTGATCAACAGTTTACCACTACATAGCCATGTTGGTCAGGTTCCCTGTATATTGATTCGGATTACTACCCTTGATCACTACAAAATATGAATCAACTACAATTGAAGACCAGACTATCTCTTAGTTTCAAGCCTCAGTTTGGTCATGGGCGTTATCATGGAAGAAAAAAAACATGGCGGCTTCACTATGATAACAATCTATACAGTCATTTACAAACCTTTTTATCTGATGTCATCACTCACGATAAATCGTGGTTGCGCCATTTTGGGGGGGCAGATTCCCCTTTTAGGCAACCAGCGCCCGCGGTTAGATGGTTACCATATCTTTTTACTCCATTTGACTCACAAAATGGCAGACCATGGGCATCAGACGGCAGCCGCGCGTGACGTCAGTGCAAGGGGGTCTGTATAAGATTTACGCCACCCAAATCAAACTGATTAAACCACATTAAAGCAACCGATTATATCAGTCATAATAAAATCGATTGACCGACTGCACAACATTTTAAAATGTCCAGAGTTATAGATTCAGAGTCAGAACTAGAACCAGAAACTGAGCAAAAAGCCTACGCCAGAATGGGAACTGGACCCGAAGCAAACAAATCGGAACCTAAGCCAGAGCTGGAATCGGAACTTGAACCGGAGTCAGAGTCAAAAACTAAAACCAGAGCCATAATCAGAAACGGAACAAGAGCCTCAGTCAGAACTGGAACCAAAGTCAGAGCCGAGGCACCGGCAAATAACGAGAACAACAATTTGTGACAATCTGTAAAATAAATAATAAATAATAAATAAATGAAGTTATTATAATCTTTCATAGATACAAGTTGTTATTGTGCAGGATCACATTATTGTATATTTACGAACGTGTGGTTGGTGTCAAGTTGCAGTTAACATATCTGTCACATTGTTGAATACCAAACCAATAATGATATCAGTTTAACATAATAAATGAATATAATATTGAACAACATAAATAAACATATTCGCCATTATTATCCAGATTTTATAATTAAGTAAGTGTTTTTCGTGTTATATTATAGTAATGGTCGTTCCACACCATCATGATCGTGACTTGAAAAATACTGGGCTTGGCAAAAGCCCCCATAGTATGCATCCTTTTACACAATGTATGAAAAAGGACTTCGGTGCACATTAGACATTCCTTCCTTTTCTCTGTGTTTTTTTCGATTTCCTTGGTCTTCAATAATAATTCATAATTCATACTTTAAAAAAAGATGTATTTAGTAATTTTTATAATGTTTTTTAAAGAAGAGCGATACGTTATATATCAGGCACGAATCCATGTGGTGGGTCAACCCCTCCCTGCGCTCGACGACTTCTTTTGTTTTGTAAAAATTTTCTATATGTTTTTCCTTTGTATTACTACAAAATCTTACTACATTATATGGGCCAAAAATCCTGTTGCCTGCTGGCGTTGTACCCATAAATCACCGCGACCTTCCGGTTATTTTTTCTTTTCTATTTTGGTTTAATGTTTTTTACCCCTGCCCGGTAAAACCCCTTGATCTGCGCCTGAGCTGGAATACTTAAACTAGTTGTAATAATAGCGCATCGAATCCCCGCTACTTTCCATATTTGAATCCGTCATTGACAGTCTACTTGTTTCCTGGACCACTACTGAATTCCAAATGACTCGTGCATTTATCGTATCCTTATACGAGAGAGACACAATGAAGTGAGCTCAGAACTGACATTACATAATTAGAGTCTTCATCAACTAATATAGAAGTACACCGAATGTAGACTGCAAAAACTTGGGTGTTGGCATTGACACCGTGGGTGTTGACATTGACACTGTGAGTGTTGTCACATAATTATAGATACCCAAAAGAGAATCAAAATTACACTAATGTATTGTGTTGGTAAAATTAATGTTATTTTAACACCCTATGATATTAATTTTGATTTTCTCTTTGGTTTATTTATATGTGACAACTCCCATGGTGTTAATTTTAACACCTCAATTTTTTTGCTGTGTACAAGAACTTGACGCAATTTAAGATTAAGTTACATCCTTTCTTGCTACATTCTTTTCGCTTTTTGTGTTTAAAATTATATAATATACTTTTTATTGTTATAAAAAAATGTATGAATAAGCCAATGTACATAATTATGTTTTATTGTTGCTAAATTCATTAAAACAAAATCAAGAAACTGAACACGTGTGTTATAGATTCATGTCGATCTATTTGAAAATGTTCGGACAATAATTATTGCTATTTAGACACAGGGAACAAGACAAAATGGACGCTGCACGATCAAGACATGCCGCCTATGATGTCGCGATATAATGACGTTCGGGTTTTTGTTTAGTAATTTTGTATCCAAACTTCCCAGTTCCTTAGCCATGAGCATTGCTTTGCAGCATCGAGCCCTAAACAATGTCACTGTATTTTAAATCATTGAAGTGTTTTAAAATCATGCATTTTAAAAATAAACATGACATAATTTATAACCAGTTCAATTCCTCTTCCAGGAAATTAACGATTTCCAAAACAGAAAAAACAGCAGGTGGAATGGTAAACAAATCTAACACAAAATGGCTGAAACTGCAAGTTTGAACTCAGGAAAGTAATTATACCAAGTAGCGTGACTTATTTTCATTTTGGAGAGCAAGCGGGAGAAACTGCATACTATGGGGGGGTAGGGGGGGCTTTGAAGGAAAACGTTCTGAACGAGGGCCCCACCCCCTTGTCATCACAACCCTAACCCCAACCACAAATCTAACCCTCACCCTGTCAAATTAACCTAACGATTTGCAATGTAGTTGTCGTCGTCGTCGTCGTCTTTGCTGTTGTTGTTGCTGTTGCTGTAACTGTTCAACATAAATATTTGTCTATAACATCGCACAAAGTGGGAGCATAAAACAAAGATGGCTGCTACTCAAAAACGCGTTAAAAAGTCTACAACATATACTCTCTAGTATCACGGCTTTACACTTTGACTGGATATTTTGAACTTCCGGAAGTGACTAAGTGAGCTCAAGTCCCTTTGCGGATGTTCACATGTACATTGGTCATAGCAACAGAAATAGCAAGTTTTTCTGATTTTTCTTATAACGTTTGTCCCTTCTATCTCTAAAAATGGGAACAGATCGTGCTTGAGTTTAACACAAGAATCAGTTGGAGTTATTTTGTGGAACACCAATATGAGGTATATAGGTCAGGTCCGAATTGATGGCTTCAATTTGCCCGAACTATGTTTACCCGCATTTTCTTTCTGACTGTCACTTTCGTAAGGCAAAGGAGTTTGATGGATAAATTACACACGCTGTGGAATCTATTCCAATGAAGATACCGTATGTGATTAGGATCTTGCATGCAGTCGAATCACAACTGTTCCGGCAAGAAGACAAGGAAAAGTGTTAAACAAAGTATTAGTATTACGTTTAGCACATAGCCTAATCATTACAGACTAAAACGATTACTTAAAAATGGAAGGAAATCCATTTTTCGGAGCCTCTGTGCATCTTTAGTTCTGACACTGTACAATAACTTTACTATTGCTTTATCGGAACATCTTTATTTGAAAAAAAAATCGTTCACAATAAAATAAAATAAAACGTAGAAATCATAGGCCCCAAGTAAAATTTGATGAAAATAACTTGATTCGAAACCGAATTTAATTGATTAACGCTGCGTACAGAATAGTGTGACGACCCGTGCTTTGTATTTTCAAACCACCCAAAACAAACGTGCCCAATGGCCGCCATCGCTGTGGGGTCAAAATGGGTCAAACAATGGTACCGTAATATGCACGAATGCACGCGCGCGCACAACTCTCAGCCAATGATACTTTACCTCAGTGAGGGCGCCATTTGGGCTTTTGACGTCATTATGCAAGAAAGAAAGGTCGATTTTGATGGCGCCGTTGAAAAGCATTATTACGTCACACAAACTTTTTAAGCCAACACCACCAACGAGAGCGCGTTAGTTACCGTACACAGCCTACATCAACGAATGACAATACGAAAACGTTGTCATTTTGTGTAAAGCAAAATTTCTCCGAGTGCAACTTTTGAGCGGTGAGTTTTTATCTCTCAAAATTATGCGATTCAAGGCAAAAAAACAACCCACTTTAACACCTGATGTGGAAGAGTTGGAAGAAGGACCCATCAAACCATCTTGTGGTTTCTTTCGACTGTGGAAAACGCTCTTCTGGAAGCACAGGCCACGTGTGGACCCGGCCGTAACACCTACGGTTTTTGAGAGTCTGGTGGCCCGTCGACTGACCAAGGAGCGTGTGAGTAGATCAACTGGCATTGGCGAGTCCGGAGATGGGGACTACCTTGTCACTAATGATAACCACTATAAGAAATTCGTGGATAAGATCATTGACAAGACCAATGTTACAGTTGAGGAGGAAGTAGATCTGCTGCTGGATAGACCAAGCACTCCAGATCTATGCCTGAGCGGGAGAGCCATCAACCCCCGCTTAGTGGATAAGATGAAGTTGTTCAAACCAGACAGTGAGCTGTCAGCCAAGGAGATCTCACAGATGCTCGATGTAGAAAGCCAACTCAATGGCCTCCTCAGTGACGTGAAAGGACTCTCCCGGCGAATGGACAACGTCATCTCCGATGGACGTCGAAACAAGACCAAGACAAGAGACCTGCTGCCCCTGCACAGTCCGAGTTCACAGTGTACGGTCCGACCATGGATCGTCCCTTCGAGGAAGACGACACCGATTCCTCCGTGGACTTGAGTTATCATTGCAGAGACAGCGACTCCGATGCTATCTCCTGGGAATCATCTTTCTCATCACCGGAACCCTGCGGGAACTTCAGAACGGTCGGGCGAGGCGCCCATCGTACCGAGGTGTTGCGTGTGTGGGATTGACTTTGACCATTTAGTATCGGTTGTCACGACTGGACTATGATTTTGTCTGCTCTTGTGGTCAGTTCTTACGTCATCAGTGGACCAAGGTTCGACCCCAGCCATTATTAATGGTGATTCTGGTCGAGCCCCATTTCTCCACAAGAAAGCCCAGCTTGATTTCAAGTTAGACGGCAAATCAAGAACTGACCATTTGAAGAAGACAAAATCTGTTTTTTTAGCCCTGACCTCAGCAGCCGTTCTCTGAAGCAAGCCTCGACGATGTGACCGTCCAATAGCCGTCGAACATGCTTTAGGACCTTTATTATAACATCTTAACGTAGAGGATTTCAGGACTGGACATGTCTTTTAAAAATGTAAAAAATATGAAGTGAAATCATTTTTCCTTTTCTGACAGCGTGAGTATTTTGTAGAGAGGTGGGTTCGACGAACCCAGCCGTTTTAGGCGATTTTGAACGTTCCCACCCCTTCTTCCAGTGCTCACTGCTACTTTGTCAGAAATTATTTTGCATTGAACATCTGCATAATTAGGGAAACTTGATTTCTTTTCAAAACCTCTCTGTTTCTATTGTTTAAGAATGGATCAATAAAACAAAATAACAGTGATGTTTAAACTCGCTTTTTGTGTGAGTTTCTTCAGTAAACGTGTTTTATATAATTACACACAATAATGTGACCAGTACCGATTCTGGTCATCTTTTTACTTTTAGAATAAGTCGGATCATAGAGAAATGAGGAGCTGCAAAATAAAGTAGTAATCGGCAATTAGGACCCTGGCTCTAAATACTGAACCCTTTCACTTTTTATAGCGAGAAGTTATACCGCTTGCACGAGAGAATCTTTAAAATACTCAACTAATCCTACAGCTACACAGACACATGGGGTACGCAGAACAAACCAGTTCAATTTTGGGGATTGCAATAGTGAAAATTGGCATGAATACCTTTCTAAATGTTGATGTTCTGTAAACTGATGATTTTTTCCCCAGCAAACTCCGTGGTTTAGTTATTAATTTTCTCATCGGATCTCCGGACCGACGTAGCCCGCCCTCTGTTGTTTGCATTTTCTACGAAATTATATCTCGTTCGGACATTCTGGGTCTGTTAGACCATAGAGCTCGAGGTAGGAATTAAATGAGGTAGGAATTAAATTCCTACCTCCATGGTTTAGACACTGACGAAGTGAGTTTGTACGAAAATATAATCGAAAATACTCAGAAATTTGAAACCTTTGCACATAGAGAAGCTCGTTCTAAAACCTGACGCAACGTTTCGTCACAATATGTTGACTCAAATTGTAGTGCAGCTGTTTGTTTATTAGACAAAAAGTGACGACTCAATTCTCTGCTCTGTACAGATGCATATTAATTGTGGGAGGAGTTCAATGCTGCCCCCCTTTTTTAAAATGTTAAACGTTGATTGATGTAAATTTTCCCGTGACTTCTCATGAGCGAATTGTTTTGATAGTTGACGGGGATTCCAACTTTGACTTTCTTTTCCCCGATCACGTTTCAAACCTCGACAGGGATTGTGAAATACCCATGAGAAGTTCACCCTGCACACCTGCGCCCATGAATCAGACTGTGATGTCGACTGTTATTATTGGTCGTGTCATGATGGCGTTAAAGGAATCATACATGATGACAAATAACTCACGGACAGTGAGAGTAAAAATAATACCATAATGTTGTAGAAGAGGTCTGTTGAGTCGTTGTGGCTGTGAGAAGATGGTGAGTACAAAGGGAGCCACCACTCTACTCAAAAGAGACATTATGAAGCTACTGGCCCAACCATGAAAGAAAAACAAAAAACAAACCAACAACCAAAACTACCGCGTATAATTATTGTAAAACGCCCTTTTCACAAACACGATTATGTACAATGAAAAATGGAGCCATAACGCTTAGGCTACAAAACTTAATGTTGTGGAGTTATTATCAATTCAATAGTGTGGTATAACGCGGCATAAGTTCAACTAGCTTCACTCTAATAAAAAAAAACATCCACAACAACAACAACAACCATTACGACAATTTCCCATTTATAAATCTGCATCTTTGATGTTATTGGACGAGTACATGTTTTTCCAAAACATTGTTTAGAAACAACTTTTTAACTCGTAGTACGAGTTTCTGCGACTTACAGAGAGAGAAAAAAAAGAAAACAAAAAGGAAACTCGGATGGGAATGGAACACCAACATGGTTGATAAATTGTCAAAAGTCAGTTCTACTATTATACACAGTTTTATCAAAATTGTGAAACACAGAAAGTTGGGGTTTCTGCAACTCGGTAAGCCAAATCAGGAAACTCAGATAGGAATGGAAGACCAATGGTTGACTGACAAGGTGTTAAAACTCAGCCTACCAGTTAACACAGTTTTGGGGCTATCAATTGTGAAAGACACAAAAGATATAAACAACTTTGAACTTGTGGCTTTTTGAGTCTCTGCAAGTCCGAAAACCCCACCAGGAAACCCAAATGGGGAATGGGACACCAAAACCGTCTCTATATGATTGACAAGATTTCAACTTTTAGTAACCAGAGTTTAATCGAAAACGTGAAAAACGATAATTTCGATGAAAACTTCGCAAACTAATTCTGGCCTTGAGTTTTCTTAAACTTTACATGAGTTCTCGTGGAGGGACATGCGCCATCTCTTGAGATGTGCCATCTATTGAGATATGCCCTTTAAGTGAGAGTAACAGTGCCCCAGCGGCTTAGCCAGATGGGACAAATGACTCCGCGACGGATGCTTAGTCACAGACAAAATGTAACTTGAACTTTTTGGTTGCATTTATACAAACAGACGTATATTCACAATAGAAGACATAAATTTCTTTCCACTATAATACAATTCTCAATAACTAATAAGTCACAAAGTAAAAGTTTAAATAATATAGCGATAAAGCAACTTTTAAGACATTGCTTTCCCTGTATATTGCTGTAGCTTCTATATGTTTTTAAATGTTTGAAGAACATTGCTCCACCTTATCTCTCTGATATGTTTCATCTTTGCCAAAGCAACCGTCAAGGACTCCGCTCTTCTTCTGATAGAACTCGGCCTAACACTCACAAGTCCAGATTATCTTATGGCAAACACGCCTTCTCACACTCTGCTGCTGAACTTTGGAACAGTCTCCCAATTAGTGTCCGTGATTCTTCTTGTGTTGTTACATTTAAGACTAAGAGTAAACTTAAAACTTATCTCTTTCCTAAATAGTACATTTAAGTTTTGTTCTTGCTTGTTTTAATTTATCATTTTCTTTTGTTATGCGCTTTGATCATGTTTTGGAAAAGCGCAGTATAAATGCCTGTTATTATTATTATTATTAAAGTTGGTATAAAGGTAAAGCTGGTTTTGGAACCGTTTGATTGTTTTAAGCCTTTATAAATGTATAATATACAATAAAACTAACCTGTGACATTTTCATTTCAAAAGGTGGTCGCGTTTTTGAGATATCGCCGAAAATCCGGAGCGAATACGTCCACGCAAGAAGAATAATCCCCAAGGAATACACAATATGAGAAGCGTTTCAGACAGAAACGATTCTCAGATTCTCAGATTCTCAGATATATTTTTTTACAAAACCACAAAACTTCGAGGTGAAATGATTATCAAAAAGCTTTAAACAATAGCTGATGTAGGCTTCTAACAATAGGTTTTTATTGCCGTTACTTTTTAGAGTGATTTCTAAACGTATACCTTCCCTTTGAAGATTGGTGATGAACATTACAAGGGATCATGTTGGCTACTCATTACAACATAGTTTCTTTGTTTTTGTTTGTGTTCTTATCAGGGTAATATTGGGTTAATTTCTGATATCTAGTTAGTCAAGTTTTTTGATTGTCTTTTCATACTCAATGTTGATATTGTAAGTATGTCGTACTCGTTTATAGCCCCGTGATACTACCACCGACATCGTTTTGTGTTTTTAAACCGAAATAAATTAATAATAAACAAAAGAAAAAAACATAGATTACTACGGTAGTAAATATATTAAGCCACAAACAATTACTATATACTAAAGAAAGTTAGATCGCGAACCAATGGGATCGCGTATTATACCGTCCGTATGTTTACCGTTCATTTTGTTCCAATGGAATAGGACATTTTGATTGTTCTCTTTTTGTAAAAAAATAAATAAATAAAATAACAAAATTAGAAAAGAAAAAACCCCCACGAAAACGGTAAATACTTCAAATTTTCCTTTGAAAATGCATGATCGATCGGTTGGACCATAGAGAAAGGACGACGGTTAGACGGTGTACAACCACGGACTCAACATTACTGCTATGACCTTTCATAAGCGAAATCTCACCATTGGGTTAATGACCTATGTCACCTCGGCATAAACTTCTGAGCAGGACATCAACTGAGCAAAGAATGGAATCTCTCGCTCATTAACAAAAGTCCTTGAGGTAATGTGGACACACAAAAATGAAAACACTATACTTTTTTAGTACACCCAAACGTAACTAAATCATCACGGTAACCCCATGGCCAGATGACTGGAACTGCAAAAATGTGCCCAACATTTTTTTCTTGAAGGTAAAGGATAGGGGCGTACGTGATCTTCACAAACAACATCGTATTACTTCACCCGGCAGGTGTGAAGAGACTGCTTGTGAGTGTAATATGGCACATTTTATGTCTTACGGTATTTCGAGAAAAAAAGTTAAACAAATAATAAAAAGAGGGGGAAACACCAATAGTTAGATGATGTGGAAGGAAGCCGTGACTCATAAAATCACTATTTCTGCGTGGATTTATGGTTACCGAAAGAGGATTTTGAAACGTTCTCAAGAAAAGTCAAGAAACTCGCCATTGAGGAAGACTGATTGCATCATTACTGCTGCTTTCTTTTCACCCCTTTTCAAGATACATCACAGTCAGAGCATTAGTGTTTCTGCTCAGTAATCCGCATGCGGGTATTTGTGTTGCTATTTTCCTTTCTTTTTCTTATTTTTTAGCCTTTTGAGAACGACTCTGCCACACGGGTTGAAACGCGAGGCCGTTAACCAAATTTGGACCAACTACACCACTGGTCATTTTGGTAAGCAGTTTTGCAGCAGCTAATTCTGTTTTTGTTTCGTAGGAACTTTGGAACAAAAATAAATTTACCTGACAGCTGGTATCTCCCAAAAGACGCTTCCAGTAATCATGACAAGCAGTTCTTCTTTAAAAAAATTAGTCATCCCTCGATTCCAGGCAACATGTATACAGCATTCTTCCCCAAAAGACTCAGAGGCAAATTCATATCTTTGAGACAAACATCTCCTTCAATTTCTTACAGAGACATTCGACAGCCAAGACTCGTCAAAAATGTCACCAATTATAGATAGCACATGGCGCTGGATAACATTTTGGCACAGTATGCCGCTGTTTCTTGGTACGGTATGCCCATTGGAATAGCCTACGGATAGTATAAATTATCAACCATAGTTTGGGCTTTTACCTTTGGAATTTACGTTTTTACGTTGTTGGGTTTAACCCAAATAATGATAACACGCCTCTTAATCTTATATAGCGTCACCCCAAGGAAATTATCATTACTCCTGGTACTCGGCCATTCCTAATTTAAACCAGCTCAGCTCCCTGAGTATACAGCCTGTGCTGTCATGTAGTGCACGAAGCTAATTCAATCATTATGAACCATCTCTGCCCACACATATACCCATTTTTACTCCTTGGTGAAGAGAAGCAAATATACGTCAAGTGTCTTGCTCATGGACAAGTGTCCTGACAGGAAGCCGAACCCACACCCTAATACAATAACTTAGCCAACAGAACTTGATTCCGATGCACGCAGACTCGATCGGCCACAAAAGGCCAAAATGCAAAAATGCAAAACTGCAAATTTCAATGTATATATGGTTTGCGGTAACACCATCTACTTGCTAGGTGTTGTTCTTTGAGAACTTGTCTTGCTATTTATTATACTGCCGTGGAGTAGATTATTCGGAATTCGGGTATACATTGGGAGACTTAAATCAGTTCTGAAAAGATCAGTCTGCTTATTAATTACTACCTGGGCGGGAGGTAGGAAATCGGTCGGGACTACTACTTTCGCTTTCAAATAAGACATCAAAAAGACAGGAAAGAAGCGGTGTCTTGAACTTATGAAATGTTTGTTAACGGCGGCTGTAGTGGAACTAGAATGGCAGCCCCATGTCTACCAGCAAGCTCAAATCTGCCTGCATAGTGCCTTTTCTTATTATGAATAGAAGTAAACTGTGAACTCTCTGAGTTTAGCATTACTTGCCAACTTGTTCTCCCAACCAGGTGCAATGAATTAGTATAAATCATCAAGTAAAAACAACAAAACGTATGCAAGATTAATTTTTAGGCGCTGATGCTGCACTGAGTCACGTCGTAGGCTTATCTTTTCTGGCCATGGCAAAGTTGGCAAGCGTTTTCTTGATTGAAAATACCTTTGTCCAGATTGAACATTCTGCAAATCGTTTTCAATTTCAAACCGCCTTCATCACAAGTCCATAAATCTCCAACCCAAGACCACGCAGGCCGCTCTGAGAGATTGCATAGCCTACACAGGGTAAGTATAAGTTCACGGCCCTCTTGGAATGCGCCAACTCTCTCCACCCAGCATTCGGTTTATTTGTATGACCTACATTTCCCATCCACGTTCCCGGTATTCCAAGGTATACATGCCATTAATTAAACCACTCACTCACAGTCCAAGTAGCCACAAACAGCAACGATAAGCAACATTACAATAATCAATCAATCCAAATCTGGCTTACGTGCCTACCACCACTACAAGCCCTCAACCTCCTCGCCCTACTTCCTCCATCATGCTTAAGTTCAAAATGTCTTGGATTTTTTACGACACTACTAAAAGCAACCGCGGACATCTCAGAGATAAATAAAAAATACTGTAAAACATTCGTTCACCGGCCTTGGCCTCAGGAATGGCGGGTCGTAAGTAAATTTTGGAAAGCGACCCGTTCAATCTGAAACTAAACCCAGATTTGAAGGAACATTAACTATTTGGTTACTTGGATTTTCCCGACGGGAACTCAGCAACTTCCACGAGGGACTTTAGACACCAAGCCAGCTGGCCAAAGGAACATTCTTTCCCTATTCGTCTCTTGTTATGAACAAAGACGGTATCAACCGCGATAATCAGAAACTGAACAACAGTTTCTATTTTGGGCATCACGAGAGCCGCCACGGGACCTGAAAACAACGAACTTGCAAAGAAGTACACAAAAACGACAACAACCAATCTTGAGGAATCGATTATAAATCACACATGAAAGAACAATGCTCTCCACCAATCAAAGATATACATGAACAAACGCATCTTAGTTGAAGTATTATTACTGGTCCTTGGTCCTTTCAACAGATATTAACGGGATAAATAAAAAATACCGTAAAACAACTAAAACATTCGTTTACCGGGCTTGGCCTCAGGAATGGCGGGTCATAGGTAAAGGTTGCAAAGCGACCCGTTCAATCTGAAACTAAACCCAGATTTTAGGGAACATTAACTATTTGGTTACTTTGATTCTCCCAACGGGAACATAGCAACTTCCACAAGGGATGTTAGACGCCAAGCCAGTATCTATTTTGGGGCATCACGAGAGCCGCCACCCGGGACCAGAAAACAACGAACTTGCACCGAAGTACACAAAAACGACAACAACCAATCTTGAGGAATCGATTATAAATCACACATGAAAGAACAATGATCTCCACCAATCAAAGATAAACATGAACAAACCATCTTAGTTGAAGTATTACTGGTCCTTTGAACAGTATCAACGGGCACCAGCTTACGTTGTAGACGCATTTTTAACGGGCCCATTGATCAACAGAAGTCGCAAACCGAGTCACATGTCAATATACTCACTGTTTGAAGTAAATAATTTGCTTCGATTTGTTTTGCTGAAGTTTCTGGTTAACTTCAAGATACAGTTTTACGTATTCAAGATGGCTGCTCTTTTCGGCCGGTGAAAAACATTCGAAGCAAAGTGCATCCAAAAACGAGTCAAGTATAAACTTCGAAATGTCAACACCTATCGCACCTGTGGTTATTCTTAGAATTATGTTATTTTAGGATTTAGAATACATAACTATTTATAGCCCACGCAGGATTTTTTTGAAAGTAAAACACAGTTCCTGGGAAGAACCATGTTTGTCCACACACATAAACTAGATCACTGTTTATAAAGATCAGGCATTGCGTTGTCGGTGTTGTCGGTGTTTCGTTTTAAATTGCACACCTGAACGGATAGTGTGTCACACCGGGCGCATATCTCCAAATGTCCTTAGTCTATGTTTTGACGACTATAAACCCAGATCAAAATCGTAATGTCATTACAAAAGTCATTGAAACTCCGAAATAAATCATGTATTTCTCATCACACACAATCATATACAATATCATGACCGCTGTAGAGGGTAAACTTTTTACAATATTTTATTATACACACATTAAATTCAGAAGCTTATCAAACAAAAAGTTTACATAAAAGATATTACAGATTAATAGAAAATAGTGTGATTAGTATATCTTTGGTTGATAAAAAATAAAAGTTCAAAAAAGTTCGGCAGAGTATTTCGTTTGTTATCTTTACAGCTTATTTACAAGGCATAAAAATTAATATACACGGAGCTCTTCAAATTACGCAATAATTGTTGTTTTCTTTGTCTCCCGAGGCCACAAATTCTGTCGTTACTGAATCACTTGACAGAAAATATTGCTTAACAATTTTCTGTAGAGCAAAACTAAGTTGGATACCAGTCGCAGATGACTCTTGACTGTGATATGGTATTTTGGCTTGCAACCTTTTTTTTCTGGTAAACATATACCATAATGTTGTGCTGAGCTACTTGCTGTGCCTATACAGCTCTGTGAAATGGTCCCACCGCCCAAGCACTTCAAATAAAACTACGGCGCCCTGTAATAAGGCGCGTGATTCCATGGCCGTAAACGTGCCTTGGAATTTGGCCAGTTCAATTTCTGTCCAGTTTTTTTACGGACCCCTATGAAGAATCATTCTGCTGAGTAGTCAAGTCAGCTTTTTAAATCTTGCTTAAAGTTAAAACAAAGACCTTACCAAACTGATTCCTTCGCTTTCTTTACTAGTAATCATTTATATACAAATAAGGTAGAAAGATTTAGGGCCACGGTGGAGTATCGATGTCAGTTTTGGTTTGTGGTTCATCGTGTGGGGTGGTTGTTATTTTTGGTTTGGGGGTGGGGGGGGGGGGGGAAGGTCACACCATCGATAAAAGTGATTTAGCGGATACGGTTTTTAATTACAAAAATCATATTGGTTTTCTCCGGTCTGGTCTTCGTCTGGCAACCACAGATAATGTTTTTGATATCCTAGCTGGCAATTTTTGAGATGCCTTATTCTGCGTAATTCGTCGAGCTTGCTCACACGAGAAAGTTTTCTTTATTCACTCTGATGAACCTCCTTCTCAGGTCAATGGCGACGGTGTCGCACGCTGTCTCTCTTTTTCCTGCCGTAGAGGGAGTGCAAGCCCGTCATGTCATTCTTGGAGAGGGCAAACTCGGGGTCATAGGGTCGCACGGCAGGGTTCATGACGGACTGGGGGTCCGGAGAGTGACCTAAGCCCAGGGTGTGACCGAGCAGATGGACGAGGAGCTGGTGCAGATAGATTCCTGGCGCAAGAAAGGATGGGAGAAAAGAAACAGGTGTAAATAAATAAACGGTGTACAAATAAACGGGAGTGTCACTGCACTCATGGAGGAACAATAATTTGTTAAAACGAAATAAATGAATGTGACAAATTTGGGTGCTGGTGTAAACATGGGTGTAAATTCGAGCTGGAGGTTGACAAACAGGGGCATACATGTTTTATGGCTATAGGCCTACACACAGCAGAAAATAAATTGGTTTAAACAAACAACCTGCTATTATTGCCTTGACCGAATCATGGTTTCAAACTGGGTATACGTTACGCAGGGAACGATTTTGTCCAACAATTTTGCGAGTAGCAAGACATCTTGACTGAACTTATGTTGTGCACACTGGATCCCAAGTATTGAATAGCAAATCGTGGGTAGCAACTGATACATTTTGTGTAGCATGTTGCTCTGCTATGCCAGGGAAATCGTTTGCTGTTACGTACGTATCGACAATGGATGAAACTTAACCGTATGGGTAAATCGACATGTACACAAATTACAATACTGAAAATGTGTTCAAAAGATTACAAAAATATGTAGCATTTTGAAATGTTCCTTGCCGTGATGATTGTGGATTGATCGAGTGATACTACACAGGTCAAAATGCCGTGAACATTTGTCTAAATTTCATACAGGTTGGGGTCGTGCTAGTGATTAGCGAGGTACGCCCTCGTGCACCAGTGATATTTCCGCTGCCAGGAAGAGCAATGTTATCATTCGAAGGCACATGGTGACTTAATCCAACGCCTGAGGTTAGATCGTATGGAGTCTTTGAAGTGACATGGAAAAATGTGCATTTTGTCACGTACGCCGGACGGCTATGAACTGGAAAAGTCCCTCGGGACTATAGAATTTCACCGCGCGCGCACAGAGCAAAAATGCACTTTGCATGTCCTCTGTTGGACTCCGTAGTTTGGCCCTGACCTGGTTTAAAATGGTATGTAACAGTACCGTAACTGATTTACAATCATGTGGTGTGGAGGTCGTTTGAGAAAAAGCAAAGGTCACAAACAAGGATTGTAAGTTTCACCCTTGGATAATTCATTTTTGGGGTGGATTTCCATGAGTCCATGAATAATTGTTGAAAGATGGAGAAAGAATTATGAAATCAAAGAAACAAATTGGAGCAACTAAAGTGAGCCAATCACTGTTCCGCTGGCCGACCAGCGAAACGGCAAGCTAACTTGTCATTTGTATAACTGTTAACTGTGAAAAAACAAAAACAAAAACAATCAAACATACCTCCGTCTTCTCCAAAAGTGTAGCTCTCCGAGGCGTCCAAGTGGATATCACCGGGCAACTCCGAGTCGGTCGGGGGGAATCCGTGGGCCACCTCCTCCATGGGACGCCAGAAGGCTCGCCTGTCCCCGTGGTCCATAGTTCCCATGAACTTGATATTAATGTCCGCGCGACCAGATCGGACTTCGTCAAATCTCAACGGGGACCGATTGCTCCAAACGTGGCATGCTGCTCTCACGGTTTGACGGACGGCTTTTTTCGATAAGTGTTTCGGGATCCGGGATATTCTGAAACGGATGACACGAGGGTGAAAAAAGACCGTGGCTCAAGTGGGTTTCCTTTCAAAAAGTTGGAACAATGTTGAAAAAATTTGTCTTCCCGTTCTCTTAAAACAGAAAGAAAGGTTAATTGATAATTGATAAAAAGCACTTTCACTTTTAAACCTCCGAAACTTAGAAAGCTCTTAGGGTAAACAATTTCAAAGGGACACGTATCTGATGTAATGGAATTTGAAGTGTAATTTATTGTTAATTATGAAGGTTGTATGAGTGGAATTCGCTCTTCACTTCATTAGTCACCTTTTACCAAGAAACAGGGGTCAAAGACATTCTAAGGGGTCAGAGGTGATGACCCAGTTTCCGGGCCACTTGGGGTTTCCCGAATCAGGTTTATAAGCTCTCAGTATGGGCCCACTTTTCCCCCTATGGCCTTCCGAGTTGGCAACGCACGGTGAGGATACCCCATTAAAAACATGAAACAACCCACTGTGTGCTCGTTAAAAACCCATTAAGATCGGGTAAAACATCGGTTTTGGGTGGAAGAAATTTCATTCATTCATTCATTCAAGGATTACTTGGGATGAACAATTAAATCCTCTTCAGTTTTTATTTGACATGCTAATAGTGTGGTGAGATTTTTCATAATAATTATAAGGTATACCTTATACTGTATAAGAAAACCTGTGACCCTACTCAATTTGAAACTTGTCTGACGTCCAAAGTCTGTTTTGTTTCCTTCAATCATTTTGCATGCTCTCAGGATTTGCCTTTAACCATAGTTAGAAGGACCAGTTGGCGTACCATTTCATTGGTCTACCAGCCTTTTCACTAGCCCATATTTTATATTTTTGAATAGGGACGTTTTTCAAAACTGAACTAGCCAGCCGAACCACTTGAAGAGAATTTTGGCTGGTCATCAGGAGTTTGAACTTGGCATCTGGCCAGCGGACCACTGTAAAAGGAGAATGACGGTTCATGTGTGTTTGTTTTGGTTTTGTAATGTACTTCTGTAGGCATCTTACAAACCATAGAGCTGTAATATATTTGTTATCATTAGGCCTACTACTTTTATTATTATGCTTAATTGCTCTGCTGTGGAAGAACAAATTTGGTTGATCTTAAGTTTGACAAATTTTTTCAATGACAGAATTTTACACCAGACGGGCGAAGTTTGTTAAACAATTAGGCTTCCACGAAGGTAACAAGCTTTTGTTTGTTTTAACTGTGATCTTCAGTTCACCGGATTGTTCTTCATAATCCGGCTCAAACAGCCAAAGTCCTCACCTGTAAGTCAGTTCCGTCTTGTTCCATTTCCCGCCTTCCAGTCCGAACCGGAACTCCTCCCGTTCCGCCACCCCGGAGAACTCGGGGTCTCCACAACCGCAGCGGGGCTTCTCCATCTGGGTTATGGTTTCCGAGTCAATCATCTTCGTGTTCGGTAAACTGTTGAAAATCTGGAATTTACTGATGCCGTTCTTGATCATCGAGAAATCCAGACCGTCGCCATCTTTGCCGGCGTCGATTTTAATGTATCCATACTTTTGTAGCCATTCCTTGGGGGAAAAAACAAAAACTTGTTATCTTCAGATTTCTCAGGGCATAACTTTATAAAATTGCTAAGCACACTAACATAATACTGCTAGGCAGAAACAGGTCACCAACCAATGAGCATGCAGGTTACATTACTCGTGACTGATTCTCTGCTCATGTTTGCCTAGCAAAATATTATAAACAGTATAATCTTCTGCTAAACAGCTCTCAAAATTGGGTCTTCGGGCTTCTTCCAAACCCCGGGCTCCGGCTCCAGGCTCTGTTTACAACGTGCCGAATTGTACACTGCTCCAAAATTGATGACAGAGCCCAAGCCGTGGTTTGGAAAAGGTACTCAGTAAAAGCGCACTGATCTAAGACATACTCCCTGTCTCCACTATATTCCCTAAATGTAATAACATCTTTACAGCACATCTAATATAATTATTACTCCCCAAACTTGACTCGTTATGAAATAGGGGGCCAGAATATTCCACTTCCATCCTCCACTTAAACTTTAAACTTGCATACATTTTGAGAAAAGGCGAAGGAGAAAAACTGACTGAACAAAAATTCATAATGATCACCCCTTACAATGTTCTTTAACATTATGTTACTTTCCCGAGCCTGAAAGTATATACTGTTTGGTTATTAAAAACCAAATGATGTGAATGTACTCTTCTAAATAGTATACCAATATGTTTCATGAAGTAAATATTTCATGAAGTAAATAAACTCCGATATTTAAAAAACGCCATGATTCGATACACCCACTAGTAGTATAGGCCTAAACAAACCCCATCTATACTCGCTAACACATAATAGTTTTGTTTACCCCCAAAATATGATTATTTCATTCAGTTTGCAAGTTCTAAAAATGCTTCCTTGTTGGAATTTGTCTGTCAGTGCCTCATATGCTCATATGAAGTGAAAGTTCCGCTGACTCGCCGTCGCGTTTTCTGGGATGATGCACGACCGTGCATGGACCCCTGAGACCCGACCTACAGCCACCGGCGTCGACGTGTCAATTTACATTACCTACACTCATCATGAGATAGAGACGATGGGACAAAATGAGCTGAAGGTCGTGTCGTCATTTGTCATCAAATCATGTCTGAATGTTGAGCGGGGGAGGGCCGGGGGGGGGGGGGGGTTGTAGTGTTTGCGTATAGACAAACAGAATGATGAAGTCATTTCGGAAGGAGCTTATGAATAATATTCACAAGGTCAGCCGTGAGGTCATTTGATGTTATTTGTCAAATAGTCACGGTAAACAGTCGTCGGAACCTTTCATTCTTCCAACAATGTAATCGAATTGAGGCAAAAATATAAAATACTTGTCTGGTCCTTTATTTATATGTATATTTAGAGAGAGGTGAATAAAGCATCTTTATTTTCACTACGTACAGGGAGAGCCTGAAATTGTGTCCTGATATAAAGGCCACAGAGCAAAGGCCACTGTGTCGGGTTCCCTGTAGACGTAACAGCAATGGCTGTTTTAATTAAAACTTTGTGAAAGGGTGCCCGACCATTTCCCCTCAGCCTCGGTTTGGGTGTTATCATGGAGAAAAGTGAAACAAGATGTCCGCACCATAATGACTGTTGTATCGAATAAGTAGCTGGGCCAGATGGGTCTATGTGAGATACATTTCTCTGAAATGTTACATCTTGAAGATTTCTGAACCAATGGGGGAAGAGCTTGGAGTTTGTTTAGTTTTTTTTAAGAAGAGGCCGAGGAACCCTTTTGTCTAATCATGGACATAGAAATAGTCTAACATAGCCCAATTCATGTTTGTTTTATTTGGGTTGTGTTTGTTTGTACGTTTTTGTTATTTGGCCGTGGTTTTATATTTATGAACTAACCAGAAAAGGCCACCAGTGGAGAAGAAGAGCCCGACAATACGGAATTGACTTTTTCGAGAACAGCTTTTGACTCCATGCAAATCGTGACCTCAAAGACTTAACGAGTTAATTGGTGCACAGAGCAAGGACCCACAAAACACTCATTGTTCATATGTTTGTTTGGTTTGTTGATTATTTTGCGTTAATCACGGAGATGTAAATTAATTGATTCTGTGAAGAGGCCTTGGGGAGAAGCTCCCCCTCCCCCATATCCTGTTAAATTAACCACCGAGAGATTTTCTAGTCAACTGCACCGTTGGCCGACACCATAATAGCACAAAACCGTGGATGCAGAAGTGCGGAACTAAAGATAAGAAATGTGCAGTCAACAGGAAGGAAGAAGCAGAACAAACTGATGTTGCTGCTCTTGGATTTTCTTAAACCTACGGTTTTTATTTTCTTAAAGACGCTGACGGTAATAAGATGAAGACATAATTTTACTTGTATAGAGAGACATGTAGTATCAACACCAGCGAAGTACAGTGCAACAACTGGAGTGTTAAAATTGACACCATGTGTGTTGTCACATAATTATAGATATCAAAAAAGAATTCTAATTAACAAAATGGGGCTGTTAAAGCATAAGTAACACCAATTTCTGCAAAAACAATTACATTGGTGTTCGTTTAACACCCTACGATGTTACTTTTGATTCTCTCTAACACCACTGGTGTTAATTTTAACACCACAGTTTTTGCAGAGTACTTTCATATTCGCCTTAACCCCCCCCCCCCCCCCCCCCCACACTCCCTCACAAAATAGAAGCATACCGCACGAGTAACCAATCGTCCACCACATCTTAAGGTAACAATAATAATGTTCACTCTCGGCTTCCGTATCTCAGAAGGACCCTTCAGACTGTTATTACAAGAGGGGGTGACCGAGAGGTCAAGTCTTTGGGGAGGCATTGGAGTTAATGACGCATGGGCGACATCGGACTGCATGGGAACTAACTGATGAGAAGGACCATAAGGACTTTTTTTTGCCAACTTTATTTCCCTCACTTCCATGTTGAGAAGCAAACTTCTCAAGGATTTTCTCCGTCGGTGAATATTCCCCCAATTACGGCGGGTAAACGTCGTTAACATGGCACCAAGGTTGTCCAGCGTCCACTGGTTATCAGGTTTGTTCTTGTGCAATTGAACTATCAATTTGGAAGATGTCTCTCATCGGGAGTTAACGGTAACAAAAACAAGAGCTAATCTCTTCACGGTTGTATAGAAATTGCAACCTTCATGATAAAAATGGCTGAAAGAATGACATTGTTTTCGTAAAGATTGACGTATCACGCTGACTGACACGTCCATACAGTCCACATCTCGGCAGTAGGAATAGAGCATACCAAAACAATGGACAGAACATCATTATTTTCAACACCAGAGAACAATTTCCTAATTTAGTATATCATTAGTAATTATCATGACAGCAATCTGTGCACAAATGTTCACACGTGTTGCTTTCAAGAAATCAGCGAGGAAATAAACGGTGTCCGGTTTGCCATTTTTCGGCATGTTCAGATGCATCAATAATTAACAAGTCTGGCATGTGGAAAGAGATTAACATCATGAAAAGAAGCAATTTCCTCCAAAGTAAAGGCCTGAGAAGAAGTTCGACATAATTATTTCACTGAGTGATAAGCTGTCACTTTACCAACGGTGTACTTATTTAATACTGCTAATTAAATCTTAAACCTAAGTCTTGAACTCAAAGAACTTTTTTGTAAGATCACCTGCCAGTCTGCCTATCTCATGCTGTTGTCTTGTTGTCTTTCGGGTATGTTGTCGGTCATCTTATTAAACAGTGGGGGTTGGTTATAAAGGCAAGTTCAATCGTTCTGATCTGTCTAGTCATTGGATAAATGAAAATGTGGGCTTCCTGTCGATGACATGTTTCCTGTGGATATGTTCGATTGCTCCTTTAGTAATTCATAGAATTAAAAACAAAACTATCTCAAAGTTGAAATCTTCCTGAGTTCATTTGCTCCGTAATGTAAAACTCAATTCATAATAATAATACCTACATTATCCCATTACTGCTCTAGGCCTTTACTGAAAAGTTCTTACCCTATATAATATAGTCATAATCAACTTTTTCGTATTGCACTGCATACTAATTGATAATGATGCACACCACAAGACCGGAAATATTTCTTCAATCATTGCGGTTCCAAAATTTATCCAGCACTATATTTATACTTATTAGTACTTTCCGCTCCCTATTTCCGTAACAAGTCTTGGAACCGCATATGATAAAATATTAGTCAAAAAACTTGCTGACCGCTGAGATTCACTGCATCTTGCTCCTCGTGGACTGTTTTGGAATTTGCTGAAAACCCACGGTGGTGCACTATACGAGTGAGTCGAGTATGAACATGATGGACCCCTTGAATATTAACACCAAAAACAGCCCTGGCAGGCCTGGTGTATCAATCCATGGGTCTACCTAGAGTGGGTCTATCAATCATGCCGAGTGAAGGGCTGGACTATGAGTATGATAATACTACAACTACAGAACCAGAACTCCAGTTACTCACCATTCCCTGAAGAAGCTTGCCTTGACCCATTCCCGGCGCTAACAGCAAGTCAACTCCAGAGACTGCTCTGCCGGAGAGACACAGCAAGACAACGGCATACAGGAGAGCAAACATCTTGGTGCTTCGACGTTCCAGTGCGATACCTAAAGCCTGATGTGGTCCTATCTCCTCGTTCTGAACGGAAGGAGTGTCAACCAAATCTGAAATAATCCCGGCTTTGTGAACACGTTTTTATCACCTTTCACTCATTGATATGACGAGACCCCCCTCAAACTCACTTTTGCTGTCTCTCCGTGTACTTTCACTATGTACAGTACTTCACAGCGCCACCGGCATCGAGGGTGATTTCTTACTCTTCGGTATGTACAATCTTTCTACCCCCAACAACTTGTGCAACGTCCTTATAAAGGTTTGCGGTTCGTTTGAGGTCGAGTAATGCGCCGGCCTACTTGGCTAACTTGAAGCACGCATTTTAATATCGGCTACGTATGGTGGCCCTGAAGGGACATCGCATATCGCATACGTGTGCGCACACGTATGCAATGTCGTGAAACAATTCGCGAATATGTGCGCACACGTATGCAATGTCGTGAAACAATTCGCGAATATGTGCGCACACGTATGCAATGTCGTGAAACAATTCGCGAATATGTGCGCACACGTATGCAATGTCGTGAAACAATTCGCGAATATGTGCGCACACGTATGCAATGTCGTGAAACAAATCGCGAATATGTGCGCACACGTATGCAATGTCGTGAAACAAATCGCGAATATGTGCGCACACGTATGCAATGTCGTGAAACAAATCGCGAATGTGTGCGCACACGAGTGCGAATATATTTGCAATGTCGTGAACGTTTATTGCATACCAAGTTGCATACCTTTGGGATGATGTCATAGTTGCAGACAATTTGTTAGAGACCTAGGGAGTACGTGGCGCTACAGTCAGGCTCCTGTAAGCATGGCTAAAAGAAATACGCCACCCGCCTCGCTTGCCTCACAACAATGACTACCGCTGCAATGACTACCGCTAATCTCACTGTAGGCAAGAAACCCCCCAGATCATTAGACATTTTATTCAAAGGTATGCAACTTGGTATGCAATAAACGTTCACGACATTGCAAATATATTTGCAGACGTGTGCGCACATATGCGCGAATTGTTTCACGACATTGCATACCGTGTGCGCACACATTCGCGATTTGTTTCACGACATTGCATACGTGTGCGCACACATTCGCGATTTGTTTCACGACATTGCGTACGTGTGCGCACATATTCGCGAATTGTTTCACGACATTGCATACGTGTGCGCACATATTCGCGAATTGTTTCACGACATTGCATACGTGTGCGCACACGTATGCGATATGCGATGTCCCTTCAGGGCCACCATATTATGATATGTATGTGGGTATTTAAGCGTAAGGGCGGGCTAAAAGGGCATTTCGCCGAAACTCCCGATTTTGTTTTATTGGTGGGAGGAGCTTAACAAATGACACAGCCTTGTTTTGCCACTCATTAGTCTACGGCTTCTGTTAATGGCGCCGACGGCAAGAGTGATTGATTGATTACATGATGCGCGCGGGGAGCCCGCCGAACGTGACGGGGGAGGTGTGGCATAAAAACGAGGCTGAGATTTGTTTGGTATAATTGAGTTAAGAGTTGGCTCCACGGCTCAGCACGAAGTGAGACCCTTCACCACGCTTCATCCATAAAGCAAGGGTCCAAGCTTCCAAGCATGGAGGAAGGAACGTCCGAGGTGCTTTACAAGCTTTTTCCTCTTATACCTCAATTGATCCAATGTAGTGTGGGAGCGCAGCCAGGGTAAATCAGACTTTTGAGCATCTATTTCTACCTCTATGTTTTGATACTCGAGTGCAAAAGGTTTGAGGTGTGATATGTGGGGGTTACCGGGACAACTTCAAAATGGAAATGTTAAGTGTTTCGAGTGAAGTCTTTGGAGGGGTGGGGGGGCTAAAGATGTATCTTGCTCATGGCAGTAGTTCAGTTGGAGTATTTGGCATGCAGCAAGTATAATGCCAGTATTTTGTTACTAAATATCGGGCATAAGTTTTCGATTGTTCCCAATCATGGATCATACCTGATTGGTAATTTGATAAGTTTCAATCTGAAAGCTCAATGGTTGTTATGCGCACATCATTGTCCAGCTGTCCAGTTTATTTGAACACAAAATATATAAATAAATAAACAATCGCAAGGACATTCTATGGGTACAATTATGCCTAAGGTCACAGACCACTTTCCATCCCCCCCCCCCCGTAAAAAAAAAACACACCGCGTAAAACCAAATCAAAATGACGAATACCCATGAAGCTTCTATACGACTAAAACTGTTCCCACAATCAAAACAGGTAACTTCACATTGATTAGTGAAACCATACCTGACATAAATAGTCGAGTCCCTCTCTAATTAGGGTGAAACTTAACAGTTACGTTTGACGTCACCCGAATTTGCAATTCTCTCCTGTCCGTTTTTTGTTTGGTTTTGTTGTCTTTGCTTATTGGTTTTCCCCCAAAAGCCTCGGCTTATTTGATCAACCTCCGTACTCACAGCTTACGTTGTTAAATTTGTTCAGTTTCAGTACTGTTGGTCATGTTTACTCTTTGCTGTCATTTTTTTTATTGTGAGTACGGAAATAAAATATTTTTTACATTGAATTGAATTGAATTGAATTCATTTGGCCATCATGGGCGTAGCAAGGGTATTTTCTTTAGGAGGGTATGGAATTGGATATACCGACTGGAATTTTCTTGGGTTCGGCCAGGGGTGATGAATGCCACTTTGCCAACTTGCCAACTGCAATTATTCTCCACACTCACATCCAGCACAAACCCCATCGTGTTTAACTGTGCAGTCAAATCAATGGCTTTGTTTTGCAAATTAGCGTGCTAAGTAACTCCCTGTTATCTGGAATCACCAAAGCACATCTTAAACGCCTCACCAGTATTCAATACAGAGCTGCCAAACTTGTTCTCACTGTTAACTGTTGGAGAGCTCATGGATCCCCCTTACTCGCTAAACTACACTGGCTACCCATGGAGAAACGCATCCAGTTCAAAACTCTTCTATATGTTTTTAAATGTTTGAAGGACATTGCTCCACCTTATCTCTCTGATATGTTTCATCTTTGCCAAAGCAACCGTCAAGGACTCCGCTCTTCTTCTGATAGAACTCGGCTTAACACTCACAAGTCCAGATTATCTTATGGCAAACACGCCTTCTCACACTCTGCTGCTGAACTTTGGAACAGTCTCCCAATTAGTGTCCGTGATTCTTCTTGTGTTGTTACGTTTAAGAGTAAACTTAAAACTTATCTCTTTCCTAAATAGTAGATTTAAGTTTTGTTCTAGCTTGTTTTAATTTATCCTTTTCTTTTGTTATGCGCTTTGATCATGTTTTGGAAAAGCGCAGTATAAATGCCTGTTATTATTATTATTATTATTAAAAGAAAACTAGTTATTGACTTTTGGTCCACTATTGGACTGAAACAATATAGCCTGGATGCCCTTGTTGTAGTTACTTTAAAGCTTCAACTGCTATTGAGGCTAAAAATACCAACAGAAAAAATGGGGGGGGGGGGGGGGGTGAAAGTGTAATTACACACTCCATACGTCCTCCGGTGAAGACGGAGGCCTACAAATAAAATGATTGTGAAATGTTATCTATGATGAAACGGACATCTGAAAGTTGTTACGAGTTACCAGGGAAACAGCCGAGGCGTTCACACCTCAAGGACAGACGTAGCCTACTTGAGCGAACAGTGGTCATTGTGTAGGCAAATGGCCAAGTGGCCCTGTTGAGCTCATTTGGGAAAAACATGCAAAATTGACACCTGAATGGAGCTAAATAAAAAATGGCATATAGCCAAGACAACAGCTAACAAGGCTACAGCAACACAGAACAAGTATCATGACAAAAAGGCAACTCTCTTCGGATGCAAACTGATGATAAATCACCCAGCGTTCTCTCAGTGGTCCGCTGGCCAAAAAACCAGTTAAAACACCAGAGGACTCGTCAAACTTCACTACGTGGTCCGGCTAGCTAGTTCAGTGTTGAAAAATATCCATAAATATTAAGTATGGACTAGTGAAAAAGCTGTTGGCTAGTCACTGAAAAAGTAAATAAGGGCAAACCCTGTCACCGCTAGACAAGCAGTTGACGTAGAAAACGTTAATGAAAATTAATATAACATTCAGGCGGGACTTAATACGATTGCAACCAAAATGTGAATAATTGGCATAACTTTTGAGTTATAGATAGTTCCCAGTAGACGCCATCTTTACGGGCAAATCGCATTTTGGCTTGCAGGCGCGTCAAGCGCTCAAATTATTAACGCAGCCGCGTCATTCACTAACCAATCATGCAATGAGTTTGGTGAAATGTGCGCGTGCTGCACGCCGTTCTCACGCGTAACGCATGACTGTGTGTTCCAAATTGCCCGTAAAGATGGCCGACTTACGTCATACTGCAACCTATCTATAATAATTATCATGAATGACGGCTGGTCTCTTCCTTCCTCCATGGTCATATGGAGTTATGCGTTTGTTTTTAAATGATTTCACATCCTAATAAAAAATACCACCCAAGGTGAGAACTCAACTAAAGAGGGCACGGAAGGGGTCAAATTAGTCAGAGAAATTCACACCTGAAAATTATCACGGAGGTGTTCCCTTCTTTTATGGAAATAGCCGGCATTGTTACATCCTGGTGACATCACACCACTATGGGCAGGGGAAAACACTGAGATGCGGTTGATTACGAAATCTTGACTGGGGCATGGGTTCTATCATAGGGCGTACCGGTGATGCATACACACCACTAATTAATAAGTTCCTTATTCTCGACTTCCTCACGAATTAATTTTTCCGTCCCGAATGTAGAATCATCCCAACTATAGTTGGGACGCTGGTCCCAACTCGTGTGCAGTTGGGATGGGTGAATAGTGGGATTGCCTGGTATTGATTGTGACGTAGATGACCACAAGAAGTGATCCTCCAAGTTGTATACGATCCTCTCAAGTTTGATCTCGGCTTACTGTGGGGCTCATACGTGATACATATGAATTTGCATGGCAAAACTTGAGTAGAATTAACTGGGTTCTCCATTGCATCAAAGAGCAAGGACCACGGTTACTATACACGCAACTGAAGATACCCTCACCACTACCAGCAGTCTAGGCCAAAGTCCACACAAGGACCATTTGTTGACTAGAGAACGATATTGCCTTTACTCAACATATGTTTTTTTAACATGAGTATACCAGTTAATATAGGCCGCTGGTCGACAAGTGTACAAACTTGGCCAAAGTACATCTACATTCAAATGTAATGTATAACAGCCGGTGGATCCCTATTTTAGTGACAGATTCTTCTCTGGATCCCAGCTTTAGCTGGACTGTGCAAGTTGGGGCCAGTCCCAACTATAGTTGGGAGTCCCAACTAAAGATGAGACGGACGGTATACACAATCACAAACAGGAAAGTCAATTTTTGTTTGCATTGGTAACATTTGGAAGCCCTTTAGATGCGTCATAATATTAGTCATGAGTGATGACCTTCAACGCGTCATAGTACTTGACCTCTGACACAAAATTGACGAAACGCAGATCGAAAAGTTTTGTTTCCCCTTTTCACTTTTAACGGAAAGTTAATGATGTCATTTTTGGACCGGAAATAAATCTCTGCGTGGTTTAAAATTATTTATGCTTAAGAATTTGCGTTTTTGCCTAGTGTGAATCACACCATGTTTCCACCATACCCAGCCTACCCCCCCCCCCCCCCCCCCCCCCCATAGTAAAAGTGTTATACATGCAGGTCGTTTTCCCATGTGCATTGTGTTTTCACGGAGAATCGATTATAACAAATTGGTATTTTAAACCGACAACCGTATGAGGTTCATGGTCATAACGTAGACCTCTCCCATCGAAAAAAAAAATTAAGTAAAAAAGAAATCAAAAATCAAGTCAAGAAACACTGAGACTGTTTTCGCAAAGTTGAACTCGAATTATCCCCAAGGTTTAAAACAGTCGGTGCTTTTTAGAACCGCCGCAACTTATAGAGAGATTTATGTATGAGTCTCCGCAAACCTCACTAGACTGGCCCACTATGCACAGTGTAGGTTTTAGATGAAAGGGTCTGATAAGAGGAATGGAAATGACCAACTCATTTTTGTGATGCACTCATTTTTCAATAGATGAGTCCACGTGTGAGTATGGAAACAATTACAAATCTCTACCTCACGTTAAATTGGTGTAAATTGCCATTGCATTTGATACCCTTCCAGTGCAAAAGAATTGTCAACATCAGAAACATCTGAGGACATCGTTCTGAGAACAAATTTGTCGCTACATTTTTGTAGAGGGATGTTGTGGTTCATTACTAACTTTTTCACAGCAAAATTTGAAACATTACGTCATTGGATTTCAACAACTAATGGATCTTTACATTCCAAGGAGGAATTTTTCGTCAGTCAAAATGTCATAATCAAGGCTGTTTTTATTAAGTTAATGTTATTGAAAGTCAGGAATGAACTAAAACATCCCCGTAGAAAATGTATAGAGATCCATTTTTCTCAGAATGATGCCATCAGATGTTTTGGATGTTGACAAACTTTGCCCCGGAAGGTATCAAATACAATGGCAGTTTACACCATTTTAACGTGAGGTTGAAGACTTGTAATTTTTCCGCACTCACATGAGGACTCTATCTATTGGAAAATGAGCTACATCACAAAATTGAATTTGTCTTTTCCCTTCCTCTTTCAATTCACCGTACTTTGATTGACAAAATCAGCATTATTGATGATGGTTGTATCTAGATACTTGAAGCCAGTTAATTTATTTGTCCCTATAAAGTTTTAAAGATACCAGGTCCGATTTGACCCAAACGTTTAGACCTAAATCCTTTGAAAAAATCTTTTAAATCCTTCAAAAATCCTTTAAAATATTCTTTAGTCAAAAAACGAGCTGTGCTACTTTAATAAAACAGGTGACCAATCCGTCGTCTTCCATTTGGTAATAATTGATTTAAGCTATATAATTACGGCTCTTTCATTGCACTTTGACTTACAAGCCCACAAGTTTGACCTCCCAATTGTTTAAACTCCAGGGAAAAATGTTTATCACACAGTTGGTTTTTTTCTTCTTTAGAGAATCTTTGCTTGCGGAGATAACCTTCCCTTTGAGGGGATTTACCAGCATGATCTTTCAAACAGTACACAATACTCAATTATACAGGTGCATGCCGTGAGATGTGTAAACACACTGCAAGGTTTGCATACCGTGATTCGTTAAGTCCTGTGAAAATATGACACATAAGGCGGCCCAATTATTGCAGGCCCGAGCCCCAGGACCCGAATTAGGAGATTTGGCAGCTTTGGTGTGGTGTATTTATTTGTCTTTTCTCTCTGTGTGTAGATTCACGTCAACCGAGGGGGTCATAGGAGTGGATTACGACCGCTTGCATTGCAGGGGAAAGTGCACGTGCTTTTTAGAGGTATTTTTTCCTCTTCATCTTACTAAAAAACCCAAAAACTATCATCACGACGACGGCTGAAGCCCACTGGTCGAAACGTCGAGAGAAAGAAAAAAGCTACCGGCTCATTTTAGATCATGGAGCAATACTGTTGTTGTTGTTGTTGGGATCATTACATTGTTTATTTTCCACCATGCCTTTAGTTGCGGATGTCCACTTGCAATTTGAGAAAACATGGAGCTTGCATTATGATTGAATATTGCAATAATGGTTTTTTTCATTTACACGGCCAGGATTTAGCCACACACTTGCACAAACTCTGCAATCTGGAACCTTTCATCTTCTTTATTTGTTTATAGTTAAACGGAAGTTCGTTTTCCAAGAGAGGAAATGACGACAAAAAAGTGAGGATGATTATGAGGAAACACCGTGTTTGTTGTTTCATGTTTCACAACCAACCCATGGGGGGGGGGGGGGGGGGTTATTAGGAAAAGCCTACTGGCACTCCAATTAGGGATCAGGAGAAAGGACACAGACCCTTATATAATAATTAGCTCATAGTTGTATGTAGGTGTTGGTACACTAGTTCTGGTTCTGTATTTATAAATACCACAATGCATGGAGGAATTGTTTTTTACATAAAACAGTATACCATATCCGATATACTGGGCAGAGGGTATCCCCCAATGTTCCTATATACTTTATCATATTATTTTCCTACTGGGAAGTACCCCCCCCCCCCCCCCCCCCAACCCCACTAAAATCCTCTAAAGAATTCCTAGGACTTCAAGCACACAATGAAGACACAATAGAGGGGGTACATCCATGCCTCATAATTGGAGCACCAAATGAAAGACAAGTTGTAACTGTGAAATTAGGCAATTATAAAACACGGGAAGCTCACTGATCAGAACGACATGGAGGGAAACTTTTCTCAGGTCACGACGTGGTTGCTGGACGCCATTTCATATTTTCAGTACAAATGTATAGCACAGCCTAAAGTGCACTCTAGTCTGTCATCCTGTGTGCGCACATGTGATTTTTTTTGGTGTGTTTTTTTTACCGAAAATTGTCACAAACAACTCTCTCAATAGTCAGCTCTGTTAATGATTTAAGTCCAGCCAGTATCAATCCTCCAAATAAACATTTCCATCTAAAATAGGCCTAGAGTCGATGAGAGAATATAGCATTTGAAGAAATCATTGTGTTACCCTTATCATAGTTATGATTTAATCATAGTTATGATTTAGGGGGAAAACCCAACATTTGAAAAACATTAAACGGCTTAAATCAAAATTATTCCGTTTTGTGACTGAAGATGTCATAAAGTTCCAGGCATAAAGATCCAGGCATATTTCGTTCCGGTGCAACGTAGAGGTGCAAGAGAAGCAGGAATTGGCGAAAACTGAGCACGTGTTGCAGGGTAAGGGCGAGCGGGTGACGTAATGACCTTATATTACGCTCTGCTCAGCAGCAGCAGCAGGTTTATACAGACACTTGAATTGTATGCGCACCTTCGATGGATAGACCCATATGTCTATAACAATTTATAACGAATGCTTCAATTCTGATAACAGAACCCCCCCCCCCCCCCCCCTTTCATTACTATCTTTGTTAAACCTTTATACCAAGAATTTGAAGGTGATTTTGACAAGTTTCAAAGAAATATCATCGACTAAAAAAAGTAGTCTAAATTACTCAACAGTTCAGTCGTGAAGTAGGCCTACAAGGTACAGGGAATATTTAAAGCCTATGACTCTATCCCAACCGGAAACTTGTAGAATCCAGAAAATAAGCATAGCCCGAAGAAGCTCATGTTTCCTCGAATATCTGCAGCTCTGACGTGTTTCTGGATATGCAATAAAACAAATTGTTTCATTGTTTTGGAGGTTTTCTCGTTACAACTTTAGCTTATGGTCATTGTAGTCATGAGATAAATATAGTAACAACATTATAATTAACAGTGAAAACATCATTGTGTTTTAACTGTTTCACATGTTTTTCAGTCTAATTTGTGCAAATAAAGAAAACAAAATTCTGTCTCAATCTCGTTGCACAGTCGGGAAGGGGCCTTAATTTATTTTGCGACAACGAGACACAATGAATTCCCTTGACAATTGAAAGCATTTGAATCATTTTCGAAGTGATAATTCACATCTTCCTTCCGGTTTTTCATTCCCCCTTCGGTTAAAAAAGCGGTTCCAAGTAGGACTGAATGGAAGTAGTTAATGGGAATGACTGTTTTTGTTAAAAATACGGGTTTTTTCTGTGTTTCACTTGGGGTTGATTCTGGCAGCAGCGAGCAGCGAGCAGCAGAGTGACGCAGACTCCAACGTTTACAACAACAACAACAACAACAGTTACAGAGCACTCTATCTTATTATTACTCGTCAAAGATGGTCACACACAGGGGTACTAAACAGACTCTAGAAAATTAACCAATTAATACAGTAAAGTTGAACAAGTAGGTCAATGTTCGAAATAGATGAGTTTTCACTATTAAGAGGCCTCATCATAAAAGCGTCCTGGGAAGATAACTCAACAGCCACTAGCCAACCATGATTTGGGTTAGTATCCAAATAGTTCCATGGTAACATACATATAGCCCAAGCTAGGTGTGTAATTGGAACGATAGTCATGATGGGGGCCAAGTGACACTTTAACAACGTGCCTAACCGTCACCTGCATTACTATTACTTTAGCTTCCGCCTTCCGCTACAGCAGAAGCTGCTGAATAGTGATCTAGCCAAAATTGACGCACAAACTCGGTGACACGGCGGTCATTGTCTAAGTATAGAAAGAATTCCCACAGAATATTCAGACGCTGAATTAATTTGGTTTTAGTTGGTTGTGTTAATCAATTCAATTTTACCTGTTGGGGGTTGGATAAAGTGAAAGTCATTAAGCAAGTTTGGGTTGGTTAGATCCTCCGTCTCAGTAAACTTAAAATAACGCTACTGCCTGATCAAAAGAAGGCACTTCTGTTCCTGACCTACTTTAGTTGACACTTTCCATAAACATGAAATACCGAAGGAAACCGCACCAGACTCTTGCGGGTAACGGGGGAGGGGACACTATCATGTGCAAGATTTGTGCGGTATGTGGACAGATAAGTTTTCACTCGGTGACTCGGGCACGGTCGCATTGGTCGGTGGGCCTGATTTGTAATCTAAGTTTGTCTGGAACGAATCAGCATCATCCATACACTGAAGATTTCAGAACCAACTAGCTTACAAAACCACGTGATTGTGCAACTGGCGCTGGCCACAAACGGCAGCACTCCAATGAGACCGATGATACTATACTAGAACACAAGCCCGCAAAGTTAAGCCGATACTTTGTGACAAAAGAGGGCGGTATGTATAGCGGACAGTCAGAACCGTATATTGGGAATATACGGCTCTGCGGACAGTCAGCGGAAGTCGTCACAGCTGCCTGTTTGTCCAACCCATGTTGGAAAACTATGGAAAGCCATTAATGCAAGCAAAAACAGATAGCCACAGTTTGTAACAATGTAACACAATTGCACAGTGGTTTAAAACCATACATGACCCAGACATCGGCACACTTCAGTACAAAAAACTGTCGAACGTTTATAAAAATTATCAAACACGTTAACATACCTACGAAAGCCCAATCGTGCCACTGAAGTATATATTATCAGCGGGAACTAATCCGTTATAACGAATTAATAATCCGTTATAACGAATTAGTAATCCGTTATAACGAATTAGTAATCCGTTATAACGAATTAGTAATCCGTTATAACGAATTAATAATCCGTTAAAACGAATTAATAATCCGTTAAAACGAATTAATAATTCGTTAAAACGAATTAATAATTCGTTAAAACGAATTAGTAATCCGTTAAAACGAATTAACAATTGGCCCACCTCCATGATGCGACTGAACAGCCGAGTGCGAACTGATGATTTCGGATGCGGATAGCCGTTGACTACAACAACGATGAGTTATGGAACTTTTCGGCGTTCCTGCCATATACGAAATCATCAATTCGGACTCGGCCGTTCAGTCGCACCGTGGAGGTGGGCCGATTGTTAATTCGTTTTAACGAATTAGTAATCCGTTTAAACGAATTAGTAATTCGTTATAACGAATTAACAATTGGCCCATCTCGATGATGCGACGTACTGTACGGCCGTGTCCGAATTGATGACTTCGGTTGTGGCTATGTGGATATGGCCGGAACAACGGTCGGGCACTGCCGCACAGTCACACCATGGAGGTGGGCCAATTGTTAATTGGTGCGACTGTGCGGCCGAGTCCGAATTGATGATTTCGGCAGTGGTTATAATATGGCAGGAACGCCGCATCCGAACTCGGGCGTACTTAGTACGTCGCACCATGGAGATGGGCCAATTGTTAATTCGTAATAACGAATTAGGAATTCGTTATAACGGATTATTAATTCGTTATAACGGATTATTATTTCGTTATAACGAATTATTATTTCGTTATAACGAATTATTAATTCGTTATAACGGATTATTAATTCGTTATAACGGATTATTAATTCGTTATAACGGATTATTAATTCGTTATAACGGATTATTAATTCGTTATAACGGATTATTAATTCGTTATAACGGATTAGTTCCCGCTGATAATATATACTTCAGTGGCACGATTGGGCTTTCGTACATACCTCTTCCAGACTAGGACACATTTTCCGAGAATTTTTGTTAAAATAAGCTCCCTTTCTCTAAAGAGGGCGCAAGTCAAGTAAAAAGTAAAGTGCGCCCTCTTGTGGTTATGAATAAAAATCCGCATTATTCTTTTTTCCTGCGACGACGCTTTCCGATCAAGTTGATGAATAAAAGCGATATCAGATTTTATGGTTTTACAATTTATTTTGTTAGCTTTCCAAATATTTTATTCTAAGTTCTGCTGAGGGAAGTATGATATAATTATGTCCTGCGTGTTATTTTTAATTTGACAGACGGTCGAATATTTTGCGCTATCGTATCAAATTATCTTAATCAAGTTATGAGGAAAATACGTTGCCATGCAATGTGTTTAGGCATGCTTATTTTGCAATTAGTGACTAACAATTCTGCTAATATATTTATTGTACTCGTCCGTCTGAATTGCTAAAGTGGTCCCACTTCGTCTAAAAGGGATACATTTTGGGGTGATCAAACCCAGTGTCTTGAACTTCAGCTTTAGATTCTTCGGACAAAGTCGATAAATTCCTATCCTCTATGACGGTCATTGAAGAAGTGTCTGGTAGGTTTTCAGGAGACGTCCTTACCTCATAAATTATAAAGAGGTTCGTCCAAGAAAGTTTCCTTGGCTTTTGAGTGATAAATTGGGGATTTACTGAACTTTACAAAACAGTTGTCTCTCAATGTCCTGACTCCCCGTCGTGGTGAAATTTTCGCCCGGGCTGTGAAATGTTCATTGTGTAGATTGTAATCAATTATAATTTCTCTAGCAACTGTTATATAAAGCTTGGCTTATTGCGGCCGACTCATCACTTACTTCATTCAGCCATTATGTGTCTACAAAACACTGGTAAAACAAATTAAATAGATAAATAAATATGACCAAATCGGCTCATAGAACAAAAGGCCCTTTCAAGTTTCACTGGACAGGTTTTCCATACTGTTATCGAAAAGGTATTACATTTTACGCCCAAACCATATAATTATAAAAGAAGAATAACATTTTCAAAAGATAAGTGTGCTACGACAAATCTTAATTTAACGCGACACTTTGAATACAAAATTAAAATGCCTAGCCCCATAAAATTTGTTTATGAACAAATTATTTTCTTGATGAGTATTATAACACCATTTCGGCCATTCGCAGTGTAACATGACATCAAAAACTTAACAAGTACTTACCTCATTGCAAAGTTGTCAGTTTATTTTCGCAAACAAATTCCGTAAAGAAGCTGCCTGTATGTCCCGTGCTTTAAAGGTTTACAGAAATGCAAGAAAAACATTGTCTTAACAAACGTGTTTTTATTATATAACAACACATTTCGATTTTTTTTCTTCATAATTGTAGTTCGTTCTGTCTATTTTTAAGAGTTCCGTGCACTTAAATAAGCCCCCCCACTTTATTCACTCGAAAATCGCTATTGCATTGCGTAATGCATCACGTGACCCCGTGACGTATCGTAAGGATCGCATCCTAGTGATCAGCTGTTTGTGCTTGTGCAAAATAGCGTGCGTATCTATGGTGTATTGACGTCGTTCCTGCTGCCATTTTCCCAGATTTTCTCAAGTTTCCGTAAATATGCCGACACGATGTATCGTAGGAGGGTGTAGTAATACCCATAGTGATGGTGTGAAGCTCCACAGGTTCCCACAAAATGATGCCCTACGAAAAATATGGGCCGCGAAAGTACGGTTAACGAGAGTAAAATGGCTTGGTCCGAGCTCAACGAGCGTGATCTGTAGTGACCATTTTGACCCTGGTGACTACGAGGATTCCCTTCACAGCAAATTTGGAATGTCAACACAAATCAGGCTAAAGCCAGACGCTATTCCATCAAACATGAAAAGCTCTGCAAACGTCAAACCAAAACGACGAAGTTATGCTGTAGCTAAACGTGAGAAGCGACAGGTGAGTACCACGGTTTTTTTGCTAGGACTAAAAACAAGCGCGCCGCCATGTTGGATTTCGCCAGGTCAAACAATGATCAGCGGTCATGTCTACCCACTCCATGGTCAGACCGTACGTGATGAATGCATTATCTGCGATCTTTTTATGTCGTTATTGGGGTTTTTTAGAGGCAAACATCGCACAAACATAATCCCAACCTTTTTTGTTTGGATTATTTCTGAGCGATATGCTTGCTTCTAAAAAGGCAACAACAAAAAAATAAGATCGCAGACGATTCATTCAGCACTTTCAGTTTCAGGAATCAGGGGTGACTCTATACATCATACATGTACATGTCCAATATTGTAGAGTCAAGATCACCATTGCTCTTTTTTTTTTACCAAAAACGAAGTTTCTTGTTGACTTTGAATCCCTAAAAAATAAATTAATTAATAAAAGACTTTTATGTACGAGTTAACCGACCTTCAAATGTTAGGCCTACTGATTATACTATCGTTTTTTTTTTTGGTTTTTTCATAAATTTAAGGGGGAAAAAAGTTGTGCATCCATGTGTAGGTGTTTTATGATTTACATTGCGATGGTTGTAATTTTTCTCAATTTTTTTTTGCAGCTGATAAATGACCTACTGAATGAGAGTTCAGCAAACACTGCAACGACAGAAGAACCTATGGATGCAGAGACATGCCATTCATCCGGCGGTGACATGTCTGATGATGGCACAGGCATTGATGAAGAACCTGGATGCAGTTTCTGGTCAGACTCAACTCATCACATACAGTCTTCTAAACCTTTGGTAATTCACAATCTTTCTTTTCATGGGCATAGGGTGTTTCAGAAAACACTGAAATCAACAATGCACAATGCACAATGTATTTTGTGAATTGTGGGTTTCAAATCGGCCTGCATTGAAATTTCTTAATTTTTTAAATTTCATTTGTTTTAATTTCAGGACTCAAGTATGGGCACAGTAGAAGAACCTACATGTACCTATACAAACACAGTTGGCACACAGACAAACAAAACTGCAACAAGAGTCATCCGTAAGTACATGTATTTCATACATTGTTTAAATTTTACTTACCTTTGTAATTTTGTGAAAGATAAGTGGCTAAAATGTTAAAATGTACAACGGACTATCATAATAAGTGCCAGAAGTTTTTTATTAGGTAAATAATACAAATATTCTTACAAATGCATTCCTCAACAAAATTTAGTCTGTGCAAGTATGTGTAAGTTATGGGGGTGTTTAAGTGTTTTGTCTGGAAAGAAAAGTATGTTCGAAGTTACACATGTAATCCTAAAATCATAATTGTATTATTAAATAGGAATCCAGGTAACACCCAAGGTCCGCCATCAACAATCCCAAACTGAGCCAAATTCCGTGAAGGAAACAGGCGTTATTTGCAAACTTCTTGATGACAGAGATGAGGAGAGCAGCTCAGACTCCGATTCTGTAGACTTCACCACAGTACAGCCCCAGTCACCAGGATACACCCCCGACTCATCAGAGTCATCTTCGGAGTATCCCAGTACACCACGCAAGCAGCCCCCAACAAAAGTCAGGAGGTAAGTGTTCTTTACTGCAATGACATGTATATTATATTGGGATTTATAAATTAAAACAATAGCAAACAATTATTTTCAAAGATGAAGGGTGCAAATTGTTTAGATTGTTCATGACTATTTGAAAATACAATATGTTTCTATGTAGGAAGAGAGGAGTCAGTCCTAGGACGGTTGTAGAGCAGAGGACAGCAGAGCCCCACCAGGAGCAGAAGTACCTCGTGTTCTCCTCACAATTATTTAAATTGTTCACAAGGTGCTTCTCCTGCCGTTCCTTTGATGTTCATGTAAAAAAAAGGGTGGTAGGCACTTTTGTGTCAATCACACAAGCATGCAACACCTGCAGCTGTGAGGCCACAAAATGGGAAAGTCAGCCTTTCTACGGCAGCATACCAGCAGGGAACCTGCAGCTTTCGGCTGCAACACTTTTTGCTGGTGGCAGTTGCACGACAATGCTTCGTACACTACAGTACATGGAGGTTGCTGCCATCAGCGAAAAGACATTCTTCAACCACCAGTCAGCTATCCTTCAACCAGCAATTGAACGACAGTTCAAGCTTCGTATGAAGGATCTGCTCAGCAAGTTGAAGGATGCCGGCAAGCCTCTGACAATTGGTGGAGACGGTCGTGCTGACAGTCCTGGGCATTCTGCCAAGTACGGTGCATATAACACCATTGACTTGGACAGTAACAAGGTCATTGATGTCCAGCTGGTTCAGGTAAATCCTAGTAATTTCTCTTTTCTGCAAGCCGGAGTCTGGTTCGTAGCTGGAATTGGCAAGTTGAACAATCTATACATAGTGCTTGAATCCA
Source organism: Leptasterias polaris (assembly GCA_037783415.1). NCBI lineage: Eukaryota > Metazoa > Echinodermata > Asteroidea > Forcipulatida > Asteriidae > Leptasterias > Leptasterias polaris. Next base: position 4,973,264 of record JAZGTN010000003.1, on the reverse strand, counting down.
GTATCACAGGCACAAAATAATGTTATTTTTTGTTCGGGAGTCCAAATTTTCCAGCCTTTTACATGTCTGCAGATTTATTTTTGGGGTATTGTATATTTAATGTAAAAGACCAATGTAATTTCCCATACTTGGACTGTAAAGTTGATTGAATTGAATTGAAAAGTTGTCGTTTTACACGACCAAGGCAATTTTCGAAGTGCAGTTTTATGCAGTAGTCTTTCACAGCTTCATCTGAATTCAACTTATGTTTTAAACATATTGATCACTTTTCAGGTCACAGAAGTAAAGAATAGCAATGCCATGGAGTTAGAAGGATTTAAGCGCATGACCAAGAAGATAAAGAAATCAGACCTAACCATCAGGAAGCTGGTCACTGATCGACACCGGCAGTTGGCCAAATACATAAGGGAGAAGCTGCCTGCAATCCACCACATGTATGATGTGTGGCATATCGCAAAGGGTAAACAAACTTTCTTGCCTGATTATTGCAGTGAAATGTGTGCACCTTCCATTCACTGAAGGCTGCTGTCTTGCCCTTGACAAAATTTTAATACAATTGAATATTCGTCTGTCCTGAGTATAAATTGAATATGTGTAGAGTGCTCTGTGTGCCTTTCTTGCAGATGAGCAAAGACACCAACATACACTTCCAGGGGCTTCAATCCTATAAGATAGGATTGCGATGAATGGTGTTTTTGTTTTGGTCGAGCAGATGAATACACTACATTTTTGTTTGAATGGTTATTTTTTTTTCTTTTAATAGTTTCTGGCATATTTTTTTCCTCTGTTTCTAGGTGTAAAGAAGAAGGTTCACAAGCTGGCGCAAAAGAAAGACTGTGAAAATGTTGCTGCCTGGGAGCGGAGTGTGTCCAACCATGTGTACTGGGTTGCTGCCTCAACCAACGACGATGATGGAGAAATGCGGGTAGCAAGGTGGCAATCCTTGGCTAACCACATTCAGGGTGTCCATGATGGGCATTCAGACATTTTTCCACACTGTCTCCACAGTGACCTCAACGAAGCTGACCGTAAAAAGAAGTGGCTCAAACCTGGTAGGCTAAATAGATGTCATACATGTAATTGCATTGGTGATACTGAATATTAATTTGGTTTCACCCTACACTGATGTTGGATAAGCACTGTTTAGTCATAGATTTTTGAACTAATGAGCAGTATTAAGTGTGTGTTTTCCTTCAATTTCTCAGCCCAAATATATCGCCTTTCCAGTACCGGGAACAAAAATGTTACGCCAAACATAATATTGAAATCAAGCTGCAAAGAGTAAGGAAGAATATTGTAAAAGTACTTGTTTGAATTGTGGTGCATTTGTGTAATTTGTATTCCCCTTTAATCTTTTAAACAGGTACAGAGGGCTGTGTTAAGCTGTGTGGCATCATCGACAACAAAACCCTCGTCAAAGATGTAAAGATGATGTCAAGCAGCCAGCAAACATCCTCTCTGGAGTCATTTCACAGTGTAATCAACCAATTTGCCCCGAAACTGAAGTCATACACCTACTTTGGAATGCTAAGCAGGTAAGCTCAAACATGTACATGTTTTACAATGCATTTTCCCCTACCTACTGTACTGTACATTTTCACAAATTTTGAGGTGAACATTTTCACAAATTTTGAGGTGAACAAATACAAATTGACTAGAGGAGCATTTGAAAGTGCCACCTCCTGGTTGACGTGCAGGTGTTCTACCAACCAAGCTACTGAGCCCTCCCTTGCGCTTGATCACTTTGATTGATATTTTACGACTTTTGGAATCAGCAGATAAGTGTTTTACAGATGTGAGATTGTCTGCATTCATATTATGTTAGTTGTAAATTAAACAAAATTTCTTCCTTCCAGGCTTCATTTGGCTGCACTTCATTACAATGAGAACAGTGACAGACAGCAGGCGTGTACACAGCAAGGCAAGAAGCGCTACCTTTTGAGCAAGCCTAAGTACAAGAGGGGAGCAGCAACAGTCAAACCCATCAAAGAAAAACTTAAACTAAGTAAGTTGAAATTTCATTCCAAAGGTCAGGCGCAGATGTAACTGAGTTGGGGTGGTTCAAAAAAAAACACGATGGTTTAACAAATCAACGCATCAGTATGATTTGATCTTCTGCAGGAGAAAAACAAATGAAAAAGAAAAACCTGCCCCCCCCCCCCTCCCCGATTAAAAAAGTACTGGAACTGCCCCTGGTCAGTTCATTTTAACACACAATAAATATATTTGTATATACTTTTATTGCTTCAGCGTATGCTACTGATCTGATGGCAGAGGCAGCAAGGCTAGGGTGCAAAACCAAAAAGAGGAAGCAGCGGCGAAGGAAGCCAGCCCCACCAAGTCTAGCAAGCAGATTCGAGTACCCAACCAAGGAAGAGCTGATATCATCCCACTGCAGTCGATTCAACCTCAAATAGACATTGATCATGATGCAGCATTTTTTTATTGTTTTTTTTCATACCTTCAAATTATTGTAACCAAACTGGGGCTGGGATAAGAAAAGATGACCTTTGTTTCGGGCTGTTAGTCTATGTATTGTAAGCAAAGAGAGACTGTTGTGTGGTTAAGCAGTTTTATTATGACCATTGTACATTGTACACTCTCTATGGACCTGTAGTACATACTGTATGATGTGTTATAGAAAATATTACCTGGGAGCACATAGATATTAAAAGCTGAGATGCACATGTAAAGTATTCTGAAAAAATACTATACATTATGTGTTTTTTAACCATTGCGGACTATTAATATTTACTGCAAAGCACCAATGTAATATATTGAATGAAACACCTTTTATCTTAAATGACAGTCATCTAGGTTTAAATAATATTCTAAACTTATTTCACTGTTTGGAGGTGAAATTTGGAATCATACATGTATACTCCTTTGTTTATGTTAATTGCATAAAAGGTCCCAATGTAAAGTGATATGGAATTCTGATATTTCATAACATCGCAATGTGTGAAGGCCACTACTAATACACCCATCCAGAAACAAAACATAGATATGAAGCCTGGACACACAATATTGCATTCATTGTTCCAGATTAATTGCTACAGATTTTTAAAATAGAATTTGGCAATGTATGTTTAATACACTTGAGGTATAAAAATGTGCTATTGCATTCATTGTTCCAGATTAATTGCTACAGATTTTTAAAATAGAATTTGGCAATGTATGTTTAATACACTTGAGGTATAAAAATGTGCTAAAGGAAAAGTAACACACTAAAAGTAGTTCCTTTTAAGCTTTCAAATTTCCTGAAACCCTCTGTATTCATTGGAAGGATAGGTCTCACGAATTTTTAAGACGGCACATGATGGGAGCACAACACGCACATTCTTCCCAAGAAAACCCCAACACCACCTGGCCAGCTGACGATATCCACAGTGTCTGTATTTCCTGCAAGTACATGTAATTAAGAAATGACCATTTACTTTAGTTGTATATATATTACATGTAATTTCTGATAGTTGATATTAAAAAAACACATGTGTCTTAACTGTAAAAAGAGAATTGTGAAACCTTCATTGCCATTGTAATTTTTACGAACTAGTAACTCAGTTGGAATTTTGTTTTGTGCATTGCTATGTTTACAAACCTTCAATTTTACAATGTTGAAGGCCCTACTCCCCTTTTTTCTTAAATTCTTGGTTGGAAGTTACCGTATAAACTTTCCTTCATTCCCGATGGTCCAAAATTCAGAATGGAAAGTGTGTAAGGTGTTTACTTACTGGTTTTCTGTTGCCCCATGACGTCCTCTGCCGTACTGCTGGCGATACTGCAGGTACGCTGTATCTAGTACCCATCTATCTAAGCAGACTGTGTTGAACCCTGTGTGCTCAAGAATGCAGTCGACATCAATGACAAACTCATTCATTCGCTGAACCACCTGCTCAATCTCTTTGCAGCACACAGATTCATTTAATGTGGGCATGACACCACAGTTGCCACAGGTACACCTGGGGGATAATACAACTTGGTTTTAAAGACAAAATATTAAAAACTCAAATGGTAATTTTATGGTAGTTTTTTCATTGATTGGGAGAGAATTGTTTTCAATTTATAATGTAGAAAAAAAGAATGCCCGACATACTGTAGTCTCTATCTTAATAATAATCATTTCTTCATGAAATAATAATTAATATAATAATTGACATCCAAAATCTATACATTACTTGATGTGTATTTTGTTGTTATTTAGTTTTTTGGGAACCATAATTAATGGTAACTCGTACAGTAAACGGAAAACCGTCATGATCACATAGCATACTTTGACATGTGGGTGGATGTACAATACATGTACGTTCCCATTGTGTTGTGTTTACTTCCTGTATACGCGTTGCACGTAGCAGCCATTTTCCGTGTATTTTCGACACGGTTTGGGTGAAGTTTTCCTTTCTATATCTTTGCAAAAATAAACCAGTAGAGCTCAATATACAAACTAATTCTTCTTGTTACTGTTCAGAACTTTGGGGGAATATTTACCAGTCATTGTTGCCCAATCTTCCCTCGCGATCGTCGTCGTCATGAACACCAGGGATAGCGTCGGCGTTCTCGTCGTCATCGCTGTCGTCGAGCTCTGGCTCGAACTGATACGGAGCGATTTGGCCATCGGGATCTCGTCGTTCCTCCTCAGACTCCACATCTGTCTCTGATCCTCCTTCTGACAATTCTAAATCAAAGTCACTTTCTGACCCGTATTCAAAATCACTATTTTCAGCCATGTTTTCATTGTAAGAGATCCAGCTAATCGTGTCGGTGTAATCTATTGAGAACAACGCGTAATGCGTGTGTAGCCGGCCAAGCGGTACCGAAGTATTGTTCTCTACGTGACGTCACTCGTGAAGATTCGCTGATCGCTTCCAAAGTGGGAATTTTTGGGGGCGGGGCGCGCGGGGCCCATTGTGTTGCCTTTCGGGTCGAATTTAAGCACTACCATACACGAAACACATGTACACTTTTTTAAATATTTATTATATACTACTATAATAATCGATGCCCTATATTATGACTTGAATTTCTGTAAACCTTTAATACAATGCTATACTGAGATGTACAAGGGAATTCCACTAGTCATGGCTTGTCAACAGAGGGCGCTCCTTTTCTCTCTGTCTTTCGATGTTTTCCGATGGTTACGCCGGCAAAAGTGAACGATTTTCAGAATTAAGGCGATCTTGCGGGATTTGTCCACTATTTTTATTTCATTGCCAAGTAGTCACTCTATCATTTTATGAAGGAAAAAACAAAAAATATAATGGCCGTTGGTGGCCGATTGACAAAATGTCCAACGTTTTGATTTTGTTTATTTTTCTTAAATTTGCGATGTAACAAATTTATATTATTTGCGCTTCTTTAACTGACATTTCGCCAAAGGTTTCAAAATAAATTATACAACAAATGAAAGAGTAATGAAATGGCTTCAAAATATTTTTTTAAATATACTTGAACCATATTATGTCTGGTAAAAGCTAAAACAAAAACTGGAAAACAAAAATTGGAAGAAATGTCTGGGTCTTAAACCACTGTGAATTGTTCAAAAATAGTGTTGAATTTTTTGGAAACAAAGGTTCATTTAATTGAAATTTTGTAGAAAATGTTGAATTTGATCGCAACATCTGTTAAGACAATTGAAAGTTTTGCTAACATTCGGCCGTCCATACCAACTGCGCACTTTGTTGATCAACAATGGAAAGGTCATCATCTTCCTGTCCACTGTAAACAATCAGAGTTACAAACTGCTTTTTGCCGTGGGAACGTGCAAAATCAAGAGACACGTCGACATCGGCTGATCCTGATCAATCCAGGACCTTGATGTGGACCATGAAGATTTGCATGGAGCCATGGGTTGACCTACAGTCTTTATCATCATAAGTACACTTATACACAGCGTCACTGTCAAACTATTGTAATTGAGGACTAATTCCATGCTCTACGGTTGTAGTGTACCATCTATCTATCTATCTATCTATCTATCTATCTATCGTAGGACGCCCTGTATTCAGGGCGTCCCTGAAATCGAGGCACATCTTTTACCTCTCTGTGCGCGATGTAAACAGTCCCTAGATACAATTTTTGTGGTTTGACTTGCCAAGCAAAGAGTCTCCTCTCATTTGACCAAAACTTAGAAACATGTAAGGCTCCACTGGTTAGTTGCACTTGTAAATGCAAAAAGTTGTGGTATTTTAGGCATTTCTGCAAGGTACAAAAATATGGCATACTGTCGGGGCCATAAAAAAAAATTTCCCCACCGAAAAAGTTTCATCAAACACTTTTTCAATTCACAATTCACGATGATCAAATCATGTGACTGAACATTCTGCTGAGCATTCTGGGGGAAAAAATACAGAGGCTTAAAGAAGCCACGTGCCTTATATCATTTTCTAATAGTCTGGATAACACTCTATCATTTTTGTTATTAATATTAAAATTTAAACATCAGCTTTGTGATTCGATTATCACTGTTTATTTATATGCTTTATTATAAATGTTAAGAAACATAAAAAGACACAAAACTAAATAAAAATAAGATTTGAAAGCCAAGAATTATTTACATTTTTTTATTTTTATTTTTTATTTTTTAAGTTTTTGAAAACTACCATGGTTATTTTTAAAACTAAATAAAAAATATGTTGAATAAAATGAAGAAAACTGCTGGCTATAGAGTCATACACTAAGTCTCACAGAACACTTGTAGTCACTGCAGATGTTTCTTCCACGTATGGCTTCACCCGGACACCTATACTTTCTTGTTTGCATCGAAAACAGGTCAAACTCAAAACAAATGGGACGCTATTGAAGTCATCGAAGATCGGTGCGTGGTGTTAAAGTTTCAATGTCCATCACGTTTTAATATATGTTTGCATATTTCTTATAAACAAAGGAAGGTAATTAGGGCATCAGTTGATTATGGAATATTTTTATTTTGTTTCAATTCAAAGAAAAAGGCATACTACATCGAAAACCGGACAGGGGCCGGGAGGATACTAGACTTGTGGACAAGTCGTTAAATGTCTGTCGCGGTGATAGCGGAACGGCTTTCTCGCAATATCCCGCGAGAGGGCTGCTCTGTGCGAGATTATTGCTCTCACGACTGGTCGCATTTACCGACTTGTGAAACCCGCTGGCGGTTTGTGCACGGCCTATGGCCACTTCAGCCGAATTCGTACGGACGCATCTGATTGGTCAATTTCGTTATATCTATGAATATTCAAACTGTAGATGAATATTAAACATCAAATCCTGTACTGGATGGAGTTTTATGTTGCTTTCCTTCCTCCATGCTTTGATCATGCACGATCAAAACCAAACACTGAGTGGTGAGAGTGATTGTGTTCATGAATATTTTGACACAAGAAAATACGTATTCAAATTATGGGTACAACTTGTAAATAATTACAAAAAAGCGAACGTAAGATTTTATTTCAGTGTTTGACAGTGCACAGCGTGTGGGGACATGACGTAAAACACACGGGCAAATCGTGTAGCTGCATGCCATGGCGCGCAGAGTTTCTCTCGGTGGGGCTCAGCATGACGGAAACCCCTACCCTAGCATGCCAAGAGATAGCTGTACCTGGAAGCTCATGAACATGTGGGAGGGGTTAGGGAGCCAGACCACCAACTACCTTGTCATTGCGGGTTTGTTAGTCGGTAAACCTCGCTGATCGAATCCGCTGTTTTAAAATCGTTACGTTTCAATGTTCGGTGTACGTTCCTTTCCCCCGATTTGGAAATTAAATAAGATTTATGTCAATAAATAGGAAAACCACTCTTATATTGACGGTGCAATTAAGTTAAACAATTTGTGAGACAAAAACGAGCCCCCCCCCAAAAAAAAAAACAACACACAAAACCAGAGCCCCTGAAGGAACAGGTGAAAAATAAATTACAAATTAAAATGTGGAAAAACAATTCTCACTCTGAATTTCTTTTTCCACTCTCGAACCAGCACCGAACCAGCACTCAAGCATCTAGACAAGACAGCCGCCAATCAAGTCCGTATCCAGATACTGCAAACCCTCAAGAACGCCAAGCTACCAAGACCCAACACAAGCAAGCAAGAGAATGCCGCCATCCGAGCTCTCCATCAAGACCAGTCCATCCACATCATGTCAGCCGACAAGGGCAATGCCACTGTGGTCATGTCGACCACTGATTATGACCAAAAGGTGACTGATATCCTGTCGACTGACACATACAAACGTCTGTCAAGAAACCCCATCCCGGCCATCGAACGCAAGATTACCAACCAACTCCGGTCTCTCTACCAGTCCCAAGTCATCGACGCACCAACGTACCGCCACCTCAAGCCCTCTACATCCTCCTGCCCACGGTTCTTCGGTCAACCCAAGATACACAAGCCTCATGTTCCCCTCCGCCCCATCGTGGCGTCCAGGGGCTCACCAACCTACAACACGGCCAGATATCTCACCAAGATCCTCCACCCACTGGTCGGCCTCACACAGCACCACATCACCAACTCCAGCCAGTTCGTCAACGTCATCAAGGACATCCATCTCAATCAATCTGACATTCTCGTCAGTTTTGACGTAGTCTCGCTGTTCACCAACATACCAACAAAAGAAGCATGCTACATCGCCACACAACGCCTTCAAGCCGATCCTACCATGACAGACCGCACAAGCCTCACTCCTGAACAAGTCCAAGATCTCCTCATCACCTGCGTCTCATCATCTAGCTTCCGGTGGAGGGATCAGTTCTATGAACAAACCTCGGGGGCCGCCATGGGATCTCCTCTATCCCCGGTCCTGGCAGATTTGTTCATGGAAGAGTTTGAACTGGACACCATCGAGAATGCTGATCTTCGCCCCAACCTCTGGCTCCGCTACGTTGATGACACCTTTGTGGTTTGGCCCCACGGCAAGACAGCACTCGACCAGTTCCTCCAACACCTCAACAACCAGCATCCTCTCATCAAATTCACCATGGAACAAGAAGAGAACAACACCATCTCCTTCCTAGATGTTCAAGTCACAAGAAGAGCGGATGGCACCCTCGCCCACACCGTACACCGCAAACCAACCCACACTGACCGGTATCTACACAGCTCTTCGTTTCATCATCCACGCTTCAAGTCTGCCGTCCAGAACACCTTGGTCCGCCGTGCATTTAACATCTGCGACCAAGACAGCTTGAAGCAGGAACTCCATCACATCCAGACATCGCTACGACTCAACGGATACAAGACCTTCAACTTCAACCAGCCCAAGCCAAGCCTACCAGCAGAACGGCCAGATTTCAAGGCAACCATCACTCTCCCGTACATCGGCCTCACATCACACAAGCTACAACGGATCTTCAGCCAAGCCCAAGTCAAGACCTTCCACACAGCACCGAACAAGATTCAAGCATCTCTTCACACACACAAGGACAAGCAAGACACCCAAGCCAAGGCCGGCGTTTACCGCATTCCTTGTGAATGTGGTAAAGTATACATCGGAGAAACCGGCCGCAACGTATCAACAAGAATCAAGGAACATCAAGCACACGGCAGACTGGGACACCTGGACAAATCCGCAATCATCAAACATTCACAAGAACAAGATCATCTCATCAAATGGAAGCAAGCCAAGCTCATCGAACCTGTCAAGTTCTGGCACCAACGCAGAGTCAGGGAAGCGATCGAGATAAAGTCGCACAACACGGTTCCACAAGACATCGGGTTTTTCATCAATGACATCTGGTCACCTCTACTCAAGCCAGTCCTCCCAGCAGCAGCTCACCACAACACTGACACACTCCAGCGCACACACATCCAGCCAGCAGCCAACTACCATGCATCACCGGTCAACAACAACTTGGATACTTCCCGCCCAAAAGTGCACCCCACTAGCTCTACTTAAGCTGCAACACCACCAGCAGTCCAGCATTCTCCTGAAGACGAGCAGAGTATACTGTTCGAAACGTCGAGACCAAACCGGCTCTTTTCAGAGCCAACACTCCTCCCAAAAGAGATTATACACATGGTTGTACCCGCAAGTTCACTACTATTTACATTTATAGTTATAGTTACTTCTTACCGTAGACTTGTTGACAAGTCGTTAATGATGGTCGCGGTGAGTCGAGTCGCATCTGGTGCTGTCGCGTAAAAGAATGCTCTCGCGAGATCACTGCTCTCGCGCGAAGTTGCTGGCTGCCAACTCTTCTTCGTCATTAACGACTTGTGAAACCCGCCGGCGGTTCATATTCATTTATTCATGTACGGACGCAGTGTACATTACGGTTGCTGTAGGAACGATCATGAAGACGAGTCCATTTTATCTAAGGGTAGTAGTAATTTTAGTTACTGTAAATGTACTGAATGCTTGCGCTTGAGACATCTGTGGGTGTGTTTTGTGGGTGTTAACTCCTTCATTAATTTAGTAACTAAAGAAATAAAGTAAACTTATCTTAAAATTCATTATTATAATAATTGTTTAAGATGTGTGTTTTGCCTCATAAAAATAAATAATGCCTTCCGTGAATAGTTACTGATCGCTCCAATCATTTAACCCGATGTGTTCTACAGTGATTGTGTGTATTAAGTGTGTATAAACAACAGACACGGAAACCAGTCAACTCGTCCCCCTAGCAAAGTCGCCAATTTCAAAAAACACATGTACAAAGTCACCAACTACAAAGTCGCCCCTAGCAAAGTCGCCCCCTGACAACAAACTCGTCCCCTCTCATAGTCGCCCCTCACAAGGGAATTTAACAAATTTGTGTGATTGGACTACAGGGCTTCGAAAGCTATCTTCAGGGAACAAAAGCTAGCTATCTTAAGGGAACGAAAGAGGAATTTTGGGGAACAAAATCTCATTGCGAAGGAACGAGAGCGTATATTAAGGGAACGAAAGCATATTTCGGACGAATGAACGTATATTTCTGGCAACTAATTCAAAGTCGTATTTTGATGAAACAAACGCTTGTTTTTAGGGAAAGAAATCTCCTTTCGGTGGAAAAAATTAATATTTTTATAGAACGAAAGCATATTTCGGACGAATGAAAGTATGTTTCGGGCAACTAATTCAAAGTCGTATTTTGATGAATCGAAAGCTTGTTTTCAGGGAAAGAAATCTCCTTTCGGTGGAAAAAATTATTTTTATTGAACGAAAGCATATTTAGAGCGAACAAAATTATATTTTGTGCGAACAAAATCATATTTCGAGGAAACGAATGCGTATCTTTCAGGGAACAAACGCGTATTTCTGGGTAACAAAATCGTATTTCGGGTGGAGAAGGCGTGTTCGAGGGAACAAAAACGTATTTTCTAGGAAAAATCTATTTTGCTACCTAGAAAAACACAACTTTGTTTACAAATTTAAAAAAATATAATTTTATGTGACAAAATTATATTTTGATTGAATTATATAATATTTTGAGGAAACGAAATGACTTTGTTGTTATTTTGTGTGTCGAGAGTGGAAAAAGAAATTCAGAGTGAGAATTGTTTTTCCACATTTTAATTTGTAATTTATTTTTCACCTGTTCCTTCAGGGGCTCTGGTTTTGTGTGTTGTTTTTTTTTTTGGGGGGGGGCTCGTTTTTGTCTCACAAATTGTTTAACTTAATTGCACCGTCAATATAAGAGTGGTTTTCCTATTTATTGACATAAATCTTATTTAATTTCCAAATCGGGGGAAAGGAACGTACACCGAACATTGAAACGTAACGATTTTAAAACAGCGGATTCGATCAGCGAGGTTTACCGACTAACAAACCCGCAATGACAAGGTAGTTGGTGGTCTGGCTCCCTAACCCCTCCCACATGTTCATGAGCTTCCAGGTACAGCTATCTCTTTATTTATTTATTTATTTATTGGCACTCACTTTTAAAACAGTGGCACACACCCAACACTACAAGTATATAGGTGGTGCGTCCATATACAAATTATTCAAGTTACAAATATGCTGTATAAACGATTTAGAATACAAAAGTACAGTGCATGTAGTAGACATAATTAACATCGCAGAAATACATATACATGTCTGTATACCCGTAGGTACATAGTTTGAACACATACATAACATTTAGACATACAGAATATCGAAGCAATACAAAAAAAAAATAATAATGCAATGTAATATATACATGCAATGTAAGACACAATGTATAAAGAATACAGGGAATTAATTAATTAGCGCTGTTGTTGATTTTCCAGAACTAGTACTGCAGCTTATATAACTTAATGATCAGTATAATATTATATCCAGTCGTATCATTTAAATTGTACATAACTAGTCTGTGATATTGTTATATAATTCCGTCCTAGCTTTCCATGCACATAATAAAAATTGTTTGCATCCTTGGTCAAGTATACGACCTATCTCGTTATTATCCTGGAAGATATTATCTAACATTAGATGACGTTTTATATCTATGTTGCCAGTCGTGAGAGCAATAATCTCGCACAGAGCAGCCCTCTCGCGGGATATTGCGAGAAAGCCGTTCCGCTATCACCGCGACAGACATTTAACGACTTGTCCACAAGTCTACATTTACCGACTTGTGAAACCCGCTGGCGGTTTGTGCACGGCCTATGGCCACTTCAGCCGAATTCGTACGGACGCATCTGATTGGTCAATTTCGTTATATCTATGAATATTCAAACTGTAGATGAATATTAAACATCAAATCCTGTACTGGATGGAGTTTTATGTTGCTTTCCTTCCTCCATGCTTTGATCATGCACGATCAAAACCAAACACTGAGTGGTGAGAGTGATTGTGTTCATGAATATTTTGACACAAGAAAATACGTATTCAAATTATGGGTACAACTTGTAAATAATTACAAAAAATCGAACGTAAGATTTTATTTCAGTGTTTGACAGTGCACAGCGTGTGGGGACATGACGTAAAACACACGGGCAAATCGTGTAGCTGCATGCCATGGCGCGCAGAGTTTCTCTCGGTGGGGCTCAGCATGACGGAAACCCCTACCCTAGCATGCCAAGAGATAGCTGTACCTGGAAGCTCATGAACATGTGGGAGGGGTTAGGGAGCCAGACCACCAACTACCTTGTCATTGCGGGTTTGTTAGTCGGTAAACCTCGCTGATCGAATCCGCTGTTTTAAAATCGTTACGTTTCAATGTTCGGTGTACGTTCCTTTCCCCCGATTTGGAAATTAAATAAGATTTATGTCAATAAATAGGAAAACCACTCTTATATTGACGGTGCAATTAAGTTAAACAATTTGTGAGACAAAAACGAGCCCCCCCCCCCAAAAAAAAAACAACACACAAAACCAGAGCCCCTGAAGGAACAGGTGAAAAATAAATTACAAATTAAAATGTGGAAAAACAATTCTCACTCTGAATTTCTTTTTCCACTCTCGACACACAAAATTCCAACAAAGTCATTTCGTTTCCTCAAAATATTATATAATTCAATCAAAATATAATTTTGTCACATAAAATTATATTTTTTTAAATTTGTAAACAAAGTTGTGTTTTTCTAGGTAGCAAAATAGATTTTTCCTAGAAAATACGTTTTTGTTCCCTCGAACACGCCTTCTCCACCCGAAATACGATTTTGTTACCCAGAAATACGCGTTTGTTCCCTGAAAGATACGCATTCGTTTCCTCGAAATATGATTTTGTTCGCACAAAATATAATTTTGTTCGCTCTAAATATGCTTTCGTTCAATAAAAATAATTTTTTCCACCGAAAGGAGATTTCTTTCCCTGAAAACAAGCTTTCGATTCATCAAAATACGACTTTGAATTAGTTGCCCGAAACATACTTTCATTCGTCCGAAATATGCTTTCGTTCTATAAAAATATTAATTTTTTCCACCGAAAGGAGATTTCTTTCCCTAAAAACAAGCGTTTGTTTCATCAAAATACGACTTTGAATTAGTTGCCAGAAATATACGTTCATTCGTCCGAAATATGCTTTCGTTCCCTTAATATACGCTCTCGTTCCTTCGCAATGAGATTTTGTTCCCCAAAATTCCTCTTTCGTTCCCTTAAGATAGCTAGCTTTTGTTCCCTGAAGATAGCTTTCGAAGCCCTGTAGTCCAATCACACAAATTTGTTAAATTCCCTTGTGAGGGGCGACTATGAGAGGGGACGAGTTTGTTGTCAGGGGGCGACTTTGCTAGGGGCGACTTTGTAGTTGGTGACTTTGTACATGTGTTTTTTGAAATTGGCGACTTTGCTAGGGGGACGAGTTGACTGGTTTCCGTGTCTGTTGTTTATACACACTTAATACACACAATCACTGTAGAACACATCGGGTTAAATGATTGGAGCGATCAGTAACTATTCACGGAAGGCATTATTTATTTTTATGAGGCAAAACACACATCTTAAACAATTATTATAATAATGAATTTTAAGATAAGTTTACTTTATTTCTTTAGTTACTAAATTAATGAAGGAGTTAACACCCACAAAACACACCCAAAGATGTCTCAAGCGCAAGCATTCAGTACATTTACAGTAACTAAAATTACTACTACCCTTAGATAAAATGGACTCGTCTTCATGATCGTTCCTACAGCAACCGTAATGTACACTGCGTCCGTACATGAATAAATGAATATGAACCGCCGGCGGGTTTCACAAGTCGTTAATGACGAAGAAGAGTTGGCAGCCAGCAACTTCGCGCGAGAGCAGTGATCTCGCGAGAGCATTCTTTTACGCGACAGCACCAGATGCGACTCGACTCACCGCGACCATCATTAACGACTTGTCAACAAGTCTAGGAGGATACTAATGCGAGTAAGGTGTCTGTGTAAGAAAAACTCCCAGGTGCCTATATGGATCGGGCTGCAAATGAATTTTCAGAAGGCACCTTTTCGGTCCGGTGATCATACTACTAAGAGGGTACGACTTTCTCCCACCGTATTATGTACTTTCCGGTTCTGTGAGGAGCTCAGCTGTTAGATCCATTTGTAGATTTCTATGTTTGTAAACATAATTAAATAAAAGTATTAGCGCCGGAGTTTTAATGCCACGGTCTAAACATCAGCTGAGGTTATCGCATACTCCGGTGTCTTGTTAAAAAGATTTCTACGTCAATACACTCAGGGCAAGCGCTCCCAAAAATGAGCACCGTGATGTTGCGATCGCAGCCCGTTCTTTCGAAGTTGTTTCCCTTCAAGTGTTTGCATTCAAACAAACAGGCAATTTTGACAGTTAAACTTCAAAATGCACCTGGGATCCAAACGCTTCCCCATCACCACGGTGGGGGCTTGGCCGCTGGACTTCACTGCTGTGACCCGTTGTTGTTCGGACGACAGATGGTGAACTCCCCCGGGAATTCTTGGCCGAGGCAGCCGAGAACTCCCGTTGGTACAATTCCCGGCTCAGATTGCCGCCTTCAAGTTGAAGTCCCCCGGAGTTTTCGAAGTTCACATTCTGAAGTTGGCAATCAACAGTTTACCTTTTCAACACCCGAAGCCTTCCGAGATAAGACCGTCAGAGAGCTTTCACGTGGATTATTTGTGCTGAAATTATGCAGCTACAGTACATTCGTCGACAACAGTTTAAAGGTGTGATAAATAGAATTTCAACAGACTAGTAAAATTACTACAAAAAAGGCATATAAATATTATAATTTCTAGACTTTAAAAAGACAAAAGGCTCTGAGGCGCTTACTTACTTACTTACTTACTTAGGCTAATGTGCCTTTAAAACCCCATATCTCTTCCAGTGACTGTCAAGTTCGTTTTTGAAGGAGTTAACACTTAATGCGCTCACGGCTTGCTGTGGGAGATTATTCCACTCATTGATTACCCTTTGGGAGAAGACGTTTTGTCTACATCTGAGTGGATTTGGTCAGTCTTGGCTTGAATAGTTTCATTGTGTGTCCTCTAGTATTGGTTTCCTCTGCTAGTTTGAAGAATCTTGCATGTAATGGTCTGTCTTCTCTCGCCCTGTGAGAATTTTGAATGACTTGATGAGGTCACCTCGGATCCTTCTTTGTTCTAGGCTGTACAGTTTCAAAGCATCCAGTCTCTGTGCGTAGCTTAGGTGCCATCCCTGGTAACAGCTTGGTGGCCCTGCACCTTTTCAAGTGTATTGACGTCCTTAGTGCCGGATTCCAAGCTTGGATGCAGTACTCTAAGTGAGGTCTGATGTATGTTTTGTAAAGTGTGATGAAGCCATCTTTGTCAATGTGGTTGAACATCCTCTTGATGACACGTAAACAGTTCATTGCTTTCTGGGATGCCTTGGTGCATTGTAGACTTGTCTTGCTGTCACTTGTAATATAAACCTCCAAGTCCTTTTCTTGATCAATGTCGTCCAGTCTAGTTCCTCCCATAGTGTAGTTGTTTCTTGGATTGTTGTTTCCCATGTGCATAACCTTACATTTGCTAGCGTTGAACTTGAGAAGCCAAACTTCAGACCAGTTCTGTAATTTGTCAATATCGTCTTGTAATTTTGACGCTTGTCTATTTTAAAGAAGTTTTTGTTTTTAGTTGCAATTTGGGGGTAAGATTTAAGAATTTTTTTTCATACAACTATGAAAATGATAACGTGCAACAACAAATTATAAGAATTAATATCACTTATAAGTTATAACCATGTCATGGCCGTTGGTCTGGTCCACTTTTGATTGTTTTGCAGGCACAATAGCTATCCAATTATTCTTATTTTTGTTGCTGACCCAAACAGATCATGAGTATTTCACAGCGTCTTCTTGGGCAGCGGCTGTTTGAATTCTTTGCACGGTGCACATTCTACGGCCACTTCATCGCAGGAAACGGAGAGGTCGAAGCAAAGGAACTCGTTAAAAAATTCAAAAATGCAGGTGTAGCGACTATCTTATCCATCACAGCTGAGGAAGACGTCGGGGAGGGCCAAGACAGGTTCGCATCTGATATAGTGTAGTTGCATGGTTATCATTTGCAGAAGCAACAGTTCAAGAATTATACATTCCTAAAAATTTCCCAACCTCAAGTTGAAGTTTAAAATATATTTTTAATTTTTTTTCAACAAGTCAGGTATGACGAACCAAGATACGATAAGAATGCCAGAAACTACATGGCCAACAACGATCTCTCAGCTCAGTTAGCAGACAGGTTCAGCCCAGTGAGCCAACTCAAAATTACTTCATTCGCCAAGGCAGATGTTATGGTATGTTAAACCATCTGGGCCAAATTTCCTAGCGCGGCTTAATTGTAAGCAAATTTTCATGCTAACTGTAGCAGAAAAATTTGCTTAATAAGCGTAAGAGTTTTTCACAGGTTAGCAAGAAAACTAGGCGTCCAGCTTGCGCATTCACCATGGATTTGCATTGTTACGTCATTTATTTTCTTACAGTAATAATTGGCCCCTGGTTAGAACACCAGAATCCAGGGGTTGAATTGCCCTCTTGACTGCTGGCCTGACTCCAGTAGTTTGCAATATGGGCTATTATTTTTGTTTTTATTTGAGCTATTTAACTCCATGCTTCAAGGCAATACACCGATCCATTAAGCCACGCCCATTTCTCATTGACCAATCACAACCGCGAAATCTGATCACCATTTGAGCCGTTTGGTGATCTTTGCACTAATGGTAATCGAGTTTCGCGGCTGTGATTGGTCAACTCGTAAGGAGGCGGGGCTTAATGGATCGGTCTATTGAGAGTCCGTTCACCCTTGCAGTGAAACAGCGGAAAACAAAAGATCATTATGAACGGTTTTCAGCCTACATAGCCAACCCCCCCCCCCCCATTCACCACTCACTTTGTATTCATATCATATCATAAATTAGAGATTAAATAAACACTATAAAATAATTTTATAGAAAAAACCAGTCTTTCTATTTACCAAAATCTTGATCTAAGTACACATGTGTAAAAGACAGTTTCAAAACATCATCAAATAAAGTAAAAATTAATAAAAGAAATTGAAATAAGTTAAGTTACATGGATGATGAAAGTCAACTGACTCAATTTAAGATCTGCCCTTCATCTACCACACTCCAAAAGGTAATAAAAAATGCAGCAAGAATTTTATTGACAAAAATATTTTAATATTTTGATCCTTATTCTACAGGCCAGGTTAGCGGAAAAACTCGCCGAGTACAATTTACACTACGACAATGAGACTCCCCTTAGTGTGAGTAATCTAGCCCAAGGATTAGACGGGCAGATGGCACCAATCCCTCTCTTGGCCGACGCTGAATATAACCATCTTCAGCTCGCCTTGAGGAGACTAAACAAAATATGTGAGGTAAACAAAAATAAATTTAAACAGTACAGTCGTCAACTTTCTCTCTAATAAAAAAAACCCCACATTTCATACTTGTTGAACAGTAAGTAGTCTGTGGAGGTGGGGGAGCATTTTCCCCCACCCCATTTTATCTTCCCCCACCCCATTTTATCTTCCCCACTGAAACATATCACAAGTGAAGTGCGAAATAGATTCAATGTTGGTTCTTTGCACCCAGTGGCCCTTCAGTATCTCCTTATGTTGATGTGAATATTTTAACAAGTCTTGTAGTTATTGTTTTTGGTACATTGGAATTCAGATATATTCGATTGTCCACCAATTGCCCCTACAACAAAATAATAATAAATAAATATAAATAAATAAAAACATATAAATAAATAAAATAATACAATACAGGTAAAAAACTAAATAACTGAAACAAAACCAAAAAAATAGATGAAAAAATAACTAATAAATACATAAATAAAACAAATAAATTAATAAATAATTAATAAAATAAAAAAATTTTATATAAAGATACTATATTTATGCATTAATTTGGTTGCGATGCCAAGGATCCTCACTGATAAGTGAACTACATGTAAGCACTATACTAGCCAAGAACCCCATGGAGAGAAGTCAAGGATGAAAGGTTCAATTTTAGCTGTGGGAGGGAAAACCCGAGGGGAAAACCCACGCAATCAGGTAATAATAATAATAATAATAATATGGATTTATATCGCGCTTTATCACACCCAAGGGCGTCTCAAAGCGCTCATTATTACCCCTGGTCACTGGGCCATTTATTTCATTCCTTAAACCATCTCAGCTCCCTGGGGAGTATACAGCCTGTGCTGCAATATATGCGCTACTAAGCTAAATCAATCACAAGAACCATCTCTGCCCTCACAGGTACCCATTTTACCCCTGGGTGGAGAGAAGCAATTATAGTTAAGTGTCTTGCTCAGAGACACAAGTGTCACGATCCCGGGACTGAAAACCCAATCCACATAGTTCCCCAGCAGGGTTCAAACCGGGGTTCTAGAGGTGAAAGGTGAGGAAAGAAACAACTAGATGCCAACCGGACGGCACTCCCACTAGCTAATGGTAACATGATTGCCTCAAATGATATCGAACACATCCAGGTGCCAGAATATTTTTTCTGTTCCTTTCTGGCAGAACATGCTTTTGGCAATGAATTGAGATATGTCCTGAAGACAGTGTTCACAAAGAGCTATTTCTCTAGAAGATTGGTTTTGGTATAAACTCTATAGACCATGTGACCTGTGACATCACATGTTTACAAAAGAGCCACAGAGCCTGGACTTCCTTCAGGCACAGCTTGTACGCAGCTCAATGGAAGAATACAATAAATCGTATGTTTTATGGAGATTGCAGTCTGATTTTTCTCAACTTTTGATATGAAGAAAGGGGGGACATCTCAAAAGCTGTACAGCTGTTGCTTCTGTAAGTCTTGCATTTATGTGAAAATTATGACACATAATGTAAATTTTCCCATATAGCCTGTGTAGTATCTTGACCATCAGGAAACGCATTAGAATGTACAAGGTCACCACTTTGTAAACAAAGGTAACAGGTAGAAACATGGTCTATAATTTGTTAGCTTTTAGAGTGATGCCATGGTTTTTGTTGGTAAAATGTCAGTCTTGATTACTTCATTCTTGTAAGGGCAAGACAGGTTTTTTTTCCTTAGGAAAGACTCGGCACGTCTATAATATGAGGGAAATTTTAATTTGTATTGGAACATTTCAAAGAGGCACCAAGAAGGCAATGAATATGAGGCATAGGAGGCCTCAGTTGCCCCCGTGAAGTATGAGCTGGCCTGATGAATTCCAATCCTGGAACACTGGTAAGAGTAAAAATATCAATGTTCATAGATTTGCACATATGGTATAAAGATGGTCATGGTGGAAAACTTCTCTTGAAAGAGTTTTGCTTGAAATGCTATAGTTTTTAGGAAATGAGTAAAACAATTACATTGTAGTCACTGGTGATAAAATCCGATGTTTGAAAACAGTAAAAAAACATCTAACAGTCTAATGGATTTTTTCACTGTTTTCTCATACTCTGAGGACTGATATATATAGCTTAAACTTTCACAGGAGTTAATTTTTGTTGTTGGGTCATATCAAGTGTGGATACTGGCCTGTGACAATTACCAATGTTTTACATTGTTTTTTAACTGTACCACATACTAAATAGCGTTTTTTTCTTTTTTGTACCCAGCATGCAATACTGAACAATATACAGATACTGGTGGATGCAGAGAAGACTAACATTAACCCAGGGTTGTCACTGCTAACATTGGCACTCATGATGAAGTTCAATAAGGAAAGACCTTACATATGGAATACCTATCAGTGTTATTTAAAGGTAAATCTCTTGCTTTTGTTTCAAAAACAAAAACGATTATCATTTGTTGTTAAAATGTTTACTCCTGAGAAGTAACACGTACCATGTATGAGTTTGTTTTCAAAGGCTTAATACCATTCCAACACGTACAGCAGTCTGGTGGAAAGAGTCTAAATGAGTGACTATTATACATAAATCACTGTACAGTACCAATCTTTTGATTATGATATTTGACTAAAAAAAGTACTTTGTGTGCGGGTCAAGGATTTCTACTTGTGGATACTGATGACTTGAACAAAGGGTTTCCTGATAAGTTGCCAAACCATGAAAGAATGAAAGGGACAATCACCAAGGATGTCTGCAACGATGTGTGTACAAAGAACAAAGGGTTTCATGATAAATTGCCAAACCATGAAAGAAGGAAAGGGACAATCACCAAGGATGTCTGCAACGATGTGTGTACAAAAAGCATTGGGCCATTTTTCTTACTCGTTCAAATTTACCTTTGCCATCGTTGACTAGTATATGGGGTTGGATTGTATTAAAGGCGCTCGAAAAATCAACAAAGAGAGACCTGGCATATGATTTAGGTGTATCCAGGTGGCTGTACAACTTATTGAGATAGACAAGTACTGCATCGTCGACCCCTCTATTACACCGATATGCAAATTGAAAATTGTCAATAAATGAACCAGCCTGGTCAATGAGTATTTTGAGTACCAGCCTCTCAAGGCATTTCATAATATTAGATGTCAATGCAATGAGTCCGTAGTCGTTCAAAACTGAAACTGTTTTCCCCTTAGGAACCGGAATTATCATAGAGGTTTTCCACATTTGGGGAATTGTACCTCTATCTAAGGTCATTTGAAAAATGCTTTTGAAAACATTTGACAGTTGATGACTACATTCTTTAAAATAATGTTTGCAATACCATCTGACCCTGAGGCCTTATTCACATCTAGGCGTGAAAACACTTTCTGAACATCAAGTTCATTAATGTTAATAATGTCAAAACTAGAGCTATTCTTGAGAGTTATCATTGTAGAGAGTTGTTTTCTTGGGTAAAATCATGTGTGTCACATCACTACCACAAACTGGACTCAACCATGCAGGCAGTTTCAAACCTTCCAAGGCAGTTTGAAGCCAAAACAAGATGTTAACAAATCCTGGAATCAGGATAAATTCCAGTGACACTTAGTAACATGTTTATATTTCTCCTTAGAAAACCTTTGATGAACTCAAAAAGGACTTGCAGTGGGCAGAGAAACAGGATTTATGTTTTGGAGTTAAGATAGTCAGAGGGGCCTATCTAGAGGGAGAGAAAGAATATGCAAACGGGCATCAATTAGAAGGTAAAAAGAGCAGTTCATATAAAACTACTTTAAAAGCAAAAAACATTGCTTTAAAAATGGCTGCTAAGCATAAGCAGGATACCAGTCACATATTGTACATGCAAAATGGTGTTTTAGCTGGTGACCTTTTTCTAGTGAGCATAATTTTGTTGTGCTTAGCTACTTTTTGTGCCTAAGAAGCTCTATGAAATTGGACCCACAGCTTTGGTTGAATGGAAGAAAACCAATGGAGGGGTTACATATACAGGGCTGGTTCAAAGACCCACTGGTTCAAACCCCGGACCAGGGCCTTGCAGGCCCAATGCAATTTAATTGTTCCTGAAAGCGCAAGGGCACCAACAAGGTGTTTCTCCTTTGTAAAAGGTCACCTGTATGAGGAAATTGTAAAATATTGGAACATTTCAAGGGGCAACGAGGCAATTTTCTGAGCCACAATTAGACTTGTGGGCTAGTGGACTGCTTATACAATGTATTTATACTGCCAGCCTGCACTATGATCATGTGGTAAATGCACCTACACATGTACACAATTGGATCTTTGCAGTTGTGCCATGCCCACTGTACACAACCCCAGCAGTTGAATGGTTTCAAATGATTGTTCTACTCCAGAACCGTCACTTTTGGCAAGGTACATTAGTTTTCCCTTGGTGAGGGGAAAACAAAATTTCAAAGGGCACCAAGGCAATGACCAGGTTGCCTCCATAACATATCGGGCCTGCAACTCTTTGGAAAATGGTCTTAAGAGAGGGATTAGTTTATGTAATGATTTCATCGGGGATAAAAAATTCCCAGACTGGTTTCTGTGAATTTCTGTCTAACATTTTTTGTTGTTTCTCCTCTCTGTAAAGATCCATGCCATCCAAGCTTTGAAGCTACAAGTGAGATGTACAATAGCGCCGTTGACTTCATGCTGACTCACATACACAAGAATCCTGGCAAATGTGCAATCATTGTAGCAACTCATAATGAAGAGTCAGTACAGAAAGCAGCATTAAAGTAAGGCAATTGAAAGGCCGTGTCCGAATTAGTGGCTGCGGCTGTTGCCAAGGGTAACCTATGCCTCACCGCATGTTAATGGCAACACAGCCGCAGCCACAAGCCATTAATTCCTCCTTGAAAAAATGTTTCTTGGTTTTAATGGTAGAGTCTCCCCCCCCCCCCCTTTTTCTCTAGGATGCAGGTGTTGGGATTATCTCGTACATCTGGTGAGGTTATCTTTGGTCAAATCTTGGGCATGGCGGACCACATCACTTATGCGCTAGGTAAGAAATTGACATTATTAAGTAAGAATTTGTTACAACATTGTAATTTTTACAGGCATTCAAGCACTCCTTAACAACGTACACACAGCTAGAATGATTTATGAGACCCAATTGTACAGCTTTTGTAAAGGATGTACATTATACACAATATACTTGGTTCCTTGGGATTTTCAGCTTTGCGTCCCATCAGGCCAAAGCAATTGTCGATCTTGTCTTAAGGACACATGCGCCACAATGGGCCCTGAACCCACACTGTGACAACACCAGAGCTTGACTTCTGTGCACAAGACCCCTCTTTCGTGATCCGTTTAAACATTAGTAATAA
Organism: Leptasterias polaris; assembly: GCA_037783415.1. Classification (NCBI taxonomy): domain Eukaryota; kingdom Metazoa; phylum Echinodermata; class Asteroidea; order Forcipulatida; family Asteriidae; genus Leptasterias; species Leptasterias polaris. The sequence continues at coordinate 4,949,803 of JAZGTN010000003.1, read as the reverse complement.
TATTAAAGAAAACTGGACATAGCAGCGTTGTTTGCCAAGCATTGCACAGGGATGCTCATGGCACAGGGATTCATAAAGAAAGCGGCAATCATAAAAGAAAGATAACTTGATGTTTAAATTGGGACAAAAGTTGGGAAGTAGGACACTTCCAGTGAGGCAGTTCAACCAAAGTGAGGCATTGAGCCAACAATTGTAAGGTCCTGGTTGAGAATAGTGTGGCATGAGAGTGAGAAGTTGACCACAAACTGTGGTAGGCAGTAAACAGTGTTGATTAAGCTTAGAAAGTATTGTTAGTTTATAATCAGTTTTGTTTATTTTGTGCACAAAGGTCGAGAGGGTTACCTCATCTACAAGTCCTCCCCGTACGGGCCAATAGATGACCTCCTTCCGTACCTGGCTCGACGAGCTCAGGAGAACAGATCGATCTTCAAGAACCAAGGACCGGAGAGAAGGCTCATGTTGGAAGAATTAAAGAGAAAACTCACCTTCCGATAACAGACCCTTTTTCATGATGCAACGGTTTAGAAAGTAGTTTGTTAATGTTGCCCGCATTATCAGTTTCTCACAAATATTTACAAACTTTACATTGATGCATCATCCGTTTTAAGATAACTCTCACTCCAATCCTTAAGTTTTCAACAAACATCTCCGAACCACTGTGAGAATTTTATTAATTGTCAGAGGTCAGAAGCAAAATCTTTGTATCGCCCGAAACACATTTGTTTTAGAGACAATGGTAATTGTGACCAATATCAGTCATTAGACCATGCAGGTCAAGTTCACTTTGAGAAATAAGCAGAGGTGAGAGTCATTGCTGACAAAAAGGTCTGAAACTAGAATCCAGATTTTAGGGATATGTTGATTTAGATTTCAAGGAGCTACAGAAAAATAAATCAAAGCAGGATTTTAAAAGTCTGAATTTATAATGTAAAAAAGTGTCAATCTTTTACAAGTTTTTCTTTTGCAATCATTGCTGATTAACTATTATGTAAATTTGATGAGCACTAAGACGTGTTGCATGATTTTTTTTTTATTGAGAAAGAACAAGATTATTTATATGCTTTACAATTTATGTGAATTACCTTTTGGGGTGAATTCTCATGTAATGTATTTACTACCGGTGTAAAAATTTATATTTATTTATATAAACCGACATCACCCAACCTCAGTAAATACAATCTGTAATGCACTTGTATGTGTATATTTTACAGGCATGTAAGTGGTTAGCAAACAAAATGGAAATCTTTTGTTTGTGTAGCTTGTGTGAAGCCACTACAGCCTTGGCTGGGACCCATTTGACCACAAATCCTGAGTAGCAGTCCACAAAGTTGCAATCCCTTGGGCGGATTTCACAAAGATTAGAACTAAGATTTAAGATTAATCTTAACTGTGTATCAATCTTAATTGCTAAGCAAAGTGTGATGTCTCAATACAAATTACTATGGCAATATGGTAATGATGACAACTTTTAAGATGAGTGTGCTTTGTGAAACTGACCCCTTGTTGCCCATTAGTTTATTTGGTAGGACTACTGTTTCACTATTATTCAATATAAATGTCAAAAATTTAAAACAGATAATTTAAAAAATGTACTAAGTCTCCACATTTTCAAGATCCTGTCACAACCTTGATGCACAAATTTATCACGAAATAATTCACACAACGATTTTGTGGTTAAACTACAAGTACTTAAAGTAAAATGTAAGTATCTAATTCCCAAAAGGATGGATTCTTAAAGTGAAAATCAGACTTTACTTTAGGTATTAATTATAAATAATAATAAAAAGCATTTATATATCACCAAAATCCGCCTCAAAAGATGCTCAAGGCGCTTTAACGCTTTCAAATATATTTTCTTTAGAACCACTACAACTTACTACATTTTCAATGCATTGTATAAAAGATGAGTGCTGGTTCATAAACTTTGCATATATTATATTTTTATCTTGTTTTGTCTTTGGCTAGACTGGGTGTGAGGTGGTCATATGGATTTTATTTTAAATCCTTGTGCATTGTTTCTTGTTCAATATTTTTATCTGCCTTTTGTAACTTTTTAACTTGTTCTTTGTAGTGTTTTAAGACTTGTGCGAGCAATGTAATTTCTTCTTTTTGGAGAGTTATAAAGTTTCTTATCTTCTTACTCAGATTTGGCTTTAAATATGTATACATTTTGGTTCTTGCCTACAAAATGTAAATGTACTTGCAATACCAACAAAACATAATTTTTTTTATCATTTACTTGTATCAACATACATGTAGATATTGCACTTGAAAGATTAGAGTTACATATATAATGTACACACAATTTACAGCAAAAATCTCCGAGGTAAAAACATAACGGAGATTTTTTTATATATTTTTTTCTTTTTTCAGAAATGTAGAAACCGATACTGTGCTAACATTGGTAAATCTTGACTTTTGGGGGTTTGAGTGAAGTACATCAATTGTTGTGGACAATTGCAGCATTTTTGGTAGAAGCCGCTTGGAGCTTCTTTGTTCTTCCCAGGGTTTAAAATAAAATAAAATAAAATTTAAATTGTATATATTTATTGTTTTCATTGTATTTCCAACAGCCAAGCACAATAACAGGATGGTGGATGGTGGATGGGAAACAAACAGTTTTAGATGTGGGAGGAAAACCCCCACGCAGTCGGGTTGGGACTTGAAAACCTAATTGGCATGCAAAGCTCCAGTTCCAAAGTGGGATTCATCATCATCCAAATATTTTTGTAAACATAATACATTTCTCCCACTCCATTCTGTATTTGTATTATCCAAATTATGATTATGCTTAATAACTAACTTCCATTAGCTGCAATTTATACCTGAAATAAAAAATTATAATGGAATATTAAAAATTGAGAAAACCTAAATATCAAAGACAACACATTAGTGTTTATTGCACTTTAACCCTGTTTCTATTTACAAAGTAGCCATTTAAGTCAGGATCCCCGTGTACACAATGCAAAGAGTGTTCTAATCATCATTCCCTATACAGACACCAGACTGTCTTTTCCTTCCTATTGATTGATAAATAATAATAGGCGCTTTGAAACATTGTGTCAAGGCGCACTACACTAATACTACTCCTGTTTATTGGGATTTATAAGTGTTCCTGGAACCATCTCAGCTCCTTTGGAGTATGCAGCACCGGCAGCCAAATTGGCACAAAGGTTGCTCATCATTCACATCAACAATCTCTACCCTTGCAGTAACCATTTACTCATGAGCGGGATTCAAACCCACACTCCGATTACTCAACCATCATCACTTGAGGCTGATGCTCTAAACCGCTCGATCACGTTACACTTTAAATGGGAGTAACAAGATGGCTGCACAACATGAAGAAGGGTTCGAAAAGTGCACAGTGGAAACAAATCTACGAGGATTACAGCGAACCATCGAGACATATCGGGTTGAGAGATTGTCTTCAGGCCTATTAGTAGACAAGACTAACTAGCTAAAAAAAAAAATTGAGAACATTTATTCCGGAGACTAGTTGCCTACAAGTCACAAACACTCTTAAATAACTGAACTCACTGTGTTTGCGCAGCTCCATAAGTTGTTTCAGTCAAGGAATATCTTTGGTCATGAGCGCAAGATTACCCCCCCAACCACCTTTCCACCACAACAATGAAAGACAATATACGGATTGAAACCTCACTGTTGTTAACTCCATTATGTCCGAGCAAACTCTCTCCACATTGCCAACTTGAATCTTGATACTTAGAAGGTCATTGGATGATACTCGCTACAACCTAGGCCAAGTTCACACAATGACCACTGGGGGAAAAACTAACAAATGCCTGGTACTCCTGACCATAGTAAAGATTAGTTACCAGGGAAATGGTCATCATGGCAATTTGGGCCTATTATTAGACTTTTTGATATTGCTCATGGTATATGCCCTGGTTCCTGCCTCCTCTCATACAGTAGGTTGGCATTACATCATTATTAACCGGTACCAGCTGCTTGCGTTTCATTGTTTGTGCCGCCACGCACTGAGAGAGGGGGAAAACAAATCAAATACAGAATCAGACTACAACTGTTTTTTATTGGTATGATTGTATTTCTAAATTCTTAACCCAACCCAGCCTGAGTTTTCCATACTCCACACCACAGTGAAAAGGAAAAACAATGATTATTGGTCACCAAAATACCATAATTCGACTCTGTATGCCCTACTTTGTGCTTTATTTGAGGCTCAAAATGCCACCCGAGAAAAATTATTAGCACTTGGGCACCCTCCCGGGCCCAATGTCATAGAGCTGCTTAAATGGAACACTTTGCTTAAATCTTCTGTTGAGCAAACTTAACAGAAAACTAAGAGATGTTAATTGTGCTTAGGTAACTATGTATTAGTGGTTTTTGCTCTTACACCGATGTGTGTTCAGCACTGTATAGACCTTTCTTTTGTTGATAAACAAAGTGCGCCGGTTGGCATGGATGGCCGAATGTTAGCAAAACATTCAATCGTGTTAAAAAATGTTGTGACCAAATTCAACATTTTCTGTAAAGATTCACGAACGGAAATACCTTCCATGATTGGTTGACTTTTTTTGAATATTTGTGTAACACTGCTACAAACTGTGGCAATCTGTTTTTCATTTGCAGTTATGGCTTTCCATACTTTTCCAACCTGGGTTGGCAAAAACTTGGGCTGTGACGTTGCAAAAGAAAGGTCTATACTCAGTACTTTCCCACATGTACCTGTTGTTGTGCTTTTAAGCAGCCCTATGAAATTGGGCACTGGTAAGAACAGCCCATTAAGCAGAAAATGTTGTGAACAATTTCCTGTTCAGAAAAAATAAGCAGGCTACCAGTTACAGATGGTACATGAAACAATGTATTTTGGCTGGAAACCTTATTCTGGAAAGCATAATTTTGTTGTGCTCGGCTTCATTTTGTGCTCATAACAGCTTTATGACATTGGACCCTCAGGATAACAACGAGCTTACCTGTGTTGATGCTATGCATGAACTCTTTCAGAATATCAGTCATCATTGCGTTAGCCGCATTAGGATCATCGAGTTGTCTTGGAGCAAGAGAGGCCTCCCTTTCAGCAGGAGTTGATGTTTTACTTGCTGGCCTTAAAAAATAGATGACCAGACAAAAATGAAAGTATCAAATATATAAACCACAAGGGAAACCGACTAGGTAAATTGTAAATGATTTAAATGAACAAAGATAGGAAGACACCGACATAGTGTTAGATAGCTCAATTGGTAGAGCGCTAGCAGGTTAATCCGGAGGTCGTTGGTTCAGTTCTAGTCAATTTTTCTTTGTTCAACCCCAAAGTCCCCAAAAATGAGAGTAGTATAAATGACCCAAATTCACCATTCCTTTTAAAGGAAACTTAATTTTTTAAAATTAAAAACCAACAATAAATTATTGCTTTTAATTTTTGGAGTTGAATGCTTTAAAAAATGCTTTAAAGTTTTACCTAAGGGAAGTTAGCTTTGACCCATTTTTGGTACAAAAGAAATTGTGTAAAAATCTGTTTTGATGTTGACAAAGATTGTTTTCGTTACCTTGGTTGTGGAGGCTTTTGCTCTGATCTAGCAGGAGGTGCAGCAGCTAAAGGAGCTGAAGGAGGTGCATTTGTTTGTTTGCTCTAACAGAAAGAAGATAAAATACAAACTATTTACATGAAGAAAACAAAAAATACAGCTAATAACATTTATAAAAATCATTTTCAAGTTATCCGTGTATTTAAAATTATAAATGCACCAGAAGTCCTGCTATGTGCACTCAAAAACAAATCATAAATCATATACCGGTACACTTTATATAATAGGTTTTTATTAAGTACTTTAAACATCGTTTCAAAGCACTTTACTATCCCTGTTCATTTGGCATTAACCATTCCTGAAACCATCTCCTTTGGAGTGTGCAGCACCGGCAGCCAAATTGGCACACAGGTTGCTAATCATTCACATCAACAATCTTCACCCTCGCAGGTACCCATCTACTCCTGGGTGATGAGAAGGATTTATAAGTAACACAATGTCAGGACCGGTATTCAAATCCACACTCTGATGGATTCAACCAGCAGAACTCGAGTCCAATGATTTAGACCGCTTGGCCATGACAGGCTACAAACCAACACATGGCCCGGTTTGATATCAGACGTATTTTTTTTTAGTCCATCACGTATTATGTTGGAATCTGATGTGGAGTGTCAAGGCTGGGTTGAAACAGGCACAGGACACAAGTACTGGTCACATGCGTACGGCCCGAGGGGGGAGGGGAGGGCAGGAGGGCCAACTGTCCCCCCAAAAATAAAAATAAATTAACAATTGGGTCAAACCAAACAGTGGGAATAAAAATTGGACAGAGAAAGCCAAAACAAACTTTTTACCCGGTATTAAAAGTTAGTACTAGTTTGGGCAAATCAACCACTCTGCCCAGGAATCCCCATGCGGCCATGTTTCTGGTGTAGACGCAGTGTGAGCTCTGGTCACAGGTTAAAGACACAACCTAGATGTTGACTTACTTGCTTCAACTTTTCGAGTTGTTGCTTCAGTTGCTTTATTTCTTCTTGGGCTGCCCTCTCGGACTCTATTCGTTTTTTATTTTCCTGTAGGAGAATAAACAAAGTAAACAATGTTTTCAGATATAAGCAATAAAAACTCAACAAGATTTTATAGTTTCCCCAGTAAAGTAACAAGAAAAATGCAACTTCATACAAATTGCATGTTGTAAAAGCAAATTAAGCTGATCATTTGTTCATTCACAAGCTCATTCACAAGATATTTATTGATTGATGATAACTCATTCATTATTGATTTGTTAAATGATAACCATTTGTACTAAAAAACAAAGCTTTGTGGCTTTTCATTTTACACAACGAGTGCGCACACACACCTGTTGTCCCAAAGTGTTCTCAAGTGATAGCAGATAAGGCACGCGGCTAGATACGACATGGTCATTTTTATTTTATTTTGAAAGTCATATAGGCCCCTTTTTTTCGCAGTAGTATTATATGTTTCTGGTGTTATGAAAACAAGAAACCTCGATAGAGCCTTGCCAAGTAATTGTAAACCAAAGTCCAAAAGATACCCTTAAAGAAAAGATGTTGAAGACATCTCAGTTCTAGATATGGGAGGACAACCCCATCTAAGGAATGCACGCATTCAAGTAGGGACCAAAAACCCTACCCACATACGAGGCTTCCGCACAACACGGGATTCGGACTTGGGTCCACAGAGGTGAAAGGCAGGGAATATAATCCCTGAAAGCCAAGCTTCAAAAATTGGGATACAAACATTTGTTCTGTCATTTTGGATTCCAAAATCTCCCCCCCCCCCCCCAAACTCAATCTCCAATTACCTGTTCCAAGAGACTCTGGAGTTTCACCTGCTCTTCCTTAGCTTTCTGCTCAGCCTTCTTGTTCTTAGCCTTATCCTCTTCATTGAACTTCTCCTTCATTTCTTGGTCTTTTTCTTCGTCTTTCAACCTAATTAGGACCCCCAAAAAGTGTACAAATTACTGAGTTGTTAAAACCTATCTTCAATCATTGGACTCCATTTCATTATTTTAACAAATTAATAAACACATTTTTTATTTTTTTTTATATTGCTAAGCAAAGTCATCAAGACTTCATTAAGTGTTTCATCAAATCCATCCCTCGCCTTAGAGAGCTCCTTCCAGGAGTAAGGTTCATAAACTTCAGCATGGGTTTCATGGGCAGTGCGCAGCAACGATCCCTCTCGTCACCAACTTCTGGAAGGGAAGCACTGACAAACACTGACTGGCTCCTGAAATTGACTGCTTTGTGCACAAGCTTGTTGACAAATTTAGAGTGTTTACTACACGTGTGACAATCCCACTTCAATGAGTCATGTTTTACAGTCACCGTACAGTATAATTTGTCACAGATATCAGAGAAGAATGAGAGGCCACCAGATGCTCTTTGACTTGTTGTCCAGTTTCGTCTTGCGGTTTACAATCATTGAACCCGCACGCGTAGAGTAGATCCACCACAGGCCTAATTGAATTGTGCCAAGTCCTGGGATTATGAGCGAGCAAGGCAAGCTGGAAAAAAAGATTATAAAAAAATGCAGGGACATCAGAATGAGGTTTTATAAACTTACCTTTGCTTTTCTTTGTCTCGGTCTTGTTCCCTGTCTTCTCTCTCCTGTCGTCTGTCTTTTGCCTTATTTATTCTTTGAGGCAACATCTCCTTGTGCCAGTACTCCCACGGCATTGCAACTATTAGTCAAGTACAACATTTGAAAAAATAATAATAAAAGATCTTCACAGTTTGTTTACAGTGAAATTTAAAAGCTACATAAATAATAACGTTCACAATTCAATGAAAAATTTAAAATATAAATGGGCAAAAATAACCAGTCAATCAATTATCACACAAGAAAGTAATCTTATTTAAAGAAGCACAAATAATAATAATATATATATGTTGCTAAAATAAATTATTTAAAACATTTACCCAGTCAGTTTCCCTTGTGGTTTATTATTTGATAAAATAAATTATATATAAGCATTTTTAATAAAGTTAAAAACAGTGTTCACTTATATTTACACACAATGAAACATGATATATGGCCCTTAGGGAAAATAGTAGGAAAATTGCATTGACTACAAGGGCTGACCTACATTTTCATATTCATAGGTTCAGGCTATTTAAATAACAAGTTTGCTGATTTTTCTGAGGGGGAGAAAAACAGAGAGCAGATTAGAGTAGGGAGAATATCATCACTATACAGCAATCCTTCACCGATCTTGAACTCTTGGTGGCAGCAGATACCGCCATTATTGCGGTGGTACCTGGGTGGTACTGCGCTGCCTAGCGACGGGTTTAAGCGATTTGCAAAGTAAAAGTCCAATAACCCGCGACTGATCTAATGATCGCCGTGTAGCCCAAACCTTATACCAGTCGCTAGGCAGCGCAGTACCACCCAGGTACAACGCAGTAATGGAGGCATATCTGCTGCCACCAAGAGTTCAAGATCGGTGAAGGATTGCTGTATACATAATGGAAACACAGGGATATGACATGAAACATTGTATCTGAATAATTCTGAAATATATTCACAGATGGAGATAGAGGCACATTTAAATATCAATGCAATTCAATGAAAAATGATTCATATACAGATAGCAAAATGCACAATACTCAACAAAAATCAAAACATGATCAATACAAACATGGAAAGATCAAATTATTTCAAATCAGAAAGACACACAGACTGCCTGATTAAAGTACGGTCTAAAAGCTTTATGTTCAAAGCAAAGATGAATGCAATGTGTGTAGTCACAGATTCAGAATTACATGCACAAGTTAGACTCAGGCCTGAATTTACACATAGGCAAAGGAAGCCGTGTTTCTGTTGCCCTGGCCTTGGTGCCCTTTCGAAGGTTTCCCGTAGACTTTCTAAATGCAAGTTCACTTTGCAAAATGAAAATGGCCTTGCCCTCTCAAAGATGAAATTCCAGGCCTGTGTGCTGTGCAAAACTTTAGCAAAAAATGTGAGAATCTCCATTATTGATATCACAATTTACTTCAATTTACTTGAAGCACATGATGTACATTTAGGTATCTCTAACACATTTCATACACACTCTCTCAAATGAAAACCTCTCAGTATTGTACATTGCACATGCACACAGCATCATATTGAGCACTGTGCTAATAGAATTGCTCGCTACAAAGAAATATACCAAAGATAAGTCAAAACTTTGAAAGGTTCATACAAATTTGTACGTGTTATCGTGTTTGTTAGTATGACAGAGTTCCACTGTGAGCCATGCCCACTTTACACAAACTGGTTCCACTGATTTCCAGAAGCCCATAGGAAGTTGAGATTTTATGCGTGCAACAAACTCGTTTTTGGACTTGCCTACCAGTAATGTTCTGTAGATTGTCAAGGTCTTGTTAGAATTATTTATCAGTTTCTGTCATAAGAAATACCTCTGAAGGATAAAATTAGTGTTTTTTAATAAAGCTACACACTTGCAACGTATGGAGCCGAAAGGAGCCAAAACCTTTTGCGTACAGCAGATGCTGGTTTGACTTTCAAAAGTATAGAGGTAAATGCAGTCTACGTCACATCATCAAGAAACTATATGTGCTACAAACTGTGCAAGCCTCATGCGTATTCAACAATTGTTGGGAACCTTCTGTTCCCACATACACTGATTTAACATTTGAAGAAAACAAAATTGCACACCCTTCTAGTAAAACTTGCATGCATGTTTGATTGGCATTTCCCATGCATTTTACCTTGTGTTGGATCCAGTACTGGCACTCCATCCTGCCCAGTATTGAGCAGACCGTACAGGGTCTGGTAGAAATGACAATCAATCTTTACAAAAATAAAACATAATCAAACAAAATTCTGTTAAAGCAACCCTGAGCAAGTACACATTTTCTTTTAGAAATCACCATAACACCTCTTTTAGACACGAGACAAAGCCAGGGCCTGGAATTACACCGAGGCCACAGGTGGTCATGAGGTCATTGCCTCTGTTGCCTTGGTCTTGGCCTAATTGGTACCCTTTCTAAATATTCCCATAGACTTTAAGACTTTCCAAAGGAAGTGGCCCTTTGCAAAACTGAAAATGGCCCTGCCCTCTCAAAGATAGAAGTCCAGGCCCGACAGCTGCCTGACCTACATGTAGCTGGGACAAGTAGGGGGTTCTATAAATGGAACACAGTAGTAGTACTGACCTATAGACCCATTGCACAACGCGCAGCGCGCATACACGCGTGTCTCCTGTCCGCCATTTTGGGTGTCACACGCGCATTGGTGCGTAAACATGTGTACCATCCTTTTGTGCACGTTTTGACACCCAAAATGGCGGACAGGAGACGCGCGTGTATGCGCGCTGCATGTTGTGCAATGGGTCTATAGTGGGATTCACAGTGGTACGAAATGCGTTGATACCAGCCCATGTCAATCCCTATATATTAGAGCCTTCCTATATGGATGCTCTGTGGGCGATTCGGGTGGGAGTCTTGTTTATATAGGTGCACAGCCACGATCATGGGTACACATTTTTTCCGTGTCCATTTTATGAACAACAGTTTGAAAACCACTGGTAGCAGTTATATCTCAAATGTTATTTATATATCAATTAGCAGTCGCTGTGTCAATGATGAATAAAAAGTGCTTGAGTTTGTCAAATACAAGATCTGCAAGTAGTTACTCAATATTTATATGTTGTTCATTTGGTGTCTTTGTAACAAAAAGTGTACCCATGATTGTGGCTGATGAAAGCAGGGTCCAATGTTATTGAGCTGCTTAAGCAGAAAAAGTAGCTCAGCACAGCAGAGTTAATATGCTTACCAGAATAAGGTTACCAGCCAGAATACCTTGTGACATGTAGCACCTGTGACTGGTATCCTGCTTATTGTTGCTCAAGCTACTTTCAGCTCAAGCTGCTCCATGAAACTGGGCCCTGCCATAATATAAGAACTATAAAAAGGACAATCCGGTTTAAGAAATCTCTGTAAAAATCTTGCTTGTTACCTCATATATAAGTTGGTCTTTGTTCAGCTTGTTGGCATTCCTTTTTAGTGCGTGCTCCATCTCAGGTAACTGTGATCAAAGACAAATGAAAACAAAGTAAAGAAACAGGGTCAGAGACCGTTTACTTTAAAAGCCAATGGTTGTAACTATCAAAATGATAGAGAATTATCAAAGGCGAAAAACACTTAGGCTGGCAATTCATGTCTCAGTCACATGTAATGTATAATGCACAATGCAAAATGAGTAAAAATGAACATACACACCAAGCAAAGCACACAATTACATGGAACCGTATTGCGTACTGCGTTATCTGTAAAAATGATGTGCACTGTTTGGCGAGTATTTTCATTTTAATGGATTGTGCGCTACGCATTACCCACAGTGCACGACGGACGGATGGATTTCCGGCCCAAGATGAAAAACAAAATATGAACAAATCTTGTCAGCTAGTAGGCATTGGGGGTGGGGGGGGGGGGGGGGTGGAAAGGATTTAACAATGAACATTGTATCAATGTTTATTGATAGTACTGCCATGCATAACAAATAAATGTTGATGTACTAGATAGGACTCTGCAGGACTCGGGAACCACTGAGTATACAGTGCTTATCACATATCGGTATAAAGGCAACCACAACAACCAAATCATATTCTTTTTCCCTGATGCAATTATTATATAATATATATTTAATAGTTTGCAGTACCCACTGCTAATGACAGGATTCAGACTGACGTCTTGATGCTGGGCAGGCTCAGTGGCCAAGTGGTTGAGACATCTACTCTAGAATGCCGGGATTGTGCCTTAGCTTAATTTGAATCCTATTATTATGCCTGTGGATTGTTTCCCCACAGGAGTTAAGAAAGAACCAAGTGCTTATAACACACTGGTGGTAAAGGTTTAAAAAAACAAAAATAATAAATCAAAAATAATGTTGACAAGTACTACTTTGGGACAAGGGGTCTTAAAAGCTGTACACTCTCTACAACCTTGAACATTTTGGACGGCCCCTAAACTTCCATGTTCGAAAGTATAAACATTCTAGATGTGCTTACACTCTGACACTGCAGCAGACTTTTCCTTAGGAGCATTAACACAATGGCTGCCAGGCTAGGTATGACATCATAGTCTGGTCTATCCAGTCCAAGGATGTACTGGTCCCATACAAACATGACCGCATCAAGACTTAGATAGCCTTCAAACAAGAGGGAATATTGAAGTCAGGGAAAAATTAATATTTGAATGTTGAAAAAATGTCGTGATTGAAATGTATTCTCTTCAGCGATACAAAATGCACAGTTAGAAAAGAAAATCATCACCAACATGTATCATTACAAAAAAGGCAAAATTAAAAAAGGAAGAAAAGACACAAGCAAAATAAAATTGATACATCAATCATTGGGGGAAAAACATGTCACAAATGAAATAAATTGTACACACATTTCACAGTTAATAACCCTTTGAAACCATTTATCTACTGCACGGGTCGTGTATAGTACTGGCACAACCGTGCACAGAATTATATAATTCACAACAAGTGGCACATGATATCATATTGTGGGCAGGCATCACTCAGAACCATGGTGGATGATATTAAATGGTCAAAAGGTACAATAGGAGGGTTTACATGAGAAGAAAATAAGGAACAACACCTGTTTGGTCTTATGCAACCATAAAACAGTCTTACTTAATAATAATTATAACAGTAACAACAGTAAAGTAAGACACTTTTTCTGATCAGAAGCAACGATTTGTTACTGTAACTAAAATATGAATAGTCAATAATTAGGAAATTACTCATTATGCATACATCACAACACACCACCAGAAATGGCAGATAAAAATATGAGCAAACATTTTTGTATTTAACAGAGTGACACAATTGCAAATTTGCATTAAGGTGAAATAAATAACATCAATCATGAAATTGAAATTGAAATGTGGGATTTACGGATTTGTTTTTCTCTTCTGACTTACCAACAAAGAGACATCTGCTCATTGGCCTAACCAGTGGCTTAATGCCCTGTACCATGGTGGAGGGACCGCTAAAACGCCCTGCAAAGATGGAAACAAATTAACTCATGTTCAATCAAGACTGAAGAATGAGACAAATTGCAAGAATTCCCTCAATGAGGACTTGCACAGACCAATGTACTCAGCACTTAATTTTTATGGTAAGGGTACCGTTTTGAGGTTGTTAAGTAAGATGTGTCGGTTTGATATGATACGGGTTCTCCTAAGGTTTTTTCCAGAAGTGTACGGCATTCTGGACCCAAATTTTGCAATTCAGCCGAAGCGCACTGAATTTGAAATGAGGTTCTTGGAATGTTTTTTTTCTTCATTTTTATGCTTGGTTTTAATGGCTCTACTGTGCAATAAGGGGCACTTTAAATGGTTATGTTTAATTATTTCTGTGAATTAACCCTTTCAATACCATTGTCGAGTTTACTCGACAGTGCGCCGTGTAGTGCTTCCGTACCAATGTCGAGTTTACTCGACACAAAAAGCAGCGGCATTTGAGAGCCTGTAATTATTTTGTTTGGCGCCCTCTGCTGTTGACCTTTATATAGACAGGTAGCTTGTTTATCGAGCTTCACAATGGTGTGTATTGTATAGGGGGTCGCCATTACGATATTCCGAGAAAAATTACATTGCATGCAGCAGTACTTCCAGATTTCACGCTTCCGTTTTTCCCGACAAAAAATCACCATCATGGCTGTTCGTGACCTGGAGGTTTTGGTTGAAATATTTGTCGTAAGTGACTTCGAATTGGACTCGGAAATATCTGAAGAAGAACCTAGTGAAGATTCAGATGAAACTCGTGATGTTTCGTCGCCAGGCACGTTCAATTATTACAACTATCCTGACGATATACCGGTAGCTGGACCGAGCACGGCACCCGTTCAACGCCGTGTGCTTGGGCGTGGACCCGGCGGGCCTCGACCCATTCGTGCCGATCGAGGTGACAAAGGACATAAAGATAATGTATACAAATTTGATATCATATAAAAGGTAATTTCATAAGCTACAAATTGTATGCATAAAGTTTTTCCACAAAAATATGTCTTCACACAGAAAATCAAGATTGAAAAAATGTTAACACTGCACGTTGCTTTTTTTGTGTGTGTGTGTGAAAAAATGCGGTACACAGCAGTGTGACCCCCATAAAAAATGCGGTATTGAAAGGGTTAAATCTTAAAGCTGAAAACAAATATATCTAAAATTATCATTACATTAAAAAACATATCTCGTTGAACGTATTGGCCCGATACGACAGATTGTGCAAGGAGAGAACCGTAAAATAATAGGAAGGTAACTCATTCTTGAGGGACACGTGATTGATCATGTGCACATGTCGCTCCCACGACAGTGTTACAGAGTCATGGGGTAGTGAGGGTGCACCGCACTAAGCAGGGAGAGGACACAGCAACGTCCTCATTAAATATTGACTATTCTACGACAGATTGTGCAAGGAGAGAACCGTAAAATAATAGGAAGGTAACTCACTCTTGAATATTCGTTCCATGTGCTGCACCAAGGGTTCATCTTTCTCTTGGAGTATTTCAAAAATCTGACCAGCAAAGACCTCCATACTCTCTTGAAAACCCTGCCAAAAAGTAACAATTGAAATATTAAAATCTAAATATAAATATTAAAATATAAATATAAAATATAAATATAAAATCTAAATATTAAATATTAAATCATACAAGAATATCAAAACAACAATATTATAATATTACTAATACAAGTAACTTCTTGTTAAATGTCAAATAATAAACAACAAGGGAAACTGACTGGGTAAATTTTTAAATGATTTTGGGTTGAACAAAGAAAAATTGACTAGAGTGGGATTTGAACCAACGACCTCCGGTTTAACGTGCCGGCGCTCTACCAACTGAGCTATCTAGCCCTATGTTGGCGGTCTCCCTATTTTGTCAATATCTTTGTTCGGGGGGTGCCAGTCAGAAGCCATTCAACCGCAAACTGCCGTGTAGCCTTGTTAAATGCTAAAACTTGTTTTGAAGTGACGCTCATGGTGCTCGAACATTATTACGTCAGTCATCGGGCCATTTATTTCATTCCTTAAACCGTTTTAGCTCCCTAGAGAGTACATTTGTATACAGCCTGTACTGCCAAACATGTAGTGCACCAAGCTACATACATCACAAGAACCTTCCCTGCCCTGACAGGTACCCAATAACCCCTGAGTGCAGAGAAGCAATTATAGCTACATGTCTTGTTTAAGAAAACTTGTGTCATGACCAGGATTCGAACCCACACTCCTTTGACTTAGCCAACATAACTTGGTAAAATAGACCGCTCAGCCATGATGTGCTTAGCTCCTTTTTGTGCTTAAAAGCAGCCCTATAAAATTTGGCCCAGATCAGCTGAGAAGCTACATGCCTGAATACAATGTTGTTTTCTCTAAAACAGAGTAAATTAATTTGATAAAGTTTCCATTGGTCTGTTGGATGGTGAGATTATTGAAAGATGGAGGATTGAAATTACTTTACTCTCCCACTAACCATCCTTAAGATCAGACATAATAATAATAATAACAATATGGATTTATATCGCGCTTTATCACACCCAAGGGCGTCTCAAAGCGCTTCTTAACATTATTACCCCTGGTCACTGGGCCATTTATTTCATTCCTTAAACCATCTCAGCTCCCTGGGGAGTATATACAGCCTGTGCTGCAATATATGCGCTACTAAGCTAAATCAATCACAAGAGCCATCTCTGCCCTCACAGGTACCCATTTTACCCCTGGGTGGAGAGAAGCAATTATAGTTAAGTGTCTTGCTCAGGGACACAAGTGTCACGACCGGGACTCGAACCCACACTCTGCTGAACAGAACACAAGAGCTTGAGTTCGGTGCTCTTAACCACTCGGCCACGACACTCCACATGCCAATATTGATTTACCTGTACATACGATTCTCTCATGTATTCCGGCCGATTGGTCATGAATGTGAGAAACTCCTCTATCAGTAAGGACAGTGTACTCTCCAGTACCAGCTGCTCAGGCCGTGTAGTTGATAACACATTGATTAGGAATGGAATTACCAACATGTAGTCCGTGTCGATGAGGCTGCTCTTGGTTTTCTTGCAGACGTGATGGTAGGAGAGGACGGCCTTCATCGCATGAAGTATATCTATAAAATGAACGAGTTCAGTTTTAAAAACTACACATTGATGGCCGCCTGGATATGTCATGAATGAGATTTGGCAAATATAAAAATTCCTGAAAATGACTTGCGAGCCTGGGTTCTCCTTTACTCTAGACCTGAAACCGCCAGAATGTTACAATTTAGTAGCTTTACAGACTCTGTGCATCAGCAATCAATAGAAATACAAAACTACAGGTTTGGACACAATTAGGACTATTTCTTTCTCTCTTTTTTGACTGCTTCAATTCTTTCAAGAAAATTTGGAGGCTCAAGTTGATTTTGAAAAGAAATCCTTAAATCAGGAAAAATCCTGATAAAACGTACATGCCTGATATGCCTTTTTTCTCTCTTTGTGACGGCTTTAATTCTTTTCAAGAAAATTTGAAGGCTCAGGGCGATTTTGAAATAATTCCTGAAATCAGTTATGTGTAAGTCTGTGAACATTTGTTTCTCAATCTTTAATACCAATGTTACGCCCATGGTTTCAGAGTCATTACCCGTGTTGTTTGCCAGTTCTTCAAATGTTGACTCTCTGAGAAGGAGGGCCTCGCTGGTCTGGATGATTTCCAGATCCAAGATGGACATCACATTGCTGGGATCCGACTTCAGTTGCTCTAGATATAACGATCTCACTGGCAATCAAATGAAAGAAAAATCATTTAAAAATCGAAGTTACAAAAATAAAAATGTAAACAAATTTGTGCCATTACAAATAATGTCACCAGTGTAAAAGACCTGGGTGCAATTTCATAGAGCTCCTTATCTGGCTGATTTTGTGCTTACTTTGCAATTTCCATTTCAGCCCTGCTAAACTGTAAGCACAGAAGAAGGCACGCTGATCTTCCGACACTTACTGTAAGCAAAATAATGATAGTTGTAAATCCATGCTGACTGATAATTTCCCTTCTGAACCTGTGAAATATGCTTATAAGTAAGCAAATGTTTTTGCCTAGTTAGCACAAAACTTTGATTACTGTTAAGCGGCGGTATGAATTTGATCCAAGACCCTTAAATGCAAATGTTGTTATTGCCGACCTAACATTTTAAACCTAGCAATTTCTTTCTCAAATGCAGTATGGACAGCATACAAAGCACACATAGACTGTATAAATTTATGAACTGACAGCAAAAGTTAAGGATGCGCAAACATGAAATGCAGATGTACTTAATGTTTTTGATGTACTTAAATGCAAAGGTTTTGTATCAAACCGCTATTTGACAGTTACCTTTTGGACTCCTTAGAAACAGCCTCCATGCAATCTGTCTAAGACGATCAGGCAGTGCCTGATTGAAGAATCGGTGCAGTTTGGCCTTGTTGCCTGGCCAGCGCTTAAGAAGTCCAAGGGCACCCTCTCTAGCATGGTTGAGTATAAGTTCCGACTTGCTTTCAGTTGGTGATGACGTGAGTAGCTGTTGATTAGCGCTACTACTGAGATGTTGGTCTAGTGACTTGGATGCTAGCAGATTGAAGTTCTGCAAAGTCTCTCCTGAAAAAAAGTAGTTTGTATAAATACAAAGTTGTTCACATTTAAGTTGATATCTGGCCTGGACAACTGACAGGTATAAAAATCCCAATAAAACCGAAACGAAGCTGTCCAGTGAGACTGTTCTTCTGGTATAAGACACTTCCACCATCTGACATTTAAGTTCATTATAGCGATTGGTAACTGTTCCCTCAGTTGTAAGATATGTCTTAAACCCCCTATACACTATTGGTAAGATCGAAAAACACAAATGTTCACAGATTCACACATAACTTACATGGTTTAAAGTAAGTAATGGTAGAAAGGGTTCCTTAAAATATTTCTGCCTAAAATGCTATCGTTTCTGAGAAATGAGTAAAACAATAGTTTTTATCGTGCGCGATAATAAACTCGATGTTTGAAAAACAGAAAACACATAAGGTCTCTTTTCACTATTTTCTCGTGACCTCGATGACCAATTGAGCTCAAATTTTCACAGGTTTGTTATTTCATGTATGTGGTTGATTACACAAAACATGAACACTGTCTGTGATTATTTTTTCAGCTCTGCCAATCCTGTATAATACCTTTAGCTGACATTGTTTATTTTTTAATGGTAATCATTAATGAACATTTTGAAGGATTTTTGAACATTATAAAATAACAAAGATTCATAGTTTATTATTAATTTTTCTGAGTATAGACCTTATGCATATGACGTCATTTAAGTAGGGCGCCCTCGCCTAGAGGTCAAAAGGAAGATGCTCATTGGCCAGTCCTGTGCGCCGCGCGTACAAATCAGCGTGTTTCCATTGTTTCATCATCAGTTTACCTCTAAGATGGCGGCTTGGTGACGTCAATGCATAAGGTCCATTTAGATCCTTGCGTGTGTAACATCAGTAAAACATCTTGACTGTCTGCAATTATAAAATTTTGTTCCTGCATGATCTTGGGTAGCATACCAAGAGATCAGACAATTTTTCCTAATGGCAAAAATTAACCTGGCCAGACTTGAATGTGTACCACGCAATGGGCTCATACATGCAAGTCTGCCCTCGAACAACTTCCTTGTCTAACGCTTTAAATTTAATAGAGAAAAGGGTTGAGGTGTCATATCAGAATACACTCTCACCAGTATGTAAAGTTGAGTTGTCTTACAGTTAACTGGTCTGATCTCCTTTACAACAACATCCTGTGCCTACTCTAACAAAGGTAATATAAACATGTACGTGTAACATGAAAAACACAAGAACAGTGGACTTGTTCTTTTTTTATTTTTTTTATTTTTATGAGATATCGCCTAACTCACAAGGCCACGGACGGCCACTCAAGGTGAGGGCTACACATAACTGATTTGGGCTATCGACCCAAATCAATTGACACCAGGGGCACGTTGCCTCCTACTCCTGGGGCTGAAACAGGGTTACCCCCTTCACAGTCCTTAAGGATGTAGGCATGGGTATCATCCACTAGGAGCCTGTCTGGTAGAGCAGAATGCACTACCTTCCCAACTTTTTCGAAGCAATTATGGTTAAGTGCCTTGCTCAGGGGCACAAGTGTCATGACCGGGTATCGAACCCACACTCTGCTGCTGAAAACACCCGAGCTTAGGTCCGGTGCTCTAGACCGCTCGGCCACGCCACGCCACAAGTTTACAAGTTTACTGGCCCGACACTGAACGCACTGGCCTCGGGACTCGGTTCTGGTGTTACTTTCAAAACTTGAGGTTTCTATTTACCTTCCTGTATTGCCTTAGCTGCCCTTTCTAAAAACAGTTGTTTTTCTGCATCAGAGAGTTCAGTGAACCGTGATACTCGACTTTCTGTCAGCTGTTGTTGAATCGCTTGATAGAGTTCTTCCGTTAACACCTTCCACTCCTGAAGGATAATGTTTAAGAACAAAATATATATAAAATTAAAGCAATGAAAAATTATACAAAAACAGCATTTTCATTTTAAAAAAAGTTTCGAATAAAAACTTTTTCAAAAAGTTGGGTACAAAAGAGTAAGTACAAAATAAAAAAGAAAGTTTTAAGAATTCAAATTTACAATTACGTCAATGTTTAGTTGCTTTGCTGTGGATAAACCAAGAAGTATCAAAGACAAAGAACATATTTGAGAAAGTAATAGGCATTACTAACTTTGTTGTGTGTTACCATTGAGTTTTCGAGGCATGACACATAATTCTTGTAAGGGTAATAAGGCACTTTTTTTCTTAAACCACTTCATGTTGAATGACATGTTTTCCCGCCAAACTGTTTCTCAACTTCATTACATTGGAGGTTTATACATGCCTGGGACAACTTCAGAAAATCCTTTTTCGGTTGTGGTCATTTGATTGGCTGAAGTACATCCCCAGACAAACCATTGTGTAGTGTGCACACACAGCCACAGGCATGCACCTACCCTGCTACACTTGCTACCCTGCTACCCTGTTCCCCACCCCCCTCTACAAGGAGGGAAAGGGGGACTGGAATTTTTGCTCGAAATCTTCCTTGATTGTGTAATCCCCAATTCCAGACCTTTGAAATCTCTCTTCATAGCATTATATATTTCACGAAAAGCGAGGAGAATTTTGGTTTAACGACAAAGATCGTGCGGTGTTCAAAGTTTGTGCCAGAGCCATCCTGCAAATTTCAAAAACATGTAAGGAAACAAAGTTTGCGCCGTAAAAAAATAAAACACTGCACAAATTTTCAAAGGTTGCACCCAGCACCTCCACATGCAAAGGTATTCTGTATACTTTAAAAGCCAAAATAGAAAATAATTGTTTCATGAATAGAATATTACTGGCCTGTCAGCCTCAGCTTATGTTATGGATGGAGCAATAAACTAGTATATGCTCATCTCAGGCTTACTATAGTCAGTCGGCTGTAACAACGAGAATGTTTCCTAAAAAAATTTGTAATAAATGACGACACCCTCCTGTCCGTCCGTCTCTCTCGCTCGTCAAATCTATAGTATACCAAAGTCCACAGCCTATTGGTATTGACTCCGAGTCTTCCAGTTCCTTCCTGACAGTATTTTATTACAACTATCATTCAAGCAGATTAATATAGTCGTAAAAGGGAGAGAAAAATGAATTAGCAATACATGGCTGCTGTATCTGGCATGGAGCCGGAGCTGCTGATGGTTGGATGGCATGCAGCCGATCGTGACCATGGTGACCATATAGAGCAGCGGCAGAGTCCAGTGCAGCACTAACCCATCTCTCTCAGGACAAATTGTAGTTGCGATAATCGTAACCCTCATATCGAAGGTCGCAAGCGACCTTCGTGGAGAGGGTTACGATTATCGCAACTAGACAAATTGAAGTACATGTATCACCATCTTATAAGCACAATCTTGACAGCACAGGCACAGAGCACAAAATGGAGGACAGCAGCAATGCTTGTGTTGTAGGAGAGTACAACAATGCAATGGAGAAGACAAGAACATGGTTCATTGGGCGACATGGCAAGGCCATACCTTTAATATTTTAGATTTAAATCAATTAAGAGATTTGCCAAATAATTTCTCAAGAGAAATTAAGAGTACATGTGACCTTCCTCCATTAGTACACACGAGTAAACTAGTCACTACTCTACACAGTTACAATACAAGTTACGCAAATTACAGCATTGGTTTTGTTGTGACTCTGTGAGAGTCTGTCTGAGCATGGAGGTAGTCAGATTCTGACCTGTGTCGAGTCTGTCGTCACGGCTTGACAAGAACTACTAGTTTTTAGAAGGAATTTTCTCTGGTTTTCTACAAACATGACAAACAGTACATTTAAATTTAAATATAAAGATTAGCACAAAGTATTAGGACTACGAATTGGTCTATCATACACTGTACTAATATACTCACTTCTGTCTGTGTAAGTTCACTTTTAGAATCGAGCAACCAGCGCGGGTATGCAGCTCCTCCACCCGTGGCCGCCATTTTTGTTTACACATACCAACCACTCGTTGTTGAGCGCAATTTTCAGAGCGCACATAATTCGATATTGCTCGTGCGCAACTTTTATCTGAAAGTTTCGCGCGCAAATTTAAATGAGTACCACATGAGCACGGCCGGAAGTGTCACTTGACCGTCTCTGAGTGCAGCACACTAGTGACACGAAATCATCCAGGCTGAGTCAAGTCTTGTCACTGTATATTCTTGACATCTTTAGTTAGCAATGTAATCAGTTATAACAATTGACAATTTGAGACACCCGTTGGATGAAATAATACAAGAGCTGTCATGGAGCATTAATTTATATTCCATGTCTTCGGATGATTTGTTTTTCTGGAGCCCCCACCCCCCCCCCCCCCCGCCTAATGATTTACACAGACAATTTTTTTTTCTTTCTACCTCGTAGCCACATTGATCTTTTGAAAAAACATAGTAAGCTATCCTACGACATCCAATAGTGCTGAAATGGAGCTTTTAGAACACCCCTTGTGCCACCCCCCCCCCCCCCCCCCCCAAAATGTTCCGAGCGACTCAACAAGTTCCCTTTTGTCACCGCGATATGCTGCTTGAATTCATGGGCGGATCCAGATAGGGGGCGC
This sequence comes from Leptasterias polaris, assembly GCA_037783415.1. Classification (NCBI taxonomy): domain Eukaryota; kingdom Metazoa; phylum Echinodermata; class Asteroidea; order Forcipulatida; family Asteriidae; genus Leptasterias; species Leptasterias polaris. The sequence continues at coordinate 4,927,135 of JAZGTN010000003.1, read as the reverse complement.
AAACTTTGGGGGCTTATAGGCCTATTCCAAAAGTTCGTTCAGCAATCCAAGTGACCTATTAAATTCATAACGAAATAATCCACTAAAAGCCGGTTGGAAGAAAATAAACGGTCAGTTCCAGAAGGACAGATAGGGTACCGTCTGCAAGGATTCTCCTAACGTCATACAGAAAATATTAAAATCTGTTAAAATGCAAAGCGCAAAGCTTTACGGGTATGGCGAAGGATCTGCGGGAACTTTTAAGATGGTCTAGGCTCTGGTGCAACAAATGACATTTCAGGAAGGGTTTTTACGCAATATATTTTCTACCAACTTGAAACTTTAGGCCAGGGAGACCGCCGGGCCTAGCCCTACATGTATAGGCCCCTAGGGATGCATCCCTCTAAATAGGGAGAAAACAGATTGTCAACCCTATATTAGACAGATTTGAAAGCCCAATACAGTGTAAATATTTTGCCCGATTGTGACCTGGGGTCAGTGTTGACTTCCAACTTGAGGTATTTTGGATGACATAGGCCCTGAACTTTTTCCTATAGCTATTCTTGCCGAGACCGAGAGGTAAAGAAGGCAAGATTGATGCTCACGTTTGGAAAATTACACTGGTGCAGGGGTGTTTTTATTTGGAGGGGGAATAACTAGACGGGCCCAGGGACTCCTCATATCCAATTGTGCATATAATAAAAGTTCAAGAGTCATTTAATAATCTTTACTGTGAAAAGCTGTGATGGACTTCTTGAAGTATGTTTCGTGTATTTTTCATATTTAGCAATTCCCACTATAAGCATGTGAGAATTGATATAAATGGGGTGCTTTTCCCCCGTCTTTTCTAGGAAAACAAGGGCCGAAGGGAAATATTAAAGACAATTTCAAAATTTCAAAAGTTGCCAAGTTTGCGGAATTCAAGTTCGACAGTAGTTAATATAGTCTACATGTATTTGCCCAATAATGGTTGTAACGGAAATCGAGCGGACGCGCAAATTAAGAATATGCTCGCTATTGAAAACTGCGCTTTACAGAGATTATTGTACAACATGGCGGCCCCCATCATTGCCCTGCTGCTGTTCTTATTTACTGCTGGTGGTAAGAAATGTCTCGTTAAGAAACAACCCACGCATTTATTCATACATTGAGATAGTTAGAAATGATTATCTTTTAATAATTTATCAATGCTGTTTATGTTTTTGTCATGTTATAAAGGAGTATTTGCTGCTACTTTTGACCCATACACCCCACGGGATTTAACCACAGTGGCAGAACGGGAATTGGAGGTCAGTTTTAACCTTCTAAAAGTTCTATTGCTTCTTCAAGTTCTTGTGCTGTAACGTCACTAACATTAACATCAAACAACATTAACAAATAGCAGTAACATTAATAAACATTACAATGACATTTACATTAACAATAACAATTAACATTAACAATAACAATTAACATGACTGGTTTTGTTCATTTAAATTATAGTCTTGTTGTTTTAAGCTCATGAAAGAACCTCTGAATCCGGACCAGATAGTCCTTGTTTAACATGTTTAACTTTTTTTTAAATTAATAAAGCAACAAGCATTAAGCCAGCTTAAGGCTTAATTTTATGCTAAATGCTATAAATCCAAACAACATTTAATTAAACATTAATTAAGGTAGAAATAGGTGTGATTTATGTAAAAACTGTGAGTAAAGGTATTTAAACAAAAAATTAACATTTAAAAAGGCTAACGATGTAACGTCATCATTTAAAAAACTTTAATTCACATTCATAAATACCTTGGACAGTTTATCCATTCTGATTGGTGGAGAGCACGTCACGTGGGGGTGTTTAAACGTGTGATATAAACACGGCTAGAAGTGTTTAAACATGGCTGGCTTCGCGTGTTGGGCACAAGCTTGTTTATGCCAATTTACTTACGCGGAACGCAATATACAGCTATTAGTATACCCACGCGTAATCTTGTCGACACGCGCGTGCACACAACCCAACGCGCTCAAAACAGAAATTTACACAAGTTTTTGAAAATGTACAAACTTCGAAAATTCGCTAAACAAACAGATTGTCTTTTTTACCACCGATTTTCCTTATTCTTTCACTTTTTAACAAATTGGCTGCGTTCTTAAACGGTTGTTTAAAACCTTGCAGGGTCGTGGCCGTGCGATAAAGGCCCTCGCCTTCGGCTCGGGCCTTGATCGCACGGCCACGACCCTGCCGGTTTTAAACGGCCGTTTAAGAACTCGTCACCACTCTTGTATTCCCTTATTGCAGATGCCTACTATTTAGTTGTAATTACCATCTCTCAATCCTCCTGACTGTCATAGACCAGAGGTACTTTAAGGGACTGACGTGACTGAGAGAGCTACGGTTATCGCAGCTATAATTTGCACGTAATCAGAGTATTAACAAGTATGTTTTTTAAAACACCCACCTTGTCCCATTCCCCCATCAGGTTATAAAGTTGTTGGCAAGGGGTTTGAGCTGGTTACCAATGAGACTAATCACCACATGCGTTCTACTTTAAAAACACACAACTAAACTTGTTCATTTATATCCTTGTTTACAGGGACACTTTAGTGTCACCGGTGGCGACATTGTTTTTATAATTCGCAGCCAACAGACAAGCCCTCATTTACAATGGGCTCGAGAAACCAAGGTGGATATAGAACAACAATATCGCATCCTAAACCTGGTAAGATTCTTTGTAACTTATGGAGAATGTTTGTTCTGTCACATGCCAAGTAAGTCAAGCTCAGAACTTGTTTGGTAGACTTAGAACGGGCCTGTTTTAACAAGTACAGAGCTATTATAAAAATTATTTGGCATAGAGACAAAATGGAGTGATTGATTTGAATTATTGATTTATTTTGATTGCAGGGAATTCCACGTGTCATTTTACTGCATGAAATGTATGAGTTCAGTGGTGTATGGACAATTATGCCTGTGCTTCCAAAGTAAGTTTCAGTGAACTGTAGCTTTTTATTGTCATTTATTTGGGGTTTTTTAGGTTAAGTAATTTTAAAATCATATCTTTTTAATAGCTTGTCATGGCCAAGCCATCTATGGCATCAAACTCAAGTTTTGATGGTCGAGTCATCAGGTTCGAATCCAGGTTGTGTTCTTGGGCAAGACACTTGACTTAAATTGCTTCTCATCACCCAGGAGTGAATGGGTACTTACATGGGTGGAACAAGGATTCACGAATGAATAGCAACCTGTGTGCCATTTTGGCTGCTGGTGCTGCATACTCTGAAGGAGTAAAGATTGTTCCAAGAATGTTTAAGGCCAATTAAACAGGGGTAGTAATAATGTATGGCACTTTGATACACAAATTTAAAGGTAGAATATTAATGCATAATATTTATATTATTATTATTATTATGATTATTATTAAAGTTTAACTCACAATGTTTGCAGAATGGTAACGGTAACCTGTTTGATTACAGTCCATCCAGACTTTCCATTGACATGACTGTGTCACCGTTCTGTATCCCTTATCAATGCTCTGGTGTCTTTATTATATTTCCATAATCCATCCACTTGTTGGTACAGATTGCGAGCAGATTTTGGGAAGGCAAAATGGATCTTCTTCTGTGAGGAGCAAACTCGAGTGAGCGTCCATGGACTGGTGGAAATTCTTAAGAGATACAATTCAGAAAAGGTGAGATGTAGGGCTATGGATCTCGATGCTCAGAATACATGAATGTTAAAAGTACACGTCACCTTGTTTACAAAAAGAGCAACCTCAAACATTCCAGGGCTTTTTCTGGTAGGCAAGATACAGCACAGGTCATATTATATGGGAGGTTTTACGGTTTGTACTTAAATTTCCACATAGATTCCACATAGAATCAAGCAGTTACAAAAGTGTAATTAGCTAAGTTAGTTTCGAGGTGTTCACTTTCCTTAATATCCAAATTTGATACAACATTTTAGTTCCATCAATCATAATGACATTTTGAGTTTATTGTTGCTTCAATTGAGCTGTCTACAAGTTGTGCCTGCAGGAAGTCCAGGCTCTGCTGGTGTTTTTTCAAGCATGTGACGCCGTGGCTTAGCCATGAGTCACATCAACTGTAATTTGTCCTAGTGAGCAGTTGACAGCAATGGCCCCGATAGACTCATGCTTATCTGTTTCGAAATGTCAATTGATGACAAATTTTTCAATCTGCAGGAATGGTTTCTAGGGCGAGCTTTAACGGACCAGTCGGCTACCGTCATCCACCACTACCGTTTCCATGACAAACCGTCTGAATTCCTCTATCCAGATTTGGAGGCAGGCTGGCTCATCAGTTCAAGCCTTTTACACAGGTACAGGTTTTATTATGAGATTCTCCCAAAACATTAAAACACTCCTACAGGTGCATGCTCCAAGATGTCTCAAAATATCCCCTATTCTATGCACATTCTATGTCATTGAGTTTGTATGTATGGTCAATCAGTGCCCTAGAATGCCACATTGATCATGGTTGAGAACCTTGTCTCTTTCAATAGTGGCTCAAATTCCATTGCGATTGAGCTGAGCTGATGGCTTCTCCAGTTCACCACATTGAAGCATCTTGAGCTATGGCTCTACTCTCTGCATTTACAAGAATATGTGTGCTTCAAGATGCTACTGTTGTGGCATAGTGAGGTATGGGTTGGTTGTCTTGGGATACACACTTATAATTAGTAGGGTCTTAATAAACACAAGATGTGATTGACAACTTAAAAGTTCCTTGCAGTAAACAAACAGGGCCTTACCGGTAATTTTAAAAGTTGAAAAGCAGGAGAAAATAATGCTTAACAAACATTAGTGGGTTAACCAATCATAAAGCATACACTGCATGGCATTTTGTTGGTACCAGTGCCTGCTCAGTTTTGTTTCTTCTGTGCTTAGGGTATTTTCGGCTCTACTTTAATACCATGTCCATGTCAACATGTTATGAATTTTGTTTTTGTTTTAAGCCTTGCTGACAGATGGGAAAGCGAGAAACAACAGATGGACTTTTCCATCGACATCAAACACGAGGTAAAGTGCAGACTCTTTCAAATGCTGTTTCATGTAGAAATATGGGGGAGTAGCATCGCTCTGTTGGATAGAGAGTGTGGGAACAGAGAGGGCCAGCCAATTCACTGGTTGCACAATAAGTCTTGTATCCCTGAGCAAGACACTCTCCACCAAATATGCTTTGTTCTTCAGAAATGAGGCTTGTGGCCCCTTTGCTTGATGAATGGGCAGTCTAGATAAAAGAAACTGGAACACAAGAGTTAACCCCAAGCTTTCTATGTGCTCTGCACATAATTGTGAGTTGTGATTACCTTCCGAAAAAATTGTTTCACCAGAAGGTCTTCCTAGGAAAGCTACTTCATAAAGTAAAGATAGTTGCTTATGCCTATACATTTCTTTAGAACTTAGTAATTCGTTCTTGATTTTTTTATTTGAAGTTTCATTTTTCAATGTGAAAAGGTTTGTTTCAAATTTAATTTTAGTTTGATTTTAATCCCCCCTTTTGAAGTTGTTCAGACACTACATCTGCCAAGCATCAAGTAACAATATAAACCTTTGTATGCATTTACCCACCCTTTTATTTTCACAAACAAAATTTAAAATCTCTTAACCTAATCTAAACTATATTTCTAACATGCATGTACAAATTATTGAAAGCATGTAAACACTGTTTCGCCTAAAATGCATGCTACACTGTAGTATGTGCTGATATTGACTCCCAAAATTGCACATTGTGATATCAGGGATGTGATTTCTCAGGAATTTTCCTGATTTTAGGTTTTTTCTCAAACCTTGAGCCTTCTTGAAAAAAAAAAGCAATCACCAAAGCGGAAAAAAGTAGTCCACATTGTGTCCAAACCTGTAGTTTTGTATTTCTAGTGATGCTCAGAGTCTGTAACTCTTCTGAACTGTAAACATATGGGAGGCTCTAGGTCTAAGAAGGGAAACCCAGGTCCGCAAGCTTCTTTTCAGGAATTTTCACATTCCTCAAATCTCATCCCTGGATATTGACATCAGATGAATTGGGTTATTAAGGAAATTTTAGAACTGAACCAATGATGTATAACCTGCTTTGTCAATATTACAGCTAGCATTCTACATCTGGAATGATGGAAACGGTACTAAACTGACCGATCTACCGTCGCTGTGCGCTGGGAACGTCGAGACAAACATGAAAATCAGGACAGATGAAGCCATCAGGAAAACTTTGATGAACACAATACGCTCTGGGAAACACGAGGAGAATGAGTGTGTCACTGCTCACCCTAAGGAGTTACCCGTCTGTGTATGTTCACTCTATTCATTATGATGTGAATCTTGCATCAAGTTCTGGTGGCATATCGTGGCCGAGTGGTCTATAGTTCACTGGACCCAAGCTCTGGTGTTGTCAGCAGCAGAGTGTGGGTTCGATACCTGGTCATGACACAATTGTGTCCTTGAGCAAGGCACTTAACCATATATGCTTCGTACAAATTTTGCGAAGGTAGTGCATTCTGCTCTACCAGCCAGGCTCCTAGTGGATGATACACATGCCTACATCCTTACGGACTGTGAAGGGGGTAACCCTGTTTCAGTCCCAGGAGTAGGTGGCAGTTGATTTGGGTCCATAGCCCAAATCAGTCAAGTGTAGCCCTCACCTTGAAGTGGCCGTTCGGCCTTGTAATGTCAGGCGATCTCTCATAATTTGTTTATTTTTATCAGATTGTGGGTTCAGTTCCCAATCATGACACTAACTTATATGACCCTAACTTATATGACCCTTACGTACTTGAGCAATCCTTTATAATCCAATTTCTCTCTATTCGCTTAGAGGCTTTTGCATTAGGCGCTTTACAAATGTCTTTATTATTATTATTAATATTATTATTCAAAATCTTTCCTTGACAAGCAGCTCAAGAGCAAAATTTAGAAACATTTACTAAAAAACTCCCCCGTCTTCATTTTGCTCACTTATTTAAAATTCTGTTTTGTTTTGTCCTATCGCGTTTAATGTTGCTGCATCCAACAGGGAGATCCTGTGCCAAAAGAAGACATCTTGTTTGTGGTCAAAACTTGTGAAAAGTTCCATAAAGATAGAGGTAATTTTGTAATGTAATTATGAGTTATTGCTAACATTTCCTTGTGTGACTGAGAAAAAAGCAAAGTTAATCCAAATATTTTATACAACAATGGACATTATGCAATAATGTCATCACGCTGCCATCTTAGAAGTAAAGCATTGATTAAACAATGGGAATACGCACATCTTGTACGCTCAGCGCAGTGATTGAGCCAATGAGCAACCATCCTTTGACCTCTAGCCGAGGGCGCCCTACTCAAATGACATTATACATGTTTTCCATTGTGACTGAAAGGACATGGAGAACTAAAGTAACTTTTTGACTCAATGGATTTGATTACAGTTCCTGTTGTCCAGCAGACATTAGGCAAACATACCAAGGATATCATCTATGTCAGTGATGTTGAGGACGACACCATACCCACCATAGCATCAGGTGTACCAAATACTGAGAGAGGTAAGACAGTTAAAGGATTGTGATGTTTTCTTTATTAGAATAGCCAGCCGGACTAGTCAGCTTGCTCGTTTGCAGGTAAGGCTGATTCCTAATACGTGGCTGCAGCTGCAGCTGCATCTGGATGGCCACATTAACTTGCATTTAGAATAGACCAATATGAATTGACGTCACCAAGCCGCCATCTTAGAGGTAAACTGATGATGAAACAATGGAAACGCGCTGATTTGTACGCGCGGCGCACAGGACTGGCCAATGAACATCTTCCTTTTGACCTCTTGGCGAGGGCGCCCTACTCAAATGACGGCTAATGCATAAGGTCTATAGGCTGCCCTCAGCAACACCTTTAAGCATGAGCCACAGCTACCAATTTGGACACGGCCGAATGACATTATTTCCATTGTTTCACATCTTTGAGTTTGACGATGGCTGCCCTCGAAGATAAACGTCATTGTCATATACTGAATGAGTTTAAGGAAACGGCAATTATGATTAGCTGTCCAGGGACATGAATGTGTAGTGACTGGGATCCGAACCCACACTTTGACGACACCAGAACTAAAGTCTGCTGCACCAGAAAACATGCAATGAAAGATTCCTAGTTTCTTCCAGAAAGCAGCCGGAAATAGTCTGTAATTGTATTATTTGATATTTAGCCATCCGACTATGTGAGCACACTGTTTATAACAATAATAATAATAATAATGGATTTATAGAGTGCCTTATGCAAGCCCCAAAGCGCTTTACAGTAAAACATTGAGTAAAAACCTAATTTAAAAATTTAAGGCAAAAAGCAAATGGTAATTAACACACTAAAAAACCCTAATATTATCCATAAAAGGTAGAATGGTATGGGACTTTGGAAAGTGAAGCAGCTTCAACTAATGTGCAATGATGTACCCACCAAGGTTTCAAGACTACCAAATATTTTGAGTATAAGACAATAAGAAAGACAGGTATTTCATTGGCTGTTTGATTTTTTGTTCACCCAGGCCACTGTGGTAAGCTATTTGCTATCTTCAATATGTTCCACTCCCAGCCACAGTATCTCAAATACCCCTGGCTGGTGGTAGTCGATGATGACACACTTATCAGGTAAATATAAGCATTTATTTGAATGTTAACCCTCACCCTGTTTAGTAAGGTTTGCGGAGACCCAAGTACATAAATGGTATATAAAAGAACTGGTTGCAATCTCAAGAAGATGATCAGAGCATACTGATCGAAACGTTGAGTTGTGAATCCACCAGTTCCCAGAGCCACCACAACTCATTGAGAGTGATAAACATGCATGGTGTCTTCGCAAACCTCACCAGACTGTATTCCCACCATGCAAAATTTGAAATCTTACATAAACCTAACCTAACAGTCATGAATTCTCCAAAATCTAATCATTTAAGGGAGGGTACACCTTCCGCCTTCGGTAATTACTCAAAAAATTGATGGCCATAATAACTTGGTAAGAAGCACTGCAGCTTTTGATACACCTTCGGTAATTACTCAAAAAATTGATAAGAAGCACTGCAGCTTTTGATACACCTTTGGTAATTACTCAAAAAATTGATGGCCATAATAACTTGGTAAGAAGCACTGCAGCTTTTGATACACCTTTGGTAATTACTCCAAAAATTAATGGCCATAATTTCTTGGTAAGAAGCACTGCAGCTTTTGATACACCTTTGGTAATTACTCCAAAAATTAAAGGCCATAATTACTTAGTAAGAAGCACTGCAGCTTTTGATTATGTATAACATATTGTTGAGAAACGATTCCCTTCTAAAGAATGTGGTTAAAAAGGGATTCAAAAACCATTCAGTCTGAGAAATGTTTTGCATGAAAGGTTCTCAGATTGTGTATTTTAATTAAGAATTATTCTTCCTGCGCGGACATAATTGCTCCAGATATTCAGCGATATCTCAAAAATGCTACCACCTTTTGAAATGAAATTTTCACAGGTTAGTTTTATTGTCTATGTCTACATTTATATAGGATTTAAACAAACCAATGGTTCCAAAAACCAAAGGTAAACTTTGTCTTTAAGTTGTGTGCCTTCGTATGATACAGTACTGCAGACCAAAATAATGATTGCTTATCAATTGACCAGGCATTTTGTTTGTGTATTTATTACAGTGTTGCCAGGCTACGAGGCATCTTATCCTGTTACAATGCCAAGGAGGCAGTCTTCTTAGGGGAGCGTTACGGCTATGGACATCTCAGAATGGGCTGGGGATATGACTACCTAACTGGGGGAGGCGGGTAAGGACTTGTAGAAAATAGACTGTGCAAGTCATGCACGTATTGAATCATTTTGGGGCACCTGTTTGGTCCCACAATCATTGCTTCAATGTAGCTACAGAACAAGACTGCACCTGGATCAAGTTTCCCGCAGCTGATTAGCAGAAAATATTGCTAAAGAAATTTATTTTTAAGTACATAGGGACCGACCAGTCACAAACATTGTACATGGCGGTTTGCCTTTAAAAAAAACCTATTTATGCTCAGCAAGAACAGGAATGAGATTGTGGGTCAGGGTCAACTTATTCTAAACCTGAAATCTCTCACTTCTATTTTGAGAAAATTATGAACATTTCTGAGCAATCACACCTGAGAAGCAATAGATCGATCCATTAAGCCCCGCCTCCTTACGAGTCGACCAATCACAGCCGCGAAACCCGATCACCATTAGTGCAAAGATCACCAAACGGCTCAAATGGTGATCAGATTTCGCGGTTGTGATTGGTCAATGAGAAATGGGCGTGGCTTAATGGATCGGTGTATTGTTACCCTGGGCCCAATTTTATTACAGCTACATGGCTTAAAAGTTGTCTGCCGAGCAAAACATAAGCAGGGGGCCAGTCAAAAATGGTAACATGGCACATTTCTGGTAAGCAAAATTGTTCTGTGCTTAGTTTCTTTTTGTACCTTTTACTCAAGCAGCTGAAATTGGGGCCATGGTCACAACAGAAATTAAGTCATTGCACGCATTCTCATTACAACCAATGTACATGGGTGTGAAGTGCGTTTGGAGCCAGCAACCCGCTAAATAATAATAATAATAATAATAGTGGCTTCTTATATAGCGCTCATATCCGTCACTCAGTGACGCTCAAGGCGCTTCAACAGTCAGTATTTTCCTGCAAGGTATATATGTGGAGCTACTTTTTGAATTTTGAGACCTATTTCTTTACATAGCACCATGTAATGGTTTACAAGGTGCTGTGGCGCAATATGCAGCCAATCAAACCAGGAACACCGGGGCAAACCCCTTCTCTTTTCGATAAGTGCACTGGGTTCTTTTACGTGCATTACACAACACACGGGACCAACGGCTTTACGTCCCATCCGAAGGACGAAGCAATAATGGTTAAGTGTCTTGCTTAATAAGGACACAAGTGTCACGACCGGGACTCGAACCCACACTCTGCTGAACAGAAACACCAGAGCTTGAGTCCGGTGCTCTTATCCGCTCGGCCACGACACGCCCAAACATTGTTTTTATCTCAATTGAATCACCAGAATGGTGTTCAGTCGTAGAGGCATAGAGGATCTGCTGGCTACTGGGTGTAAATGCAACAAGAATGAAGACCCTGATGATATGATACTTGGGATGTGCGCCAAACGACACGACCTTCCAATCACACACTCACCACTCTTCCATCAAGTAAGTTTAAAGTTTTTTTTTCTCTTATCAAAGGGAAGGTATATGTTTGGTAATGGCTATAAAAACCTGGTTACAAGTACAGCAGCTTACGATTGTATACATTTTGAGAATCATTTCACTTCAAAGTAATGTGGTTATGTAAAAAGATATCAGGTTTTTTGCCCCAAATTTTGAATCCGAGAAGCGTTTCTGTCAGAAACGTTTCTCAGATTGTGTATTCCTTTAGGGATTATTCTGCCTGCGTGGACATACATGTATCAACTCTGGTTTTTCGGCGATATCACAAAAATGCGACCACCTTTTGAAGTGAAATTTTCACAAGTTAGTTTGATTGTATATACATGTATTTACATTTATATAGGATTAAAACAATCGAATGGTTCAAAAAACCAAAGTTATACTTTGCCTTTAAGCCAAAGATTGTACATATCCATGAGCATGAGCAATACTAGCTTTGTCCTCAAGATGTTGTGTATTACTTGGTACACTTATTGTCAGAAGGGGTTTGCCCAGTTGTTTCTAACATGGTTAGCTGCACCATGGCACCTTTGAACACCATTACTAAGCTATAAGTTAAGTGGGTCCTCTGTCATTCAAAATGGCTCTTACCAGTCATAAAATTAATGTGCACTTGGATATCCGTGAGAGACAAAATAGCAAGTATTTAGCACACATAACCAAGTAGCTAGATTAAGGCGCTTTACAACAACAGTATTTCTCTGTTCATCAGGCATAGTAAGACTATTCCTAGAAATTCTCAACTCCATCCAAGGCTGCTTTTATTAGTGCTAAAGGGTTAATCCAACACAATACCATCTCAGCCCCTTCAGGTTCATACAGCTAGGTTGAGAGAAGTAATTATGGTCAAGTGCCTTTCTCAAGGACTTGGAGTCACTGTCCGAGACTCAAACCACAATTCGGGTCAAGTGCCTTTCTCAAGGACTTGGAGTCACTGTCCGAGACTCAAACCACAATTCGGGTCTGATGCACTAGACTGAGAGAAGTAATTATGGTCAAGTGCCTTTCTCAAGGACTTGGAGTCCGAGACTCAAACCACAATTCGGGTCTGATGCACTAGACTGAGAGAAGTAATTATGGTCAAGTGCCTTTCTCAAGGACTTGGAGTCACTGTCCGAGACTCAAACCACAATTCGGGTCTGATGCACTAGACTGAGAGAAGTAATTATGGTCAAGTGCCTTTCTCAAGGACTTGGAGTCACTGTCCGATGCACCATCTTCATAATGCCTATAAGCACAAAAAAAATCAAAATTGTTGCAACTGGTACCACAAGCTTTATGAAATTGGGCCCTGATTGTCTAAGCAATCTGTCTCCGTCCTCACACAGGCTCGGCCAGTAGACTACGCCATACGTTTCTTGGATCATCAGTCACCTTTATCGTTCCATAAACACATCAACTCTGACCCCCAAGCAGTCTACGGTGGCTGGTTCAAAGAGGCTGACGAACTGGACTCCAAAATCCATGGGTTACAAGCTGATAGGGAGGAGTTATGATGGTCTGCTACGGTTACAGGCAATAGCTGTGCAAGAAGTTCAGTTACAAGACAAGTTGGAATGTGTTTCTATTTACAACACAGCATTACACAAAGAGACTGTTTTTTAATTTCAACTCCTATTAATGGATGAAACGATGGCTCTTTTTTGCAATAGAACTACCCTTGTGCCTTTTTACAATTTTTTATAGTCTGTTTCCAATGATATCCACCCATGCTACGATTTCCTAGAGTAGGTTACCACCAAATGTGTACAACTGGTCCCTGCAATTTGGCTTGTATCTCCAGAATTGTTATTGAATAGATTACATAGCATAGAGTAAGAGGTTATTTCAAAGCCAGATTAAAATAAAAACATAAGACATTTTTTACAAAACAAAAATAACAAATGGTGTGGTTTGTTTATAAGATTCAAACACTAATCGAGATGATGCTTTTCTCGGCACTCAACAATCCCAAAGACCTTGCAGGCCCCAATAATAGCCTATCAATCTTATCCAAGTCACTATAGAGTGGAGAGTCTCTAGCCAAAGTAAAAAAATAATAAAAACTTACTTACAATGTAGTTCTCATATGGGAATAAAAATAACAAATGGTGTGGTTTTTTTATTGTCTGGTTTGTTTATGACATCAAAAGATTCATAACACTAATCGAGTCAATGCAAAAGCATCATATCTCAACATTGTGTCAAACGTTTTTGCACTGATACAATATTATCAATCCCTAATAGTCTGGATTCCTCCAAAATCCTATTCAAGGCCCCCAATAATAGCCTATCAATGGAACAGGCATTTCAATCAATCTTATCCAAGTCGATATAGGAGGGTCTCTCTTAGTTAAGGTTAAAAAATAATAAAAACTTACTTACAATGTAGTTCTCATATGGGAATAAAACAAACACGAATACAGATATCTGCAATTATATACCACACAGATCCGTGTCATTTGATTGGTGGAACTCACATGTCGTCCTTTATGCTGCCGCAATGCTCCAAAGTTTAATATACTCAACACGAATGAATTATTATAGGACTGTCTACGCAGTGTACTTTCCAAAATGCACTGTTTCTGCTTGTTCGTCGAGGCAAGGTCAGTGTTTACACGGAGTAGTCCTCAATGTTGAGAAAGGGTTTTTAGAGAGTGGGGTTGGACAACTTTCTTTATCTATTCTACTCTATTTCACATGACAAGGATCTGTGTGTGAGTTACATAAACAAATATTGAATGCATTGTTGCAGAATATAATCACTCTGTGATATGTGGCTATTCTATTTCACTTGGCTTTACCTCTTGAAATGGAATAGTCTTGAATTCACCTTGTGGTTATATTCGCCAACAATGCATCCAATATTTGTATAGTATGTTGTATAATTATACCGTCATATTTAAATATTAAACGATTGTTCTTCTCCCAGCCCAACTCCTTGGACCTCTGTTTCTCCGCTAAATCGTACCACTGTGGATCTCAAAATGTGAATGGATTGCGGGTAAACCATCCATCGCTGCCCCTCCTAAACGTTTCCGATAACTTGGTCAATACTTCCCGAGAGAAACACTCCATGTTGAGCTCACTTCTTGCGCTTTCGTGACCGTACTTTGATGTAAATTGTAGGATCAATGTCCTCGCAGTGAGAAGCGTATCTTGCCAAGGTGAAAAGATAGTCACTCAATCTGTGGGCGGTAAAAAAGATCCAGTTGTGAGATCAAAGTTTTTAAATTTAACAATTCAATGAACATTTGTTCCTTGTTGGCAACTACACGGGTAAATATAAAACTTGTTACTTTCCATACAACAGACAAAGACTTGAACATGACAAGGATAAACAAAACACCAATATCTTAATATTCTATTTTAGTATAATGTTAATGAAAATAACTAAGATGTATACGAGGATATCACAATGCTACAAATTAAAATAAAAATACCTTCTTATTCAAATTGCACAGCCACTTGTCTTTGAGATTTTTCAAACGCAAAAACGAACATGGAGATAGCAATCACAGCTGTGGTTGTAGGTGTAGACATGCACCCATTCATGAATTAATGTATGCAAGCATATTGACTTTCTGAACGTGGATGTCGACATAACAGCAAGCTTGAAACAAAATTCCTACTGCAAGAATAGTGTTCGTTAGGGCTCTGATGAATCAGCATGTATGGTAGCAGGCCTGGAATTTCATCTTTCAGAAGAAGGCAATTTTCATTTTTCAAAGGGCCCTTCCATTGAAAAATCCTAAAGTCTACAAGAAACTTTTGAAGCGACGCCATAGAGGCCAAGTTGCCTGTGGTAGCAGAAAATTAAAACAGAAAAAGGTGAGCAGAGTGAGCACGGATGGATTAGAGTCAAAGTATGAAGGAAATCTTACCTGTTCATAAATTTGCCGACATTTTCATCTACTTCTTCCTTTTGAACAAGTGGGATCAGTCTAATGAAGAGAAACAACATAAAATTCATTATTACAGTGATGTTATTAATTTCATAAACAACCCACGATGGAGTGCCAGATCTATATGCAGGAATACAAGATAGGCTTTGTGAGATAACAACAGTTTACAAGGCCAAGTTTGCACATGGACCATTTGTCAACAAGAGGACAACATTGCACATGTTTTGGGGGCAGTTAATACCAACTACTGGTCGAAAAATGGCCCTCGTACAAACTTGGCCAATGCAGAGTGACATAGTTCACATTATTAGCCTCTGAAAGACAGTTCAATCAAGTGAGCTTCCTCCCTCTGTATTAACCAACAAACACTTATAGATAGTTCCCAGTAGACGCCATCTTTACAGGCAAATTGCATTTTGGCATGCAGGCGCGTCAAGCGCTCTAATTATTAACGCAGCCGCGTTGTTCACTGACCAATCGTGCAGTGAGTTTTGTGAAATGTGCGCGTGCTGCACGCCGTTCTCACGCGAAACGCATGACTGTGTGTTCCAAACTGCCCGTAAAGATGGCCGACTTACGTCATACTGCAACCTATCTATATCACAATTAAAATGGTTACCTTCGTTCGGCCCGGCGACATACTGCTCGTGCAACATGAAGAGAAGCTCCAGTCTTGCCACCAGACTACAAAACAAATACCAAGTAAAACCTCATAAAGTTGATATGCAAAATATAATTATGATATAACTTAACAAAATAGGTAATGAAATGGCAGCGTTTAAAAATAAATAAATGTTCTGGTAGATTGGTAACACACAAATTAATCCTTTACCATTTTTTTACAGACAGATAAAATTAACGATCATGAATAACATACTTTTATAATGGAACAGCCATCTTGTTTTTCTACCATTCAAACTAACAAAACCAAACTGAGGCTAGAAGGGGAAAAAGTCTGGTGCCTTTTTCATAAATTAATAATTCAACCTGTCATTGTAAACATATGCTGCTAACCTGACAAAAAGATGTCTTCAGACTGGTAAAGGTCTGTACGACATGTTAATGTGGCCGTGCAGAACGGTCAAGTTTTGAAAAAATAAGTTTCACGATACTCAGTTTAAAAAGAACTGCACAAACAGGCTCTAAAACTATCTTGGATGTAGACACAAACCCAACTATAAGGTAGCCTATGGCCTCTATTGTGCAATTAGGCCATTATTACAATCTCTAGATACAACGACGGGGCGATACTTAAACTTAAACCACCACACTGTTCCTACCAATCCTTCAACAACAAAAACTCTACACATCTTACCGGCAGGATGAAGTTCTTGAGTGGAGGCAGTAGCCTTGTGTACTCATTGATCCACTTCTCCAGTTTTACCACACACACTTCGCTAAATTCCGTCAACTCTGGGAAAAAAAAAAATCCATGAATGTCTCAGTATCACTGTTATCAGATAAACAATATCAATCTCTTTTTGGCACACAAGCTCATAAGAGAGGCTTGAATTTTAAGTTAGACAATGGAAGCCAATGCCTTTACTGAGCTTTGTATGGCCCTTTTTGAAACCATGTCTTTGGCTCCATCAAATATTTTGAAAATGCACGCTTTGGATTAAGTGCTTAATAATAATAATAATAGTGGCTTCTTATATAGCGCTCAGGTCAGTCACTCAGTGACGCTCATGGCGCTTCAACATTATTACCCCTGGTCACTGGGCCATTTTTGTGTCATTCCTTTAACCATCTCAGCTCCCTAGGGAGTATACAGCCTGTGCTGCCAAATATGTAGCGCATCAAGCTAAATCAGTCACAAGAACCATCTCTGCCCTCACAGGTACCCATTTACCCCTGGGTGATGGGAAGCAATTATAGTTAAGTGTCTTGCTCAAGGACACAAGTGTCACGACCGGGACTCGAACCCACACTCTGCTGATCAGAAACACCAGAGCTTGGATCCGGTTCTCTTATCCGCTCGGCCACGACACGCTATGCATGGAGCTGTTGATTAATTGGCTGGCGGACAACTCTGGGTGCCACAGACAGTGACCGGCGAGCAGCTGTCTTCCGACTATCTTGTTTGTCAGCTTGGTAAGGTCACCATAGAGTTGGTCACTTTCTGCATTCAGCCAATGTTGAAGGCAATCCCCGCATCCTGATTTAAGGCCGTGTTTTTTTGGTTTCTTTAAGGGGAGGGGAATTAACTTTTTCCGACTTACCCAATTGATTTGGGGATGCAAGGCTCCTGGGCGTTGCAATACTGGACCCAACATCCTGAAGGAGACACTGGACCTATGGAAATCAATCAAAATACCCGACAGACAAGTGAAAATACAAGTTCTACTTTTTAAAATGCCAGGGGCTACTGTGATGTATAGCTGAATGCTAAATAACCCCTTGCTTTCTTCTGAAGACGGTCCAAGCATTTTGATCGCCTGATTGAGACTGATCAATATAAACACACTGCATCACCTAAATGGATGACCGTGGGCTTGTTGCATTCTCTTTGTAAATGGCCTTACAGATAAGCTAAAGTTACTCTATTGCAGGATCTGATCACTGTTTGTTTATAGAGGCTACAGCACCTGCAGTCACGATTTTGTTTATATCGCTTTATTGAAATTTAAAATTGAGCACCCCGATATTTCTGCATTTCTAAAACAGCTCTGCATTGAACAAATCCCTTGACTACTTGGTGATACCGAAAGACCACCCAAGCTGAACTGAGACCAAACCATCATGATAGAGCTTGAAGAATGCTTAGCTCATTTGTCTGCATTTGTGACCGGTAGGCATGCCCTCACAGTCAGTGTTGTGCACAGGAAGTATCAACACCATGTGACAAAATTATAAAAATCAACCAATGGAAAGGGAGAATTTTGCCTTACAGCTAAAATGGTAGCATTCATAAATTGCCTCAAAGCAGATACACAAACAATACACACAGCATTCCCCAGATTCTATTTCTATGGACTACACACAAAAAAAGTCTGCTTCCTTGTGCGAATCGACACAATAAATGCTACAGCGGTATACAAGGAACATGACAAAGATGGCTCTAATGTGACAAGGGACTTTCATGTTGCATCCAAAACATAAGAATTGTTAATTCAGTGAAAACATTCCTTTCCATGTACCTCCTGCAGCTGTGAGTCAAATGTGTGCTCCGCTTCTTTGGCAAACTCTCTTGCAAGTCTGCAATCAAATCACATTCAACACAATTTTGATAACATTAATGTTTAACATTTTGCTAGAAAACTTTTAAAGCAAATTAAACCAATAGATATGTTGGCATAAACTGACAGAGAAGAGAAGGGCGGGGGGGTAGAGAAGGAAATTACAACAATAACATGAACAAGAGGCATCAATTATTACATGTGAAGGACATTCCACTAAATATAATAATTAATAATTAATTTAGATTACAACATTTTTAATGCATCCTCACAATCTCTGAGGATGTTTAAAAGCATAAATTACAGAAAACAATTCAAAATTACATTGAAATACAAAAAAGGTTCAAAATACATACAATGTACCATTACCAAAGGGGTGATAAAAAGAGGTGAAACAGTGCTCTATCCCTACTTTACTCAAGTATTATTACAACGGTTGTCTATGCCGTCTTTTGACAATAAAATGGTCAGAGACATAATCAGGTGCCAAAATTCATTAACAAACGTGAAATTTTATTGGCAACCAATTCAGTTCCTTCAGAGTGGGGTAATATGACAAAATCTATTGAATTTGCAACTACATGTAGCCTAGTGCCAGTGACATTCTGTGTTCTTTGCAACTTATGATTATAGGTGTGTGGTGATGCTGTTCCCCCTCTCCAACCCAAGGAGTGGACACAATCGGCAACCAGAGTCATACAAATGTGTGATTCAAAGTTGGTATACAATGTCAACAAACCAAGCAAGCAACGCAGTGTGCATGAAAAAGCATGGCTGCTTCCGAGTGCGTCTGCCATTAGGTGGGAAGCAGTTATGCTTCTCTACGCACACTAAGGTTAGCTTTCTTGGTTTCCTTACATCAGATACCCACTATGAGCCATGTGACACCGGTCGCCGATGGTGTCTATTAACCCTTCTACTGTCTGACCATCCAATATCATCCACTGTGGTTTTGAATGGTAGATAAACTATGCCAGCCTGCAATGTAATATCATGTGGTAAATGCATCTACACAGTACACACATGTTATGTGCACAGTTGTGCCATCATACACAACCAGTGCAGTTGAATGGTTTCAAATGGTTGGTCAACTCACTGGAAAATGTTACCAAGAGTAGGAGGGTTAAAAGAACATTGAATAGATGAGAAACAATGCTTCATTACTGAAATGACTGTGACCTTAAGTTACATGTAAATGACACAGTTTTATTTTCCATGACAGATGTAACATTTTTCCTTTTTCAAATCAATTTTTAAAACAACTTACCCAATAGCTGATGACAATTCATCTGTGGCACCCAGTGCTTCAAATACTTCATCATTCTTCGGTCTACGGTCGCCAGTGATAGTAGCAGATGATCCTGCATGAAACATTTATTTACAGATAACAAATTTGTCGCAAGGTACAGTGTGTTAGACTGTAATGTTTAAAATTTGAATACAATGATTTATGAATTATATGTAAGTGGGCAATTTTAAGGTCAATGTTGTTAACAATACAAAATATACTTTATTAACAGGTTCCCGCCAATACATTTCAATGTGAAAATTGGGCCAATTTAGTTGTTCTCGGACCCCGCTACGGTTAAGTTTCAATTTATTGCATTAAACACTTCTTTACATGGACATAATGGCAACAAAACTGGAAAAACATCCAAATTGAGAAACAATTTAATCTTTTATATCAAACATCTTCTTCTCACCTGAATCTCCTGTTTTTGTGTAAATCTTAGGCAATCTGAGATTGTTACTCTTCAAATGCTCACTGAAAAATGACATAAACAAAGAAAGAAAATAAAAACTTTCTGACATACTCAACCACTCCAAATAAATAATCAGGAGGTTAAAGCGACATGCAGAAACCGTGGAGTAGCTCAAAATTCTGAAAGTTTAGGAAGATTCTTATCTGATCAGATATAAAAATAAAATAAAAAGTATTCCAGCGTGTGTACATGCCACATGGACCAGTCAGTTTGATCACCAGAACGTTCCGTTGTGTAAAAAAAATTCTGAAGCTCGACACAATTTAGTTGTCCAGCAGAATGTTCCTTTTCAGGAACTTGTGTGCTACATGACAGACTGATTGATTTTAAGGTCAATGTTGTTAACAATACAAAATATACTTTATTAACAGGTTCCCGCCAATACATTTCAATGTGAAAATTGGGCCAATTTAGTTGTTCTCGGACCCCGCTACGGTTAAGTTTCAATTTATTGCATTAAACACTTCTTTACATGGACATAATGGCTTTCTCAGAAATAATTTTTCTTCACAATCACATTTGTTTGGTCTGGGTTGATTCACAATTTAATGAGGGATTTAATGAGGATATTCAGAAAAACCATGAATCTTGAGCTAAAATTTCAAAAGTATTTTTATTCCACCGGTCAGGTTTACAACCATACATGTAAACTATATCATGGTGGGTGAGCAAAGAATCTAAAAAAGAAAATATAAAAAACGAATTATAAAACAAACAAAAATATGTTTTAAAAAAATGTACACTCCCACATTAATAATTATAACAAAAACAATTAGAATCAATAAATACAAATAAAACAAAGAAATAAGTGTAAAAACAAAAACAAAAACATTTAAAATGGTAATAAATTTTTTAATGATTTGATGTTACAGTTAGGGGGACAACATATTATCAAACTGCAGGAAACCTTAATGAAATTGAATATGAAATACTTCAAGAAATTTACTCTTTTTTTTATATTAAAATTTAATATTGATTAATTTATTGACATTAATTCCGATTATTGTTGCATTATTTTTAAATTTTCAGGTAAGTTGTCCCCAAAGCCGAGTTGCCACAATGTTAATTCCCTTGTTCAATGCAAGAAAGGATATAGTTTTCACAAAAAGTGTAAAATAATGGTCTGTCGAGTTTGCCACTCACACACTCTGTCAAAGTCAATTGCATAACACCACTGCAGTGGTCGAGTTGACTCGGTAATTTAAATAACACCGTCATTTCAGGCACGTAGTTTACAACTTGCGTTCACGTAATAAACCGGAATAATCACCTACAGAGCTGCCGACTATGTATAGAAAGATTACCATAAAGAAGTGAACTCTTTCTCCTTGCATTCGTTGACAAAAAAAGGCGAAGAATTCGTCGAGAAATAAATGCCATTTTGCACGCAATCCAGCACATGACCTAGTAACTGGACGTATATGGCACTATAAACTTTGGAATCAGACAATCACAAAGTGCCCGACTATTGCAACCGACAACCTTGTTCTCAAATTTATCGCCCACCCGGTGATTCGACATAAAAACCCAGCTTTCGGACGAGGTTGAAACAACCCTGGCAAAGTTATTTTCCTCCTTTTGCTACTTGCCTGCACTTCGGTGAAGGGGGGGGGGGGGATTAATTTGTAGTCACGGGGATATTGGGGGGTGATTAATTTGTAGCCACAACTACTTTATTTTTTTGTCGTGTTGTCCACATTTTAGTCATAAGACTGAAAAGGGCTTTGGGTTGACCTTGTTTTTAGTTTTAAAATGAGGAATGAGACATTAACAGGTCGAATTACACTAAACTGATTAGTGGTGTTTCAGGGTTTTTTTTCTTTTCTTTTTTCTTTTTTTAAGAACATCATAATTAACTTTTCAACAAAGGGTGGGTTTATCAGACATGTGACAGCTTCTGTTTTTCTGGCCACTGCAAGGATTTGACTTTTTATCACTTAATAAAAACAACGAAGTCTCTCAGATTATAAATCTTATCAGTATAATAAAATAGAGCACTAATTCATCACATTCATTTAGACAATCTTTTTTACAAAAATAGCGAAAGTGTGTTTTCCAGGCAGGCTTGAGAAAGTTTAGATGTTTTATCACTTAAAGTCAAGAAATGTAAACAATTACAGGTTTACGTTTAGTAATCACTCTTACAATTAATGGCAATAAAAACTCATTGGTTAGAAACCTACAGCAGCTTTCGATAGTGAAAAAGCCTTTTGAGAAACATTTCACTTTGATAATTATAATTTGGTTATGTAAAAAGATACCAGCTGTTGTTCCCCTAAAACGCTACCACCTTTTGACAGGTTAGTTTTATTGTATATATAGATAGTTCCCAGTAGACGCCATCTTTACGGGCAAATCGCATTTTGGCTTGCAGGCGCGTCAAGCGCTCAAATTATTAACGCAGCCGTGTCGTTCACAAACCAATCATGCAATGAGTTTTGTGAAATGTGCGCGTGCTGCACGCCGTTCTCACGCGTAACGCATGACTGTGTGTTCCAAATTGCCCGTAAAGATGGCCGACTTACGTCATACTGCAACCTATCTATATATATATATCTACATTTGTGAAGGACTAAAACAATTGAACGGTTCCAAAAAACCAAAGGTATCCTTTGCCTTTAAACAGCTTTTGAGAGGTGCCAACATTCCTCATTTCAAAAGTTGACAACAATTTGTATGGTGCAATCTTTATAAATTGAAACATGATTTTGGGTTGAACAAAGAAAAATTGACTAGAGCAGGATTTGAACCAACGACCTCCGGTTTAACGTGCCGGCGCTCTACCAACTGAGCTATCTAGCCCTATGTTGGCGGTCTACATTTTCTTTCACTAAACTGAAATTTTGCCAACTAGAAACATACCTCTTTATTTTGACACTGCTGACATACTTTCTGCGTTTACCATCTTTAGAAAAGGCGGTCGAATGGCATGTAGGACATGAACGGCCAAACTCTTGAACATATCCCCTTGTTATTCTAAAGTATTTAGTCTGCGCCTACGTGGAGGTAAAAGGGTTATAAGGTTATTTGTAGATTCTAAAAGGCAGTTGATCTTGAACATATGAAGGGTGTCACTAAGGGGTCCCCTTTTAGGACTACCATCCTCCATCCAAATCCCCTAAATACAAATAATAACAAATGAAGAAACACGTTTTTTTTTAAACATAAAATAAAATCTTTTAAAAAAGAAAGACAAAATGACAAACTAAGTATTAAACAAAGTAAACAAACCTCAAAAATTGTTTAATAAATGATAAACTGACATGGCTTCTACCATAAAAATTAAACAAGCAAACATTTTTTTTTTTTTTTTTTATTAAAACAATTTACATTTAGATAAACTTGTGTATCATGTCTAAAAGATGGACTAGCAATGTATTTCGGTAGCGAGAAATCATCATGCATGCCAACACTATTTTATCGGGACACTGATAAATAAGGAATTGCCATTGAATGTCAATTTTTATTATTATTTTTTAAATCAGGCCTAGATAACAAAACATTCAAACAAGAAGAGCAGGAACATCAGAATAAAGATACTCACATATTCTAAGACCCTCTTATATCCACAATGCCCAAACTGGTTGGAATGGATTTCTTGAATAACGTCAAAGATGGAGGCACTTGGTAAGACGCGTAGGAAATCGCCTCCCCCTCTCTCCTGTAATTCAAAAGGTTTATTTCATGATTTTGGATGGGGAGTGTACAAACAAACAAAAGTTAAAACTTTGTAGAGGATGAACATCCTTAAAGCTTTCAAAAATGGAATTTCCTGAAAGCCATATGGTATTTCTGAAACTACATCTTTGAGAGGGGCAAGGCCGTTTTCATTTTTCAAAGGACACGACCCCATCTAGAAAATCTTAAAGTCTATGTGAAACTTTTGTGCGGGCACAAAGGCCACAACTAGGGCAACAGACATGGAATTCCAGGCATGCATTGCCTCTATTACTGATGCTTTTCTCAGGGGGATTAAGCCTTCTCACTCTCTGTCTTCTCTACTTCTAATGTTGGTCAATGGTACTTTAAAGGCCTGTTCAGCAACTTAGATTAGAAGATTGTGGTTGTGTCTCAAAATGGTTTGACACTTGTTTGTTGCACTACATGTAAGTCACTTTCCCCTAAATATGTACATAAAGTACAACTACAAGTAAACAAAAAACGTATAGCAGGCCGTGAACTTTGCTCTTGAAGGGGCATAGCAATTTTTCTCTGGTAAGGGGCACTTCTAAGAGGAAAATGTAAATCTGTATAGGAACTTTGCAAAACTTTTCTTAAACTGCACTGTAAATTATTGAAGAAGAAGAAAGGGCACTAACAGTAAAAGCATAGGGCACCACAAAGTGGCAATTGCTGTGGGTGCCGTGGGTTAATTCAAGGCCTGTTAGTCATGTTAGTGTTAATATAGACACTGATTGCTTCGTTTTAAAGTGCTTCACTGTTCACTGTATACTTTGTTGGCATAATTGGAGCCTATGTAAACACCTCTTGAAAAATAAAAAATGGTCATTGCGTGCAAAATGCAATTTTCTCAAGCCAAGTGGCAATTGTTTCTTGACCCCAGGCCATTCTCCGACCCCCTGGCACTTGAGCCCGGTTTATACTTCACACGAAATGCGAAAGCAAATTTCCTTGCATTACAATTGGAAAACGGTGTTTTTACTGTTGTTTTGGGTATTTTTTTGGCACATAATCGGCTTTGAATGTTCGCTTTTGCGTGAAGTATGAACCAGGATTTAATTGAGATGATCATAGTTCCCCCACTATGCCCACCTAGATCTCCCCCTAGGGCTAGGACTCAGGAGTAGTCATACTCAAACCTCCTCCTGACACCGAGTCTTTACAATCTGGACAAGGTTAAAAAGATCAATGCGACTACATGTATGTACTGTACTACTTACTTGTACAATACAAATTTTACAATTTTGCCTTGAATTTTGTTTTTTAAATAAGCCTCACCATCACCTTCTTTTTGACCGGGATGACGACCACATTATTGTCGTCACTACTGTCCACGACCTTGGGGTCTTCCATGAGTTGAAAACCTTTACTCGCGATCCAGTAACGAAGATGAGGAACAATCGGCGTCTCTGGATTCAGAAGATAATTCAGGATGCTCTCGTACTTTTCGTCAGAGATGATCGAGGATGGAGACTTCCCAAGATCCAGACGTTTGATGTATCCTTCCATGTGTAATCGGTGCTCGTATTCATTTGATGGGAGTGCGTCCGAATTATCTTGCTTGAGCGAGACTTTGTCAGGATCGTCGTCGTGGGATGTTATCTCCACCGTCATTTCCACAACAGAACTTCCCTGGTCATCTCCCCCATTTTCTCTGTTACTGCCTGAGAGGAGTGCGGCTTGGACAAGACTCTCAATTTGATCTGCAGCAGACGACGATGCCATGGCATTGGAAATTGCGAGTTTATCTCCCGAAAATCTTTTTTATCGGCGCAGTTTTCGAGAGGGATGGCGATTTTAGCCCGCGCAAAATACACTGCGCTGCGCGAATTAAAGATGGCGCAGGTCCATGATGACGCGTCCGGACTCCTAGTTTTTATTCCTATGACGAAAGTGTGACTATCAGCATAAATGGGCGTGTCTATTTTCTAAGGCTCACGTGTCCCTTTTACCCCTTTTCTCTGTGTGTACTAGCTAGCTAGTAGCTGGCTGCCTGTGCATACACAACACCATGAATGCGTATGTTCTGCAATGACGGTTTTAACTTTTATCCACAGGCTAGGCAGGATCAGTAGGCCGAATACTTTTTCAAAAGCCTTCCATTCCATGTTGCAGGTCAGATAGAAATTTGTTTACTTTTGTCTGCATTTCAAACAAAAAAGTTCAAGGTTTTACAAACCTGACATAAGGTCTTTAAATTGCTGCGTGCAGTTTAGGAGGCCTTGTCATTTTCACTTGAGTTTCTAGTACTCATAGGTGAGTTTTGAGGCAAATGCTGAGGTATCAATTTAAATTTGGTTTGCGGCAACACCAAGTGGAGTATAATTATTTACTTGCTGTGTAGATGTTCTTTTTAAAACTATACTTCCGCGGAGTAGATTTTTCGGAATTCGGGAGACTTCTCAGTTCTGAAAAGTAGCTTCCAAAACCAGTCACGTCACACAAAGCTATTGTTTATACGTCAGCCTTGCATCAACAAGTAACAAAAGATGCTGGCCAAAACAGTTGATTAGTGGTACACTCAAATATGGCTTTAATTTTTTCTCGACCCTTTGGAGAATGTTGTTGAAGAACCTTTTGGTTTCAAGACGTTTTGTGAGTAAGTTCAAATTACTACCCGTTTGTGCATCTGATGAAGTACTGTAGTTACTAGGAAAGCTCATGCAGATTGTTATGTAATTAGTACACTTGGTTATTAAGTGATACCACCCATATTCATTGTTTTACCCGTCTGTTGTAATCGTGCACAAAATTCACCGACGTAGGTTTACGCGTGCGCGAAAGTTTGGGGTTAAGATACGCCCAGTTATGTTAATAAGCCCACGTTCATCCTAGGAAAAAAACGACACGGTCTGTCACCATAATTTATGCGGCCGCGGAATGGGACGCCACCAACGTTAACATTATTCTCATTAAACTCTTACGACGCGGCAGGCGAACATGACAGTTCGAAGCTCTTTAAAACACGATTGTTGTAGCTATTGCACCGGCTAGCCCACTTTTTGGGGCTAAGTGGCTGTCTTTTTACATCGGTCTCGACTATGATAAGACTGATGTCAAAAGAGAGACATAACAGACGTGGGCGTCAATCTGTCTTGAAGTGTAGGGAGACATCAGGAGTCATCATGGGGTCCAATCCAAGGGCAAAGCCCTTGGCAGGGGGTTCCCTGAAGCTGTTGGGTTTTTAGCATGTCTGAATGGCTAGGCTCTCCTTCCATTAGATACTAATACATAACATTGTTATAAAACTTATGACTTGGTTCAGAGAGAAAGAACGAGAGACAATTAATAAAAACCCGACATACAGTCCAGTAATCAGAGTCACTGTAAATAAAAGAACAGTATCCTTTTTCAGTCCTCTTGCTTGCAACTTACTTAAGGAGCTACAACCAAGAGTTTATAACTCAGCCTGGAGATGGCACATTAAAGTTCCCTTTGTGAGATACGCAAGTTAAAACAACCTGGGGGGGGGGGGGGGATTTGACATAGCGTTCACTCACACCTTTCAAAAAGTGGGGAAGATTTTGCACATGATTGTGCCAGCAAGTTAACTAGTTATAGTGTCTGCTTACTTCCCACACCATGCAAAGCTTCAAGCACCACTTATATTAAGACAGTAGTGAATACACGCTAATATGTGAGGCATATTGTGTAAGTATGAAGAAGCTACCCAGCATACAAAATGTTGCACATGATCGGCTGAGATTGGGTCCTGTGTCAATATTATGTCCATAGTTGAAGTTTAAAACAAAATTTTAAAAAAGCTTCTTGGGAAGACAGATCACGCTATTTCATTACTAAAAATAAAACTGTGCTTATTATTTCTATACCCGATCAGCTAATGATATTCCATTACAATAGAGGGAGCAAATAAAATATTTTTAAAATAAAAACTATTTCAACTAATCACTCAAGCTAAAATAAACATTGACTAATTTCAACTAAAAGGCTTTTAGAGTAGCAATATTTTTAATCACATGAATTTCAAAGCAAAGGTATAAATATACAATTAACACTGTTTATGACACACTTCAATTAAAAGTCTTTTTAAGTAGCAAAATAAACATTGACTAATTTCAACTAAAAGGTTTTTAGAGTAGCAATATTTTTAATCACATGAATTTCAAAGCAAAGGTATAAATATACAATTAACACTGTTTATGACACACTTCAATTAAAAGTCTTTTTAAGTAGCAAAATAAACATTGACTAATTTCAACTAAAAGGTTTTTAGAGTAGCAATATTTTTAATCACATGAATTTCAAAGCAAAGGTATAAATATACAATTAACACTGTTTATGACACACTTCAATTAAAAGTCTTTTTAAGTAGCAAAATAAACATTGACTAATTTCAACTAAAAGGTTTTTAGAGTAGCAATATTTTTAATCACATGAATTTCAAAGCAAAGGTATACATATACAATTAACACTGTTTATGACACACTTCAATTAAAAGTCTTTTTAAGTAGCAAAATTTATAATTACATGAAATTCATAGAAAATATATAAATATAATTATTTTTTTTAAAAATAAGCATAGACTATGGTTTAATGCCCTGGGCTCGATTTCACAAAGCACTTCATAGATTCATCTTAAGATGAGTTGTCCGTATCACCATGGTGATTTTTATTGTGACATCACATTTTTATTAGCAATTAAGATTGATTCGCAGATAAGACCAATTTTGGTCTATCTTAGAGAAAATATAATCTTAGGATAGATGGAGTTGCTACATCAACCCCTTAACTTCCCCACTTCCGGATCACTAGGGATTTAATACACTGATTATTCTAAATGGCCCCTTAGAGTGTGTGCCTAAGATTGGTGAGAGTCAAAGTATAAATGTTCACAAAACTTATGATGGGAAACTGGAAACTCCCTTTCAAATTTTTTGGCTTGAAATGCTGCAGTTTTTTAGAAATGAGTAAAACAATTTTTTTGATCTCGCGAGTCAAAAACTCGATGTTTGAAAAAATATTTAAAAAAACATTCTTGTGATTCCATTCACCGATTGAGCTTAAACTTTCACAGGTTTGTTATTTCATGTAAGTTGGGTCACATCAAGTGTGGATACTGGTCTTTGACAATTACCAGTTTTACACATGTGCTTTAAACCTTTGTAAAATGTCACTATTGTAACCCAGAGATTTATAAAAAGATTTTCAATAATTTCTTTACTATATTTTCTCTGGTTAACGGAGAGCCTGAGCATGCGAGCGGAGTGGAGTGTGTTCTATGTTGACGACGACTGAAGAAAAGCACTTTGAGACAATGTATGGGTCTTCTCTTAAGTAGACTTCTATCATACAATTATTACAGATGTGCCGAACCTAGTTCGTAGGTGTTTGAGAGGCGAGTCTCTTGCACTGATCATGAGGCATAAGGAAAGTCGAAGGAGTAGTCGAGGCCCAGAGTGAAAGTTGGGGAGAGGTTTTATAGGATTTTGGTGGTGGAGGAACTCTTGATTTAGAAATGATGTCACGCAGAAATAACATAAGATTGGTGACATCATTTCCTAGAACAAAATGGATGAAGTAATGGTCAGCAGGGGAGTAATGGTCAGTGCTGGGGGCCTTGGGGTCATAGCCTAGGAATGTGTGTGGTTTGTGTTGAAATGATGGAGGATGTGGGCCACCTGTTGGGTTGTATACAACTATTGCGGGGGGGGGGGGGGCTCCTGAAGTTAAAGGGAAATCTTCCTTACACTATCTTTGGTGTACAAGTGGTGATCGGTAGGTTGCGTGCATCCACCCGAGAATCGGCAATGGCGCCACTGTGTGGGGATGAGACTGTCATGCATGTCTCGTCTCCGTGCGGCTGGTAGTCATTGCTTGTCAAGAACGCCTCCCTACAAGTGTCAGAAGTGGGATTGACCAGAACAGTGGTGTGAACAACTGATTTGGAGGAAGATGAGGCGTCCATACCCAACATGACGTCTATAAAGGTGAAGAAAGAATAGGGTGTGAGATTCAATTTGCTGGAAGGTAAAGTACCCCTGGCAACACTACAGGGACATTGTGTTGGTGCTACGGGACTCATAAAGTGTAGTGAGAGGATGAGGATACCATCCTATCATTAGCAGAGGTAATGAGTGTGTTGCCCCCACTGGAAGGCTGGTCAGACAACTTCAATTATAAACTCATCACACAAGAAAAAATAAGGGCTGAGCCCCCGAAGAACAGTAGTAGTGTGGTGCTCGCCCCCGAACGCAAGATACCAACATTTAGTGGCAGGGATGAGTCTCGTGTGAAAGTGCCCCCCAGAGCTGAGTTTGTAACTACAATTGAGCATGCCATTGCCAGATACAGTGTACCTGCAGATCAACAGGGCCAATTTAGATACTTTGAAGGGAGGTCCGAAAATTGAAGCAAAGGTGCTCTTCTCTACTGGAGCTAAAGTGAAGGATGTGTAATTGGCCTATCTGAAATCTTCATACGAACAAGTATTAACCAGTAGTGAGTTACAGTGTAGGTTTCTCGAACGACGACAAGTGATAGGAGAATCTGTCCGTGATTTTACTGTAGCACTACAACAGATTTTTTCTTCGGGTGCAGAAAAAAGACCCAGGCTTATTCAAAGACCCTGACCACATCATAGAGAACAATTTCTGGACGGACTCGGATATGAGGCTCTTCGAGTATCCTGTAGAGACCTGCTGGACAAAAAAAATGACATCTCCTTCTGCGAGTTGAAAGACTGGGCCATCAAAAGGGCAGAAAGAGAGCAGACCCAAAACCTCCCACCCACCAGCCCCCGTTCTATGGCGGCTAGTGTTTAGGTGAAGGATGATACTGTACACCAGCTGGAACACCAAATAGATTGGGTAATGCAGTCCTTACAGAACCTACAACAACAGACCTTCCAAGCTGGTTCCCCGTTCAACCCGCCAGTACAACCCAAGATGTTATACTTGTGATGAGGAGAGTCACTTTGTGAGAGAGTGCCCACAACCCAGTCGGCGTCAGGGAACCAACCCTTCCCGCCCTGTATTCCAACCTAGGTACAGTAATGCTCAGAGAGGAGTCGGCCCCTTAACCAATGGTGTTCAGTGAACCCCACAACCAGAACCACAGATTGGTAACTACCACCCACAACTGTCGGGAAGTGTGTAACGAATCCCACAACAAGCACCACAGTCGGGAAACTACCAACCTCGGCTGTTGGGAGCCAGGCAGCTAGAGGGAGAACAAGTGGCTCAGAGTTTCCCACAAGTAAGGCAGTAGGGGACTGCATGGGTGTTAATGTGCTGTTTGGAGACCAAAATATAGACTGTTACTTGACACAGGATCCGGTGCGGTGTCTGAACAAGATATGGAAAAAACTGCATTTGTCACTCCTTTTGGTTTGTGGGAGTATACTCGGCTGCCCTTTGGTTTGTGCAACAGCCCGGCCACTTTCCAAAGAGTGATGCAAAGATGCCTCGGTGATCAAGAGTCTACTGCTCTATATACATGACGTAATTGTATATTCAAACACATTTGATGAACATTTGGAGCGTTTAGAGCTCGTCTTGACCAGATTACAACATCATGGCTTAAAATTGAAGCCAACAAATTAGCTTGGGAAGATTGTGGTGATCGGTAGGTTGCGTACATCCACCCGAGAATTGGCAATGGCGCCACCGTGCTGCGAAGAGACCGTTCATGCATGTCTCGTCTACATGCGGCTGGTGGTCATTGCCGATTCCTTCTACAGTTCACTAAAATAAACAAAGTCAGTAAAGAACCTACAGAACTTTGTCAGCTTTAATTGCCTTGTCAAGAATGCCTCCCTACATACAGTGAGGGGTAAATTTTCAGTAAATCATTGCGCTGGTCATACTTCACACATAACCTTTGGTTTGTTTGGCATTATCTCTGTCCACCATCGAGCAGACACAATGTAGCTGGCCTCGGGCATATTGTGGGGCATAATGTGGCAGCAGTAGTCTACAGCTTTGCCAGTGGGCCGTTGGAGAATCGATCCAGTCTGAACATCGAGAGATCATAGCTCGGCTTTGTCCCGGTTGCTAATTCACTGAGTACTTTACCAACAACAGGAGACAGCTTGAAACCATGTCCTGGAGAAAAAGACAGACCAGGACCAAGTGAGCAAATTTTAAGACTTAATACTTCAGCAGAAAAATGTGCCTGTTATAGGCTGAAGACCAGGCTACAATATTGATATTTATTTCTTGAAAACCTACAAATATGTCACTTATTAAAGAAATTTTATCTTTTAATGCATATTAATTACATGGAAATGTTATGCGGTTTTGTTCACCAACTTTCAATGTTAACACCATAAAACAAAATATCGTTTGACCTTCAGTAATCTGATAACATCCTGACTTTGTTGTCACATTGTCTTTTGTGTAAATCAACAAAACAGATAATATTAAGGCTACATACTTTTTTATGAGTCCTAATATGGAGGTGCACTAACCGCCCTATTTAAAATTATTTAAACTGGCGGGACTCGCTATATAACAGTGTATACTTTATGCACCATGTCATAAATAGTACTCCTGGCGCCGAATTATCAAACCAGGTGGAGAATGTTAAGAGTGATTTTATGGATCGAAACAACAATAATCATGCAATATCTTGAAAGGGCTAGAAGGTGAGGTGGCGCATATAGACCTTTCCATGTTTATAAAACGAGTGCGCCGGTTGGCATGGACGGCCGAATGTTTGTAAGCAAAACATTCAATCGTGTTAAAAAATGTTGTGACCAAATTCTACATTTTCTGTAAGGACTCATGAACTGAAATACCTTCCATTATTGGTTGATTTGTTTCCAACAAATTCAACACAATTTTTGAATATGTGTTTGACATTGCTACAAACTATGGCTATCTGTTTTTGATTTACAGTTATGGCTTTCCAGTTTTTCAACCTTGGTTGGCAAAAACTCGGGCTGTGACGTTGCAGTAGAAAGGATTATAATGCATTATCTTGAAAAGGATAGAAGGTGAGGTGGCGCATATTGCTGCCAGACTGCTGCCAGACTTTGACTAGTCAAACCCCTGGGTTATTTTAACATCCATTACACAACACGCAGGACACACAGGCTTCAAGTTCCATCCAAAGGAAGATACAAAAATGGTGAAGTGTCTTGTCTATGACGGGTGACCTGCTCATTTTTGCTTAGCAGAAAATGTTGAAGTGAGATTTTTACGCTAAAAAGCTGTAATAAATTGATTCCTGGTCCTTTACAAATTTGTATTTTACCAAAATTGGTGCACTACTTACCTGAAAAACCACAGCCTATAACTACATTAGGATACTTGGGGTGAGTATCCAAGTAAAAACTTTCGTCTGGTGTAAACTGCAAGAGAGAAGAAAAACAAATTGAGCAGTGGTGCAACATTTTCATTTGGGGGGGGGGGGGGGGGGGGGAAGAAGCAGGGGAAAGACATATACTTTGGGGGAAGGTTTGTTTATTTTTTTGTTTTTGTTTGGGGGGTGGGGGTGACTCCACTGGGTGCAAGGCAGTGGTTTCCAAACTTTTAGGCTTGTGACCCAACGAAAATTCACTTGACCGAGACCAACCCATCTACCACCTGCAGGTCGAACCCCCTGATGCAGAGGTAATGAAATGTCAGGCCTTTGACTATTTTGTTCACTAAAAGATTGGGACACAATGGTGTAATTATTGCTTAATACTTCGGATGGGTCGTAAAACCATAGGTCCCATGTGTTGTGCAATGCACATAAAAAGAGCCCAGTATACTATAATCGTTAAGAGAAGGGGATGCTCCAGTGAATTTGTTTTATTATAAAGTTTGCCTCACAGCTCGTTGTTAAATATTACAAGGCACTACATGTACAAACACACATGTAAGATGAGTCTTATCATTTCAAACATAGCTCTGCACGACCTTCGGGAGTGAAAAGCGCTATATAAGAACTGCTTATTATTATGTTAGTAGGAAATACAAACTGCACCCAATTTCATCGCTCTGCTTACCGCGGAATTCTGTGCTTACAGGCACTAGAACTGTGTACTTAACAGGGCAATGCAACCACAAATTTCAGAAAGCACAGTAAGCAGAATCATGAAAGCGGGCACTGGTTGCACCAACATGACGAATTGACTAAAGTTGTAGATTTAAATGCAGGCTTCCTTACTGAATAGATACACCTCTCCACGATGGCGGGCTTATCTTGTAAGCCGGGGAAGGATTTCTGAATGTACTTCTTGATGATAGTCTCTCTCAGCTGATGGTCATCGGAGGGTGCATCTCTTGCATCGGGGTCTATTACTGCATGTTCACTGTGATCACACACCTAGAGAGTAAAAGCAGTGCTATTAAATTGAGCTTGGGTAATAATGGTCGGTGTGTCCTCTATCGATATGCTTTAAGGCCGGTCAAGGGTTGTGTATGTTGCCACTTGAAACAAATTTGTACTTTCATTATCTGCGTATCATCAATATAAACACACATAAGTAAAGGTTAAGAGGTTTGCATGGCGGGAATACATTTTGGTGAGGGTTATGGAAACACCATGTACGAAGAACTCTCTCCATGAATTGCACTTGTTCTGGAAAGAACTGGTGGCTTAACAACTCAAAACTTAAATCAGTATGCTCTGATTGTCTTCAGAAGAACAAACGCATCCGACATATCACTATTTCAGACATGATATTCTTCAATAATTTTTATCCTTGAACATTTTTTGCAGAAATCTCATCAACAAGATGACCGTGTTCCCCCTTTGGAAACAGTTCTTGATATCTCCCAATCTATAATGTGTAATCAGTTTGGGCCCTCCATGTGTAGGACAATAAATCATTTGCTATTACATACATTGTGATCATAACGCCAAGACATCACTGTTCTTTCCACTCATGCCACCGAGAATGTCCACAGGAAAATAAACAAAACAACAATCAACAAGACCATGCAAGTCTGGTGTAAAATTCAAACATCTTGGGGAACATTGGGTTCCTAAACAAACATTGCTTTGGCTATTTGCAGCAGCAAAAAATAGTTCTAAAAACAGTTGAACTATAATCATGATTTCCTCCTAGCACTGAGTTTCAGCTATGGTGAACCATACCTCAGTTTATGGTGCAACCGACAAGATATATGACAGCCAGGATGGTTCACAACACAAACATACCTTTATGAGTCCAGGGTATTCCTCACTTGGTAGTGCATAGCAATGGTAACCTTTTTCATATGCAATGAACACAGGGAAATTATCAAACTGGCCAGGTATCTTTTCCTGCCAGTAGCACACATCCAATCTCCACACCTGCAAAAAGGCAATAAAAATAAGGTGATCCCCTGGCTGCCGCTTCCCAGGTTGTACTGTAAACTTGGGTGTGATCCCTGAGTACACGGCAGTTAACAGTTGAATGGCTAATGACTGGCAACCCCGAACAAAGATATTGACAAAATAGGGAGTCCGCCAACATAGTGCTAGATAGCTCAGTTGGTAGAGCGCTGTCACGTTAATCTTGAGGTTGTTGGTTCAAATCCCGCTCTAGTCAATTTTTCTTTGTTCAACCCAAAAAAAAAAATAATAGTTAAAGGGTGTTTGTAACATTGGTAAGATTAAAAATATAAATTTTCACAGATTCACGCATAAGTTACATGGTTGGAAACTCCCTTTCAAATATTTTTGAGAAGTTAATAAACCAGATAGTTTTGATCTCACGAGTCAAAAACTCTACAATTGAAAACAGTGAAAACATTTAAGTTTTTCCCCCACTTTTTTCTTGTGATTCCAATAAAATAACCGATTGAGCTATAAACTTTCACAGGTTTGTTATTTCGTGTATATATTGGGTCATATAAAGTGTGGATACTGGTCTTTGACAATTACCAATACTACACATGGGCTTTAAACAGAAGTGCCTGCCATCAGCCACTTCAACATTTTTTATTTTTAACTAGCTGGGTACAATTTTAGAGAGGGCTTTACTTTTTCTGTTAAGAACTTTTCTTGCTCTCGTATCTACTGCCGCACAGTAGATTTTGGAAATCGAAAGGCAACCTTGTTCTGAAAAGAACAAGTCTTGAATATTTGGTTTGCAATATCAACATGATAGATTTTGGGTTTTTTGAGAACTTGGTCTTGCTATGAATTCGGGAGACTTCTCAGTTCTGAAAAGAACTGTCCTGGTTATTAACTACTACCTAGGCGGAAGGTAGGAAATCGGCGCGGAAAATCACTTTCACATGGTTGTTATTTGGTCTAGTCATCGTCAGGAGACTGAAGAGTGGGAGACATGTTGGTCTATTCATAGGAGTTCAGAGGTTTCAGTGTAGAGTCAGTCACTGCTCTGATTGGTTCTTCTGAAAGGAGAACTGTGGTTGGAGGGTGCAGGGTTAGTTTGTGGGTTGCCCATTGTGTGTAAGTGCCCTGTGTACTTGAGCGTGTCAGTACACTGTGGGATGTCAGTGGAGTAGGGTGGTAGAATTGTACGCCAAATGCTTCTAATGAAGTAGCCGATATCTTGTGCACAGTATTGTGCTTGTGTGTTTCAATAGCTACACTGATGCGACGTGTATACCAATGTCTCTCAGGAGCTATGATTTGAGCCTGACCCCAATCTATGACATGGTCTAGATCGGCAGCGTGTTTGACAATGGCAGATTTGTCATATTCCTCTCTGCGGCCATGGGCCTTGTGTTCTTTCAGCCTAGTAGTAAGGTCTCTACCAGTCTTGCCAATTTACACTTTACCACAAGAGCAAGGAATTTGGTAAACTCCTGCTTGACTGCTAAAGTCATGCTCGTCTTTATGGGTGTGCAGCTTACGGCGAGTTCGGTAGTATTTAGACCTTGATATCCGCTTCACGGAGGATACACTGAATTTTATGTGAAGTAGGACCGCAATGGGCATATCTTTGGAGTTTGCAAACTGAGAGTTGTGTTCTGAAAGGAACTCTCGTTTGTTTGGCCTGTACCCATTCTCTTTTAGCACTGTGTTAAGGTGCTCCAGTTCATTTGGTAAATGTTCATTGTCACAAATAATGTGTGCCTTTCGAAGTAGGGTGCGGTTCACTGAGGCTTTCACAGAAGGAGAATGAAATGACCGAGCATAAAGATAGCAGTCTGTGTGAGTCAACACTTAAATCTTATTTTGGGTAATTTGAGGGTTTCATTTATTTCATTTATTAATTCTGGTTGTGAAGCCAAGGACTCTCAGAAAAGCGAACTTAAGATAATTTTTCCAGGGAAAACCCACGCAGTCAGGCAGGGACTGAAAACCCACGCAGTCAGGCAGGGACTGAAAACCCAATCCACATAGTGCCCCTGGTGGGATTCGAAACAACGGGGTCCCAGAGGTGGAAGGCGAGGCAAGATACCACTACACCAACCCGACTGCACCTTATACGCTGAGCGCCTTATACACAGGAAATTACGGTACACGTGTGACATGGTTCTAAGACCTTATCTCTGGTTTTCAGCATAATCATGAATTCCATTGTAATTTTTTCACTACACACCTTTAGTGGAGGATCAAGACCCAGTGGTCTCAACATTTTGGAAGCCCATGGTCCTGGTGTCAGTACAACACTCTTGGCTTGATGTCGACTTTTGTTTGTCACAATGGTGACAACATCACCGGGTATGACCTGTAGGACCTTCTCTGAGTCTCTGATTGTGCCACCATGCTTAAGAAACTGGGTCTGAAAAAGGTGGAAAGGAAAGTAAAACGATATCACTGGTTTAATTGGCTGCATATTGGGCCACAGCACCTTGTAAACCATTAGATTGTGCTATATAAAGGAGTAGGTCTCATACTTCAAAAACATAGCTCCACATATACCTTGCAGGAAAATACTGAATGTTGAAGCTTCTTGAGCGTCACTGAGTGACGGATATGCGCGCTATATAAGAAGCCACTTTATTAGTATCACTAATGTATCAACAAAAGAGAAAGTGAAAAAATGACAGTTACAAGAGTGATGATAAATAACAGCAAGAGACATTACAAAAACTGAGACACTGTGACAGCAGGTAGCAACTAATTATGCATTTTCCCCTCCAAGTAACAAAATACTACGAATATTTTTGTTTGACTAAACAAGGAAACAGCAAGTGGCAGTACAACACTAACAGGCAGCAATTATTATCACAAATTCCAGTGCATTTTCTCTGTAAACAATGGGAGACTTTTGAGACAATAGCGGCCATCCCACTCAACGGTCCTTTTTCATTGTTCTCAGCGGCGAGAGACGGGAGCGATAAGCGGGATGCCTGCTGCTATCATCTCAAAAGTCTCCCATTGCATCAACGCTACACCAGGCTGCCTTATGACCAAAAGTAAATGTTTCCAAAAATTATCAAAAAACAATTTTAATGTAGTGTATACCATCGGCTTAAGTCAATTCATGAGATTTTTCTCATCCCCTATCATACCTGCATGACTTTCAGACATTTATCCGCCAGTAGAACACCCCCATCATGCTCTATTATACCTTTGGTATCAGGCGGTACATAAACTCCGGGGTAGTTACTGCATATCTCTGATGATGTCAACAAAGTGTACTTGTGGTTTATGCTGTCTAGAGCTCCTTTTATACGGTTGAGGGCGCTGTAGGGTGGATCATCACTGACCAGCAAGCCCTCTTTTCTACAATCACAGTGAGTAAATTCAAATGACATTTGATTGACATTAACTCTTTCAGTGCCCGCGACATTTCAAAAGTTTAATCCTAAAGTGCCCAACTTCGAGCGTTTTTTTATTTTATTTTAAAAATTCTGTAAACAAAAAAGTAAATAAATTTTATTCACCAAACTTGTTGTATCTTGCTCTCTGGTATATCCTTGGTACATTCGAAAGTCAATAGTAGTCACGCACTTAGTGATACACCCTGAAACACACACAGGGGAATTCCGCACTTTTTCGCTCGTTTACTGGGCGCCGCCATTTTTTCCCACAAGCCGAAACTACGCCCTCCCGCAAGAATTCGAAGAAAAACAAAATACAGGTCGTACATGAATAAAAATGGTACCATTAGAAAGAGCGAGAGCGCCCCCTTGTGATAACATGTTTACTCTACCTCGTACATGTACGAGGTTTGGCGATTTTAAGTATGAACATTACCTCGTACATGTACGAGGTTGGCGATTTCGGATTAACAATTATACCTCGTACATGTACGAGTTTGGCACTGAAAGAGTTAAGGCTGCATCTGAATTGGCAGCTACAGCTATGGCCATGAATGTTGCTAAGGGTGTTGCTAAAGTCCATGTCACATGAAGCAATTTACAGGCAACCAGTTCCAGGCAATCTCCAAGAAGAACAAACATTCTGGGTTTTTCACAAGTTAATTTCACCACAATTTTCTTGGGACAGTAAGATAGTAAAAAATATCTATTGTACTAATGTAACCAGTTGACTTTTACAAGTCTTATGGGGTCAATGGTTCAGTTCTATTCAGTTAGCTTGTGCGGAGTCGGGTTCTCATTTGGGGTGCGGTACAATTTTGTATTCAAACTTGGGGAACCAGATCATTTATGTATGGTTCAGTGGGCCATGACTTGTGTTCAACAGGTTAGACAATAACATTCCTTTCATTTTAGTGGGTATTTAAGCCAAGGGAATAGTATGACCATTGTCATTCCTTCTCAGCAGCTATCACCACCAGGTTATTTTCCGTTTGTAAATAATTATTATTTGGGTGTGTCGTCGACTCTGGCGAGTTCAGCAAGACGATACGACATGCTTGTTGTTGTGCTTGGCCTCAAGAAGGATGACCAAGGCTGGGTAATGGCCACTCAAGGTGCGTTTTTATTGTTGTGGTACAATGTTATATCTATTTATTATTTATACTGGTATCCAACATTTGGAACATTTATTGTGGCGTTTGCTTATCCAGTTACAGGCCAAGACTCAACTTGCCCTATAGTATAGGGTTGTCCACTCCCGGGTAGTCTTTATTATCTTATCATCTTTATTATCTTTTGTTGTTTGTAATGCCAAATCGTCCCCTCGGGGTCGTTTACCTTGTCTATTTATTATTGTGAATTGTGTAAATTGATTTATTCGAAAGACAGAAGTCGAGTCACTGTGATGTGTTAGAATTAAATTGAAGTGAAACTAGGAACTTTAACATCGTAGAACCTTTCCTTTTGTTCGTTAAATAAGTCCAGGACCAATTTTGCCTGGCGGCTAGGGCCGAAGTCAAACTTTTGAGTATTTTATTTATTGCCACCTCATCCACTTTTTGCCCTGGCTACACATGGCGTAGTCGGCAGGGTTAATCCAAAAACAATTTTTTTTTTTTATATAAAGACTACCTGGGATATTTTTTACCCCACCCCACTCTCTTGGAGAGGTACTACTGTCAAGAGTTTTCTACCTTGGGAGAGGCATCGGAGTTCTAAGTCGTGATTAGCCGAAGGTTCAACCGTCAAAGAGTTCCAACGGTGTGGAGTGCCAGGCCAAGCAAGTTTAATTATTAATAAATTGTATGTATTGTAGTAGTTGAAGCTTATGTAATTTTTGAAAACGGAAATTTGTGACATTTTGCAATGGCTTCACAAAATGAAGTAGACTTTCTGCGTGAAAAAATTGAAAAATTAACGCAACAAGTACAAGATGCAGAAGAAAAAAAACATAAAGTTGGTTCACCATCTTTTTTGTTAATGCCTTCCCAGAAGAAAATAAAATGTTTCTCGGGTAAGGATCCAGAGTTTACAGTTGAAGATTTTCTGTACGATATTAATGCAGCTATATCAGTTCGAGCATTTTCGGAAGAAGATAAAACACATTTCATTTTCCAACATCTTGAGGGACCCGCACGTGAGGAAGTAAAGTTGCGCCCTTTGGCAGAGCGTAAAACACTTCAACAGATATATGAGATTCTTAATGACATTTTTGGGGTAAAAGCCACTGGGGTTAATCTTCAAAGGTTTTTTTTTGAGTGCAAACAAAAAGGTGGAGATAACCTTAGAGAGTTTTCACATAAACTCATGGATGCCTTAAAAAAAGCAATAGATAAATGTTCATATCTGAAACACTCTCAGGACGCACTCCTATGTGGACAGTTTGCTGAAGGTGTGAGTGACGCTATGCTTAAAAAGCATTTGAAGAAAGAATTGCGTGACCAACCTGATATTTTTTTTTTGCAATTACGTAAGGAAGCCATGGAGTGGGCAGAGGATGATGATTCGAAACAGGCCAATGAAAGTGCTGGGGTTCATGAAACACGTGTCTCGCGGCCTTCAGTGTCCCAGGAGCTGAACGAAATTAAACAGTTAATGAAAGACCAGCAACATCAGCTTTTGGAACAGCAGCAACAGATCAATCAGGTCCTCCAGCTGGCCACGAATCGTCTTCCTCTGGACTCTCCATTCGCAAGGACAAGAGTTAACACAGGTCAGTCATCGGAAAAAAATCCACTTGAAAAAAAACGAGTTGTGAAAATCTGCGATCATTGCAAAATGCGAGGCCATTTGGCAGTTGAGTGTTATCATTTGCAACTTAAGGAAGCACGAGAACAGATGGATAGATACAAAAGGTTGTTAGATAAAACGTCAAAACCGGGGTCAAACTAGTTCCTCCTACTGTAGTAGAGAGCCATCTAGTGGGAGGGATGGAACTAGGCTCCAAAAGTACAAATTACCATGTCCAGAAAGATCGACATGATCGGTTAATTGGGGGATCCCCTACTTTGGATGTAATCATGGGTGGAGTACAAGTGTTGTGTCTAGTTGATACCGGGTCAAATGTCACTACTGTAACAGAAGAGTTTTATGAGAATTTCATGAAACCAGTTGGCAAATCTTTGACTACCGAGAGTATTTATCTATCTTTGACCTGCGCAAATGGATTGAAAATTCCTTACCTCGGATATTTAGAATTGGATGTAGAGGTAAATGGTAGCGTCTACCCAAAAATAGGAATTTTAGTTGTGGAGAATTCTCCTAACCAAGAATATCGTAAACAAAAGCAGAATCTTCCGGGTGTATTGGGTATGAATGTTTTGAGTACTATTCTGGAAAAAGACAATGAGTTAAATAATCTTAGGCCACTATTGGGCATTAATACAATTTCTATGGTACGTACTATGGCAGGAACATCCATGTATGTCCCAGCTCACTCTTGGGCTACAGTTCTAGCTACTGGTAAAAACATGGGTTCTGGTACTGTAATAGTTGAACCATTACGAAATGCTGATCATTTACGAGTTGGCCTATCTGTCGAAAGCACAATCGTTGACGGAACACTTCAACAATTTCCAGTTCGTGTTGTAAATCATACGTCTGAAGGTGTTGTACTTAAAGGGCGATCATTGATTGGAAAATTATCACCAGTTATTTCTGTGAATGTAAATGATACCACAAATTTTAAATTCAATCAAATATCAGTTAATGAAATTCAGGTTTCTGTTGCTGAGGTGAAGCAGAATAATTGTGATGAAGAGCTTCCAGTTCCGGTTGATTTATCTGAATTCGAAGGTACTGTAGAACAGCGGCAAAGGATTTGTGCTTTGTTACATAATAATCGGGATGTGTTTTCACGACATGATTTTGATTTAGGAGACACAACGACGGTTACACATCGTATTCAAACCAAACACGATGAGCCCATTTCACAACCGTACCGTAGAATACCGCCAAATCAATTTTGTGAAGTAAAGGATCACATCAATGGGTTGTTGAAGGAAGGGATTGTTTGTGAGAGTTACAGTCCTTATGCTGCTCCTGTAGTACTAGCGAAAAAGAAAGATGGTTCGCTAAGAATGTGTGTGGACTATCGTAAATTAAATACAATTACAAAACGGGATGCTTTTCCTTTACCACGAATCAATGAATCAATTGACAGTATAGTGGGTGCAAAATATTTTAGCACGTTAGACTTATCCAGTGGTTATCACCAAGTACGAGTTGCTGAATCTGACAGAGAGAAGACAGCTTTCATTACTCCTTTGGGACTCTATGAATATGTTAGAATGCCCTTTGGATTATGTGGGGCCCCTGCAACCTTTCAGAGGTTAATGCAACGTTGTATGGGTGATCTGGTGACACATATGTTACTTGTCTATTTAGATGACATACTAATATATTCACCTACTTTTGATCAGCATTTGGATAATTTGAATATCGTATTTGCCAGGTTGCGTGTCCACAATCTGAAACTCAAACCATCCAAGTGTCATTTTTTCAGACGACAGGTTTCCTATTTGGGGCATACACTATCTGCGGAAGGAATTGCGACTGAGGGTGCCAAGGTGGAAGCGGTTCGTGATTGGCCTGTTCCTCAAACGGTGAAGAAATTGAGAGCCTTTTTGGGTTTTGCAAGCTACTATAGACGGTATGTTCATTCCTTCGCTAGTATTGCTAGAGAGTTACACAAGTTGGTTGCAGATTGTCAACATAAATCGTCTGATTATTTTCGTAAGAATTGGTCTGCTAGCTGTCAAGATGCTTTTGAGATGCTGAAACAAAAATTAACTACTACACCAATTTTGGGCTATGCTGATTTCACTAAGCCATTTGTGGTAGAAGTTGATGCTAGTTTTGAGGGGTTAGGTGCTGTGTTGTCCCAAGATCAAGAAGGTGTACGGAGAGTAATTGCATATGCAAGTCGTACTCTTAGGCCAAATGAACGCAATATGAACCACTATAGTTCCATGAAATTAGAACTACTTTCTCTCAAGTGGGCTGTGACAGAGAAATTCAAAGAATATTTGTATAATTCAAACTTTGAAGTTTGGACAGACAATAATGCTCTTAGTCATTTGGGAACTGCCAAATTGGATGCTACAGAACAACGTTGGGTTGCAGATCTTAGTGTTTTTGATTTTACAATACGCTATCGCTCAGGACGAGAGAATAAGAATGCAGATGGGTTATCTCGACAAGGAGTTAGTAAAATTGATTCAGAGTCAAACAATCCAGATATGTCAACTACTGGCTCCATACAATCAATGCTATGTTCAGTGGTTCCTGCTGAAGTTAAATTGGCAGTGGCCAATGAAAGTGTTGCTGCCTCATGTTCATTAAAATTATATCAAATGGTTTCAGCACAAATTTCAGCTTTGCCAGGTTATTCAAAGGATGAAATTCAACAACTACAGTCCGAGGATCCAGAAATTCAGAGATTTTTGGTGTACTTTACAAGAGATTCTGGGCCCACAACCGACGAAAGAAAGCAAGAGCAGTCTTTGGTTTTGAGGTTGTGGCGTCAAAAGAAACGTATAGTGAGAGTGGATGGTATTTTATACAGACAACGAATGAATTTGGGCATTAACAGTTATCAGTTGTTGCTTCCTCGGTGTCTAAAGTCTGCTGTACTACAGAGTTTACATGACCAGAGTGGACATCAAGGAGAAGAACGAACATTGTCGTTGATCCAACAAAGGTGTTATTGGTCGAATATGTGTGAAGATGTGAAGAAATGGGTGCAACAGTGTCAAAGATGTGTTGTAGCTAAGTTGCCGGTTCAAAGACCAAAAAATCCTTTGGGACATGTGTTGGCTTCGCGTCCTTTGGAAATCATAGCCATAGATTTCACTGTGTTGGAACCGGCCTTAGATCGAACAGAGAATGTTTTGGTGATCACAGATGTGTTTACTAAATACACTGTAGCAATTCCGACTCGTGATCAGACAGCACTGACGGCAGCTAAAGTTTTAGTTC
Organism: Leptasterias polaris; assembly: GCA_037783415.1. Lineage (NCBI taxonomy): Eukaryota > Metazoa > Echinodermata > Asteroidea > Forcipulatida > Asteriidae > Leptasterias > Leptasterias polaris. The sequence goes on along the minus strand of JAZGTN010000003.1, from coordinate 4,882,869 downwards.
AACGGTGGTTTACTAAATTTGGCATACCAGATCAAATACATTCGGATCAAGGAAAGCATTTTGAATCCAAGTTAATGCATCATCTGTGTTTACTTTATGGTATTCGTAAATCCAAAACTACACCGTACCATCCACAAGGAAATTCTCAATGTGAAAGATTTAACAGAACTATGCATGATTTGTTGCGTACACTAGTGGATAAACAAAAACGTAAATGGCCTGAACACTTAAGTGAATTGTTGTATTGTTATAATTCAACCATTCATGCATCCACAGGGTTTGCACCATTTTTTTTTATGTTCGGAAGAGATGCTCGTCTTCCAATAGACCTTCTTTTGGGTATAAATGATAAAGATAATGATCAAGATGATTGGGTTACGGCTCATCAATTGAGACTGAAACAAAGTTATGAAATAGCTCAGAAAAATTTGAAATATAAAGCAGCTATAAGAAAAGAACATTTTGATCAAAAGGCAAATCCTTACAAGTTTGAACTCAATGACTTGGTGTACCTTAGACGTCGTCAATATGAAGGGCGTCATAAAATGCAAGATCATTATGATTCTAAGGTATACCGAGTTATTGCTCAACTTGACGCTGACAATTTTGTTTATACTATACAGTTAGTGGAGAAACCAGAAGTCACCAAGAATGTTCATTCTACCGAACTTAAGAATTGTAAGATTTCAGTGGAAAATACAGGTACAGTAAATCCTAGCACAATGCCTTTTCTTTACCTTCCAAAAGTAGAACATGAGACAGAAACAAAGGAGGAAGAATGGAATTTATCTGAGGATTCAGATACAGAAGTGACTCATGGAACAGCGAAAAAGGGAAAAACATCGAATTTATCTGATTCAGATTCGGAGGTAGAAATTGCAGTGTGTGTGCCTGGATGTGAAGTAGTGGTACCGGAAGTTTCCCCTGAAACTTCCCCGGAAACTATAGGGTTTAGGCGTTCAAAACGTACAACTGCGGGGAAACATTCAAACCCATTAAAATTGCCTCGTTCAACCATTTTGCATGAACAAATTGTAACAAGCTCTCGGTGTCCAGTACGGATAACTATAGAGCTCGGTACCATGTTATTTCTTATTGGTCTGATACTGATGTTTGGTTCAATTATTTATGCTTGTAGGTGTCGTTCACATGGAGGATACGTATTGGCATTAGTATTGATGATTTTATTATTTACACTTTTCCCAAAGAGATTGTACAAGTTGAGAAAATTGATATTGAAATTTGTGTACGATATTCAGTCTTTTGTAGATATGGAATAGCTGAAGAAATGAAGGGATGACCATGTACATTTATATATATATGTAGAAGAAAATGTTAAAATTGTATGTGATTTAATTTAATTTAAACATTTTGATTGGTAGGTTCCAAAATAACTTTTCAATGAGTTTGGGATATTACAATGAAATTTATGTCTAATGTCAATCAATATTGAAGCTTACACAGAATTGTCTATTACAGGATAGGTGTGGAAGACACAACCTGAAAATAGTGCACTGTAAGGTGAATGTATTTAGATTATAATTATTCATGTTTATGAAGAAAAAAAAATTGGGGTGGGTGTAACCAGTTGACTTTTACAAGTCTTATGGGGTCAATGGTTCAGTTCTATTCAGTTAGCTTGTGCGGAGTCGGGTTCTCATTTGGGGTGCGGTACAATTTTGTATTCAAACTTGGGGAACCAGATCATTTATGTATGGTTCAGTGGGCCATGACTTGTATTCAACAGGTTAGACAATAACATTCCTTTCATTTTAGTGGGTATTTAAGCCAAGGGAATAGTATGACCATTGTCATTCCTTCTCAGCAGCTATCACCACCAGGTTATTTTCCGTTTGTAAATAATTATTATTTGGGTGTGTCGTCGACTCTGGCGAGTTCAGCAAGACGATACGACATGCTTGTTGTTGTGCTTGGCCTCAAGAAGGATGACCAAGGCTGGGTAATGGCCACTCAAGGTGCGTTTTTATTGTTGTGGTACAATGTTATATCTATTTATTATTTATACTGGTATCCAACATTTGGAACATTTATTGTGGCGTTTGCTTATCCAGTTACAGGCCAAGACTCAACTTGCCCTATAGTATAGGGTTGTCCACTCCCGGGTAGTCTTTATTATCTTATCATCTTTATTATCTTTTGTTGTTTGTAATGCCAAATCGTCCCCTCGGGGTCGTTTACCTTGTCTATTTATTATTGTGAATTGTGTAAATTGATTTATTCGAAAGACAGAAGTCGAGTCACTGTGATGTGTTAGAATTAAATTGAAGTGAAACTAGGAACTTTAACATCGTAGAACCTTTCCTTTTGTTCGTTAAATAAGTCCAGGACCAATTTTGCCTGGCGGCTAGGGCCGAAGTCGAACTTTTGAGTATTTTATTTATTGCCACCTCATCCACTTTTTGCCCTGGCTACACTAACAAAGTGTTCCTTTTTGCATGCAATGTCATTGGTTGCCTCCAAGTTGCCTGTAAAAATTGCCCCAAGGTGTGACACGGCCTTTAGGATGTCCTATACTTCCAGGCATGATGAAGCAGCGATCTAGCCGCAGCTGTAGCCGCCAATTTGGACATGCCCTGTAACTCACAATCTGCCCTCCGCACTTCTTTTCTTAAATGATGCACTCCCTGGTTTTGCTCAACAATGAATGATTTTAATATGCATAGCAAAATTCATTCATGCCAAGAACTGACCGAAGCAAACAAATTTCATTAGACTCTGTAGCCCGGGGCCCAATTTTATTGCTCTGCTTACCGTAAGCAAAGAATCGGCGCTTACGGAAGCAGGGAATTCCACGCTTACGTCAAGCGTATTTCACGGGTTAGCATGGAATTTTTGCTTGTATGCTTGCGTAGTCCACATTACTAGGCATTCTACACTTACACAGCTTGCTCGGTAAGCAGATATCGGCGGTAAGCAGAGCCATGAAATTGGGCCCAGGTCACCATGTTAATACAAAACTAGATGACTACAATGCCAATCCAACAGTTTTTTTCCCATGTACTGCATCTCTTTCGAACTCCTTGCCTGATGCATTTTTCATTCATTCATTCATTCATCAATGGTTTAATTTAAAAGAAAATTTACAAATTGCAGCATCAGCTGAATTGCAAGTAAATTTACAATAAAGGTATTTAAAAAAATTAAGAAAGCACAATGGAAAAACAACAATGAGTTAAAAATATATATATATATATAAATACTAAGTAAAATTGCACAAGGAAGTAAGTTTTAGTATGCTAAGTAATTTGCCTAAAAAAATAGCAACAATCAACTACTGTTAAAATTACGGACAAGGTAGGGCAACAAACTGTTTTTCATTCTTCCACCCTACAATCTGGACTGTTTTAAGAGAATCAACTCCTACCCTTCAGCTTCCCCGAGTTATTTTCATCTTAAATGTTTTCTTCTTGAAACCCCTTACCAAAAGTGGCTTTTTAGCCTTTTCTGTGGCAAACTTGCATAAAAAATAATAACAAGCAAGTGAAATATTTCAACTCCCATCATTAAAAAAATTACATTTTCTCATTTATGCCTTTCGTCTGTACGCGTACACTAAATCGCAGGGCGTTCAGAGTGTACTGCAGAATGCGTTATCGGCGCCCGTGCAAACACACACATTTATAGTTTGCGTGAACTGTGTTTAAAGTTTGCAGAAATATTCAACGTTGAGAGCTGAATTATTTCATGAAAGAGACAGATTTGTGAGGAATATCTAACGTCCACAACCCACCACCCGAAAATGTTAATTCGGTGACATCAGAAGCTTCTTACAGAGAATTACAGAGCTCTGTATACATGAGGCTCCAATCTATCTGCAATTGAACCCTTATATCTACAAATCCGGCCAAAATGCTTGGGCCACCCATTCGCAACGTGACAATAAACATTCCCTCTCCCCTTCCCCCGTGACAATAAACATTCCCTCCCCCGTCCCCCCGCTCAATGTTGATGGGAGCGCAGACTGCGCAATGAGAGCCAACATTGAAAGGGGGTCCATGGAGCCCAACGAGATATGGCCGGGATGTGCAGCACAGAGGAAGATTCCTAAATACATGTAGGGCTACATATACATGTACATGTACATGTAGGTAAAATAATGTCACAGCAGTGTAGCTGTTGTTTTATCTGATGATGCTGCTACCATTTAAATATGAAATTAGTTTCAATGCCTTTTGGGCTAATATTGTTTTGATGGTGGCGTGCTGAAAGAGTGATGAAAAAGTTGCCTCCCTCACAAGAGAAAAATTATTTGTTATTCACCTGTAGAGCTTCGTGTTGCTGTCTCGTTCCAGCTGAGCCCAAATCTTGAAGCATTCTGGCATCATCTTAGCAAAGTGTTTTTCAACATAGGCATAGCGTGTGATGCGGGAGTGCCCATGGGAGCTGCCTCGACTATGTCCGATGGGAAACTGTCATCATTCATCATGAAAAGCAAAAAGAGAAACAACAGATTGAAACATTAATAAGTAAATTAATTGAATAAGTCAACTAAATGCAAGTATTAAGCACTTATGTATAATGTTATTATTATCATTAATTGATATTTTTTGTTGATTCACTTTTGTTGGTCAAATTTACTCCTAGAACTAATGCAATGGTAGAGTCAGAGTCTGTGAGCAGCCATAACCAATCCATGGCTGCTGAGTGCTGGCTAGTGCAATGGTAGAGTCAGAGTCGGTGAGCAGCCATATTACCAATCCATGGCTGCTGAGTGCTGGCTAATGCAATGGTTGAGTCAGAGTCGGTGAGCAGCCATAACCAATCCATGGCTGCTGAGTGCTGGCTAGTGCAATGGTAGAGTCAGAGTCTGTGAGCAGCCACAACCAATCCATGGCTGCTGAGTGCTGGCTAGTGCAATGGTTGAGTCAGAGTCTGTGAGCAGCCATAACCAATCCATGGCTGCTGAGTGCTGGCTAGTGCAATGGTTGAGTCAGAGTCTGTGAGCAGCCATAACCAATCCATGGCTGCTGAGTGCTGGCTAATGCAATGGTAGAGTCAGAGTCTGTGAGCAGCCATAACCAATCCATGGCTGCTGAGTGCTGGCTAATGCAATGGTTGAGTCAGAGTCTGTGAGCAGCCACAACCAATCCATGGCTGCTGAGTGCTGGCTAGTGCAATGGTTGAGTCAGAGTCGGTGAGCAGCCATAACCAATCCATGGCTGCTGAGTGCTGGCTAGTGCAATGGTTGAGTCAGAGTCTGTGAGCAGCCATAACCAATCCATGGCTGCTGAGTGCTGGCTAATGCAATGGTAGAGTCAGAGTCTGTGAGCAGCCATAACCAATCCATGGCTGCTGAGTGCTGGCTAATGCAATGGTTGAGTCAGAGTCTGTGAGCAGCCACAACCAATCCATGGCTGCTGAGTGCTGGCTAGTGCAATGGTAGAGTCAGAGTCGGTGAACAGCCATATTACCAATCCATGGCTGCTGAGTGCTGGCTAATGCAATGGTTGAGTCAGAGTCGGTGAGCAGCCATAACCAATCCATGGCTGCTGAGTGCTGGCTAGTGCAATGGTAGAGTCAGAGTCTGTGAGCAGCCACAACCAATCCATGGCTGCTGAGTGCTGGCTAGTGCAATGGTTGAGTCAGAGTCTGTGAGCAGCCATAACCAATCCATGGCTGCTGAGTGCTGGCTAGTGCAATGGTTGAGTCAGAGTCTGTGAGCAGCCATAACCAATCCATGGCTGCTGAGTGCTGGCTAATGCAATGGTAGAGTCAGAGTCTGTGAGCAGCCATAACCAATCCATGGCTGCTGAGTGCTGGCTAATGCAATGGTTGAGTCAGAGTCTGTGAGCAGCCACAACCAATCCATGGCTGCTGAGTGCTGGCTAGTGCAATGGTTGAGTCAGAGTCGGTGAGCAGCCATAACCAATCCATGGCTGCTGAGTGCTGGCTAGTGCAATGGTTGAGTCAGAGTCTGTGAGCAGCCATAACCAATCCATGGCTGCTGAGTGCTGGCTAATGCAATGGTAGAGTCAGAGTCTGTGAGCAGCCACAACCAATCCATGGCTGCTGAGTGCTGGCTAATGCAATGGTTGAGTCAGAGTCTGTGAGCAGCCATAACCAATCCATGGCTGCTGAGTGCTGGCTAGTGCAATGGTTGAGTCAGAGTCTGTGAGCAGCCATAACCAATCCATGGCTGCTGAGTGCTGGCTAATGCAATGGTAGAGTCAGAGTCTGTGAGCAGCCATAACCAATCCATGGCTGCTGAGTGCTGGCTAATGCAATGGTAGAGTCAGAGTCTGTGAGCAGCCATAACCAATCCATGGCTGCTGAGTGCTGGCTAATGCAATGGTAGAGTCAGAGTCTGTGAGCAGCCACAACCAATCCATGGCTGCTGAGTGCTGGCTAGTGCAATGGTTGAGTCAGAGTCTGTGAGCAGCCATAACCAATCCATGGCTGCTGAGTGCTGGCTAATGCAATGGTAGAGTCAGAGTCTGTGAGCAGCCATAACCAATCCATGGCTGCTGAGTGCTGGCTAATGCAATGGTAGAGTCAGAGTCTGTGAGCAGCCATAACCAATCCATGGCTGCTGAGTGCTGGCTAATGCAATGGTAGAGTCAGAGTCTGTGAGCAGCCATAACCAATCCATGGCTGCTGAGTGCTGGCTAGTGCAATGGTAGAGTCAGAGTCTGTGAGCAGCCACAACCAATCCATGGCTGCTGAGTGCTGGCTAGTGCAATGGTTGAGTCAGAGTCGGTGAGCAGCCACAACCAATCCATGGCTGCTGAGTGCTGGCTAGTGCAATGGTTGAGTCAGAGTTGGTGAGCAGCCATAACCAATCCATGGCTGCTGAGTGCTGGGGTGCGTTTTCGCGGTCGTAACCAATAACTGTTTCGGTTGAACTTGCCATTGGTTAATCACTGCCCAATGACCGAAACAGTTATTGGTTACGACCGCGAAAACGCACCCCTGGCTAATGCAATGGTAGAGTCAGAGTCGGTGAGCAGCCATATTACCAATCCATGGCTGTTGAGTGCTGGCTAATGCAATGGTAGAGTCAGAGTCGGTGAGCAGCCATAACCAATCCATGGCTGCTGAGTGCTGGCTAATGCAATGGTAGAGTCAGAGTCTGTGAGCAGCCCCAACCAATCCATGGCTGCTGAGTGCTGGCTAGTGCAATGGTTGAGTCAGAGTCTGTGAGCAGCCATAACCAATCCATGGCTGCTGAGTGCTGGCTAATGCAATGGTAGAGTCAGAGTCTGTGAGCAGCCATAACCAATCCATGGCTGCTGAGTGCTGGCTAATGCAATGGTAGAGTCAGAGTCTGTGAGCAGCCATAACCAATCCATGGCTGCTGAGTGCTGGCTAATGCAATGGTAGAGTCAGAGTCTGTGAGCAGCCATAACCAATCCATGGCTGCTGAGTGCTGGCTAGTGCAATGGTAGAGTCAGAGTCTGTGAGCAGCCACAACCAATCCATGGCTGCTGAGTGCTGGCTAGTGCAATGGTTGAGTCAGAGTCGGTGAGCAGCCACAACCAATCCATGGCTGCTGAGTGCTGGCTAGTGCAATGGTTGAGTCAGAGTTGGTGAGCAGCCATAACCAATCCATGGCTGCTGAGTGCTGGGGTGCGTTTTCGCGGTCGTAACCAATAACTGTTTCGGTTGAACTTGCCATTGGTTAATCACTGCCCAATGACCGAAACAGTTATTGGTTACGACCGCGAAAACGCACCCCTGGCTAATGCAATGGTAGAGTCAGAGTCGGTGAGCAGCCATATTACCAATCCATGGCTGTTGAGTGCTGGCTAATGCAATGGTAGAGTCAGAGTCGGTGAGCAGCCATAACCAATCCATGGCTGCTGAGTGCTGGCTAATGCAATGGTAGAGTCAGAGTCGGTGAGCAGCCATATTACCAAAAATCCATGGCTGCTGAGTGCTGGCTAATGCAATGGTTGAGTCCAGAGTCGGTGAGCAGCCATAACCAATCCATGGCTGCTGAGTGCTGGCTAATGCAATGGTAGAGTCAGAGTCGGTGAGCAGCCATAACCAATCCATGGCTGCTGAGTGCTGGCTAATGCAATGGTAGAGTCAGAGTAGGTGAGCAGCTATACTTAAGACTATCGTCAGCCTGGTCAAGAGGAGGATGGAGGGTAACCATCACTGAGTAGTCTTGGTAGTAGCTGTCATGGCCGAGCAGTTAAGAGCACGGAACTCAAGCTCTAGTGTTTCTGATTACCAGAGCGTGGGTTTGAGTCCCGGTCGTGACACTTGTGCAAAACCATTATTGCTATTTGCTTCGTCCTTCGAATGGGACATAAAGCCGTAGGACCCATGTGTTGATAAAAACTATCAATGCTTGTACTAATAAAAGACCCCAGGCCCAGTACACACTTATCACTAAGACTAAGACTAAATAATGGGGACACAAGGATACGATTATTAATAGTAAAATACTATCGCAACTAGTACCAATGCAATCCAATATTAATGTAACGAAAATACAACTTGTGATTAATTCCCAGTAAATACATGGGCAGATTAGCTGTGCGCCCTGACTTTCTCACGATTAACAGGCAGTGAATCATTTAGTAAGATGGCGGCCCCCTGGCACGACGAACTTCAATGTAATATTTGTACACCAGTTTGAAGAAATCTGGATGAAGAAATCATTTGGTGAGCCCTGGAATGTATCATAAAAATTCGCCAGATGGATAAGGAACAAAGTGAAGTAGGTTGGAGTATAGTATATGGGTCATTTATAAGTGGGAGAAATTTGCTATCAAAGTGGCACGACTTGCTCGTACTTTTAAAACTTAGCGTTTTAGACATGTACATGTATGGATGGTGGGCTGTAATGGCGACTGTTACATACATGTAAGACCAATGTTAGGGACACACCGGCTTCGTTGGGCTATTTTGGCTACAAAATAGACTAAAACATGACTCCAAAGGTCTTCCAGGAATTGAGAAGAACGGTTCCTAAAAGAAACCATAAAATGTTGCCGTTTTTGAGCATTTTTCAAAAAACGAAGGTCACGTGGGTTATCCGAAACCACTTTTTGGGTTTGAATAACCCTCGTGATCTTCGGAGTTAGTTTTACTTCCAGCCGTATAAAAATTAATTACTGCACCGAATTCAACTCTGTTTTTTAAACAAGTATTCATGAGTATTTGAGAAAAGAAAATACGTATTCAAATTATGGATACAACTTGTAAATACAAGAAATCAAACGTAAGATTTTATTTCAGAGAGTCCGAGCAACGGAAGCTTGTTTTACAGTGCATAGCGTGGGGACTAGCTACGCGTAACACAGGGGCAATCGTGTAGCTGGCAGGCAGAGTGTGTCTCGGCGGGGCTCAGCGCGACGAAAACCCCCTAGCCAAGAGGAAGAGATAGCTGTACCTGGAAGCTCATGAACATGTGGGAGGGGTAGGGAGCAAGACCACCAACTACATTGTTGTCATTGCGGGTTTGTTAAGTCGGTAAACCTCGCTGATCGAATCCGCTGTTTTATAAACGCGACGTTTCAATGCTCTGTGTACGTTCCTTCCCCCGATTTGTACCGAATTTCTTGGTAATTAAATAAGATTTATGTCAATACATAGGAATACCACTTTTATATTGACGGTGCAATTAGGTTAAACAATTTGTGTGACAAATTACCAAAAAATGAGCCCCCCCAAAAAAAACAAAAAACAAAACAAAAACAGAGCCCCTGAAGGGACAGGTGAAAAAGAGATTAAAAATTAAAAGGTGGAAAAAAATACCACACTCAGAATTTCTATTTCATCTCTTGACACACACAATTCCAACAAAATCATTTCGTTTCCTCAAAATATTAATAGTTTCAATCAAAATGTAATCTTGTCACATAAAATATTATTTTTTATTTTGTGAAAGAAGTGTGTTTTTCTAGGTAATGAAATAGGTTTTTCCTAGAAAATATGTTTTTGTTCCCTCGAACACGCTTTTTGTCCCCCAAAATACGATTTTGTTCCCCAGAAATACGCTTTCGTTCCTTGAAGATACACATTCTTTTCTTCGAAATATGATTTTATTCGCACAAAATATACTTTCGTTAGCTCGAAATATGCTTTCGTTCCCTAAAAATACGCATTCTTTCCCCCGAATGGAGATTTCGTTCCCTAAAACAAACTTTTGTTTCCTCGAAATGAGATTTTGTTCCCCAAAATTCCTCTTTCGTTCCCTCAAGACAGCTAGCTTTTGTTCCCTGAAGTCCAATCACACCAATTTGTTAAATTCCCTTGTGAGAGGGGATGTGAGGGGGCGACTTTGCTAGGGGGCGACTTTGTAGTTGGTGACTTTGTAGTTGGTGACTTTGCTGGTGGCGAGTTAACTGGTTTCCGTGTCCGTTGTTTATACACACTTTCAGATGGATAACGTAGACTTTCAGATGGATAACGTAGACTGGATCCTCATGCCTTGCCGTAGTAAAACATTGACATAAACAGAGCACCAGTCTACTTGCAACAAGGCGCAGCATGTATCCCGTAAATTTGCACTTGCAACGGCTGGTAAAGCGTATACGATGACCTTTGACTGCTTTGGTATTTTCGGTCATTTCTCATTAATTACGTGATATTTTAAAAATTATAAAAACCATCTAGAAATAATTGTCTTTGATTCTACTTGACTAATTTACGTAAACAGTTAACCGGTGTGTCCCTTTAAAAGAGAGCCATACATCAGCCCAACAAGGTGGGCTTATTCTTAGACAAACGACACAGGAGACAAAATATTTTGTTTGTGACCTCATGCCACAGCTTGAATTTATTTTGATTCAGCCAGAAACAATTTCATACCGGATACCAATACTTTTGTATTCAGGGCAAACCGGCAAATAATTTTTTTTTGAGTGGGGCACACCAGAGCCCCTGGTCACACCAGACCCAGCCACAAATTGGGCACACCAGACCCATTTGAAAGTTGGGCACACCAGACCCATTTGAAAGTTGGGCACACCAGACCCATTTGGAAGTTGGGCACACCAGACCCATTTGAAAGTTGGGCACACCTGACCCATTCCACACACTTAAGTAGAAACGTGACTAAATGTCAAACTACATGAAATTGCTGAGCAAACCGAGCCCAGCCATTTGAGGCCATGTAGGCCTACTTTTTTACACAAGAATTAACTACACATTCGTAAATGTGTGTATAAAGACTTTGGGCAAACCAGGCCAATAAAATATCAAATGAAAAAATTATTTCAATATCAATTCCAAAAGCCTGCAATGATTGATAAAGCACAATAATACGATTTTACACAATAAAGCCAGAAAGGCCCACCGCTTGTACATACGGTCGGGATGACCCCTGGTAAACATCACAGGGCGCCAAGGGCTATTAACTGTAAACTTAGTTTAATACCTAAAAGTAAAATTAGGTTAAATTACCTAAACAAAATAACCGTTACGATACCACCATCGAAATTGATCCTGTGTCTGACAAATTTCCCGCCCAAAAATGCCAAAATTGTGGAGGAGTTGGGGATGGAGGTGGGTGATTAAAATTGATGGAGCTCACATACATGTAGACGTGACCTCCGTGAATAGCTGTGACAAAGTGAGAACAATTTTCTCCTCCAGAACAGAGCTCCAAAAAAGCTTGCAAAGCAAGTTCTGAAATTTGCCACAACAGCACATTAAGTGTCCTTCTGACCACCTGGCATTTGTCCCTCCAGTGAAGGGCAATAATGAATGAAAGGAGGGGGGGGTCAATTTGAACAACCGCCGAAGCTTAAGAATAAATCATTTGATCTCTGAATGATAAAATGTGTAATTGTCTGTGCACGCATTAAACAGTTTGAACCCTGGAATAAGAGTCGCTACACTCGTTTGAAGAACTCAACATGATCTCTCGTCGTCTCAAGTTAGAATTCCTGCCTAAGTAAGTTCTCTCTTCTCTTAATGGTTAGGGGCTGTTTATACTCGGACAATACACACATAATAATACAACTGAATAACACCGTATTGACATTTTTGTCACAGCTATAAACTGCTTTTATTTCCAAGAAACAAACTTGGACATAACTCTGTCCAAACCCATGCTGCCAGAAATTTGAGGAAACTTGCCCAACACTGACACTAGTGACAGTGTAACTAAAAACATATACAGGCAGATTTCCCCCAAGTATGACATAAACAAACAAGAGCCCGCTTGCCCCAATACCCAAGTATTACGTCAGCTTAAAAACAACTTTGTCACCCTGAAGTGTGAGTTCCAAAGCTGCACCAGAATTTGTCGTAACAAATGCGTCAATTTCCATTTTATTTTCACAATAATGTCATCCAAGGATGTGACAACCTCAATTGACATGGAACCAAGTCCACAAAAGAGGGCGCTGTCTAACCCGTAACACTCAACGTTTTCACTTCCGGGCGCGGCAACACGACCGAGTACGGTCACAGCGCCAGTGCACAACTCGGACTTATTTTCGGAAATAATGTCATTCATGGATGTATTTGTTCGTTTTTGAACTCATCAAAAGTTTAGTTAAGGGCACCAAGAATAAATGAATGGAGTTTCAGCTTCTCAAATTAGGTAAAAATATGAAAAAAATTGTACTCAAAATTTTGTTCGCATTGTACAGGATCTTTTATACCCAGGACGTCAGTGCAGTGGCACTGACTGACGTCCACCAAGACCTCACCAGCAGGGCTACTGAGGGTGTAGCATCCAGCTGCCGACGACCCTTCCCCCTTGCACCTCGGCCTCGTCCCCGTCCCCGACCACCGGATCCTACTGCTGCCGAGACAAGGCTTGGTGACTCCAAAAAGCGAGAAGGACGACGACTCTCTCGCTTGGCCGTGGATTTGGGCATTGTTGATGGTACCGCCAATGTAACAGAAGTAAATAATAATTCGAACTTTGCGGACGTCGTGAATGCACGAAATATAATAAAGTTAGCGATGAAACCAGTTCTGCACAGCCGCGGTCGACAAGTTAATGTTACATTTCCGAACGAAAGAGATATAGCCAATGTAATTCCTCAACGAAAGGAATGCTGTAGAAAACGTCCCAATCCACAAAATTGATAATCACGTCCAAGAAGGTTCAGTATAAAATTCCAAAATAGCCAGCAAAACGTGGTTGGGAATAATTCCAGAGAAAAACAGACAAAATGCAGTCGAATTTTTTTTATAGAACACAAAATGAAATGAACTGTTCTTTAATAAAGCTGCAACAAAAGTGACTATTAACTTGGCGCCCATCAAATACATGTAGTTCTTCCCCAAATGGGCAGTTCTTATTGGCTAAATGCTACTCGAATAGCCAACCACCCCTCGACTGGAGCTGACCAATCCTGGGATGACCCGCCACAATGCGGACAAGGCCGGCCTGACCCGGGAACCTCCACTGCCCGGCCCCGGGAAGCCGTCCCACCTGGAGAAGCCTATGATAACGATGAGGGCGCCCAACATAATGTGTATTACCAGAGTATAAAGCATTTTGATCGCAAATGCGATAAAATGAAATACTCCTACCGTAGAACTGAGAAGAACTTAGCCCCACTTTTGTGGCCGATTAAGCTAGCCTTTGGCCACAAACTAGCTGAATCCTTGGATTCAGCTAGCCTTGGCCACAAAAGTGGGGCTAGAAGAACTATGTATTTATGACATTGAGTGAATGACATTGATTGACTTGAGAGAGAGGTTCGATCCGCTATCTCGTACGTATCGTAGCGGATCGAACCATAATATTATTCTAGGAGTAGGCCTAATTAAGGGCCGTAATAATCAATTTTAGTACTTGATCCGGTAATTTTTTTTTTTTTTTTTTTTTTTTTTTTACTTTACTTTATTTCCACTCAAAGCAAAATCAATACAGAAAGGACTTGCAAGCAAGCATGAAATAATAATTAATATAGTGATGGCTAATAAGTGAATAAAACCAATACGATGCAAGTAATGAAAATAATATGCAATGAGGTGGAGGGGACCCACAAAAAGCTAAGCTTGTCGGGTGCGGGTCCCCTAGTTAAAGATGAATAATGGACGAAAAAATTTAGTATAACAGAGCAAACAAACAAACAATACCAAGTCAAAAAAAAACACTGAATCAAGTAAACTAACTAAAGGTGACATTAAGGTTTTACACAAATAATAATAATAATTTCATAATAATTTCAAGCCTTTCTAATTGTTTTAAATAATACAACAAATCGAGTTTAAACCACCAAAGCAAGTAATTATGAGTTAACATAAATTGAAAATAATATATCAACAAGGAGTCCAAATCTCACAAAGTTACTTTTAAGCAGTAATAGAAAACAACCATTGTAGGTTAAACAAAGAGTAAAGCTAATAATTATATAGAATTATATATGCTGAGAAGAAAATGTTTGAAATTGTTTTTAAAAGCAGAGAGAGTTTTCAGTTCTTGCAACGTTTTATCTAGTGAATTCCAGAGTTTAGGTCCTTCAAATTTAATGCTTCTTTGGGCAATCTGAGTTCGTATGCTTGGAAGATGAAACTGGGAGGCCTGGCGGGTTGAGTAAGAGTGAACACCAGAATTCTTTGCAAACAGAGATATAAGGCAGTTTGGTAGTTCATTTTTACTTAATTGAAACATGAATATTCCCAGTTGAAAACGATATATGTCGCTAACTTTCAAGGTCCTATGTCCGTAAAACAGAGGGTCAGTGTGAGCTAAATAGGGGGAATGGTTTATAATGCGCAAAGCTTTTTTCTGGAGTAAGAGGAGACGATTACTAGAAGTGAGAGAAGAGTTTCCCCAAGCTAAAATTCCATAATTAATATAAGACAAAATTAAAGTGTTATACAATGTAAACAAGATGTTTGCGGGAATGAAAAACTTAAGTCTATTGATTATACCAATGTTTCTAGAAACAATTTTACATAAATAATCAATGTGAAGGTTCCAGGACAGTTTATTATCAATATATAATCCAAGGAATTTAGAGCTTTCAGTTAGATTAATGTTTGTATCATCAATAAAAATATCACCAGGTAACGAACTAAGAGAGTTGCTAAACAACATGCAACTGGTCTTTTTTATATTCAACGATAATTTATTTGATTTTATCCAGTCGGATACCAAGACGAGCTCTGTGTTAACAGTATCAATAAGAATATTTATGTCCCTGTGACTATAAAATAAATTAGAGTCGTCGGCAAATAAAATACAAGACAGATGTTTCGAAGCATTAGTAAAGTCATTAATATAAATTAGAAAAAGCAAAGGTCCAAGAATCGATCCTTGAGGTACACCATATGTTAAACTACGTAAATTTGAATGATTATCGTTAATTGATACATATTGTTTTCTATTGGTAAGGTAGCTTTCAAACCATGCTAAAGGAACCCCTCTAATACCATAATGGTTAAGTTTATATAAAAGTAAATTGTGATCAAGGGTATCAAATGCTTTAGAAAAATCAAGAAATATTCCCAGTGTATGCTCAAAATTGTCAAATCCAGATACAATTTTATTAATGAGGTAAAGAACAGCATGAGTGGTAGAGTGTTTTGCGCGAAAACCAAACTGAAAATTCGATAGAATATTACATTTCCGTAGAAAATTCAGGGTTCGAACATAAACAAGTTTTTCAAAGATTTTTGAAAAGCAGGTCAAAACAGAAATTGGCCTATAGTTTTGTACTTTGTCAGTATCCGAATTCTTATGAATGGGAATAACTTTTGCTATTTTTAAGCTGTTGGGTACGATGCCAGATGACAGTGAAAGATTAATAATGTATGTAAGGGGTTCTAGGATAGCAGATATGGTGTTTTTAACAACAAAAGTAGTAATGAGGTCAAAGCCACTACTTGTTTTATTTACCAAATCTATTACAACGTCACCAACTTCTTTATTTGTTACTGGGATAAGAAACAATGTATGTGGGTTAGGATTAGATAGGTAATAAGAAAATTTAGTTCGACATTCGGGTACTGATCTTGCTAGATTAGGACCCACGTTAACAAAATAGTTGTTGAAATTCTCAGCCATGATTGATGGATTGTCATTTAAAATTCCGTTAACGGAAATACCGGAAATGTTTTGAAAAGGCTTGCTTTTATTTAGAACATTATTTATAATTTTCCATGTGTTCTTAATATTATTTTTTTCGTTTTCAAATTGAGAACAGTAGTAATCTTTTTTGGCTGATCGTAATACAGTCGTAAGAATGTTTTTATATTTAGTATAATTACGATGATTGGTCTCATTACGTTTAGTAAGAAATTTATGATAAAGCTTGTTTTTTAACTTAATTGATTTCAGGAGGGATTGAGTTACCCAGGGTCTTTTAGGTTTTGCTTTATTTGTTTTATTTTGCATAAGAGGTACATTAGAATCATGATGACGATTAAAAATACTCATGAAATTATCGAATGCGAGATTTGCATCTTTAGCATCATATACAGGGGACCAGTTTGCCGAATTTAAGTCCTGATTTAGTTTGTTTATATTGTCCTTAGTATAGTAACGGGAGAGATTACCATTATCAACCTTCGGACGAGCATTAGTTGTTGGTATTGAAGTATATATTGGGAAATGGTCTGTGATATCAGAAATTACAACTACAGAGTCTGGAATGGGTAAAATATTTGTATAAATGTTATCAATTAAAGTTGCTGAGTTACGAGTTACCCTCGTAGGCTTATCTATAAGTGGGATAAATGAATGGGATAACAAAGAGTCTAAAAAGTCCTTTACAGAGTTATTATCATAGTCCAGGAGGTTGATATTAAAATCTCCAGACAGAATGCAACTTTTGGCTTCAGTAGATAATTGAGTGGTCACATCCTGGAAATGGTACATAAAATCATTATGTGCGACTTGAGGAGGCTTGTAAATTACGCCAGTTATTATATTTTTTGAAGATTTTTTTTTAATCTCAATAAAAAGTGATTCAATGGAGTCAGTAGAGTAATTAAGATCTTGCCTAATATTATACTGAATATCAGATTGAATATACAGTGCAACACCCCCACCAGATTTATGAGTTCTGTTATTAGTGATTAATTTATACCCAGGTAAGGAGAAGACAGTTGGAGAATCCTCTTTAAGCCAAGTTTCAGTGAGGGCAATAACAGAAAATTCACACAAAGATTGAAGGAGTAATCTTAGGTTTTCAAAGTTTTTAGACAGACTTCGAATGTTAAAATGAATGAAATTTAGATTACAATTGGAATCGGAGTTATTCTGCTGAGTAAGAAGATCGTCTTCAGCTATATACTGACATTTATTCATAATTGGTACAGGGTTGTCAGTATCTAAAGAGTTAAAAAAGTTAAATTTAGGCAAATCGGCATATGATGTGGTCATTGATGGATCGAGATTAAAGTTATGAGCATTAAGATCATGAATTAAATCTTGGAATTCAACGTGGTTTAAAGAATTAAAAGGTAAATTATTGGCTAAACATACATGGCAAAACCAGGTCTGGTCACTAATGGATAATTGGGCGTAATCAGTTGAAGAGAGATGTGTGCATTTTAAATGAATCCAATTGTTGCAAATGTCACAACATATTCCACATTGATTCACCTTAACAGGACGATTACAGGAGACACACGGAAATTTTACTGGCATGACTAAACAGAAAATGTAGAATTTAATTAAACAAAACAAAATTACGTGTAGCAAGGTTAACAAAATAAACAATTACATACATGTAGCAGACATTGAACAGAGCTTTACCGAGCTTAAAACTGCGTGCGTTATCCGGAAACAACAAACAAACAGTCCAAACTTACAGTGCTCCGTGGAAACCAACACCAGTTCTTAATGGGTTAGCATGAATAATATGCAATGGAGAGCAGTTCATGAAGCTTGGGGGGACCCAGGAGGTGGTTTGTATTTGGATCCGTTGATGTAGAGGTTGCCATTTCGGAAAATCGGATTCTTCCCATCACGGTAGGCTTGCTTCATGACATCGCGCAAAGATCTTTTCTTCGCGACGTCTGCAGCAGGAAGATCCCTCAGGATGAAAATTCCCGACTTCGCCAGGGAAACCTTCATGGCCCTCGCACGATCCAGGATTGACTGTCTTTCCGGGCGATAGAGGAACTTCACCAAGATATGGCGTGGTTTATCCGATGCCGTGTTGGGAGGTTTGCCAGATCGGTGGGCATTTTCGATTTCAATGTTTGCCATAATAATTGTGCGCCCGTTACATTACAATAAACACAATGCTATTTATATTATTTATACGTGACTAGTCTAGTCAGTGTCTAGGCCATGGACTAAACAGGTCGTGAGCAGAACCAAAATTATTGTATTGCTTACCTGCTCAATCAGGAGTGTTTTGCAGCCTTTGGTGGCAAGTTGATAAGCAGTAGACGAGCCCTCAATACCAGCCCCCACCACCACACAATCGTATTCAACCATTTCTCCTCCAGCTACTGCTAATTTTTTTTCAAAAACATCACAGATTTTGGGGGAAAATTAATTTCTTTTCGAGTCGCAATTTGTGTGAATTTTTCTTAACTAACAAACTAAAGCTAACACAGTATTTGGGCCCGAAAAAGCCAGTTACGGAAGGGCCAGCCGCGCGTATTCAGAAAATTAGAATACATGCAGTACAGGGAGGTGACAAAATGTCTCATTTGGTTCATTTCTGTCGGTGAATCCATAATTCTATCTGAACGAATACTGAAATATTTGTTTGCTGTAACTTACCGATTTTTATTTGATAATATTTAAAAAAATTATAGCTATAGGTCGTTTAAAGGAGCTCTATACTTCTGGTAAGATACAAAACAAAAAAGCTCACAGATTCACACTAAACTTACATGGTTTAAAGATATTGATAGTCGAAAGCTTCCCTTAAAATATTAGTGGCTGAGGTGCTGTAGTTTTTGAGAAATTAGTAAAACAATATCACGAAAAGACTTTTCGTCTCACTGAGACGAGAAGTCTTTTTTGAAGACAATTCGTTGAATGCTGCCCTCACACACTCGATAATAGTTGTACATTTTTAGTTGGAAATATTCGCAAATGGTTCATGTTTATGTTGCCTCGTACCCAGTAAAATAGGAGAATATCTATTTTGTGTTTGTCGTGTATAGTAGTGAGCACAGTTTCCGCGCGTGCGAGGTTGTTTGGAGTTGCTGTGTACACACTCGCGTTGTCGATAAAAAATATCTTTGCAATCTTCATAAGTTATACCACGGCTTTTATCGATGTTAGAGTCTGAAAGGTCAATTTACTAGATCTAAACTGGATTCAACGGTTGCCAATAAACCCAGGAAGAAAATTGAGAGGCCAAAGTTGACAGAATAGGCCCTAAAACGATCAAAGAGTGCGTCGGTCAAACGCCATGTCAGGTATTAGAAAACTTCAAAAGTTGTTACTTCCAAGTTCCATCCAGCATGAAATTGAAAGGGTCCTGTGTCGTCGGTGCTTGGACCATCTTGGACGTAGGACTAGGATTAGGAAGATACCTGGAGAAGTAAAGCCATGGGACTGAGTCTTTCGAACGCTGACCTGGCGAGATTGCTGCTAGATATGCACACACAAGTGAGTTTTCTTTATATAAATCTTGATTATTTTAATACCAATGTGACCACTCTGTTTCTGTAGGACTCGTAGGAGGCATTTTGGTTTGCCAGAAATCGTGGGCCTATTTTGATAGTGTCAAAGTGTGCCATTTGATTTAATGAAAAGGCTCTCTAAGTATTCATACTTTTTAACAGTAAAACAATCACATAATCATAATGCTGCCATGTATTTTTATTTATTTTTATTGATATATATTCTTCATTAGGTCTACTTCTTGATTAAATTTAACACAAACAAAAATATTTTTAACTTTTATAGATCTGCTGTCCAATCATCAGTGCCACTGCTACCCCCTCTTTTGAGCCACTGGTTACGTCAACACCATCGTGGAGTTGGACCAGAAAATGTTGAAGGGGGACATTTCAGAATCTTCCAATGTGTAAGTTTATGGTACAAATTAAAATCTTTTAAAATAGGCGAGTTGTTGGCCAACAGCAGCCAAGCACCTATATTACTATAATTTATTGATTAAAAAAAAAGTTTTATGAGAACATACAATGATACATGTATGTACAGATGTAACCATTACCAGCTGTCCATCAATTACAGTATATCTGTAGTCCCGCCGTATGTAGATCCAGATGACTTTGCAGTTTGTTTGAAAGGATGCAATTTCAAATTCTTGTTTGTGTTTATTAACTTAATTAACATGAAGTTAACGTGCATTCAACAAGAAGTACCATGTATGATGTGTACGTGTTAATTTTAGACATGTTGTACAGATTCATTACTTCAACTATTTTTATTTATTTTGTGCATCTTCTGTAGTTCTGTTATTTCTGGAGTTGCACCATTTGAATCACCAACAGAAAAGTGGTAGGTGCACACATTTTTATTTCTGTTAACTTCAGCTCTATTAAATGTAAACTAGTTAACTGGTAAGTTGAACTCGTTTCTCGTTTCATGAATTTGGCCAATATTCATGTCAGAACATACAACGCAATTGAAAAAAGGGATGTATACTATGCCAAGCCAATGAGGAGGAGGCAGAGATAGCAATTATGTGAAAAGGGCACCACGGCATTTTTGTCTGAATTAGGGGGCATCATGGCAAAAATAAAATTTTACGAGACAGGTGAAAAAACTAAGGCCACAAAAACGTTGTACACAAAAACAATGCGTCTTAACCCTAACCTTTCACCATACCACACAGTGTTATATGCCCAGTCCAACACCATACAACACTTGTCAATGTGAGTGGCTTGCCCCATGCAACAAGATCCATATTTTAGCATAAGAATTCAGATTTAAATATAATTACCCATCCTTTATACTTACCCATCCTTTGTAATACTGTAGTCCAATAAGCTATATTTGTTTACAATGCAAGACTCAACTATGTACCATACCATACAACCATTGTATGCACTGACCCAGTGACCCCACACAATCTTCAAGACAAAAGTTTTTTTTTTACTTCCCTAACCAACATTATCCAACACAGTTATACTGCTGTACACTATGGTTCAATTCCCTATGCAACAACACTCACACACACATGAGAGGAAACCATAAAATTCCCTGTGCAACATAGTACAACACAGGTTCAGAACTGTTGGATCTTGTTGTGTAGGGCAAGGTTAGGGTTAATAGGGGGGCGACTTTGTAGTGGGCAACTTTGGAGTGGGCGAGTTGACAGTAACGACACTGTAGCCAATACGTTTGTTGTAAACACAATCCTTTGGCTGCTTTTTATTCGTTTTGTCTTGGTGTGATCATGCTGAATTTTGTCATTACAACAAGAGACAAAAACCTTTTTTTTAAGTCTTTTTTTTTAAGTTTACCAAACATTTATCCTTGCTTTTATGTACACCATGTATGATGATCATACGCAAAGTGATTTAGCCTTTTTTTTCCTCTTATTATTTTAGGTATGATAGTATTGTGCAATACAAGTCTTTTATTCGAATTGTACTTTGTTTTATTGCATTTATAGTACATTTTGGTATTGACTTGTCCCAACTGGGTCGCTGTACTCAATTTTTTTAAAAATTCTGATATCTGTGCAGATGCAAAAATTCAGTCTTTAACTTGACCATTTACGTTCAGGTTAAGACATT
This sequence comes from Leptasterias polaris, assembly GCA_037783415.1. NCBI lineage: Eukaryota > Metazoa > Echinodermata > Asteroidea > Forcipulatida > Asteriidae > Leptasterias > Leptasterias polaris. The sequence continues at coordinate 4,861,296 of JAZGTN010000003.1, read as the reverse complement.
TCTGTGCACAGTAACCCTGGTTATTTCAATAACCTTATATTATTTTGAGTCCATTTTTGGTAATTATGTTACCTAACCTGGTACTTTTTTTTTACCTCAAATTTCAGGCCTCTCTGTGACTGACCTACCGTTGTATCACGTTAAAGTTTTGGAGGATTCTGTCCGGAGGTACTTGCAGCAGGAGAACTTGACCAGTGTCTGGTGTCTTCCTGATATTGTAACCCGGCCAGATTTCTATGGGTTGGTGCAATGGTGTCCCGTTCAAGAATGCTGCAACCAGAGATATCTGTCACTTCGCTAAACGTGGATGGATTTTGCGTTCTTGTGTAAATACCGCGAAAGTTTTTGGCTGTTTTACCAGCATTTTTAGACACTGTATTCAGCTGAAACTTTCACATGTGATTTTATAGAATCTTTCTGTATAATTTTGCCTATAAATAAGCCTTTACATAGAACCAAAAAAAGCAATCTAAGACCCTACCTTTTCGGTCATTTATTATTTATGTTGTAACAAAGTACTGCTAGGTAATTGCCTAATTGTTTGTTTATTAGGTGTTATAGAGGATTGGTACAGCCAACAAATAATAGTTGCAGACAATATTGATGTTTTGTGTGATCAACCGTATACTTGAAAAAACAAATCTGTGAACATTTTTGCTCAATCCGTTGTGTGACTCAGGAGAAAATAGTGAACAAGTATGCTCAGTTGTCAGCACGTAAATACATTGTCGTTATTTTGGGTTCTAACAACCGAAATCAGTAATATAGTGCATTTGTTTTAAGAGTTTCAGATACAGTTTTCTTGATTATGAATTCATATTTCACAGAAAAAAAAGGTTCCAGTGTGAACTTCATAAAGTTTTCAATTCTGTATAATGACTTTTAGATAAAGAAAAATCAATGTTCATTGTGGATTTAAGATAAAGAAAAAGCCACGTTCATTGCTTTCTGTGGCTTCCGTTTAGTATCAATAGTAAACTTATTTTAAGCAATACTCACGACCAAGTGTGCCAAATGCTGTATTGCAAATGGATCCACTCCAGAGATAAGAGGGAACATACAACAAATATTTCAACATTGATGCTTTATACCAGTCTACTAATTGCCTGGGCGTCCTTTAGTTGCTTTTAATTATACTTAGCATTAATATTTAAATGTTTAATACAATTAATTTGTACTAGTGTACATGTAAATGTGGGTATGTGTGTGAGAAATTCATGCAGCTGAAAGAAGAAACTTAAAATAAATGAATGTTTCCATAAAACAAGAAAACAAATGTGAAAGTGTCATTATGGTGATAAACACATTTATTAAAATTGGTTAACTGATCATAGGTTCCCTAGAGAGAAGGGTAAAACAATATTATCTACTTATATCGGAGGAATGGAATTATGCTTAAAAATATTTGTTTATTTTGTTGTATTATATTTGTTTATAGTGGGCTTGCGGGATTAGGCCTCTTTCTTTAGACGAATGCACCAAGCATTTGGAGAGCCAAACGTGAGGAAGCCACAGTGAACAGTTTGTAAGACCAAAAATGCAATCATTGTTGGTTTTTCCTTCTCGGTAATCTAGAGGACAAGTGTAAAAGTTTTTCAAACAAAACAAACGAAACCTTGATGAAATTTTGTTATAATAGTCATATTATAGCAATGACTCGTGTATACTGCATCGTGAGTGTTCTCACAAGATAGTCGGGCACCTCAATGTTTACCCAAAACCGCATTCAGTAAGTAAGGAGCCATACGTTTCCTTACGCAGCAGCTGATTGGTTACATAGCAACGTAGCACACTCAGTTTGGTTCACGGTTTTACCAATCAAGTAAGGGCTCTCATTTACAAACGAAATATGGCGGCCATTTCGATTCTGAACGGTATAAACGCTGACGAAGACGAATTCTTAAAGTATTCTTGACTGTTTCGAGAATCCTTAGAAATAAAGAATACAGTGAAAGACTAGATCAATAGTGTAGCTAACATTCTATGAGTAAAATTCTTCTGCCCAATTCCGTTAACTATTAAGCAAATGACTTTTCTGGAGACACTTATATATTTCTGCACACGGATGCTTTGTTTTTGGTCTTACATTTCTTTATTTTGAACACAGAAAATTATGTCATAGTTTTTGTAGGTATAATGAAACATTGTTGCTTCGTTATGTGATGTTTTTGTTTTGTTACAATAATAAATTTTCCCAAAATGAATTTTTGAAAACGTGTCCTCCAAGCTCATTGTTTATGGAAAACCGTGGCGGTCATGCAAATAAAAGGAAGCACTTTTCTGACCCCTACACACTGACTGTTACAGAAGTGATTTGAAAAACCGAACAAAAGTAATTACTCCAGCAGCCCACAAAACCACCCTCCAGCATATAAGTGTATAACACTGTACAACTATTGAAAGATTTGTTTGAATGCATTACTTATTACGTGAAGCGCCAAGCATGTGTAATTATAAATCACAGAGTAAAAACCAGTAATCTTTTGTAGTTCATAGCAATAGTCAAACATCAGAACCCAGCTTGCGTTGCAAGTACATAGTACAGTACATACAAATATTACACAATGACCAGACCCGGCCGTGTGACGTGTACAGCAAAAACCGCAAACATTTATAAGCTATTATTAGCACACAGCGCGCGACACGGTGGTGTTATCGATCGCTGGGGCGATGGCAAGTGACCTTTCATGACCGCGAACCCGATCTCTATTTTTAGACGGGCGCAGTCAACTTTCGAATTCATACACAAGTAAGAATCGCCGGTTCACGAATCATGAGTCTCTCGCTGCAAGAGGGCGCCATGCCAATAATTGTAATCTGCAACGGATTTACACAACTTTCCTGAAAAACTTCCGTGTAATTTTCACTTTTTTCTGAAAAACCTGACGACTTATGAGGCTGAAACTTCTACAGGTAAATTGTATTATATACATCTTTATTCACAGTGAGTAGGGATTCATTCCATGGCCTAAAACTAGAAGTATAGAGCTCCTTTAAAAGCTTTAAACAAAGAAAAATAAATCGGTAAATGTTAGAAAATAAGCCTCAAACACGGAGACAATGTGCGTGTATGCAATACGCGGTTGAGTAATTTAAACCATCGGTTTACTCAACACTATGCGGTTGAGTAAACCATCATCTTTAATTTTGTTTGTACCCTTCGTTATGAGTAAAGTGTAAGTTTAAGCCCAGCATCTTGAAGACTATTACACCATGTTACACTGGGCATAACAAACTTTTGAGCTGGCTAATTTGGTCCACTAATTAAGTGATTAATTAAGCACACTTATACAGACGCCATTTTTCATCTGTAACAAGCACAATTACCCATGCATTTTACTTTAGTCAACTACCTCAAGAGTCTGTACCCTTCATTATTGAATAAAATAAAAAACAACAAATAAGTTATAGAGTGTAAGAAGAGTGTAAGAAGAGTGTAGAGTGTAGGAGTGTAAGAGTGTAAGAGTGTAAGAGTGTAAGAGTGTAGTGTAAGAGTGTAAGAGTGTAAAGAGTGTAAGAGTCAATCTGTAGGCACAGCCAAATGATTAGTCTACACCTTTGGCCTTTCCCCCCCCCCCCCCCCCCCCCACCCCCCGCCACCAAAGAAGAAGAAAATACATGTACCATCCCCCAAAACATTTCCTAGAAGGCCAGTATACCATTCCCGGTGCACACACCATTGTGGGGACTTCCTATTGTTGTTCTATTATTCCCTTTTCTAAAGAATCACATTGTGGGGACCCAGTTTAACAAAGAAAAACGTTGTGGGGACCTTTGTTCCATTGTATAAAAGTCCCCACAGCTCTGGGTATGCCTACCTACTATATGAAGCCCCATTGGTGCCACTTGACAAGTGCATATATGTTTCAAAGAATGAGATGTATTTCACAGCATCGCCACTTATATCTTGCGGCCGCCACTTATTATCTTGCGGCCGCCACTTATTATCTTGCGGCCGCCACTTATTATCTTGCGGCCGCCACTTATTATCTTGCGGCCGCCACTTATTATCTTGCGGCCGCAACTTATTATCTTGCGGCCGCCACTTATTATCTTGGTAATCTTTGATAACATTCGAGTCTTGAATGTATTTATTTTATACTTTTTTGAGGGTGTGGGTAGGTGTAGAGGTCATGCTCCGACAGAATTGCTGCAAATTTATTGGACTTCCTTATGGATTGTTATTGAAAGAGTTTCTTACGTTGGGAGCTGAAATCACTCCTGAATTTTGTTATATTTTATATACATTATACAGTGGATGTCGATCCAGTGAGATAACCCTCCTTTCCTTTTCGTTTATGTTGTTCAAATGTTATTAAATATTTAAAATAAGAGAGATTTTTTTATAAGGCTTTGTGACTTTGAGATAATAACAATTTCTATAAACACTGCTGCTTCAAATGTGTAGATCAGTTTCGAGCCATTTTCATCATTGGTAAATATGGAAGTGTAAATTGAAGAGTTCTTGGTGATACAGAAATTAAGATTCGTGCCTTGTTATGAATTCTTTGTTGATCAAGTTTCTTTACAAGACTGCATCACTTAATCTCCAGCTTATGCCTACTTCAATTAGGAAGTTCTGTATGATAGTATTGACTTAGTAACCTTTTGAACATTGGGGTTTTAAAATGGTTGAAACCCACTTTATAATTTTGAGACTATATTTTACAGGGCCTTGTATATACCGGTACCTTTTGCTGATATAGACTGTTAAAGTAAAACAATACCCAGGATACAATCTTAGTATTCCGCATCTTTCGGCGGTGTAAAATGCCACGTTACTTAGAAAATCTCTTTCAAAACCTGTAACTGGTTCATTCGTTTTTGAAAAGTAAACTCATCAAGCAAAAAACATAGGTCACAGGCTAGCAGCTGAATCGTGAAGTTTCATCCATGCATGACAACTGGCAAGATACTAAGTGGCGGCGGCAAAAAAGAAGATACTAAGTGGCGGCCGCAAGATCATAATAAGTTGCGGCCGCAACTTAATAAGTGGCGGCCGCAATTGAAGATACTAAGTAGCGGCCGCCACTTACTAAGTGGCGGCCGCAAGATAATAAGTGGCGGCCGCAAGATAATAAGTGGCGGCCGCAAGATATAAGTGGCGGTGCTGTGAAATACATCTCATTCAGTGAAACATAATGCACTTGTCAAGTGGCACCAATGGGGCTTCATACTATATACAGTATTAAATTATGTTTACTTAAAGGTAAAAAGAAAACGTTTCGTTCTGAACAATTTCGGATTCGAACGAAGGTTTTGCGATACGCACTACCATCACTTAATTTAATTTTATTTAATTTAATTCAATTTAATTCAATTTATTTGAATTTTATTTTGTTGTGTTCATGAAAGTGTAATAGTGCCCTCTTGAGACGGCTGGTAAACAGAGCGCGATGTTGAAATGATGTAAGAAATACGAAGGCTGAATAAAGAAGTGTTGTGTTGAATTCATCTATCTAGAACTGTATTAGTACAGATTACATACGCGTGTATAAAACAAATTTCATACCACAAAGCAAATAGCTTATCTCCACCATTATTATATAAAGGTGGGGGTGGGGGGGGGGGGGGGTATTGGGCCACAATATTGCAATAAAACAAATTAATAAACTCCTTAAAGTTTGCTTGCATATTGTTTATTAAATTCAATCAAAAGGTTGCACCACATAGAATCCACTATATTGCATGGTAATGAATAATTCAGCTGAAAAACAAGCCAAAACATTTTAAAGATCATCTTAAAGATTGATTATTATTATTAACAGCACAAATTGTAATAGTGAGGCAATTTTGAAATTTGTGACCAGTAGACCTACCAATCTCTCAAAACAATTATTTCTGTCTAATAATAAACAATGCAGAGTTCTTATAGATAGGTTGCAGTATGACGTAAGTCGGCCATCTTTACGGGCAATTTGGAACACACAGTCATGCGTTACGCATTTGAACGGTGTGCAGGACGCGCACATTTCATCAAACTCATTGCATGATTGGTTAGTGAATGACGCGGCTGCGTTAATAATTTGAGCGCTTGACGCGCCTGCAAGCCAAAATGCGATTTGCCCGTAAAGATGGCGTCTACTGGGAACTATCTATATACCGCTGTGTAACACGGAGCCAGTTAGAAATAAGACCCATTTATTAATATGGCACCTTGTGACGGTTTGCAAGGTGCTGTGGCGTAAGCTGCAGCCATGCAACCATACCGGAAAACATTTGGGCAAATCCCTTCTCCTAACAGCAAGTCTTATTTTACGGCCTATTTAACAGCCGAGTGAAAAGCATTTGAATATCCCACGAACCCCAGTAGCTAATTTCAAATATTAAAATAAAGGCCTGATATGACCTCGCACACAATCCCTGACAAAATGAAAGTTTTTCTTGTTTTTTTTTACTGATCTGACCACCTTGTTGTTTGCTTTTATGGAGTGTTCAATGTGAAAACTTGCAAATATAATGACTCTATTCTTTCAACAACAAAAAACAATGATTAAAGTTCTCTTGAATTTTCCCCAAAAATTTATTACCATGCAAAATAAATCACTGTGGCAAAAGGTTAACTGTAAATACGAAATAAAATATAAAATCGCATTGCGTCACTGTTTTACAATAAACTTAAAATGTGATAATTCATGACAATCTTTGCTCCGAAAGTTATTTTAAAAAAAGGTATTTTAGGAAATTGTTTTGCTAGGCATTGATAAGGTTTCATATTTCATAATTAAACATGAAAGCTAACAATTGACATTAAAATTTTCACAATTAAGACATTTGCTCTTTGTCTACTTGCCTCCCTGAATTAAACATTTTACAAGATCAAGTACTAGATCAAAAGATCCAACCACTGGGCAATAAATAAATAAATTGATTAAAATAAAATGACTACAGCGGAACATCAATCCGTAAGTTGCAGGTTCCCATTTAAGTAAATTTTTCTTTGTTCAACCCCAAAATAAAAAATCAAGATGTTACAATACTGAAACCCCTTTTCTCAGATAAAAATATTTGGCACTGCAATGGACTCAATCAGGATTTGAATCTTGAACCAATGGACTGGAAGCACAGGTGCTCTACCAACAGATTGTACAAGGTCATTATCAAATTGATCTTAAATAGGCATTAGAAAAACCAACTGAGAAACATCTTAACTGGCATTGTTGGTGCGAACTTAGTTGACCTAACTATAAAGTTCATAGAGTGAAAATAAAATTTATTCTTCCCCCAAAATAATAAAGTACACAATATGCTCTATGTACTTTCCTTTTTAACTCAACAGAACCCAAATTCTCAATTCCTTTTCAATTAAGCAATATTGCAGAATTTGCTATAAATTATTTGTATCAAATTAAATTCTGGATGAAGACAGGTGTCCCGAAACTTTCACACCATGCAGACAAATCATTCAACATTAATGAAAACACCTGGGGGAAAATTATTTTAACACGAGTACTGGTATATCTTAATAAACTATAGTATTGTCAAACAATCAAGAAGGCACTTTTCGTTATAAAATTCTTTCAAAAAACAAATTATTTGTGGAAGGCTGATATATTTGTGTTATTCATATATTATATGTTTAAACTCTTATAGAGTATAGTATAGGTTTAACAAAAATGTATACGCACAATATTTATGTTTATATGAAAGCTATACTAACTACTGTAAGAACAATCCTGCCCTGGGCTGGATTTCATGAATTACTATTTGCAATAATAGATCGATCCATTAAGCCCCGCCTCCTTACGAGTTGACCAATCACAGCCACGAAACCCGATCACATCAGTGCGAAGATCACCCAAACGGCTCAAATGGTGATCAGGTTTCGCGGTTGTGATTGGTCAATGAGAAATGGGCGTGGCTTAATGGATCGGTGTATTGGCAACTCGTGTTAAAATTAATCTTAGCAATCTGAAAAATTGAGCCCAGACCACTTCATAAAGGGGTGGGGATATAATATGGACAAAGTGAGTTAAACAAATTCCATTAATAGGTTATATATTCTCTGCCTTAAAAATACACTTAATTTTTTTTAAAGAGATGTAAATAGCTTTGTAAGCACAGGTAACACCATAAATGTTGGGTTCCTTGTGTGTAACATTTCGCGCTGATGTTTTAGTTTTTACTGGCAGTCGTGCATGCCTTGGTTCACAGTATGATTAGGACACTATTATAGTTCCACTACCTGCCTTGCATCTCTCTGTACATTTGGGTTTGAATCCCTCGTCAGACCAGAGCCTGAAATGTGAATTGCGGTTTTATTGCTTCTTTATTATTTTGTTCCTTAATTTGTGGTTTTCTTTCATTATTTAAAACTCACAACACTTTTTCCTTAATAATCAATTGTGTAATATTTATGTATATATTTTCAAAAACATCACATGAATTGTTTAATTTAAGTACTTGTTTCTTAAAAAAAAATAAGTATATTGCGGCACATTTTGATTAGTACAGTTTTTAAAACAACTTAAATTTCAAGTTCTGTATCCTCATTTTCGTTGCTATCAATAATAACCTTTATATTTGACTCTTGACCTGTAGCCTCCCCAACGGCTGTTGGGAACGCTATCTCTTCACAATTGACATCCGAGTTACTATTATTACAATTATTGCGACTGACGGATTGGGGAGTGCGACTTCCTAAAATGGTGGGGACCGGGGTTATATCTACCGAAACAGTTGTGCGGACAGTGTCATGGCTTTTTTTATTGAACAACGGCGTCACCTCTTGGCCGAGTTCCACCAGATTATTGCTGTCCGTCCTTACAAGCATTGTCATCTCTTGCTGCCTAGAGGGTCTCTTCATTGAGAGCATGACAGGGGGGCCGTTGTAGCTGTGAGATCGTTGCAGTACTTCCCTGGATGGGGATTCCTCCTGGACTTCGATGGATGCAGGTGTTGGACCCGAGAGAGCTCGAGACCTCTGGTCGCTATCGGCGGGAACTGTCAGCTGTGATCTTTTATCTGGCTTTTCCAAAAACTCCCACGTATTTTCTTCCAGGCTGGTGCTATTTGATTTCGAGGGATTTTTTCCGCGGAAGAGAAAGGAAAACCTGGAATAAATAAAACAGAGAGTGAATATCAAGAATACCTGTCTGATTTTTATTTTTATTTTTTAAAAGTTCAACTTGCTTAAAATTAATGTCATCAAAAAGCCCGCCAGACTTTAAGCTCCAACCACAGGTTCACCCTTTTTTGCCATATGAAAGTAAACCATGAAAGCCAACAAAGAAATACATCGACAATTTCATTGCATTTCTTGCATTTGACAAAAGCATGCTTAAATCTTTCTGGTTGAAAGTTTTCATTTATTATTTTGTTAAATGAGCTGTGCATAAATCTAAAATAGTTTGTGTATCCTTTCTTTTCAATCTGTGGTTTATAATAAGACAACTACAAGAGTACCCACAATCGGAGCTTTACATAAACGTAGACCGTGATCATTCTTTCGTAAAGAGATGAGTTTATTTATAGAACGTACAAAAAAGAACAGCCGCAAGAAATCTTTTGGTGTAAGAAAGACATTCCAAAGAAGAGGAAGATGCATTTACCATGCTTTAGCTTACTATTTCTTAACTGAGGGCCCAAAGTTATGAAGACAATCTATTAGTTAACAAATACATTTGTGCAACGTCAATAAAGGTGTTTAACCATTAACTCACAGTCCTGGACCACAAAGCTCTGCAGACATGCTTGTTACCAAGTGTGCACAACATTGGTAAGATTGACAAAATAGATGCTCACAGATTTGCACAAAACTTACATGGAACAAAGAAAGTCATGGTGGAATCAACATCCCTTGAATTTTTTTTTTCTTGGACATGCCATAGTTATTAAAACTGAATAAAACCGCTAGTTTTGATATTAAGAGTCCACACAGCTCTGTTTGAAAACAGTGAAAACAAGGTTTTTTTCCCCTCCCTATTTCCTTGAGACTTTAATGACCGATTGAGCTTAAACTTCCACAGGTTTGTTTTTCATGTATGTTGGGTAAGATAACGTGCGGATACTGGTCTTTGACAAATTACCAATGTCATCCGAGTGATTTAAGCAGAGGTATGTAGAACTCTAGGTGAGCTGTGCAATTAGTGTACAATTTCGAATAAATGAGAGATTTCTTTTCATCTTTGTGCATCTTCTAAATAAATATACTTTTTAACAAACACCCTTTCTAATGTGCATTTGAACACCAAAAACTGTAAAATATAGCTGAGACTCCTGCAGGAAACCACCTGATACCACGAGATAGTTAAAAAGTAGAATTCAAATGGTGAATGTTTCTGAGGGCAATGGTGAGAATTTGTTCATGAGTGGAAATATGAATGTCACCTTCAACGACGCAAAAACAAAATGAATGGAACAATCCATCATACAATGAATGAAAATATTCTCTCCATTACACAAATTTATGCAAAACGGTCATTATTCAAGTAGGTCTTTGCCATTTGATCGCGGGTTAAAACTATAATAATGAACAAGCTGTACACAATTGTATTGTGACATCCACAATGAGGGTGTACTGTACTGCTGTGAATAATGAATGGTGTGTACTGTGGTGTTGTGTGCAATAGATCGAATGGGATGGAACGAAAAATGCATGATGAATGGAAACAAATGCGTTGTCATGGTGTAGGCTTGCTTAATGAATGCCACAGGACCTATCCACCAATCAAATGACAAGGATCTACTTTGGTGTTGTATAAAAAAATTACTATCCAAGCATTTCAGGGTTAAAGGATTGCACAAAGGTGAATGTTAGATGCATGCAAAACATTCCGTCATGTTCCCGGGAGAAGCCGTAAGGCTCTAGGCCCGCCTTCCAGGCACACAAAGTACTTTTTGTCCCAAATAGAAGGCCATAAGTAATAAAATGGCTCCTGAAAAAAAACACCCCAAAACCTGACTGACACTTTAAGAGAAAAACAGAATTAGAGAGTCTTTTAAACAAGTGCACAATGCCAGTTTTCACGGTTTTACACAAAAAGAAAAACACAAGCGAAGAGAAATATTGTTTTTACAAGATCCGTGTATTTCTACCTCACCTCCTTTATGGTGACAGAACACTCTTCATTCCTTAAAAGGTTGGCATGAAAACAAGCTACTGTGTTATTATTAGTAATGGTAAGCGTGGATAAAGACTATTTTCCCTGGGCTGGAACTTCTGTTCAGACCAAACTCAACAGCATCCTTGAAACTCAATAGACCAAAACAGCACTTGGGAAACATTAGAGACCTAATTCGCATAGACCTTATAATGCACATGGCGTCACATGTGCACCATGTGTACAAATCTGTGCATTTCTATTGTTTCGCCATCGAGTTACATCTAAGATGGCGACTTGATGACGTCAATGCATTAAGGTCTATTGATTCACATGCCCAGGTGTAACACACAGGTAGAAAAAATGGACTCGCCAACTTGGTAATTTTTCAAACTGGTAGACGCCAGTTTTTAAGCCTAAACCCATATGAGTGATTTCAGTCATGAAGTAGTGTCCCATCTCTAAACTTATTATATTTTAAAAGTTTTTGGCTTTTGTTGCTCGTTTCTGTGACTTTAACTGCCTGTTATATAATAATAATAATAACAACATTTATAATGCGCACATATCCACCCCAAGGGATGCTCAAGACGCCTAACATACTATTACCCCTGGTCACTGGGCCATTTATTTCATTCCTTAAACCATCTCAGCTCCCTGGGGAGTATACAGCCTGTGCTGCAATATATGCGCTACTAGGCTAAATCAATCACAAGAACCATCTCTGCCCTCACAGGTACCCATTTTACCCCTGGGTGGAGAGAAGCAATTATAGTTAAGTGTCTTGCTCAGGGACACAAGTGTCACGACCGGGACTCGAACCCACACTCTGCTGAACAGAAACACTAGAGCTTGAGTTCGGTGCTCTTAACCGCTCGGCCACGACACGCCACGATAAAGTTTACTACGATAAAGTGTTGGTAGGATTTGGTAGTCATTCAAATACCAAGATTAACTTTTCAAATGGTTCACCTGGCCCTATAACTATGTGATTAGTTTGTCACACACTGAATCCATCAAGCTCAGGCAAAAGTTTTCAGAGGATTTGGAGCCAAGGTTGCAGTTAAGATAACAGGGTGTATTCAATGATTCAAAAGCATTTCCCTTTTTTTAAACTTACATACTAGCTATAGTCCATATCAAAATCATTCCAAACAGTTATTGAAACCACACTGCACTTCATTCCACACGGGTAAGCCCTACATCTTCATACTCACAGAGAGTACTTTTGTGTTATCTACTTTGGTGCTAGCATATCTGGCACATGTGTATTGAACCGGGGCAGCAAGCGGCTAACATACTAGGGGGTTGGAAAGAAAGGTAAAAGAAACCTTTCAAGTTGCCAAATATATAGTTTCTTCCCCCCGCCTTTCACATTACAGAGCAAACTGCCAAGCCAAAAAACGCAAAGAAGCTTCTTGTGAGTGTTAAATCCCTGTGCCAGTCCATCACTCTGTATTGTTTTCTTACTTGCTGCAATCTCCCAGCCAAAAAAATGCACGTTCAGGCTCTGAAGTCTTTGGGTTATCTCGCAAACCCTGTATCTCAAGCATTGGACAAATATTTCTTGTGACTTAAGCAAGTTCCCAGGAATTTTTGGGAAATTTTGTCTTGCGTGAAAATGGTCAAAGGGAGCTTCTGGAAATTGCTGGATCATCCTGACAAACACAATATTTTTTAATTAAAATTCAGAGATCAGGTGTTTGTCAACATCCAGGGAAAATGGAAAGAGCACCAGTGCTTTCTGGAAGCAATGATTTCAAGAATTTGAAATCTGTCTTGATTTTAAACTGTTTAATCTATCTTGACTATCATCTAAAAAAAAAAAGAAGAAAACATGTAGGCGTATGTCTACTATATTGTGATTGGAAATCCAAACCATACAAATTTCATGAGCATTCATCCAAGCAATTCGAAGGACAAGTTTTATTTCTGCTCGACGTCTCCGCAGATGGGTCAATAATCATAAATTCATCCAATAAGAAGCCCTTTTAACCCTTTAGAGACCATTCAGTTCTGTATAATCATCACCATACATGGCTCATGATTGTTTATTTTGATTTCTTTTCAAAAATGTCTGGAAAAATAATGTGAAACAAACAATTTGTTTTGTTTTAGTAATGTAGATAGTATGTCAACATGGGTAACATTGAAAAATTACAATCAAGACTTTGACCTTTACTTTTCAAGATTGTTTGGGCTGAATAGAATAAAGTCAAATGATTTGGGCTGCTGCAGCCGCTATGGGCATTTTGGCACAAACCTCTTGCAGCTGCTATGGTCTCTGAAGGGGTTAAGAGCCATGAAGGTGCCTTTGAGTGACTCAGCAGAAGAGACAGAGTAATCTTAACTAATAAAAGTCTAATGATACGTACAGTTTCTTGATGCCAGACGGCTCGCCTTTGTTCTTGTTTGCATTTGAGCCTCTCCTCTCCTGTCTGTCTGCTTCACTTAAATGTGCCTCATCTCGTTTGGGTCTGAAAGTACAATTGTGGACAAATATTATGCTTTATTTTTTTCACAGGACTCAGGAAAGCACTGGGTAGACGGTCACATCACACATCGGTCCATAGTAAAAACTAAACAATAATTATTAGGCATGCTTGAAACCGTTCATCGATCCAGTTAACCAAACTGTGAGGTAAATGCAATTTTGAAGTTACTAACTCTCCAACTCTTGGTAGCATTTTTACTCAGTGAGTTGACCGATCATTTCAAACCATTCAATGGTGGCACAACTATGCACAGGGCTGTACAGAATTCTCAGTGTGCATTGTTTAACCACGTGGTATTGTTTTGCAGGCTGGCATACCAGGTAGTTTCACTCAGAACAACAGTAGATGATAATGAATGTTGAGCAAGCATGATATTTGGTCCTTGGAAAAAAGTATGAAAATTGTATTGAGTATAAAGGCTATTTGTATGTTGTAGGCCTTAATAGACTCTTTAGGCTATTTAATCAAAATATTTCAGATTTTCTCAAGGGCAAACAAATCGGAAATCAGACTAAAGTAGGAAGAATAGCATGCCTGGTTGAGACAGTAGGAGGGTCGACTGTGTACTGTGTAGATGCATTCACCACATGATATCATATTGCAGGCTAGCTATTAAATAGTTATCAATCAGAACCACGGTAGATGACAATGAATGGCAAGACAGTAGAAGGGTTGACTGTGTACTGCGTATGCATTGACCACACGATAATCATATTGTAGGCTTGCATGTTATTTATCTTCACCACTCAAAACCACCGAGGATGGTAACATGGTCAAACAGCAGGAGGACTATTAACGGCTATATTTTGCCAATTCAAGATTCTTGAACATCAATGTCAGGTTTTTATTCAGCTAAAACGGATGACATACAATCATACAAACAGGGAAACACTCAAATATTAAAGCTCATGAGGAACTTCCAAACAAAGAGAAATGGCCTAGACAGCTTGCGTGACACTGACACTGACAGAAGTTTAGTTTCATTATTTTGAAAAGAATAAAAAACTATTATAAATAACTCCTGCAAACTATTTCCCAATCAGATATGACCTATAGTATACATGCAAACCAGAGGTAATGGCCTCCCATGATCAGCAATGGTGCCACTAACTTTAAGCTCTTAAGCTTTACAATGATCAGCTTAACAAACAAACCCTGAATGATCTATCTGAGTGGAGGGTAAGTTACTAATCCAATCACTTAATGACCTCATAACAAAGCAAAGATTTTAACTGTTACATCAGCACCTGTTTTCACCCCAAATTCATCCATGCATTCAATCCTGTAAAGAATAAGTAGACTCTATGCAGTATATACTGCAGTTTAATAACAGTGGACAGCAAGTTCATAACAGAGATTTTGATTCTGTGAAATTAACCATGTCAGAAGAATTATGATGAACATTTTCTCCTGAAGACTAGAAGAGTATACAAAGTGATGTTTGAAGCTTTACATTGTGTGGAAAATAAGAACTATAACTAGTAAACTTGCAGTTACAACCATGTGTAACTCTCTTTTGGGAGGATTGTTGGCTTTCAGAGATCACGCTTCTCCCAAAAGAGATTTTCACATGGTTGTACCCACTAGTTTACTAGTTATAGGTACTCTTAGAAGTGTATACTGTTCAGAACGTTGAGACCGCAAAGGCTCTTCTCTGAGCCAACACTTCTCCCAGTTTAATACATGATTGTACCCACCAGTTCATTCGTTGTAGTTCTTGCTGTGATCCACACTCAGCAAAGCTTCAAATAACACTTAGTGACCACCTCTTTTCAAATTGGTGATGGCTCCTTTCTGAAAATTTGAAATGCTGCAGTAGCAGCTACTGGCCTGCTTTGCAAACCTTTTGAGACCATTAATATACATATAATCATCATATCCCAAGACATAGCTTTTTCACTGATATTAAAAAGAAATTCTTTCCGTCTCAAATTGACCCAAATCAAATCAATAAGATGCAAACAGTGAACCGAAGCCAACCTGTACTGCTGTAGTTCATCTTCTAACTCCATGATGTCTAACTTGAGCTCGTCTCTCTCTGCCAGGACGGTCTGGAGTTCATGCAATGTGAAACGAGGTCTGTCCGGATCGGACAGGTCAATGATCATCTTGCCTTTCAAGTTTATAGGGTCCTATCAAGAGAGAACAAACGGGTAAATCAAGGCTGCTGCAAAAGATTACATCTCAGATCCTACAAAGAGTCTTGTATTAACTATAGACCATGTTACATTTGTTTACAGAGTGGTGACCTTGTACATTCTAAAGCGTTTCCTGCCGGGCAAGATACTACACAGGCTATATGGGAAAATTTACATTTTGTGTCATATTTTTCACATAAATTCAAAATTTACAAAAGCAACAGCTGTACAGCTTTTGAGATGTCCCCCCTTTCTTCATATCAAAAGTTGAGAAAAATCAGACAGTGCAATCTCCATAAAACATAAGATTTGTTGTTTTCTTCCATTGATCTGTGTACAAATGTGCCTGCAGGAAGTCCAGGCTCTGTGGCTCTTTTGTAAACATGTGATGTCACAGGTCACATCGTCTATACTGCAACATCTCCACAATTCTTAAATTCATTTTTTTGTCATACAACGTGTAATGACTAGCTTATTGTGGCGCGTTGTGGCCGAGCGGTTTAGTGTATCAGACTCAAGTTCTGGTGGCCCGGACTTCAGGTTGTGGGTTCGAATCCCAGTCATGAAACCTGTGTCCTTGAACAAAACAGTTAACTGTAATTGCTTCTCTTTACCCAGAGGTAAGTGGGCAACAATGAGGGCAGAGATGGTTCTTGTGATTGATTCAGCTTGGGTGCACTACATATTTGGCAGCACAGGCTGTATACTCCCACGGGAGCTGAGATGGTTTAAGGAATGAAATAAATTGCCCAATGACCAGGGGTAAATCATTTTGGAGCGCCATCAGCGTCACTGAGTGACGTATTTAAGCGCATATAAGAAGCCAATATTATTTATTTTACATTTTAAAAAGACATTTGTGGGTTAGATTTGAATGTATGAAACAATCACTTGCTTAGTCACAAGTTACCGCTTAAATTTAAATTCCTCTGATTAGAAACAGCTGCTATGTCACATGATTCGGGCAATCCTTTGCATAGTTACACAAGGGACGGCGAACACCTATACACAATTCTGAAAGAATGTGTATGACACAACGGTACCAGGTATTCCCCATCTACAGGATGCTATCTAAAGGTTTGTCCAGAATAATAATAATAATAATAGTGGCTTCTTATATAGCACTCAGGTCCATCACTCAGTGATGCTCATGGCGCTTCAACATTATTACCCCTGGTCACTGGGCCATTTTTGTGTCATTCCTTTAACCATCTCAGCTCCCTGGGTTGGGGAGTATACAGCCTGTGCTGCCAAATATGTAGCGCATCAAGCTAAATCAATCACAAGAACCATCTCTGCCCTCACAGGTACCCATTTACTCCTGGGTGATGAGAAGCAATTATAGTTAAGTGTCTTGCTCAAGGACACAAGTGTCACGACCGGGACTCGAACCCACACTCTGCTGATCAGAAACACCAGAGCTTGGATCCGGTGCTCTTATCCGCTCGGCCACGACACGCTACACCAATGTGATGTAGCAACGCTGTATTTAGACTGGCAAATTCAAATGTGAGCAATCAAATTGTTGTGCCGGACACTATTATAATAGTTATAATGAACACTTGGCAAAAGTTTAAATTAATATAAAAACAATTTTTGACGTCATTTCTCACATTAGAAGCGAGTGAGACCATTCCAGCTGCACCGACCTCGGCACTCTTCTGAAGACCCTCTTCGACGACGCCGTCTCTATTAACAGTCCCATGTTGCTCTGTGGACGTCTCCTTACCAATGGCACTTAGCTTGGACTGGAGTTCTGACTTCTCTTGGATAAAGTTCTTGGCAATGGCATTGAGGAGTTCATTTTTACGTCTGAGGTTGGCGGTCACGTTCGCCAATCTATCAACATGTTGCTGCAACTGAAAAATCATAAAGCAGCAGGATTCACATGTCTTTGGTTTTAGAGTAGCTACAGTTAACTGACCAGAACTGAATTATGTAAACAAATAATGAACAAAAACACGGTCTCAAACAATGGTTCATTGTCATTCAGAAAATTACATGTACATCCTGTACATGGAGATAAAAGTGGGATGTCGTGGCCTAGAATATATTTCATGGGTCTGATGGTCACTTTCCCTTTAAAAATGCCTCCATCTACAACTCACACTTTACATAATCTACCCAATTTCCTCTTTTAAATCCATGGTTTTAAAATTCTGTTTCTCGATGGAGCAGGTTAATTTCCAAATGAGAAAATCCCATTAATATTTTTTTTTTTACCAGCAAAAATGATGAATTTTAATGAGGAATGAAGTAGCGACTTACAGCATCAACTTCCAGGGTTCTTGTTCTAAGCTCATCATCTTTGGCTCTAACCAGGTCTCTTTGAGCATCTACCGTCTCCTTGAGCTGATAAAGAACCTGTAAAGCCTCCTTCTCATGAGCTGTAATGAGAAATATATGAATTTTTTTGAGGGGCGAGACTCTATCTGAGGGTAGAGGGTGGGTGGATATTGCGTTTGAAAAAGCCTTCAGGGCGCCACAGCAACTCGGGGCTGTATACTCCCCAGGGGGCTGTATACTCCCCAGGGAGCTGAGAAAGATAAATGGAATGTTATTGGCCCAATGACCATGACACTAATATAAAGCGCATTGATACGTTATTGTTAAAAGCGCTATACAAGAACTAGTTATTATTATTATTATTGGCTGCCTGTGCTGCTTACTAAAGGAGTTGGAGATGGCTAGGGCCCGATTTACAATGCAGGCTGCATAATGGATCCCTCACTCACAACACTAGTGGATGATATTGAATGTTCAAACAGTATGGGTTCTTAAAAGTACTACGTATGTGTGTTTTAAAATGTAAAAGAGTATCACTCAAGAAAATCTGTAGGCCTACCCTTTTCTCTGTCGACGATTCCTTCTTTCTCACTCAGCTGTGCTTTCAACCTTTGGTTATCTCTCTCCAGTCCAGTAGCCATTGTCATCCAGTCTCTGATCTCTTTCTGCCTCTGAGCATCGAGCTCCTTCACATCCTTAAGGCAGAACCAAAAAACACACTAAAAGATCATTTCGGATAGGATGTAAAGCAACTGGTCCGAAGTATTTAGGTAGTTAGTGCACGTAAAAGAAACCAGAACAGTAATAATATGAAAGAGCAGGGGTTTATCTCAGTGTTTCTGATTTATGGCAAGCAAGGGTTTCCTCAGGCTTCCGAGTTTAACAGCGATTAAGTTTGCTTTTGAGGCACTCCTGGTTTCATTACCAGATATTAATAAATACTATAAAAATTCTATCAAAACTATAATAAGACTAAGACTACGAGGAACAATTAAAAACAACCCAGCTTGAACCCAAAAGAGTGTTTCACCCTTTAAGCTCTTCACCAAAATACTTCACTAGCTGAATTAAGCCCTCACTCACAACTCAACAGGCACAAAGAAAGACTTAGTTCTTTATTGAATGTAGTCATTATCTTTCCTCTCCCATATACTCCTCAACTGCTCCCATCATCTTCTTGTCTTCATTATACTCATCTCAGTTTTTATCCTCATTACAAGCCACTGTTCATCTTTAATTAATCATCCTCCTCCCGGCCAACTCTCTTTCCCAGGTCATCTTCTCTTTTCCCTCCTTATACTCATTCCACAATTCTCTCAAATCTTTCAACCTGTTCTTTCCTTTTTCATCTCTTCTTCCCTCCATTTCATATTAATCATCATCTCTTGATCCTTCTTCACTGCCTCCTGTCTCATCCCATCTTATCCCTTTTCCACTTTAAAGATGCAACTTCTCCTCTCCTGGCAACTTCTTATCTTGATGCAACATACTAGTTTATGTCATAATTAACCCTAGCCTAGAGTTCAAGTACAAATTCTAGCAAACAATGACTGCCCAAATCTAATTTTTGTCACAGTTATAGCTTGAACATCTACATACATATTTATAGGTCATTTTAAGGTCCTACAGTTGTATGGTGCATTGTAACCAATAAAAATGCATTTTAAATACGGTTG
The DNA here is from genome assembly GCA_037783415.1 of Leptasterias polaris. Classification (NCBI taxonomy): domain Eukaryota; kingdom Metazoa; phylum Echinodermata; class Asteroidea; order Forcipulatida; family Asteriidae; genus Leptasterias; species Leptasterias polaris. The sequence goes on along the minus strand of JAZGTN010000003.1, from coordinate 4,841,659 downwards.
ATTTAATCGCCCCTGCAAATACACCCAGTCTGAAAATTGGGCTGATTTAATCAGCACTAGCCTAGGGTTAATGCTTTAAGAGTGACCGGTAATTTTCAGGCAGGCACAAATTCAAACTCTTCCACACAGATATCTGCACGCACTCTTTGTGCCTGCCAACATTATGACCTAGGTAGTAGGTCTCTAATTCCCACATCATCTTGAATACCGGGTGATAACAAGAAACTTGCCACGATAAGTCGCAGGTTATCCTCAGATGCAATAGCCCCCTCTTGTTTCACCCGTCTTAACTCTTCCTGCATCTTCTGCAGTTCGCTGTTTTCATTTTCCCGTTGTTTTACGCACGTCTCCAGTTGCTCGAGTACACTGATGACTTTTGGCATCACCTCTGCCACCAAGTCGCTCCCGACCGCATCAATAAGTTTCTCTAAATCTCTACCGATTGCGGCAGCAGATTCGTAGACGCCGATCACTGTGATGTCAGCACTCATTGCAAATTATGCTTTTATAACTAAAAGAACTTCTGAAAATGTCAAAATCTTGTTGAAGCAGAGTTGCACTTGCACTAAGTCAAAAGTCCTTGTCACATGATGTGGGACTTTTTCTACCTCCAGTCCATGATGCAATCACTGAATCACTACATCACTCCACTTCGATATTTGTTGAATTGAACTTTGAAGAGAATCCCATGATGGATTTTTTTTTTAATCAAATTCTACATTTTCACCAATCACCATGTTCTTTAATGTAACACGTTGCTGATGAAGTTAACTTCAGTATGTTCCGGTCCTTAGCAAAACCGCAGAAGTTCTATCACTTCCCCCCCGCGTCCAGTTATCGACAGCAGAAACACCTAATTTGACGTGTTGACAAACAAAGCATGCATGCAGCAATCATCAGCATGCGTTGTTCCGCATACATGTGCGCGCACAAAATCAGTGGCTTTTTATTACTTCCTTTTTCCAGCAGCGCAGTGCGTGTTGACGTACACGCATTACTCTCCGCGTGATGCGCAGTTCGTACAGAGTGTACACAGACAACAATCCCCCCCTGAATCATGTGACTATTTAACTAGTGTAGTAAGCCAACATGGCGGCTATTTCGCGATCAGCATGTAGAGCTATGGTGTGAAGACAACCGTTTATTTTGTTGAGTCTTAGAACTCAGAAACCTCGTATATTTCAGCATGGGAAATAAGGAGAGTCGGCCCTCAATTATACCGTATGAGGACGCAATAAAACGAGGTTTGTACCATTTTTGCAGCGTTTTTGTCGTGGGGGTGTAACTGGTATTTTGCCGTTCACTGCCGTTTCAGGTTGATGTGCGTGACGTCGTGCGAGTCTCGTCGTATTCATTTGTAAATACGGCAACAGATACTGCCGTGCCGTGTCAGTGTCACTGAGTATAGTTTTTTAGTGTATGTGGGTTTTAATTATACAGGTTGGGGTACATTTATGTAGGTGGTGGGCAGTTACTCCTAGAACTATGAGGTTGAGTAGAGTGTTGGCCTTGATAAACTCACAACCACAACTGATCTGTGTTTGTTTACAGATATTTATCTTCTGACTTCTCCATGCAGTCACTCCAGCACTCTTCTTACTTTAGTTTTACACAGTACACTTTAGAGTAACACACCGACACAGTTAATGAAGTATACTTGTACTGTAGTCAATAGACAATGGTTGTACCAATAATAAAAACAATATACATCTAAAGTATTACATGGTACTACTACTACTTACTAAATTTACATGCATGATCATGATGGTTTGTACTTGCATTTCCCCCCATCCATTGACCATGGATGATGCTGACCTCCGCCACTCATTAACTTACGAATGCCTACTTGCCATTGCAATTGAAATAGCCTTTAGAATGAGATTCTGAATTATCTGCTTATCGAAACTCAACTGATAATAAACCTGACAATGACCTATATTGAAAGCTCTTCATTGATTATGTTCCATCATGTCCATACATGTACCATGCCTAGATTTTTAATTAAAGTAATTTTTCCATCTGAAATATTGTTGATTGCATGCAGTACTGTAAGCGTAGTCTGCACAAGTTTTATTTAAACCTTGCCCGTGCAAGGTTTAAACCTGCCACAGGTTTCAACTTTATGCTCGGAATTGTGAAAGTCAACAAAATAAAGGCCCAACAAATCACAACATTGCTTATTTTGATTGCTGCAATTGAAATAAACCAAATTTGAACTTGCACAAAAATCCTGACTAAACATAAAGCACTCTTCGTTATTTTCACAAAAACAAGATCATCATGTGATGAAGTTGAGTTGGTTGGATTGGATGGTTTCTTTATTGAAATCTAAGATGAAAGTGAAGTGAAGGTTATGTCTCCATTAATTCAAGTAAATCTTGAGATAAAATCACAAAGCTCTCTTACTTTTACTAGTACCTTTAAAAAAAATGTATATTTTTCACATACCTAACAATTTCAGGTGCATGACCTTGATTACGACCATGCCAAGTTGAATGTGTTTTTTTGGAACATTTTTGCAACTCGGGAAAAGGCCTTTCTTTGAAGTTAAGCAAGCCTGAAACTCTCAATAGGCTGGAGTTGGGAACATTCTGCGAATTGAGTAGTTTTTTTTAACATGAGCAGTTCACAATTACAGTGTGTCCTCTACAGTTTCACTCTTGAGTGGCCACTGTATCAACACAATCACACTCACAACTAAGCGCTGCGACGGCAGTTTGAAAGATAAAAGATTACATAAATTCCATTTAACTCAGCTACACCGCATTAAAGTTAACGTTCCATCTTCCAACTCATGAAAATATTATCACCATTGCACTCATTTGTCTAACATGTAGATTGCACCAACCGACCATTGGCTATCATCAGTTTTGTACACTGAGTTGTACAGGGCAGTTTCATGGCGAAAGCATCTTTCACTAATAAATGTGCCTGATTTCTGAACATGGCTCCTTCAGTTAGTCGTTTTGCAACCTTACAATTCTTGAGCAACATGATTAAATTTGTCCTACCTACATAATACACACAGTGTACATGATGATAAACGACATACTTGTACTTGTAGTCAAATACATGTAACAATGAAGACCAGAATCAAAGTTCAATCCAGACGTTGGCTAACAATGTCTAATTACACAAAATGCTGTTTGATATCAACAGGATTACAGTACAATATGTATCAAGTATATCAGTCTGGAATTTCATGATACATGTAAGCAAGTTGGGGGGTTGTCACGTTATCATACTTGTATGATGTAGTTACCGTGTGTGTTCCAATGCGAAACCGGCAAATTTATGCAAAACACCCTGACGGCAAAATTTGTCTTGTTTTAATGTACCTGTTTGTGTATCTAGGCCTTTTTACATTATCTGTGCCAAAAGCTCTGATTCCTATAGGCCAATGTGTTGACTTTATCCAATTTCAACACGGTCCAAATCCTCTCTGCATTCATTCACACTGTCCAACACGAAACAGGTTTTTTAGTTCTCCTTATGTGTCAACTCACCTGCTGAGCAGGGTTGGTTTTGACATAGATCGAGCGTTCAAGGCCTGATTGAAATGTTGAATTGTTGAAGGGTCTGTCAAACTTACACAGGTTGGAACCGTGTGTGAAAAAGAGATTTTATTTTGTAGTGGAAAAAAGACCTTTGATTTGTATTGACGTCAGTTTGTATTTAGCATGATTCTTGCTGCTTGTAATCATAAAAGTCAATCCACAAAGACATATTGGATTTGTGTAGTTTCCTAAAAGAAAATTCAATTTGACCCAGGCATTGCACTCAATCAAGTAAAAGTAAAACTAACAAAAGCTGTCTACACAAAAGGTAAAAAAGGTCAAAATGATCAGCTTGTGGCTGAAAAGAAGTCGGGAGCTGATGAGGGATCACTGGTTGAAGAAGTCATTATGTGTTCAGCCAGTTGAGAAGGACAAAGATAACAACTGAATGCATCAAAAACAGTGTCAGAAGACAGCGAAAAGAAAGAGTGACCCTTTACTTGAATTGTCAGGACGCAAACCTCTTGATTTATTACAAAGAATAATAGCTAATTGTTTGTTTTTCTTCTGCAGTGTCTGATGAAGAATTTAAGCGTCTTCGGGAGGCGTTTAAGCGTTATTCCACCCCTGCTGGGTACATGAGCCGACCAGTGTTTGTTAAGGATGTACTCGGAGATGGAATGCCAACCAAACTTGGAGAGGTATACCCTTTTTTTTAATGTTGCATACTTTACAAATCACCAACATGCTAGTCAATATGGTGATTTAGAAAAAGCATACAGTGTACATGCTAGATGCTACATTCTAAAGTTTAATGAATTTTGTGAATATTTCCTGATTGTGAGCTCGCAAACTGTTCAGTCTCTTTCCAGAACTACATAGTTTGATGTGAGACGCTTACATACTTTCATATTTGTTTTTAATGATTGTATGTTTGTTTTTAATAGTGATATTATAATAATAAAATTATAAAGCAGACAAATGCACAAAACCGCTCATGGCGCTATAAAAGACATAAGTACAAGATTACTAAATAATAAAATACAATTAGAATGTATCCTAATTGTACTGAGAACACAGAACACAGGAACCAACATTCAACGCAAATGCTATTAAAAATCAGACACGATTTAAGGTTTTCTTAAATTGATAAAAGAAACCGAAGACTTTGCATCGAATGGCAGTTTATTCCATTGGCGCATTGCACAGTATGAGAAAAAGATCACTCACCCCATGAATGATTTTTTGTTGGTTTTGGATTGAAATGGAAGACTTTATCTACTTATTTTAAATGAAACAAAATAAACATCGGTGCACTCAGTGTAAACACCAACAAGCGCGAGTGTTGACGGGAAGGGAAGGACGTCTCTTCGCCGTGATTACACAATGACATGTCTTGCATTTGGCGATTGGCTAATTGTTGCGGTTGATGAACAGTTGACGCATAATATGCTGGCAGGTAGACAGTCAGTAAAATGATTGGCTACCCGTCTTGTCTACAAGGTCTTTCCTATGTGTGTAAAAAAAAGTTTTATGTAATTCCAACTAAAAACCATGCTCACTTCACACAAACTGGTTCTAACGAATGCTATAGAAGCCCATTTAGGTAGTGCCTTGTGCTGATTTTTCTTTGAGAAATGATATAGGCCTAAAGACAGTTCATTTATTACTGAACTTGCAAAGTCTCAGGTCTTTGTCAGCAATCAAGTAAAATTGTCTATTAAAATTTACATTTTTTTCCATACAAAATTCTTAAATGTAAGTGCTAACAGATTAGCAATGAGAATGTCAAGAAGAATGTAGGAGGGAAGGACCAGGATATTAAGCTACATGTAAGGCTTGTACCGCCTTGCCTTTGAAATTAAATGAAAGAAAAAAAAACATACACTAAATAAACCTAATCAAAGGACCCAAAAATACCTTCAAACAAAGGAACAAAACAGACAGATACTGAAATGAAAATGACAAAGAGTTGCTAAAACTAAGATGGTTAGAAAGATAAGAAACTGTGTCTTATATTATAAAATGATAACTTTTTTTAAAGAATTTTTAAACCTAAGCATTTTTAGTTTCATTTACATAACAAAGGCTTGAATGATGAAAGGACTGATTTTTTGTAAAGTTAAATGCTAGCTTTGGAGTTGGAAGTTGCAAAAAATGTGCGCGGACAGGCAGATGCGCCTGCCCTCCTGTGACGTATTGACTTACCAAAATGATATTATTCACTGGAGAATGGATGAAAGTCCTCAATTTGTTCATTTTATAATTGGGCTCTATGAATCCATTACTGTTATTGCACTTTTCATACATATTGACAGTACGGTGTGTGCGTTGGTGGATGACGTTTGCGTAGATCTCGACAAACAATCAATCATGGATTGATTTCAGGGACTAAAGCTGAAGTGACAAATTTTTAACAAATTCAGAATTCAAAAATAGCACAGTATTGTCGTCCGGAGGAAAACAGATTGTTATCATTTATCTTCTTATTTTCTTTAGGAATTTGTATGCAAAATTCTTCTTTGTAAGATAAAATGTAAAAAAAAAAATAACTACCTGTTGCAAACTGCTTACCAACCAAATGGAACATGTGGTATAAATGTGGTATAAATTTTGTTTCAAAGTTAAAAACACAAATAATTGCATAAACATTAAAATTGTTTTTATTAATTGCTGTGGGTATTTTTATTTTGCAAGAATTATTTATAAACAGAATTTAAAAAGAAGATTTGATACATAATAGAAAAATTAAATCTTTAATTGTGTGGATTTCTCACTTTTGCGAGAGAATTGCGCAGTCTATTGGCACGCATACATGTAGAAGGATTTGGACCTGCAAAATAACAGTTGCATACATGAACATGCTCATGTACAGCTTGAGCGGTGCATACTCCGTAATTGTCAACATGACGTTATGTCTGGTGAACACCTTGTAAAGGAGGTTCTCTCTTCCTAGCTGTTAAGTCTTTATCGAGTGTCTATTTTGGTCCAGTTGTGGAGTGCATCAGTAAATTGCCATTTAATCCAATCGGAAGCCTGTTACACACGCTTGACGCCCAAGTAAATCTGGTTAACCCAGTAATAATTTGAGCCTAATGTACAGGGCATTTTTATGTTTGAGAAAGCATGCATTGTGCATTCGTCTATCTTTGTTCCCTGTTGTCACACCTTTGTCATAATATTATATGATTATTTTCACTTGCTAGCTGCATTTATGTAGCAAGAAAGTGATCTGTGCAAGTTACTGCAGTTTCTGTACCAGGTAATCTCACTATGTTATGGATGAGGGTGATTGATAAATATTGGATTTGGTTCTGATCAAAACCTATTTATGGGTCCGCTTCTTAACCTGCTCTGGTGTCATTGCTCTGTAAGATTGAGTGAATCTACGTTTCTGAATCATACATGTAGCTCTTAGTCACGTCCCCTGGACTGTAGACCGTAAAAGCTGCGAAGGATCATGTGTTAAAATTTTGTATTTGTTCGACCTTTTTTTTTCTATCATTAAAAACGTATCCAAATCGCATACTACATTAAAAAATATATTTAAAAAAAGTATTTAAAAAGGCAGAATTTATGCAATTGTCAATAGGATCAGGGGTTATGATTATGGCAACTAATACGTGCAGCATCATTTGGACACCTGATATTTTGTTTCTCATTAGAGCTACTGTAGAAAGTTTGTCCTTTGTGAACAGATTGTAAACGTATACCTCTATTAGGGAAATTAAAATTTGTACTTGGACATTTCAAGGGCACCATGGCAATGACAAGGTGTCGTAGAGACTACATTCGCCTCCAGGATGGTTAGTCTGCTCACATTATTTTTTTGAACTTGAATGAGAGGATTCAATGTAAAACGTTGAGAGATGAGGGGCTCTTTCTTTGCACAATACAATGTTCACATCTAGGCAAAATGAATTTTGACCTCATAAGAGTCAATAAACTGAAACAATTTGCACTAAAAAGCATAAATTCTTTTTTTTTCTCTCTTTTTTTAAAAAAGGGGAATGGTATTTGTGCAAATTGACATCATATCTTGCAACCTTTTGCATTTTCATTATCTTACCCTGTAGTACAAAAATATCTTTATCATGTTTAAGATCAGTGTTCTCGATGTAACATGACAATGTGGCAGAAGTATTTCCCTCCCTCGTCGTCCCTGTGTGCATATCTCTGTTATTGAATCAGACTCCCCTTATAGCTTCGCCTGTCAGAATATCTGCACACAGTTCTCTTTGGACATGTATTGATTTTTCCTTTTCCTGGAGAGTATTTTGGGGGTTGTGCTGTGTGGTTAAGATTTTTTCCATTGGTTCAGTGTGACCTTTCTCGGCTTGCTAGTAACTTAAGAATTGTCTACTGTCGATATTTATTCAGTGTACATGAAGAATCGATATCTCTCTAGTAAAATCAGGCTAAATTATCTCAGTATTTACCGTAGAAATAGAACCAGGAGAACGCTGAGTGTGGCATTGTGCGTGCGATTTCGTTGTGAGACCATTTTTATGGACGCGCGTACGCCATTTTTTAACGCGTGTATGGCAAAATTAGCATATTACGGTCTATGTGCGTTGCCATTTTGCCATACACGCGTGTCACGTGGTATCGATACGCCGCGTCCACAGACGACACAGAGGGCGGTCGAGCTCGGCGGTCGAGCTCAGCGTTCTCCGGGTTCTATTTCTATGGTATTTACATTTCATTTACTTTTCATTCACTGACCAGATGTAGTAACATGTGTAGTAACATGTCCAATGTGCGCTTAATTTGATTACCAGTGTCCATGGGGGGGGGGGGGGGGGGTGTCATGGTGTTCAAATCTATTTCTACCTTCATGCTGTGTCTTTGGAAACATATTTAAACATTCAGGTACACACTGTTTGTCGACCCCATAAATCAAGGATTTCTCTTTGTTCTCCAACTGTTTGGACTTGAAGTTTTTAGTAACGTCCATGTGTATGTTTTAAAGTTTGATTTTACACGAAAGCGATGCAAGGACGCCTTCGCTCTGTCAAAACACCTAGAGATTCCTTTGGTTAAAGTTCCTAGTGGTATCACGTAATACCTCCGTGCACGCGATGTATGTTCCATTGCAGGTATCCATTTGTCCGTGTTGTGACTGCATCTAGATTAATACAGTAACAAGGTCAAATACATACATAGTAGGTTCGTGCATGCTCAACTGCATCGTGTAGAAAACATACATTGTACCTTCATTAACTAGAACATTGTAGGACACAATTAAGTGTAACATCTCATATCTCACACAATTGATCTTAAAGGTGCTGTATACGTTTGGTAATTGGAGCCTACTGATTGTGTTAATCCTATATAAATGTAGGTATATACTGCACAATAAAACTAACTTGTGATAATTTCACTTCAAAAGGTGGTAGCGTTTTTGATATCACCGAAAAACCGGAGCGAATATTTCCATGCAGGACGAATATTCCCTATACATGTAGGAATACACAGTCTGAGAAGCGTCAGATTCAATTTTTGGGGGATAAAAGGTGATATATTTTTCCATAACTGCAGTACTTCGAAGTGAAAAGTTTGTCAAATTGCATTAAGTATCCAAAGCTGCTGTACTTCTAACCAAGTCAGTTTTTATTGCCATTAATTTCATTACCAAACGTATACAGACTCTTTAAGCTTTGTAAAGTACATGTACATGTAGCACATTTCATTGAATTACAATTACAGATTATTTTTGCAGAATTGTCATATTTTATTGTAATCGTGTTACACCAGGCTGCAGTGTTGTGTTTTGTTTACAAGTACAGAAGTTCATGTACTTTTACTACAATTTTTTTTTTTTATTGACATAATTTTTCATTCATTTACAATGTTTAAAAAAGTATTTATTGAGACTAATAGCATACATTTCAAAGCTCAACCGTTAAAAAATGATGAATTTAGAATTTAAGCACTTCAGGAATCATCACTTAAAATTGCACCTGCTCAAATAAATGAATGTCAGAATATGTGTAATTGACAACTTATATAAATTATATGATTAGTTCAGTTCATAAAAATATCTTGTGGGTGAACACAGTTCCTGATTAACAATTCAGTTCCTAGCAACAGTCTCTACTGTCCGCTGAGAAATGGTCCATGTACGTGATGTATGGTGTGCACTTTGGATATTATCTTTCATGTTTGGGCGGTTTGATTGAACTGTTGCTTCCTACACAATTTTTATTTAGTTTTTCACTTCCTGGAAACATACTATTGAAAAAAAGAAGAAAAAAGGATGAGCCCAATAACATCAGCAGGATTATACATTGCAGTACGATCAACGTCGTGTAAAACATAAATGCAGATGCTGTCCACTATACAATATAGTGTACACTTACATCGTGTACAAACTAGACAAATACCGAAATGAAGAAAAACTGCTGTGATTTTACAAAAATACCACAAGCTGAGGCAATTTATTATTGAGTCAAATAATTTTTTTTTCCACAAATCTCCCCCATCCCGTGATCAGCTGTATACTTCTCTTATTTGAGAAATGGCTGAATAGATCATGATAATAATAATCTAGTAATAAAGCCCAAATATTTCTGGTGTACAGTATCAAGCATTACGAAAGAGTCCACAGTAGTTTTATAAATGCTTGTTAAGTGTGATCGTGTACATAAATGAAATACATGTATACATGAACATCATATGTATATTAAGTACATTTACAATCATTATGAGCATTTACTTAAATTTATTTAGTTATTTATTTCATTATACAACCAATTAACACCACTACCATGACCACAGGATGAATAGGAATCAAGAAGAAATGTTCAGTTTTAGATGTGAGGAGAAAAAACCCCCAAACTGGAAGACACACACAATCAGGTAGGGACTGAAAACCCAATCCAAATGCAAGGCTCCTTGTCCAGGGTAGGATTCGAACCGGGGTTTCAGGAGTTGCAAGGTAGCGAAATGAACCACTGAGCCAATATGCATTGTATTGTGTGTAAGGGAAGCAGAGTACATGTATTTGAATCTCCTGTTTTCCTTCAATAATGCTCTAATAATCAACTCAATGGATACATGTGCTACGTGTACAGTACTTGGGTACGTGGTATTACATGTAGGTACTGATTAGGCTGTCACTCTGTTCATGAATGCGTTATGGCATTTAATCAGCTTCTAATGGCCAAATGAGATCTTTCATTACACTTGCAAATTTATCTCAAACGCTCATTCCGTGTGAGTTAATATACGTGTACATGTAGCATCAAATAACTTTTTGATGCGTTGTTTGTGTTTGTACAGTGGATACCAGCTATTGCACTCCGTCATGTATGCACTTCACATGTTCCACTGGTGAACTGATGTTTGCAGTAGTCATGGTAGTTGTCCAAGCTCTATGCATGTATTGTGTGTCCTTCGCTACATGTTCATATGGCATATTATTCAAAATATGCACCATTTGCAAGCCTGAAAATCGGACCCTGATATTTTCATAAGTGAAAGCTAATTTTTATTTTTATGTAGTGTAATTATCTACAAGGTACCTGACATGTTATCATACACAATATTGACAACTGATGCCTTTCAACTAAATCGAGGTAAAAGGTTTGGAGTCTCCAACGTCAGCATTTTTGACGGACTTCCACTACCACTATAGATGTAGAGGTATTTAAATGATCAAATTTTCATATTTGCTGAGGTACATATTTTCTTTTGCATGCTCAGGTTGTGGGGGCTGATGCCAAATACTTTAACAGCAAGAGAAAACAAAAATCCGACAATTGATTGAAAAGAAATTTTTATTTTAATCGCAAACTCCCCAACGTCATTTTTTTCCGTCACAAATTTCAACAATAAAAAACATGTCAGTTAACCAAAGTTTCAAACATTCAATAAATTCGAAACAAATATGATGAGAACACGTTTAAATAATTATTGTTTTGAAACAATGACTACTACGATACCTGGTCAACAATAAGAGTAATCCCTTTTTCAAATTTCCAGCGCCGACATTTTTTCAGCGTTTGTCAATGTTTTTACATGTCGTCGGAGAACTTACCGATCGGCCTGTAAGTTAACCCTTGACTTGAGACTTACCCCCTCTATTGTCCTCTTGCAGTTTGGCAAGATGTCAACAGAGGGGGTAAGTTCGACTCGCACATGTTTTCTGTTTTCTGTTAATACTTGCGCAAAATAAATCCGTCAAGTAAATGACGCTCATACATTACTTACTGACGTTAGAGAATCCATCGGACAGCTCCAGATGAAAAACCAAAACGTATCTGAGATGATTAACAACGGAAATACTTCCTTCCGAACGCAAGTTTTTGGAAACTAAATCAACTTATGTTCAAGTACGCTTGATGTGGATTGCGCGAAGGTAATAAAGTCCCCAATGTCATTTGCAATAAACTCCGTCAATTTTTTCTAACGTCATGCAATTTCCGTCATTTTTTCTCGAACGTCCAGCGTTCTCCACAGGGTCAAATTTTGTCCGGGCGCACGCTGGCGGCTCCGGCCGCCAGGTGATTTTTTTCACGCAAGCAATGCTTATAATGTGCAAGCGCAATGAATCATCAAATCTATGTGACACTGGGTGGGAGTCTACAAACAATGGGCCAAGAAAAAACCAGTTTTCTGTTTAAATTACAGGCCTAGAAATCCGACGCGAATCGATTCGCGCCAAGATTCGCGCCCGCCGTTAACGCCGCGAATCCGAGTAGATTCGCGTGAAATTACCAGCATTCAGAAGGGGAAAATCACTTTTCAGCTTTATATTTGGGTCAACAAGAATATGTTTTTACTTTTCCATAAAAAAAACATTAACAATTTTCCGTTCATCCGACACAAAGTTAAGTTTTTTCACCCCTCATTTCTTTCTGTTTTATTTACAAACTTAAAAGGTATCATTCACGATCAACCACTCACGTCTGTCGTCGAGTCGATCGATACCGCCGAGTCGTCGTCCTAAACACCGGCACACTCCATTACGTGTGTTGCCGTCATAAGGGGTAATTTTCGCGGTCCAATAAATGTTTCGGTTGAATTTTGGCCATCCGATAACACAGGCTAATGACCGAAACAGTTATTCGTTCCAGCCGCGAAAACGTACCCCTAGTCAATCTGTTTTAATCTGTCCACGGATTGGTTGATAGCGCGAAAGGCCGTTTTTGAGCCAATAGTCTTCCTGGATAGTAAGCTCACGGCATCAATCTGCTTTATACACGTGGTTACCATGTACCGAGATAGTCGATTTCCCAAGATTATCACAATATTTCTTTTCTTTTCGTTTCCTTTTCTGGACTCCAGTTTATTCTATAAAAATCTGGAAACATTGAATAACGATAATGTATAACCAAATAGTGAACTTTTATGACCAATTGGAAAAGAAATCCAGCAATGATGGAGTGGGCATGTGGGAGCCGGCGAGCGTCAGTGTAAAAGACCACGAGGCAAGCACTACAAAATGCTACTATGCACTTACCTACCTGAACCCACCACACAAAACTATATGCATCGTGTATGGTGCCACATTGCACCACGATGTTCGATGTTCGTGAGGGGACGGCTGTTACCTGTCCCGCGAAAAACAAAAGCCCCACACAAACCTGCTATTGGCAGCGCAACTGCACGATGCACTGCCAGCGATAGCTCTATGGTCCGTGTGTATGATTTACGTAGATTGAAATGATGGCTGTTATGTGTGCCATGGGGGCGCCGTGAAAAACAGTGCGATTTCTTATACTTGCCCGGCACGTGCGCGGTGATTAATAACGATCGTTTCATTGTGGAAATTACTGATTGACACTAATTTAGGACCGAACAGTGGCTGCGATTTTTTGTCCGGGCGCTGACAATTTTGCCCGGGCGCAGATTTTGTTGTCCGGGCGCACGACGATTTTGTCCGGGCGCAGCGCCCGGACAAAACCGCGTGTGGAGAACCCTGACGTCATTAAAGTCCGTCAAAAATGACGTTCGGAACTGCGTGTTGATAACTTAAAAAATAATTATGGAAGCTTGACAAAGTTTTTTTTAAAATAGATTTTAGGTATGAGAGGCTGCAAATATATCAGAGAAATTACGGTAGTGTTGTGCCAGAAATAAATTAATAACAGACAATATTTGCTTAGTTTTTCCGTCAATGTTATGCTCTCTTCTGTCAGGCTTATATTTTCTGTGTGTGGTGTTTTGTTGAGTTTTTTAATTTTTTATTTGAAACTACATCAGTTGGGCCTCACCATAGAAAAGAATGAATGTTCCTTACAAGTGCTTTACTTGTGCTATCTTTGAACTAAATATAAATAACCACAGGTTTCACTGCTGGAGACTCTACTTTTTTTAAATGACCACTGCAAGATGAAAACTAACTGAACTATCCTTACATGAACATTTTGGTAAACTTAAATATGCATACAATTATTTAAAATATCTTACAAGGTCAAAAAGATTTTTTTTGAAAAATGACATTTGAGGTTGTAAAATGGTCCATATTTCCAAGAATATGCCACATCCACCATCCACATTTTAAAAACTGTATAATACACTTACAGTACTTGTATCATTAGAGCAAAATGTGTGAAGCATGGAGGACAAAGTTGGCTTATGTACATTGTACATTGTACATGTACATGGTTTGTACATGTAGTACTATTAAGTAATCACACAAGTGCGAGTGATAACAAAATATAGCAATAGACCTTAATGCATTGACGTCACCAAGCCGCCATCTTAGAGGTAAACTGATGATGAAACAATGGAAACGCGCTGATTTGTACGCGCGGCGCACAAGACTGGCCAATGAGCATCTTCCTTTTGACCTCTAGGTGAGGGCGCCCTACTCAAATGACGTCATATGCATAAGGTCTATTCCATGTGCCATATCCACTGTGGCCGAAGGCCGAGTTGGATATTGGACACAGACGAGCTTTGTTTTTCTTGTTATCCACGAGCATGCGTGTGATAGCGAATTTATTTCAAGCAAACTTGACGCGCGGCTTAAAATAGCGCAAAACGGGGAGTTAGAACAGCACAATACGCAGGTTAAGATGTATTGACCATGAAGTACATGTATGGTTAAATATGACACTGTTGTTGCCATGGATCGACCAATCGGAAATGAGGATTCAAGTTTGCTTGGAGATTTTTGTGTTATGTACATGTATTGTACTTCATACTACAATTACTATGCCAGGCCTGATACTTTATTCTAAGGAGATGGAATTTTTTCCTTTGCAGTGAACATTTGTGCAGAACATGTCAAGGGGTACCAAGCATAATCAGGGGCATGGAGGCATTGCCTCTGTCGCCTCTGTGATGTATTAGACCGGCTGCACTGCAAGAGTGCTACCCTCATGTACAGTATGTATGTACATGAATGCACTGGACATAAGTCATACACGTAATTGTAGAATTAATCAGTGGTCAATGATTGTTTGTACACATGTACTAATAGAAAGCATTGCAAACGTAATGTTTTTACAGACCTCATACAACCATGCAGCGACATATGTACAAATCGTATGTTGTCAAATTACAAAATATGTAATGTGCATCCCCCTAGAAAATGCATTGTCTCTGCAATTTCTCAAAATGACACAGGAACTTGGTCAATTATGCCATTTCACTGAATGCCTCAAACATGTCAAAGTGAATGTAAGACAACCAACAAGATAATGGCATGCAGCCATGCATGTAAATGCACTCACTATGCACATCGTGAATCTTGTGCCCTGATTCTACTGATGGAAATTCATCATTGTCATACATATGTACGATAGAAGAGAATATGAAGTGGGTATTCTTGAAAGCGAAGAGCTTCACTGTTCATTACATTGTACTCGTGAAGATATTGCTTTGAAATCCAATATCGGGCAGTTCACAAGATCATGCAATTATGTGTACATTGTGTGAATTATGGAAGTAATCTCGTGTTACATACAGTACATGTTTTGTTAGGTTGGTCGAAACCTGTTGAAGTTTACTCGCTTGAGCAAAGTTTGTTATCATCTGAGAATAATCGTAGCTTTATCAAAGGTGAGGTCAGTGAGTGGACAGTTCCCCACAGTATCACTAGTGTGCAAAATTAAACAATTTTGCAAGTGAGGTTTGTGTATTATAGTAACACGTACATGTATGCTCTACATTTTGTACTGTAAGACTGAAGTACATGTACAGGTAGTTACATGTATACATTTATCTTGCCCTGCCTTTCACCTCTGTGGACCTCAGTTCGAATTCCACCTTGGACAGAGCCTTGCATGTGTATTGGGTTTTTAGCCCCACTGGAGTACATGTACATGTACTTTTTATACATGGCTTACAAAAAAGAAGTTAAGCCCAAAGCAAAAACTACCGTAATCTTCGGAATTAAGCCGCCCGCTGTATAAGCCGCTATGCCAAGAATTTGTCAAAACAAGATTTATGCGTCAGTGTATAAGCCGCCCGGCGTATAAGCCGCAGTAATGACCGCACACACAGAGGGGCTGTGCGTGTTTGCGGTCCTCTGTGGTGATGTACAGTGACTAGCGGGTGGCACGAAGTCATTGTACATCGCCACAAAGTGCGTCTTGCGTTGCATTTAAGTAAAAATGTACTGAAGTTAACACCATCGATCGTTATTTAAATAATTTTATTAGAATGGTCTGCAGTCAAGTCGGTCTATTTTCTTTTCGTAAATTTTGAATGGCGATATATCGTCGGGGTAAATATCGCCGATATTTCGATATTCGTTAAGTTTTTTCGAACGCGGAAAGACGGTTTTATCGCAGGGAGGAAGTGAGCAATTATAAACAAACAAGACTTGACTGTATTGATAAACTGCTGAGGTAAAATCACTGAATTTAATATCCATATTCCATGAAAACAGAACGTCTTACAGGAGGAAGTCTGGCTACGTGATACACTAATACATATATAAACCATTTAGACACATACTCGATGCATCGTAGAGCTATACGTTCTACTATAGTCTGGCTCCTAGGTTTTCTATTGTTTTACTCATAGGATGCGGCAGCAAACAGACGCTGTGAGAATATATTTGTTCTAGCATAGAAAGGGGAAACATCGCTGCATCAAACATTCGACTTGAAATAAAAATGACACCAACAAGAATTGATCAATCGCGATCGTCGAGGCCAAGATTTAACAACACTTTTAATTTTGATAGTTTTCAGTTACGTAAGAAGAATTCCTTAGTATTATTTTAAGCTTATTTAGTAGAAAAAAATACCGGTCGGCAATGTCGTAACATTGCTTGAGAGCCGGTCGGGATTTTTTAGGACTGGTTAGTGCCGACCAGCCCCGAACGTTACGCGCGATCTCTGAAGCTGCTGCCTCGATTTTTATTCTTATACACGTGCACGTGACGTTTCCCGAGCACGCGGTGATTTCTCACTAAGGGAATTTCCCTTGCACCTTCGCTCCCACAGCTACATGCCGTTTCTTCATCCCCTGACAATAAAGCAACTACGAGCAAACACATCCGCGGGATCGAGGTGATGAATACTATGGGATGGCAGTGCTGTGAGAAGCATTACGTCATTCGGCCAAATGGTAAGCGGCCTGTGATGCAGCGATATGAAGAAAGACAACCATGGCTAGAACAACTGAACAACTGTATGGCTAACGCTAGTTAGAACGGAGATTCGTAATCAACTCGCACGTTCATGTGACATTTATGGAAACAATTTTAACAACGTTAATAAACGACTGCATGGCGATACCACACTGATCACCTGCTTCTTCACGGCATTAAGTACGGTACAAGCAAGCGGTCACCAGCGAAAGTCATAATCGAAGCAAGCATGGTGGGCGTGAGTTTCACGACCCCTCAGCTCGAAAGATGAGCTGGGATTTCAACAACATTTCGTCAAAACCATCACATCACACAGGCCATGTTTTGTTTTGGGTTTTTTTTACGGTTCAGAAAATTGTTTCGTTTCAGAAATATTTTACAAACGATCTTTTTTAAAACAAGATTTATGCGTCATTGTTTAAGCCGCCCGGCATATAAGCCGCCGAAATGTTGAAAAGGGCCAAAATCAATGTATAAGCCACGGCCTATATTCCGAAGATTACGGTACACAAGTCTTCAGGTTGTCTTCTGTACACAGGTATACTTAAATTCACTTATCTTTAGGTATACAGGTAACACTGACAGTGCTTGTTGCTTTTTAAAGGATCATTTGGTTTCATTACCTGAAAGATTAAAAATTAATAGTTAAATAAACGGTGTACAATGTGCATGTTGAAAGCATCTAATAACTGTACTACCAAATCTCTTTGATTCATCAAACACAGGAACTACATACATGTACATGTACATGTACCTGGAAGAGAAACTGTATAAACAGAGGCAATTGCCATGCCCATGGTCATTGCCTCTGTGTCCCAGTGAGTTCCAGTGAGGTGCTTTTTGCTATGGAAAATCTACCTTGCCCTTATAAGAACGAGGTATCAGACCAGTGGATGCATTCACCTTGTCCCAAAATCATTCATTTTAACAGGCCTTGAATTTCATCTTTGAGAGGGCAGGGCCATTTTCATTTTGCAAAGGGGACTTCCTTCGGAAAATCTTAAATTCTACAGGAAGTTTTTGAAGGGGCATCCAAGGTCAACACCAGTGCAACAAAGGCCATGGCCTATTGCGGCCTCCGTTTAATTCCAGGCCTGATTTTAATCACTATAATTTTTGAATTTCTCAGATTTGTGTACACTACATGTAGATTGTCTCAGTATACGGACAAGAAGTGTTAAAACTGTTATACTTGCATGTAGATCTTGCTTTCAATGAATATTATGTAGGAACTTTATGTAGAAAATACCAACTACAAGCACAACTTGTATGTTGTACAATAGTTCATTCAGTAAAACGTTAAACCCCACTGCATGCAGACAAGGTCAAGGTTAAACCGAGCATTGTAGTGTATTGTAGTGGCTCGTCAATAGCCAAAAGAAACTTCTTCACAATTAAATATATTGAATCATCCGTAACAATGTCAATCAAATAAAAACAGCAGTAATAAGATTAAGAGTTTGCCCTCATGAAAGTGCACATTTTCCTTTATTGATTTTTTGCTGCAACCTTGCACTTCTTATCACTACCTGAAATCCATCCCTCTACTGTGCTTCATCCTCCAAAGTACTTTACAACTGAATTAAAAGGTATCGGGACATTTCATACCTGATGTGATTTTTTATTTATATTTTATTTTTTGCTGCTTGTGCATTTTCCTTCCATGAAGAAATCTTGAGGATGTAAATGTAGGTCAGATGGTGCATTTTGTGGTGTTCCTTACACAGAATCAGATTGTCTTATTGAAAATCCGAAGTGCGTTACTGTTTGTATGTAGGTCAGAAATGGTCAAGTTTATGGTGTTCCTTACCAGCTGGTCATATTTAATTACCTGTACTTGTAGTGCACAGGTGAACAAGTGCAGGACATGTGTACGCAGTCTATATGGTGTGTTTGTACCTGTTTGAACATTTCATTACACACTGCATACTGTACGTTGACGTATGTATGTAGTTAGTACCGTATCCAAGTCATCCTGCAAACAAACCAAAATTGAAATACTCACAGATTGTTGGCCAGTACATACAGTGCATAGTACATAATTGTAGGGAAAATTTACAAAAGTGTATGAATAATGTACACACGTACACTTTGTTTGATAGTGATAGGATTAAACTTTGCAAGAAAAAAGAAAAACAAAAATATCAAATTATGATACACTGTATAGGGCTACATGTAAGATTCATGAATACTTAAGGGACACACCGGTTACCTGTTCACGTAATTTAGTCATGTAGAATCAAAGACAATTATTTCTAGATGGTTTTTATATTTTTTTTATACTAAAATATCACGTAATTAAAGAGAAATGACCGAAAAAAACAAAAGCGGTCAAAGGTCACCATATACGCTTTACCAGCCGTTGCAAGTGTCAAATTTACGGGATACATGCTGTGCAATGTTGCAAGTAGACTGGTGCTCTGTTTATGTAAGTGTTTTACCACGACAAGGCATTAGGATCCAGTCCACGTTATCCATCAGGAAGTGTGTATAAACAACGGACACGGAAACCAGTCAACTCGCCCCCAGCAAACTCGCCATTTACAAAGTCCCCAACTACAAATACAAACTCGTCCCGTCTCAAAGTCGCCCCTCACAAAGGAATGTAACAAATTGGTGTGATTGGACTTCAGGGGAACGAAAGCTATCTTGAGGGAACAAAAGCTATCTTGAGGGAAGGGGAGAGGAATTCTGGGGAACAAAATCTCATTGCGAGAGAACGAAAGCGTATTTTTAGGGAGCGTAAGCATATTTCGGGTGAATGAAAGTATATTTCGGGCAAAAAATTCAAATTCGTATTTCGAGGAATCGAAAGCTTTTTTTAGGGTACGAAATCTGCTTTCGAGGGAAAGAAAGCATATTTTAGGGAAGGAAAGCATATTTCGAGCGAAAGAAAGTATATTTCTTGCGAACAAAATCATATTTCGAGGAAACGAATGCGTATCTTCAGGGAACGAAAGCGTATTTCTGGGGAACTTAACTGTAGTTCGGAGGAAAGAAAGCGTGTTCAAGGGAACGAGAAGCTATTTTCTAGAAATAATCTATTTTGTTACCTAGAAAAACACTGCGTTCACAAAATGATAAATAATATTTTGTGAGACAAATTATATTTTCATCGAATTAAATAATATTTTGAGGAAACGAAATGATTTTGCTGGAATTTTGTGTGTCGAGAATGCAATAGAAATTTCGAGTGAGGTTTTTTTTCTTCCACCTTTTAATTTGTAATTTCTTTTTCACCTGTCCCTTCAGGGGCTCCTTTTTTTGTTTTCTTTTTTTCGGTGGCTCGTTTTTTTGGAATTGTTTGTCACAAATTTTGTTTAAACTAATCGTACCGTCAAGATAAAAGTGGTATTCCTATGTATTGACATAAATCTTATTTAATTACCAAGAAATTCTGTACAAATCGGGTCAATGAACGTACACAGAGCATTGGAATGTTGCGATTTTGAAACAACGGATTCGATCAGCGAGGTGTACCGACTAGCAAACCCGCAAAAACGACAACGTAGTTGGTGGTCTGGCTCCCTACCCCTCCCACATGTTCATGAGCTTCCAGGTACAGCTATCTCTTGGCTAGTGGGTTTCCGTCGCGCTGTAGCACTGCCGAGATACTCTGCTTGCAAGCGACACGACTGCCCCTGTGTTACGTGTAGGTAGTCCCCACGCTGTGCACTGTAAGACACGCTTCCGTTGCTCAGACTCTCTGAAATAAAATCTTACGTTCGACTTTTTTGTATTATTTACAACTTGTATCCATAATTTGAATACGTATTTTTGTGTGTCAAATACTCATGAGTTCTTGTTAAAAAACAGAGTTGAATTCGGTGCAGTAATTAATTTTTATACGGCTGGAAGTAAAACTAACTCCGAAGATCATGAGGGTTATCCGAACCCAAAAAGTGGTTTCGGATAACCCACGTGACCTTCGTTTTTTGAAAAATGCTCAACAACGACCAAAATTGATGGTTTATTTTAGGAAACGTTCTTCTCCATTCCTGGAAGACCTTTCGAGTCATGTTTAAGTCTATTTTGTAGCCAAAATAGCCCAACGAAGCCGGTGTGTCCCTTTAAGTATCAGGGGGATCTGGATTTTCAGTGACAAACATGTGGTAAAGCAGGGCAATTTTTCTTGGTAAAGAAGCAAACAATTTATGTAAAGTTTGACTGTAACATTTCAAGGGACACCAAGGCAATGACCTGCAGGGCACGGAGGCAATTAACCATGTTTTTGACCACAAGAGCGCACTTTCAGCAGGGAATTTTCTTGCATCACTATTACTGTTTCATCTTATTTTAACTGTCTGTATTTTGTTCTTCTTGCATCAAAAATTAAATACATCAAAAAGAATAATAACAGCAATGAAAAAACTGATGTGCACGTTTTGCTTCATGTGAATTGGTTCGCGTACGCCCTCACACGGTCAAAAGTAAGGCAAATTGCCTCTGTTGCCTCTGTGAAATAAGCCAGCCTTTAGTGTCCTTGGTGCTCCCATATAGACATTGATTTTTAAATGAAAGTGGTTTGATCTCAGGGTGACCTAACGCCTGCAATATAGAGTTAACGGTTAAGCCAGTCGCTTCAAACTTTCCAGAAAATTGTTTACTGTTAAATATCCAATGAGACACTATGTGATTGACCTCAGAAAAAGAAGATGATGTGGTGCAGTACATGTAGCGTTCCGGCAAACCTACATTGTAGCTATTCAATGGTGGCCTCTCTAAATTTAACCAAGACTGCTTCTCCACAAAAATATACAATTTACAGAAAACGAAAATATACAAGTTCTCATTTTGTTTTAGTACAACAGCATCTGGATTTTTTGGACTGAAGTTAAAGTTTAGGTAGGTATTATAACTTCAGCTTGGGTCGACTGCCAAGTATCAAATGAACAAATCGGGAATCAGTGCCTCAAGCATGATGAGCTAGTACTAGACCCAGGTCCATGCGTGATTGGGCTTGAGTGAGAGACGGAGATGGAGATTTGGGTACTGCGTGTGTTTGTTAACTGGTAGATGTACACTGGACTTGATTAAAAAGATACCTAGAGAGTGTGTACATTACGTCTAGGTGCAAAGCAGTACAGTTTCTACAAAATACTGAGCGAGTGTCTACGTATGTACTTTCTGATTACTGGGTACTCATCCTGTCAATACAAAAATGTTGTTTGAAATTGTCAAAACATTGTATCTCGCTTAAAATAGCGTGGACGCTCACACAAAACAAGTTCGCGCTGAGATAAAGATGTTTTTGCACGGAGCATTTTCTTGCTAGATACAGCAAAATCGAGATACAACGTTTTTGTGCTGACACGACATACATGTAGGTTCTTGTGAAACTGAATTGTACATGTAGTGGACAGAGGATTGAATTTACATACAATAAAATCAATTTGAGTACATTCCGATTTGTGAAGAGAAACATTGTTTAAAAACAGTGCAAATGTTTTGGGGAATATTAGTTTTTTTGAATATTACATGCATTGATTTTCAAGCCATCAAAATGCTCAACTACAAGTACATGTAGGTCTACTTGTATATTTTCAGACACCTTAATACACTGACAATGTGTTAAGTAAGCTTTGACTGTTTTTACTGTAATCAAAATCTGCAAATTAATGTCTAACCTATTTACAGACAGTTCATAAAAATAATTTAAAAACATTTAAAAAAGATTCTCATTTCAAGTCTTACTTGCCTGTGCAAAACGTCGGTTTGACGTCTCTGTGATTGCGTGCTGAACCCAGTTCCGTACTCATGTGAAGGTTTGCAAGCGAACTTTTCATAATGGGTACCACACTATGAATCATTTTCACTAGTCTCACCAAAGGACACTATACATTATTGTTCATACAGGGCAGTAAGCATGGTAAGGGTAAGCCAGAACCAGGGCTGGAACAAGGTCTGGAAAATGCCAAGGTGCAGTATACGCGTACTGCCCCTTTGTGTGTTTATTGGCCATGTTGCTATTAAGAAACATTGGCTTTTAACTCTTTCAGTGCCAAGGTCGTACATGTATGATCTTTTTTTTTCTTTTCTGAAAGCACCACTATTGTACATGTACATAACAATCTTTTTTATGTACTCAAAAAGTGTCATCAATCTGACATATATGTAGGACTCATAATGTACATTGTATATGTTATCACGAGAGCGCATTATCACTTTTAAAGAAATACTAGATTGAATTTGGGATGTACCAAGGCAACACAAATCAACAAGATACATTTTGTTTAGTGAGAAAGACTTATTTATTTTATTTTTTACAAAATTTCAAAAAAACTCAAAAAGTTTGTCATTTTATGCTCAAAATGCAAAAAAAAAACGGGCTTTGAAAGAGTTATCATCACAGTATGTACTCACACAGACAATTCATTGTTCATTGCAGCATCTCAATGTCTCTCTGACACTGTAATGTAAACAATGATAATTTACTTATTTGAAAGTAGTAAAAACTTACAACACAGCATCCAGACTTGCTATATATTTAAACGATGGCATTTTAGACATTACATTACAACTCCTTTTTATGTAAAAATAAAACTACTGTACTACATCGTTCGAGTTAACCATCAAGAATGTAATGGTTTTAAATTGCCAAGTCAGTCACGCTGCTGTCAATATTACCGGGGTCTAGTGGCTCACTTCACTTTGTACATGGTATAATGTAAATTCATGATCCAATAAGAAAACAAGCAGTGACCACACTCAGAGCGCACCTGTAGGAAGAAAAATAACACCTTCCATGTAGTGGTGGGGCTGCCCCTTTGGGATTGTGCATATGATTTGTGTAGATCAATTGGGTTCAAGACTTTAACGTTGTGGGACAGCAAGATTGAAACACAGTCAGCTCCATTACCTGATAAGCTGAAGTGGGTCAGGGAGAGGAGAACTGTATAGTGCAGCACTTGATGACACAGTAGAATATAAAGCATGCAACTGTGTTTACAAAAAGTGTGACCTGGTGCATTCTGGTGCATTTTCTGGCAGGCAAGATGCTTCGCAATTTGTCTTATAAGAAAATTTACATTTTGAACCGAAAAATCCATGTACATGTATCACATAAAATCAAGGGTTTTAAAAATAACAGCTGGACTAGATTGAAGATGTTCCCCTTTCTGGTGCAATCTCCATTGTTTTCTTCTTCCGTGGCTGTTTTGAAAACATGTGCATTGTATGATGGCATACATGTATGTTAAATGGTGATGATAGGAAAAAATAAAAAACAACTACATGTACATGTAGTTGTAGTTTTTAGTACATTACAGTGTGATGAAACTTCTCTTCTGGTACATGTAATAGATTCATCATTGCGCATGTTGTGACTTGCATGACTTGTTGGATAATAACTGTCATGACTTCGATGCATGGCATCTTAAAGGGTGTGCATAACATTGGTAAGAGCAAATCTTCACAGATTTGCACTCAACTTACATGGTACAACATGTAGGCCTATAAAGATGGTCATGGTGGGAAACTCCCTCTGAAACAGTTTTGCCTGAAGTGCAATATTTTGAGAAATGAATCAAACAACTAGTTTTTATCTTGCAAATCCAAAACTCAACGTTTGAAAAAAGTGAAAACTAAAAATAAAATATATTTGTTTTGTTTTGTAACTCCAATGACCAATTGAGCTAAACTCATGTATCACAGGTTTGTTGTTTCATGTTGTTATATGTTTGGTCACATCAAGTGCGGATAGTCTTGTCTTTGACAATTACAATTTTTATACGTACATTTGCTTTAAGGATCAATCTCATATACAACATTAGCAACATTTTCGACCATGACATTGAAAGTTCCCTGTTACAATAATATTGTTACAAATTACCTCTGGGGACATTGATATCAATGTGACCTTCGGGACAACAGCGCTACTGTAGGGGCCAGTGTCATCATGACCACTGGAACACTGTCCATTCAACAGCACTATCTTAGGGACCAGTGTCATCATGACCATCCAGGCCAACTGGACAGTGACATGCACATGTAGTTTCTCATCAAAATTTCTTTTTGGTATCCATCGGAAGAAATGCAGGAAGGTATTGATTATCACCGTTTCTAGCCCAACATTGCAATAAACGTGTCCAAATACTGCAGGGATGTGATTTCTTTGTTTTTAACCCTGAAATCGTTTTTTGTTTGCCTCCCCCAAAAAGTAATCCAGTTGCCCCCCCCCCCCCCCCCCCCCCTTAACTTAAAAAAAAGAAGATAAACCATATACATGTAAAGCCTTAGATTGCAGAGTAGGGCTTTTAAAACCAAAGATAAATGGTATTATTGGGCTTCGTGCTCGCAAGTTTTTGTGCTAAGAGTTCAGTTTTTGTTCCAACAGCCTATCACATCCCTGATACTGTCATCTACATGTAGTTCCTGAAAACCACATGATGCATAGTACATGTAACAAAATATCACTTTCTTTTTTTGCAGTGTTTCTCAGAATATGGCATCAATCATGTCTTGTACAAAGATATTTTTAACTACTGTACATGTATGAGAGAGAAAGCAGAACTGAAAGGGTAGTGGAGGGACCACCCTAATCTGACGATAGACTGTACAGTTGAAAATTGTTATCGAATTTTGGTTTAGAGAATCAGCATTAGAAAAAACACCAATTGTATTAAATACATGTAGTCTGTACTTAATGAATTACGTACACTTTAGCATGATAATGTAGACCAAAATCTACAGGTGTAGAAGCACTGATGTGCTTGTTGCTGATGAGTGGTGTTGTCATACATTTTTACGTTGTGTCTACAGCACTTTGGCGTTTTATGTAGGATACAGTTCCCACTTGACATCACACAGTGTAAAGTCGGCCAGTTTAACAGGCATTTCAATCATTTCTTGAACGCACAACTATGTTGCTTTGCTTTGTAAACTACTTGCCAATGCCATGCTTGGCTTTGTAGAAAAGTTTGAATGCTTGACTTAGCTCAGAGCTACGTAAAACCCAAGCTGCCCATAAACTGATAAAGATGGCGTCTATCGGGACAATCGAACACAACAACCCAGTTGTATGTATCAGTAATTGCCAACAAATTTAAAGCCCTTGTAAGACTCCACGAAGCAAGGTACATATTGTGTGGTCCATCAGTGTGGCCAATCTTTTTATCCGGCACGGTACCTTTCATTTGGATCCTCGCATACTTGCGTGTTCTTTGCTGGGATCCCAGACATACATTTGTACGCTCGGACACCTCTGCGGGTTGCATGCGGGGGTTCATAATTACGTGTGGCCAGCCGGTGCTGAACATGTACTGGTTTGTAAATGATTTTTTTTTTAAATGGCAATAACTGCCTGTTGCCTGGTTTGCTTTGATGGACATTCGTGCATTTTAAAAACAAATACAAAGCACCTACATGTACATGTACATGTACAGTACATGAGCAGTGAACATTTGTTATTCATCTAAAGTAATGAAACAGCTCCATCAATATTGAATCATCCATTTTCTGCCTGTCCACAGTACACATTGTGATGTACACATCTATTTTCTCACACATTTCTGTATCAGGTATTATTCATAATAGACTTGCAAAAGTCAAGGTCATCAAAATACATCCCACACAATCCAAAAACCCCGTTTTGTAGCTTAGAAGAAAAAAAAGGTTGACACAAACATGCCTGTTTTAGATTATCATCCACTTTTGGGTATTAGATTTATAATAGATTGCACCGTTCAAGGCCACTGAGGAGTCAATTCTGACAGTGATGAAATCCATGGGGAATCGGCAGAATCTTATTAGTAATAGACAGTCATATTTTACTGCTGCAGCATGAACATGATGAACATACATGTACGTATTTAGTGGCATCCATCAGACCATGGCGATATTATTGTCCATATTTGTACGTACTGTATAACTCGGAGACATTCATTACTATCTTGTATTAAAGGCACTGGACACGTTTGGTAATTTCTCAAAATATATATTAGCATAAGAACTTACTTGGTAACGAGCAACGGAGAGCTGTTGATAGTATAACACATTTTGAGAAACGACTCCCTCTGAAGTAACGTAGTTTTTGAGAAAGAGGTAATTTCTCACTAAAATATTTGAAGCCTTTTTCAGGCATCTGAAAGCACACAAATTTGTGCAACAAGGGTGTTTTTTCTTTCATTATTTTCTTGCAACTTCGATAACCAATTGAGCCCAAATTTTCACAGGTTTGTTACTTTATGGATATGTTGGGATCACCAAGTGAGAATACTGGTCTTTGACAATTACCAAACTTGTCCAGTGCCTTTAAATACCAAAGGCAGCAAGAGCATTCCTGCCAACTGTCCCGTTTTCCCTTGGACTGTTCCAATTTCCATATTTAAAAACACCTTAAAATCGGGACGTTTGGTTTTCAGTGGAGGAATCAACAGAATATAACACTCACAAAAAAACAACAAAAACAATTGCAGTCTTGGTCAGTCACCATCTGAAAAAGATGGCGCTGTACTATTAGTATTAGGGCATTGTTTTACACACAAGAGGTCGTAATCAGCTGCTACAGGTCTAATAAATAAGCACAAATTCTGGACCCTAGGGGGTGGGGGCAGGGCAGCAGGACCCCTACCCCTTCGCCCGCCATTGGACAATCCCTTCCTACAAGTACATGTACCTCTCGGCTCCACTACGTGTCCCTTTTTCCAGATTTCAAATTGGCGGACCTGTATACATGCGTTTTGTGTGTGCAGTGTCCACAGTCATGGTGAAACTTTAATACCATGGTGCGCTGACGGCCTGCAGAATTCTGCGAGTTTTCGGGGAGCCGTAAGCACAGACTTCCAATAAGCAGTCCCATGAAATTGAGTTCTAATGAAGGCAAGATTGGTCTTGTAATACTAGATTCTCTGACCACTAGCATTTCTGCTAATAATTGTAATCGGACCCAAGTGAAGAAAGCCTCCGGAGACACACATGTTGTGTGCATAATGGACACAAGACAATACATGTACCTGTGGCTAGCGTGGTAGATTATTAATTTAATGATCTTGACCATTATATATGCAATTTGTGTGCAAGTGTAATCAAAAACAATTAACCTACATGTACATGTACATTACACTGTATGTACATGTACTAAGTACTTATTTGTTGACTTTGTATATTTTCAAACTGGAAATACCTACGTACACATAAACAGAATGGTGTGGGGGCTTTCTTCAGCAAAACAAAAAATGCATGAATTTTAAACAAATTTATTTATCGCTTCTTTGAATCTAGTAACTGCCAGTAATCAACTACAAATTTTGATGGAATAAAATGAATGATTCCTATGAGTTGAGCTGTGATCAACAAAATAGAAGAAACTTTAATTTTAAAAAACAAATTGTTATAACTCTCTTTTTAAAATTTGGTTTGTTTTTCTTCCCTCTTTACAGCATCTGTACTTTGCATTTGGTGGGAACAACAAGGGTCTCATATTCAAGGAACTCTTCAGTGGCATGGTGCTGCTGGCCAAAGGATCACAGACGGAGAAACTCAAATGTAAGTTCATCTACGAGACCAGTTACGATACTTTACTCTCAGCCCTTAATGTGAAGAACGCTTCAAATTCTTACATGTCTAACTTGCTCTAAAAGCTAATGAGTTTTAATGAGGTCTACGTACACTGTTAGTCCATCAATCACATGCAGGCCTGATCCTTCATTTTTGAAAGGGCAGGGCATTTTTTTGTTTTAAAATAAAGGGCACTTACATGTACACAGATAGGGGAAATTTTCATTTTCTATGGGAATATTTCATTTCTATGGGAATATTTCAAGGGGGCAGACATCAAGGCAATGACAAGGGGCATGGAGGAAGTTTCCTGTGTTGCCTCCGTGAAGTACATGTATCAGGTCTGCATGTGCAGTTCACCTTTGGTTTGGAAGTGAAATATTCTGCCTTTTTGTCAGATTTCTTTTTGATTTTGAGCCACAGACGTAACAGTTTGATTAGGTACATGTACTCTGTCTGAAATGTGTTTGTATCTCCTTGGTTTGTTATTAATGCATATATATGAATCAGTGAAGACAATCCGTCGTGATATTTTGACAGTATGGGAAGTGAATGAATAACGGCAGTTATTTGCTCTCAGAGGGCCCCCCTCCTTCCCTGAATTTGCCTGACACGATCCCCCACCACCCTGGGGAGACTGTCAAGAGGCTACATGTAAGTGCATTGAGTTGGTTTGCTGAGAAAGCTTCGCTGCAGAGAGCAATGACTGCAAGGGACGATCGAGAGGGGAGATCTCCTCACGAATTGAGATGCACCTTTTCTTTATTCCGGCATGCATTTAGGCATCATAATTACTAGCAGGTTTAAAAGGAATGGTGGTATTGGTTTTTCAGAAGACTATACAGTCAGTTGGTATGGTTTGCCTTAATTCACCTTATTTATTTATGGTTTTTATCATGCAGGCTCAGGGCTTTTCCGATTCACAAGCAAGCATACATGGCATATTGGGTCATTTTTTTGAAATGATTCCAATTAAAATGCATCAGATTGCACAGATAGAGATAGAGCTTTTAAAAGGACCTTGTTTCGATTCAGTTTGCTTTGGCCAAACACACGAAACTTTTGGTCTAGAGTGCCCCACTGTTTTGAACCCTGACTGCTTGTAGTTTTTGTGTACTACATGTATGTACAACTTTTGTACTCGTACACAGCAAATTCCTAATGCATTTTGTGCCACTGTGATTGATTGGATGTAAGTTACAATGTAACTTTCACTCAAACCCTTCAGCTTTCAAGAAATAGAGGCCTGATACTTCATTTATGTCTTAAGGGCAAGGTAGTTTTCCTTTGTAAAGGGCACCTCCTTGAATGGGCATCGAGGCAATGACAAGGGCATGGAGGCATGTGTTTCCGTGAAATATATCGGCTTTGAAATTGACAGTGTGCTGTAGAGACTCACTGCGTGATATCATAATGTAGGCTGGCATAGTTTGTCTACCATGTACTATTGGAAATTGACGTCATATCAGACAGAACTGTCTTTCGGAATGGTTGATACCAGCACCAGCTTTGTTCCAATTAAACATTCAGATAACAAAATCCACCTCTGACTGGACAAACTACTCCTTGAATGTTTAATGTCCTCACTGTTCAAGGATTTACGTGCTGGTTGTGTGGGATAGATAGCTCTTCACGACTCATTGGCTGAATGTATTTGGCAACCATAGTGATACGTTAACGCATGAGCAGGTACATACGTATTTCCGGTACATGTACGTATTTCCGTACATGTAACCACATGTACTAAATGTTGATGACAATGCACAGAACCTCAGGACAATCTACATGTACATGTAGTAAGGTTTGCGGTAACACCGTGTGTACATGTACTATTAAAAATCTTGTTCTATGACATGAGTTGCGGTGGTTCTGAAAGGAACCGATGGTGTAACAACTCAACATTTCAATCAGTGTGTGCTGATTGTCTTCAGAAGAAAGCTAGACTCTGGTGCTGTCGGCTACTGTGGTCGATGAATGCTTATTGTTCATGCAAAGGGTATGATAATCATTTTTCATACATGCACAAAATCCTGAGGCCATTTAACGTCACCTTTATGTTTTAGACCCCCCCCCCCAAACAAACCCCCAAAAAGCAAACAAACAATTATCCGAACAACAACGACAAACAAACAAACAAACAACCCAACAAAGAAAACAAAAGAAGAATAAAAAACATACAACCAAACAAACAAACTCTAACCCTGACAGTGTCGTCCGCTGGAAACCTTACATTTATGCTCCAAAACCATACTTTGTGAACTTAACATTGTAAATGTTTGGACTAGGATTGTCTCTCCCAATGGTCTATAAGTAATTTTTATTTAGCCCACAGTACAATATCCTTCAAAGTCAGAACACATAATGGATTGTTTTTTTAAGGATTTGAAACTGTAAGAGTACATGTACTGTACATCTCCCACTTTCATGGCACCTGACCGATGCAGCATGATACACTTGCCATTAACCAAGTTAACATTTTCTCTGCTATGTGTTTATGGATTCCCCTCATTTCTGCATGAAAAGTACGAGTGGTAAGTTCTTACAAAACGTTCATGCATGGAGTAAGTACACATGTACGCGCTTATCAGATAAGCAAAAACTCATTGCTTATCCAAAGTAAGCTTAAAATGCAGAAATGTTTATTTCATGTGTGTTTCAAAGTAAATGATAACCCCAACCCTTTAACACTCGATAGCTTGTAATACTTACAAGCGGACTTCTTCTGAATTGAATTTGATGGACGGCGTGAATGTTTCTTATGATGGGTGCAGAACTGGGATGGACAGGGTGGGGCCAAATTTTCAGATGCTGTTTACTGTAAAGCATTGTTTATCAACGATGACCTGTTGTCTCTCTGTAAACACAAGTCAGGCCACTCTCAATTTGCAAAGGGCACTTCCGTTGGAAAATCTTAAAGTTTATTGGAAACTTTTGAAGGGGCACAAAGGCGAAGATCAGGGGCAACAGAGGCTGTGGCCTCCTCCATGTAATTCCAGGCCTGACAATTTTCGGAACTTAATCTGTAAGCAGCAGTCTGTGTGCTCATGCAGTAAACTTAGTCCCCACCAACAAACTACGCAGACTTTTTTTGCTACAATAAATAGCGCTAATTTGATTTGCGCTAAGCAGAGCAAGGAAATCAAGATCGGTTCTTATTTGAAACTGTACTGCCACTCCACATCCTGTGCATGAGGCCCAGGTTGTTTGCTCTCCTTTTACCTCCAGGGAGTCTCTCTGATTGTAAAGACGGCTTTTGCAGGTGGCAATTAAGAGACAGTCTTCCTTGTGGAAGCAACGACTGACTTTCCGTACATCAATTCATTCGTAGACTCGTCATGCCCAAAAGATTTGAGTTAATGCTTAAAAGGAAAGGCATAGGCATAAGACTTGGTTTCAGAAGGTGCATTAATCATTTGAAAATGAGCCTGGCATTTTTTATTTTTTATTTATTTATTTTAATTTTTTTATGAGATATCGCCTAACTCACAAGGCCACGGACGGCCACTCAAGGTGAGGGCTACACATAACTGATTTGGGCTATCAACCCAAATCAATTGACAACAGGGGCACGTTGCCTCCTACTCCTGGGGCTGAAACAGGGTTACCCCCTTCACAGTCCTTAAGGATGTAGGCATGGGTATCATCCACTAGGAGCCTGTCTGGTAGAGCAGAATGCACTACCTTCCCAACTTTTTCGAAGCAATTATGGTTAAGTGCCTTGCTCAAGGGCACAAGTGTCATGACCGGGTATCGAACCCACACTCTGCTGCTGAAAACACCAGAGCTTAGGTCCGGTGACCTAGACCGCTCGGCCACGACACGCCACATTTGATTTATACTCAAGAGGAAATTACACGGAGGCCACAGCCTCTTTTGCCTTGATCTTGGCCTTGGTGCCCCTTTAAAAGCTTCCAAAGACCTTTAAGTTTTTCCAATGGAAACTTTTGCCATTTTCAAAACAGAAAATGGCCTTGCCCTCTCAAAGATGAAATTCCAGGCCTGTGAAAATGATTTATACTCAAGAGGAAAGATGTACTAGAAGCAGAAGCAAAATATAAAAAAAATCACAACATTTTTTGAGCAAAGATAAGGTTTTTAGTAAGGTTAATGCGGCATGGTATTCTTCCTACTTTAATCTGATGTCTTGATTTTTTTGCCTCCAGAAATATCTCCATAATTTGAAAAATCATTAAGCCTAAAACAAATTCTACAATGTATGAAAGCCGAAATACCATGTTGTTCAGCCCTTGTACTCTTCCTACTTTTTTTGAGGGCCAACGTGGCTGTTTATGTACAATTTCCATTTCAATATCAGCACCACTGTCTTCCTCAATCTGGACGATCACTCGAGCAGGCTGTTTGAACATTGAAACCAAACTTATCTCACTGACAGGGATTGTGAAGATAATGATTAGAAGTCCTCCCAAATCCACAAATGTTCCATGGCGATAGATAAATTTGGCAGGACGATTTCTTATCTAAACTTGTGACATACAAGACATGTATGAGTGATGAGTTATGTATACATTGTAGATAATGGTGTTTCCATTCTCCTGAAGATGTATACTGAAGCAGAGTATACTGTTCGAAGCATCGAGACCACAGCGGCTCTTTTCAGAGCCAACACTCCTCCCAAACGAGATTCTACTCATGGTTGTACCCGCAAGTTTACTATTCATACATGTAGTTATTTCTTATTTTCCACACCATGCAAAGTTTCACACACCACCAGGGCTCGAATTTGGGGAGAAAATCCACAAGACTACAGGGCTTGTAGCTCAAAATCTTTACTGGACCAGAATTTTTTTTACAAGACCAGATTCAAAATGTGAACAAAAAAAAACTTGCTGCCACAGTTTAACATGCACTTGACTGCTTTCATATGAACCAGAACTGAGACAAGTAAGAGAAGAGTATACTTGATTACTCATAGAATTGAAAGATAATTTATTAGACCCAAAGTCAACACTTGAACATAATGTGTTTCTGTTATTCAATTGAAAAACACAAGACCATCAGACTTGTTAAGTCATAAGTTTACTGGCCCAACACTAAAATTACTGGCCTCGGGCCTGTGGTCCAGTGTAAAATTCGAGCCCTGACCACTTACATGGTGTTACTGTAGTGTTACCGCAAACCGAAATTCACCACCATGCAGTGCCTCTCAAAACTGTTATTCCTCAGCGCTATTAATTTTTAACGGGTGTGCACAACTTTAGCTGCAAAAATGAGCAGGATACCAATCACAGTTGATACGCGTGACATGGTATTTTGGCCGGTAACCTTAATCTGGTAGGCAATGGTTCTGCTTAGTTACTTCTTGTGAGCTCTATGAGTAACAGAGATCATAGACTGAGTATAGCCTTGTGCATAATGAAATGTTTGAACCTGTTAAAATGCGCAATTTTGTTTTCCTCACAGGATAAACAGAGGTAAAAAAAAAAAAATTTGAGTTTGCCTGAGAAATACATACATGTACATTGTATGTACATGGTCTGTTTTCTCTGAGGCCTTTTTACAGTTTCTTGTGTTTCACAACAGAAGAGTGATTTATTATGACTACACTCATTTAAAAAAACATAGGTTGTACATTTTTCTGTACTCTACGCAAAAATTAATTTATATTCATGGTTGCTCAGCTGCAATCTTCGGTTTTTATCAATTACGTATCCCCAGTTACAAGAGCTATGTAATAAATGTTCAATAGCTCAATGTACAAGATCTACATATGTGTTTGCATACCTCCATAGATAACCCATCTCTTCGCTATATTAATCAATGTGGCAATTAAAGTCTCATTACAAATACTTGAGAGTCTGATCAATGAGTCTGGGTGGAAGATGCCCCCTAGGGACATGTGTCAAAATCTCTGCATCGGCAGACTGTGGGGTACTACGTATGTATGTGTACCTTCAGTGTTGTTGCGTAACTACACAAATACAGAGTATGACGTTCGCATACAGTATGAAGGATGCATGTTGCCATAGAGTTAAGAACTAAAGGGTGTACAAAACCAGGAGACATGGCTTGACAAGTGTGACAAAAAGATTGACAAAAAGAAAAAACAAAGATATTGACAAAATAGAGAGACCGCCAACATAGATACATGTAGCTCAGTTGGTAGAGCGCTGGCACGTTAATCCGGAGTTAATCCGGAGGTCATTCGTTCAAATCATGCTCTTGTCAATTTTTCTTTGTTCAACCCCCCCCCCCCCAAAAAAAAATAAAAAAAATTGAGCATTAATTGAGACAATGGTGCTGACCCATCATATGATACTGGTCACTCATCAGTTTACACAGTAAAAATGTTCCAGAGTGGACATTTGTATGCAATTTTGTGCCCATGGTGGGTCAGCAGAACTACATACGGGGTACGTGTTTGACATAATGTAGCTACATGTAGTGCTCCCAGTAGTTCTGTTATATAACTCTACAGATTTGTTTTTTTGTGGAATACAAAAAATGTGATATAATATAAAATAATACATTACCTGTGTCTACAATGCATTTTGAAAGGGTTAGGTTATGTAACAATCAAATCCAATGAAAAGTATTTGTAACATATACTTTCTACATCCTCCATTATTAAAGCCTGTTGTATGTACATGTACATACTTTTAAGCAAATGTACAGTAAATTTGTGGGTCAAAGAATAAATGCAACAGCCTGTCAAAGTGTAACCCCCCCCCTCCCCCCTTATTGTGTTTGTGTCTAATCCTCAAAACTCCAGGTTGTTATTGGAGTGCCGTGTTGATGTAGAGAGTTTGTAAATCCTCTGAAATGTGACACTCTAGAGGTGACCAAGGAGGGACCCTGGCCTGCCATCCATTATTCTCGCTTTTATTTTGTCCTTTTTTTGTAATTTAAAATCACACCTTGGGCTGTATAATACAAATGTGCTCAGTTCTCTAGATCAGAATCAAGGGGGGCTGACTGTTTGACACAGGTTAACAACTTGTTACACTCGCTGCATTGGCTTCCTGTGCACTTTTGAATTGTGTTTAAATTATGTCTTCCTTTTTAAAGGGAGTGTATACTTTTGGTTA
Source organism: Leptasterias polaris (assembly GCA_037783415.1). Taxonomy (NCBI): domain Eukaryota; kingdom Metazoa; phylum Echinodermata; class Asteroidea; order Forcipulatida; family Asteriidae; genus Leptasterias; species Leptasterias polaris. The sequence continues at coordinate 4,806,065 of JAZGTN010000003.1, read as the reverse complement.
TTACTCCAAAAATTAATGACCATAAAAACTTACATGGTATGAAGAACTGCAGCTGTTACTAATGTATAGCATTTTGAGGAACGATTCCCTTCAAAGGAATGTGGTTTTAGAGAGAGGGAGTCAACAAATTGTCAATCTGATAAATGTTTCTGCAAGAAACGCTTCTGAAATTGTGTATTCCAATTACAGATTATTCTTCCTGCGTGGACATAACCGCTCCAGATTTTTTGCGATATCTCAAAAACGCTTCCACTCTTTGAAATAAAATTTTCACAGGTTATTTTTATTGTATACATCTAAATTAAAACGATCGAATAGTTGTTTAAAAAAAGTATATGGAAGTGATGTTGTATTAATATCTATGATACAGGTACAATTTGAATACTGGATGAAATATTTAATCCTTTTTCGGTTGTGTAAAAAAATGTTCGATATGATTATTTTATTACTCTATGAATGTCTTAGACATTGCCACAACATCAGTGTAGAATATTCTGAACTGAAAATGTTGACGATTGTTTTACTAACTAGAATGGCTCAGATATTGCCACAACATCAATTTGGAATAATTATTCCGAACTTGAAATGTCAACTTTTCCATATTTCAGTGCATAATAACGTACATTGTACATATGTTTTTCATAATAAACATCTGTATATTACACACTCTTCCGGAACACCAATCAAGGCACCATACAATGTACTGTGCGTGTAAACGAAATGAAAAGAGGAAGCAACACAGAAAATAAGGAACATGTAAATTGTATCTCATTCTCAGGGAGAAGAAGGTGCACACAAATTGTATTTTACAGTACACTGGTCCACATGCCAGAGGGCAGTGATTTTTCAAGTTGGGCAAGTAATATTACGTCTGGTGGTTTTGTGTTTTTTATAATCTTTCAATTCTGTTGAGTATTGAAGTGTATACTTACAGGCCTGGAATTACACAGAGGCCATGGCCTCTGTTGCCCCTAGTAATGGCCTTGGTGCCCCTTCAAAAGTTTCCCATTGACTTTTCCCATTGACGTTTAAGTTGTTCAAGGGAAGTGCCCTTTGAAAAATGACAATCGCCTTGCCCTCTCAAAGATGAAATTCCAGGCCTGCTTTTATCCATAAGACAAAACGAGATCAATCTTCTCTTAGGGCTGACTCAAATCAAAACAATCTGTGTGGGTAGATCTTCCTCATCTTGATTCTAGTCTTGTAACCTACTTACCCTGCCATCTTGTGGACCCCCTCCAAAAAAATAATAATAAATAAATACAAATAATTAAAAAATTATTATAATAATAACAATAAATAAATAAGTAAATAAAAACATATTACACAAATAAAAACAATTAAAATTAAATAAATAGGCCTAAATAAATAAATTTAATGTTGAGCCCTGTCAATGGGTCTGTATCTGTTCGCTACTGTGCAAACTCCATCTGGTGGATATCCAGCACAGGGCGCTGACGCGAAGCAAGGCAGCAAGCTTTTTAGTGAAGAGCCCCCCTGGTCAGTTCGAGCAGACTGCTGGAACTTAATTGATGCTTTAAATTTTCTACTGTGGGTGATTGCCTAATTGATGCTGGGAGAGAATTCCATTGTGCCGTTGTTCTGGGGAGAAAGGAATACTTGTTGTTGTAGCAGTCCTTGTGAGTGGGTAGTTTTCTATATGAAGGGGGTGATGTTTGTCTGGTTATGGAACGATGGGTGGCTTCCTTGTTGATGGTGAATTTACTAATGTCGATAGCTCCGGATTTGTTGGCTGCTTTGTAGAGAAGAGTCAAGCGTGCTCTCAGCCGTCTCTCCTCTAACAGATCCCATTCCAGGCTCTTTTTCATTGAGGTCTAAAGTAACTCTTGAACGTATCAGGTGTTGCAGGGAGCTTATTTCAAGCGAGAGGAATTATGTTCTTTTGCAGAAGTACAGTCTCCTCGTGAAATTGTTCAGGTTCTCGGTTCAGCCAATAGGCAAGATTCTCAAGATCGGAGATTGTGATTGGTCTGTAGTAGTTAATTTTGTTCTCACCAGGGCAAGGCACCTTTCTCGTAGGGTGGAAAACATCTTTCAAATATACTCCAAAAGTAAAAAAGAAAATGTCCTTATAGCAAACAGTCTATCTCTGCAATGAAAATAAATAAATAAAAAAAATCTGGATTTTCACTGCATCCTTTGGATTTACCTTTAGAATGAACATCCAGTTTAAAAAGATTGTCTTATTGCGAACTTGTGTACATGTTGATGTTTTACTTCCATAAAAGAGAAACTACATACATTATTTTGAGGGGTATGAAAGTAGCTGTTACGCAAGTCACCTGTTAAAAATGCATGAGGGATGCTCATTTGGAAAAACCTAAGGATGCATTGAAAATACAGAATTTTTTCTCTTTTCAGTTGTTTTGTTTTTTTGCTAAGATAGACAACAATCATCCTATAATGTCCTGCTGTTTTATAGGATTATTATTATATTTTATTTTCAGGTTTACATGTTTATTAAAGGCCTGTACACTATTGGTAAGATCGAAAAACACAAATGTTCACAGATTCACACATAACTTACATGATTTAAAGTAAGTAATGGTAGAAAGGGTTCCTTAAAATATTTCTGCCTAAAATGTTATCGTTTCTGAGAAATTAGTAAAACAATAGTTTTTATCGCGCGCGATAATAAACTTGATGTTTGAAAAACAGAAAAAAACATAAGGTCTCTTTTCACTATTTTCTCGTGACCTCGATGACCAATTGAGCTCAAATTTTCACAGGTTTGTTATTTCATGTATGTGGTTGATTACACAAAGCATGAACACTGTCTGTGATTATTTTGTCAGCTCTGCCAATCCTGTATAATACCTTTAAATGAATGTAACATTTCCAGGTTCCCTGGTCTTGAAATACTAGGGCCAATATAATAGAGCTGCTCAAGCACAAAAAATTTATGCTAGAATATGGTTACCAGCCAGAATCCGTTCAACAAAAAATCATCTGTGACTGATGCCCTGATAATTTTTGCTTAGCAAACAACAATTCAGCATAATTTGTTTATATTTGTAAGCAGCCCTATGAAATTGCGCCCGGACATGGTTTGCTCTCAATGTCATTGTACTACTGTGTCCAGTGATACTCTTTTCTCTTTGTATTTTATGCCATAGGGGGGCCTATGACTACTTCAAAGTTAATTCAGCACCTGCCATTTTTCGCTGTGTTTTCATTTATTGCTAAATGAAATATTAGGAAAGCTAAACTCATACATGTAGGGCCTAGTATACTATGTAGGCGCAATATGCAGACAAGCGCTTTGTGTCGTCCGTCAAACGTACAACCTGAAATTTCCTGTTCTACTGTCGGATTGTGGTGGCCCCAGGCAGGGCGAATTCAACCTGAGATCCTACATACACATAGCACATTGTAATTCCTGATGTTGACAAAGTACATGACATTGGACATCCGTGGATATCATAGAAATAGAACCCGGAGAACGCTGAGTGCGTCATTGTGCGTGCGGTTTCGTTGTGAGACCATTTTTATGGACGCGCGTACGCCATTTTTTTTACGCGTGTATGGCAAAATTAGCATACGGTCTATGTGCGTTGCCATTTTTGCCATACACGCGTGTCACGTGATGATCATTTTGCCATACACGCGTGTCGCGTGGTATTGATACGCCGCGTCCACAGACGACACAGAGGACGGTCGAGCTCAGCGTTCTCCGGGTTCTATTTCTATGGTGGATATACATTTATTCTGTTGCCATTGAAACAAATCATGTTTATCGGGGATGCTTGACTGTTTTTCATGTGTGTAAATTTGAGTGCTGCTGGTGGGATTAGAGAAATTTGATCTGCACTTGAACCTGGTTATTTATGCTTAAATTGAATTGAGTTTTAAATTAAAATAATTTAGTTTAAAAAGATATAACTTTCATCCTGTTGGTTGGCTTTTTTACATGATTTGTTAAAATACATTAAAAGACACACACAAATTTCATCAATAGGCTGTGCAAGTCTCGCGCGTATCCGAACGAGAAAACACGTCAAACGAAGAACATTTTTATTTCTGAAATCAAATCTTTGTTTTAAATTATATCTCATGACAAAATCTGAACAAAAATAAATCATTACAATTTCATGAAATTAGTTTTAGCTTTTTAAAAAAATACGCCAAAGTGTGTTAATTATTATTAAAAACAAATTAAAACTCTGGGACAAGGATGCTTTTTTGAAACCCCTTACGCAGATTCGTGAAGGTCAAACGGGTTTTAAATTGACCCGTATCGCAGTTTAAAGAGGAATGCCGACGCCTCAACACCATAGACTGCAATGAAAAGGGTTTGCTTTGCAATTACAGCATCTGGCGATTATAATCGCGCATCCAAAACAAGCTTTTACATAAGTTTTATGATCGGAGGTGAGCACAAAATTCTTAATTTTTTGCAATAACCGGAAGCTGAGGTCAAGTTTAATTCTCGGGTTTTCTTTGTTATATTGTTGAATTGGTTTTACTTTCATATTTTGTTATCACTTAGTATTACATTCCCAACAACATGTATAATTTTCTAGGTCATAAACTACGTTAAACTAAAATAATTGACGAAACAAAATCTCGCCCACGTAAAACTCCATATGGTTGGGACCACTATGGTCCCGGAAGTTCGAATGCGTGCGAGACTTGCACAGTCTATAGTAATAAGAAACTACATACCACCAACACACAACAACAAAAGTTGGTGGGCAAAAATGTACAAGTATGATGAAGGTATGTGTCAATCTACTTGCACACACATTAATCTACATGTACGACTACACCACATGTTCATCAGGTCATATCTTTTTACTACCATCCTTGAAAAATAAATCTAAAAATAAATACATAAAAAGTAGTAAACAGAATTTGGATAAAATAAAGTGATCTCTTATTACAATGTTCCACAATACAAAATGCCATTGAAAACTAAACATTAAAAATGTTGGCACCCCCCCCCCCGTACAAAGATAATTGACAAAATAAGGAGACTGCCATCATACATGTAGCTCAGTTGGTAGCGCGCCGGCACGTTAAACCGGAAGTTGTTGGTTCAAATCCCGCTCTAGTAAATTGTTCTCTGTTCAACTCCAAATCAATAAAAATGTCATATGATGTTATGAAAAGCTTTAAATATTTTAGGTACTGTTAGTATTGAGGTTAAGGCAGTCAAATCTTTCATTTTTAGCCTCACTGTTCAACAAAAAAGTCTTTCTGCGGAGATCGTTGAATAGGCCTACATTGTAAAATTACAGCTTAAAGTTTACATGTAATTAGAGAGTCTTAATGCATACTGTGATGTTGTCATCTACTGTACATAATGTAACAAACAAGCCTGGGTGAGTGACTGGAGTCAGATAGACTTGATCTAAATGTAACAAACAAGCCTGGGTGAGTGACTGGAGTCAGATAGACTTGATCTAAATGTAACAAACAAGCCTGGGTGAGTGACTGGAGTCAGATAGACTTGATCTAAATGTAACAAACAAGCCTGGGTGAGTGACTGGAGTCAGATAGACTTGATCTAAATGTAACAAACAAGCCTGGGTGAGTGACTGGAGTCAGATAGACTTGATCTAAATGTAACAAACAAGCCTGGGTGAGTGACTGGAGTCAGATAGACTTGATCTAAATGTAACAAACAAGCCTGGGTGAGTGACTGGAGTCAGATAGACTTGATCTAAATGTAACAAACAAGCCTGGGTGAGTGACTGGAGTCAGATAGACTTGATCTAAATGTAACAAACAAGCCTGGGTGAGTGACTGGAGTCAGATAGACTTGATCTAAATGTAACAAACAAGCCTGGGTGAGTGACTGGAGTCAGATAGACTTGATCTAAATGTAGAATGTCACTTGAACGCTGTATGATTTGACGAGCCAGTCCAACTGGATCAACCTAGCCCAGCAGCCGTTTTCTTTTTCAAGTCAACTTTGCGGGTTATGTACAACTGTTTCAAGAAGGCTGGAAGGTATAAACTGCAGAGCAAGTTTTACAAACTTGTTAACCCAGTTAACATTAAGAATTAAAGAGTAGTTTATTGATAAATGGTTTGCTCAATATCACAATAATTTATTTGTGACTAATGTAGGTTTTACTAGTCGATCATCTTAGACACGTTCAAGTCGAAAATTACTTCCCGCAATACTGGCATCATGTCTAAGCTACGTTCCTTTCTACCCTCTGTTGCCATGGTCTCTCTTTATAACACACTCATTCTTCCTTATCTTAATTACTGTAATATTGTTTGGGCACGCACTAGCACCAGTAAACTCCACTCTCTTATGCTCATTGAAAAAAGAGCCATCCGGCTGGCAACACTCTCCCAACCACGTGATCACACATTACCTCTTTTTATCAAATTACACACCCTTACACTTTCTGATATTAACAAATCTCAAACAGGCACCTTCATGTACAAATACACTAATAACCTTCTCCCTCGCCTTTTCACGTCTTACTTCACCTATAATAAAGACATTCATGACCACACCACTAGATCTAGAAACAACATGCACGTCCCATTCGCACGCACATCATACACATCCAATACTCTCCGTTACTATGGTCCTCGTCTTTGGAATTCGGTTGACCAGTCTATCAAAGCCTCATCCTCTGTGGCTAGGTTCAAAACATCTTATAAAAAGTTCCTTATTTCCCAGTATGTAACATAGTTTCTATACCGTTCTTCTCCTTTTAGTTTTTGCATACTTTGTCATTGTCATTTTCTCCAGTAGTTTGTTCGTCTGTCTGTCTGTCTGTCTGTCTGTCTGTTTCGTCTTTGTATTGTCCTAAGCATGTACCCTTAGTTTATGTATTTTGTTATGTAAAGGCAAGCCGCTACAAGCTACCTGGCTTATTTTGGGCCTTGCCTCCATGCGCTTTTTCACTAGTTTATTCTTAATTCTTATTCTGTCTTTTATATTATGCATTTTACAATGTAGTTCTGTAACTGTGGAAATATGTTAGTGGAAATAAATGTGAATTGAATTGAATTGAATTGAATTGAAGTGAAAAACAGCACACACGTGTGATTAAATAAAAATGTAAATTGATGAAAGATCATCACTCGATTCCAAGTTGCTCAACGAGTACAATGTATGTGTCATGATGTGTACACTGTCACCAATGAAATCTGACATTCATGTTAAGCAGCCTATTTAACTACAGAGCTGCCAACTCTCCCTGCTTCTGCAGAAAGTTCCCTGAAATTAGACCAATCTGTCCATGGTCTGATGAACAAATTTGAAAGTCTACCTGATTATGGAATTTTCCCCCCTATTATGTTGAATGTAATTCTAGCTATCTCCCTGATTTTTGTACAAAATCTACCTGATTGCAAGATGCAAATGTTGGCAGCTCTGTAACTAGGTTGTTGCTCGCAATGAAACTACATGTACTTTTTCAGACGGTGAACCAGTTGAAGTTGAAATTTCTGCCAGACTTGTTGAAAGGCAAGCTGGGTTAGAGCTTGGTTAGTTACAGGGTTGGGGGGGAGGTTAAGGGTATTGACAGACCCAGCAGTAATGTGTGTCAAATGTTGTGGGATTATGATCTTGTCAGTGCTGAGATAGAGGTTGGTCATTGATGGATGACTGATGCAGTCATGAGTCATGTCAGTGACGAGGATGGTTTTCAGTGTCTGATGTGTGACCATGGTTTGTGTGAGTGGTTCGTAGAATGGTATGAGTCAACTATTCAGATCACACAACCCAGTGTACATTGTGAAGGCCTACTTACTTGTCTTTATGTACATATGGACAGTATGCATCAATTCCATATGTTTTGTATGCATAGAATTTATAGCCCAAATAATGAAGTATTTACTGTTTTATCTTTTACATACTATGTTTCTAATGAACAGGTAAGATAAGATAATATTTTATTCTGCCAATGTTTGAAAAGTTAAAAACCATGCGATCGGGAAATTCTCTGTCAAAATAAATAACCTACATGTAAAACAAAACAAAAAACTTACAAAAATAGAAATAAACGGACATTAAACAAACTACATGTATAGATCCCATTAAAAATATGAACTGCACAAAGATAAAAACCATCAGTAAAGCTCTTACTACCATAAAACTGCGGCGTCGGTTTGGTGGAAGCAATTTGAAATAATCTGCTACTGGATGAAACTCAACCTGCGTTATAGATTTTGTTCGTTTAGTCTCTTTCAATATATACAAACATGTAATTTTATCATTGTGAGCAGACTGTCTTTTTTTTTCACATTGGTTACTCATACAGTAATGTAAAACTGGCTTTAAAGCCATGCATGGTTTGAGTACATAGTGTCTGCATGTAGCTACATGTAGTCCTCAAACTTTATCAACCTAACCCTGGGGCACGGTTTCTCCATACAAATTGCAAGTTACATGTAAATCACTGTTTCTCTATGGTTATGATTCATTTTTAATTTGGGGTTAAACAAAGAAATGTTTTTTCCCTTGTTGTTTATTTAATATTTGAATTAAAAAGTGGCATCCTCTAAAGGTAATCTCTCTGCTTACACTTCCCAGGTTGTATCGCAGACAGACTCTCAAATCTTTGAACTTGCAACCTCTGTGTTTCACGCCGGTGCTCTCTCAACTGAGCTCACTAACCCTATGTTGGCGGTCTCTCCCTGTACCAAGTATATACAGTTGAAAGACTTCTGACTGGCGCATCCACAACAAAGTTAGCTCAGTTGGTTGAGCACCAGCACAAACATTCAAATTCCGTTCTAGACAACTTTAATTTGTTCAACCCCAAATTGAGTTGCATAATTACCTAGTCAGTTTCCTTTATGGTTTATTACTTGACGGTTTAAATTTCATCAAGTTATAAATCTTGTTCCTTCATCCAAACCCTGACTGTTAGTTTTAACATTGCTCTTGTTCTATTTTTGCAGTTATCTTTGCATTGTGTGCGTGTCAAGAGAATGGCATGTACATCAGTCAGGAGGATGTGGAGCAATTTATCTCAACATGTGACGGCAATACACCACCTCAAGAGGTCGCTCAACTCTTCAGAGAGGTGAAATAAGAAAGCCCCCTTTTTTTTAAATTTATTTATTTATTTTGTGTGTGTGTCTTCTTCTGGAACACTACAGTCCCGATGGAGTGATGACCATGGCTTGCTGTTTATGAGTGTGGTCTTATCCGGAGTGTTTTCTCTTTAGATAGCCTGTCTTGAATTTAAAACACTCATCCACTCTTGTGTCTGCAGTACGTGTAAAATTATTGTTAAGTTGAGAGAAACAATTATGGGAAAAACATTACCACACTGATTATTTCAGCTCACATGCACTTCCTGTATATTTGTATATTTCATAGCATAATCAGCAGTGATCGTAATGTATTTTTCTTGTATTTTTAATGTATTTTTAACATGCCAATCAAATAATTCCCCCCTCGTTTTGGGTTTGTTTTTTTCCATCGGTGAATGACCGTTATGATCAGATTGTGCTGCACTTTTTAAATCATTTATCGCCAAAAGGTGTACATGCTATCAGTGTTCTCATTGTGGGACAATTTTCCTAGACATTTATTTTATTGCAGGTGCATGGAGTGTATTGTTCCCATTTCCTACACAATTATACGACAAAGGCAAAAAGTGCAACTCATTAAAAGAAAATTGATGAGTGTGGGACAATTTTCCTAGACATTTATTTTATTGCAGGTGCATGGAGAACCATGTGAAAATGTTTTAGGAGTGCCACACCACAATCAACCTTTATCATGATGCGGACATCTTGATTTGTTACAAAAAGGAAGCAATAGACCTTATGCATATGACGTCATTTGAGTAGGGCGCCCTCGCCTAGAGGTCAAAAGGAAGATGCTCATTGGCCAGTCTTGTGCGCCGCGCGTACAAATCAGCGCGTTTCCATTGTTCCATCATCAGTTTACCTCTAAGATGGCGGCTTGGTGACGTCAATGCATAAGGTCTATATGTTAGGTTCTGTTACTCTCTGGTCCTGTGAAAGTTCTGGGCTACAAGACCTGTGGTCTAGTGGAGATTTTTCTTGAAATTCTAGCCCTATGATGAAGATCTAGCGATCAAACCCAACCATTCAACCATCCGGGGCATACCAATAGGTTTTAACTTGTTTTTGTTTGTCTAAGTGCAGGATTTGCTGCAACATTGTGTACGTAATTTACAATTAGCACTAATCTGACTGCAGTTGTATTGCATGTCCAATATGTCCTAATATCACAGCCTATTACTAAGCAAAAAATCAGCAATTAAAGTTAGGGTCATGTATTGGTTTTTGTCAGGGTAATGCTTATTTATAGGCATAATTATAAATTAAAATACAATAAAAGTCACATGCAAAAGTTTTAGCTGAATACAGTGTCTACTTGCTGAGAAAACAGCAACAAAACTGTCATGGTATTTTCAAAGAAAGTTGAATCCATCCACGTTCAGTGAAGTGACAGGGTGCCAACCGCTTCTTTGGCCTCCACATTTGCAAATGGACACCAACCCTCAGAATTCTTGAGAAACGATTCATGTATGAATCATTTCTCAGATTCAAATGTGTTGGGCTGAAAACTTTTCCAAACCTTATTACTTAAAAGGGAATTCTTTCACAAAATAGTTCATACTATCAACAGCTGTAGTGCTTCTCACCAAAGTTTTTATGGTGTATTTACAAATCTATGACCCTACCTTTTATGTTAGCATATTTCACATGCAAGCGATGAATTGTTGCTTTTGCGAGTGCATACTTGTCATTATTAAGCACTCTTACAGGTAGCTAACACTGCTACATGTAGCTCAGAAATGCAATGCAAAACCTGTAAGAAGAAGAGGGTGACCACTATCGCAGAATTCTGCATTAAGCAAAGCCATGATACTTGCCCCTGATCATGCATTCTGTTAGCCGTACAAACGTTCCATTTACGAATGTTCATGCGCATGTAACGGTACAGGTAGACTTTGGAAATGCTGTTAAACTCTGCTGGCTTCAGGAAAATCCCCAACCGAAATTGCTTCAGGATTATGTGTAATTACGTGGCACACCAAAGCTAATCCCTCCCTCCCACCGTCTTCTTTTTTCGTAAAGGACGACCGAGTTTCGTATGAGCAGTTCTGCTCCTGGCTCCTTAAGCACAGTCATGTGATGAAGCTGTCGGCATGGTTACTTCAAGACTCCAACAAGCCCGGTCTGCGATTATCCGATGAGAGTGACACGCCCACGTTTTACCAGACACTAGCCGGAGTCACACACTGTAAGAAAAATTCTTCTGTTTGCGTTGTTGTTTAAACACTTGCTCTTGAATTGGAATGTTACTTTTGTATCAAGCATGGTACAATGTATGGTATTTACAAAGTGTCAAGAGAGACAGCTGATGACTCTAATGTTGTTAAACTAAAGGGGGAAATATTTCAAATCACAAACCATACAAATGGCATTATCTATACACTTTACAGTTAATGTACATAAAGTACATCATCAATCTCCCATAACCATTAACGTTGGTCCGATGTCCAAATGCTGGTTAAAATACCATGTGAATACCTGAGGACCTGTCAAAATATTATCCAAGCTGCCAAAAGACCCAGCTGGCTTCTCCAGTGCTGAAAAACATCCTTAGTTCATAGTTAGTATGAAATATGGACTAGTGGAAAAGGTTGGGGGTTAGTAAAATGACACGCTTAATTGGTCCTGCTGGCTAGCCACTGAAACATGTAAGGGTCATCCCTGTACATGTGTATACATACAGGCCTTGAGCTTGAAGGGGCACAGCATTTTTCCTCTAGTATGGCAAAAATATAGGGCATCACGGCGGTTGCCTTGGGTGCTGTGGGTTAATTTGAGGCCTGCACATGTTCTGTCTGTTTGGAAAGTACTTTACTAGTTTGGTGATGCCCTGGCTGCGGCTTCTCAGGTTGTAAAGTAAACTTGGGTGTGATCTCTGGCTGCACGGCAGCTAATGGTTGTATGGCTTCTGACTGGCACCCCCGAGCAAAGATATTGACAAAATAGGGAGACTGCCATCATACATGTAGGGCTAGATAGCTTAGAGCGCCAACACGTTAAACCGGAGGTCATTGGTTCAAATCCTGCTCATAGTTAATTTTTCTTTGTTCAACCCCAAATTAGTTCGGTTTCATTACATGTAAGCCTACATAAAAATGGGCATACATTACATTATTATAGATAAAAATTCCATTCCAGAGTTATGAATCTTTCAGTTCAGGTCTCTTTCATTGATAGTCTTACATGTATCATCATGTACTATGTGATCATTCAATATCATCCACCATTTTCAAAGTGATGATATACTCGGCGCTCACTCCCATTCAATTTCCAACCCTTTCGATTGAAATAAATTTACAGTTAACATGGATGCCAGATTTCATCTGACAGGTGCAAGAAGGCATGTCAAATACATTGAAATTCCTGTGTGGAGAATCATCTTAACTTCATCAGTTTGGTTTCAATCAGAGCAGTACTCTGTTCTGGGAAGAGAGGAAGCCACAATTTGTCACTTGAGAAGGGGAAACAATGCTCAGGGTCCGTGATTTAGAGAAATAGCCAACGAGACAGTCATCAGCTTACATAATTGTTGAGTTGTATGAGCAGTTCAAAGGCCAACCAGGATGTTTTCCTTTTCCATTTTTGTATTTTGTGAATGACTCAGCAAACTGAAGGGGAAAAAACACTCAACAAATCACAACATTTGATTTGCTGGGCAGCTTCCTTATTTCTGCAATTACAAAGTTGCACGAATGATAAACGTTGTGGTTCTTGCAAGGTACAACCATGTGGAAATCTCCGTATGAAAGGAGGGTTGGCTCTGAGAAGAGTTGTTTGATTATGTTCCTTTGTTTTGACTACCTTTCTTTAGTTGTCTTCAGGAGACTGGAGATTGACGAGAGAAAGTTATTAGGCAACATGTTGAGAACAAAGCAAACAGCTCTTCTCAGAGCCAACACTTCTTCCAAAAGATAATTTTTATATGGTTGTACCTGCAAGAAATACAAGAAATATCTTATCAAACCATACAAGGCATCAAACCTATACCAAGTCTGATAAAAGATACCCAAATAACTGGGTTCTTTTACTTGCATTAACACATCTACGGCTATACATGTACATCCCATCCGAAAGAGCTACAATGTATGGTCAAGAATCTCGCTCGGAACTCATTAAGTGCCATGACTCGGACCTAAACCCAACTTTAAAGTCAAATGTAGGCTCCTCCCCCATCCCACATCAGACTTTGTACGATTCTGAAGATGTTGAAAATTTTGGACTGCCCATCACCTGGGGGTACTCTGACTAAAATGATTTATCAATGTAGAACATTGTACACTAATGACAACTGCCACTTTGGTGAATGCAATCTTGATTGCAAGGTTAATTGAAATGTCTTTTGGTCATGTCTGTTCCGATAGTCTCTAACAAAGTCTAGTCATTGCATATTTAAGTTCCTTCCTATGGAATTTATTCAGTGATAGATATTGTGCTTCTTGTATGCATAGAGCAAATTTTCTAATGCCTGAAAATCCAAGAGTCATAGAAAAGTACTTACTTGTAGTCGAAAAGATGTGTGAGATTTTTTATCCTAGTTGTTTGAGATAAAGGGAAGATCTACAGGTCGTGTGTGTTTTTTGACAATACGTGGGCATGCACTCTTTTCTTGACGGCTTGAGAAAACATAAGTACCGTACTTCAGTGATATACTGGTGTTACATGTATTTAAAAAAGTAACCTGTACATGTTGGTAGATGATCAGTCATTTGACAGGGTTGCACAAGCTAGCGTATCAGGAGGATACGCACAAATTGCGTGCGATACATGTAAATTTTGGTTGATATGCAAATACATTTTTTGATTTGATTTTTTTTTTTTCTGCGGTAGTTTCACACACAAAAACTAAAGAGAAAACCATATAATTATAGTGCTCCAGTAGGGCTTTTTAAACCAAGATAAACACCGAGTAGAAAACATTCTGAAGACCTTGTTTCAATTCAGCGCACTTTCGTCAAACATCCAAATATTTTGGTCCAGAATGCCCTAGAGTTTTGAAGAAAAAACAAACTGGGGAGAACCCTGGTTTACATTCATGCTTTAGTGTGTATTGGAGATGCACAGTGTACATTTTTTACCGTCTTGCTAAGTTCAAACCCTGCTCATAGTTAATTTTTCTTTGTTCAACCCCAAATTAGTTCGGTTTCATTACATGTAAGCCTACATAAAAATGGGCATGCATTACATTATTATAGATAAAAATTCCATTCCAGAGTTATGAATCTTTCAGTTCAGGTCTCTTTCATTGATAGTCATACATATATCATCAATATCATCCACCATTTTCAAAGATCATGATGATATACTCGGCGCTCACTCCCATTCATTTTCCAACCCTTTCGCTTAAGCTGAAGTTGAGCACAATGTATGGAAGACTAACCTCATAGTTGTTTATCTATTTATTTTTTATTTTTTATTTTTTTTAAACAGTGGTGGAGACAGATATTATTGAGTTGGAGAAGAAATACTGGGCACTCCAAGCGCAGTCCAAGACTGGTCGCTTTGACCTGGATACATTCATACCGTTGATCTCACCGCCGATGCCAAAAGAGTTATGTGAAGGTTAGTGCTGCTAAGGAATCTCTCTGGCCTCAGACGTCTTTTCTTCTTAGGAAAATTTTTATTGAGGAGCAAAATAAAAAAGACACAAGATTTCAACGTTTTTAAAAAGTGGTCATAGCAAGAGAATATAAATATGTCCCCCCCCGAGATGAGTTGTTTGTCTGTGTGTACTTGTTGTGTCATTCAAACCGGGAACTTATAACAAAAGGAACAATAGGTCCATGATCGCTATCACAAAGGAAAACAATGGGGTCCATGTTTGTCTGGACATAAAGTTGAACAAAGGAGGGTCCTCGGTTCGAGGCAATCACACACTTGTGTAATGGAATCACAGATTGTTGATTTTGCACTTGGTTAAACACAAATCTCATGGCTTCAGTTTGTGAAATGTAAAACGGTTAAAACAGTGTTAATGGTCAGTTTATGGATGTGCACATGTGGGGGTTGTTTGCACACCCCCAAGTCCTGCTGAGTGTGAAATTTTGTATTTTTTTAGATGCTATCTCCCCCCACAATCGCCTTATGATGGGTAGAAAGGAATAAGAACAAGAATGATGTACAATGATTAAAGTCTACGTACATACCTTCTCTTCTACACATCTTGCATGCCCCAAACATAACTGAATAATGATAATGCTCCTCAGTGGACATTAAATAGGGCCAGATTATCCACCCCTTCCAGCCCTTGTTTAAAATGTAAAAAGTGTGTTGAATTTATCACACCATGGGCATTTCTCAAACCTCGGCTTTGGCTCCGGCTCCAGGCTCCGTCTGATGTTCGAACCACCGCGTGCAAATGCACGCTGTAGCAAAAATTTATAACGGAGCCCAAGCCGGAGACGGAGCCCAAGCCGAGGTTTGAGAAAGGCCCCATGATACAAGATCTATAGACCTTATGCATATGACGTCATTTGAGTAGGATGCCCTCACCTAGAGGTCAAACGGAAGATGCTCATTGGCCAGTCCTGTGCGCCGCGCGTACAAATCAGCGCGTTTCCATTGTTTCATCATCAGTTTACCTCTAAGATGGCGGATTGGTGACGTCAATGCATAAGGTCTATTGAGGGGAATGTAACAGCCTCAGTCTCATTTCCCTTTTTTTTTTGGCCATCTCACATTATAGGAGTATTCAATGCATTCGATGTGAACAGTGATAACCACATTGACCTGAAGGAGATGGCATGTGGCTTGTCAGCGTGCTGCCGAGGACCACGGATAGAGAGACAGAAATGTAAGCTGCTGATAAGGGGGAAATAGTTTCATGTCAACTTCAACTATCTTGAATATCTGGCAATAGTCAAATCGTCGGCTCTAGACTCTTAAGGGCATTAGTGCAGTTTGTGTGGATTTCATAAAATTGCGTTCATGCTTTTGGAGCTCCAGGTAAATGGAGTTATTGATCAAGAGTGGTCTTCAAAGTGATAGTTTGGCAAAAAGGAACATTCTGTTTCTAAGGAAAACTTTATTTATAATAATAATAATAATTATTAGTTCTTATATAGCGCATTTTACAATAACGTATCAAAGCGCTTTACATTAGTGCCCTGGTCATTGGGCCAATAACATTCCTTTAATCTTTCTCAGCTCCCTGGGGAGTAGCACTCCGAATCTTTTTCATACAAAATATCAACCTCTACCCTCACAGGTACCCATTTATACCCCTGGGTGAAGAGAAGCAATTATAGCTCAAGGACACAAGTGTCAGGACCGGGATTCGAACCCACACTCCGATGACATAACCACCGGAACTTGAATTTGACGCTCTTAACCGCTCGGCCATGACACCCTACTTTTTATGGATTTAAATTTGTTGTTCTTCTTATTTATATGCATTTTTCACTTGATCATTACAAACATGAAATTGCAGTGAAGGACTTTATAGCCAACAGATTGTAACATTCTGGCATTCAGGTGGGCACGGTTGGTTTCTTCCCTGCCTTTCACCCGAGTAGACCCAGAACCAGAGCCTTAGATGTGGTTTGGGTTTTCAGTCCCTACCTGGGTCTGCTTACCGTGGAATTCTACACTTACAGCCCCATAGACTCCTGTGCTTTACAGGGTGCTGTAATAAGCGCAGAATTCTGCAGTAAGCAGGTCCATGAAATGATGCCCTGGTTATATGGGTTTTTCTTATTTTTTTATATATTTTCTCCCACATCTAAAACTGACATTTCTTCATCATCTATTCTACATTATCTTCAGGCCTACGGGTTATAGTGCTAGTCACTTCATTACTGGAAATGTATAAAAATAATAATAGTAATTATTTATATTTGTTTTAAAAATGGCCTAGAATGTTACATTAATCAGGTCAGAGCTGTAAGGGTTAACAAGACCTGTACCTTGAACTTTGTAATAAAAGTTAGTTCATTGAATGGTCACTTAAAGGGGGGAAAAAAACATCAGTGAAATGTGACATTTGATATCAGAGCCCACTGATTTATCTGATACAGCCATAGTACAGCGCCCAATTCGCAGTAGCTTTTGACGCTTGTCGACATGTGTGAACCGAATTTACGTGATGCGAAACAAGTTAAACAAACTTTTTTCTAGTCATTCATTTTTTGGCCATTGATACAAGAACAACATAAAGGCAGTCAAAATAAGATGAATCTGTCACTGTGTTGCAAGGAAATTCGCCTTTGAAAGCTTCCTCATGCGGTCATAAAATGTTGCAGAGCACAGAATTTTTTTGCTCAGCAGTGTTACAGATTACCAACCAAAATGCCCTGCGATGTCCATTGTCTGTAACTGGTTCCCTGGTAATTTCTGCTAATATTAATGTGCTATAATAATTGTATGTTGCTGAGTCTAGCTTAATAAAAAAAAAAAAGCATTGTTGAGTAAAGGGCAGTTATATGTATCAATTAAATTTCAAAGTATTTGAGAAGGTTTTCGAGGTTTTAGATGTGAATTTTACGTGGACTGAACTAAACTTTGAGCTATTGTGTTATTTATGCTGCAGTTTTCTTCAAGATCTTTGATGCTGACCAGGACAGCCTGCTGAATCGAGATGAATTGGAGAAGATGGTTCAGAGTCTCATCAACGTCAGGACAGAGAGTAGAGTGGGACTGGAAGTGGTGAGTGGTTTGTTTGTCTGTCTTTCTGATTGTCTGTCTTTCTGTTTGTCCAATGGAAAACACATGTAGAATGCTAAGGGGATCACTGGGGAATTATAGGTTGAATATGAATAAAATCGGTCAGTGTTTGTTTTATAACAAACACCCCATACTTAGATTCCATAGGTACCAACATACATGTACTGCTGTTTCTACGGTGTATTGGTTGCTATGGGTTTAGTAAATGTGATGCGATCTGGGAAAACCCGTCGGATGTCGCCGAACGCGTACTGAAGATAATCGAAAAATAGTCCCCACAACTATTTTTTTTACATTTTGAGTTTTCGCTTCTGTTTTGTTGATCAATATCTAATTTAACATTCGGTAAAATATCTAATAAAAATTCCCATGATTTAGATGTCAAATTGTAGTTTTACGGTGACAGGTTATTAACAAAATGCCATTGTTTTATGTTTCCGCCATATTGTTTGAAAGGACTGCGGCGGCTGTGTACATGTACAAGCACAGCCGATCATAACTCCAGATTGCTTTAGCGTACAGGGCCAAATAACACATCAAAATCAAGCCTAAACACTGTTGAACAAGCACATTATTAATCCGCACTCGTATGTACATCCATTGTACATGTACATACATGTACATCGATCTTTTAGGTGACCTTTGGCCTTTTTGCAATGTTTACATCGTGACCCTTTATTTGACCGCTCTATTTTTGCATCAATTCCAGTGTAATTGTATTGCCGTATCTTTTACATTGAGTAATAATAAATAAGATGCTTTTAGCAACATTTGTGACTTGTAAAAATGTGATTTGGTGACTACTTGGAGGTGTTATTAGCTTGTAAACTTGGCGAGTTTGAGGCGGTGTGCGAGCCGTGTGTTCATGTTGTTGGACTAATTGCAATCCAAGATGGCAGCCTCCATGGACGCGAATTCTAGAAGTGCAACGCAAGTTGCAGCGTGCATAGACGAAGCGAGAGGGTTGAATTTGTACACTTCAGAAGATGATCAAGCTTTGAAAGAGGTCATAGTTGATTATTTCACAGCTAGAGATGCTAGTGATGATTCAGATTTGTCGGATGATGAGGAGAGTTTTGATGACCAGGACGGGGATGCCGCCATTGATGATGACGTTGACATGATAAGTCTTAGTGAGGCTGATCCAGATGAAAATGATGATCAAGGTTTGTTTTGCACTTTTGGGTCCTCTATTTCATTTGTTTATAAAAATACAGTGTAGTTTTCATAATTTTTACAGTTGTATAAACTGAAAATCCAGTGGGGGGCCTATGTGTTTTCAAGCTATTTCTTTTGGTATTTTTTTAATTTCGGGGGAATTTTTTGTGACTTGGTGACGTGTGGTGAGAATCTTAGCAAATTGGTAGGGACCGCAATGTCGATTATGCGCATCATACTGTGCAGCATCGTTTGAATGAAACATCGTTTCGCTATTCGGATCGGTTTCGTGTGTTTATCGCAAAGACTGATGGGATATATGGCAGCGTCTCTTGTTTATCTTCAATTTGATCGTTACCGCTACAAAAATACTCAAGAACTTCATCAAAATTTCGCTGTTTCTCAGGTAAGAATATTTTCAAATCGTAATTTAGGGGTATAAATAACCGTAGAATGTTACCAGTAGTCATGTCACTGTTGGCGAAAAAAATGCAAAACACTAAACAAACAACCCCTTTTTAATCGCATTGGTCTTTTTGAAAATGTGCTTAATAAATCTTGTTAATAATAATAATAATAATAATAATAATTGGGGTTTCTTCATTGCCCTATATTTAAAACAAAATTAATAAATTTGTTATTATTATTAATATTATCTTTTATTTTTTCAGATGGTGGGGGACCTGTTATTGAAGACGTGGATGATATTTTGCCACCACTCCCACCTTTAGAGGACCATGATGACCCACAAGTTGAAGCTGCTGGTGGGTTCAGGTGCAGCTGTAAGCACAATGCAGGCAATCCTTGTTACACGATGTTTGCTGATGGAGAAATTGAGGCGATTCGTTGCTGTTTTCTAGAAATGACTCGTGATGAATTGGATATAGCAATCTTAGCTAAACTGTCATGTGGTATGCACTTGTCTGATATGACTTCAAGATCTAGAAGAGCCCAAAGTGAAAGGAAAACACAGAGAACAGACTTCTACCACCACAGCAAGAGAATTTGTCGCGATACGTTTAAGTATGTCCACGGTATTGGACAAGACAAATTGAACAACCTTATCAAACACTACAAAGAACATGGAGTCATCCCTCGCACACACGGCAACAAAAAACGTCGACCATATAATGCAGTGACGGCTGACGACAACATCTACGTGGCACATTTTGTGTTAAACTATGCTGAGACTCATGCTATGCATTTACCAGGCAGAGTACCAGGCTACTGGCGTACCGACTTAAAACTATTGCCTACAAACTGTTCAAAGAGAATAGTATACGATAGTTACTATGCAGCCGTCACACAGACAACACATCGTGCTGTATCATTGGTTACATTTCGCAGGATCTGGCGAGAAGTTGTTCCGTTTGTTGTCACAATGAAACCTTCCACGGATTTGTGTTGGTTCTGTCAGAAACATCAAATGAAAATAAGTAATGCAGCAAATAGAACGGACGCAGAGAAAGCAGAACTTCTTAAGATAGCCACCGACCATCTGCAACAAGCAGGCCGAGAACGCTTGATGTACAATGAAATCTGCAAGGAGACTAAAGAGAATCTGCCTGTTGGATTAGATTGTGGTCAACACCCCCCATGCAGCTTTGATGGAAAAATGCACTATAGTATGGATTTTGCACAGCAAGTGCATTATCCGTCAAATCCCCAGCAACCTGGCCCTGTTTTCTTTAAAACACCAAGGAAGTGTGGGGTTTTTGGGGTTGCGTGTGAGGCCCTTCCCAAGCAAGTAACTTTTCTTTTGGATGAAAGCGTGCAGACTGGTAAAGGCGCTAACTGCGTAATCAGCTTATTTCATTTTTATCTTGACAACTATGGCCTTGGAGAGACCGACATGCATCTACACGCAGACAATTGCTCAGGTCAAAACAAGAACTCATACGTTATGTGGTATATGCTTTGGCGAGTTTTAACCGGCAGGCACAAGTCAATAAAAATGAGCTTCCTACTGGCAGGACACACCAAATTCAGTTGTGATTGGTGTTTTGGCTTATTCAAGCGCACATTCCGTCGCACCAAGGTAGACTGCCTGAATGATATTGCTGACACAGTGTCCAACTCTAGTACAGCTGGAGTCAATGTTCCACATCTCTGTGGACAAGAGGATGGGACCGTTCTTGTGAAGGTTTACGATTGGTCATCATATCTAAGCCGTTACTTTAACAAAGTTAAGCAAATAAAGGCAAACCAACATTTTCACTTTGACCACTTATCAACCAGTGTAACTGTTAAGCGTTTTTGTGACACGGATACTTCAGTTCAGGAGCTTATTAAAGTCCCCGGTATGCTGCCAGCGCATGAAGAAATGCCAGTGCAGATTCTGCCAAAGGGGCTTGATGCCAAGCGAAAACTGTACTTGTTTAAGGAGATTCGCGAATTTGTCGCTGAGGACAAACAAGATCTTGTGTGCCCTCCACCAGTTATTGAAGATTCTGAGAGTGACTCAAGCACAAGGGATAGTGAGTCAGATGAGGAGACAGCACCACCGCCTCAAAAGCGTGGGCGCCAACCACGCGGACCCAAACATTAAACAATATATAGGAAACTACAAGAAAGCATAGCATCAACCATTTTCAAGATAGCTCCACCCCCACCCCCACCCCAACACCCAGTAGCAAAGTAATCTATCAAATACAAAGGCTAAACATAGCTTTGGGTAAACATTTTCATGCATTGTACACCATGTGACACAAAGACTTGTGTGGTATAAATTTTATTCAATAGAAATTTTCAATAATTAAAATTATTCAAATTTCGGCCTCCCTCTTCTGTTGAAAAGGGCCACACCCCTAAAAAGGAGGGGTTTTAGAATGTAGGATTTCCACCAGGGGGTATTATAACATTTGCCAACAAACATAAAGTCATTAAAGCTCATGCAAATATACAAATAAAATGTTCAACAATTATTTTAGATTAAAATTATTAGCATGAACCTAGCTTCCCCCTAACAATAAAATTAGGCCACGCCCCTAAAAAGGAGGTTAGTTGGTGTGGTTGGCGACATTAATCTGGGTATTATGATAACTATTAACATTCAAGCATAGGTAATTATAACAAAAAGACCCCCAACAAGTTTGTTTGATGTAATTACAATTTTTGCAATGTTTCAGTCACATTGTTAATTTGTGTCAATATTCAATTGGAACTTTAACGCTTGATTTCTCAAAACGAGGTCAGCTGGTCTTTCGAACTTCATCAGAGTGTAACTTGAGTTGTGGACATCATATAACCATAAATAAACCAGTTTTGAAAAGAACAAAGTGTCCTCTTTAATTTTATGTATATAACTCAGAAATGACTAATTTCACCATGTGAAGGGTTTTCCCAGATCGCATCACAAATGGGTTGCTACGAGTATTGTGCATAGCAGCGGCACAGCTTTCTAGTAAGGGATTATTCTGCGTGGACATATTCGCTCAGGATTTTCGGCCATGACTCAAAAAAGTGACCACCTTTTGAAATGAAATTTTCACAGGTTAGTTTTATTGTATATATCAACACTTACATAAGATTAAAACAATCAAACAGTTCCAAAAACCAAAAGTATACTTTGCCTTTAGGGAGATGTGTAATTTCTTCTTTGTTTCCACCAGGATTTCAAGTCAGTGGAGAATTTGGACCCCACCAACATAGCAACTGATATATTGGCCAATCATGACGGCGATAACGATGACTGCATCACGCAAGAGGAATTCCAGATGTGGGCAATCAAGAACAGTCTCCCGGATGACTTCTGTAAACTTCTCTTTCAAGTAAGAATTCATTGGGGTGGGGGAGGAGATTGGGATAGTGGTATCTTTCCCAACCTTTCACCTTCTGTGGACTTTAATTGGAATCCTAGCTCAGATTGGGGCTTTACATGCGGTTTCATGTCCCTTCCTGTAGCCGATATTATGCATTCGGTTGATTTAAGCATGTGACATTATTTGTGTTTGGAAGATTACATTTATTCCCATTCCCGTGGCTACAGCTACGGCTGTAACTGTTGCTCAGGGTGTTGCTAATGACATACTTTGCTTCAACGCATGATGACACGGAAATCTAGCCGTAGCTTTAGCCGCAAATTATGACGCAACCTTAAATTGAAAAAAAGTATACAACCAGTCTGTGAACTTTTTAATCAAATTGTGTTTCTCATTGGTGGCTGATTTTCCTGTTCCCCCTAGGTGTGTCACATCATCCTTGGTTTAAGACCTCAGACCACCGAGGAGGAGAAGGAGGTGATTCTAGGCTGGGTTGACAGAGAGAAGAGGAGGGGGCTGAGACTGACCCAGACGTGGTATCTGAGCTCCATGAACTGGTGGAGAACCTGGAACCATTACGTCAGCCACAAGGTAAGGCCCATGTACAATAATGCAGCTTTGTAATATTTTTCGCAAGTTCTTGACAATTCATTGATTTCTTTGATTTTCCAAAATATACCTTTATCATAGTGCCGCCATCTTGTCTTTTTTTTCCTTACCACTCAAATTATTGTAAACCTAACCAAGGCAGACAACTTTATCCCAATACTTGTTCAATTGATCTCTCTTCAGCCGCCCTTCTCCAACCAGACCCTCAACCATTCCAAGATGACTAGCCCTAATTCCAGCGGCACCCTGGGTAGACAAGGCAACCAAGCATGGAGTGAGACTAAGTCTCGGAGCCCACTCCTGTCACGCCGGGCTACCCACAGTAATGGGTCCAGCTCGGCACCTAACAGCCCCACCAGGTCACCCAAGAAGTCCGGGCTGGTGAGTCAGGGAAGTCTTGGCCTGCCTAAACCTGGACTCATTGATAATACACTTCTCATCATGCCCGATAACAGAAAGGTAAGCGTTTGATATTTGTCATATTGTGAACATGGGGTGCTGTCAGTTAACAACAATTAAGAACTGTTCAAATTTCTCATTTACAAAACTTGTAACGAAAGATAAAGTCAGGGATGAGAATTTTTATTATTATTTTTAACATTTAATTTTTTTTATCTTCACGGTCAAAGTTAATGTCAGTTATCACTTTGTTCTACAAATTAAAAACAATAAAATGGGAAATATGAGCACAGGGAAACAACCAGCAGTAGACAACCATGGTATAGCAAAACAGTTTAATTTTTGAAAGTGTGTCAATTTTCAGAACAGTCTTGTGACATTTCTTGCAAAGGGGATGTTCATAAACAGTTTTGCTTGAAGTTTATAACATCATCTATGTGCCGGATTAACTAGATTATGGTTTCATAGGATTACTGAATATATCGCCTCAGTCTAATCATCTTTCTGAAGGTTAATAAGGATTAAGGATTAAAGTTCACAGATCATCATAACCAGAGTGGGGGTCGTCCTGTTCATTGAGTGATAAAATAATCAAAATCTCTTAATTGAATTGTAACAACTTAGACAGGTATTTTATAAATGTATGAAAACAAATGTACACTTGATTCAGTGTCGGGTTTTTACTGTCTGTCTGTTGCAAACCAGCTAGTAATGGAATGGAGTTTGTGCAGTCATCTACCTCCAAATCCACTCCGAGATTATTGGCTCATTTGGATTAATTTGATGAGATTATCTCTTTATCGTCACAGGTCGGGACGTTAACAAATGAAGGCGGCAGATTAAAACGTAATCCACCTTTAGTGCAAGGGAAGGATTATGAAATCATACCCGAGCCAGTATGGAAGGCCCTGTCACAGTGGTATGCTGGCGGGCCGGCTCTCCCAAGAAATGTAAGTGTGTCGTCGGTCTTCATTGTTTGATATTCAAATTTTTGCCATTTAAAAAAAAATATTTTTATTGAGATCCACTGAATTATAAAAAATGGCTGGTCACAGAGACACCTAGGAGGCACCTAGATAAAGCAATATTTAAGAACTGTATATTCTTGTTATTTATTTTACACGACAGTTTACAGTTGAATGGCTTCTGACTGGCACCCCCGAACAAAGACAAAATAGGGAGACTGCCAACATAGGGCTAGATAGCTCAGTTGGTAGAGCGCCGGCACGTTAATCCGGAGGTCGTTGGTTCAAATCCGCTCTAGTAAATTTTTCTTTGTTCAACCCCAAAATCATTTAAAATTTAGCCAGTCAGTTTCCCATGTGGTTTATTATTTGATATTATTTTGTACTGCCATTACTTTAACATACATGTACATGTAGGTCTCTTAAAAATATAATGAAATATCGTTAACTCATCTTCCTGGTACAAAATTGTGTCATCTACTTAACATTTGTATGGAATAAATTATATTTGTTGTCACTTTTTGCCAAAAGGATTACAAATGCTCGTGAGATTCAGCATAAAATAAAAATCGGCACAGACATGGAGCACCAATGGGTCCTTGGATTCACTTCTAAGACTTTGATCCTGATGAACTATTTGATTGGTTTTTTTTTTCTGGGTAGGTGATAGTGCCTTTAGAAGGAGAGCCCAGTGCTTCGTTAGAGCTGTACCCGATCAGTGTACGCCTCCTCAGACACCAGACTGTACAGCAGAGACAGAATGCATGGAATGGGGTGAATATTGGTGAGTTTCCATGCCTGTCATCTTTACCTTGGTTGCCCTCTGCCTTCAACAATCTTTACTATAACATTAGTATTATTACTGGTTTGTTTACCTCTTACTGCTAGAAATAACACAATCAACCATTTTGTAGAGTCAAATTTTTTATTCCACAAAATTACGTATGGTTTAGTTCATGAAGTACAAGGAGTACCACACAATTTTGAGGGATATATGTGTGCATCATTATATTCTACTTTAAAAAAAAACATCTTTCGAACAATATTCATTTTACAACAAATGCTTTTTATATCCCAAAGCGCCCAATTGAAAGGCTACACAACAAAAATTCGGCACTTTTAAATTACAAGGCACTTCCGGTTTCGACCGGAAGTAGAGGTCATGTCACGCACACAATGAAAAATGAAGACCTATATTACCTCTATATAATCCCGCAAAAAGTAACCAACGGTCTCTTCGTCTTGATTTGATATGGATGTGTCCCTTTAGATGGTGTTATTCAGCCATTGGGTGACATGTCATATTATTTATCTAACAATCTAATACAATTCATCTGGCAATAACCTGCAACAGGCAACGTGTCCATCGGAGCTAGCGGTATAAGCTTCAGTCAGAACAGCAACTCCACCCCTCCAGCCCCAAAGAGGTACCTGGCCCACACGGCCTGCTTCAGTAAGATGCACACTATGCAGCAGGTATACGAGTTCCTCTCTGGTCGACTCAGAATACGCAGTGAGGAGATGAGGCTGTGGAATCTCAAAGATGAGGTAGGCGTGACTCGTATTACATTGTGCATTTAGCTATTTGTGTTACATCGTGTTTGGTGATTCATGTTACACAATGTCTTTGGGGACTTGTGTTACATTGTCTGTTTAGCTAAATGTATTGTTTTACACCGTGTTTTGGTGACTATATTACACTATGTATTTGCGACTCATGTTACATTGTGTAATTAGCTATTTGCTTCAGTGTATTTTGGTGACTATCTTACACTATGTCTTTGAGGAATCATGTCACATTGTGTAGTTAGCTTTTTGTGTTACATCGTGTTTGGTGACTATGTTACACTTTATTATTATTATTATTATTCATGGTTTATTAAAAATCCGAATTTGTTGCCAGAGGCAAAATTGCAACGAATTGTACATACAAACATTATAAAAAAAAAAAAAAAAAAAAAAAAAAAAAATTAAAAAAATAAAACAATAATATCTACAAACTGAATAGTTAGAATATACAACAATGTAGAATTTGTCTTTGAGGACTCATGTTACATTGTGTATTAGCTACATGTATTTGTGCTACAATCAAATACCATATTTAATATTCAAGAGTTTAAAGAAATTAATTCATAGCAACACCATATCACAGAATATTAACAACGCTGAGGTTTTACCGAAATAAAACCAGGAATGCTTGTATCTTTCATTTGTAGACATAAAATTGCACCTGAATTTGTTGTCAATTTTAAAAAAATCACGTCTCTTTATGCACTTTTGTTTCTTCCAAATTTGGGTCCAACTTCAATAAACACTGAGTGACAGCAATAAGTCGTGACCTGAGCCGAACTCCCTAAAGCTGCTTAGCACAGAAATATATTGCTTAGTAGAAGTAGATTACAAGCCAAATATATGTAGGTTCTGTTTGTGACCTACATTGTTTGCTTAGCAGATGAATTTCTAATCTTTACATGTCTGTAAAGCAGCTTAATTGCACTGGGCCATGGTTTCAAATTACACCAACATTAATACACTGATCCATTAAGCCACGCCCATTTCTCATTGACCAATCACAACCGCGAAATCTGATCACCATTTGAGCCGTTTGGTGATCTTTGCACATATTTGCACTAATGGTGATCGGGTTTCGCGGCTGTGATTGGTCAACTCGTAAGGAGGCGGGGCTTAATGGATCAATCTATTGTACTGGTATGTGTACATGTATTTATGTATCATAGAGCTATATATAAAGACTAGAGTGTAACCTGCTCTGCTATTTGAAGCCATGTGGACGCATCCAAAGCTTTGTAATAGCTTGAAATTATGTACTGCTGTTGTATGTCTATTTCAAAATGAGTACTTTTGATTCTTTTCTGCGTGTTAAAGGATCTATCAGTTAAACGCATTTTTCAGTGTGTACATGTATGTGCATATTTTTCAGGCATGGTATTCTTCCTACTTAATTCTGATTTTCAATTTTTATTTTTTTTTGCCCTTGAAAAAATCTGAAAAATTGAGATTAAATAGCTAAATGTTTATTAAAGCCTACACCATAGCACATGTAGGTCAGCCCTTGTCCTCAGTAAAATATTCCTACTTTTATCCAAGGACCAAATATCATGCCTGTTTTTTGTACGAGCAGCGCATACCCTCATATGCAAGTGCGTTAGTTTCTACAGTTCTCTGTAAAACAAACTCATTCTCCCCAGTCATGCGCAAGCCTTGAATATGGCTGCATCCAGCTGCGGTTTTAAAGAACGGAATCAGGAGTTAGTACTCTAGTCTCTAGCTGTATGACTTGTATGCACCATGGTTCAACTGTCATGGATTACTAACATAATGATAGCAGTCTCATTTGCATTTCCTTCAAATTTGCATTTCCTTCAAATTTATGAGGGTAGCATGGTTGTGTGATCCTCATGGTGGATGTAATACATGTACTGGTATGCCATGTGCGTTGTAAAGTGTGCACCTACTGGCATTTCTGAACAAGAAATGTGCGAATTAACATAAAAATTGGTGGGCAGACAGAAAGGTGGGCAGGCAAAAAATGCATGTAATGTTCAAAAAGTTTATTTGGCTTGGATGATTTCGTATGTGCACCACAATCTGAAAATAAGGTCAATTAAAAAATTCTTCTGCAAATAAAAGTGGAAAGTTTTTGTACTTTTTCTCTGGTAAGTCTGGTTTATTGATGTGAACAGTTTTTCCATTAAACATTTTTTATTTATATGCATTCTTATTCACTTTAATTTGGGATTCACTTTAAATTTTTACTTATGAACTTCTGTGGCAGGTGTATTTTGGACAAAGTATTTTTTTATGTTTTTTTAGTTTAGGGAGTGAGTGGCTTTGTAAAAGTTGCTAAAGTAGCTAGTTGTGTGCTTGAACTGTAAAAAACTGCAAAGTATTTGGAAAAAAAAAAATATTGGTGCTATCCATTCCAGTGAGGGTGAATCTGTTGACTTTATCTGTTATCTATTTGTGACAATTCAAATCCAAATATGGTAACTGTGCTGGACTGTTCCCACTTTTGTTATTTTAACGAGGAAGTGGTGTAGAACTAGTTCAACCAAAATATCGTGACCTATTGACTATGTTGGTCAGTAGTGAACGGGGGTTTTCGGGATTAAGGATATTTTTACAGATACTTTGGGTAGCAATTTTTTTATTTCCCTTTTCTTTTTTCTTTTTTATATTTTATAGTAATTCATTTTTTTATTCAGGTTTAGTGGTCAATATTTAAATTGTGTGGTGAAAGGGTGCAGTGACCTTTTTGGGGTTCCATAAACACTGATCTTTCAACAACAAACAAATCTCACTAAATATGCCTTGTACATTTTTGACCAGGGTCGGAGTAATGGTCAGTTTTGTTTAATATGTTAATATATAGTACTAATATTACTGGGGTCTATTGGTACCAGTACAAATGATGTAATCCTCCCATCATCTCTAAACAGAACAATCCCATTCTACTGGAGGACGACTCTAGTACCTTAGAGCAGCAGAACATCACCGAGGATCAAAACGTCTTGATTGAAGTCAGGAATAAGGACCTTAGCTGGCCGGAGGAGATGTCGCTGTTGGCCAAGAGCAAACAAGATAATAAGAAACAAGGTGAGAATGTATATATCGGTCTTGAGGCATTGTATAGTGAGGTATCAATGTACATGTATCATCAGTTTGGGGAAGGTAGTGCATTCTGCTCTACCAGCCAGGCTCCTAGTGGATGATACCCATGCCTACATCCTTAAGGACTGTGAAGGGGGTAACCCTGTTTCAGCCCCAGGAGTAGGAGGCAACGTGCCCCTGGTGTTAATTGATTTGGGTCGATAGCCCAAATCAGTTATGTGTAGCCCTCACCTTGAGTGGCCGTCCGTGGCCTTGTGAGTTAGGCGATATCTCATTAAAAAAATAATAAAAAAAAAACACTGTGTGTATATATCTACTTTGCTGTGTAGTTTGTTCTTTAAAAACTTGTCTTCCTTTTTAAAAGGAGGAGATAATTACTCCCCAAAATTAATGACCATAAAAACTTACTTGGTACAGAGCACTAGAGAGCTGTTGATGTTACAAAACATTATTAGAAACGACCCCCTCTGAAGTAATGTAGCTTTAGATAAAGAGGTAATTTTTGTCTGCCAAAAGTTTGAATCTGAGAATGGCTGCAGGCATAACGTTTTTCTCGGGCATCTGGGTTTTCTTTCATTGTTTTCTTGCAAATTTGAAGACCGATTGAGCCCAAAATTTGTAGAGGTTTGTTATTTTATGCCTACACCAAGTGAGGATGACTCATTGACAATCACCAAAAATATAAGCTGCCTTTAATCTACTCCGCGGCAGTAGAATGAATAGCAATACAAGTTCTCAAAGAACAAATCTATACAGAAAAGTAGATCTATACACATGGTGTTACCGCAAACTGAATATACAAGTTGAGAATGAATTCATGCATTTGTTATTTTTATTTTTTGTAATCATAGAAAGGGAAGGCCCACCATAGCTACACTGTACTTGCTGGTTGTTCACCATTAACCCTCCTACTGTCTGACCATTCAATGTCATCCACTGTGGTTTAAATGACAGGTACATTTTTTGGTCAGTCTCCAGTTATGATACATTGTGGTGATTGCATCAAATGTGCACAGTTGTGCCACCACACACAACCAGTTTTCAACTGCCCAGAAAATGTTGCCAATAAGTAGGAGTTGAATGGTTTCAAATGGTTGGTTAACTGTTCATGAATTGTTACCAAGCATTTAGAGGGTAAAGTTTACAAAAAGTTTACATGAAACTAAATCAAACAACGGGGATACCCAGGGGTTAAGGATAGAGGTTTGACTACTCCACTGATTTGTTGTACTGAAGCCATTGCTGATTACTGTTTATTGTGTCTGATTGCAGTTGTAAAGACAGAGAGTGGACTGACTGGCATGAGTAACCTTGGTAATACATGCTTCATGAATGCAGCTATACAGTGCATCAGCAATACACAACCACTCACACTCTACTTCAAGACTGACTCCTTCCTCTATGAGCTTAACTCGTGAGTAATCAAAATGACATCCTAACATGCTACGTAACATCCTATGGTTACAAAACAGTGTTGAGGTACTAGGAAAAATTGTTTGGCAAGTACAGGTTTGAACTTTGTTTCCAAAAACAACCACCATTGGTAAAATCCAATCTGTCTGTGAAAATTGACTCTTCTCGTTTTGTGGCATTATTGGTTGAAAAAGCATGCTAGCTTGCTGGTAGTTCTTGTAAGCAGATGGTTGACACAACAACTTTTCTGGATCGTTTGTGAAATGCTCCTTTGCTTAGAAACATTTTTCTGTTACAGTAAACACAAAAATTTGCTTACCGGTAAATGTCTTTATAAAATTTGGCCCAGGTGCTGCCAAGGCTCTGAACTTAATAGTTCAATGAAGGGGATGGATTATTTTTCAGCCACCAGTTGGTTTTGTAGATGAGAATGCAGATCAACAAACTTACTAAAAAAAGATTACAAAGTTATTGGAGTTTTGTAGTTTGATAGGGTTTCCAATGCAATGTCAATCTGTTTGTTGTGTTTCAGGACTAACCCTCTAGGAATGAAAGGCCACGTTGCGAAGCGATACGGTGACCTGGTGCGAGAACTCTGGGCTGGTAATGCAAAGAGTGTCGCACCTCTGAAACTTAGGGTAAGGCTTCAGGGTTAAATCCCATCTGTGAAAGGATTAGCAGGCATGTGATTACTCGGGTTTTTACTTGATTTCAAGGTTTTCTAAAAATCGCCTTTAGCCGTCAGGTTTTCTTGGAAGAAGTAAAGCAGTTACCAAACCTGTAGTGTAGTGTCTCTGGTGATGCACAGAGTCTGCAAACCTCCTGAATTGTAAGATCTTTGGAGGTTCTGGGTCTAGAATAAAGAGGAAACCAGGCCCGCCCGTAAGGCATTTATGAATTTTCAAATTTTTAGCAAATCTCATCCCTTTATGAGGGTCTTCTTACATTATGCCCATCTGTCCAACCAGGCTTTTGGCAATTTGCCAAGTTGGCTTTCGCCATTCCAGTTTATCTACCTAATCACACACGCTGCTTCAATTCAGATATTTCGCTTGGTCCCAGCACCTTATCCAAAGGCACTTGGATGGGCTGACAGATGTACATGCGCTTAGATGTGCATTGTGTGGAGGGGCGGGGCGCTCCACTTCTTGCGACTGGTTAAGAGTTTGAACTGCCAAGCATAAAATGGTTCAGACACTTGCTTTAACTTCATCAGAATAGGTAACAAACAACCATTCTGTACTGTACGTTTTCTATTACAGTGGACGATAGCCAAGTATGCACCACGCTTTAACGGTTTCCAACAGCAAGATTCTCAGGAGTTATTAGCCTTCTTGCTGGATGGTCTTCATGAAGACTTGAATCGAGTGCAAGAGAAACCTTACGTAGAGCTGAAAGATAGCGACGGACGACCGGATGAAGAAGTCTCCCAAGAGGTATCGAGACATTTTATTAAATCTTTTTTATTTGTCATC
Source organism: Leptasterias polaris (assembly GCA_037783415.1). NCBI lineage: Eukaryota > Metazoa > Echinodermata > Asteroidea > Forcipulatida > Asteriidae > Leptasterias > Leptasterias polaris. Next base: position 4,773,959 of record JAZGTN010000003.1, on the reverse strand, counting down.
TGGGCCCAATTTCATAGAGCTGCTTAACGGTAAGCAAATTTTTGTGCTAACTGTAGCAGACAAAATTTGCTTAAGCATAAACGTAGTTCACAGTTTAGAAAGAAAATTAGGCAGCCAGCTCGCGCGTTCACCATGGATTTGCATTGTTACGTCATTCATTTACGTGCAGTGAGCACCGGAAGGTTAGCATGCATTTTCGTGTGCTTACAGTTACATGTAGCAGCGCTATTGAGTATTCCTAAGAAGGACCAAACTATGTGATGCTCTGCCTCGGTTTGGCCATATCAGAACTGGCGGCTACAGCTGCAGCTATTTTGCTGAGGGTGTTGCTTAGGAGGTACTGTATATTTGAACGCATGATGATGCCCGAAATCTAGCCATAGCTGTAGGCCAATTCGAACACCGCCTTTCTTTCATTAACCAGAAGTAAACTATATAATCCTGTAAGCAGATGTTATACAGAGCAACCCTTAGCAAAGTTTCTTTTTAACAGGCACTGCTAAAATCCATAAGCAGAGTGTGGAGTGACACTTAGCACAGTTTCTATTTTGTAAACACTACTAATCGTAAGCAAAGCAAAAGGCACACTACCTTGGGAGCAACTCCAGTAAGCAGATGATTGACGCAACAATGCCAATCCATTGTGAACATGCACACTGGCTGTCAAATCTTCTTGGATTGTTCTTGAATTGCATTTGTGCTTCCACACATTTTCCTGCTACAGTAAGCACAACGATTTTCTTACCAGTAAACAGCTTTATGAAATTGGGCCCTGGGCTTGATTTCACAAAGCACTACGGCGGTATCCGAATTGGCCGCAACAGCTATGGCTACGACAGTTGTCGGGGGTGTTGCTAAGGACGTTCTGTAACTGAAAGCTTGGTGACGCAGAAATCTAGCCATAGCTGTAGCCAACAATTCGGGCACGGCCTCAGATTCATTTGAAGATGATTCGTCAGTATTACCATAGTGATTTGTATTGGGACATCACATTTTGCGTGGCAGTTAAGATTAATTAGCACATAAAATCAGTCTTAACTCTTTGTGACATTAAGCCCTATTCACACAAACACGTACACACAAATCCTTTTTTTTATGGGTTGATGATCTCTCTCCTTTCTACTAGGCATGGGAGAACCATCTCCGTCGTAACCAATCCATCATAGTGGACCTATTCCAGGGTCAGTTGAAGTCTCAGGTGCGATGCAAGACGTGCGGTCATACCAGCGTACGCTTTGATCCTTTTATCTTCCTCTCTTTACCTCTACCCATGGAGAGCTCCATGCATGTGGAGATCGTAGGTGAGTGCTCAACCTTTTCATTTGATGTCTTTATATTGGATTTATGCAGTTTGCTTGATGTTTTGTTACGTAAAGAGTGTCAGTGCAGTACACAAGACTTGCAGGCCCAAGGCCAGTGAGTACAGCGTTGAGCCAGAAAACTAAATGCTGGACAAGTCTGGCAGTCTTGTGATTTTGAATTCACTGCATAATGTTATTTGTATACAAAAATGATGTCCAAATGTTGACTCTTTAAATTTTGAAAATAGAATTAGCTGTTGCAAACTGCTTACCAACCAAAAGGACCTGAGGTATAAATGCAAAAAATAAGTTAGTGGCCTGACGTTTCGACCCTAGCAGAGTCTTTCTCGAAGGCTTTAAATTTTGTTAACGTGGTTGAGTATTGAAGTGTACTTACATGTACTCATGATACATATGAAATAGATCTATCTTAGTGCTTGTTCAAACGGTTCATGTTAACCTGTTGTGTATACAGCTTTTTTTACTTTGATTACAGTCCAGTAAAAGTTTTTCGGACAAGTGAAAACTTGAGCTAAAAACAGGCCCTGCAGTCTTGTGGATTTTAAGTCCTGCAGTGGCTACTTTAAAAATTATTACAATCCAGGGAACAATTTCGGCCAGCAAGTTTGCATAGCAAAGTATTTAGACTGAACAAGTTTTATGCACACTGAATGCTAATATTGAGCAGCAAATGATGGTTTTGTGTAGCAATATGCTTATGTTATACTTGTAAGGGAAATCGTTCACTGCAATCCATAAATGCTATCTTTAAGTCATTCTCCTTCAGGCCTTCAGAGAGACGCAAAGTTATTGTTCATCTATGGGTTTTCCCGTAGTTAGGCATGAACAGCGTTTGTGTGTTCTACAGGAAATCCCATAGTTAGGCAGATATGAGGTAATACATATCAATGTGAGTATTCACCATGTACTTACGCCATTTACAGTTGTGAGATTAGACGGCTCAGTACCTATCAAATACGGCTTGAGGCTCAATATGGAGGCCAAGTACAAAGCTTTCAAGAAGCAGCTTGGTGAATTGTGTGACCTTCAACCTGAACAGCTGTTACTGGTAGAGGTTGGGGGCGCTATGGTCAGGGTAAGTAGACTATAGAGTCTAATCACAAGGCACACTCTGTGCTGAAGTTGCAAGTTGCGTTTATAACTGCTCTTTTTTTCATGCAAGTTCGCCCCAAACAAGACTAAAAGCCACTCTTGGTAAGGGGATACAAAAAGAAAATATTTAAGATGAAAATAACTCGGGGAAGCTGAAGGTAGGAAGGTAGGAATTGATTTTCCTGGCCGAGCGGATAAGAACACCGAACTCAAGCTCTGGTGTTTCTGATCAGCAGAGTGTGGGTTCGAATCCCAGTCGTGACACTTGTGTCCTTAAGCAAGACACTTAACCACATGCTTTGTCCTTCGGATGGGACGTTAAGCCGTAGGTCCCGTGTGTTGTGTAATGCACGTAAAAGAACCCAGTGCACTTATCGAAAAGAGAAGGGGTTCGCCCCGGTGTTCCTGGTTTGATTGGCTGCATATTGCGCCACAGCACCTTGTAAACCATTACATGGTGCTATGCAAAGGAATAGGTCTCATACTTCAACACGTAACTCCACATACCTTGTAGGAAAAATACTGAGCGCTTTGAGACACCCATCGGGAGTATAAAGCGCTATATAAGAACTGCTTATTATTATTATTATTTAAAACAGTCTAGACTGTAGGATGGAGGGAAACATGCACCAGGCAAGGATTCCAAAGAAATGCTGTATGTGGAATAAAGCCTATGAGTCAAGTCACAATTAGTATGACAGAGTATTTCCAAATTGTATTCAGATCTCAATCAGAGCTTCCTTGGAAACTACCCTGATTGTTTTGTTTTTGGGTACCTTGTTTAGAGTATAATTATATGCTGTATTAATCAGTTTATAATTCAAGCCAGCCAATTCTATAAGTGTGTGCAATTGAACCATTTCATTTGGCTTCCTTCTTGACCAATTTTCTTATATATTTTTTTCTTTCTATGTGTTTGTTTGATGCTTCTTATAATCTTGATGTTTGTATTATTGTAAGTTGTCTTACAATTTGACCTTTGGGGCTCATGATACACAATACTACCTATACAGTCACCAGGTTAATGTTAATTAAATACCAATATAAAAAGGGCCAGAATACCTTGGCCTTCCAGTCTCACTTTGGGGAGAATGATTTTAAAGGAAGTGAAACAAATGTTAATTAATGTTAATTAAATACCAATATAAAAAGGGCCAGAATACCTTGGCCTTCCAGCCTCACTTTGGAGAGAATGATTTTAAAGGGAAGTGAAACAAATAATATGTACCTATTGCTATTGGAAATATTTTGAATTTAATTTGTTTAACACAAAACTTGTAAACCAAACTTCTCTTTTGTCCCAAATAAACACTTCAGCTGACTTTGTGCCCCAAAACACCAGGTTTCTTATCAGAAATTGTTTCTCTACTTCCTCTTTCCGGTCCAGAGTTTCCCATCAGACACGCAAAAGATAAGAACATTACTCGGAGGGATTTTATACTGCTATGAAATTCCCTTAGTGTCACCGTTGCCGATTCAACAAAACTCCAACGTACATAGTAAGTTTGTTTTTTTTCACTGAGAGCTTAAGATTCATCTTAAGATAAGTTGTCAATTTTGCCAAAGTGATTTGTATTGTGACATATCTCAGGTTGCTTATCAGTTAAAGGGACACGTTGCCTTGGATCAGGCGAGTTGGTCCATGAAAAGCGTTTGTAACCGTTTGTTATTAAATGCATATGGTTAGAAAGATGTTTTAAAAGTAGAATACAATGATCCACACAAATATGCCTCGAAATTGCGTGGTTTTCCTTTTACATTTTGAACTAACACAGCCCGCCATTTTGTAGAGCCAAACTTTTGACTCCACAAAATGGTGGACCGTGTTAGTTCGCAAAGTAAAAGGAAAACCACGCATGGCATATTTGTGTGGATCATTGTATTCTACATTTAAAACATCTTTTAAACCATATGCATTTTATAACAAACGGTTTCAAACGCTTTTCATAGCCCAACTCGCCCAATCCAAGGCAACGTGTTCCTTTAAGATTGATACACATCGTGTCGTGGTCGAGCAGTCTAGTGCATCGGACTCAAGTTCTGATAGCTGAGTGGGTTAGAGTCCCGGTCATGACACTTGTGTCCTTTAAGCAAGGCACTGAACCATAATTGCTTCTCTTTACCCGGGTGTATAAATATGAACCTAAGAGGGCTGAGATATCATTGTTGGATGAACCCCTTTGCACTAATTTGAGCTGCTTGGCGTGGTATGCTTCTCAGTGAGTTTAGAAAGTTTGAGGAATGGTCGAATTTTGCCTGATGAACAGGGATAAGAATTTTTGTAAAGTGCCTAAATCTAGCTACTAGGATATGTCAAGGGCTCATGTGTCATGACCAGAATTCAAACCCACACCCGGACGATGAATGTGACCAAATTCACAGGAAAAGAGCTCTCACTTTTTCCCATTTCTCAACTCATTAAGTGTCATTTTGTCTTTGTCATTTCCAGACACGATCCATTCGGACAGCCTCATCAATCTGCAAACTCTCCCTCCCATCAACTCGCCCACTCCCAATGACCTGATCATCACCACCCTTCCCCCAAATGGAGTCATCCAAAGTAACCATGGTAACACCACCTATCAGGCCACTAGCATCAGCATGATTAACATGGGAGGGTCGAACGGTGGGGGTGTTGTGAAACAGAACGGGGAGGTGGGGCAGGGCAAACTAAACGGTGATATTGGTAAGTTGTGTTCGTTTTAAAAACAAGAGTAGGTTTTGCTTGGTTTTCTCAAATTGCCTAATTCACTTTCTTGCCATTTTTGGGGTTAATCACCATCACTGTCTTGTAAAGTTCGCTTCATTCATGTGGCAGAATTCCCTAGATGCAGAACAATACTTTGCGTATTTGACACTCCAAAACTGTGAGGTGCTTAGCATTTTGTTGTATGCCGAACCCCAGAATGGACACATTTTTCACGATGTGCTACCCTTGTTTACAGAGAATGATAAGCAATCAATGTCTCCATCTCCTGTCAAGCAACACAGTCGCACACCGAGCACAGCAAGTGCTAACAGCAGCGTAGGAGCCGCCCCTCCCGCCGTTCACAACTTTGAGGGCTTTGTGGTCGCGGTGCATCGGAAGATGGTAAGCCGTGAAATTAGTATTGAGGTTTTTTTCTCTGTCTCTTTTACCCATCTGCGTGTTTATTATTATTTTTAATTTATTAATTTATTTTCTGGGTTTTTCCCCCCTCAGAAAATCAGTAAGATTATTATGTGCATGTTAAAGCTACAATTAAAGCTATTTTTAATGTTATTTTATTTTAATTACTTGTAAGGTACACAATAAGAAATCAATTGTTATGATGGTTGACACAAATTTAAAAATATCGATTTGAATTGAACTGAATGAAATAGGCTGACAAAAGGTTTATCAAATCCTAAGCCATATGGAGGGAAGCCTTTGTACTCAATGAGGCTTTGTCGAACTGGTGGCTATACCTCTGGCTACGGCTAGATCGCCGCATCATTCTGCATTGGAGTATAGGACATCATTAACAACAGTCGTAGCCATAGCTATAGCCGCCAAATGGGACACAGCTTAAGACTGTCCTAGGGCATTTCTCAAACCTCGGCTTAGGCTCCGTCTCCGGCTTGGGCTCCAGTATAATTGTGGTGCAGCATGTATTTGCACGCGGTGGTTGGAACATCAGACGGAGCCTGGAGCCGGAGCCAGGTTTGAGAAAGGCCCCGACTTTCCTTCAGAGGTCCAGTATCATGCCTGTCTGTGCCAATAAGTTGATTCACTTGTGAAGTATGAATCAGTTGGGCCCAATTTCAGGGAGCTGCTTAACACTTATTGAATTCCCTTTCATATAATCAACAAATCATTGAGATCGGTCAATAAATGTCAAAGTTCTTTGTCTTTCTTTCCTCGGTGTGATCTGTAATCTCAAACACTTTTTTGCAGACAACCATATGGCGCTCTGTAGGTGTTTTCGGATCTTTTAACTTCGATTTGAAGAGATTGCAAAATAGCAACCTTATTTTATTTTACCATCATTGGAGAGATCCGATCTTTCCCTTTCCAATGATGGTAAGCTTGGGTATGGAGGGCGAACGTGGACAAAACTGGAGCTTTATTACAAATGTCCTTTGTGCTCAGGCTTGAGGACTAAAGTCGCTTATGGTAAGGAAAGGGTTAAGCAGAAAGCATTTCTTTATAATGTTCTTCTAAGCAAAAATATGCAGGAAACCAGTGGCCAAAGCTACATACGACATGGTGATTTGACTGGTAACCTTTCTCCGGTAAGCCAGGGCTCGAATTTGGGGAGAAAATCCACAAGACTACAGGGCTTGTAGCTCAAAATCTTTACTGGACCAGACATTTTTTTACAAGACCTGATTCAAAATGTGAAAAGAAAAAAACTTGCTGCCACAGTTTAACATGCACTTGACTGCTTTTATATGAACCAGAACTGAGACAAGTAAGAGAAGAGTATACTTGATTACTCATAGAATTGAAAGATAATTTATTAGACCCAAAGTCAACACTTGAACATAATGTGTTTCTGTTATTCAATTGAAAAACACAAGACCATCGGACTTGTTAGTTCATAAGTTTACTGGCCCAACATTAAAATTACTGGCCTCGGGCCTGTGGTCCAGTGTAAAATTCGAGTTGTAAGCGCTGAAGTTTTCACTCTGAAGTTTTCACTCTGAAGTTTTCACTCTGAAGTTTTCACTCTGAAGTTTTCACTCTGAAGTTTTCACTCTGAAGTTTGTAGCAATCTTCCCCTCCTTTAGATCCGTATGGACATGTACTTCCTGTCATGGCAGAAGAGTCGTCCATGCCTCTTTGGAATCCCGATCATCCTGCCGTGTCTGGCTGGGTCAACACCTCATGAGGAGCTGTACTCATCGGTCTGGATGCAAGTCAGTCGCTTAGTCAGCTCCACTGCCCCCATGGAGAATGGGCATAAGAATCACGCCGAGGATGGGTGAATACTTCTACGTCTGTTTGTCTAGTTTTCCTAAATCAATCAATCAATATATATCACTAAATCAATCAGTCATCGAGTCAATCAATCAATCAGTCAATTGATTGTTGAATTTAGAAGAAGCCATTCCATTGGTCGTTGGAAGTCTATAAATCAGTCTACCATATGCTTGACTTAGCGTTTGTTGTTTTTTCGCTAGTGACAGTCCTCGCCATAGTTATCCGTTCACCTTGAAAGCTGTGCAGAAAGACGGTATCACGTGTGCCTGGTGTCCATGGTACAGGTGAGTTGTAGTTCCTGTTAATAGTTTAATCTAAACTCCCGTAGTGTTTGTGGCAAGGAGCTGTCCCAAGTACAAGTAAATCAAATTCCTCTCTGCTCTTTTTGAAACCACATCTGCTGCTGAAGCTTCAGCTTGGGCTCTGGAGTAATTTTGGATTAAACTTTTGGTACATGACTTCAAATAGACGGGTGGTGTCTAAACCGGATTCTTATCCTAAGGTTTCGATTATTGACCAGGGGCTTTTTCCCAAACCTCGGCTTGGGCTCCAGCTTCGGCTCTGGGCTCCATTTGATGTTGGAAACACTGCGTGAAATATGCAATGCTCCAAGATTTATGATGGAGCCCAAGCCGAGGATTCAGAAAAGGCCCTCGTCAGTCGTTAATCAACTCATCAGGGACAAATTTGATAAAGCTGATACGCAGAAAAAAAAATTGCTCAGCAAGTTTCTTTGCTAAGCATAAAATGAGCTGGACATCGGCCTAATCAGAGTAACCTTGATTGCATTGTTGGCTTGTGAACTGTTTCTGCAGTATGCCATGCAAATCATTAGTACCAAATCTTTCCCATTTAAGCAAAACAGTGCTATGGATTGTTGATGGCTTGGAATGCTTTGAGCTTTCAAAAGGTGAAGCAAAAAATGTAAATCGTGATGAAGTGTAATCACATGTACAGTGGACAACTTCTATTTAACTGTTCTTGATGGATTTTTGTGTGTGGATAGATTCTGTCGTGGTTGTGAGATATCCTGCTGCAGAGACCCGTTCACCTCCGGGACGACTTTCTTGGCCATAGACTGGGACCCAACGGCGTTACATCTTCGGTATCAAACTTCACAAGAAAGGGTAAGTCAGGTCTCATCATGCTTTGATATTAAAGGCCACTGATGTTTAGCAATACACTCTGATGGGGAGTAGTAGGCACTTCTCTTTGCACAATTTATAAATGACTAGGTAGACAAGGTACATTTTTTGATCACTGGTGTTTCCTCTGAAGCCCAAACTCCCAAGGCGTTGTCTTCTAGAAACGGCTTCAAACCTCCAAAATCAACCGATGAGTTTTTTGTAGGATCCCTACTGCCTCAATCATTAACAATAGACTGTGCAAGTCTCGCGCGTATCCGAACGAGAAAACACGTCAAACGAAGAACATTATTATTTCTGAAATCAAATCTTTGTTTTAAATTATATCTCATGACAAAATCTGAGCAACAAAAATAAATCATTACAATTTTATGAAATTAGTTTTAGCTTTTGAAAAAAATACACAAAAGTGTGTTAATTCTTATTGAAAAAAAACAAAACTCTGGGACAAGGATGCTTTTTTTATGTTAACTTTTTAGAAACCCCTTACGCCGATTCGTGATGGTTAAACGGGTTTAAAATTGACCCGTGACGCAGTTTAAAGAGGATGCTGACGCCTCAACAAACATAGACTGCAATGAAAAGGGTTCGCTTTGCAATTACAGCATCTGGCGATTATAATCGCGCATCAAAAACAAGCGTTTACATAAGTTTTATGATCGGAGGCGAGCACAAAATTCTTAATTTTTTGCAATAACCGGAAGCTGAGGTCAAGTTTAATTCTCGGCTTTTCTTCGTTATATTGTTGAATTGGTTTTACTTTCATATTTTGTTATCACTTAGTATTACATTCCCAACAACATGTATAATTTTCTAGGTCATAAACTACGTTAAACTAAAATAATTGACGAAACAAAATCTCGCCCACGTAAAACTCCATATGGTTGGGACCACTATGGTCCCGAAAGTTCGAATGCGCGCGAGACTTGCACAGTCTATATCTGCCTCAATCGTCGCTTCCCAGGTTGTATCATAGACTTAGTTGTGCTCTCTGGTTATACGAACTTAGATATTGAAAAAATAGGGAGACTGTCAACATGAGGGCTAGATAGCTCAGTTGGTAGAGCACCGGCTCATTAATCCAGGTTCAAATCCTGTTATAATAAATTTTTCTTTGTTCACCCCAAAATTGAAAACTAAAAAATCGCGATTAAATTTGCTCTTCCGTAAACCAGTGACATATCAAAACCTTCAACCTGTATATCATTATGTATGTCTCGGAAGGTGGTGACAGAGCACGAGAGTGTTGAGAAGAGTCGACGTCTTCAGACTGAGCCCATCAGTCTTGATGACTGCCTCAGAGCGTTCACTAAGGAAGAGGAACTAGGGGAAGATGAACTCTACTACTGCTCCAAGTGTAAACACCATCAGCTCGCTGTGAAGAAACTGGATATTTGGAGGTTGCCTCCTATATTGGTGAGATTGGTACTTGATCGGGTATTGTAGATGGTTTGGGACAATAATCCCTTCTACTCTTTTCCAGCCAGTTGACCATTCAACTGCATAAAACCATTCAATAATAATAATAGTGGCTTCTTATATAGCGCTCATATCCGTCACTCAGTGACGCTCAAGGCGCTTCAACAGTCAGTATTTTCCTGCAAGGTATATATGTGGAGCTACTTATTGAAGTTTGAGACCTATTCCTTTACATAGCACCATGTAATGGTTTACAAGGTGCTGTGGCGCAATATGCAGCCAATCAAACCAGGAACACCGGGGCAAACCCCTTCTCTTTTCGATAAGTGCACTGGGTTCTTTTACGTGCATTACACAACACACGGGACCAACGGCTTTACGTCCCATCCGAAGGACGAAGCATTAATGGTTAAGTGTCTTGTTTAAGGACACAAGTGTCACGACCGGGACTCGAACCCACACTCTGCTGAACAGAAACACCAGAGCTTGAGTCCGGTGCTCTTATCCGCTCGGCCACGAAGTACCCTGCATGGGTTGTGTCTTTTGGTACAACTGTGCACAGAATTATTAGGGGGTTTCTGCTGGTTGGAAACGAGGATTTTAACAAAAGGGATCCAGTTTTTTTTTACAGAGTGACGATGTTGCTTCACTTTCATGTCTTAAAAACAAAGTTTAAACAATGGGTGAACGTAGAGAAGTTCTTGATTTACCGGTTCGGCAAACATGTGTGTGTGCTGTGTAGATGCATTCACCGTATTATATTATATTGCAGGCTGACTTACCATTCAAAACCACTGTGGGTGATATTAAATGGTCCAATAGTAAGAGGGTTAAAAGCCAAAAATATTTAAGCAGTTGAGTTTAGCTGATACGATTAGTGCCTCATGATTGCCTTATCAATGTTGGTTATTTTGTATAAATGGTTTGATTAATCTGATGAAGATTTAGCATTGCATTTGTCAAGTTGCCATTATCTAAGGCAACTGTTATCATTGGAGTGTGGTAAAAGTGCTTTAAAATGTGAAATTGTTGTAATTATGCAGGTTATCCACTTGAAGAGGTTTCAGTTTGTCAATGGCCGCTGGGTCAAATCTCAGAAGATTGTCAAATTCCCCAAGGAGAACTTTGATCCGTCAAACTTCCTGGCTCCTCGTCACCCCGTTGCCTTTAGGAACTTAGTCATAGGAAGACAGAGACCCCGCAGCGAGATGATGGAGGTGATTGACATTGTAAAGGAAGGAGCGACAGATGGGGACGCTGACAGCCTGAGCTCCCAAGGTGGATTATGCGTGAATGCAATCAAAATGAACGATGAGTCGAACGGGAAGAATCGGACAAAACATGGAGACAAGAGCTCCTCGGAATGCACGTGTGGCAATTCCCTCGTTAACGGTCAGTCTGATGGCCAGGAACAAACAGTCAGATGTGGCGGTAGCGGAGCAGGGGTTCCCCCCTGCAGTGGCCGGTCTGGTAAGAGGCCTCATAATCTCATTCTTAAGGATTGCAAGACTCACCCGGAGAGCCAGGACGAGAATGAGCCGGCAGGAGATGCGGGGATGTCGGAGGAGACTGGGATGGAGCGGGAGAAGCTGACGAGGCAACGGTCATTGTTGAGTCCGAGGATGGATGCTACGGATTCCCATCCACTGCTGAAGGGAGAGACGGAGGATGACCGGGATGAGAACGGGCATATGCAACATATGTATGAACTCTATGGTGTCGCTGTAAGTAATTTTGATTATTAAGACAAAGTACAGCATGAAAAGGATAGGTTAATCAGTTTTAAAATGAGAGTTTCCTTTTTCCACTCTAACATGACAACCGAGTTTGATGAAATGTTGCCAATGAATAAACTTTTCCAAAAGCCCATGGTGCATTATTCCTTTTACAAAGGATCAAATAGCATGTGGTTGCATACCTACGTTCAGCTAGCCCCGAACGTGACTAGTCCCACTTTAAGGTGCAGGAATAGCGCCAGATACCGGTGTTTAGAACATGTCAGTTATCTGCTAGATGTACCAGTTGACCTGTGTACAGTACACAAATAGTTAAGTGTGTAGTACTGCTAACACTCTGATTTTTGCCAATGGCATGTTCAGAGGAGTGACATGCATGACATAACAAGTGGACCCTTTTTTACTATTTAACTCTATGGCTGGCACCTGACAGTCTCCCATTTAAGTTTTTATATCCATTTTGTAGCCCCCTGACCCACATATCTTAGTATTTGAGGGATTTCCCCTGCCTCTTTGATACTAACAATGCTTTTCATAGAATGTTCATTCATTATCTCGATGGGTTTTATTTGTTGGCGTTTTGTTTTCACCCATAGATGTTGCCCTTCAGGCATCTTATCGCTCATGAAACCATTTGAAACTGTGTCTCTTAATAACGTTATTATGGTGTTTGTTTATTTACATCGATGCGTAGTTTGTACGCTGCTGTTCATGTTGGTTCTATTTTTTACATCCCTGTGGAGACATCTTTTGTTCTTTTGTTCTTTTCCTGCATAGTTAAGAACCTCCCATAGACTTTGTACACATAATTCCTCATGGAGCACCCCGGTCTTTAGAATTCCCCTGTGGAGACCTCTTGTGTTCTCTTTTCGGTTTCCATCAGGTAGTGAACGCAAAATCAAATTGGCAGAGAAAGAATTATAATGATAAGATTAATTCACTTGGTTAATGTTTAGATTGATCACAGTATTTTTATTTGTTTATTTTATTATTATTATTATATATATATATATTATTTTTTGGGGGGTGGGGGTTTAGAAGTAAAAAGCAGGGTCTGTATTCTTGTATTAAATACAGGTTATCTTTCATTTCTAGTTTTACATAAATATGCCCACTTTCCCCTGGGCACCTTCGTACATGTAGGGTCATTGATAAGATAAGAAGATAAGAAACTTTATTACTCTCCAAAAAGAAGAAATTACATTGCTCGCACAAGTCTTAAAACACTACAAAGAACAACAAGTTAAAAAGTTACAAAAGGCAGATAAAAATATTGAACAAGAAACAATGCACAAGGATTTAAAATAAAATCCATATGACCACCTCACACCCAGTCTAGCCAAAGACAAAACAAGATAAAAATATAATATATGCAAAGTTTATGAACCAGCACTCATCTTTTATACAATGCATTGAAAAATGTAATACCCATAGGGACAAAAGAGTGAAGATGGCGGTCAGTGCGAACAGCCGGCAATCTCATTCTACCACTTCTTGGAATGATGTGACCAGTAAGTTCACCATGAAGTGGGTGGCTATTGTCACCCTCTCCCGGTAAAGAGAGTCTACTGACCGCAAACACACCCCGTCATTCTCCCACTTTCCTCAACAGACGATCAATCCTATCTTTATCTCTTAGAAGTAAAGTACAAGCCCTATGAGGCTCTAGATGGCCCTCTGCACTATCATGTCTATATATATCTTATTTTCTTGAAAGCCTGTGTATTATGACTTGTTATTTACTTGAGTGGGAATTTAAAAAGCAAATAAACAAACAAAGGTTTTCACAACTGAGAACCTGAATATCACAAATTGTTTGTTTCTCATAACAGTGTCATACTGGTATTCTTGGAGGAGGTCACTATGTGGCTTATGCTGTCAATCCAAACAAAAAATGGTACTGCTTCAACGACAGCAGCGTCAAGGTAAGAAAGAGTCCTAATCCGTTTAAGATTTTTTAGTCAAATTTACTATGGCCGTATCCTATTCAGGGTTTGTTTCTTAACTTTTTTCAGTGACTAGCCAGCAGGACCATTTAGCTTGTCATTTCACTGGTCTGTCAGGTTTGTCATTAGTCCATATTTTGTAATAATTACGGGTATGCTTTAACACTAAACTAGCCAGCCGAACCGCTTTGAGAGAATGTTGACTGGTCCTCAGGTGTTTTAACTGGTTTCCTCAGGTGTTTTAACTGGTTTGGACAGCGGATCACTGTTAACGGAGACTGCTGCTATTCAATTGATTTTGCTTTGGGGATGGTTTTTAGGCCGCACCACCAACATTGAAGAATAGGCCTTTTCAGCTATCCGGTCGAAGCCACTATCGAAGCTGACAATTTGGACAGCGCTGATTTCTATCTCGGGCTCACCGCGGCTTTGGGTTCAGCTCTGGCTTAGGTTCTGTCTGCCTGTTCGAAGCCCTCTACCCAAATTTTACATATTCAAATTATCTGACAGAGCCTCAGCCGTAGCCAAAGCCATGGTTTGAAGAAGGGCTGTAGTATAAGGCTTGGAAGAGTAAGGTTAACCCTGGGCCCAATTTCATAGAACTGCTTAAGCACATACATGTAAAGTAACTAAGCAGAACAACACTTTGCTTACCAGAATAAGGTTACCAGTCAAACTACCTTGTCACATGTCCAATTTTTGACTGGTACCCTGCTCATTTCTGCTTAGTAGACAATTGTTAAGCAATATTTTCTGGTGCTTCTGGTTCACATACATGTAGCAAGCACCCTTGTTTACAGGTTTCCTCAGGCTTGTGAGCTACAGTGATTAACTTCATGAGGCATCCTTGGTTTCATTACCACAAATGTATAATAATAATAATGTTATTGCCATAGTGAGTTGTATTGTGACATCACAGTTTGCTTAGCAATTAAGATTGATACACATCTTGAGATCAATCTAGGCTCTTCGGAAATTCAGCCCCTGGCTTCAGAGAACAAACAGCATTTGTTTATATATTTGACCCCACAGGAAGTAAAAGAAGAGATTGACATGGACAACGCCTACATGCTGTTCTACGAGCGTAAGGGCCTCGGCTACGCAGACTTCATACCGGACATACTCGGCAAGGAACCGGACACGACGCCAATCGACGACGACATCGAGGCGGACTACAAGAGGTTCTGCGTGATTCAATGACTAATTGAGCGAGGCAGACTGGGTACAGTGGTTGGTTCTTGGTTACTTTGGTTATGGATGACAGCGAGGTATGGGCTCAACGCCTGCAGCGCTGCCATCAAACGCTGATAGGATTTCTTTCTCAATTAAAACATTCCTGTAAAAAAAAAAAAATGCATGATGTACTTAAACTATTTCTGATGCTACATTCCTAAAGTGAAAGTAGTCGGACAGACTATCTTGTCCCATTGATGAATGAATTGTGCCCAATGGCTTATTCATGGCTGGAATTTCAAGAGAGGTTTTCACACAGGTTGAAGAGGGAGTTATTTTGTTTCTCTCGCACTAACTGGGCATAAAGACCTGGACCCAATTTCATAGAGCTACTTAAGCACAAAAAGTAACCAAGCACACACAATTTTTGCTTATAAGAATAAGGTTACCAACTAAAATACCATTTCACATGTACCTTTTTGTGACTGGCATTCTGCTTATTTTGCTTAGCAGAAATTGTTTTAGTTGCTTAAGCAGCTCTGTGAAATTTTGACCCTGCTTCTCTGCTTGGCACCAAAGAAACTATTGAAAACTACAAACTTGACTTGAATTTCTTGGCACACAAACAATCATTTAAAAATATTTCTACTCTTTGGAATTCTATACATGAGGCAGGTTTATTTAGCTCACTGATGTACAATGTAATGTGTTAAACAAACCAATGACTAACTTTCCCTGTAAAAAAAAAACTACATTGCTTGATTCTCCTGAAGGCTTCTACAGTCATATTTCTGCCCACCCCAAATCTGTCTGGAGTGCCTGTGGATTTTTAAAATACGAACTTGGTGTAATTTCAGGCATTATATTCTTCATACTTAAATCTGATTTCTGATTCTTTTTTTCCCTCAGAAATTCAGCAAAAGTGTAAATTAATAGCCGGAAAGACATTTCAAAGACTATACCAGACATAGGTCAGCTCTTGTCCTACTGTTTTTTTCCCAAGGGCCAGATATCGTGCCTGTGTAATTTTAAAAATCTTAGGTGGGAGGGGGGGGGGGTGTATCGGGAAAATCTGTTCAGAAATCCACAGGAAATTGTCCTTTATTAGTATTTTTCTCTCTTAGCTTGAAAAAAACACAAATTATTTTTTGATTATCTGTCTCTATTTAGATTTGTGTGTGAGGAATGTTCTTACAATTTCTGCGGAAAAAACACAAGTACTTAATGTTAATATTGCATGACTAGAAAAAATAATAATACTGTTGGTAATCTACAATCCTTCATGTGTTGATGAGACAGGGCTGATTTTTGTGGGACAAATAATTGTGATAACAGATTTTCAGGGGTTGGGAGGAATACATGTAAGTTGGCAGCAATATTGTTTATTTCAGAACAGGTTGTTGCAGTATTCACATAGGGGAAGATGGCCACTTCTGTACATGGCCTAAAGTATACTGATTGATTAAGCTGATTCGGATTAAAGAAAAATCACAAAATTTACAACACACTTTTGAAAAATAAAACAACTGAACATTGTCTGAATAATAGGATAAACCCAAGAAAGACACTAGCTGAGGCTTATTTACATTAGGATCATTGTGAAAATACCTTTTCAACTCCTTGTTTTTGAAACCTCATTTTAGAAGAATGTGCCGACAGTCAGGGCAGTGGCTATTTCTGTGTCTGTAATGGCATAATAGTACGATGGAAGGCACTTGGTCTCTAAAAGATTAATTCCAGTTCATACTAAAGAAAAATATGAGCATGAAGTGTAATTCCTACACCATAAATGGTTGGCCCCAGTTGAACTGCCCTCTCTTTCTATTACTGTATGTTTCAATGCCACTAAAAATTCATGTGGACATAATTTTGTCGACACATTGGCTTGAAATATGAACAGAGCATTACCTCTCCTCATAGTTGGGACTAGAATATGTATTCTTTTTAATGGTATATAGGATCCTTACATAATATCCTGTGGTGATTATCAGATAACGTTGTTTGACAAACAGTTTATCTGTTTGAATAAAACCCATTCATAGTTAGTCTTAACATTATGTACTTTGCTCTGCAGGTTTTATGGTCCGGGACTTTTCAATTAGAGTAAGAAGTGGACTATCGGAGGGTTTTTACTGCGTCACGTTATGTAATACATTTCTGTTATACAGTTCATTTTGCCTGAGGAAAGAAAAATCACTTTTTCCCAGTATTTATCACATTATAAGTTAATTCAAATTGGGCATAGTGATACACCATGGTCAAAGTTCATGGAGTTGCTAAGCACATATATTGGTTATAGCAGAAAACGATTACCAGTTAGTCATAATTACCACTAAAGCTTATCATTTATGACTGGTCCCGCGCAAAGGTTTTTTGCTTATCCAAAATGAAATTGTTCAGTATGGTTGTTTGTCAGAAGCTCTTGAAAACTTGCCTCTTTAATTTCTTTTATTTCCGTCTGATGTACTGATCATCATTTAGAAGATAGCAAAACTCTGATATATAGTCGGAAATATCATACAGATTATTAGTAAATCAATTGTCTTTGCTTACTCAAGTGCTATTTTCAAAAGTCTTTTGTTTCTCAAATTTTCCTAGTTGCTTTCTCAACTTTGTGAACATCAACAAAAATCTAACAAATCAGACATTTCTCAATCATTGTTTGTCCGGATGGACTCTACATAATTAATAATAGTAACCATGAATTAAATAATCACTGTGTGTGAAGGCTTGGTTTGTCTCGCAGTAGCCGTAGTAATGTTTGTAAATAATAATCAAGAAATCAAGTGTACAGTTCTAGATGTTAATATTATTTTTTTTGTTTGCTGTTAAATGATTTTATTATCTCATTGAATGTCAATGTGCCCCCACAGATCACTGCAAGTTTACTGAGATTGCAAAATGTCTTCCTTCAAGAAAGATAAAAATAATTATCGGAGGATGTCACAATTTTCACAATATTACTCTATTAGAAAGGACAAGCGTACTGAAGCATAGTTTGATGACCAAAATGGACACTGTGTGCCTTAAGTTGTCCATGGGCTGATTTTACAAAGATCAGATTCATCTCAAGATGTGCATCAATCTTAATTGCTGAGCTCATCTTGAGATGAATCTTACATGTAGTTCTTTGTGAAATCCAACACAGGCCACGGGGGAAGATGGAGAGCACAAGCATTTGCAAAGTACAGAAATTTCCTGCTTAGCAAATTCATGCTTAACAAATGTAGTTGTTAATGAGCAACATTAAACAGCTAAGTTGTGCCAAGATGTGAAGACCTTCGCC
The DNA here is from genome assembly GCA_037783415.1 of Leptasterias polaris. Classification (NCBI taxonomy): domain Eukaryota; kingdom Metazoa; phylum Echinodermata; class Asteroidea; order Forcipulatida; family Asteriidae; genus Leptasterias; species Leptasterias polaris. The sequence goes on along the minus strand of JAZGTN010000003.1, from coordinate 4,755,895 downwards.
TCAGTGTAGTCATCTGGGGAAAAAAATTCCACATAAAAGGCTGGAACTTGGACGGGAAACTCTCTTTGGCCTTTTTCGGTGGATCGGTATTGATTGAAACATATGCATATACAGGGAGGATGACATTTATATCTGGAATTTCACCGATCTGTAGCTTTTGTATTGTAACTCAGCAGTCCAAGGTTCAAATCCTGCTTCAGTACATTTGAGTTTAGGGCCCACAATGACAAAACAAATGAGGCATCACCAAAAATCACCCACACCTACTCGGTTTTCGTTGTATATTATTTTATTTTATATGAAGAAAAAAATTGCTGCTTTTATTCAGTGTATGAAAGGTACTATTATGTGTGCATTTTGTTTGTTACAGTTTTATTATCAGCTAATGATTTACCATGATTAGGTTTGAAATTTTAGTTATATACTTCTTCTAGTCAGCATTGGCTCACAGATCAAGAGGGTCTGAAGATATTTCTTGTCAAATATTGATTGAAGTGCTAACAGATAAAAGAAAATACCACCAAATATTTTAAGGAGTTAGACCCCTTGCACTGACACGACTGACGGCATGCACGGCTTTAGTCAGCCTGTGTCGCCATTTTGAAAGGGAAACAGCATGTAAAGATATGAATGCGGGTCGTACTACACGCTTGTCATTGCGCAAATTGCGTGTAAAGACATGATGAGAGTCCCAATGCATGCGTGTCGGCTAACATGCACACTGCGCAGTAAACACACAGAGAATCTGACTCTTGAAAATAGCGCAACCAAGAATTATCGTGGGTGATGACACGGGGTGAATTGAGCCAATACAAGAGTTTAATACAACAGCTCTCATTGGCTATCTAGTAGGATTGTCTCAATCCATGAGTTTAATACAACAGCTCTCATTGGCTATCTAGTAGGATTGTCTCAATCCATGAGTTTAATACAACAGCTCTCATTGGCTATCTAGTAGGATTGTCTCAATCCATGAGTTTAATACAACGGCTCTCATTGGCTATCTAGTAGGATTGTCTCAATCCATGAGTTTAATACAACAGCTCTCATTGGCTATCTAGTAGGATTGTCTCAATCCATGAGTTTAATACAACAGCTCTCATTGGCTATCTAGTAGGATTGTCTCAATCCATGAGTTTAATACAACGGCTCTCATTGGCTATCTAGTAGGATTGTCTCAATCCATGAGTTTAATACAACAGCTCTCATTGGCTATCTAGTAGGATTGTCTCAATCCATGAGTTTAATACAACAGCTCTCATTGGCTATCTAGTAGGATTGTCTCAATCCATGAGTTTAATACAACGGCTCTCATTGGCTATCTAGTAGGATTGTCTCAATCCATGAGTTTAATACAACGGCTCTCATTGGCTATCTAGTAGGATTGTCTCAATCCATGAGTTTAATACAACGGCTCTCATTGGCTATCTAGTAGGATTGTCTCAATCCATGAGTTTAATACAACGGCTCTCATTGGCTATCTAGTAGGATTGTCTCAATCCATGAGTTTAATACAACGGCTCTCATTGGCTATCTAGTAGGATTGTCTCAATCCATGAGTTTAATACAACGGCTCTCATTGGCTATCTAGTAGGATTGTCTCAATCCATGAGTTTAATACAACAGCTCTCATTGGCTATCTAGTAGGATTGTCTCAATCCATGAGTTTAATACAACAGCTCTCATTGGCTATCTAGTAGGATTGTCTCAATCCATGAGTTTAATACAACATCTCTCATTGGCTATCTAGTAGGATTGTCTCAATCCATGAGTTTAATACAACAGCTCTCATTGGCTATCTAGTAGGATTGTCTCAATCCATGAGTTTAATACAACAGCTCTCATTGGCTATCTAGTAGGATTGTCTCAATCCATGAGTTTAATACAACAGCTCTCATTGGCTATCTAGTAGGATTGTCTCAATCCATGAGTTTAATACAACAGCTCTCATTGGCTATCTAGTAGGATTGTCTCAATCCACGAGTTTAATACAACAGCTCTCATTGGCTATCTAGTAGGATTGTCTCAATCCACGAGTTTAATACAACAGCTCTCATTGGCTATCTAGTAGGATTGTCTCAATCCATGAGTTTAATACAACAGCTCTCATTGGCTATCTAGTAGGATTGTCTCAATCCATGAGTTTAATACAACGGCTCTCATTGGCTATCTAGTAGGATTGTCTCAATCCATGAGTTTAATACAACGGCTCTCATTGGCTATCTAGTAGGATTGTCTCAATCCATGAGTTTAATACAACATCTCTCATTGGCTATCTAGTAGGATTGTCTCAATCCATGAGTTTAATACAACATCTCTCATTGGCTATCTAGTAGGATTGTCTCAATCCATGAGTTTAATACAACAGCTCTCATTGGCTATCTAGTAGGATTGTCTCAATCCATGAGTTTAATACAACGGCTCTCATTGGCTATCTAGTAGGATTGTCTCAATCCATGAGTTTAATACAACGGCTCTCATTGGCTATCTAGTAGGATTGTCTCAATCCATGAGTTTAATACAACGGCTCTCATTGGCTATCTAGTAGGATTGTCTCAATCCATGAGTTTAATACAACGGCTCTCATTGGCTATCTAGTAGGATTGTCTCAATCCATGAGTTTAATACAACAGCTCTCATTGGCTATCTAGTAGGATTGTCTCAATCCATGAGTTTAATACAACAGCTCTCATTGGCTATCTAGTAGGATTGTCTCAATCCATGAGTTTAATACAACAGCTCTCATTGGCTATCTAGTAGGATTGTCTCAATCCATGAGTTTAATACAACGGCTCTCATTGGCTATCTAGTAGGATTGTCTCAATCCATGAGTTTAATACAACAGCTCTCATTGGCTATCTAGTAGGATTGTCTCAATCCATGAGTTTAATACAACAGCTCTCATTGGCTATCTAGTAGGATTGTCTCAATCCATGAGTTTAATACAACAGCTCTCATTGGCTATCTAGTAGGATTGTCTCAATACAAGAGTTTAATACAACAGCTCTCATTGGCTATCTAGTAGGATTGTCTCAATCCATGAGTTTAATACAACGGCTCTCATTGGCTATCTAGTAGGATTGTCTCAATCCATGAGTTTAATACAACAGCTCTCATTGGCTATCTAGTAGGATTGTCTCAATCCATGAGTTTAATACAACAGCTCTCATTGGCTATCTAGTAGGATTGTCTCAATCCATGAGTTTAATACAACAGCTCTCATTGGCTATCTAGTAGGATTGTCTCAATCCATGAGTTTAATACAACAGCTCTCATTGGCTATCTAGTAGGATTGTCTCAATCCACGAGTTTAATACAACAGCTCTCATTGGCTATCTAGTAGGATTGTCTCAATCCATGAGTTTAATACAACAGCTCTCATTGGCTATCTAGTAGGATTGTCTCAATCCATGAGTTTAATACAACAGCTCTCATTGGCTATCTAGTAGGATTGTCTCAATCCATGGAGATACTCACTCTAAACCGTACACGTGCTCTTCTTACCAAGTCCAACATTGATGATCCCTAACCACCCAAACTGTTTGTCTGTGTTTATCATATTTGATTATTCTTATATAGCGCACGTATCTACCAATAAGATACTCCAGGTGCTTGAACAAACAGAAACATTTTAAGACAGGTATAGGATGGTACGTCTTGCCCCAAGCCAAACACGACTGGTGTTTTCTCTACCCTTACAATACCGGAGGGTTGAGTGTAATGAGTTTAGTGTAATCTTTTATCTTCTTTTTTAATGCGGATGTTTGTATTCGTTCTGTCCCAGTATTCTATGAAGTGGACAGAATTAAACCTGCAAGATTTCTTGAACTTGACATTCTTTATCTAACCCTTATCTAACCCTAACTCAAAAGTGTCTCTGGTTAGAAATCCTCCTGAATCCTATAAGTTACTCCACTGTATGGTAAATCAACACCGTAGTGTGGACTCTGAATTAAAGAGGGCTGCAAGGTCAAATTCAGCTTTGTGATGCACTCATATTGCAATATCTAGAATTCTTATGAAAGTGGGGGAAAAATACATGTCTCTAACGTCACTTTAAAATGTAATTTTGTTCGATACGCTTTCAGAGCGAAACTTGAAATACAAAGTGGTTATATTTCAGCTACAAATGGTCTATACATACTAAAGAGACATTTTTGCCTCGGTCAAAAGGTTAAATGTCATCCCTGTTTTTATTTAATATCACTGAAATTCAGGGATTAACTTAAAGAAAACAAATCTTGTACACAAATGTACAGACCCATATATTTGAAAGGGACGTCATTGGATGTTTTTGGATTTTGACAAAATTCGCACTGAAAGGGTATCAACATTCTAGCGTGAGGTTAGAGAACTGTAATATTTTGTTCACCATTTGAGATGTTTGGTACGCCTCTTTAACATAACCAACCATAAATCAAACACAGATATTGTAGATGATTAACACACCCTTAAAAGCTGGGATAAAAGCTTGGTTTTAATGTAATGGGGGGAGTGCCACACCATACACATATGGAGTGGGGCTCTCTTTGCTTGAGCTTGTACTCGCATAAACTGAAGCACATGCGTTGACATTCTGTGATGAACTTTCCACACGCTGTGGCTGAATAACCAGGTTTAATAATCACAATAACACATGTCTGACAACACGACTTGCACATCATGTTTTATACACAAAAAAGCACGCTGCCTATTTGGAGAAAACCGTAGCAAACCCATATGCAGACCATCTCTTCTTAAATGTAGAATTATCCACAAAGGTTCGTTAGCTATTCTCACACTCACCAATAGAGTTTGTAGTTATTTATATGCTGGTTAAATTACAACCAAGTAATGCCAAATGTTTTTAAATGTATACCAAGAAGCTTTAAAAAAAATGACATCCAGGGAAAACGAATGTAATGATCAGTTGTTTTTATTACTGTTATGTTAATTCATATGAGGAACTATGTAAAAGTTTGTTGTATGAATCATTAAGATTGCATTGGAAGTAACAAGTAAAATAAAGTAACAATTTATATATGTGTACAATCTATAAAAAATAAACAGATACTGTGTATTTGCTTCAAACTTACAAAGGCCTGATTTCCTAAAGCTTGTAAGCAAATAAAATTTGCTCAGCACAAACACAAGGTTACCAGCCAGATTCTGCATGCGTACGCATTGTTTGTTGATCAGCATACATGTAGACCCTTAGGCAGTGTCGGAATTAGTGTCTGTGGCTTGGTTGTCTTGTGAACAAGCGTTGAAGCATAGGATGCCCATAGCAACTCCTATTAGCAACAGCCGTAGCTGCTGATTCGGACACGGTCCAAGATACACTAATCATGCACATCTCTGTCTCACTTTTGAAAATCATTGTAAGTGGGTTTTGTTACACAGGTTCACTTCATATTAATTGAACAAATTTAAAAACTCTCTTAGTGTTCGATATTGTGCGCCCAGCAATGATTGAAAACTTAGAAGGCACTTTTTCATCTGAATTAAAATCTACAACAATCTTGGTTTTGAGGGAAAATCACACTCTGCTCAATTTTAATTTCAACAGGAACTCATTTTTATCAACATTCTTAACCCTTTAGAGACCAAAGCGGCTTGTACCAAAATGCCCATAGTGGCCGCAAACGGCTGCAAGATTTGACCTACTTTCATTCACAGACAGAGGTCATAGTGAAAGTCATGTCCGGGATTGACATTTTCTAATGTTTCCCATGTTGAAATACTATTTACATTTGTAAAATAAAACAGAATTTCTGTTTCATACTGGTTTAAAAAAAAATAATTAAAAACATTTTTACTGAAGAAAAAATAAAAACAGTACAAAAAACAACAATGTAGCCATTTTTGGTGTATTGTGATGAAGTGAATGATCTCTAAAGGGATATTTATGATGGTACAACACAATATCTCAATTCTTAAATTTACAGAACTGAAACTCATTTCTGTCAGGTATCGTAAAGATTTTTACGAGTAATACATTTTAAGAGCATTGGTCCTTTTGTTTTTCTGTCAGTGTGTATTTTGAAGTATATTGGTCATAAAAAGTAAGCAAGTGTTCTGAATATTTTTTTTACAAGGAATCAAAATGATTATAATATATTTATGTATAATGTAAAAATTAAATTGTGAAATATGTAAAGTATTTGTAAGAGACTATTGTACAAATATCATGAGTGCAAACGGTGAGAATATTTTAATGGTCGAAGGATGGAATGTTCCATAACACAGGTGAAGCCGTTTTGAATGGATCATTTATTCTTTCAACGACTGAAAATATTCTCTCCATTGCCAAACGCAAAAAAAATCCTTTTTGGATTTTATACAACATCCAAGTAGATCGTTGTCATTTGGAAGGAAAAAACTAGCAGCGAAATTGTACAAGATTGTGTTCTGGCATCCACTTTGAGGGCAGTTTTTTACTGCTGTGTTATAATGCGTGGATGCGCCTGGTGTGGTCTAGTAAAAAAGGATGGGAAAAAACAAAACACCGTGAATAGTACCAAAATGCACAGTTTATAATGTAGGTCATGTAAGGGTTTGAATAATGACCAACAATCCTCAAATGACAAGGATCTACTTGCTGGTTGGAGATTGATTGACTAGTGTTGTGTCTGAAATCGGCCATTACGGACAGCGTTTTGAATACAAATAATAACGATGAGTGCAGCTTGAAAGCATCATATCCATAAAACACTTCCAAGCGCTCGCCATTAAAAATAATGAACACTATTTATTTAATTCCTTAAACCATCTCAGCTCCCTGGGGAGTATAGACAATGTGACCTCTGTTTACATTCAAACCGCCCTCTGTTGTCATGACGCGTAGTCATGGTAATATTGCGTGTACTTTCTAGCTGGCTGTACACAAAGGTTTTGCCCAGCGACATGCATCATGTTATGATTTTCAAATGACGTCAGACGTCTATACAGCCTGTACTGCCCAGTATATAGCACACCAAGCTAAATCAAGAACCATCTCTGCCCTAACACCCATTTACTCCAGGGTAAAGAGAAGCAAATGTAGTTACATGTTCAAGGAGTCTTGCTTAAGGACACAAGTGTCATGACTGGGATTCGAACACACTCCCACCAGAACTTAAAGGGTGTGTACAACATTGGTAATTGCCAAAGACCTGTATCCACACTTGATGTGACCCAACATATACAAGAAATAACAAACCTTTGAAAGTTTAAGCTCAATCGGTCTTCGGAGTCATGAGAAAACAGTGACAAACCCCATTATATGTTTTAACATTTTTTCAAACATCAGATTTTAAAGAATATTGTTTTACTCATTTCCTAAAAACTATGGCATTTCAAGGGAAGTTTTCCACCATGACCATCTTTATACCATGTAAGTTATGCGCAAATCTGTGAATTTTCAATCTTACCAATGTTGTACACACCCTTTAAGGCCAGTGCACTAGACCGATTGACAATGACATGCCATACACGAAACATTAATGATTAAAGTGCAATTAAATTATATTTGTGAAATACACACCTGGTGTTATGCCTGAAACTTGTAATTTGACACGCAAAAAGATGGATGAAACGTCTCCTGCTTTCAGACAAAAAAAATACAGTTCATTGTCTACTGTGAAAAATGTACAGCAATGTATGTGTGTAATGTACATATAGTATAGCGAGTTGAATTTGTACACTTGATCCGTATAAAATAATCAGAAAGTTCTTGTTTGTATAATAAAGTTGTATTTTATACCCTTCTGCCAATGCATCCACAGACCTTTGTCATGGGTAGCCATCTTGTTTCTTTCAACATAAGTAATGTAACCACAACGAGGCTGTAAGGGAGAAAAATTATTTGTGGAACAAGACTTTGTACTCATGAGTGTTACTGCATTGTAGGGTACAAGACGAAGATGGTGGAAGAGTGTCATTCTCTAACTGTGTTCAAATCAAGTGACTTCGCATGTAGCGCGTTCCCTGCCATAGCCACTTCAACTGACATCAATTCAGACGGTGTCCAAATTAATGGCTTCAGTTGTGTCTATGACTGAGAAGCCTATCCTCCAACGTTCTCGCCATAGCCAAAGTCACTTGATTCAGACGCAGCCTTTTTGTAAAAGAAAGCAAATGTAATTTACCACGTACATGTATCCTGAAGTTTATCATCAATTTAAATTTGTACTCATAATGCATCATTGGGGGAGGGGGGAGTATTTTGACCGGGAATGTCCCACTCAAAACCTATGCATTATTTGATACCGCTATGTTAAAAGTTGTGCTTTTTGTAGGAAGTTTCTAAATCTCCTATTGCCCTTATTATGCAGTGTTATTTCAGACGTGTACTGCAAATTGTGAAATATAAAGTCTACATATTTTGTAAAGGGAGTACATTTGTCCATCAAACTTGATAAAAAGGTATTCTATGTAAGTGATCAAAGCAATTACTGGTCAACCCTGTACATTGAGCCACTTGTTGAAATAAAAAAATTATGGTACCCAAATGCAGAGCAAACATGTTTACATCGGAGATTCTTGACAAATGATAACTCAATTTAAAAGGTACTTTATTTTAAAAAGAATGTGTTTGCGGGAATCGTGATCTTTGTTTTCCAGACTGTGTTTACCTGAAGTATGAATCAGTCCTTCCATTGTACGTGTGTTTCTTAATGAGGGCAGTATTTTGGGAAAACTACACATACAATTAACGTGGTAAACACAGATCTACTTCCTAGAATTGTTCATGAAGGGGTAAAGCATCAATAAATCTATGACCTGAAATGGGCGGGATATCAGTCGCATGGTATTTTAGCTGGTAACCTTATTCTGGTAAGCATGGTTTGTTGTGCTTAGCTTATTTTTGTGATTAAGTAGCTCTATGAAATTGGGCCCTGATTTCAATTTCATTAAGCTGTTCAGCAGGTACCAGTCACGAACTATAAATATACATGGTGTATTTTGGCTGGTAACCTTTTTCTGTGCTAAGCCAATTTATGAAATTGGACACAGTTTCACAAAGTTGTTTAGCTTGAGACAGATTTACCAGCCGAAATGCCATGTAAGGTGCCTCGTTTAAGACTAGTTCTGTCATACAATTTGCTGAGCAAGAGTGCCTGCTCAACAGATTAATGAAAATGAGTGGGTTTTTTTTCACACATAGGGAATTTTGTTAACCATTCGTAACAAAAGCATTTCATCCCTGCCAAGTGAACCTCTGTAAAAACGTGTGCCGTTCAAGAATAAAGTATAAAAATGTTAATGGTATGCAACTAAAAGTAATGTTTGAACGTGAATTTGAAATTGGTGAATTATGTGCAATCTGTATGTAGATCCTTGTAATAAAGTTAGAAGGATGTAAGACAGCAACAGAGGGGCCTATCTGATAACTTAAAATTACAGACGATTTAAGCATAAGCAAAGTTGTTTAACTTATCTTTTGAAAATTGAATACACTTTGTCAGGTTTCCCAATATAATGAAGTTTATGAGCGAGTTGTGGGTGGCTAAGTATGATACCAGTCTGTTGTAGTCCGAGAATACCTGTTTTCAGTGAGGTTGTGTCCGATCTTATGGCTTTGTCAGTAGCTACAGCCAAAGTCGCTTCATTTGGACACAGCCGAATTATAAAAACAAGGCCTCTTAGTCTTATTATGTATTGTGAGTATGCCATTAGGGAAACCTAAAATCTTGACCCCTGTTACCTTTCACACCCTTGACCTCAATTTGTAAGTCTGACCACCCGTGTTATCGTCTGTTATTGACAAATGGTGAAGTGTGGCTTTAAAGGCACAGACTAAAGAAGGGAACACTTGTAATGTATTTTGTAAAAAATATTGAGAAATCTTTTACCGTTATGCTGGTCTGTATGTTTTACTGAATTAAACAAAAAATGCACCGAGTGTTTTGTAGATTGTTCTTGTAAACAAAATTAAATGACATGACTATTGTATTAAGCATCACTGTTTGTATAAGGAAATGTACAAATTATCAAAAAGACTGTAATTTTTTTGAATAAAAGTAATCCATTCATTGGAAAATATTTGGTCTTTCGGCCTGGAAGAGTAGTGTTTATTCTGAGCTTTTGGATACCATAAAGCAAATGAAATAATTATATAAATTCAACAACTTTAAATCTGATTTAAAATTTGTGTATCTTACAAATAACAAGCCAATATTTCCATATGTTAATAATTTTCCTGCAGTAATGCATTAAAACCCAAAGTTGCTAAGCAGGTAGATTTTCTGAGCCCAGAAACTTTTGCCTAGCAGAATAGTTTACCAGCCAAAAAGCCATGTGAAGTGCATCCCTTGTGACTCTTTCTCTGCTGAATCATGCTCAAACGATGAATTTGTCTTTATACCCTTGTCAACTGAGTTACTTTCTCCAGTATCTTCATCTGACCCACACGGACGTATAATGCATGCCTCTCTCTGCTCTTGGGAGGTTCAGGTTGATCCTCCTGAAGGAGTTGTAAATCCTGCTCCAATGAGTTCTTGTAGCTTTCTAACTGGAGTTTTGCACAAGAGTTAAGAAGAATCTTCCATTTAGCTGAAATCTTCTGGAAACCATCTATTGGGGGAAATGAAAGCAAAATAGTTAATTTCAGGCCTGGGTTTACACAAAGGTCATTGAAGTTTAGGTTAAAAGACCCTATATTATTGCACAGAAGTGTATGCTTACAATCGCTGGAATGTGGTGGCTTACACTCGTGGAATTCTGTGCTTAGGATCCGTGCAGTTCTGTGCTTAGGACCCATGCAATTCTGCGCTTAGGACCTGTGCAACTCAGTATTTACGATCTGTGCAATTCTGCGCTTATGATATGTGCAACTCAGTACTTACGATCTGTGCAATTCTGCGCCCAATTTCATAAAGCATGTAAGCACAGAAATTTGCTAAGCACAGACAAATATTGCTTAGCAGAAACTGGTTACCAGCTAAAATTCCATAAAGTTAACACTGTTTTGACTGGTGCCCCACTCATCTTTTGCTTAGCATAGAAATTTCCTAAGCAGTAGTTTTTGCTTAACAGCTTTATGAAATTGGGCCCTGCGCTTCCAACCATTTCCAGATTATACAGCCAGAGAGGAAAATTAAACGTGCCCTCTAGTCCTCCAGATTAAGCAAGGAGCCAGAAATACATAAAGAAGAAAATGAAAAAACTCACTGAATGTTAAAATGTCCTCATAAGTTTCCTCATCAAAATCCTCCTCATCAGATTCATCATTCATTAGTTGTTCTTGCTGCGCTTCAAACTCCTCTGCACTCATACTTAAAATCTGGAACACCAAACAAACAATGCAGTGATCACTGTTTATGTTCCACTCCAAATTCCCCCCACCCCAAATGACAGTTTGGAATAAGCCTGAGATAGAGTCACACAATTTATTCCTCCTCAATTTTTTCCCATGAAAAGGGCGTAATTTCAAAGGAACTCCTTTGAGACTTTGTTAACAAAGTAATATTTTTAATTTATTTTGCCCTATAATAGTGAAAGATTGCTGGAGAGGAGGGTCCACTTGAATACATAGTATATCATGGCTGAGCAGTTTAGTGTACTGGGCCTAATTTTATGGCTCTGCTTATCGCCGAATTCTGCGCTTGCGAGCACCATTCTCCGCTTACCGAGCAAGCGTCAAATTTCTGCGCTAACTGTAAGCGTAGAATGCCTAGTAACTTGGACTATGCAAGCGCACAAGCAAAAATTCCCTGCTAACTCGTGAAATACGCTTTACGTAAGCGCGGAATTCCCTGCTTCCGTAAGCTCCGACTCTTTCGTTACAGTAAGCAGAGCCATGAAATTGGGCCCTGGACTCCAGTTCTGACTGCTAAGTGATGGGGGTGTGAGCTCAAAATCCCGCACATGACAATTGTGTCCTTGAACAAGATAGTTAACTAGCATTACTTCTCAAATACCCGAAGGTAAATGGGTAGCTGTGAGGGCAGAGATATTTTTTTGTGATTGTTTTAGCTTGGTGAGCTACAAACTTGGCAGCACAGACTGTAAACACCCCAGCTGAGATGGTTTAATGAATGAAATATATGGCCCAGTGAAAGGGGGTAACAATATTCATAGGCCATGGGCATCAAATGTGGCTCTTTATAAAATTCTGCCACTATATAAATGTCCATGATTACTTCTTCTAGATGTCAATCAAAAGTTTGCAAATGAAATCCTTTCAATCCCAAATTTGTACTTTGTCCTCACTGTTTCATGTACCAAAGTTTCATTTATTTACAAGCAAGTTTATTTTTCTAAAAAAACTGGATAATTTCTACATTAATAGTACAATAAAGAGAAAAACAATACCTTTATAAACAGTAAATGAAACATTATATTCAAGAATTTCTGAAAAATGAGTTTATATTACAGGTAGCCTTTACTTTATAGAGCAGTATTTTAAACTAAACAGGATTACCTTGAGTATGTTACACGTCTCCCATTTATTAAGCACCTCACTGCACCCGATGATTATATCGACACCGTACATCTCAGGATTCTCAGTTAAAAACTCAAACTTAGCCTCAGCTGAAGGCACATCCTTCAGAAAGGTCGCTGAAAGGTCAACCTGTATTACAAAGTATCATTCATCAGGGATACATCAAAAGATTATGAACTTATTTCTATCTGAGAGCTTATTTTACAAAAGAACTTAGTGCCAGTAGCTTTGGACAATGTTGGATGCAGAACTTTCTCTAACGTTGCACCTCGTCTATGGAATTCAATACTGCTTGACCTACCAAAACAGAATAATCCATCAATCTTCAAACGACAGCTCAAGACTCATCTCTTCAAACGAGCATTTTTACTCCTGGGCTTTGTCTGCGAACCAGTGCCCTTGAATGGCATTTTTTTGTCAGATACTGTGGGCTTTAAAAGTGCCGTTTATTATTATTGTTATTACTAGGTGTCCTGAGTAACTACAATAAAAATTTGTTCAAGTGCAATTTTTATTGTTTTTCTTTTCTATGTGGTGTTGTGGCTTACGGAATGTTTGGTATTTTTTTGGTCAAAAGGCATTTGGAAATAAACTGAACAGAAATTTTGTAATTCTTCAGGTGTGCCAATGTCTTGTCTTTAGAACGTAAAGCATATTATTTAATCTGATGTTTTATACTTTTACAACTCTTGCCTTCTGTCATGTATATTTTTTGTATTGTAATTTTATTGTTTTTACCTGTGAAATGTGTTAATTTATTTTTGAGTTTTTGAATGTAATTATTTGTTTACCATTAATACATCAGAAAGATACATTTATGACAATACATGTTTAAAATCTTGATTACTAAAACGCACAGTTTACTAGCCCCGGTGGGCTACTTTACAAAAAAGGCCTGTATACAAACTTCAAGAAGACGCTACTACTTACTGTATCATATATATTTTCTGGGTATGGTTCAGCAAAGCCGTACATCTGCAGCAGTTGCCAGTTGGCCAATTGACCGTAGGTGTTGAATACTTCTTCATTCTGTTAACAACAGAGGGAACCATAATGTCTTAAATCAAAGTGAGTTCATTAGTTTTATACTTGGGGAAAATAATCAGATGCTTAATCTATTATCATGCTGCGTTTGGTTTACTTAAATTATAAAAACTCTGGAGCAACGCTTGAACCTGCAACCCCTAGGTTGATATGCCGGCACTCGACCAGCTGAGTCTCCTAATGCGCCAAGTATTATTGTGGGAGTTGACCCCAGATGACTTGGGTCGATAAGCAAAACAGTTTGAAGTATGGTTATACTCCTGGTTATACTAGTACAGACACAATACACCAGTAACATTTTCAGGATGAATTATTAGTTGCTATTCCAGGGTATATGCACACTATAAATAGTCAAATTTAAGACTTTTTAAGACCAATTTAATGCCACCTTTACCAAAATTTAAGACACTATAAATAGTCAAATTTAAGACTTTTTAAGACCATTTTAATGCCACCTTTACCAAAATTTAAGACACTATAAATAGTCAAATTTAAGACTTTTTAAGACCATTTTAATGCCACCTTTACCAAAATTTAAGACACTATAAATAGTCAAATTTAAGACTTTTTAAGACCAATTTAATGCCACCTTTACAAAAATTTAAGCGTTTATTTTTTACATGCAGCGTAATTCAGTTCTTTTCTGAGCTGATAGAAAAATTCATTTGTTACACACTTCATCCATTTTTTTAAGACCTCAGATAACTAAATTAATACTTTTTAATGCTTTTTAAAGGCCTTAACTTGGATAGTTCAATTTAAGATTTTGTAATACTTTTTAAGGATCCGCAGAAACCCTGTATATAACATGACAGATTTGCTGCGAGAGAATCAGACTACGGTATGGACACCACACACGTACCTTTTTAATGTCCGTCGTTGAGACCATGCTCAGACAGGTCTCCCCAAACTGTAGCCTGGCGTTGTTCTTAGCAACGTGATTCAAGATGTCGGCCATCGGTACCATCATGGGCATAGAGGGCGGGCTTCCAAAGTCCTCATCCTCATCGTCGTCGTCATCCTCCTCCTCTGCATCATCTTGAGGAATCTTTGTCTTCTTCTTGGGTTCTGTGAAGCTATAGGCCATCACAAAGGCTACCATCTTCCTGTACAGCTCCAGAGTATGGAGGCCGAGACTTCAAGAAAAGGTAAAATATTGGTTTCTTAAAATAATATATTGTAAAAATAAGAAAAACCTTTAAAATATATCCAAATAGTCCTTACATTAACAGACTCGGCATTTCTGCTCCCATGTGGTCTCAATCCACCCATAATCTTCTTCTCATATGTCACTCCACACCAAACTATTTGGACTTGGATAAAGATCGGTATGCCTGACCCTGTGATAAGCACTTGTTGTTTGGGTCTACTGGCCCCAGTTCTTCTGAATCCTTCACTTTGACAATTGGATATATAAGGATTTGGGACTGTAAGGGTTTTCTAATGGAAAGGTAAATAATTGATTGTGAATTTATTTTGTTTTTTCCTTTTAAGTTAAATTTTCATCTAATTGAGTGGTCACATTTTGTACACATTTAATGGAAACATCAAATATTGTTTTGACAATTATATTTGTTACAACAAACTTTTCATCCCACAAGGTGTTAACATTTCTAAAAGTAATTGACTTAAAGGGTGTGTACAACATTGATAATTGCCAAAGACCTGTATCCACACTTGATGTGACCCAACATATACATGAAATAACAAACCTGTGAAAGTTTAAACTCAATCGATCTTTGGAGTCATGAGAAAACAGTGAAAAAAAACCATTATGTGTTTTAACTTTTTTTCAAACATCGGATATTATCCTGCAGGATAAAGACTATTGTTTTACTCATTTCTTAAAAACTATGGCATTTCAAGCAAAACTATTTCAAGGGAAGTTTTCCACCATGACCATCTTTATACAATGTAAGTTAGGTGCAAATCTGTGAACATTCATATTCTTACCAATGTTGTACACACCCTTTAAGGCAGCATTGACCAATGAAATAAGCACACTAACTCATAAATATGTATGAGGTGTACTAATATGTAAATACCTACTCAAACTGTTTTGGGTTCTTTTTCATGAAAGGTAGAGCAACACTGCTGTACTCATGGCGTATATTCTCTTCATCTTTCTCAACTAACTCAGGAACACCAGTACTCTTTAGTTCTTTGGTAATTGTTTCTCTGTTAGGAAAAGAAAAAACAGCAAACTTTTTCAACTAAGTGTAGTCTGTTGAAAGTAGAATTATGTTAAGTTATGTTTGTTTCTTTACAAATTTGTGAACACAAATGATGAAGAATAGTTTGAATTCTACACAGTACACAGTCAACCATACTACTGTCTGACCCTTCGATATCATCCACTACCGTTTGGAATGACAGATAGGACCTAACCTACATGTATGGCATGATATCATAAGGTAAATGCATCTACACAGTCAACCCTCCTATTGTCTGACCATGCAATCATCCACTTTGGTTTGTGTAACTTGTTGAAGGATAGATAAACTAGACTAGTCTGTGATATGATATCATCGGAGAATGCCTACACAGTACACAGTCAACCCTCCTACTGTCTGACCATTCAATATCATCCCTAGTGGTTTTGTTATAAACCAACTTTAAAATTTTCTATTCTTCAATGGAATATAATAAGACCAAATTGTGCAAACTCTAGTCAGGAAAAAAAATTGTTTAGGAGGTGAAAAGATTCAGTAAGAAAGTGTTCTTGAACCTCAACCTCCTCACCGTACCATTTGTAAAACACCATTTTGAACTGTCATCATTCGTCACAAAAATTCTTACCTTTCCCAAAACATTGGCTGATCCAGTTGGCCGTAGTCTGGACATGTGTCTAGATACGGCCTCCACTTTGACTCACTA
This sequence comes from Leptasterias polaris, assembly GCA_037783415.1. NCBI lineage: Eukaryota > Metazoa > Echinodermata > Asteroidea > Forcipulatida > Asteriidae > Leptasterias > Leptasterias polaris. Next base: position 4,739,568 of record JAZGTN010000003.1, on the reverse strand, counting down.
TTGGTGTATTCATACATCAGGCACAGTAAAAGAGGCACCCAACCACTGGCACTGCTCAGCTTATCCTCTCCTGCAAGATAAAATACAAATGTACACAAAGGTATGAGCCCCTTTTTCCTATGACCTAAAAATACTGTCCCTTTTCATTCTACAGTTTAAAAGTTGCTACCTCATTAGGCTTTCCCAGTGGAAAGGGGGGAGGGGACACCGTACACGTGCCCTTAAATTGATGTTTGTTTCAGTAAACATTAATAGCGTATTTGGAAAAACAAAAAGACTGCATGGATTATTAAGTTGAGGGGTTAACTTCACAATAAGTGTGTTATTTTAAGCCCTGGTACTCGGAGACAAAGTGGCAGAGCCGCACCCTTCCAGTACCTTTCTTCAATAGTGATGAGATAGAACAGGTGTCTGGGTGTAGCAAGGCATCTCTAGGCACATTAAACAACGTCTCTCCTTTTTGTATGTCCTCCTCTGCCATCATTCCATAATGACTACAGGAGCCCTGCTTGCTCACTCTTACCTTAAAAACAAAAACAACAAGCACTGTCAAAAATTGTCAACAAATTTTCTATATTTTTAAAAGTTTTTAAAAGAGAATGGAAAATATTGATTGTCTATAAAGGAATTTGAATGTTAGGGCCTATTTGGAGGTATTGACTTTTGCTACAGGAAAAGGGTCATTGGTAGACAACACGCCAGGCCCCATCCCCACTCAATCAAAGGTACGGTTACATTAAATCTATTTTAATAAAAGAAGATCACATTCATAGTTCATATCCTTACAAAGAAAACTTTCATTGTTTGTCAATGTTTTATTGAAAATAACAAATTGTTTGTCAATGTTTTATTGAAAAAACACATTGAAAACGTGAGTTTGATTGGTTTACCTTCACATCAAGCTTACTTTGACTGTGGCAAATGAAACATGAAACAGTGGTTTGTAGATTTTTAAATGCTAACAAATTCTTGAATCAGACAGCACAGAAACTCTGGCTGTTTGATACTGTTGTGAAGTTTATAATCAGGGAACTTCTTATCTTAGTCCATTAGTAATACAGTACCAATCCTGTACTTTGTTGTCTTCTCCAAACAGACTTATTGAATATTGAGATTCTGTAACATTGCACTTGTGGTGGTCAAGTGGTTAGACTCCTGGACTTGCAATCACCAGTTTGTTGGTTCGAATCGAGGCAAGCTATAAAATTTCTTTTTTCACAATGACTAGACCAAGTATTTTTGTCTAGTTAAATTTAATCACAATTGATTGATTTGTGCAATTCATAATTATAGACCCCGTTAATCCAATGTTTGTTTGTGTGACTAATGAGAGAGCCGGATTGGCTGTTTCCAGCTTGGCGTTTTTTTAAATATCCCCAGGCCCTAAAGCTTTCCCCGAGTTGGGAAGATGTTTAAATTAAATACAGTCAACTTAACTACTCAACAGCTTGAAACTCCATTTAGTCCTCCTATCAGATAGTTGTGATAATCGTAACCCTCCATCAGTTGTCTTCTAAGCTCTAGTTCTACTACTGTACTACTAGTACTAGTACGTACTACAAAACAACACTAGCTAGTTGTAGTTCTAATTCCATTTTCAATGTTATACTCAAGTGGTTGCGTTCCGCACTCTCGCTTTGAAAGTGTAATATGATTATTATTAAATATTATCTATAAAACCACATTTTCAGGGTGTGTACGACATTGGTAAGATTGAAAAAATAAAATATAAATGTTCACAGATTTGCACATAACTTACATGGTAAAAAGATGGTCATGGTGGAAAACTTCCACTGAAATATTTTTGCTTGAAATGCCATAGATAGTTTTTAGGAAAAGGGTAATTGGCAATTACCAGTGTTGTACCATGGAGGTAGTGGTTGTCTATTTCTTCCTCCATCATCATGGGATGGTTGTAGACACCATCATGACATGGCCCATGGGGGTACACACGTCATTGGTAATTGCCAATTACGATTTGGAACATTGGTGATCGTACCTTTCGATTAACATTAAACCCCAAATCTTCACACCATTTCAGAAATACAGTAGGTACATCATCATTTAACTTTGTGTTGTCCTGCTGATTGTTTTCTCTGCCAACTTTTTGTCTTTTCGCGGCACTCGCCATGTCATCCATCTGCACCAATGTTTTCACAAATATCAGAAGTCAGGCTCCGTGCGTCTATAATCTAAGCCAACACGTTCACGTCGTCTGGGTTGTTTTTCATAAGTACCGGTTAATTTTTCCAACGCGATGTCAACTACTACAATGCCATGGGATCGCAATGCATAGATTTCCGCTTGCTTCCACGCTGTTTTTACGGAGCCAGTCTATATTGCAGTTAGAAAGACACGATAGTTCCTAGTTTGGGTACGCGTCTGCAGCCCGACCTGAGCCAACTCCCACACCCACAGACCACTTCCTGCTTTTGTTAGCCCTTTTTACCTTCCTCAAAGTACAGGACCATTTCACTATAAACCACTTCATATTTTAGCCCAGGTAACTTTGCACCGGTAAAGGGAGAGCACTCACAGATCACAGAGTCAAAGATGGCTGGGAAATTCGTAAGAGCGAGTAAATTTCGTCATGTCTTCGGCACATCGGCGAAAGCTGAGCAGCAGTTCACTTTTATCCGTGGTGTTAACGATGGGACAACGGACGGACACATTTGTGCAGCCAACCCCAAGTTTGTGGCTCTTGCCACGAAACCTCAGGGTGGCGGTGCCTTCCTTGTATTCAAGATGGATGAGGTAGAATACTTTTTTCTTTATAACCATTTAGTATGCGTGTTTATAATTGTTTTTAAAGGATTTTAATGAAAGGGGTGTGGGGCAAGAATTTCCAATTGAATCCGCGCCGCCATCTCAAAAAAAAATCTAACTCAAGGTCGAGATGACTTCCAATCAATTACAATTTAGCCATTAGGCCTACTATTTTTTTAATTGGAAGTGCAACTTGCGGACCCAACTTGCATCTTGAAATGGATAAAGGGCATGTTTGCAGTTACAAAATCAATAAATCTCCCTTGTTGAGTAGTGCAAAAGACCCAGTTTTTATTTACAAATGTAGTACTCAACAGAACAAGGACAGGAGATCTGCTGTGCTGGTTGTCTTCTGGAAGTGTATATTCATTGTTCAAGGAAGTGGTTAGACTGCAGGAGTTGCAATCACAAAGGTTATAGGTTCGAATCTGCCCAAAAGCTACCTGCTGATTTCACTATGACTAGAATTTTAGTATTGTTGTTGGGCGCAATCTTTGAAGTTGTCCTCTTTTTTCTCTCGCGGTGTGCCTGTTTGGTTTGGAGCGAACATTGTTTCCTCGCATGATTTTTTAATTTGCACAGGGTAGCTTGGGGGCAAACTTTGAACACCGCGCGATCTTTGTCGTGAAATATAAGCGCTATTTGAAGGGAATTTACATCCAAAGGTTAAAGAGGTAAGTTTGAAGTAGTGTTCGGACAGATCTAAACTTCTGTCTGAAGTGATACTTTGGCTCAAAAACTTGGGGAAAATGTCGAGAAACTGTAAATTCAGATTTGTTTGTGTCATAAAACGGGACAATGAGACAATCATGCTGGCCATGGCAGATTCCTTTGTACCACGCTGCAACTTGTTGATAAACCTTTTTTAACAATAGAAAAACAAATTTGACAATTCGTTTGAAAGACAAATGTATCTCGTTTAGAACTAGTTTGCGATGACAACAATCGCAGCTGTCATGTTTCCCAAAAGGAATTTATTATTTATGTGAAACGCATAGTTTGTGTCAATTACTTGCCTCAGTTGCGCAATTTTTATTTGTGTGAGAAGACTTAAGTTCAAAAATTGCGGGCTCGCAAATTTTTGAATTGGCTTGCGTGAATTTAAAAAAAGGACAACTTCAAAGATCGCGCCCAACATTGTCGTCTAGTTACTGAATCACAATTTGGCTACAATTCTGTTTTCTGCTACTACTAGACCCAGTTAACTGGGGCGCTGTACTCCTTTTTCAGACTTTGTACATCTTAGGTCGTATAGCGCCCCAGGTAACCATTTTTATGTAAGATCTGCCACATTCAGCAATTTTGCTATGATTTATACAACACCCAGCCACGAAAACTGACAAAAAAACAAAAAGTTTGAAAATTGCCTTGAAAATAGCTAAAATTTCGCGCACATGCACAATTTTAAAAGCGCTAATTGTAAAAATCGCCATTTCCAAAGTATGTGCCAAACACCTACAATATCACCATTCACCGGTGCACCATTACATTTGCATGGAAGAAAACCACACCAGATGCTCAATTACCTTTACCTATACCTACATGTAGGATCAGCCAATGTTATTGTTAGTGTTATTGCTGTATGTTCTTTTGGGATATGTCACAAGTTGATTGCTACAACCTGATTGACACAACCCGAAATTGATTTGTCACAATGATTAGCAACCTGTGCACCAATTTGGCTGCAGGTTGCTGCATATATGCCAAAGGACTTGAGACAGTTTCAAAAATGCTTAAGATTCAATGAACAAGGGTTGTAATAGTGTATGGCGCTTTGATACAATGGTTGTAAAGGGCTTAACAAATGCCTGTTATTGTTAATTATTATTATCAATTCAAAACTGAACACCATGCATGTAGTTTTTAACACTGAAAAATAGTGTCCCTATAATGTCATATTGCGTTATGGTCTCCATCGAATGCCCTGGATGCTGAAGTGGCTGTTGCTGTGGTATTTGGATGCTTTGATACTCTGAATGTTTCTTGCGTAATGTAATGTGGGCCTTGTGTGAAGGCTATCAAGAGTGCAGAGTACACAATGTTTCAATCACTGACTGAAGGGTTTCATTTTAGCAGCAGTTCATGTGATACTTGCCAAGAAATACATGTACCTCAAAATACAAACAAAAATCAAGAATAGAGCTTTTAAGTATGTACCTTTTCTCTCTTGCAGCCTTCTCGGGTTGACCCTGATCACCCTCAGGTAAGAGGTCACAAGGGTAAAGTGCTTGACCTGGCATGGAATCCGTTTGATGATAACATAATCGCTAGCGGGGATGAGTATGCAGCCGTATACCTGTGGAACATCCCAGACGAAGGGCTGGATCCAGAAAAAGCTCTTGAGCCCATGCTGAAACTTGACTACCATCAGAAGAAGATTGTCAAGCTCATGTGGCATCCTACAGCCGAGAATATCCTTCTAACAAGTGGTTAGTCATTTCTTTTTAACCCTCCTACTGTCTGACCATTCCATTTCATCCACATGGTTTTGTTTGAATGACACACAAATGTAGATAAAATAAGAAAACTGCAGTTTTGATATCAATGATATCATGTTGTGAATGCATACTTTTTGTGAGACACAATACAAGTATATAGTTCTATGCACAAATATTAAACCATGCAGTTGAATGGTCGAATATGATTGGTTAACTTAATGGCAAAGGTTATTGGATTTAGGGGAATTCAAGTCTTAATATAAGTTTTCATGCATAAGGAAATTTTCATGTGTGTACTCTTAAAATTCTTCCGCTGGTGGAGTGCCATCTACACCTCGGCATGTGGATGACTGTATTGAACTTGGTTGTTGAAACCATTTCAAAGATAATCAGTACGGCATTGTAGAAAAGGGATCCATGAAACTTGGGCAACACCAGGGGATATTTTATTTATTCTGACAGACCAAGTATTCATTGTCATGCTGATTCTGGCTGGCATGAGGCCAGGTTCAACAGCCAAAGTTAGGTTGGGTGTTGAGTTGCAACACAGTGTTGGACATGATTCACCATAAACTATCCCGACTGTGATATATTCGGGAGACTAAATATAACGAGTCATTCAAAATTACATTGTTTATGGTATCAACGTGCAATATACTACACCGACCCATCAAAAATCCAGCTGCAGGTTTTGTTTGATCTGTTGGACTAAAGGCTGCACCAGTAAACTGATTATGCTTCACCATGTTCACATGGGATTGGGCATACCACAATAATTATAATTCCAGCAGTTCATGGTGAGGAATTTTTTAAAGTGAGAACGGGCTTCTAGTATAATCGCCAAACAGACTAAGCGGGAAATAAAATCGAAAAAGAGATATTATTGTAGGTTTGACATATTTTTATTTGTGCATTTATCTCTCCCTGGCTACAGCTCAAGACTGCAAAGTCTTTATCTGGAATCTTGAGAGTGCCAGCGTGATTACAGAAATCTGTCTACCAGACATGCCATTTGGGGTTGCCTTTGACTACAATGGCAGTCGCTTTGCAGTGACAGCCAAGGACAAAAAGATTCGCGTGTTCGACTCTCACAGTGGTAACATGACCAAGGTACGAATAAAGTGTAAAGCTTGAAATGCTCCTTCATTAATTTTTCTGTAAAGTTACTGTAAACCTCTTGAGGGTCTGGCCAGATTGTTTTTGTTGTTACATGTGAAAGAAAATGAATGTCTTTTTGTGAGTAAGGAGACAGAAGTCATGACGTTAAATTGTTAGAGAGGGGCTCTAAGGTAAAATTCACTTTTGAAATGCTACCATTTTCCAATAGATCAAGAAAATATTGTCTTTATGAAAGTGGGGAAAAAATCTTACAAGTCGCTAACCTCACATTAAAATGGTGTAGAATGCCGTGGTATTTTGATACCCTTCAACAAGTTGCGTTACATTTGGAATATGTTTAGTCTGTATATTTTTGTGCTGGGAATTTTTAGTTCATTCCTGAACTTCCATGATATTTTATCAAAATGATGTTTAAGTTTACCTATTGAAAAACTAGAAAATCCTGTGTGGAATGTAATGTACAGACCCATTGACATCCTACGACGTCATGTTTCAAATTTCGCTCTGAAAGAATACCAAACAAAGTAACGTTCCACACCATTTTGACATGAATTTAGAGACTTGCAATTTTATTCCCACTTTCATAAGGACTTTATGTATTGGAAAATGAGTGCAACATAAAATTTTGTTTGACCTTTTATAGCCCCTCTCTAACATTGAAAAACTAGCCTTGCATGAACCAGCATTGAACGCTGTTAAACGAATGCCAGAGGAAACTTAGTAAGCAAGACTTGAACATCTAGAAGCTTCAGCATATACTCAACCTGAATATTTTGGAAATCAATTGTTTTAGAAGTCAATAATAGTACTCAATAATATTTGAGCTGTTTTGGTGGCAAACAAAGTGAGTACAACGTACATTAGTCATGAACTGTATTCATAGACCATGTAACCTTTATTTACAAAAGAGTGACCTTGTACATTCTAGGGCCTTTCTGACAGGCAAGAAACTTCACTGGTTGTTAGGGAAATTTCACATTTTGTGTCACAATTGGCACATAAATGTGTACTGTAAACTTTCTGGAACCACTCGCAGTGACGTCAGACATGACCACAATCAAGAAATGCTGTCGAAGGAAGCAGCTACAAACTGCTGCTTCAACATTCATCTGTTGGAGCTGCCATCGTGACTGTCACTCCCGGATAGGCCCTTGCAAGTCACAGCCACAAAGTGCCACTAACTATCCAAGCTAATCAGTGTCACTCTTTTCTTAAGTCCATCACCTTTCGAGACGGATGGAAGCCTACCACTGTAAATTTCCATGTAGGGTTGATACCTTTAATCAATGTACCATCATTTTTTCCCCACATTTTCCTCTTGTGCAGGAATGGGACGGTCACGAGGGGTCCAAACCACAGATGGTTACGTTCGTCAAACAGGGAATATTTACCACTGGTTTCGACAAAATGAGTGCCCGGCAGTTTGCACTCTGGGATGAGGTAATTTTGTTTAATTGATTCCCCCCTCCCCCCTCCACACCCAGAACAAACAATGGAGCAATCCAAAGCCTGCTGAATGCGACATTGTCACCAGGCCCACTGATGCACATGTAGCTGTTAATTCTTTTAAAAACAAAACAAAATTGTTGCGATTTTGCATTGTTAACATGTAGGTTAATATGACTGGTTTACTTCTCAGAAACTGGTTAACATTAAACACCACTATATTTCTATCTAATTTTTTACCTCTAAGAGGTTTTAGAAAAAAATTGCAGCCATTTTAATTTCATATTTTGTTTATTGTATCAGGCACCGTTGACCAATTTTACATAGGCACATCTCTGAATTAAACATGCCATGCTCTGACGAACAAATTTGAAAATCTCCCTGATTGTGGAAACCTTTCCCCTCTTGTGTTGAATGTAATTCTAAATTTCTCCCTGATTTTTGTACAAAATCTCTCTGATTGCAAGATGCAAATGTTTTAAACTCTGTATATCACAAAGGACTTGTTTTGTTTTTAGTTTTGTTTTTGTTTTGTTTTTAGTTTTGTTTTTAGTTTTGTTTTTGTTTTGTTTTTTGAGAGAGGGGTTGATACAAAACTGAAATTGTACTTCAACACAACTTGCTTCAACATTCAGTGAACGGTGTTATGAATTGAATTTAGTGTATGACATTCATTATTAAACAAATAAAGCATTGGTATGGTTGGAATGCCATTGAAAAAGAGGTTAACATATGCATTTTACAGTGAAAGTTTTGAAATGTACTATTATCTTTCCATTTTGTTTTGTCTGCACATCCATTGCAAGGTTATGTAAAAGCAAATAGTGTCTTCCATCAAAGGTACATTTTGTTGTTGGTACAAATGTATGTCAACATGAACAATGTACTATGATGCTTAGTTCAACAAAACAGGGATTGTTTTACAGGCCTGGAATTACACAGAGGCCATGGCCTCTGTTGCCCCTGGCATTGGCCTTGGTGCCCCTTCAAGAGTAACCCATAGACTTTAAGACTTTCCATTGGAAGTGCCCTTTGCAAAATGAAAATGGCCTTGCCCTCTCAAAGGTGAAATTCCAGGCTTGGTTTTATTTGTTAGGATTTGGATGAACTACAGTGAGATGGTGTTATCAATGATCATGCACTGGGGGCTCAACATAACCAATTGACTCAAAATTAAGCACAAAAAGTAGCTACATGTAAGCATGACAAAATTGTGCTTACCAAAATAAGGTTACCAGCCAAAATATATCACATGCACCACCCTTGATTGGTATCCTGCTAATTTGTGTTTGTATCAAAATTATTGAACAGACGTTTCTGCTCAAGCATCTGTATGAATGGAGTCCAGGGCCCAGTTTCATAAAGCTGTTTAAGCAGAAAATATTGCTTAAAATAATTATGCTTAGCAAAAAGGAGCAGGATATCAGTCACAAATGCCACATGTGACATGGTATGTTGGCTGGTGAGGTAAGCATAATTTTGTTAAGATATCATCACAGATGCGATAAAAAATTATTTTAAAAATTGTATTGATTGTTTTTCTTTATAGAAGACCGGAAAGAACCTAGAGCTTGATGAAATTGATCAATCTAACGGTGTGAACGTTATAACCTATGACAGGGATACTGGCATGGTCTACCTAGCAGCTAAGGTAAACTAGAAATATGATACTACCACACTGATCTCCAGTTCTCCACCCCTTCCTTCATTTTCTCTATTCAAACCATGGGGATCTGGCTTCAGTTCTGGTTTTGACTGTGACTACAGCTAAACAGTGGTTTGCACAAAACTTGGTTATTGTAGGCTAGTTCTTAATTTTTTTTTAAGAAATGAAAAAATGTGGCGTGTCGTGGCCGAGCGGATAAGAGCACCGGACTCAAGCTCTGGTGTTTATGTTCAGCAGAGTGTGGGTTCGAGTCCCGGTCGTGACACTTGTGTCCTTAAGCAAGACACTTAACCATTATTGCTGCGTCCTTCAGATGGGACGTAAAGCCGTTGGTCCCGTGTGTTGTGTAACGCACGTAAAAGAACCCAGTGCACTTATCGAAAAGAGAAGGGGTTCGCCCCGGTGTTCCTGGTTTGATTGGCTGCATATTGCGCCACAGCACCTTGTAAACCATTACATGGTGCTATGTAAAGGAATAGGTCTCAAACTTCAATAAGTAGCTCCACATATATACCTTGCAGGAAAATACTGTTGAAGCGCCTTGAGCGTCACTGAGTGACGGATATGAGCGCTATATAAGAAGCCACTATTATTATTAAAAGACAACAACAGTTCAGACAAGCATTGTACATGTCGTAATGGCAGATGCATTGTTTTTAGTTTCATTTGGAGTACTTTTATTTCACACCTATTTGGTTTAAAGTAATTTCTGAAAAAAATTAGAGGTCATGTGCATGAAGTGCATGGCTTCAAAATGGTCGATTTAGCTGTCGGATTTGGAATCAGTGGTGGAGATTTGGGAGAAAAATCAAAACTTGACTTACACAATGTAAACAAGTAGGTAAATCGCTAAGTTGTTGATCCTGTTTGGTAGGTACATAACATGCACTTTATAAATCCAAACTGTTTGTGAAAAAATCTTAGTAACATGGAACATCTGGACATATTTTTGAGAAATATGCCAACATTTGTGAAATATTTTGCAAAACCTTTTAAACTGAAAGTCAAATATATTTCCCCGAAAGTGCTCCTCTGAAAATAAAAGGGAAAACTAAGTAATCCATTAAACAAAAATTGCAGAGTGAGCAATTAAACCTTGAGCATTGATGACTTTATTTTTTATTTATCCTTCCTTTTATCAAAGGGCGATTCGGTAATCCGCTACTACGAGCTCACAGACGAGGCACCCTACATCTTCTGGTTAAGTTCTTTCCAGGAGAAGCCTCAGACATTCGCGGCAGCGATGCCAAAGCGAGGCTGTGATGTGAACCAGAACGAGGTCATGCGATTTTACCGCATCGAGAAATCATCAAAGGGAAACACCAATCACTTTGTTGTTATCCCTACGGCAATGACAGTACCGCGAAAGGTGAGGACTAAGATGATTAATCACCGACTGATCATTCGATAAACCTTATCTAGCTTTTTTTGACACAGCTAGCCTCTTGTTATTCCTGGTCTTAAAGCACAAGCATAACATTGGTAATTGTCAAAGACCTGTATCCACACTTGATGTGACCCAACATATACATGAAATAACAAACCGGTGAAAGTTTAAGCTCAATCGGTCTTCGGAGTCATGAGAAAGCAGTGAAAAACCCCACTATATAATTTCACCGTTTTCAACCATCAGATTTTATCGAGCATGATAAAGACTCATTGTTTTACTCATTTCCTAAAAACTATAGCATTTTTAGCAAAACTATTTCAAGGGAAGTTTTTCACTATGACCATCTTTATACCATTTAAGTTATGTGCAAATCTGTGAACTTTTATATTTTTAATCTTACCAATGTTGTACACACCCTTTAACACTTCTGTCCTTAAGTAAGACACTTCACCCATATTGCTTTGTCCTTCGGATGGAACGTAAAGCCGTAGGTCCTTTGTGTTCTGTACATGCAATGCACATAAAAGAACCCAGTTTTCACTTATTGCAAAGAGTATGGGTTTGCCCCAGTGTTTCTAGAAGTGGCTGCTGAGTGTGCCGCAGCACCTTGTAAACCCTTGAAAGGTGCTACATAAAAAGGTCTCGCATTTCAAAACTTTCAAAAACCCGATCTGAAAATTTCTTCTTTGTACCAGGGCCTTGTGTACCTCAGGCCTGGAATTATATGTAGGCCATGGAGGCCATAGCCTTTGTTGCCCTGGTCTTGGCCTTGTTGCCCCTTCAAATGTTTCCCAAATATTTTCCAATGGAAGTGCCCTTTTGATCAGTGAAAATGGCCGTTCCATCTTCAAGATGAATTTCCAGGCCTAGTACCTTATTCACATTATTGGTAGATAAATGCTGTTTGTAAGGCTCTGGGATTATTATAGGTTTTCCCGGCCAATTCCAACAAAAAATCATTCATTATAACACCAGGCTCATTCAATTTTGTTTGAAAATGAATGCTCCGTTCACCAATGAGCAAACAATTTTCAAATGTTTGTATTCAAATTTGTTTCTATTTTATGTGCTTTCTGATTCGTAGTTTCCAATTTTATAAAGACAGATATTCTGAGGAGAGTTCATTTCTCTTGTGTTTTCTAAGTATTAGAAGCGATATTGAAGGAAAAGATGGCTGCCTGTGGTCAGCTCACTACAGTGAATAATTTAGATAGGGTAGGCTGATTGTAGCAATTGAGGACAACCATGTTGTATACCAAGAATTAGCAGACACTCTCGACATCAAGAGATCTACTGCAACGTTTAGCAGAAATAAAGAAGACAACATAAATGTCTGGGCAAACATCCTCAAGGCTATAGCAAAAGATTTTGTTTTCACTTGAAAATTATGACTGTAACTTGTCAAACTTGACTTTACTTTGGCTTTTATTGTAAACACCCGATTTCATAGATTATGGTCTACGTAAGTAACTACATGCAATTATGTTTAAGAACTATTCATTAAAAAGAAGCACTCTTTCTGTTTTTTAGTCGGATCTCTTTCAAGATGATTTGTTCCCAGACACCCCTGGGTATGAGGCAGCACTAACCGCTGACCAGTGGGAGGCTGGCGAGACTAAAGACCCCATCCTGGTGTCCCTGAAGACTGGCTTCAAGCCGAAGACAAAGGAGGTCCGCGTAGGGAAGACAGTTAACAAGGTATCGGGGTTCACCAAGAAGGTTCATAGTGGAGATGGTGGTTCCTCATCAGCAGCAGGAGCCAGTACCTCAGTAAGTAGATTCTTCTGGTGCTAGAGTAACTTTCATTAAGCCTGTAAGCAGAGTTTGTCTGCTTATGGACCACTTTTAAGCACACTTTCTATTTCATAACCACTCGCTGTTTACTATAATCAAAGCAAAAAGTATCCTTAATTCCCGTCAATTTGTGCAAGCAGGGCACAATTTCACGAAGCTGCTTAAGCACAAAAAGGGAGTTAGCACAACCAAGCTCTGTTTAACAGTATAAAGTTACCAACCAAAAATACCATGTCACCATTTGTGACTGGTATCCAAAAAAAAATAGGGCTTACAAATTGTCTGCATCAGCAGTTCTATGAAATTGGGTGCAGATTAGTGATGCAACAATCGAAGTCAGTTTTGAAAAACATGCACACACGCTGTTAAATCTCATTCATCATTTATGATATGTACACTTTTGCTTACGCCAATTTTTGGTGAGAACAAAATTGTGCTTACTGGTAAACATCTTTATGAAATTAGGCACTGGTTTTAAAGGGCTGGTACAACTTTGGTTTGGGCAATAACTTTTTTTCCAACACAGAAAACATGATTGCAATGTTGCTTGACTGTTTTATATTGACATGCATTCTTTTGTTTGTGGGCAAGCTTACATTTCCCAGAATGAAAACACAATAGGGCGGTATACCATCAACCTATCGAGCACAATTATATTTTTTTTTAAAGATTGAAACAGAAGACACCATTTTGGACAGGGATATTTTTACTCGAACTGGTTGACAACTTTAGTCCCAAAATCACTTTCAAATTAAAATGTGCCAGTTTTCACAGAACTGCACCGTAATTTGGATAGTCATGAGCGTTTTAAAACTCTTTGCAACGTATTTTATTTATCTTTTCATAGGAACTGAAGGCTCTTCAGGATGAGGTCAAGTCCCTCAAGTCCACAGTGAAGAGCCAAGCTGAACAGATCAAGGAGAACGCAGACAAGATAGAAGAGATGGAGATCCAGCTGAACGACCTCATCGCCAACATGAACAGTTCAGAGTAGTGTTTGGAAAGCGAGCCATGAGTTAACCATGTATGTATGCATTACTCAGTTCAGACTACATCCCTCAGACTGCACATCTCATGCACCAATGTTAAGGATCACCTGATCACAGATCTGACTGTAAAACGTTGCTGAACAAATTTTGTCAGCTAAGCAAATATTTGCAGAGAAGTCAATCACAAACATGTACCTTGGCTGATAATTTTTTATTTTTTGCTTAGGAAACTTGTGTGTCTAGCAGCTTTGTGAAGTTGGTCTTGGGTGTCTTAGGTTACGACACCGCTTCTTGTAGGCCCAAAATTGATCCTAATGATTCTGTGCTTGCACAGCTAGTGCAGACGGCAAAGTTGTTCTGGCCCCAATTTCACAGAGTTGCTTAAGCACAAAAAGTAACCAAGTACAGAGTAACTTTTGCTTGTCGGATTAAGGTTACCAGCCAAAATACCATACCACATGCACCACCTTTAACTGGTTTCCTGCTTAGTTACTTAGCAGAAAATAGTAAGGCAAAGTTTGCTACTTAGGCAGCTGGCAATTGAACATCAAGATGCCAAACTCAAAGAGCTGTTTAGTACAGATAATTTTCTCAGCGGAACATCAATTTGCTGAGTGGATATGGATTAATTGCAGTTCTGGGAAATTCTGCCATGCAAATCACCAACAAAAAAAGGTGTGGTTTGATGATATCAACAACATGAGGTCTGTAGTTTGTGTACAGGGCATTAAGTAAATATACACAGTGTGTGTGTGTGATTGTAAGACTGAGCACACGATATACATGTAATGACGGAATGTACCTTTCAATAATTAAACATTTAGAAATAAAAAAAGCTCTCAAATAAATTTTTATAAAATCCTAATTTTAAAAAATTATTTGGAAAAAACAAACAATCATTAACTGAATACATACTCTATAGTGGGAATATTGAGTCCATCGATTCTGTACATCCTGTTTTTGAGCTTGAGGAACAGTTGGGGTTTACCCACTGTTGAAACGTTTCCCTGTTGCAGAACACTGAGTAACAAGAGCAGTTCCTTCTACGTCCGGGTCTGATGTGGTACGCACTCAAATCTACTAAGCACAGAAAACCCTTGCTTAGCAGAAACAGGAATACTAAGGTTACCAGTCGAAATTCCTCATAATTAAGCACAAAACTCTTACCACTGAAAATAATCTTGCTTGGAAATAACAGGTTACATCTTGTGAATGGTACTGCCTGTTATTGTTCTTCGCAAATATGTCTGCTTAACTGCGCCAAGCTCTAAATAATAATAAACCTGATGCTGTAATTTTTATATAAAATGTTTTGCTCAGCTGTGACAGAATACAACTCACAACGTAATTTATATTTAGACCTGATGCTTGGTTTTTGAAAGGGCAAGGGCACCAAGGTGTTTTCTCCTTTGTAAAGGGCACCTTTATGGAAATTTTTAATTTGAAGGGGCACTTGGGCAATGATAAGGGGCAACATAGGAAATAAATTGCCTCTATGAAGTGTCAGGCCTGTATACTAACTGACTAGATCTTTCACATGTTTGTAGAGGACCAGTTATTTATACGCCACAGAGTCTGGTTTCGTCAAAAAAGCATTCTTTAGCTTTAAAAAAACAGTTATACAGATTTTGCATGAACTTAGGTGCTGTTAACACGACAAGTCTTTTGTTGTTATTCAAGTTAACTAATCCTGAATTTGTTTCATTCGATTTTTTATTTTATTTTTTTTTCAAAGTAAAATTGATTATCGAGTTTCAACAAAATGTTAACACAGAAACCAGGACTCAATTTCTTTTGGTCATGTGCAATCAAATACATGGAGGGAAGCTGATAACTAATTTTGCAGTTGCACTCATTTTGGACGAGGGGCCAATTTCATAGAACTTCTTGACACAAAAGTTTGCTAAGCAAAGCAAATCTTTGCTAAGCTAAACAGGTTACCTCTCTAAATGCCTTGGAAATGCACTAATTACCACTGTTCCCTGCAAACTCTTGCTCAACATCTAAAATCATCATTTTTGCCTATCACTTCCTATGAGGTTGCATTTCCCACAGGATATGGCAAAAAAATACCACATCCAGTTTCTCTAGATAAAAAGCAACTTCAGATTTCCTGTCATGCCTCACAATCTCTAATATATGCCTCCTGACATAGTATTATATAATTATGTTCTATTTATTTTCATTTATTCTCAGTAATATTTAGAGTGTTGTTAAAAAATAGTACCACATGAAATACTTGATTCCGTGGCATAAAATGGGGCTGTAGTTGGGTACTTTTTTAGACCTTTATTTTTTTAGCTTGTCGATTTTGTGGAAAGTATAAGTAACTTGATTCAATTAAATTGGTGAATACAAAATAATTAAGACTTTTATAGTCAAGGCAAAAATGTTAAAATATTTCAAATATAAAATTGTGAGGTAAGGTTGAATTATGACCTCCAGAAGCAAAATGAAAGGACTGCTAGTGTAGACTTACCTTTGAACAATTAAGACAAATTTATGCTACATGTACCTTAATATTAGCTGATAAAATATGTATTTTAAAAAAAGTGTATGTGCCTTCCTTTACGATTGCTAACATGTAGACAACTCTTTTTCATGTGACTGGCAGCTTCCTGTAGTTGAACTTGGATAGTGATGCATTTTTTCACAAACCTTTAAAACAATTTTTTTTAAATTTTTTTTCAAAATGGCATAATTTTGATCTTTGTATAAATTCGAATGATATGATTATTATTATATAATAACATATGCAATCAATTTTTCCTCCTAATACTCGGTAAAGCTTTGTGCCCAAACTGATATGTTCATCCTTTGTACACCGCTGTCTGAGCCCCAAATCATATGGTGAGAATTGAGTTCGAAAGGTACCAGTCTGTTTGGGATTTGCAACCTTACTCAGGTACTCTGCATAGAAGTAGAGAAAAAAAAGATTTGTTTTCGTCTTTTCTTTTGAACTTTGAATCATGAATGACAGTACCAAGGAGAGTTTCTTTTCCATATAGCACATGCATTTGAAGAACCACTTCGCAAAGCTCATGGGATAATCTGTTTTTAAAAAAGGATCACAATTATGCTAGTTACATTGGTGCATGAATAGCGACACTTGGTTGGCAAACGCCATAGAGTTGTGCACTAGGCAGACACACAAACCAGTGTGCTTCATGCCACCATCAGCCCCATACAAAAAAGCCCATTGTACCCTTGTTTTGCGATCATTAGCATTAGTACAGTCACATGTGTGATGTACAATTTGCATATTTCATCTGAAGGGCCCATTGGCTTATTGGCTTTCAACTGCAATTGCATGTATTTGAGAATATTTGCATGAGTATGCATATTTGCATATGGTATGTTTGTGCATCCATTGAATATAACTGCTGAACGGTTCTGACAGGTTGTTTTCTTTTTAAGTACATTGTTCTTTCCAGCATGTCAATGTTTTTTTGACCTAGACATCGTTAAAGTTAAGCGACAGTTGCAAAGTCAAAGGGACTAGCTATGGCAATGTGTTAATGTTTTTAATGGCTACATAAATGCTACATAAACAAGCATAAGTGTATATCATATACATTATATCTGGAGTTAATTTGGCCTCCATTTTGCAAATCATGAATTGTATAATGTATATATATATAATTTGCTATAAAACCAAAGGAGATTAAAATCGGGGTTTGGAAAAAAAAAGATAATTGAGTAACATTTTAGTGGACTATTTACTAACTGTATAGATTGATGCTTATTTCATAAACATTTTTAAGTAGATAACTCATTCAGTAGATATTTGCTTTGGGATTGTTGAATTTTCTACTTAATTTTAGACAAAAAAATATATTATTTAAGGTGTTTTACAAAAGTATTACTTGACATTCGTCCTTGAGCTTGGCAGTAAACACTTGAAAGAGTCAGTTGATTTCTGTCATGTTAACAATTGATGCTCGGTTCTGCCAAGTCGGTGTGATTGGTTTCAGGGAAAAGTCAATAATTATGTTTTTTCTTTTAATATCATCAAGTGTGTAGGATACCAAAACGTAATTCTGTTCTGCCTTTTTGGGGTCTGTATTCAAGAAATAACTTGATATGGAATCACAAAAATGTCTCACATTGTTGTTCTGGGTTTAAAGTTTGTGAACACGGGAGTTTCAGCTGTGTATCCTGCCTACCAACACGACCAGGGCCCAATTTCATAAAGCATGTAAGCACAAAAATTTGCTAAGCACAGAAAAATATTGCCTAGCAGAAACTGGTTACCAGCCAAAATTACATAAAGTTAACACTGTTTTGACTGGTGCCCCACTCATTTTCTGCTTAGCATTGAAGTTTCCTAAGCAGTATTTTTTGCTTAACAGCTTTATGAAATTGGGCCCTGGGCCTAATTTCATAGAGCTGCTTAAGCAGTAAATATTGCTTTAAAATGTTCTGCTAATCAAAAATAAGCAGAAGGCCAGTCACAGATAGTGCATGTGGAATGGTGTTTTGGCTGGTAACCTTATTTTGTTAAGCATAATTTTATTGTTCTTAGCTACTTTTTATGCTTAAGCAGCTCTCTGAAATTCGGCCAAGAGCTGTCTCTCTTCAAGGTACCCACTCCCCACCTGCTGCTCCACGCCTTTCCCTGGAGAGTCGGACATGAACTGAGTCAATACTAATACACGGAAACAAAATGCAATACTGAAAGTTTATCATGTTATGCTTAATGTACGGTAATTTTTCTTTTGATCCTGTCAAAGATACGCGGCCTTGAGCAGGGACGTTGCTTTCCCTCCATCCTGGAAAGTGGTGACTGACCGGTGTTGATTAGGGGGCTGTGTTTTAGATTTCAATTTAATGGGGATATTGTGTTTGTTAGGTTGTTTGGGGCTTGTGAAGATCCCCAAAGAGGGCGGTTTTTTTAGCTATCGCAGCGGGTGTTAAAATTTAAATCAGTGTGCGCAATTTTATTTCCATTGTAAGCGTGGATAATATTGAATTGTCTCTTTGAGTGAGAATAGAGACTTGTCATAGTGCAGCCATCTTGTATTTTTATCATTGAATTCAGCTACATGTACATGTATGTTAGGCTGTTTACAAACTGGCTCTGGCTAGGCTACAACTACGGCTACAGCTGTGCATGGATCCTCGCCTCAGTATGCGTTGAAGTACAGAACATCCTTACCAACAGCCGTAGCCGCCAATTCGGATACGGCTTAAGGTCTTGTCTAAAATGAGTAACCTCATTGTGGCTGCGACTGATGGCTGCAGTTGTCTAGCCATAGCCAAAGTACAATGCAGTCGAACAAAAGCTGGGTTTGCAAATACCTATAGTAATGTCCTCCTGTTCGAAAACTGTTGTTGATAACTTGTTGCTGGGAGTGTAGAACAAAGATGGCTGTGGGATGGTACAGTTTTAATTTTACATTGACCATGAAACAACGTTTTTCTTTGTAAATTAAAAAACTTTCTGAACTGTGCCATGTTTACAACACTACATGTAACAATCAAATTGTAAATATACTTTTGAGTTTCATGCAAATTTAATTTCGTTTTTAGAAGTAAATGACTCCCTGTGTGGTTTTTTTATGGTGTCATGAAATGTTCTTCCATTTTATGGAAATTTTCCATGGTCGAAATTGAATCTTGCTTCTTTTGTATAACTCAATCAAATGAATAATAAACACTGTTTATTAATAAATCTGACTTTCCCCTTGTTTTTTCATGTTTGTGTGATTTGAATGCACTTGTTTATGAGACATTCGCCATTGGATGACTAGCAAACTAGTCGAAACGTCCAGAATAAAACCTTACATTTTCTTTCCACAACTAATAATAGATGGATTGCACTTGGTGTCATTGACGTCAAACGTATACGCGCTGCGCACGACTCTCGGATCGTTTCAGTCGTGCACGGTCAACCTTGCATTGGCCTTTTCCTTTGCTTCCAACCCCCCCCCCCCCCCCCCCCCTAAAATTACGTCCTCGCCTTGCGTTGCCTGTTGTAAATCCTTGTGATGGGTGACTTCCGTAAAAACATAACAAATAATTGTGTCGAGTGAGTTGCCAGTCAGCCATTAGATAACTGATCGCAAGTATTGTTGGGAGTGCAAGGGAGAAATAACTACAAATAAATATTTATAACTTATGACGGTAGTATAGGTTTTCTCGGTCAATTTTGGCAAATGAGCAGCCAATTTCATTTTCGTGCGTTCGAATTAAAGCTATTTTGCCTCTCCAGTTGTTACTGCGTTTCAAATTCAAAATTCGGGCATTCAATTTCGTATTGAGGCATTCAAATTCCTTTTGCACTGTGTTCAATTTAGCATATCGTCATTCTTTTTCGTGACGCACAATCATCATTCAATTTAGCAAAGCTGGTTCGACTGGAGATTTTACTGGTTTAATTTTTTTCAATTTCGTAAAGAGGCAATCAATTTCGCTAAATGAGAATTCAAATAAGTACGACTAAAGAAATACGAATAAACAGATAATCTGTATTAGGCAACTGTTTCGTATCTTCACTTTAATTCAGGCAAACCTTATTTTCTTTATTTATGGTTCCAGGAGACTTTACATGGGGCCCATGATGTTTTTTCTTCTTTGTTTTCTCCTATATTCTTTTTTTGGGGGGATCTTTATTGGTTAACTGGCCTAATTTTGTATTGTGTTTGAATGGGGTGTTTCTTTATGTTTTTCCTGGTTTTTGTTGTTTATGTTGTTTCTTCCTCAACCATCAATCTGTTGGCGTGCCAGACATCTTGGCGTATATGTTTAGGTATGGTTGTACCACAAGCTGCAAACATATTGAAATATGCGTGTAAAACTGTTGCAAAAGCTCGTCTTCGAAGTACAAAGTGACTCAAGTGCAAATAAGTGAACCGTATATGCCTTATTAACAAAGCGTTTTTTAGATTGCACAAATTACAGAAATGACTGCCCAAAAATGAATTTGAATGACTAAACACACGCCTCAAAAAGCTCCGGCGAATTTGAATGCTGCTTTGATGAATCGTTAAATTGAATGATTATTTTGTTAAATCGAATGACGCAACAGTACATTTGACTAGTCATAAAACGAAATCGAATTACCCTTTTTAGTAGCATTCGATTTCGCGCGAAATAGAATAGCGTGGTGGTTAAATTGGCTGCTCATTTGCCGAAATTGACCGAGAAAACCTATACTAGTAGCAGACGACAACATCCACTCCGAAAATAGTGCCAGTCGTGTTGCGCAATACGTAACACCTGTTGTAACTTTGAGAGCCAATCAAATTGTTCTATTACAAGAACAGCGGCAACGTAAAATAATTTGCTTTGAGACGTGTGATGCGTGCATGATGCTGTGTGTACAATAACATGCCACAATGGGTTTTTATTCTGTTTTGTAAACGTGGAAAGCCATTTTGTTCCTCTGCAAATTCCTGGAATCCTCAACATTGTAGCAGTAGAAGTTGGAACAAGCATGGATTAAGTGACGCTGTTTGAATCCTGCCTTATCGAGGAATGTTTATAAATGAGACTGCAACTTGAATTATGATGCCCCAGACATTGGAATTTATCTTGACGGACAAAGGATGACAAAAACGCAGACTGACTGTTTCGGGATGTGTTGTCTGCCATGGCCGTTGTCGTCGTGGTCGTGTGGCATTTCCTTGGAAGATTAAGGTGACTTCACACACACAAGACTGAGAGTTTGAGACACAACACGAACACGGTGAGGAAGTTTTTGTTGTTATATGTTTTGCTTTTTTGTTGAGAAAAATCTTTGCAGCATCATTCAATCAAAATACTGACACCGGCTATTATATCCTAACAATACATGTAATTAAAATAGTTTATCTTGCACAATGGCTTATTATTTTTGTTCACTACCCTTGATTACCCTATTTGTGTGGTGTTGGTTATACCCACATATTCATATAGCAAACTAGCCGTAACAAACATACATCCACGACCTTTCTCAAAATAGAACGTTACATTGTACATGTAATGTACATAAGGTCACGTATGTACATAAACAACATTTTTCTACATCGTAGAGGGGGTAAACTGGTCAGGATTTGTTGTTAGTTTCTCAGTTCAGTTTTTTAAGCGCTATCAAATAATATATATTTACAAAGAAGAAACCTTACCGCTGTCACCAGCCCAATCGGGTTTTAAAAACAGTGTTGTTTGAAATACAAGCTGTATGTAAACGGCACTCTTTCGACAAATCATCAAAAAGTGAAGTGCCGCACAACTTTTTTCATAGAGTGAAAATCATTTGACGGATGACTAATCCAAGGATATAACAATGCGTTTTTTATTAAAAGCGGAGAGCTTGAAAAATATCGACTTACTACAACAAACACAAAACAGGATGCAAATGACGGAAGACTACCCAAAACATCTTCGAAGGCAGTTTTCGGATATTGCAGGGTACGTGAAGCACACAAAGTGTGGGTTCACAAAATCAAAAGTTAACTCTCTGTTGTTATTCCAAATCGTTTATTACTATATTCCGGGTCATAATAACGTAAAAATATAATCAGTAGCTCTAAATAAACATTTGAAGCTAACGGCAGTTTATATACAAAGTCTTTGACGTGATTTTTATTGGCAGTGTCGTAAAGTCCAAGTTAGTTAGTTTCGAGAACACATTAGATTAAAAAGAAATATTTAGGGATTCGTTTTTAAAGGTTTTCTGGGTATGTTCATTTTGAGGAAATATTATGTTATAAGTGGACTGATTGTCTTTAATGATTTTTATTTTTTTCCGAAAAATTATTATTATACCACTTATTCCTTACCTCGCTGCAGAATTGTGCAATTCACCTTAACGGTTCTCACCCGTTGAAGACAAATCAGAGCGACATTTAATCATTCTGACAACAACAAATGTTTTAAAAAGTTGTGATTTTTTTCTACACAATGCTACTACAATGCTGTTTATCT
Organism: Leptasterias polaris; assembly: GCA_037783415.1. Classification (NCBI taxonomy): domain Eukaryota; kingdom Metazoa; phylum Echinodermata; class Asteroidea; order Forcipulatida; family Asteriidae; genus Leptasterias; species Leptasterias polaris. Next base: position 4,717,050 of record JAZGTN010000003.1, on the reverse strand, counting down.
TTGGACATGTAGTGGCACAAAACAACTACACAGTAAATTCTTAAATGTCGTTAAGTTTCAAATTACGTGTAATATCAAATATAAATCATTTGAATTTATAGAAAACTTTGACCTAATTTTGAGGTATAAAAAAGAATTATCCCCAAAAGAACGTCCAAAAAGTGTAGTCGCTTTATCGCACCCCGTCAACGGCAGAAGTGTAGCTAGTTTTTCAAAACCTTGAGGTTTGGGCCTAAATGTTTTGATCGATAATTACGAATTATAAAAATATCAAATTACAATTGCATGATAAACAAACACATTGCAAACATTAAAAATTATACACATTTCAGCTAACAAAACCAGTTTAAGTTTACAAAATGAGGGTGACGATGCTTTTTAATTTGTTTGTTGGGGTAGGATGATCATGGTGCTCATCTCCAGAGGAAGAGGGGATTTGTAATGAAGAATCTTTATTGCTTGATATACATGCGTGTAGCCACAACATCATCGATTTTGCAAGTCTGAAAATATGAAAAGAAAGATCATTTTCACGGATAGATAATTTTTAATGAAAGAAAATTTGCATTTTGATTGATGTGAATGAAATATTCTAAATATTATGAAGGATGGGTCACATCCAAACTATATGAGTATGTGTTATTTATATAGAAAAGAAAACCAGAGTTCACAAGTGTCTCCACCAAAAACTTTTTTTTAATCCAGCTGCAAAAGTTTCATAATGAGAAAAGGTTTTCTTCAACTTACCAGTTTCATATCCCCCGACTCGGTAATCTCCCTGATGTATGTTACCTCTTTGCCCTTGCCATCGGCAGGCTTCTCAACTTGAACCATTTTGTTGTCAACCATTGTGACGATGTTCTAAAAATAAATCAGGAAGAAGGAAGAGTTTAAACTAACAGTAATTATAACACATCATCGGTGGACTCAATCCATTGTGTGTGTGACGATTAATAAAGAAGAGTAAAACTAAACACATCAGTACATAACTTTGTACAAAATAAATTAGTAAAGCGATTTCAATCAAGTTGATGGGTATAAAAAGGCGGCAATTCTTTTCCTCTGTTTGTCCACCTCTTTCCATTTTGAGGTAAACAGTCCATGAAATTATTCAAATTTGTTAAGCAGTTGTTGGATACCGCTTGCCTGACATAACACAGTATGCTAAACGTCACCGAATAAGATTTTACATCATTCAATGTCCTCGGCAAAATATTTTATGAGTGCACGGCACCAGTCAGTTTGCAGGCTGCGTACATTTTGCATCAATTTTCAGTTTTAATTATACCACTTCTCAGTTTTGTTTGCCATCAGGGAAAACAACCAACCAGAAAATACTGCTAAGTTTGTTCAAAAACCAGGGAAGCACTGATAATCAATAATAATAAATAATAATCAATGTGCATTCTGCTACAAAGTCCATGTTCTCTGTAGGATCTCCGCTCGGGAATTCTTTGAGATCGATCTCATCCTACCTTAGTTTTCCTCCCATCGGGCGAGGTATCGTTGTACTCTTCGCCCAATGTGTACTCTACTTTAACGTTCTTGAATGTAGACTCTGATAAGAATTTGAAGTGCTTGCCGTCTTCAGTTGAGAGGGTGACGACAGGCTTGGTGCTGTTTCCGACTTTACGGAGCATGAAGTTTACGCCTGAGTAAAAGAAAATACACAATTTCATGGTCTTTATGAACACTAAGATTATGTAAAATAAATTTTAAGATCACATTGCTTTTGCTCTTTTCTGGAAATTGGATTTCTTTTTTTCTATTGTGGATTGTTAACCTGAGAATTTTGGAAAATGAACCATTTTACCTTGATCAAACTCGTCGTTATGGAAAATGTCTGCTTTTGACAACTATACTGGATTTTATGTTGTGTTGCTTATCTTTGGGTGAAAACCGTTTAGGGTGCACGCATTTTGGAGCATAGTCCAAATCTTACACCAGATAATTTCATTGCATAGGGCTTAATTATACGGTTTGCGTATTTATTTTTTTACACCGCAGCGAGGGGTTTTGTACTGTAACACTGTCAATTCCGTCTTGAGATAGGAGACTACGGTTTACCCTAAACCCTAATCCTAACCCTAACCCAACCCTAACCCTAACCCTGACCCTAACCCTTACCCTAACCCTACCCTAACCCTTACCCCAACTCTGACCCTAACCATAATCCCCTGAAGGCATAAATGATTGTAGTCTCATCTCAAGACAGGAATTGGCAGTATTACAGTACAAAACCCCTCGCTAAGGTGTAAACAGAAAAATGCATACGGTTTATCGTTGTGGTCTGGTTCCTGTTTGTTTTCTTCAGTAACAGCTGTTTGATTGGGAAGGTGACCCGTTTCCTCCCCTCCGCCCCCCTTTTTTGTTACTCGTCTGAAGTACTTTTATCTTTGATGAAAAGGTGACTTGACATGTGATTAATATATTTTGAAAACGTAAAATCCAAAAGACGTTTAAAAAAAGCTTTGCCACTTTGTTTGTTAATTGTTTGTTTTTTGTTTGTTTGGGGTGTTTGTCTTGTTTGTATTTAAGGAGATTTAATCAATTGTGATGTACAAATGCAATGTAACAGTAAGACATATTTTATTTTTTATTTTTGTAAAAATTTATTTAGACAGGGTAGCCTTATCAGTATTACAACTGTGTACAAGCAGTAAAATCTAAAATAAAGAAAATAGTAAAATACAGAGCACTAAGAAAATCCATGAATAAAGAAAAAATCTAAGTGTAAAACAAAATATAAAATTGTACAATGTTGAACGAAAAAAAAGACACAAAGATGTTAAGCACATAATGTCTTTAATCTTGGAAAACATGGGGTTTAAAAATCTGATGACTGATTTCTCTTGTTAATTAAACAAGATTGATCTGGTTGTGAAGTGATCAGTGTTTCATCTAAAGCCTACAACATGCAAGGCCAAACGGCTTGAACGACCCATTTTGTTGTAATGCATGCCGAAATCAGGCTATTTTGTGTTGTTCGATATCACTAGACATTGTGTTTGTTTAAAAAAAGACCCTTGTCAAAAAGGATTGCAAGTTTCAGGACAATGATAATTAACCTTCATTTGTCTGGTGCTGGTGTGATTGGCTAAAAATAGGACCCTGGGATAATGAGCGTGTCCATGGTTGGATACTGTCTTTTTAAAACTTTACCTGTATGTGTAAGGTTGCGGTGGGGGATGGTTTAAGTGCACGTTGCTTCAACAGAGCAAGGAACATGCTTCAATTAATTATTACACTCTAAAAAACTCATGTACAGAATTGATCCAGTTCCAGGTCACATGGGGCCAGGCACATCATTTTGTTTACATGCATTTACAGTTATTTTTTAGTAAACTCGTAATCATTTCTGAAACCGTCAGTTACATGTGTAACCGTTCGCATTTATTATGGTCAAAATTTCGCGACACTTTTTGAGGCTGATTTTTAAACATTTATCCGAACCGTAATAATGTAGACTGTTTAACCGGTTGATCGGATGGTTAACCGTGTGACCGTCACAGGCAGGCTTACAAAGCCTGAGCATTTAAACGTAAACCTAAACATTTAAACGTTTAACAGGATTATCGTTTGGTTAACCGGGTAACCGTGCAATCAATTTGTTGTGGAACGCCCTCAATGTTTCTTGCAACTAATGCCGCACGCAAAGTAATGAAATAACAAAGACTTAAGCCTGTAAATTATGGTCAGCATTTCGCAGCACTTTTCAAATGAATTTTTCAACGTTTATCCGAACCGTACAAATGTGAACGTTTAACCGTAAGATCTGTCACTTAACCGTGTAACCGTCACAGGCTTACGTATATCATGCCTGCGCATTCACGGTTATTTTTTGTCAACATACATTTCTGAAACAGTTGGTGACCCATGTAACAGCAGTTTCATAAACAAAATTTCAAGTAAAAAAACCTGTTTACACAACCATGCATGTGACCTAATATCCTAAAGCGTAAAAATATGAAAGAGTTAGATCCTATATTAAATTGAAGCTTAGTAGTACATGAACTTAACTCTCAAGGTAATTTTTTTTTAAATTCTTAATTAATTAGCCCATTTACAGCGAGGTGAATATTTAATTAGCCAATCTTGAGACCACTATATCTCGAAATGTATACAACCGATCGTCAAACTGTTTTCAGTTATAGACTCCTTGGGCATTGGAGATTAGCCCTGGGCAACCGTGACCCCATATTGACCTTTACTAACGGGTCAACCGGAAGTGGGACCATCTCAAGAACTACACAACCGATTTCCAAACTTTTTTTCAGTTATAGACTCCTTGGGCATTAGAGATTAGCCTTATGTAACCGTGACCCCATGTGGACTTTACTTCCGGGTCAACCGGAAGTGAGACCAAATCTCAAGAACTACACAACCGTTTTTCAAACTTTTTCAGTTATAGATTCCTTATGCACGGGAGATTAGCCTTGGGTAACCGTGACCCCATGTTGACCTTTACTTCCGGGTCAACCGGAAGTGGGACCATATCTCAAGAGCTACACAACCGATTTCCAAACTTTTTTCAGTTATAGACTCCTTGGGCATTGGGAGATTAGCCTTGGGTAACCGTGACCCATGTTGACCTTTACTTCCGGGTCAACCGGAAGTGAGACCATATCTCAAGAACTAAAGACCCGATTTTCAATTTCTTTTCAGTTATAAACCCTTTGAGCATTAAATAATAGACAAGAGTTACCATGACCCCTAGTTGACCCTTATTTCTGGTTTAAAAGCTCCTTTCGATTCAGTATCAGAATGAAGACCAGGTTTAGGTTTTTAGGCACACTTAAGTGAAAAAGGGGCCTGTCAAAGGTCAAGAGTCTTCTATCTTGAAATCAGACCATCTTTAAAGCTTTGAAGCACTTAATAGAAGCAAAACAATAATACACGGAACAGCTTTGTGTTTGTTCACAAACACCTAATGTCTAGTTGTTTCCTTTTTTCTTTTCTTTTTCAAAAACTAGTTGCCAGATCAGGCTGATCCGGTACAATATAGGCCTCTGTATGGCCCCATATGGACAGTTAACATTTCAGTGTGGAAGTGGAGACTAAGACTAAGAGGCTCACACCAAGAGAGTTGTGATTTAACAGTGTCGTAGTAATGGACTGTGATATTGACCGTCTTTAAAGTGCAGTTTGAACGAGAATTGCCTGTTAGTTCTGTATAATTAACGGTCGCCGGTAGTGTATCGGTTAAACGGGTGCCACGCCCATTATTTTTTTAAAATTTTGTTTAAAAGTTTTTTTAAATTCATTCACGAGCAATTCATTGTTATACATGTCTGTCTCAGGACAGTTTCCTTATACGGAAGTTGACTTGTAAATTGTCATACATAATAATACACACTGCTGCGTAAAGACTCTAAGGTCATAGCCTATTTGCCGACAAGAAGGCAAATATGACAGATACTAAATCGTGTATTATCAATATTTACTCTATTATAGATAGGTTGCAGTATGACGTAAGTCGGCCATCTTTACGGGCCATTTGGAACACACAGTCATGCGTTACGCGTGAGAACGGCGTGCAGCACGCGCACATTTCACAAACTCATTGCATGATTGGTTAGTGAATGACGCGGCTGCGTTAATAATTTGAGCGCTTGACGCGCCTGCAAGCCAAAATGCGATTTGCCCGTAAAGATGGCGTCTACTGGGAACTATCTATAGAAATGCTGGTGATAAAACAAAAGATTTATCAGTTCAGACCCCACGGGCGCTTGCCTGGACACCTGCAAAAAACTGCAACAAACAATAATGGTCCATTTAAATGGTTATCAGACTTAGATACGTATTGGAAACAGGGCGGTAGATAATGGTTTGTCGAACAAAATGAGTCGAACATATTGTAACGTGTCTTTGCTCTAGTATTTTACCTTAGCTATAGAATTTATATGCAGCCTTATTAATCATCACACTAAAAAGGGACAAAAAGTATAGAAGGAAACGCTTCTGAGTTTAACGGGAATGTAACGTTTTATTGGGGATAACTCTTACTTACATGTATTCTACGTACTAGTGAGTACAACTTCTACAACTGTTTGGCGGTATTAAAATGAATGGTTTCTTGATCTACTAAAAACTAACTAACAAGATAGATGGGTACCGTCTGACTTCACTTGTCGCTAACTGGTCTAAGACTAATCATATCGAATCATACAACACTATCTTTACGATAAACTAGGTTTTGCAACAGCTATACGCACGCACGCATAGACCACGAAGTGTGCATTGATCAGAACGTGCTGTCATCCAGGCTTCGCCTATACGTTGCGTATCCCCACGTCACGTAGGCCATGGCTGTAGTGCGCCAACAACGGTGCAGCTCGCCACAATATATATATGGTTTGAGGTGACAATTTGTCGGAAACGGGGCGGTAGGTAATGGTTTGTGAAACAAAATGAGTCAGACGTAACGGTTAGACATCAAAGTTTGTTTGAAATGAGGGGGAGGTGAGATAATGGTTTGTCAGACATGGGTCGGACGTAAAGATTTGTCAGACACATTGGTTGGACATTTCAGGTCCAAATCGCTTGTTGGACATAACGGTATGTCGGACATGATATTCCCTAACCAAATTTAATCTGAAAGGCTGAGATAGACCGTATTCGAAATTTGTCCTCACTTTGCGTGAAGGAAACAAACTCACACACTTTAACGGATCCCATGGTGTTCGAATACGCGCGAGACTTGCACAGTTTATGTACTTCACTAAACAGAAGAATGACAGGAAAAGCAACTTTGTGAAGTAAAACAAAAAACAAGGAAATTACTGAAAACAGCTTCCCCTCAAAAATAGGTCGTCATGTTTCGTTTTCTTTTAACTTATTGATAATGTTGTGTTTTCATTACTAGTTGTTCTTCACCGTCACAATACAACCAATTAAAGCGATACACCTCAAAAACGAGTGAAATCATTCTCACATATAGGTGGCACATAAAAATGCACAGATTTATTAATTTTTGTCACTGTATCATTGATGGATTTAGTAGCAAAAAGAAACTTAAGTTTGTTTGTTTGCTTGCTTGCTTGCTTGTTGGTTTGTTTGTTGGGTTGTTTGTTTGTTGGGTTGTTTGCTTGTTTGTTTGTTTGTTGGGGTGTTAGGGTGTTTGTTTGTTGGGGTGTTTGTTTATTGTTTGTTTGTTTGTTTGTTTGGTTATTGTTTGTTTGTTTGTTTGTTTGTTGATATTGATGCATCTATTTTGACTCTTTTAGATAACAAAAAGAAACCCATTGCATTGTTAGAATTAATATGCAGTTGTCGTTGATATAAATTTAAGAAAAACTATTGCTACCTTTATCTCCCAATAATTGAAAGTTGCACTAGCTTTTCAGGCTTCATTGTGTCTAACAAAGGGGATTAGGCCTATAGTTTGTTAATAGGCTATTGAGTGCTAGTTTTACTCAAAATAAATTATGTTTCGAGGCCATTTTTGTAATTTTGGTTTTATAACTTATAACTTATTTTCCAAACGAAACGACACGAACCCTAAATGTTTCCGATCTCAGAAACCGCTAGAGGGTATAAACACCTTCTGAAGAATCATTTTGTGAATGGTATTATAAAATATAGGCCTACTCACCCATCGCTGTCATAAACTCATCGAAGTTCTCGCTTTTGTCCAACTTGAATTTGCCGTTAAAGTGTGCCATTGCTGCAATCTGTTTCCTCGTTGTTGGAATTATAACCACTCACTTCAGCAGCTGGACGGCCAAGTGGAAATTACGTCCGTTCTCTTGTAATAATTATCACACAATCATGCACTATGCAGAAGACTAGTGTATCTGCAGGACACGTGGGCGTGTCCCTTTGGTGTTCCCTGGCCTGTACGACGAGCGCGATAGGTTCGGGAACGATGTTTACATAAAAATTAGATATCAAGATAATACACGTAAGTCTGCTGTGCTGGAAGATCCTTATCACGTGCAGCGTTAATTTTTTTAATAGAGTATTGTAATATAAACTGTTATTAATCATCGGAGATATAGTACCCTGTTATCTTAACAGTAAGCCTAATGGCAAAATGTTAAAGCATTTTTACATATAATTTTAATAATTTCGTTGCTGATTTCGAGTGAGAATGTGTAGTTATATCGCAGGTATAATTCCGCTCTTACAAAGTACCTGATACTGGCCTAAAATATCACATTAACTTCATAATACACCGCTACCCACTTCCGATTGAAACAATTCTTGACATCTAGTCGACACCGTGATTGTTCCCGAAATTTTCTTTAAAGCACTTTATTAACCTTATCATATACAGCCTAAAATAATACAAACATTGCTATAAAGTTGAACAATTCAAATCTCAACTGAAGACACACCTGTTTAGGCTTCTGGTACCTCAAGAAGACCATAGAGACTTTTGTGAGGTGTAATAGAATAACTGTTTGCTGAGTCGTATTAATGTTTTGTATTACCTAATATACATAAAACAACATACAAAATAGGATATCTATATTTTTGAGCTTCAATGTTGTCTCTAATCTTGTGAGGACAAAAATAAGGACACGTTGTCGTTTCCCTTCCCTTCAAACGAAGCAACATCCGTCTTCCTCCGTAATAATACATGATTCAACGAGTGATACACGGCTGTAAACACACACACGCAGACTTGGTGAATCCATGTTAATGTACCGTACTACTAGGCCCATTACAAAGGTCATGCAAGTCTGCAATACGCAAACAGCAATTGAACTAATTCTGAGATAATGTTGATACTTTGGACTCATTTGGGTAACGCGTGTTCCCCTTCAATACCCAATTTGAAATAGGTGATTCTACAGGTCGTACCTTGGACAATGACTCTGTTGTTAGCTATGTGTAGCCCTAATTCAAGAGAATCTGATTTTATCGGGGTTTTTAAGGTGATAACATCACTTGAGGAGGTGTACACTGGCTGAGTGTAGATTTAGGAAACGTTATATCAACCATTATAATGAAATCGGCCCATAGTGAGATTTTAGCCTTTACCGTGCATTGTTTTGTAGTTTTATTTAACCTAGGCCTATTTGTTTATTTGCTGTTTTTCCGACCTAAAGTCGGAATAGATTTTGTTTTAGTTGGGATGTTTGTTATTTGTGTATTATTATTATTCTTTGTTTTCACCTGATCGAATGTCAATTAGTACAACGCTTCCATGGAGTCCATATTAAAAGCCTAAAATAGGAGCGCATGGTTATCATCAGCAGGTCCCAATGACGTAGCACTGCTTTAAAAGCAGAGGTATACTTTTGGTAATTGTCAAAGAACAGTATCCTCATATCCCAACATGTGCACAAAATAACAGACTGTGAATATTTGGACTAAATTGGTCATCGAAGTTGCAAGAAAATAATGAAAGAAAAGAAAAAACACCCTTGTTGCTCAGAATTGTGTGCTTTCAGATGCATGAAAAGGGGGCTTCATGCCTGAGACCTTTCTCAGATTAAACTTTTGTGTGTGAAAAATTACCTCTTTCTCTAAAACTACATTACTTCAAAGAGGTCGTTTCTAACAATGGTTTATAACATCAACAGCTCTCCAGTGCTCTTTATCTACGTTTTCATGGTCAATACACTCCCTTTAAGCCCTACAAGTAGCTAAAGCACAATAAAAATTAATATGCTTACTCGAAGACTTAATTGGTTACCAAAATACTATGTCACAAGTACCATCTTTGACTGGTATCCTGTTCATCTTTGCTTAGCACAAAGTTGTAAGCAATATTTTCTGCTCAAGCAGTTCCGGGACATTGGGCCCGTCTTTTTTACGGATCACATTGAGGAATGAACTGCATGACGCAAGCCCAAAACAGTCCCTTCACCGAGGTCAATGAAGAGCTATCATTGGCTGAGAGTCGTGCGCAGCGCGTAGGCCTACACGCGTGCACGTTTCCATTGTTTGACATCAGCGATGGCGGCCAAGGGGTCTATTGTCATAACTTTACATCTTTCCCCATCGTAGTGAGATTTGAGATTATGAAAAACATCTTGACGAAAATTTGCAGACATTCAACAAAATATTTCAAAATCAAACCAAGTTAGTTTGGGCTCAAACTTTTTTTAACGATTTTAATTCATTCAAACATTCATTAATTATGTTAAGGTACTTGTTGGTGTATATTAAAACATCTTCATTCATTTATGCCAACAAGCTAATAAATAACTATACTTTAAAAAAAAGCTTTAAACAATGCGCAGCGCTTGAAGATATTAATCATGAAATCCTTGACAAAATAAACATGGCCTGATGTAGTCCACGAGCTCAGGCATTACGTAATAAGTATAACTTTTTGTGCATTATCAAGTATACAATATTGACATTTAAAATGTTGCACTTTATGCAACTAAGTATAGACATGTTACAAATAATAGTTGAATTAAAAAATGGCAGGTATTTTAACCCCAGTACATTGTAAAATAAAAAGTCAAATGCGGTTGGTATGAGATGCAGGTCAAATTGGTCGTCTGTTGTTCTACTCGTACTACACTCTAAGGTCAGGCTGATCCGGAAACTGGTTAAAAATGTGATTTAACTTGGATTCTGCGTCAGTTTGACCCATTTCTGGGTCATATTGACAGAGTGTATGGAGTGTAGATTGCTAAGTGGATCCTGTTGTGTAGGGGGATATAATGCACGTTCGGTGCGTTTCACACAAAGTAAGCAATTTCTCCAACATATCGTGTGATATCTTCATATCACGAAGCCTGCACTATAAATGGCCGAATAAATAATAATAATAATAATAATAATACCTGGAAGAAGAAGAAGTCTTGCGCGAATTCGAAAATGTGAGTCCGTTGAAGTGCGCAATTAAGTTTCATTCACAGACACGTTAAAGCAATGGACTTGCAAACCCAAGGTCCATAAAATTCACCGATAAAGTGTGAGACCTGATCCTATAGAGCTGTGTATTGAGAGAGTAGCGACACGGAGGGACCAGTTTTCTTTGGTCACGTGATCGATGGGCGCTATTTTCAGTCCAAATATAGCACAACCCAACGTGCAGTTTAGTCTGGCTCCCTTTTGTGCGCACATTCGGGTTTTGGGGTGTTTTTTTTCTTTTTCTTTTTTGAGGGGGTGTTTTTTTTTTTACCGAAATGGCTTCTAATTGCAAGTTGTCTCAACTCTCTTCACACACAACTCTGGCCATTTTTCAATACAAGGGTTGTCCCAGATCACACTACATTGAATTGAGTTCCCTTGGAGATACTTTGATACTTTATACTTACTACTTTATAAACTATACTACTTTACTATAAATCATCACCTATCTGGAATTTCATGCATTTCATATGTCTGGTGCATTCAGAGCTTCTTGTATAGTCGTTTTGCAACGATGCTTCCTATCGTCATAGTCTGAAACAAAGAAAATCAGAAAAAACAAATGCAAATAAAACAATTTTTTCAATTTCGCATAGTGCTTACTGTATTACGCGTATAATGCCAACCGCGAACTATCATTTCAAATGTGTTTTCTGGAAAATTTCCTTCAATGGAACTTTAAACTTCACATGATGTCAGTGATGCACCTCAGTTCGTCACAACGCTCTCTTATAACATTTCAAAAGAGGGCGCCCAAATCGGCAACAAAAAATTGAAAACAAAGATTTCCCCAACCAAGTTTTCAAACTACAAAGTTATTATCGTATAAGTGCTCAGATTGAAATAGATAGAGTGTTTGCGTTATTTCAAGGCAGAAAAAACCCGCAGATAAGACCAAGTAAATAATCTCACCATGTCTAAATTTCCGTCTGCTTTTAGGGATCTCTCGTACGTTGCACTCGGTCCGTTCCCATCGGCCGGAGTCTCTAGCTGCTTCAGAATGTCGCCCTCTAAGCTGTAAACATTCTAAACATAACATCGAGAAATAATGTTTCGAGATTAACATTTTGCTGAGCTAGACAACCATACAAAGAAAAGATGCCATGTCGTTACTTTGTTGTTGATGGGACAACCACTAGGTGCCAAAGTGATCATCTTACACAATAGACTTTTCTAAATGACGTCACATTTCTATAACTGTGCGGTAGGTCTACCTACCCGGAGTACTTTGTAGCGCCATCGACCAGCATTGTGTTTCGTAGCACATGACGTGACGTGCGCGTGTAAGTCCCAGCAGCAATTTCGTCACACGTGCGCGTATCTGCTGCACGCCCAAAGTTTTCGCTACTTCCGGCTCCAAAGCTGGCAAACGTTAGGTAATTTTTCCCATTTCATCGTCAAAAGACATTTCTTATGACAGAAACTTATACTTCTGAGAAGACCTCGAGTCTTTAAAGAATGTGTAAAGCCAAGTTCAATTATTATACTTTTATTGCATAAGCCAAGTTCAATTATCATACTTTTATTGCATAAAAAATTAATCATCGAAGAAAATTAGCACAATGCAACTCAAATGGGCTTCTGGGAATCAGTGGAGCAAGTTTGTGTGAAGTGGGCGTGGCTTACAGTTAAATTACGTCCCACTTACGGACATAATTGACACGATGTCTGACATCCGGGTGCTTGCGTGACGTCACCATGTTGAGCTTCTATATTTAGCCTTATACAGTTTGAGTGCACATATACAGTTCAGTGTTGGGGAAAACTCTTCTCGATGGAATGATTACTTATCATTAGTCATCCCTGAATAATCATTATTTATCATCCTTCGAGTCTAGACGAGTTAACTTTTTTTCCCCTCTCTGCAATGTTCAATTATCAGCGATCTACATTGTACCTTGGTTTTTCTGCCATCCGCAGTAGTCAGCTCAAACTCCTCCCCAAGGTTGAACTCGACTACCACGGTAGTGAAGGAGGTGACAGTAGTGATCTTGAAGTGTTTCCCATCAGCAGTCTCTATGGTCACCTCAGGGGTCACGCTAGCCCCAACTTTCTGCATCTCTTCGCTCACACCTAGAGTGGGACAACGAGAATCACAGAAAATATCACAATTTGATCCATTTTGAGAAAAGGGGTTGTAGTTTTGAGTTTAAACATGATCTTTTTTTTCACTTCGTTTGTTTAATTCTCCTGCCATATCACGAATGATTACAAACTTTTTTGAAATAATAGAGCCAACTGTTAGTTTGTCAAAGGTAATGAGCCGTCATTACGAGCACACCGTAGCCTACCCATAAGCAAGCGTTGTAGATAGACGACGTGTCAATATTAATATTAGAGACCTATGTGATGTCCAATCCCCACGATAGCCCATCTTTTCTTCTCTTTGAAAAATGTGTCATTGTGAAAGTGCAATTACGCAGAATTACTTAAGAATCTGAACATGACAATTAGGAGTCCCCTAAAACCCCGATCTGTCTTTGTAAACATTAAAATGTACCGACTCAACAGTCTCATCACAAGAATGCATCACATTACTGTCCTCTGATCCCCCACTTTACAGTTAGCGCCTACAGGCGAACCTAAGGATCCGAAATAGTATACAGTCATCTGCCTTTAAGTTTCACTGTGGAAACAATAACTTCATACCAAAACAGTTAGTCACTCTCTCGCTCGAAAGCTTAGTGAATGAACCCTAGATTGAACAGTTTAACTGTAAGTAATTTAAGAAAGGACAAGTAGATTAGCGACTGTCGTGAATCATGTGTATTAACTTGGAATGTCTTCTTTGACCTTACATTTCGGAGAAATAAATATCTCACGCGGGGATCTAGTCTATACGTAAGTTTAGAAAAATATTCCGAACATAAAACAAAATATACATTTAAACAACTGTATTTGGCATCTCAATTTTGCAAATCTTACAAAATAAAGTGAATCATTTGCTAAAATTGGTGTTTTAAAAAGTGTAAGAGTTTTCTCCTGTTCGGTATTGTATTCATTCCTATGAGGAATGTTGGAGTTAAGTGTCAATTTACGACTATAGCCCTTCAAACAGAATGAACAAATCATTTCCTCTGCAAATTAGAGACATAAAGATTGCTGGTTAAGGTTACAATGGGTTAAGTGATGACTAAGAATTCCAACATCGGGTGGGGACATTCACATGAGCAGAGGGGGACATTGTTTCACTTCTGCCCAAGGTGTTGTCACGGTAACCAAGTAAAGTAACACTCACTCTGGGACCGAAGGGAAATTTACTGACAATGTTTAAAGGGACACACCGGCTTACCGTTTATGTAATTTAGTGATATAAAATCAGAAACCATAAGTTTTAGATTGCTGTTAAAAAAAAAAAAATCGTCAAAATATCATGTAAATAGTGAAAAATGTTGAAAATAACAAAAAGCGGTCAAAGGTCAGCGTATACGCTATTCCAGCCGTTGCAACTGGGTCATTCCATGTCAAACCAACGCACTTTTTTACCTCATGTCTTTCGATTTTGATAAAAATTGCTGTGCTTGTAGGTCCTAATGAGCAATGAATGCACACCAAGTTTTAGCCCGATCCGACATACCATGTGGTCAGGGCAGAAACCACAAAAAAATGACTTTTTCAGAGTAAAATACCACCCTTTTGGTACAAATATGTCAAAACCATGTCAATTTTCATTGAATATATGCAAATTTGGTATTAAAATAATGAGAATTGCATGCTCAAATCCAATTTTTTTTCAAAAATTAATTTTGTAATAAGTAGGTCACCGTGACCTTTAACATGTTATCGTGACCTTTGACCCAATTTTTGTAATAATGTATCATTCCAAAAATCTACGAAATGAAAATGACTTGATAGAGCATGTCTTCCTTTGTCAGAATCCACTTAGAAAACATTGGGCACTTAAACATTTAAAACTTTATGACTATTTTTGTACAGTTGGTAGGTTACAAATTAGTCAATTTATATACTTTACATTAGAAATGCAATAACACAACTTATTGTTCTGTTTCAATTGTTACTAAAATTATTCTTGGTTGGGAATTTCCTCATGTTGAGGGCTGATGTGGTCTACTATAAATTATCAGCAGTGGCTTTTCACAGGATTTGGCTTTTTTTGGGGGGGGGGCTAATTTTTTCCTTCAAATTTCTTTAGAAGATTGTAAAAATAAATGACCAAAAAATCAAACAAACAAATTGACAACCTTGGAGGGGGTGGGCAAGCCCCCTGACATAGTGTGCATCACACTGTTGTTGCTATGGATAGACTAATCAGGATCTACATGTAGGATTCAAGTTTGCTTGAAGATAATATTCAAAATCGCAATCAAAGTTACCTTTATACCCATTCATCACTGAGCTTCTTCAAGTTTAATGACTCTCACTGACTTGGCATTTTGTTCCTTTGAAAGGAATTTCACCTCGATGTGAGTCCGCTGAACTGGGTGCGGGTAGAAAGCATAGAACTGTTGCGTACCCTGAACAGTCACTGCTGATGAAAATCGACTCTCAAGGAATTCTCCGCACTGTTGCACTTCAATATTTGGTCTTCATACGGCCTCTGAAGACTGGCTTTTGCGGCCAAACGCTTTACAGTTCCACCCAATCCATCACACGGTCCTTTCCCATGTGATGTGGCGAAGAAATGCCACTCGGCATCCGATGAAAAGTCATCCTTGTGACAGGTCAAGTTTGCAAAATACTTTCTGTTCTTATATTGTGCAGAAGATCCATCTGTGAAGTAGAATACTTTGTGTACATGCATTGTCTTCGCAAGGTAGTTGTGTAGTCTTCGTTGGAAACAGTAAACTGCGATAGTGTCATGGGTGAGGCTGTTTGAGATTACAACAAAGTTGAGATGGAGAAGCTGGCTGTCTTTTTTCAAGTAGATTACAAACGGATGCAGTGTTGCTTGGTCATTTGTCCAGTGAAACCCCTGTGATGAATCTTGAACAACAAATGCATAATTTTCTGAGAAATCCCCAAGAACAATTATTTCACCATGCTGCAACTCTGACTTCAGGTAATTCAGAAACTTTGCCTGCTGGTCGGCTATGAATTCATGCCGTTTTAGCTAAAGAAGCTTCTCTGAAAACCGATCACAGAATGAATTAACCTCTGCTGTCATGGTTTCTAATGTTGATCGGTCTGTTGATATCCACTGCTTGTAACATATTTCATCAATGGCCTCCTCTTCTATCTACTCCATGATTTTCTGCTTCAATTCAGCAACCTGGGGACACATAGAACACTTTCCCAGGAAACAGTCCATAGTGCCAGGGTTACAGGTGATTTCAGTAAGCAGGTTTTTGTAGGATCCACGAAAATGAGGAATGTCAACGGCATGGATCATCAGCTTTACATTTTGATGATGGGTACAGACACACACGGAATGTGTACCACTACTTCCAGCTACAACGCAATACTTGGGCCTTAATTCCGCCAATTTTGAAAAACCCACCTTCAGTTCTGGATACTTGTCCTTAAATGCCCTGTATGCCTCACTTAAGTTGCACAAAAGCAGACACTTCTGACAGATAATCCGTCGCATGGAAACACAGTCCTCCTTACAAATCTAGTTTAATTTTAGTAACTTTAGAAACAGAAGAGTGAGTTGTGTTGGTGGATTTATAATGTAAAGTATATAAATTGACTAATTTGTAACCTACCAACTGTACAAAAATAGTCATAAAGTTTTAAATGTTTAAGTGCCCAATGTTTTCTAAGTGGATTCTGACAAAGGAAGACATGCTCTATCAAGTCATTTTCATTTCGTAGATTTTTGGAATGATACATTATTACAAAAATTGGGTCAAAGGTCACGATAACATGTTAAAGGTCACGGTGACCTACTTCTTACAAAATTAATTTTTGACAAAAAATTGGATTTGAGCATGCAATTCTCATTATTTTAATACCAAATTTGCATATATTCAATGAAAATTGACATGGTTTTGACATATTTGTACCAAAAGGGTGGTATTTTACTCTGAAAAAGTCATTTTTTTGTGGTTTCTGCCCTGACCACATGGTAGGTCGGATCGGGCTAAAACTTGGTGTGCATTCATTGCTCATTAGTACCTACAAGCACAGCAATTTTGATCAAAATCGGAAGACATAAGGTAAAAAAGTGCGTTGGTTTGACATGGAATGACCCAACTGTCAAATTTATGCGACATTGTTGCGCAATGTTTTAAGTAGCTGCCACCGGGGTCTTTTCGTGGCGTTTTTATGGGAGAAGACATCGTATGCAGCAACTTCCAAAACATCAACTGTGCATATACATGTTAGATAAACAGTGCTGTCCGTCGTCCCGAATGTTTTGCACACAGGCACCACGTAACGCGACAATTATTAGGGGGTACAGACTAATACCTATAGGAACGAAACCTATTTTGGGGTCTGGCTCCCCACCCCTCCGACCAGCTCCGAAGCTCACAGCAAGACCAGCAAGCTCGGGGAGTTCTTGCCCCCGGGGTTTGTCTCTCTGGCCCCACGAGACACGGCAACGGCTGTAGGGATATGCCTCAAGGTTTACGTTTCTCTAGCTCCCACGCCGAGGCGCTGTAAAACACGCTTCCGTTTCACGGACTCTCTGAATGAGAATCTTACGTTCCTTTTTCATCATTATTTACAGTTTGTACCCGCAATCTGAATACATAGTCTCTTTTGTCAAATATTCATTAATAATTGTAAAGAAAAAATCGAAAATTGGGTTTAGTAATTTACTTTTATACGGCTGGAAGTAAAACTATCTCCGAAGATCACGAGGGTTATCCGAACCCAAAAAGTGGTTCGGATAACCCATGTGACCTTCGTTTTGTGAAAAATGCGTTAAAACGGCCAAATTTGATGGTTTCTTTTAGCAACTATTCTTCTCCATTCCTGGAAGACCTTTAGAGTCATGTTTTAGTGTATTTTGTCGCCTAAATAGCCCAACGAAGCCGGTGTGTCCCTTTAAGGGATCATCACCGGAAAAGAGAAGTAAGAAATGTGAAGATGATTAACACACCTTGTAATTGTAAATTAAAGCAAACTGGTTAGGGTTGGCATGGCTGGCGATGCCGGGTGTGGAGGTGGGGGTTGTGGTATTCTCAAAAAAAAATCTTGCAAGGAACGGGAAAAACACTGGCCAAAAAAATTGTCATCGCTCATATCCTATCAAATTGTTACTTGAATTGTATGAATAATTCTGCTTCTCCAGTGTATAGATTGCAATGTTCATTATGAGAGTACTGAGGAAGGATTGTTTGAGCGGGAAGCATGCTCGCTGAAACAGAAGGCTTAATAATAAAAGGGATCCGGGTGTTTTGAGGGAGCAAGGACATCCTCGCTTCGCTTTCGTGTACAAAACTAATGGGACCCTGTCCAGACAATGGGATAACAAAGAAAACTCAATCTGTCGGGCCGGCAAACATACACGGCTGAGTGGGTGGAGTGGGTGGGGGGGGGGGGGGGGGGGGGGGGGGGGGTTGTGTGATCATTTTTACCGCCACCGCCACTCCCCCAACAAATAATCGGAATAATTTATGAATATTATGTCTCGGGGAAGGGGAAAATGAATCATTCACCGATACAGAAAACGTTATTTTCGCGATTGTAACAAGGTTTTGTCCTGGTAATTAATGCATCGCGTAAATTTCTAAATCTAGCAGGCCCAGTGTATTATAACTCTTCAAAACCGTCGAAGCATTTTTATTTTTCAAACATAAGTGCAAAATTGTTTGTAGTGGTATTTTACGCCTGTTGCATTGTTGACTGACATTCACCGATTAATTAAAAAAACAAAAAATTGGTCTGAAGATTTTTTTTAATCAATAGTTCTGCGATTTAATATTATATTAAGTGCCTTCACAAATCGCACTTTTAAAAACAATGTGGCAATCGCTGGTTCCCCCCCCCCCCCCCCCCCCTCCCCAATGTCCAGCTTGTCTGCATATATGTCTATGTAACGATGTACTTTTCAAGGACGGATGGCCACGACTACCGGCAACGCATTTAATTGTAACTAATTAACATAAGCAGACCATTATTCATGGCGGGGACAAACTTGGATATGGAATATGAGGCGAAAATTTTAGCCTGAAATTAAATTTGAACAATGTTGAGGATTGTTGAAGTTTACACGTTTTATTCTCAGCATGGGATGGCAGTTTTTGTTGGTTTCGGTATTATTTGCTTCTTATTTTGTCATGTTTTTATTCTTTTTCTACATCAATGTAGCTTGATAATAAATATACTTCAAGCGTCGTGTAATTCAACCTTACAATATCTTAGGGTAACATCATGAAACCTAACTCATTGTGATGACGTGATAAATGGTAATGAAACTTGATCTGAAAGATTCTTTAGGCCTATATTCAACATTTCGGATGCGATCATACGGTAAAAATACACCTACAGTGTTTTGACGTTATACACTACAGAACCGGATTCTGGTTCCCGTGGGGGCTGACCCATTAGGGTCAGTAAAATGACCCAGACTCGGTGTCGAAATGTCCCAGAAATGGGTCATACGCAGAATCGCAGAATCAAAGTTAAAATCCTATTTATTAATCAATAGATCGATCCATTAAGCCCCGCCTCCTTATGTGTTGACCAATCACAGCCGCGAAACCCGATCACCATTAGTGCAAAGATCACCAAACGGCTCAAATGGTGATCAGATTTCGCGGTTGTGATTGGTCAATGAGAAATGGGCGTGGCTTAATGGATCGGTGTATTACCGTGATGTCCGTGGTCCTTTCTCTATGATCAGCCTGACCCATAAATAGGTCGGGTTCCTTGTGACCCGCGGAATCAAAGTAACCCTGACCCGGGAGTTTTTATATATTATAGGGTGTTTGCATTTACATGGATACATCTTTAATCAGAAAAAAATGATGTCATCATACGGTCTTTTCGTACAGTAGTCGGGTTGTTACGCTTGCGGGAGCTCATCCACGCAATTGTACACAAATAATAAAAGAGGAAAAGCTTCAGAAAAAAACATTGCAAAACCTGTGAAGGTTCTATAATGCATGCTTTGTCACAGCACGACCTATAGCTGAACCTCTGCGGAAGTTAAATCCCATAAACCTACCAGCAACCTATACGCATGCAATGACATGCTGTACAATGGACAACTTACATTGTACAATGACACGGTGGTGATCACATGAACATAAATAACATACTAATACAATTATTTCAACAACACATTCCACTCACCGAGCGCCTTCATGAACTCGCCCAGGTTGTCGCTGCTATCCAGCTTGAACTTGCCGTTAAACTGTGCCATTTTCCCCACAGTTACTTATTAATTATCTCAGAGTCAGAGTGAATTTTAAGGAAGAGTGCAGACTGTGTGTATTGATGCCGATCGAAGTAAGCACCTTGCCGCTAGGAGGAATGCTTTCCGTGGATATTTGGCTGCAGACTGACGTGAAGACTACATACGCTGCAGAGTTTCCTGGCGGATTTATATGCCTCGCCCAAACAGACTTCCACGTGTCTAGGTGTAGTTCCTACAGTTGCCAACCTGATTATGAATTTCTCTGCAACCTAGGGCCTCATTAGGTAGATGTGTCGCAGTCTTAAAGAGAGTGAAACGCCCTGTGTGGTGACCTCGTGCTTGCTCCCAAGAAACAAGTGATTGAGGTGCAGATTGGAAGGTCGCGACTCAATAATAATAATATTGCGATATCGCGGATGTATCATGCACACGGAAATTAAAGGGTATTACACTTAAACAGCTTCCGGGAAAAGGAGGGGGGGGGGGTGCGAGATGGCTTGAGAAGGGCTTGAATTTAACACTGGATCACAGAGGCCCAATATTGACGCTAGCGTGGCCATTTATTACGACAGGTGGTCCTTAAGTTAAACAAATATATAAATAAATAATTAAATAAATAAATAAATACATCCCTTTTATAAATTTTTGTTTTTCAAATGTTGACGATTTGATAAATGTTTTTCAATTTTGTTGTGTATCGAGTTATACTTGCCCATCAGACAAATCTATCTTCTATTGGTGGTCAGGTAAAACAAGCTTTGAGCTGCAGCCTTGCAGTCTCGCCCCCCCCCCCCCCCCCCCCCCCCCTCCCCCACCCCCGGCCAGTCAGTCAGATAACAACTTGAACGGACATCTGCGCGCCATTATAATTATTGTTCCTACATGATGGTAACCAGAACGCGGTGGCTTATAATTATGTGTGATTCCGTGAAAAGAAAAAGAAATGCCTTCGGGATTGTTTCTCGTCACTGATATGAGCATAATTAGTTTCCAACGCGTACACGAACCGAAACAAAAGCTCATCAATAGCCTATTGTGTTACATAAGGAATCAATAAAGCTGCGTTGGAGTTTTTACTCGATACAACTCCCGTAGCAATCGTTTAGTTGTCTGAAGGCCTATCATTCGAGATTTACGGTTGCAAAGTTGTACATGTAACATTTAAAATATCGAAAGATAAGGTGTGAAGGATTATCATTTGAAAATGTCAGTGCCGCTATAAATATATTTCAGTTTGAGTTTACCTATAGCTATACAAAACTTAATAAAAATATTATGTAGATTTATTTTGTACGCAGAAACCAATCTTTGAACCTTTAACTATTTATAAATGATTATTATTGTATTACTTTTATTTATAAAAAATTATAAATTATATTACATTATTGTGTAACATGTTAGCCTGAATGTCAGAGGGAATAATTTCTCATGCATCGGTCATTAATTCTTTCACACATTTGACCATGTGACCTGTGACAATACAATGCTTACAAAAGATCCACGTGAGCCTTGGGTTCCTGCAGGCACAATTTGTACACAGCTCAATGGCAGAAAACATTTAATTCTGATATATGGGGATTGCACTGTCTGGTTGTTATCGACCGAAGAAAGGTTTGGGCCAATCTCAAAACTTGTTCAGCTATTATTTTTACAACTCTGGAATTTAAGACACAACATTCCTATAATGACCCGTGAAGTATATAGACCACGTTACCTTTGTTTACAGAGTAGTGACCTGTGTACATTCTAATGCATTTCCTGGCAGACAAGATACTACACAGGCCATATGGGAAAATTTACATTTTGTGTCATAATTTTCACATAAATTCAAGAGTTACAAGAAAACAGAGATGTCCCCCTTTCTTCATATCAAAAGTTGAGAAAAATCAGACAGTGCAGTTTCCATAAAACATAAGATGATTTATTGTATTCTTCCATTGAGCTGCGTAAAAACTGTGCCTGCAGGAAGTCCAGGCTCTGTGGCTATTTTGTAAACGTGTGATGTCACAGGTCACATGGTCTATAATATTGCCTGCCAGGAAATGCCCTAGAATCTACAAGGTCACTCTTTTTGTAAACAAGTGTTAATAACATATGGTCTATCAGGAAACTTGGAATGGTAAACAGTGAACCTAGGCCTGTACATGCACGGGAATTAAATATTTTGTTAGTATTATTTGTTCAGTACACGGCATAAAGCCCATAGCTGCAGTAACCAATTAATCAATGTACGTTTGTGTCTGATCTGACACGTGCATTGAATATTCTACCCCCCCCCCCCCCCATGATATAATTAGTAATGAGGGTGAGCTGCTGTCAAATGTGTTTCTCTGTTTAATCATAGAGCAAGGGCTTAATGGAATACACCGGCTGTATTGATCGATTCAAAACATTAAAGAGATATCATGTCTTTAAAAACTCAGTTCGAAAATATAGGACACGCCACTGGCTTCCCTCTGGCAAAAGGCCGCCTATACTTCCGAGGGAGCAGGTTCGGGACAACCCTAAATTTTGACTTTTACAAAGGGCCACATCGACCCCCTTACGGCACTTACTTTGGATTTTACTTAATCAGCTGCTGTATGATAGGGTCGTAAAAGTTTTATAACAAAATACTGGCATCCCGATACCAATTTTGTATAGTAGATTATAAATGTCAAAAGGCTTTATGAAAAAAACTTTTACAAGTTTATAGTGCTATTTGGTTTTTTCAAAGTATCTCTTATGAGTTGTGATGCATAAGTTCTGAAAACAAACCGATGGTGAAATAATTTCAGTTACGGTTCTTGTGGAACAAAGACCTCAGTTGTTACAAAATCGGTTCTTTTCAGAACCACCGCTATTCAAAAAAAGAGATTCATATAAACGCTGTTAACGCAAACATTATTGTACTTCCACCTTGTAAAGTTTCAAATCCCACATAATTTGTTATTTTATTGATATAAGTCACATTTTCATTAGATTATAGTCACGGCACATGGCAATTACGGTAATAGTCTTACGTACACTCCTTTAGTAGATCATTATTTGCAGTCACGCTACGCAACCGCGACCAAATAAAATATTCATGCTATCCCCGTCATGATGAATTATTCATAGAATATGATGATATGCAAACAAGGCATCAAACTGTAGATTGCATTTAATTACAGAATACTGTGGCGTAATTTGGAAGGTCTTCAAGTGCTATTTTCTAAACTTTGAAAGTATTTCAGATGAAACGTTTTAATTTTTGTATTTATATAGTTTTTTGTGGGGTTTTTTCTTCTAGAGGATTGATGCTGATATGATATTTATAGTCAGCGAGCTTTGTCTGCAACTCCTGTAAATAGGGTCCAATAACTATATTAAGCCGGTTCTTTAACTTTGGTTTTGCCAATGAATTGATAAACGCATATCTCACTGATGATGTTTTATTAACAAAATTGCAACTCATCATTTCTTGTTGTCCCTAAATACAAATTAACCAATAAGTCAATAAAGATAATCAGTAACAACAATACAAAATTTTGCTCAGTGACTTTAAATTACTGCTTATGAATCTGATGCTTCATTAACTCCCCACAAAAAGTACTTAATTGAAAAGCCTTACACTGCGTAGAACAGATGGAAAAGTGCACGCGTGTACGCGCTACGCACGACTCTCAGCCAATGATAGCTCTTCACGCGTGCACAATTCATCAACGATGGCGGCCGATGACGTCTATTGCAATCCACCTTATAGAGCCCAAGGTTTGGCTGATGTTGATGTTCCCACACATTTTCTTATAATAGGCCCTTCACCGGACCTAATTCAGCAAACAGCATTGCTGAACTATTTTTCCACTAAGCGAAATTGAGCAGGATGCCAGTCACAGATGGTACCGTTACATGTGAATAGGTATTGTGGCTGGTAACCTTATTCTAGTAAGCATTATATTGTTGATGCTTAGCTACTTTTTTGCTTATAGGCAGCTCTAATGAAAAGCGTACAATAGAAAAAGAAGCGGTGTGGGCACTCATTATCTGAACTCACTCTGATAAACAAATTGATCTTCAGATCAATTGAATGTTTAGAGCAATCCTGTGTGCAAACTTCCAGTAAAAAAAAAAATCCATTAATCCAATATTAAATTTACTACGGATTGTCCGACTTATTTTATTTATTGCAAAACATAATTTGGTCTGTAGCTATAAAGCCATAGCACAAAAGGGGAGTTTATTCATCCGTAGGCATAGTTAGTCTCCTTCGGATTATGTCCGCATTTTCCATTCAAACTGATTGATCAGCCATGGAATTAACTATCAGTCACCAATTTGTGTTGAATAAGCCACAGTTGGACTTTCACCTTGGTTTTCCTGAGTAAGGATTCCTCAAGTTATTCTGTATTTGGACCATCCAGGATCGTGATTTATCAAAATGAATATTGAATTTCCTGCATTATTACTGAGTACGTGTTCGGCAGTGGGATCGTCAGTTGCAGGAATTGACTTCCGTTTAATTGAGAACGGACTAAATCGTTCGCTGGTAAAGTCGCACACTCACAACATTGTCGACTTGACATGTCTGTAAATGTTAACAAAAACAGAATACAATAATAATGAAAGTTTGTTTTATACATTGCCAATTCCTTCCTTTGTTTTAAACATAGTTCCAAAATCAATAAGTTCAGGAGACCCAGCAGCCTTAATGCAGCGTTCTCCCTTAGTGGTCCGCTGGCTGGGCAAATGATAGTTAATTAAAACACCTGAGGTTCAGTCAAACTTTACTCCAAGCGGTCCGACTGGCTAGTTCAGTTTACAAAGCTTCTCTATTTCATTTGAAATATGGACCAGTGAAAAGGGTGATGGACAAGCATGCCAAGCTAACTGGTCCTGCTTGGCAGAAGGCAAACCCCGTCAATTTATGTGATTATTGTCAGAAAATAAGTAGCCGAACTTTTATCTGAAGGGCTTAAAGGCATTGTATACTTTTGGTAACAGCTCAAAATCAGTTTGTGTGATTCAACATATGCATGAACAAACAAACCTGTGAAAGTTTGAGCTCAATTGGTCATCGAGGGTCACGAGAAAATAGTGAAAAGAGACCTTATGTGTTTTCTGTTTTTCAAACATCGAGTTTATTATCACGCGTGATAAAAACTATTGTTTTACTCATTTCTCAGAAACGATAGCATTTTAGGCAGAAATATTTTAAGGAACCCTTTCTACCATTACTTACTTTAAATCATGTAAGTTATGTGTGAATCTGTGAACATTTGTGTTTTTCGATCTTACCAATAGTGTACAGGGCCTTTAATCATTGGTGCCAATGCAGTTGGTCTGGCACCAATATTATCGAGACTCGTGAGAAATAGGCCTACTTGGTAAAATAATTATGTTGTATTAATCTGATATAATAACTGTGTTGTAATCTGATGTAATAACTGTGAGGGAAAAACAATAAGCACTAACATCATAAAGAAACATGTCATTGTTCTTGACATGGTAAGCATCCATCTTCCATTTTCTCCTGAAGACGATCAGAGCATACTGATCGAAACGTCGAGGACCACGCCAACCCATAGAGAGATTATGTCCATGGTATTATGGGGACCCTATCTAGATATTTAGTTTAGTTCTTTAATAATTGTCTTAATACTTCGGAATAAACACACATTTCAAAAAGTGTTGAACCGTATTGGCTCGAATCCGTTAAAATGCCATTTGTTGGGTGAAATTTTGCGAAAAAGGCCAACTGATAAACGCAAACTCACCATGACCAAGTTGTTGTCTTCATTTAATTCCCGAATAAAGGTGCAGATTTTCTCTTCCGAATTCACGGGTAAATCTGTCTGAATTAACCGATCATCTTCTAGCACAACACAACTCTATATCAGTAAGCAAAAATATATATGTATAAACGGAACTGAAAGGTCAATAATAGTTGGAATCAGTTTGATTACAATTCCTGTTCTTGAAAATATATAACTTTCAGAATCTAACGCTGGTGGCGCTATGTTGATTTGACGGATGATGACCGGGTCGTATACTTTTATCCGTGTTGCTCAGTTCAATGCTGTAATCATGTGATAATTATGAGAATATTGTATTGATTGAGTGACGGTTGGGAAGACTCGACACGGCAGACTATAATAACCGCATGACATCCTTTTACCTAAACACAAAACTGTTCTTGTTTTAATTCGTACTTTCCAGACCGTGACCCCATTCGTCTGCATTTGTTTTCCTCTTTTTCTGAAGTATAATGGCGTTTTGGGTGTTGGTTTCTTTTCCTTCTTCTTCTTCTTCTTTTTGTTTGTTGTTGCGGTGTTTTTTGTTGAGGTGTTTTTTGTTATTGTTTGTTTTTACTCTACAAATTACTTGTTTTCTCACCCCTGCACCAACTTTGTCACAAACTCTACATTATTTTTCTACTTATGCTTTGACTACTTGCCTTTACCATTCTGCCATCTATCGTCTTGTTGTCAAACACCTTTCCAATATCAAATTCCAGGTCGTACTTCTTGAAGGCAGTTGCCGATTGCTTTATCTTGAAGTGGTTGCCATTGGTTACGGAGATTGCCAAAGTTGGTTTTGTGTAGCTGCCGATTTGACGTAGCAAGGGATTCACGCCTGTTTTGAAAGTATGACTCAAATTGATTAATAATTTAAGATAAAGAATTACATTTTCCCTTTTAAATTATTTTTATGATTGTTGGATTTGAACAGTTGTCTGTCCAAACCGGCGAGTGCCTTGTTTCTCAAAATACATCCCCCTTGAGACGTTTTTTTTTCTTTCTTTCCCTTGTCCCCGTAAACATTTTCCAATAGACTTTGTACACAAAACTTCTTGTGGACCACCCCAGACTTTAGAATTTCTCTTATAGAGACCTCTTATTGTACTCTTTTTTATTTTTATTTTGTTGGCCTTGGTCTCCATAAGGTACCGGTTGCGAATTATGAGTACACATTTTTGCCAGGGGGTGCTGGGTTTTCCCGGCTTGTGCCAACGTCATAAAAGCATAAGAGCGCTGTGCCAAAATTGTGTGATTTCAACATGGACATTAATTTTATTTCAAAATGTGAGTTTTTTCCAGTGATTTCTTTTGATTAGGGAAGATATTCTAATGGAAGAATGTGCATGCTCGAAAACGAGGAGATGTTGTAGTACATTCCAGCATCTCTATTATATCAGAAAAGCTTATTGGCTTCTGCTGCACCCATGATCCCCAGTCCTGCCAGCCTGCCCTGGTCGTGCCGGTAGCCGCACTCAAGTCGCCCTGTCCAGGTTAAAGTTTGTAAATGATTGACAGCAAACAGTAAAACTAATAACAAAACACTGCCCAATACATGTTCGGCAATACAGATCTGTTCTTGACAAAGTTAAAGATAGGTCGCGGAATTAATCGTTCGTGCTGTCAATTCTGTCAATAGCCACCCAATTCAACTAACCCAATGGCGCTTAAACATGTTATGATTTGACTACAACATCCCAATAAAAACAAACTATAAATAAATCGGTGCCACAAAAGTGTTTAATTGCACAAAGAAAATCCCTGTCGTTATCACTAAATGACCGGCAACTCTTGACTGTTTCCCTAACGCTGCGTCCAACGCATCCTCGTGCCGAAGGAAATGCACTTTTGACAACTCACTTTACGCCTTGCCTGTGTACCTGTGTCATGATTCAGCAATGCATTGGCGCTAAGTCGTCTCGTGCCCCCCCCCCCCCCCCCCCCCCCATGCAGCGTTGGCAAGAAATAAACTTCGTCTTCAAATGTTGTTTGGGGGAAAAAACAATTTTTGATCAGACAATCATGATGTGGGACATGTACACAGTAAGTCATGCCACAATCTCAACAGAAAATGTTCCCTCTTGAACTCGGAGGCCAGGGGTTGCTCGTAGTGATTATCCGAAGGCCACTGTCAAAAAAATGCCCTGCGTCAGACACAGGGCAGTTTTTACAGGCAACTCGGAGGCAACCAACTGTACCTGCAAAAGGAACTCTTATGTGAAACTAGAATGTCACTGTTTGACCTTCGTGTATATTGACTGGAACTGGTTGCCAATAAGTAGTCATGTGTTACTTTGTGCTTACGATAATACCTTTAAAGGCACTGTACACGTTTGGATATTACTCAAAATATATATTAGCATAAAAACTTACTTGGTAACGAGCAACGGAGAGCTGTTGATTGTATAAAACATTGTGAGAAACGACTCCCTCTGAAGTAACGTAGTTTTTGAGAAAGAGGTAATTTCTCACTAAAATAATAAAAGACTTCTGGCCAGAAGCCTTTTATTCCTATCTGAAAGCACACTAATTTGTACAACAATGGTGTTTTTTCTTTCATCATTTTCTTGCAACTTCAATGACCAATTGAGCCCAAATTTTCACAGGCTTGTTATTTTATGCATATGTTGGGATACACCATGGATACACCAAGTGAGAATACTGGTCTTTGACAATTACAAAACGTGTTCAGTGCCTTTAAACACTTCGGTGCTTTATGTACAGATAATACTGATTCCAACTACAAAACCCCTCTTTCCAGTTCATTTAAATGAGTTTTCAATTTCAATAGCTCAATTTGTTCCCCATGCATTCTTCAGCATGACGAGACTTAAAACTTTAAAGATGTCCAAACTTTAAATCCATCCCTCCAGATGGTCTCTCTGTACGGCTTTAAATCGTTAGCATTACGAACATCCCCGTACAGTGCCATGTACCCCCTGTTCTGTGCCCCTTACACCCCCCCCCCCCCCCACCTCCCACCTCCCACCTCCCACCTCCCACCCACACCCACCCAATCCCCTGCCGCCACCGCTCCTTGTGACATTTTGAGGAAATCACATTAATTGGCTGCGGCCAAGTGTTTTCCCTCATCAAGCTTAACTTGTATATTCAGTAGCCACAGAGCTGTTGGTCCCTATTAGAAGTATTCTGGATGATGTTACCCTTCATTCATGCACTTAATCAAGGTCATCTTCCTATTTCAAGAAACCATGGTTTCCCTGCCGTCAGGATGTCTTTATTTACAGACACTTCAGAGACTGCGGTTGCGTGCGTTCGGTATCTTACGAAACTACGACATTACAGTGTTGAGGGATAGAGGAGTGAACATTACTGATCTCTTTATTTACCTGCAAACAACATTCACAGCGAGTGCAAACAGTGTTATCGGAGAACATTTGAATAGATGTATTCTGGTGCGGTGTCATAACGCTAATGTAATGTTTACCCTGTTGTGTTAATTACCAAACAAAAGACAATTAGTGGGTACAAAGTACCACTATGTTTAATGAAATGGCATTGGCTTTCTGGAGGTCTTGGTGTGTTTCGTACTTCTGTTTGTCACGGCGGCTCGTTAGATGCCATTAAGAGACCGAAGTACGCTTGTAAATTTCACAACTAAATGTAATGGCATAATATAGTTAATGTTCTATGATGCTGCTGCGTTTTTAGAGGTGATTGACTTATTATTAACCAAATTAAACCGGTAATCGAATTGGATTGGGTGTCTTGACTTTGTATGCTGTTGACAACTGGTGTGTTTTCTGGCACCATGGGAAAGGTTTCAAAAATGGTCCTGTTAAGATCTGTCCATCACCAGACTCCCGGAAACTGTTGGCCTACAATTTGACCGTGCTGTGGATTACAAAATTATATTCTTTTTAAATATGAGTCCAACGCTTAGCATCGCAAATTGGCATAAAATTGAAAACAAAGGTGTTCATTTTAAAAGTCGCACCTTGCAAATTGTCAAACTGTAATTTTGTGTTCAGTAAAATACCAAACTACAACGTGAGGTTTTTAAAATTAGTTTAAAAACTAACTTCATAAATTATATATCATCACAATACACAAAAGGGATGTGGCAAATAATCACTTTTAGTAACTTTGTGGCATCGTCAACGACCCGGTGAGTGTCCCAGTCCACGAGGACATCACATTAGCCATTGTTGACATTTTCTCAATGATCTTACAACATTTGTTGCGTTCATAACTACACACTGTTTCTTCGAGTTCATATTTAGGGCAGAAATTGATACACTCACCCAGAGTAGAGAGAAAATCATCGAAGTTCTCACTTGATATCAGTTTGTAGTGTCCCTCAAAATGCGCCATAACAACGGCCCCTCAGACCCGACCGTCTACGAAGCACCATGCTCGCACTCTGGGCAGATTCACATGTAGCATCAAAACTTAATAAATCCTCCAAAAAAAGGTGGCATGATTTCCATGGGACAACAACCGATGAGGGAGGAATGAATATACACAGACAGCGAAAATGATTTATGCGGGGTGTTTTATTTCGGGTCGAGTTAATATTCAACCGTTTAGCACCGCTTGACACTCGAGCGAGGTATCAACACTGTTTTTAATGACCGACTAATACTATAGGCGTTGTTTGCCGGGCTTGGCTTGGAGTACTTGCCCGGTTCAATTGGCTGATGCGGCTTGGCGTTTCGGGAATCCCTGATCATTATCAGTGATCGTATCATCTGCATTTTGTATCTATTATCTTTTACTGAAGTTTAAAAGAGCTGTTGTAAGAACTTATATCCCAATTTTAACTGTTATCATAAACACAAGTGAAGGAAAGACTCTACAAAAAAAATGCTAAAGAAAACGAAGTTATTTTTTAAAGTAACATTTTATTTTCACATAAATCTTAAAAACAATCTCAACATTTAAAGACGCGGGGAAAGGCATTTTTACAACACTTATTTACACATTAGATAAAACAATTAAATACACACATTGTGTTCAACTTATAGATGTAATGCTGTTGCGTTTACTTGAGGATATGATTTTGGGTTACAAATTTCAGATTTGTTTTTCTTCTAATTTGTTGTCATCCAACGAGTCCAAGTGTTGTGCAAAAATTTTCTTACAGAAAATGTTGGTTTACAAATCTTTTAACATAATTTTGAGGAATTTACTGCAACAGTGATCAACTATGTTTGAAATATCGAATCTTGATGCAGACTTTTAGTTTTTAGTGAGCAAACTGCCATACGATTTTGAAAAGCCAATTATTTTACATGAACAAAATAATTACTATAATGTCTAGAATTATGTCACTCAAAACTCCACGCTTTGGCTTGGTGGTCCTTTGTTCTTGGCACTTTTCTTGGGCAGCAGCACGGACTGGATGTTGGGCATAACACCACCCTATAAAAAAAATTAAAAATTTTAGCATGTAAATTTTAAAAAGGAATTCGGCCCAACCTTACTTTTCCAATGTTGTTTCTATGAAACGATCTGCAATTATTTATAAAGCGAACTTTCACTTTTGGTTTGAAAAGAGTCTGATGGCCGTAGTTTTAGTGAAGTGAGAAAAAACGTTTCGACAATTTAAAATGACGACTTGTTTTACAACAAAATCGGTACACGATTTATTTGAAAACTAATGTCCAAATGCTTCTTCGCAGGGAAAATGTGAAAATCTTTCTCTGAAAAATAGTTGAAGAAATTAAAATTCAACCAACCTGTGCAATAGTGACATGGCTGAGCAGCTTATTCAATTCCTCGTCGTTGCGGATGGCAAGCTGGACGTGGCGCGGGATAATGCGAGATTTCTTGTTGTCACGTGCAGCATTTCCCGCCAGCTCGAGAATCTCAGCCGTCAGGTACTCCAGAATGGCCGCCATGTAGACGGCTGCACCGGCTCCAACTCGAGCGCAGTACCGACCTGAACGTGCAAGAAAAAAATTATTGGGATTTTGTTAGCCAAATCAACTGGTGGAGAAATGGAAGACACAAACGTAGAAACGGTGGAAAAGATGTAAAGCCAGACTACCACTAATTACTTATTGTGACCCAAAACAAAATTATATATGTGTAAATAAGATACTATCTTTACTCATTATAAATGAAAAGGTCGGTCTGATGCCCGTTTGAAAAATATTACGAAAACGTGGCTTTGACAGCATAAACAACATCAACAGTTTGATTGGAGTTATTCACTTTGAAACTGTACAACTGATTCAAGTATCATTGTCAAACAATGCAAAATTTGTTTTGTTTTTGTGCAGGTCATTGTTTGTGAAGGAAACATTCAAGGGTTGTGGAGAGCTAGATGAAGTTCAGAGAATAGAATATCAAAATACATGTACCTTTCTTGAGAAACCTGTGGATGCGACCGACAGGAAATTGTAGACCGGCCCGAGAGCTACGGGTCACACTCTTCACGTTCTTCTTGCCGCCCTTGCCACGTCCAGACATAATGTCAACTGGAGTTGAAGACTGGAAAATGTATACCCAAAAATCACACAACAATCTCCTTCTTCGAATGGTCTGCTTCAGCTTTCTGAATGAGGATGGCCGGAGAGATTGATGGAATCAGCAGCGAAGAAGGCGTCAAGACACAATGGTCACAAGCAGAGAAAACGTGAGTTTTAATAGAAGTATCCCGCTGGTTCCATTTTGTTCAGCGGGGATGAATGATGGTTTAGAGTCGTTCTTTTTCACCATTAGGCTTTTTAGTTTAAAAATCATAGCACAACACATGTTCTGAATAAGTAAATTTTAATCATGTGTTTATTAAATTTCGTTTCTAAATGTTTTTTTAGGCCATTAAAAATTCATACTGTTGGTGTTTTTTCGGAAATTTCACCTAAAGGGAAAATGTTGCATCCCAGCCTCGCTGAATCACCACACCACGTGTTTGTTTTCAATAGAAAGAATGCGTTTTAAATTCCCCGCTGCTGGCCACGACCGTTGTGAAAGACACTTTCAATTCATAGTGGGGTAATAATGGAGACAGAATAAAGCTACACGCTTCTTTGTCAATACCAGAGTTAAGACCCTGCGTTCAAACTCCAATCTATTTTAAGGCTCCTCGAAAACCGAAGACGAACGAATTCTCAGGGGAGGGAGTTCTTATTTTCAATGTATTGACCAACAAACAATGTAATGGATGGAATTATGAATGGTGCAACGTGAATACCAAAGACCGTCTAGGCTTAGGTGAATACCGCGGGGAGGGGTCCACAAACATGGATACGGAATATGTCCCAATGGTTCTTCTTGATATGCCCCCATCATGACTCCCAATCGTCTATTCTCAAAAGAACAATATGTAAAAAACATTCACGAATTGTGTTTTATTTTCACATGTTTTTTGCATGTTGTTTACATGATCTTCTTTTCTGCCAAAGTTGTTCATGAATTAAAATTAAAATTCAAAACTGATTCTTAGAAATGATTTACTGGGGGGGGGGGGGGGCTCAAAAGCAATTTGGATATGATTTTTTCTGCCACCAATAGGCCCTAGTGATAGAATAAAATAAAATTCAACTGATACACGGAAATAATTGTTGTGAGGTTAACAGCAAATTAACAGACAATTACTCTCGCAATTTCATAGAAAAATCGTAGGTCAGGTCATTTCCCCCGTGAAACAAAGCCAGCCCACCTGCCTTATATTTGGTTCCGGCGGGAAATTTAATAACCGTCCATTCTTCGAAAAGGTAAATTACGCTCCAGCCCTATTATATTTTATTTTATTTTTTCCTTTTGAGCTATGGTCTCGTCCCAGAGTGACTACCCGAGTGAGCAGCAAATCATTGAGCGTCTGCTTCCTCTATATAATATGAGGTTAACTTATTAATTTCTCCTTTCACTGAAACCATTTTCTTAGTCATTCTGCTATTGTTCATAACCCCTCCCCCCCCCCCCCCCCGATCTGGTTCGGTTCAAACGTGCGAAATATGAGGTGCACTGAAATCAAGGGTGAGTTCTCGCAAATCTAAAATTTGAGAATTGGGTTGTGCGTTGCCCACAATACTGCTAATGTTTCTCCAGAACACGTCCGCATTAGGGGTACTTAAGACCAGCAACGTCTTACATGGGCCCTCTTTTTGAATACTCCGCTCTGAGCGCATGCAGTTGCTTTCGTTTCGCACAATAAAAAAGCCTTGTCATCAGTAACCATGTCTGGCCGCGGTAAAGGAGGCAAGGGCCTGGGGAAGGGCGGTGCCAAGAGACATCGCAAGGTTCTCCGAGATAACATCCAAGGAATAACCAAGCCAGCAATAAGGAGGCTTGCCCGCCGAGGTGGTGTGAAGCGAATCTCTGGACTCATTTATGAGGAGACCCGCGGTGTGCTGAAGGCAAGTGAAAGAAACGTTCTCGAGACAATGCCCTCAGTCTCTTATATACCTTTGTGTTCATCTTAAAACTGCAAAAACCCAAACCTGCAACTAAATACATTTCATTTGTCTTGCCTTGATTTGTGTATACATTTCATTTAATTGCCTTGATTTGTGTATACTTCATTTAATTGCCTTGATTTGTGTATACATTTCATTTGTCTTGCCTTGATTTGTGTATACATTTCATTTAATTGCCTTGAATTTTGTGACAAAATAAAGCTTGACCTCTACAGTAAACGCTTGTTGTCAAATGTTTGAACATGAATTTTCTTGCTGGGTGTTTTTTTAGTGTCGCTGATATTCGTGTGCAGTAAATTAGTTTGAACAGTAGATTCCGATCATAGTAACTCACTGCAACTTTTAAAAACTTCTCATTCTGAAACAATTATATCGCAAGAAGCTTTTTAGGGAACTTCATTTATGAAAGATTTATCCCCCTACTGGCGGCATTGATTTATATTATCTTTTCTTTCCATTATTTCTCAGGTGTTCCTCGAAAACGTTATCCGCGATGCGGTGACCTACTGTGAACATGCCAAGCGGAAAACAGTCACTGCCATGGACGTGGTGTACGCCCTCAAGCGGCAAGGACGCACGCTGTATGGATTTGGTGGATAGTCAAGAGATGGTCGCTGGCCGATCGAGAAAAACTAGATAATTATAAAAGGAAGAGCTTCCAATTGACTGCTCGACAATAACATTATGAGACAAAAAAGGAAAGGGTGCCAGTGCCAATTTGAATAAGCTGAGCCGTTTAGAAGAAAAAATAATTGAATTGACAATTTGATTTTTTTTGAAAAGATATCTGCCAACTGTACATACGAAATAGACTTCGTGTTTGCAATTCTACACTGCACCCTCACTACAAGCTCAAAGACAGAGTTGACTGTAGAGCCTTCAACTCACACTATTAGTCAAAATTAAACGAATTCTATTATACATCTATAAAAACTAATTTAGTTCATATTGTTAAGTTGAGAAAGTTTTAAGTGTGTTTAAGCGTGTTTTTCTTATGATTTTCAGTTTGTTAGGCTAATTTGAGAAAAAGAAATAGTAGTAAAAGTTGCTAATAAAAGTTTTGTTTATGTCAATTTAATTATGTTTTCTGCTTGTGCTTATTTTATGTAATATTTTGTATGAAGTTGTTGAGAGAAAAGAAAACAAATTACACATTTGTTTAAATCATAATTAGGAAATGAATAATCAGGAACGTGGCACTATAATTATCGTAAGGGAAGCTGAAGAGTTAATAACAAATTAATAGGCTGTAATTCTCGTGGCATAATGCCAGTCTTGAAGCCGTCTGCTTATAATAAAGATCACTAGATGGCATGGTCAAATCCTGGAACTAACAATAAATTATTCATACTGTATTTTTGTAGTTCATGAGGTGAGCCTCCTATTTGACTTGTCTTAACTATAGTTAAGACAAGTCAAATTTATGTCCGATTTTACCAGAAAATGTTGACTGAAATTTTAATCGGCTTTTAAAAAATGAGAAAGCTACAGGCCTGTCTTATGCAGACAAAATAGTGATTAATAAGTTAATTAAAATACTAAAAACATGAGTATAGATAGGTTGCAGTATGACGTAAATAGGCCATCTTTACGGGCAGTTTGGAACACACAGTCATGCGTTACGCGTGAGAACGGCGTGCAACACGCGCACATTTCACAAAACTCATTGCATGATTGGTTAGTGAACGACGCGGCTGCGTTAATAATTAGAGCGCTTGACGCGCCTGCAAGCCAAAATGCGATTTGCCCGTAAAGATGGCGTCTATAGTTCCCAGTAGACGCCATCTTTACGGGCAAATCGCATTTTGGCTTGCAGGCGCGCCAAGCGCTCAAATTATTAACGCAGCCGCGTCATTCACTAACCAATCACGCAATGAGTTTTGTGAAATGTGCGCGTGCTGCACGCCGTTCTCACGCGTAACGCATGACTGTGTGTTCCAAATTGCCCGTAAAGATGGCCGATTTACGTCATATTGCAACCTATCTATTGTCGGTATTCATCGGCCATGTACAAACGATCTTGCATGGATATATTGTATGCATTGTACTTGGCATAATTATGCGATAGGGTTTGTACTTTGTTTTCGTTTTGAGCATCATATAAGGACCCCAATGGAAATATTTAAGTTATTGGCTTTTTGGGGCTATCCTTGGATAATTTTGTGCAGTATTTCTATCTTGTTTTATTGTCTTTTCTCCTGTTGTTATGTACATGTATGTATTTTGGGTATGTTCTTGCTGTATTTTTATCCGAATAAATTCAATCAATCAATCAATCTGTCGAAATTCGTACGGAGAAAAAATTCTTTCTGCGAAAATCGGCTATGCAACTTTACACAACTTGTTCACTGTCTTTTTAAAGATTATCGTGAGCTATGATATCTTCATTACCACCGTTTGTTCACTTGGACCGATTTAAACTTTAGATGAGCATCTGTTCAGTAACAATTGAATCAAAGACTACAATGAGGTGTGGAGTTTGCATAATAATTAATAATCTAACAGATAGGCTCCAATTCTACTATCAATGAAAACAAAAATTCAAAAAGAACTGTAGAAGTGTGTTGTGCTGTCTTTACAATAATATTTGACCCTTTCAAAGCAATGATCGTGAAGACATCTGGAACTGACAATAAATTTTCAAAATAATGACTTTCTATTTGTATCTCCAAATACCACCCTTGACTTCTATTCATATAAAACAATGTTTTAACAGTAGAAGCGCAGATCGTCATGTCATCAACTGGCGTGCGTTTTCTCACTAGCACTTGCTGTCATTTAAAAGTAAAAATAATGTCAAAGGTTAGGCACAACCACCACGGTTATAGTTCACTGGTATGTCACGTGCATAACATAACTTGGTTATGAGACTACGTGGAGATTTCTTTTTTGTTGATAATAAAAATCTCTTCAAACACAACACGTCAAGAAACAAATTCTTTATCGTTATTTTTTAAGCCGAATTTATTCACCTGTTTGTAACAACGCAATGAGAACCTGAACAAAAACCTTGGGTCGTATGAATAAAAACTAGTATTTTCTTTTACTTGAAAATTTCAAGTGTTTACTACCATCCACATGAATAAAAGGAAGAAAAAGCTTTTACTGGAAAGTATTTACTAAAATGCTAAAAGTATCTACTTTTACATGAAAAGTAAATTCTTTTCTTTTTAGCACATACTTACTTCCGTATGAATAAAACGGAGAAAATACTACAAAATGCAAGTAAGTATTGGTCATTTTTCAAGGTAGCCCCAGAGCTACCTTGGACACAGAAGTAAAGACACGTCTGAAGAAATTACAGTGTTTGTGAATGTTCCTCACAGGATAAATGTTTATGTCCCAAGGAGAGACATCACTGAAATACTGAATAGACTCATGCACAGTGTTTCACGACAGAAACAATACACAAAAACTCACACGGCTTTTACACAAATTTGTTTATATTTATGATGAGGATAAAATAAAACCGTTTGGGTTTTGTTTCAATAAAGCAAGCTATTTTAGATATAACAAAGCATTTTTTCTTCTCAGAAATGTATGCCTTGATCATTAAGGACTTTTTTTCCCATGAAATCAGAGGAAGTAATTTTTTTGAAACAAGTAGATGCATTTCAACAGAATGTGCATATATTATTTGAACTTTTAAGTTTAAATTAAATAGCTAAATATGATGCTCGTATTCAGCTCTCATCTTCTCTATATAGCACTCTCCTGCTCCACCCTAACTTTTGGTAATTGTGCTTTGGTCAATTAAAAGACACTATAATGACGTTTCAGCAGCCTTACAGCAACGTTTTGCTTTGATTCTGGGATCCAGATGAGTCACCTTCATCAAACTATTGTCTATGTTTCTGTTAATTCAAATGCTGCTTGGGTTGTGTGTGTGTGTGCGCGTACGTAGACGTGAATGGGAGTTGTAATACAAAGGGAACCTTTTGTTAAGAGCCATTCAGCCATGGCAGCTAGACATTTACTCCAAAGCATTAAGTGAATACTTTGCAGTAAAAGAATAAGTTTATTCATACGGAATTTAGAAGATGCTAGTACTGAATGCTTCTACTTGGAAGTTGATGCTTTTACTTTTTGCTAGTACTTGTCAGTATTTACTACTTTTTATTCATACGACCCCTTGTTCTGTTAGTACCGTTTTGGGTGGACTGAACTTGTCGTGTTAATTAATTAAGTTTAGTTTTGAACTGCTGTAACCTTTAAAAAGGGACGTCGTGTAACAACCGAATAGCTGCAATTAACATTCATGTATATACGTAGGGAAGGGTAATGCCCCGTCAAAGCGATTCGGATTGCTCCTTCGATCAACACTATACGAGCACTACATGAAGGTAATCATTCCTTGCCATACCTCACCGACAAAATGAAACAATTGCCTCCATAAAAAAAAACCTCCATCAACAAAAATGTCATCATAAAAACGGGCAAACAAGAAATCAACAAGTCAATGATAGAGTGGAGAGATTTATAACCATCGTCAGAGGGAATAATTCAATTAGGGATTTTTATGTGGACTTGAATCGGTTTTAGCATGAATAATGCACATAACCACTCCAAGGTGGCGTAACGAGCGTGCACCGCATGTTTTCCCCCTCATCCCCGGGGCGCTGTCATCCAAAGGTCAGCAGGAATTGGGCTTGGACTTGAACTTCAGTTAACCTATATGAAGTATGGGGGAGCTTCTGCTGGATTTGTTTGAGGGCTGAGTAACTGTGTGCCCACCGGATTTGAGTTAACTTTCTTGCGGTTTTTGAACGTGAAAAAGAAACTTAATTGTGGCTATCTCCTATTCTCCTTCATTAGTGTCACTTAATAAAGAAGCTCTTAAGAAACTGTGGGTTTTGGTTTGTCATCCATCGTTTGGTCTTCAGATCCATTTCCCCTGATGATTTGTTCTGATGCTTGTTTGTACCTCCCACCCCCCCCCCCCCCGGCCCATCGGGTTCGATTAGCCGGGCTGTATGCCAAAAGTGCCGTAGCCCCCTTTGCCGCTTGGAACACTGAAATAAAGACAGGAAACAACATGAGCCCCCTGCGAGGCCTTGGACCCTTGCCGAAATCTGAATCACCCCCCCTCCCAAGAACCATGATGGTGACGTGACCGTTTCACCACCGACCGGTGTATGCATTTTTGAACTCCCTTTTTCAACTATTGAGAAGAAAACGTAAACAGTAGACCAAAGTTTTAAAAGAAAAATCTCAATGAATCAAGACAGATAACTGATAGACGTAGACTGTTTGGACCAATCATCTAGTTTCTAAGACACACATCATAAAATTGACGAATTGAAGTTAAAATTATCGATTAGGGGAAACATTTCATGGGCTTTTTAACGGGAAAATAATATATCAATAGTGTTTTGTATTAAACTCAACTTAAATCCATAGGCCCTGAAGATAGTTCAACTAGGCACTGACTTCATGTCTGAACATAATTTTGGATATTGTCTTTATTCGAGACTTCAAATTGCTTCAATCTTAATTGCAGCCTTGAGATTGTTATCTGGCAAGCTGCAAATGTTACCACCCAACCCGTCACAGTCTATGAGATAAGCCCAGCATGCATGGACTACTCCCAAGACCCTCGAAGTTGTGTCCTGTTTTGGTTCAAAAAATGTATCAATTTTGTCAGATGTATCTTAAATATGGGTTAATTTAGCCCATAAAGTTCACCATACCTTCCTGCTTATCTACTTCACAGTATCTTGGGGAAGGGACGTGATACTCTCTGGTGATTTGTAGTTACATCCGATGATCGGATCCGCCCTGGTGTGCCCTTGATCCGCACGGGTCTGTTACAGTCCCGATAAGAGGCAGAAGCGAACCCTCCAACTCAATCATTATGAAAAGCCTCCTTCCCCTTGATTTAAAACAAAGAAGGTTGGATCGTCCATCACCAAATCCTATAATCCATGCAGTTGATTCAAATGCATGTCATGAGATGTCATTAATAAGAATGGATTTGTTTTTACAAATCGAATCCCCAAATTTTGTTATTCCTAAATTGTTATTTTCTTCATTTATTAACAGGGACCAGGGGCCAATTTCATAGTGCTGCTTGGCGGTAAGCAACTTTTCTTGTTTTACTATATAGCAGACAAATTTGCTATAAGCATAAGCGTATTTCACAGGTTAGCAAGAAAATTGGGCGGCCAGCTTGTGCATTCACCATGGATTTGCATTTTGTTAAGTCATTCGTTTTCATGCACTAATAAGCACACACAGGTAAGCATGCATTTTCGTGTGCTTACGGTGCTGTGAAATGGAAACTCGCGCAGTAAGCATAAAATCGGCCGTTAAGCAGCTCAATGAAATTGTGCACAGGGGTCGATTTCACGAAGCACTAGGATTCTTAAGACGAGCTGTCAGTATTACCATAGTGATTTGTATTGTGACATCACACTTCGCTTAGCAATTAGGATGGATTTGCACTTAAGATCAATCTTAACTCTTTGTGAAATCGAGCCCAGGGCTTGATTTAATAAAACACTGAGGCTCATCTTAAGATGGGTTGTCAATATTGCCATGCTTAGCAATTAAGATTAATACACTATTAAGATCAATCTTAGCTCTTTGTAAAATCGGTCCCATGTCTTACAAGCAAAGGCTTTTTCCTGGTGCCCTCTTCTATTTACCATTTGTGTATTAACAGGGGGCTATAGTGGTGGTATATATAGAAATAAACAAACAAACACAAGTTAAAATTGAGTTGTCTTTATTAGGTTGCATTTGTTGCGAAAAATCAAACCCCGATCACTTTTCTCTGTTGATATGATAAGCTGGGGGTGCTGTTGTTCCACGGCGTGCCACTTGTTTAGTGGCAAGTTGGCATTGATTGATCGCCATAGAATTAAGCGTGACCTTGTCATATTGGCAACAGTTGCCCACATGTCTTAATCAGTTTGGCCAACAACGACAAATAAATTGCTTGTTTGTTTCAATTTCTGGGAGAGGGCATGTAGAGTTTGCCGGGTTAGCGCAAATCGAACATTATTCATTTCCGGCTGAGCGAGTGCATAGTTTGGGGAGGAAACTTCGCAATTTACACTCCACTAGGTAGTAGGTAAGGTGATGCGTGCCCCCCCCCCCCCAACTTCTTGATGACGTCATACGATCTTAAGGGGAACAGATCACAACGCTTTTGAAAAGATTTTTTGCTCGATAACAGCTGTTTGTTTTAATTTTTGTTTTGAGTGGTAAACATTTTTTGTTTTTCTCTCTTCTCTCTTTTTTTGGAAAGTTGCCAGACCACTTTTGTGCCCACTTAGAGGACTTGTGATCGAGCCACCGATCACGGGCCAACGGGATCATGTATTGTTAGCGGGACGGTTAAAATGTGCTTCCCCCCCCCCCCCCCCCCCCCCACCCTGCATGCTCCGATTCTGGCAGCGATGAGCCAATGGTTCAATCGTTGTTTACAAGAATTATCCTGGGTTTTAGTTATTGGCGCACTGAGCGTGAACTTTAGCGTATGGCTTTTGATGGATCATGGATAGCATACACATCTATTGAGAGCAGTTCAATGAGACTTGTATTCAACATTGAAGAAAGAAAAGTAAATAAACACAGACAATTGATTTAACACTGTATACTAAATAGGAAGTCGAAACAATGAATAATTGAAATTTGTAACAACTGAATATATAGTAATTATGGGGCATACGGTATTTCTGAGCTTAGAAAGTTGACTGAAATACCAATAGGCCCTACGTATACAGGCCTATGTTGAATGTGGAAACATTTAGGACCGTTGTTAACACTCTGTTATTTATTTGGAAAAGGAGGAGAACGTGCCATTGTACCACCTGTATCCACCCAAGGGGTGTGGCCATGATTCAGCATCGCGCATATCAAAATTTCACAACCCCAAACTGTCTATCAAGCATCCGTAATTTCATAACATGCCAACTATCACGTCCATATTTTGGATTTGACTGATTTCCAGGTAACAAACTCTCGGTCCCCAGAGCACGCGGGGAAGGGCCTGCCTTGATCCTCGGGGCCGGGCACCGTGTTGAAGTCAGTCCCAGCGCGGTGTGTAACAAAGTCATTCCGCCAAATCTCCTAGCGATGACTAAAACGGACTGACTCAACACTGGGCAAGCTGCCAGGTTATTGGTACGCGTTTCGTAAGATCCGCCACCCAAAAAATATGATTGAATGTCCCAAGCTGGCTCGATGTAATCAGCGTAGAACGTCAGGAAAAGTTCACAGTGGGGACTTGCCTCGACTCGCAGTTAGTTCGTAGCTGCTTCAAACTCAGCCACAGGTGTAAACACTGTCCTCCTAAGCTTGTGCGCTCAAAATGAAAATGATAAAAACGTGCTTGCTTGTCCCATGTGAATATTGACACACTGTCGAAAAATTCTGAAAAAAATTCGGGTTTTTTGTGAGTGTAAGAGATAACTAAGTTGATGAGCTGATGACATATTAAATCAATTTGTTTGATGCGTGCTCGATGCGTAATTGTTAAAACAGAATCTGTATAAGTTAGTCTGGTTTGGGGACTTAAGTCAACCCAAAAATTTGACTAACTTCACCAACAGTCCCAATTTGCGTTCACACGGGGGCAAACTACAAAAGGTTTTGTTTTTGCGGGAGCAGGGCCCGATTTCATAGAGCTTCTTAGAAAATAGTGCTCAACAAATTTCTGCTAAGCACAAATAAAAAAACATAAAACAAGTTGCATATGGTACACGTGGAATAGTGTTTTGGCTGGTAACATTAATCTGGACACATGTATAATTTAAGTAGTTTGTGTGGTTAAGCAGTTCTATGAATGAAATTGAACCCGGTGTTAACTTAACTCCGATCCCCCTTGAATTAAGTCTGTTTATAAATTACGTGACGACTTCGATGAGATGTATTGAAATGACTCGAAGCTGGTCCTCTCCTAAATAAATAAATGTGGAATAGTAGTAACAGTCAACTTGTCGCTCGTGCAATAAAAATACAGCACTATGATGATGATGATTCACAGCATTATGGCGCCATATATCTGTTTCAAAAACATTCAAAGACGCGAGCTCCTCCAATAAAGTTAGAATTTAAATGTCTGAAGGAAGATGTGAGTCTTGAGCGAAGCAGTGGTCTAGGTTGTTAATTTCGCGAAGAAATGATGGGAGGGAGTTCCACAGGCGAGGAGCCATAAAGGAAAATGCTATCATGACATTATCATGTCACTATCATGACATTGGCCCAATAAATATATCTTATTTGAAATTATATACATTCAGTTGTAAGAATTAGTAATCACAATTTAATTTTCGCATTTGTTCCTGATCCTCCTATACTTTGATATTGTTTAAAGCGCTATGAGGCTTGCATAAGGCGCCCTATAAATTATTATTCCATAGTATCAACGAAAAGAGATGGAATAAGTAGCCATAATCGCCGGTAGACCTTGATGTATCCTTTTAAGTGGTCAGTGTCGTCATCACCCATCTCAGTCTATATTATTTGAGTGAGATTATATTAAATATTATAACATATAGGTATATGGGGTGAGATCGTATTAGTAAGTTTTGCTATTATTTGTAGTTCAGGCCTATTACTGAAATTTTATTTCAACTTTAGTCCAAACATATTTGTTTGACACATTCAAAATCCTTATATACCTGGTGCAAACGGCATCTTATGCAATTAATTCCCTGAAGTTAAGTGAATGGTTTAAGATTCAATCATTGCATCGGGGTTGAATACAAATTTTGTTTTAGTACCATACACCGATGTGTAATAAGCACTGTGTATTCTCTGTATATTGAACTTTCCCGAGTCCTGTTCCTATTAGTAAACGACCCACTGTTCCAAAAGTACTTTTGAAGTCCTTATACTAATTTCCCTTGTGAAAAATAAAGTAAAACGACACCATGGGTCTGATCATAGAGCTGCTTAAGCAGAAAAAGTAGCTAAGCCTAACAAAATCATGCTTACCAGAACAAGGTTACCAGCCAAAATACCATGTGACGCACCATTTCTGACTAATATCCTGCAAGTTTTGGCTAAGCACACAATTTGTAAGCAAAATTGTCTGTCTTATGAGATTGGGCCCAGATTTTAGTTTTTGTTTGTGTGATACTAGCAATATTGGTTATTTTTTTGTCCTTCAAGAATTGGTTGAGTGTTGTTATTTTTCTGTCTTGTAGTCATTTTCCAGCTGTTGATTTCAGGGATATTTGTATACATTATGAAATAACATCTCTCACTCTTTTCTCGTCCCTAGAGGTCCCACTGCCCTCAGAATGACTTCACCTGTGAGAGGATTGCCAATCGTTTAGCCCCGTGCTGCCTTCACGTCGGTGATGGTTGGATACTTGACGCGGTGTGGCTCGAAAGTTCCGAGAGCCAATCACTGCGGCCGGTTCGTTCTTTATATAACTTGCTTATTTTGGTGGTGTCACAACATAACCTTGTGGAACTTCGAACCATAGTTTCGTCTTGATAAAGAAAAAAGTGAGTACTCTCTGTTTGTCATTAT
The DNA here is from genome assembly GCA_037783415.1 of Leptasterias polaris. NCBI lineage: Eukaryota > Metazoa > Echinodermata > Asteroidea > Forcipulatida > Asteriidae > Leptasterias > Leptasterias polaris. The sequence goes on along the minus strand of JAZGTN010000003.1, from coordinate 4,672,326 downwards.
TAAGTGGAATTTGATATCTTGCATTTGAGTCCTTGACAACCCTCATAGACCATTATCACGGCTTAGCAGCCATCTTGTTTTCCTCCCATTCAAAGCATTTCATCCAAACTGAGGCTGGAAGGGAAATAGTCTGATATTGATATTTACAGAGATGGTTGAGGTGTGCGATGGTCTATTGCGCTAGATATTTCCAGCAACAAAAATGACTGACAATCAGCTGATATTGTTTAGTAGCCTATATTCTGCTTTTTCTCCCATTTAAGATACGTTATGGTTTTAATTATTTTTGTGTTATATACGACAGATAACTTTAAGAAAAACATGCTCCAAAGCGTAGGCCTATTGACCTAAGTCATATAGACGTCTGTTTATTATTATTTTTTTTCCAAACATTATTTATTCGGTGATAAATAATATTATTTTGGTTTCAGCATGGACCTCTTCCGAGTTGCCTGTTTTTTCCAGCAGCACTTTGACAACACTTAGTATACAGTGCTTATCATTGGTGCAAGGGCAAAATTCACAAATATGCAAGTCCTTGTAATATTTTTGCAAAACATTATTTATCAATGATACCAGAACTTCTAAATTCAATTTATCAATTTATCATTGATATTCATCGCTCCTCTGTCTGGATAGTTCTCTCAATTTTTGCTGTGTTTACAAACCATGAATATTTTTTTCTGCTTCCAAATCTTTAATCATTCACTTATTTATTGTGGTTGGATAACCTTTTTAAATGCGGGGAAAATCGATAGATATCTGTGTCAACGGCTCCAGTTATTGATACGTGGATCATCATGCAGACGCACTCATTGTGTGGGCTCTCCCCCTACCCCATCCTGACAATTTATGGACTAGAACTATATTAAAAGGGAGGGACAATAATTACCGTAAAATTAGCGTTTAATGAATTGAATGGTATTGGCACACCCAAACACCTGTTGTTTTGCATATTAACTAGTTTTGCATTACTATCAGTGTTTCATATTTGTGTTTTACCAACACACCGGCGTTTGTTAAGCACTGTATACTCAGTACTTTCCTGAGTCCTGTGAAAAATATCAACTGGCATATAGCTCAAGTGGGACTCGAACCCACAGCTTTTCACATTCTAGAGCAGATGTCTCACCATAAGAATCGGACTCGGGAATGTAGCGAGTCTATACAGTGCTTAACACCCGTCGGTGTATGGATAAAACACAATCAGTATTGTTTATTTCCGATGCGAATTTAACATCTTTTAAATATTAATGTTTCAATTTGCATTAAATTCGTGGCACCTCACCCTCCGTCGAAGGCGATTTCTGACCAGCTCACTCCATATATACTATGTACATGTACATGACCCTGATCGCGTATAGTGTGTTTATGACTGACTATCCGATCTGTATGGTCGTAGTTCTCTTGTTTACTTTCTGTTCTCCGCTCACTATACTCTCATTTCATTAAAACAATTCAGATTTTATTCATTCTCATGTTGGCATAAATATTTTCAAACGAGCAGTCATTATGTAGGTGTGGATCGCAGTGCTAATAATTATATACGCTTTAAAATTTGCGGCGAGGGTGGACTCTACTGTTTTTGTCTTTGTTTTTATGTTTTATTTATTATTTGTTAATATTGATTGATTATTTTTTCGTTTGTTTTACTTTATTTATTTATTCATTTACTCATGTATTAATTTTGTTTAAAATGCGGGTGCATAGAACACAAATTTGGGGAAATGCACGCCACCCACTTTGCCCCGCTGCGGCACCACCACTGTTGAAAATCAGGAAGTTTTTAGAAGTATTTTTATCATCATGTTCTTGCTGTTATTATTGCATCGGGTATAACTCAGTGAAGTTCAAAATTAAATCATATAAAATATATTACAGTTATTTATTTTTTTATTTTTTTAATTCTTCATAATAGGGCCTACTAATAGCCATATTCAGCTTAGCTGAAATGTAACGACATTTTGAACAGAGCAGCTTATAATGGTTACACGTCTTGATGTTTTCAATCTGCTCCTTATAATTCACTTTGACTGCCTTGCAAGAAAAGAGTAATTAGATCGGATTCAAACAAAATGTTCAGACGGAAGCATTTCTCATGGCCACGCACCGCTGAAATCAATTGGGGCTTAAGGGGGATAGCCCAACCACGTGCCCGCCCAGTGCCCACCCCAGCTTACTCCCTGGCGATTGTCGCTATCAGGTGTTTCCTCCATGCCCTCAGTCCTCTTTGAGTGGTGCACAGGACTTGTTCAACATGAACCGGAGCCTATCGGGTTACAGTCTCTACCTGATTAAGCCTGTACATCTCGAGGTTTTCCGGCACTCGTTAATACCACCATCTGCGGTTTTCCTCCCATATCTAAAACAGGAGCCCCCATGTACCACATTATTTTCGAACTGCAAAAACATGATGCACAGGTCTGTGTTCTGATGTTGGCATTATTGTATGTTCTTTTTTAGTAGTGAATTTGCGGATGTTTTGGAGATGTCTGCAAGTTGTCATAAACTTTGCATGCGTACCTATAATATGTGATATATCATTAGAAGGCGCAATGTCACCGTTGATTGCATTCCCTACAAACTGGAATGATGGGTAACAAATTAAATTGAAGAGGGGTCACATTGTCTTTTGGGGTAAGATTTATCCACTTACGAATTGTCTTTCTGTTGTGGTATTATTACACAACAGTGCCCAACTAGTTTGCTCAAGCAAGTAACTTCTGATCCGACATGAGAGATAACGCTCCAGAAGTAATCGTTTGGGGTTCCTTACCACAACTCTGTTTAGTAGAATGGTAAATATTCATGAATATTTATGAATATTTATGACCTAAGAATGGTTGGAATCCACTCGGTTTCCCACCACACCAGCTCAGGGTCTATCGTACCAGCGAAGGACCAACACCTCGTCCGACTTCAAGTCCCACCTTCCCCTTAATTGGTCTGGCAATCAACACATCTCGGTATAACAATGGACTGTATTCTGTGCGGGCCAACCTTCTCGTGACACTGTTGAAGATCACATTCTATCAATCTTTCGTCTGCAGCTCAGAAACCGCGTGACATTAATACCGGGGTATTAAGTAATTAATACACCCACAGGGTCATGGTTTATCCCACAGAGCGAAGCCAATTTCATAGATCTGCTGTAGCAAAAAAGCATATTAAAAAATGTATTGCTAGGCAAAGAGTACAACCATGTACATGTACATCTTGTGTTACCTGGTAACCTTTATGATCAGCTTAGTAAATAATTGATACTGAACCCAACGAAAAACCTTTCAGTTGCATGGCCCGATTTTCGCCGAAATGTGATTTTTTGTTTTCGAAGAATGTTTTCTCTGAACGAATTTTGACAGATGATGCTATTTGAAAACGAAAAACATACAACTTTCGCATATGCCACCAACATTTCTCAAAATACATGAAAATTATTGTTTGGTCATGATGGCTAATGGACGTAAGATAGCCTAATATCGAGATTCCGACAATAGTTTTATTTTTTATTTTTTAAATTAACTACAACTTATCATTGGCGGATTTTGTTTTCGTGCAATACATCAAATTTAAGCTTCTCTCGAGTCTATAAAGGTAATTAATTTGAAATATAAATCTAACTTAACGAACCAAGTTGGCCCCAAATTCGGACCTAGCATGTTTAAATACCAATCTTAAAAATTATACCTTGATGAAAATGCTTTTCTTTTGGAACGTATGATTGTGATTTAAAAAACTAAAACCAGTTTAAGTTATGGAGATTTATCCTGTATCCGTTTATAGAAAACGACGGAACAACCTTCACTTCAGTGACACATAACCGTTTCCGTTTTTTCTTAATCAGTAAAAATTAATGTTTTATTGAAATAATTTTCCAGAGAGATTAGCAGTGTTGCTATGATGTTTTTACTTATCGGTGTGATCACTTTAAAGGCAGCGTATAGGCCTACCTTTGGTTTTTGGAACCGTTCGATTGTTGTAATTCCCTATAAATAAATGTAGATTGAACCGAAAAACTAACCTGTGAAATTTCATTTTAAGGTGGTAGCGTTTTTGAGATAATTATAGTTGAAAGTCTTGAGCTGTTATGTCCACGCAGGAAGAATAATCCGTAATTGGAATAGATAGGTTGCAGTATGACGTAAGTCGGCCATCTTTACGGGCAATTTGGAACACACAGTCATGCGTTACGCGTGAGAACAGCGTGCAGCACGCGCACATTTCACCAAACTCATTGCATGATTGGTTAATGATTGACGCGGCTGCGTTAATAATTTGAGCGCTTGACGCGCCTGCAAGCCAAAATGCGATTTGCCCGTAAAGATGGCGTCTACTGGGAACTATAAACAATCTGAGAAGCGTTTCATGCATGAAACGTTTCTCGTATTGCAATGTTTTTGAATCGCCTTCTCTAAAACCACATTCCCTAGAAGGGAACCATTTCTCAAAATGATATACTTTATCAACAGCTGCAGTACTTCTTGCCAAGTGAGTTTTTATGGTCATTGATTTTTGGAGTGATTACCAAAATAATGTACCTACAGGCTCACATGAAAGAGATCCTCTCCAGAGAGCACGAGTACTATAGCTGGTACCAGCAAAAGGTCCCATTGACCTTATGCATATGACGTCATTTGAGTAGGGCGCCCTCACCTAGAGGTCAAAAGGAAGATGCTCATTGGCCAGTCTTGTGCGCCGCGCGTACAAATCAGCGCGTTTCCATTGTTTCATCATCAGTTTACCTCTAAGATGGCGGCTTGGTGACGTCAATGCATAAGGTCTATTCTCATGTCACGTGTTCAACTATTCACGGAAAATCTTCTGACTGAAAACATACACGTTTTCTTTTTCTTATTTAGGAAGCATTCCTGGAAAAGCCTGCTTTTCACAAATTTTCTTCGTCGAATGTAATTCCTCCGAGACAAAGAAGCTGTACGCGGTAAACACATTATGAAGTCACCTAGATTTCCTCCATATGAGTTGCATTGAGCTATAGTTTAACTTTGATGATTTATGCAAAAAATATTTTATGGGCCTATAGTGCTTGGTTTTTACGAACGTTCTTCACAGACTTTACCTCAGAATTAAAAGTTTCTGTAATAACAAAATGCTTTTGAATGATGAAATGTGTGATTTTTGGTAAAATTACACACACATCGCATTGCAGCTTTGGTATCGAAAACAGCAGATACGCATTCGTGAGACGCAATGATTTGCCAAAGGGCTCAATAAAGCCTGTAAGCGGTCATCAGCAGAATTTCTATTTCGTACTGACTGCGAGTAAAAGGTACGCCAACTTGCCGGTGGTTTCTGTTTAACAGAATGGTGACGCAACGTTACAAATCTATTGTGAATGCGCCCACGCGCTGTCAACTCTTCTCGGTCGTTTGCACACACTTTTGCTTACAAATAATTGTCTGCTATAGTAAACGCACAACCGTTTGCCCACTGATAAACTTTAAGAAATTTGGCCGCATGACCCGTGCAAATCTTGTGCATCCAAACATTTAGGGGGGGGGGGGGGTCCTTGAGTTCCAATGGAGACCAATGGTTCCAGTACGTACGCTGCTTTTTTTAAAGAAACTAAAACGCGCGCTTTAACGGACCCCAATGTTAGAAAACGCGCAAGACTTGGCAGGTCTATTGCAATGAAACCTCGGAATGGCAAGTATTTAGGTAGGCTATTAACTCCCCTCCCTCATATACGTATATGTACGCAGGAAACAAAAACACACTCACCACTAACTCACCCGTGAATTGCTTAAACAGATATAGATTAGAGAACGAACTTCTTGAATTTTCTTGGAATGGCAAGAGTTTTTTTTTGTCGAGCTGAATATTTTCCAACTTTGGCAACCATTGTTGTGATGATGGAAGCGCGTGCCTCGAACTAATGCAATAATGACCTTCTCACAGTGCAAACTTAATTGTTCACATCAACTTGAATCAACCGAAGCCAGTGAAAACACTTTATCACCCCATCATGTGCTGTCAAAAATCCCCCCTTGATGTTTGTCAACATGACGGGGATGTTGCACCATGCAGGGAGATCGTTTGTGTGTTTCGGGTGTCTTACAGAGTCCTTGTTGCTTAAACAGCTCAACGCGAGAGGGGTTCAATCAGAGTTTACGGAAACCAGAGCACCACCATCCGGGTTTCACTCCCAAGCCGTTGGGTGTACTACGGTTGTATCTTTGACAATATGAACGATGACTCAGAATATGAGTGCTGTATTGCGGGGGGGGGGGGGGGGGGGGGGGGCTGGGGGTGATGGAGAGGCAGCTTTTGGAAATATCCCAAATCATTCAAAATGTTTTGCGTGTGGAGAAATGACAGTTGTTCAGTGAGTCCCAACTGAAATTAAATCCCGAGTGTTGTACTATTAGTTTATAAATTCTTCTTTTTTTCTTTTTAGGGTGTTTTGCCCGGGGGCCCCTACTATCATGATAACTTTTCTTCTTTTCTTCCTGAAATTATTTATTTTCAACGAGGATTCTTGTAAGACCTCCCTTTAAGATATTTGTACTGTCTACATCTTTCACGTAACTGCTGCCATTTTAGAATGGCAAAATGAACTGTTATGGATCTCATGTGGGGCAGGAATTGGGAATGCATATCTTTAAAACTCTTCGTTTGTAAGAATTTTGGATCTGATAAGAAGTTTGTTCCCCGTCAAAAGGGATAAGATGCCCAAGTTCATAAAGATGTTTACATGTTTACTATAACATGATGACACTCGTAAGCAAAAGTGTATTTCACAAACGATCGAGAAGATTCGACAGCACTTGTGTGCGCGTTCAAAATGGTTATAATATGCATTTTTGCGTCACTCATCCGCTTATAAGAACTTCCGGCAAGCTCGCGTGGCTTTTGCTTTCCGTAAGATTAGCAGTGTTTATGGAATAGAAATTCTGCTAATGGCCGCTCCGTAAGCAGAAAATCCCTGCTTACAGGCTGTATGAAATTGGGCTCGGATTCCAGTGATATTCTGCCGAACTTTTCAGGGAGACCTCTCGACCACCCGCGACCACACACGGTACATAAAAAGCCAAGGTTTGCGAATGTAAACCGTGTAGTGGTGTACCACTTGATCCCCCAGTAGATTACACCAGATGAAGGGGGTTACCTCCATCTGGAGTAGCAAACAGCGGTTGATTAGTTTCTTGATTGAGACGGATCATAATGCTGGAATTCTTTCCATACTCTCGGCCGTACCCGCCAGATTTAAAAGAATTACGGCGCGATTACGTATCGGGACGGTGACCCAGCACGGAAAAACCCTGGCCCGTAGCCAGTTTTAGCTGCCGTGTTTCTCTCTCTGACTCTCCACCGTGATCCCGGTATCTCTTTCCCCAAGAGAAAGTCCAAGTAATTAGGAAGTTGGCATAGGACTCGGGTTTAATGTCCGTGTTCCAGAGTGTGTCGCCCAGCAATAGGGGACAGAGTCCTAATTGAGATCTCAAACTCCGTGAGGACCTGTCATCGTTTTATGACTTGTGGATTTGTCAACTTTCGATAATTCAACAGCCTGATCTCCCTCCCCCAGAGCACCCCACTATAGGTCAGTGTGTCGTGGAGGTTTTGGTTGACAAGGTATACCAAGTGGGATCTGACATAAGCCCAGAGTAATGCCTACTCGACACGAACAGAACCCTGATTGGTATCACATCGGGTGTTTAGGCCTATGTATCATTATGCATAGCTATAGATAATCCTGACAAAGACTTCAGTTTTGAGACAAGTCCCCCCCCCCCCCCCCCCCCTCCATGCAGTGGTTGACTTATTAAGGCTATAGTGTTGTTAATCGACGGGTTTGCAGTAATAAATGAAATTAAAGCAAGTGCTGGCATGATATATGATCTGAGTAAAGAGTTTACACGTTTCACCCTGCATGTTTCGCCGTTTTTTGAATTTTTCGTAATAGACTGTGCAAGTCTCGCGCGTATCCGAACGAGAAAACACGTCAAACGAAGAACATTTTTATTTCTGAAATAAAATCTTTGTTTTTAAATTATATCTCATGACTAAATCTGAACAACAAAAATAAATAATTACAATTTGATGAAATTTGTATTAGCTTTTGAAAAAAATACACAAAAGTGTGTTAATTATTATTGAAAAATAATTAAAACTCTTGGACAAGGATGCTTTCTTGACGTTAACTTTTTAGACACCCCTTACGCGGATTTGTGATGGTCAAACGGGTTTAAAATTGACCCGTATCGCAGTTTAAAGAGGATGCTGACGCCCCAACAACCATAGACTGCAATGAAAAGGGTTCGCTTTGCAATTACAGCATCTGGCCATTATAATCGCGTATCCAAAACAAGCTTTTACATAAGTTTTATGACCGGAGGCGAGCACAAAATTCTAAATTTTTTGCAATAACCGGAAGCTGAGGTCAAGTTTAATTCTCGGGTTTTCTTCGTTATGTTGTTGGATTGGTTTTACTTTCATATTTTTTTATCACTTAGTATTACATTCCCAACAACATGTATAATTTTCTAGGTTATAAACTACATTAAACTAAAATAATTGACGAAACAAAATCTTGCCAACGTAAAACTCCATATGGTTGGGACCACTATGGTCCCGGAAGTTCGAATGTGCGCGAGACTTACACAGTCTATTATCGATCCAAAAATTAGGCCCCAACCGAACACCTAGCTACACTTCTACCGTTAATGGCGTGCGTCGAAATGACAATACTTTGACATCATTTGTTGGAGATGGCTTTTGTATACTTTCATGTTGCAACAAAGCGGTCATACATAACGGAGCTCCCATAATTATATGACGTAACATGAAAGATGACGCAACGTGGCTTTTCGCGAATCTTTCTGAAAATCACCTGAAAAAAGGGTATTCAAAATTATCGTTTTTTAACCATTGAAATCTGTTTACTCTCATGTGAATTCAGTTTCCTTATTGATTGAACACATTTTAAAATTAATTTCAGCAAAGATCACTCATTTTCGTTTTCGTTCAGACTGGTCTTTAAAACAGAATGTTTACCAAAAGAGGCCACATGTCCTATAGGCCTATGTGAAAATTTTTGGAAACTTCCATCCCTATATAGAACTGAGAAAGTGAAATTGTGTAATCGGTTTGACTTCAGACCTAAAAGTTCGTTGGCCCATGTTGACCTGAAAATAATTTAAGTGCAGCTGACAACAGTACATTTGTATTGATAACCGTTGTTAGATTATTCACTCTTAAAACAAGATAGACCCACGTAAAATCCACACTGGTATCTCACTGACTCAAAAATAAACATGTGACAACGTACCTGGCCTCAAAACTCACTGACATTATCGTTCAAATGGAAGTTTACTGCCGCAATGGTTGCGAACTTATGTTTTTAGGAGTTGTTATTTGAAGTTTTGAATGGATTGTTAAAACCTTGCGGGGCACGAAATGTTTTTAATTATAAGGCACGTGTTGAAGAACTACCACACATATACTTAGGATAATTAGCCCCAAATATGCTCCCGTATTGACCCCCATATCTGAGATACCAAGGGCAGAGCAAATCAAAGGGTGGACCTGCATGGTTATGGTCACACTATGGCTTTGACACCAGCTCGTCAACAAAAGGTACAATCTCCATGCATGTGGTATTAGCGTGTAGCAAACCTTCCCAGGTGTAATAAAGGATGTACAAACCTTCCAATCCTGGTGCAAACCGAAATTATTCAACCAATGAAGGCCTATCTAGCTGGAGGTGACGTGGACCATGTGGAAGGTTTATAACAAATGAGTATACATGTTTGTGTGGACACAGTCGTGCCCGTGAGGGTAAACATGGGTTAGGGAGAGAGTAACACTCATTCCAATCCCCTGTTTGTGTGTGCTCATCAGAAATGTGTATGTGACAGTCATGCGATCTTGTTAGTGTTTTATAACAAGAAAGTAGTACCCCGGTAAGCGTCATCAGCGAATGTGCCACACTCATCATTTTGGGAGTCAGGTATACTAGGCGTGTAGACGCCGCGTTGCCTTAAAAAAGAAATTCGCACTTAAACATGTGCGGGCCTGTGCCAGAACTCATACTGTCTGATGAGCTATTTTAAATATTTACCTTATTTTGGTCCATCGGGTTGTATACCTGCATTACTTGTTTTATCTGATTTGCACTATCGCTTAGTGATAGACAGCCTATACCGTACCGGTATTTCACAAAAGGACATTGACTCAAAAAATATAGTGCAATCAAGATTAGTGTGATGATGACGTCAGGTGAATTGGGTCATACTTTTTGAAGATTTTTTTATATTGACTTTTAATATCCAGTCATCATTTTCACGAAAGTGAGAGATATCTCGAGCCATGTCTCCAAACTATAGAAAAGCATAATTGAACTAATTTTACCTTACTTTTTTGTTGTTGTCACTTTTGGTTCAAGGTTGTTTATTTTATTGGTACGATCGGGGTCTCGGGGTCCCTATCAACCCCTTTTCAGCATCTGCTCTTTTAGTATTTCACTTTAGTCGATTTCAGTACTAGGAATTGCCAGGTTGCGTAATGATTCATGACCAAGTCACGGAACTTTTTCTGACCTCAGCGGTGTGGTGATAATCAGTGAGAAGTATCTTTTTTTAAAACAACCTTTTAGTACTTCCTTATTACAAAAACACATTTGTACCATCCCGTCAATCAATATGCGTTTTAAAAGCGGATATTGACCTAATATAATGGGTGACTGTTGAACGCGCGAGATATTTTCAGGGTGAGTTTTATTTAGTTTATTTTTTTATTTAGCTATTTTAAAAAAATGTTGGGGGGGGGGGCTGAACTATAATTTCATAAAATCAAACAAATGCGAAAAGTAAAACGTTTCTTAACGACGGGAGGCTGAAAGACAGAGTTTCAAAAAGAATGGAAATTGAAAAGGGAATTGGGTGTCACATTCGTACCACTGGATGGCGTGCAAAGTGAAAGGAAAGTGTGGTTTTTTGAAGGAAGTCTTTGGGGAGGGATTTGGCCCCCTTGGTGTCCTTGATGCGGTACCGCTGAGTAATTGGTACAAGGCCGGGGTTAAAATCAAGAGATTTCAGTCAAATTTGATTCAGTGAATTCTACAAATAAACCTTATGAGAAAATGTCGTGGACAATTCCCCTTCATCCGACACCCGTGTCGACAAATTGGATTGCCTGGTCGAAGATTTAAAATAGGGTTGCATCTGTGACATAAAAAATCTCAATTTAGGAAAATGTTTCTTGATTAAATTTCAGCTTGCCTTTTTTCAACAGCCATGTTGAAATGATGATCTCAATGTAAATGGCACTTGTATATAGGACAACCACACGCCCCTTAATGGAGTACTGAGTTGTCACATTTTGGGCCGGAGCTTCTGTCTGTCATTATTTTATCGTTAATAGAGTACAGAGGCATATTGCTGATCTTTTTGGTGAAGGGTTTGGATCAACATTTTATACAACCTCTTTCCTACCGTACGTCTGTAGCCAGCCTCTTGTCTTTTTCTACAGATAATTTCATGTTAAATGTGCCACCAGTGTGTCCAACCTGGTTCCTCCTATAAACGTGTTTTAGTGTGAACAGGCTTTCTGCTTCTTCTCACCCATACACTCTTGCTTTGCCGTGCTGAAGATCAAAGAGCTTTTCCAACAACTTTACTGCATCTCTTTAAGACTCCTTGTCTGGTTCATGTTACCATCTATACTAGAATCTATAACAGTCCCCTGTTTTAAGAAGGTTCCTACCTTAAGCTCCCCTGAGATATTTCAATCTTAAAAGTTTTGTTTTTCCATTTTCTTCTTCTTTTTGTTGTAGCCCCTTAATAAGGGTGGCTTTTAGCCTTGTTAATGGTGCGAACTTGCATTTTTTTTTTTTATCTTTGTACATTGTAAGTCTGCACTGACTATCCGTTTTCGTAATCTGGCATATGATAGCTTTATCCACTGAATAACTCACTCTTACTCATAGTTGTAATGGTTTTAAAGGGTCTGTATACGTTGGGTAATGACTCTGAAAATTAATGGCAATACAAACTTAGTTGGTAAGATGTACAGATAGCTTTGGATAGTATAATGCATTTTGAGAAACTTTTCACTTCGAAGTACTACGGTTATGGAAAAATATATCACTTTTTATTCCCAAAAATTTGAATCTGAGAAGCGTTACGGCCGTAACGCTTCTCAGACTGTGTATTCCTATAGGGAATATTCTTCCTGCGTGGAAATATTTGCTCCGGTTTTTCGGTGATATCTCAAAAACGCGACCACCTTTTGAAGTGAAATTTTCACAGGTTAGTTTTATTGTAAATACCTACATTTATATAGGATTAACACAATCATTAGGCTCCAATTACCAAACGTATAAAGCACCTTTAAAGCAAATATGAACATCATTATGTCAGTCCGCTATCCTCATTATCGACTTTATTACAAACGAACATGTGATAGCACAAATGAGGTTATCTGCATGACGTTGTTACGCAACCACGCCCTGGTGATCAGTGTGGGCGTGACATACTAATCAAACTCACACCCAAAAGTCAATGATTTGATCACGTGATCTCAAGTCTAATAGACCCCCTGCGATGGGCGGGTAGTTATAAAAACCTTGATGATTTTTGGGCGAGTGATTATTTCATTCGTCCTACCCGAGAACCAAAGGACTCTACCGGATTTTGGTATATATTAATTGTCTGCCGGGAATTTTCCAATAACGCCACGGCAAGCTTGCGGACCATCCCCACGGTGAGCAATTTTCAAGTTATTATTTTACATTTCCAGAGCTTTTCGGCTTATTTTGTTGTTGCCTTTTTCCCTATCCGAGGGATTTGCAAACCGGTCAAGGATTTCGAGGCATGCCACGTGTTGACGCGATGGCTCAATTCACAGGGTGTGTATCGCCTATCATGGGGGACCACACCAATATCTGCATACGCAACCTTGTTGTTTGTAAACACCTTAACAGTATTTAGATCATTGTTTGGTAAACAAAAACCTGTAGCCTATACACAAGGGCATCGCAACAATGAGTCCTGCATCAAGATGTAGAATGGGAGAGGGGGGCTATTTTACACCTCGTTCATAAACATGGTGCCCCTTTCTGAGAATGACTGGTTAACCTGAGAAGAGAAATCTTGCATACGCCTTTATGTTGACTTCAGGTCAGTCAGAGGACAGCCATGCGTCAGCTTCGAAATGCTGAACCAAACCATATTTATTGCGTCGGACTTAAAGCCTCATTTTCAAAATATTTCTATAGTGTATCGAAGAAGTTCTGAATTATGGTAGTGGCAGGTAGAGGTTTATGCATGTTGTAAAAAGACTAATGCTACCGGAGCGAAAGTGTGTCTAGCTTAGATCAAAGAGAGATTTTTTTTTTGATTTTTTTTTTTTTATGAATAATAATTGTGAAGCATGCCCGTACGGACTTGTACTGTTGTAGTTCTTATTAAAGTATTTGCAAACAAATAGTTAATGTACTGACGTGTCAACCCTTTAGCAGTCTTTCTCAGCAGAGTCTTTCTCTTTCTTTTCGAGAAAGACTCTGCTATAGTTGAAACCGTCAAGCCATCAACCACTTTTTTGCATTAGTTGTAGTCCTTTTGGTTGGTAAGCACTTGGCAACAGTGATTCTACTTTCGCATTTAAAGTATTTGTTGTGGTAACTTGTACTTGTGTAGCGTTTAATCATTGTGACATTATACTGTTGCAGTGCATGAAGGCCTGTCAGAAGTCATGTTTTCATGAAAGTGCATTCTGATGAAGCGTGTAAACACTTCCTTCTTAACCAATCAAACATTGAAAAAAAGCCCCTGGGTCAGCCCTCGTAGGGCTGTATTAAAAAGTTGGCTGAAGTGAAGTACCATACTGTGCACCTTTTTCATACATCCATTGAATAATGCCGCCTGGGACCAAGTGTGGTATTTTCACAATCAGTCTTACACATCAAAAGTTTGTTTCTGCCAACTTTATCTTATTACTACTGCCGGTTAGCTTGAAGGGAGTGATGACTGACGTGCAATGCTTACCCCCGAAGGCACACGTCCCTTGCTGAGAGAGAGAGAACAAAAATATGATTCTTTACCTGTGAGACTTAGCCCATTGGCCTGTTGTTTCCCTCCCGGACTCAATTTTTATTTTTTGGCCCAATTGACATATTGCATTTTTTCTTTAAGTTGGTTGATCTGTATAGAAAAGAAATGTTCATGTTACGAGTCATCACATCGTTATACATATTTTAACATGTATGATAAATCATTGGTTTTGGAAAGGCTTAGGCATAATCCGAAACCATCTATTTATAAATAGTTTTAAATAAGCACACACCCCGAATAAGAAAATATCATCTAATATAGGCCTAGATGGTCACCATTTCGAGAAATCACCGACAAACGGTTTTATATAGGCCTACTTTGTTTTGATCGGGATTTTATGCACGTTTACGACTATACACGTTTTTCCGATTCGGCGAGTCCATTATCAGAACTGAAGAGTGTTGGGAGAGTATGGAAATTGCGTAACACAAAACAAACGGTAGATGGAAGTGGGATGAGATAGAGAGGCTGGATGCATATAGATATAGGCCTACTGTAAACAAACTTGCATTATTTCATTTTATAGTCGGGACGTAGACTCGTGGACAAGTCCTTTGTTTTTCGACGTGATAGCGTATGACAGCTTTCACGCGACTATACTCATGCAATACTTCTTATCTCGCAAGATTACCGATCTCGAGATATTTCTTTTCTCGCGACTACTGCCCAAAATGGGACCACTGGGCTGTCCCGAGAGCAGAGGTCTCGCGAGACTTCTGCGCTGCGACTACGGCCCCATTTTGGGCAGCCAGCAGTCTCGCGAGAACAGTATAGTCGCGTGAGAGCTGTTACAGCGACAGACATTCTAGCGACTTATCCTGTGTTGTCGCGCTGAGATCAGGTATCATGATGAATTATTTTGACCTGATATAAATATTGCATCTGGGATAACGAAAACTATGTTTGGTTTTTTTCCTTACTTATTTAGTGATGCACTGCAGTGCTTGCTGAGTTCAGTACCCGTGTGGATTTTTGCACAGATCATGCATCGATGAAGGGCAAAACAAAATCCTGATAGGCCTATATCTTTGCATTAAAAAGTCGTTGCGCTTCAAATTTTTTATTTGGCATGTATATTATTTTGTTTTCAATTATTTTGTTTCTTTAAGAACACATGTTATTGTTAGTGGAACTATTCGTATGGGGATCTTTGTTCGTTCTAAGTTTGTCTCAAGTGAATTTTTGACAATTTATTTATAAATTATACTCCGGTAATGATGGCGTATACAATCAACTGTTTAACTTCAACGGCTATAGAGACGGCACGTCAACCCGTCAAAATAGCCCAGTCACTGGACGCTGCGGTAAAGGATGCGGCAAACGGATTTGACTTAAAAAAACTAAATAACTTGATTAAAACTCCATGTAAGTGGTAACGCTTAGGAGCATGTTAAAATACAACTAATGAAAAGAATCCCAATAGAAATCGGACAAAAATGTTTACATAATAATATAAAAAAGGATAGGCTGGACAAAATCAAGAAATTATGAAAGAAATTGAAGGAACGTAGGCCTACTCTTCCAATATCTAATTTTGTAATTTCCTGGCAAGGGCGTAAACACCGTCGTTTATAATTACCAAAAATATGTTTTCCACCGGCCAGACGGCTAAGAGTCCGTAATCAAAGCTAGCACAGGAGACAGCAATAGGGTCTAGAGGTGACACACTTCACCCCACCCCCACATGAAAGTACAGGCACAGACGCCATACCCCTAACCCAACACTAGTCACTCTAAACCCATGTCTCGCCAAAGTATACCCCCTCCCATTCATGACGTTAAGTTTTAACTAATTGTGTTGTTTTTAAAAATAAACTTGGGTAATCCAATTTAATGGTTTTCAATATTTTTGGCGATAACACGTGTTAGCTAGGCCTATGTTGTACACAAACTTTGTGGCATCAACAGTTGTGAGTGAGCTAGGCCATATAGACTTAAAGAGGAAAGGAAATGATCAATTCAATTTTGTGATGTACTCATTTTCTAATAGATAGAGTCCTCATGGGAGTGGGGAAAAATTGCAAGTCTCTAACCTCACGTAAAATTTGTGTAAATTGCCATTGTCCACATCCAGAATATCTTATGACGTCATTCTGAGAAAAATTGGTCTCTACCTTTGTGTACGGGGATGCTTTGGTTCCAAACTGACTTTTTCAGTGCGAAGTTTGAAACATAACGTCATTGGGTTTCAAATGTCAAATTCAAGGCTGTTTGATTAAATGTTATTGAAAGTCAGGAATGAGCCAAAACATCCACATAGAGAAATGCACAGCCCAATTTTTCACAGAATGATGTCATCAGATGTTTTGGATGTTGAAACATTTTGCACTGGAAGGGTATCAAGTACATACAATGACAATTTACACCAGTTTATTGTGAGGTTCATTTTCCCCCACTCACATGAGGACTCTAGCCAATCTATTGGAAAATGAATATATCACAAAATTGAAATGGTCATTTACCTTCTGTGTTATTCAAGCCTAGACTCGTCCACGTGGGCCTAGGAAAAAAAATCATATTTCAGTTTTGAAAATAATAAGTTTAGTTTAAAGTTGCATTGCCCAAATTTTGCCGAATTAATTGGGTTTTTATTATTTGTTTATAGATAGTTCCCAGTAGACGCCATCTTTACGGGCAAATCGCATTTTGGCTTGCAGGCGCGTCAAGCGCTCAAATTATTAACGCAGCCGCGTCATTCACTGACCAATCATGCAATGAGTTTGGTGAAATGTGCGCGTCCTGCACGCCGTTCTCACGCGTAACGCATGACTGTTTGTTCCAAATTGCCCGTAAAGATGGCCGACTTACGTCATACTGCAACCTATCTATAGTTTTTTGTGCTGAACGATTGGTAGATGATACAATTTTTTAATAAAAATCATCCATTTAAAAAACGTTCTCATCTGACTCGGACAATGCACAAAATAGGCCTACCTGTAACATGCAAAAGTGGTTGTACATGATGGCTGATGGACATGAGATAATATCGGGATCCCGACAATAACTCATTTTTAGTTTTAAATTTACTACCACTTATCATTGGCGGTATTATTATTATTATTATTTATTTATTTTGTATTTTTTAATCAAAATGTTCAGGTCAAATCGGACAAATAAAGGACCTTGCATCTTTAAGTTTGATTCGTGGCTTTCATTGACCCTTGATGAAAGTACAGTTGCAATTATTTGGATATCAAATAATTCAGTAATCTCGATTTGCCTGGAAGGCCTTTCCGCAGCATCGGAAAAGTGGTTCCAAATTTATAACCTCATCTGACCACCGGTAATTAGCCGCTACTAAATGGCATTCCGAATGTCATGTTTACATCAAGCGGTCATAAAATACCCACACACACACCAACAAAAAAAGGGATCTGGAATCCAATCGAGTTATGATTTAATTCCAAACGCAGAGTGCAGTGTCCCAGCGATTTCCACCGTCTGTTTTGCAGTCTTGATTTTCCTGAAAAATTCGGAGTGAAATGTTTGAGTGGTTGTCAATAAATCGCATAATGAGCCGGCCCTTGGGGAAAAGTCCCGTCAGTCAGCGTCAACAGCTGGGCCAATGTCAACGATTCTTTGCACGCATGTTACTCGATTGTAATCGTTGGTTTCCGTACACCCAATCATCCTGAACTTCTTAGAAGAAGTCTACAGCGACACAATGCGAATTTAGCAACCAGGACAAAAATAATATTACACCAAATTATTATTTATACCCCATGTGAAATGGAGGAATGTGTAGTTAGCAAGGCACCCATACTGCCCTGTCTTGTATAGCAATGCACGCCTTTGACAATGAGCGAAGACATGTTCAGTTCCGTAAAATTGAACATTCAGCTGTTCTGCTTAACGGATGTCTTTAACCGCCATAACTCATCATTCAGTTGTTGTGTGAGCTCACACACGTTAACACACATTAAACAATCAAACTACGCTTGACTTGAGGAAGGATATGAAGCGTCACTTGTATTGGTCCTTTCTAAGTTTTGTTTGTACTGGGTATGCGTTTTAACGTTCAAATCATGGATCACCGTTTCTAAAGCTGCTTGAACAGAAAATCATTGCTTAATAAAAGGCATTGTATACTTTTGGCAACAGCTCAAAATCAGTGTCCACATTTTGTGTGATTCAACATATGCATGAACAAACAAACCTGTGAAAGTTTGAGCTCAATTGGTCATCGAGGGTCACGAGAAAATAGTGAAAAGAGACCTTATGCGTTTTCTGTTTTTCAAACATCGAGTTTATTATCACGCGTGATAAAAACTATTGTTTTACTCATTTCTCAGAAACGATAGCATTTTAGGCAGAAATATTTTAAAGAACCCTTTCTACCATTACTTACTTTAAATCATGTAAGTTATGTGTGAATCTGTGAACATTTGTGTTTTTCGATCTTACCAATAGTGTACAGGGCCTTTAAATCATGTAAGTTATGTGTGAATCTGTGAACATTTGTGTTTTTCGATCTTACCAATAGTGTACAGGGCCTTTAAAGGGAAGGTATACTTCTGGTTTATGGAACCGTTCGATTGTTTTAATTCTATGTAAATGTAGATATAAACAATAAAACTAACCCGTGACAATTTTATTTCAAAAGGTGGTCGCGTTTTTTAGATATCGCCAAAAAACCTGAGCGAATATGTCTACGTAGGAAAAATAATCTCTATTAGGAATACACAATCTGAGAAACGTTTCTGTCAGTAACATTTCTCAGATTCAAATTTCGGGGCATAATATCTGATAATATTTTTTTTACATAACCACATACATTACTTCGAAGTGAAATGTTTCTTAAAATGCTTTATACTATCGAAAGCTGCTCTGTACTTCATTCTAAACAATAAGGTTTTATTATACCATTATTTTGTTTTCAGAGTGGTTACCAAACGTATACCTTACCTTTAACGGTTTTCTGCTGAGTAAACATCAGCAGGATACCAGTCACATATGCTACACGTGACTTGGTATCTTAGATAACCTTATTCTGGTCAGCACATTGTGCTCTGCGACTTTTGGTGCTTCAGTTCAAAAAAATTAGGCCCTACTTTGTTTCAGGGACAGTTGTGGGGCCAGCGGCATTAAAAGATAGCTCAGAAATGGGCGAAAAAGTCATTTCAATCCTCAAGATTTCTAGAAAATGTGTCTTTAAATAAACGGTGGAATATTGTTTTGAAATACGAGCCACACCTTTCGTGAAAATGTTATACTGCAGCTTCTTTTGTTTTTGCTCCGTCTCTTTATAGCATTACTAAAGTGGCTTTATATTGCTTGGCCATTGAATTAAAACCAAAAATATTTAAATTTAATAACAAGTCTTTAGATATAGGCCCTATCCTTTTTTTATCTGACGTGACCAAAACAATAGTGTCTGTGATAGCGATAACTTATCGTGTTTTGATAAATCACCGGTACGCAATTTCTTCGAGCCGTAAACTAGGCGGTAAAACGTCTCAGGTATATAATACGATTACAAATTTTACAGCATTGAAGATTTACCGGATAATAAATTATTTGTGATAAGTCTTCAACGGTGCACTTTGTTCCTCACTTCCTTATCGTTCATGACCGCGTACACTCGATAAAAATTGCTCCTTCAAAATTGATTGCGACGTTAACCGACAGTCTCAAAGGCAGAATCATCGATCAAAGTTTAATCGATCCAAACTGGTGTTTCTAGTTTATTCAAAGCATTACATGATAATATTTTCAACAACATTGATAGGTTCAATAACACTTACAAGTGCCTCTGCTAAAATAGAAACAATTTGACCTGAGCACGAAATATTATTCACATATTTTCATCCTCACACCCGTTCGCTTAAAAACAAGTTCTATTCGTTACCATTGACAGTGTATGCACACCGAACGAAAACAAGAAGTATGAGTGCGCCCTTCCTTTGTAGCCTATATCTCCCCAGAAATGGAAAGCTATTTTCGGAAGCTAAGTGACTATAAAATAACAGTCGCTGCATGTCCCCCGGACATCTTCGGGAAAGAAATTCAATGCCAAGGGATGTTCCTTTCTGTCATCAATTCTACATCTTTTCGTTTTTTGTTTTTTTTAATGAGAAACTAGATGTATTTGTTTCTTTAAATTTAGGTATGCGTGATTGGCTTTTAAATTAATGAAATTGTTTTCCGGGTATATGCCTATCTATAGGCAGTGTCCGGAGTGGTGGCTGCAGTTACGGCTGTGGCTGTTGCTAAGGGTGTTGCTATCGGCGAATCCTAAGGCTCGTTGACGTGACGATCAAGCCAAAGCCGCAGCCGTAGCCGCTAATTCCCACACAGCCTTAGTTTCTGTTGAAGGCAGAGTATATAATATAGAAAATGTCACCCTTTTAAATTGTGTGGTTAAACATACCCTTGTACGTTTTGGGTTTAAGTCTTTGGTACTAATTGACCTTGATCTCATTTTCCTCTTCTGTACCTGACGTATTCGCTGCTACCGGACTAACAAATTGTGGTTGTTAATTATGAAAAACATGCTTATATAGTTTCATTCTGAAAGCTCATTGGTTGTAAAAATCATACCTGATACCAGTCCTCCAAAGAAACATTTCCATGGTCGACAAAAGCATCTGAAGAACATAAAGACCGTGAAGTTGCCGATGTTCATTTCGGTCGCAGCATTTTGATGAGTTTTAACGGGGACGGGGTATGGGGGAAATTTTTACTGGGTCACAAAGCTTACCAGCGAGGCAGGTGGGGGGAGACAGGTGCGCCATCCACCATGTTACATCATAACTAAAATGCTAATGACGAGTTTGATGTTAGTTTCTTCTAATGATTAATAACACCTTTGCATGATTGGGGGGTGATGACTCACAGGAAATGTAAGACATTTCCGACAATGGGAGTGATTTCCAACGTGGTGCGTGCTTGTTAGTCTTTGAGGCTTCAAGAATTAAAGAAAGCCTATACCTTTTTATGGCAACTTTTATAACACAAACCCTTTTCGGTATCTTTTAAGCTATTTATGCCTTCATAACAATTGCTTTGTGTGACAAGAATCTAGCAGTTACACCTTCTACGAAATCATGGTTCTTATTGCGTTACCTTTAGTCCGGGTGAAAGTTTTTGAGCGTGTCTAAACTTTTGAAACCGAGAACTTTTACGAAAGGGATCTGGGTGGTTTGACAGACCGAGGAGGTCCTCGATTCACTTTCGTGTATGAAACCGATTGAGTCGTCGCTGGGGGAAAAAAAACAGTTTGAGAACAAAATGAAGTCCTCGATTTCAATCAAACATTATTGTGCATGCATTAAGAAAATGTTAGTTCCCAAAGCGACAAAAAGCTTACCTGCATCGAATGATGAAAAGTGCAAAACACTTTGAGAAGGTTAATCCACCTTTCACATTAAAGTCTATATATATGTGACATGACGTCTTGTTGAGGCAGATCACCGATATCCGACAAGTGAAAATATAGGGCCTATGACTTTTCCATGAGTCTTGTTACCATTTTGTTTTTTTCATCAAAGAAATGTTTATAAAATAAAAATTAAGCCACCATATTTCGCCATTTGAATGTGCGTTAGAGTATAGCTTTGTTTCTCTTTTTCTAAACAAAATCGGGATTCAACTTAATGCACATATATGTAATTTAGCCACGAATTGGCCTCGACGATGTGCATGAGTCGATTTATTCGGTAGCAAGATGTTTATTCTTTATAAAAGTGAAAACTCCATATGAGACGAAAACAAAATTGTAGAAAAAACTCGCAGATTACTTGTTAACTATGGGAAAAGGAATAATTCCAACAGACTATTTCATTTTACATTTACATTTACCATGCTGTTGCTTGATTCGAACAAACTTGTCTACTCTCGGTAGACAAGCTGTTAATAAATTTACTCTGGAATAAGAAAGAGTGTCGTGGGGTTCGAATCACACCCAAGTAGCCTGCGGGTATATGTTCCCCTTCAGGAATTGGACAGCACTGGTTCATCACACATCTGTGTAAGGGTATAAAGTCAAATCGATAGTCTCTACCCCGACACAACTATTGTATCAATTAATGACCGGTAAGTATACAATGATAGCCGAGATCAAGTTGCTTTATTTAAACTTCTTCACCATGCAAATATTCAACAACAGTGTGTAATCGTATTTAGCTTACTCCACAGTTATTTCTTTATTGAGACTGCATAAAAAAACAAAATCAGAAAGGACAGATTAGAGCCCTATGCGTTGTCTAATTAATATGTTGTCTGATTATTTGTGAATAATTACGAGCCTGTTATAAAAAGAAATTCACCGTCACGACGTGTCCGAGGCACGGGTGGTTTCGGGCTCATTAGACCGGAGGGCGCAATACTAAAAAACTGCTCAACGAAGATATATTGCGGTAAATAATGCAATTGGTAAAACACGCCTCTACAGATCCTTCCTTTGGGATTTATTTTTGGCATGTTACACACGAGAGCTTATTTTGTTAATTAAATTTGTTGAATAGCACGGCTGAGGCTTCTATTTCGTTTTCAATAATTGTTTGTCATTTTTCATATGAGAACACGTAAATTTACTAAAACAATATCAATTGTGTTTCTTTCAAACAATTCTTTGCAATTTGATGCGGAGAAAATTTAAGATATTACGTAAACGTTTACAAAATTAACGAAAATTAGGGGACTACGAACTATCATACTTTGAGTCTTTCTCAAAAGCCTTTGCGAAATAAAGGCTTGAAATGTGAGGTCATTAAAAGTAAGGTCATTAACAAAGTTTTTATCTCATGCCATTCTGATTGGATAAGCACATTATAGCATATGGGATTTGAGGCATTGCATGGTGAGGTATCAATATATATTTGGTTTGCGGTAACACCATGTGTATATCTACTTGCTAGGTAGATTTTGTTCTTTGAGAATTTGTCTTGCTTTTTTTATACTGCCGCGGAGTAGAATATTCGGAATTCGGGAGACTTCTCAGTTCTGAAAAGAACTGTCCTGCTTATTAACTACCACCTGGGCGGGAGGTAGGAAATCGGCCGGGACTACTACTTTCGCTATGTGGATCGGGGGGGGACTTCTCGTTAATAACTACACTGCCGCGGAGTGAGTTCTTAATAGGTCTCAACGTTTCGAAGTTTTTATAGTAGCTAATTCCGTTTTTATGCAGCTAATTTCGTTTTTTCCATAAAAAGTATAACTTTAGGAACCGTGTTCAAGTGACTCCCTATAACAAGTCACTATAATATCATTACTTTTTGTTCACTTTATACTTATAATTTGATATACATGCATGTTAAAGTCACAAATGTTAAATACATCACTAGCTATACATATCTTCCATTTTATTATAAGTCACCATAACTTGGACAACTCACCATAATCGTTCTATAACTCACCAAAACTGTCCATTGAGAGTCACCACCTCCGGGACCCCTTAAAATAGTATTAATCAGTTGTGACGTTTATTTCCGATTGTTCCATTTAATCGATCCCTCATTATGATTAATTTTAAAAGGAAATTTTTTTATGACCCCCAAATTAAACAGCAATCTGTTTAAAATCCATCACCAAGTTCCTCCTAATGTCACGATATTCATCTTAATTTTCCAACTTCATGAAATCCTATCCCTTATAAATACCTGTAGTCTGTGATTGCTCGACTAAACTGATGACTAACTGTCTTCGTTTAAGCAACCTCATCAAAATGGGAATAATGGACGTCACTTTGGTCGGGGGAAGGGGGGGCGCTAGTGCAAGAAGCCTTCTTTGACAGAAGACAGTCTTGCTGCCTTTTGCTGTCCTATCGCGTGACTTTGATGTAGGTGACACCTTGCAATTCATCTGCATGTATCTTTATGTAAGGAAGCATTGCATCAAGCAGTGAGTGCGCCTGCTACTGAACTCTAAATGACCCGTATCACCGCACTTTCTCCCTCCCTGAAGGTTACGTGTTTACCAGTTTCTGTTTATTTGTTTTGTGTATATATAACCCCTTATAATGTGCAATGATGACTGTAAAAACGGGTTCTGGATTTCTGGGGGACTGTGCTGGTTTCTTGTCAACTCACTTCACCTTGTCCTTCATACATTTACGGGGTGTTCGTGTTGTATGTTCCCTCAATGCATTATTTTGCCGATTGAGTAAAATTGAGTAAAACTTTTTGAACAAACTTTGTTCGTTGAAAACTTTTCACTCATTGCTCAGCAGGTGGTAATCCGCCTAACAACAAGGACTCTTTTTTTTGGTTAACAAATTTATTTTGTCTTCTTAAGTTCAGAGGGTAGAAGACGTCTCCTCGGCGTTTCACTTTCACCATGATCTACGCCGTCATCCCGCTGGCGATCTCCCTTCTCGTAGTCGGGGCCGTTCTCATCCTCCAAGCCCTGTATCCAAGATTCTACAGCGACCTCTGTTTCATCTTCGACAAAGCCCTGATGGCACGGCACCTCAGTCGTTGCGCCAAGAGGGAGATTCCGCTCACCATCGTCGACGACTTCGAGAGACACGCCCGTGCCACGCCCGATAAGACGTTCCTCATCTACCAGGATGTCCGATACACATACCGTGAGGTGAACCGACAAGCCAACCGCCTGGCGCACGTCGCCCGCCACTGCGGGATGAAGCAGGGAGACACGGTGGCCTTGCTGATTCAGAATGAGCCGCGGTTTATTTGGACTCTGTTGGCTTTTGCCAAACTCGGGGTGACCTGTGCTTTATTGAACTTCAACCTTCGTTCGACCAGCTTGCTTCACTGCTTTGAGGCAAGCCAAGCTAAAATTCTTGTTTTTGGACCAGGTATGTGAGTTTTGTCGATGAAGAAAATTTCAACTAACTCTATAACGCTTATAAAGATTGTTTAGGCTGTTTTCCATAATCTGATGCTACCATTTTTTTTTACTGTGAATTTTTTAATATGATGCCAAGGAATATGCCAAAGTGAAATTGAAATGAGTGGAAATTAGTTTTTTAATTTTGAAACCTCACCTCATTTATGATTGCAAGTTAAGTATAATTCAATTAACATTTCCCCCAAAAATAAAATTTTCTCACTAATAATATGGGATGTCATTGTGTCAAAATTCGATTCAGATGGCCTTTTTCAGAAGTTTGATTCATTAGTTAACATTAATTCCTAAGTTTGACCCAGATAATACCCCGAATTCTCGCTTATGTAACATTTTCCCCCACCACCACCCCCATCTTCACCAGGAGACAGCTTACGGGAAGCAGTTGCCGAAATTAAAGGAGAGTTGAAGAAGAAACAGGTTCGTATTTGGTCCTTGGAGTCTGATGGAGGTCGTATTCAAGGTACCCAATCCATCGATGATATCTTACAGAACAATCTGGAACTGAACGGGAGAGATCACGAAGTTGACGCTCCCAGGGAACTCCGCAAGGGGCAACACTTCAGAGACCCGTTCGTTTACATTTACACTTCCGGAACAACAGGTTTGTTTTACTATAGCTTTCCTTATTTGACCATCAAACCGGCAGATACACCCTGATTTTACAAATAATGAAAACAAAAAACTGCAATATTTGTGTAAAAGTTGTCTCAGATGTACCACAAAATTCCATCCTATTTTGCCTGTTTAAAATGTTTGTTTAGGAAGTAACTTAAACTAGCAGACATGGAGGTACAACCATGTTTAAATCTCTTTTGTGGGAGTGTTGGCTCTGAAAAGAGCCGCTGTGGTCTCGATGTTTCGAACAGTATACTCTGCTCGTCTTCAGGAGAAAGCTGGTTGTTTTTGTGTCGTTTTAGAGTTACATGTTGTGCTTGAATAGGAGCCAATACTAAATTTGTAGGACTCAAATTTTCTTAACACAAATCTTTTTTTAATTTTTTTATTCTAGTTCACAATTTGTTCAGGTATGAATCAACTTTGTTTCCCGATTTTTTTCTAGTCGTTGTTGTGTTTTGTTGTTTTATTGTTAGATCTTGAATTTTGTTTATTTGTTCTCTTTACATTGTACCTTATTGAATTAAGTCATTTTTGAAAATGTTAATCTACAATAACTAGAAAATGTGACGGCACAAAACACACATTCAAACACTTAAAAAAAAAATCTAATTACTTCACATTCCATCCTTCGGTTGCCATACTTGGCACAACGGATTAGCGCGCTGGACTTCTAATTCAAAGGTTTCTGTTTGGAATCCCGGCGGGTATGGAGGGCTCAATTTTTTTATACTAATTTGCTTAATAAATTTACCTTTTTACGCAACCATAACTTGCCTTTTGCTGCTTCATTTTGCCAAAAGCCATTTTTGAACAGGAGCCCATTTATATAATTAAATCATATATAGTTTTAAAACGTATTAATTTTAATTATAGCTGTTAGTGGCGGTTAACCGCTGTTGGTTATCAATAAAGAAAATAAAGAAAATTTATGTTCAAAGTCCAACTGGGCCATAAAATTTAAATTTACCTGTCGGTAAAGACAAAAGTCAACCCGCATTCAGATTCGTTTATTTGTCATTTGATCTGATGTGGTTTCAATAACTGAGCAAATGGACCGTACAAACTATCCACACAAACCATCCAAATAAAGGCAAAATGAATGGACGTCAGATTCCATCCCTCGGTTGACAGACTTACTGGTCAACATTCATGAGTCCCCGTGGCGCAACGGATTAGCGCGTTGGACTTCTAATTCAAAGGTTCCGGGTTCGAATCCCGGCGGGGATGGACTGCATACCTTTTTATTGCACATTAATATGGTTTAATAAAGAGTTTTCCCCCAACGCGTTCAGGTTCCTTTATTTGTCATGATTTGATCTGGAAAATGTCATTTTACATTTTACATTTCTGCCGTTTTGCAAAAAAATACTATTTAAAGTGGTAAGTTTCAATAACTGAGTAAATATACCGCACAAAATATCCAAACAAACCATCCAAATAAATGCAAAATGAACGGACGTCAGATTCCATCCCTCGGTTGACAGACTTACTGGTCAACATTCACGAGTCCCCGTGGCGCAACGGATTAGCGCGTTGGACTTCTAATTCAAAGGTTCCGGGTTCGAATCCCGGCGGGGATAGACAGCATACCTGTTTTCTTGCAAGTTATTTAGCTTAATTACTTAACCTTGTTACGCAACCATAACTTGCCCTTTTCTGCTTCATTTTGCCATTTTTGAAAATAAGAAGACCCTTTTTCTAGTTAAATCATAATACTATTTAAAATTAAAATTGAAGGTCCAACAAGGTTTATTTTGTAACATCTAAATTAACGTGTCGGGGAAAGACAGAAGCCTTTCTGGGAAGACATGAGTTTTTTTCCCCTACGCGTACAGATTCGTTTATTTGTCAAGATTTTATCCGGAGAAAATGTGCCTTTTACATTTATACTATTTTTATTCAACACGTTCATATTAGTTGCTTTTTATTTTGCCGTCCTTTGATCTGGAAAATTTTACATTTTACATTTCTGCCGTACTGTTTAAAAAAAACATTTAAAATGTTAAGTTTTCTATAACTGAGCAAATGGACTGTTGTACAGACTATTCACAAACCATCCAAAACGGACTTCAGATTCCATCCCTCGGTTGACAGACTTACTGGTCAACATTCACGAGTCCCCGTGGCGCAACGGATTAGCGCGTTGGACTTCTAATTCAAAGGTTCCGGGTTCGAATCCCGGCGGGGATGGACTGCATACCTTTTTATTGCACATTAATATGGTTTAATAAAGAGTTTTCCCCCAACGCGTTCAGGTTCCTTTATTTGTCATGATTTGATCTGGAAAATGTCATTTTACATTTTACATTTCTGCCGTTTTGCAAAAAAATACTATTTAAAGTGGTAAGTTTCAATAACTGAGTAAATATACCGCACAAAATATCCAAACAAACCATCCAAATAAATGCAAAATGAACGGACGTCAGATTCCATCCCTCGGTTGACAGACTTACTGGTCAACATTCACGAGTCCCCGTGGCGCAACGGATTAGCGCGTTGGACTTCTAATTCAAAGGTTCCGGGTTCGAATCCCGGCGGGGATGGACTGCATACCTTTTTATTGCACATTAATATGGTTTAATAAAGAGTTTTCCCCCAACGCGTTCAGGTTCCTTTATTTGTCATGATTTGATCTGGAAAATGTCATTTTACATTTTACATTTCTGCCGTTTTGCAAAAAAATACTATTTAAAGTGGTAAGTTTCAATAACTGAGCAAATATATCGCACAAAATATCCACACAAACCATCCAAATAAATGCAAAA
Source organism: Leptasterias polaris (assembly GCA_037783415.1). NCBI lineage: Eukaryota > Metazoa > Echinodermata > Asteroidea > Forcipulatida > Asteriidae > Leptasterias > Leptasterias polaris. The sequence continues at coordinate 4,644,059 of JAZGTN010000003.1, read as the reverse complement.
TGATCGGACGTCAGATTCCATCCCTCGGTTGACAGACTTACTGGTCAACATTCACGAGTCCTCGTGGCGCAACGGATTAGCGCGTTGGACTTCTAATTCAAAGGTTCCGGGTTCGAATCCCGGCGGGGATAGACTGCACACTTTTTATTGCACATTAATATGGTTTAATAAAGAGTTTTCCCCCAACGCGTTCAGGTTCCTTTATTTGTCATGATTTGATCTGGAAAATGTCATTTTACACTTTACATTTCTGCCGTTTTGCAAAAAAATACTATTTAAAGTGGTAAGTTTCAATAACTGAGCAAATATATCGCACAAAATATCCCCACAAACCATCTAAATAAAGGCCAAATGAACGGACGTCAGATTCCATCCCTCGGTTGACAGACTTACTGGTCAACATTCATGAGTCCCCGCGGCGCAACGGATTAGCGCGTTGGACTTCTAATTCAAAGGTTCCGGGTTCGAATCCCGGCGGGGATAGACAGCATACCTGTTTTCTTGCAAGTTATTTAGCTTAATTACTTAACCTTGTTACGCAACCATAACTTGCCCTTTTCTGCTTCATTTTGCCATTTTTGAAAATAAGAAGACCCTTTTTCTAGTTAAATCATAATACTATTTAAAATTAAAATTGAAGGTCCAACAAGGTTTATTTTGTAACATCTAAATTAACGTGTCGGGGAAAGACAGAAGCCTTTCTGGGAAGACATGAGTTTTTTTCCCCTACGCGTACAGATTCGTTTATTTGTCAAGATTTTATCCGGAGAAAATGTGCCTTTTACATTTATACTATTTTTATTCAACACGTTCATATTAGTTGCTTTTTATTTTGCCGTCCTTTGATCTGGAAAATTTTACATTTTACATTTCTGCCGTACTGTTTAAAAAAAACATTTAAAATGTTAAGTTTTCTATAACTGAGCAAATGGACTGTTGTACAGACTATTCACAAACCATCCAAAACGGACTTCAGATTCCATCCCTCGGTTGACAGACTTACTGGTCAACATTCACGAGTCCCCGTGGCGCAACGGATTAGCGCGTTGGACTTCTAATTCAAAGGTTCCGGGTTCGAATCCCGGCGGGGATGGACTGCATACCTTTTTATTGCACATTAATATGGTTTAATAAAGAGTTTTCCCCCAACGCGTTCAGGTTCCTTTATTTGTCATGATTTGATCTGGAAAATGTCATTTTACATTTTACATTTCTGCCGTTTTGCAAAAAAATACTATTTAAAGTGGTAAGTTTCAATAACTGAGCAAATATACCGCACAAAATATCCACACAAACCATCCAAATAAATGCAAAATGATCGGACGTCAGATTCCATCCCTCGGTTGACAGACTTACTGGTCAACATTCACGAGTCCTCGTGGCGCAACGGATTAGCGCGTTGGACTTCTAATTCAAAGGTTCCGGGTTCGAATCCCGCCGGGGATAGACTGCACACTTTTTTTCTTGCAAGTTATTTAGCTTAATTACTTAACCTTGTTACGCAACCATAACTTGCCCTTTTCTGCTTCATGAGTTCTTTCCCCCTACGCGTTCAGATTCATTTTACATTTCTGCCGTTTCTAAGTTTTCTATAACTGAGCAAATGGACTGTTATACAGACTATTCACAAACCATCCAAAACGGACTTCAGATTCCATCCCTCGGTTGACAGACTTACTGGTCAACATTCACCAGTCCCCGTGGCGCAACGGATTAGCGCGTTGGACTTCTAATTCAAAGGTTCCGGGTTCGAATCCCGGCGGGGATAGACAGCATACCTGTTTTCTTGCAAGTTATTTAGCTTAATTACTTAACCTTGTTACGCAACCATAACTTGCCCTTTTCTGCTTCATTTTGCCATTTTTGAAAATAAGAAGACCCTTTTTCTAGTTAAATCATAATACTATTTAAAATTAAAATTGAAGGTCCAACAAGGTTTATTTTGTAACATCTAAATTAACGTGTCGGGGAAAGACAGAAGCCTTTCTGGGAAGACATGAGTTTTTTTCCCCTATGCGTACAGATTCGTTTATTTGTCAAGATTTTATCCGGAGAAAATGTGCCTTTTACATTTATACTATTTTTATTCAACACGTTCATATTAGTTGCTTTTTATTTTGCCGTCCTTTGATCTGGAAAATTTTACATTTTACATTTCTGCCGTACTGTTTAAAAAAAACATTTAAAATGTTAAGTTTTCTATAACTGAGCAAATGGACTGTTATACAGACTATTCACAAACCATCCAAAACGGACTTCAGATTCCATCCCTCGGTTGACAGACTTACTGGTCAACATTCACGAGTCCCCGTGGCGCAACGGATTAGCGCGTTGGACTTCTAATTCAAAGGTTCCGGGTTCGAATCCCGGCGGGGATGGACTGCATATCTTTTTATTGCACATTAATGTGGTTTAATAAAGAGTTTACCCCCAACGCGTTCAGGTTCCTTTATTTGTCATGATTTGATCTGGAAAATGTCATTTTACATTTTACATTTCTACCGTTTTGCAAAATAATACTATTTATAGTGGTAAGTTTCAATAACTGAGCAAATATACCGCACAAAATATCCACACAAACCATCCAAAAAAATGCAAAATGAACGGACGTCAGATTCCATCCCTCGGTTGACAGACTTACTGGTCAACATTCACCAGTCCCCGTGGCGCAACGGATTAGCGCGTTGGACTTCTAATTCAAAGGTTCCGGGTTCGAATCCCGGCGGGGATGTACTGCATACCTTTTTATTGCACATTAATGTGGTTTAATAAAGAGTTTTCCCCCAACGCGTTCAGGTTCCTTTATTTTTCATGATTTGATCTGGAAAATGTCATTTTACATTTTACATTTCTGCCGTTTTGCAAAAAAATACTATTTAAAGTGGTAAGTTTCAATAACTGAGCAAATATATCGCACAAAATATCCCCACAAACCATCCAAATAAAGGCCAAATGAACGGACGTCAGATTCCATCCCTCGGTTGACAGACTTACTGGTCAACATTCACCAGTCCCCGTGGCGCAACGGATTAGCGCGTTGGACTTCTAATTCAAAGGTTCCGGGTTCGAATCCCGGCGGGGATGTACTGCATACCTTTTTATTGCACATTAATGTGGTTTAATAAAGAGTTTTCCCCCAACGCGTTCAGGTTCCTTTATTTTTCATGATTTGATCTGGAAAATGTCATTTTACATTTTACATTTCTGCCGTTTTGCAAAAAAATACTATTTAAAGTGGTAACTTTCAATAACTGAGCAAATATATCGCACAAAATATCCCCACAAACCATCCAAATAAAGGCCAAATGAACGGACGTCAGATTCCATCCTTCGGTTGACAGACTTACTGGTCAACATTCATGAGTCCCCGCGGCGCAACGGATTAGCGCGTTGGACTTCTAATTCAAAGGTTCCGGGTTCGAATCCCGGCGGGGATAGACTGCACACTTTTTTTCTTGCAAGTTATTTAGCTTAATTACTTAACCTTGTTACGCAACCATAACTTGCCCTTTTCTGCTTCATGAGTTCTTTCCCCCTACGCGTTCAGATTCATTTTACATTTCTGCCGTTTCTAAGTTTTCTGTAACTGAGCAAATGGACTGTTATACAGACTATTCACAAACCCATCCAAAACGGACTTCAGATTCCATCCCTCGGTTGACAGACTTACTGGTCAACATTCACGAGTCCTCGTGGCGCAACGGATTAGCGCGTTGGACTTCTAATTCAAAGGTTCCGGGTTCGAATCCCGGCGGGGATAGACTGCACACTTTTTTTCTTGCAAGTTATTTAGCTTAATTACTTAACCTTGTTACGCAACCATAACTTGCCCTTTTCTGCTTCATGAGTTCTTTCCCCCTACGCGTTCAGATTCATTTTACATTTCTGCCGTTTCTAAGTTTTCTATAACTGAGCAAATGGACTGTTATATACAGACTATTCACAAACCATCCAAAACGAACTTCAGATTCCATCCCTCGGTTGACAGACTTACTGGTCAACATTCACGAGTCCCCGTGGCGCAACGGATTAGCGCGTTGGACTTCTAATTCAAAGGTTCCGGGTTCGAATCCCGGCGGGGATGGACTGCATATCTTTTTATTGCACATTAATGTGGTTTAATAAAGAGTTTACCCCCAACGCGTTCAGGTTCCTTTATTTGTCATGATTTGATCTGGAAAATGTCATTTTACATTTTACATTTCTACCGTTTTGCAAAATAATACTATTTATAGTGGTAAGTTTCAATAACTGAGCAAATATACCGCACAAAATATCCACACAAACCATCCAAAAAAATGCAAAATGAACGGACGTCAGATTCCATCCCTCGGTTGACAGACTTACTGGTCAACATTCACCAGTCCCCGTGGCGCAACGGATTAGCGCGTTGGACTTCTAATTCAAAGAATCCGGGTTCGAATCCCGGCGGGGATGTACTGCATACCTTTTTATTGCACATTAATGTGGTTTAATAAAGAGTTTTCCCCCAACGCGTTCAGGTTCCTTTATTTTTCATGATTTGATCTGGAAAATGTCATTTTACATTTTACATTTCTGCCGTTTTGCAAAAAAATACTATTTAAAGTGGTAAGTTTCAATAACTGAGCAAATATATCGCACAAAATATCCCCACAAACCATCCAAATAAAGGCCAAATGAACGGACGTCAGATTCCATCCCTCGGTTGACAGACTTACTGGTCAACATTCACCAGTCCCCGTGGCGCAACGGATTAGCGCGTTGGACTTCTAATTCAAAGGTTCCGGGTTCGAATCCCGGCGGGGATGTACTGCATACCTTTTTATTGCACATTAATGTGGTTTAATAAAGAGTTTTCCCCCAACGCGTTCAGGTTCCTTTATTTTTCATGATTTGATCTGGAAAATGTCATTTTACATTTTACATTTCTACCGTTTTGCAAAATAATACTATTTATAGTGGTAAGTTTCAATAACTGAGCAAATATACCGCACAAAATATCCACACAAACCATCCAAAAAAATGCAAAATGAACGGACGTCAGATTCCATCCCTCGGTTGACAGACTTACTGGTCAACATTCACCAGTCCCCGTGGCGCAACGGATTAGCGCGTTGGACTTCTAATTCAAAGGTTCCGGGTTCGAATCCCGGCGGGGATGTACTGCATACCTTTTTATTGCACATTAATGTGGTTTAATAAAGAGTTTTCCCCCAACGCGTTCAGGTTCCTTTATTTTTCATGATTTGATCTGGAAAATGTCATTTTACATTTTACATTTCTGCCGTTTTGCAAAAAAATACTATTTAAAGTGGTAAGTTTCAATAACTGAGCAAATATACCGCACAAAATATCCACACAAACCATCCAAAAAAATGCAAAATGAACGGACGTCAGATTCCATCCCTCGGTTGACAGACTTACTGGTCAACATTCACCAGTCCCCGTGGCGCAACGGATTAGCGCGTTGGACTTCTAATTCAAAGGTTCCGGGTTCGAATCCCGGCGGGGATGTACTGCATACCTTTTTATTGCACATTAATGTGGTTTAATAAAGAGTTTTCCCCCAACGCGTTCAGGTTCCTTTATTTTTCATGATTTGATCTGGAAAATGTCATTTTACATTTTACATTTCTGCCGTTTTGCAAAAAAATACTATTTAAAGTGGTAAGTTTCAATAACTGAGCAAATATATCGCACAAAATATCCCCACAAACCATCCAAATAAAGGCCAAATGAACGGACGTCAGATTCCATCCCTCGGTTGACAGACTTACTGGTCAACATTCACCAGTCCCCGTGGCGCAACGGATTAGCGCGTTGGACTTCTAATTCAAAGGTTCCGGGTTCGAATCCCGGCGGGGATGTACTGCATACCTTTTTATTGCACATTAATGTGGTTTAATAAAGAGTTTTCCCCCAACGCGTTCAGGTTCCTTTATTTTTCATGATTTGATCTGGAAAATGTCATTTTACATTTTACATTTCTGCCGTTTTGCAAAAAAATACTATTTAAAGTGGTAACTTTCAATAACTGAGCAAATATATCGCACAAAATATCCCCACAAACCATCCAAATAAAGGCCAAATGAACGGACGTCAGATTCCATCCTTCGGTTGACAGACTTACTGGTCAACATTCATGAGTCCCCGCGGCGCAACGGATTAGCGCGTTGGACTTCTAATTCAAAGGTTCCGGGTTCGAATCCCGGCGGGGATAGACTGCACACTTTTTTTCTTGCAAGTTATTTAGCTTAATTACTTAACCTTGTTACGCAACCATAACTTGCCCTTTTCTGCTTCATGAGTTCTTTCCCCCTACGCGTTCAGATTCATTTTACATTTCTGCCGTTTCTAAGTTTTCTGTAACTGAGCAAATGGACTGTTATACAGACTATTCACAAACCCATCCAAAACGGACTTCAGATTCCATCCCTCGGTTGACAGACTTACTGGTCAACATTCACGAGTCCTCGTGGCGCAACGGATTAGCGCGTTGGACTTCTAATTCAAAGGTTCCGGGTTCGAATCCCGGCGGGGATAGACTGCACACTTTTTTTCTTGCAAGTTATTTAGCTTAATTACTTAACCTTGTTACGCAACCATAACTTGCCCTTTTCTGCTTCATGAGTTCTTTCCCCCTACGCGTTCAGATTCATTTTACATTTCTGCCGTTTCTAAGTTTTCTATAACTGAGCAAATGGACTGTTATATACAGACTATTCACAAACCATCCAAAACGAACTTCAGATTCCATCCCTCGGTTGACAGACTTACTGGTCAACATTCACGAGTCCCCGTGGCGCAACGGATTAGCGCGTTGGACTTCTAATTCAAAGGTTCCGGGTTCGAATCCCGGCGGGGATGGACTGCATATCTTTTTATTGCACATTAATGTGGTTTAATAAAGAGTTTACCCCCAACGCGTTCAGGTTCCTTTATTTGTCATGATTTGATCTGGAAAATGTCATTTTACATTTTACATTTCTACCGTTTTGCAAAATAATACTATTTATAGTGGTAAGTTTCAATAACTGAGCAAATATACCGCACAAAATATCCACACAAACCATCCAAAAAAATTCAAAATGAACGGACGTCAGATTCCATCCCTCGGTTGACAGACTTACTGGTCAACATTCACCAGTCCCCGTGGCGCAACGGATTAGCGCGTTGGACTTCTAATTCAAAGGTTCCGGGTTCGAATCCCGGCGGGGATGTACTGCATACCTTTTTATTGCACATTAATGTGGTTTAATAAAGAGTTTTCCCCCAACGCGTTCAGGTTCCTTTATTTTTCATGATTTGATCTGGAAAATGTCATTTTACATTTTACATTTCTGCCGTTTTGCAAAAAAATACTATTTAAAGTGGTAAGTTTCAATAACTGAGCAAATATATCGCACAAAATATCCCCACAAACCATCCAAATAAAGGCCAAATGAACGGACGTCAGATTCCATCCCTCGGTTGACAGACTTACTGGTCAACATTCACGTGTCCTCGTGGCGCAACGGATTAGCGCGTTGGACTTCTAATTCAAAGGTTCCGGGTTCGAATCCCGGCGGGGATAGACTGCACACTTTTTTTCTTGCAAGTTATTTAGCTTAATTACTTAACCTTGTTACGCAACCATAACTCGCCCTTTTCTGCTTCATGAGTTCTTTCCCCCTACGCGTTCAGATTCATTTTACATTTCTGCCGTTTCTAAGTTTTCTGTAACTGAGCAAATGGACTGTTATACAGACTATTCACAAACCCATCCAAAACGGACTTCAGATTCCATCCCTCGGTTGACAGACTTACTGGTCAACATTCACGAGTCCCCGTGGCGCAACGGATTAGCGCGTTGGACTTCTAATTCAAAGGTTCCGGGTTCGAATCCCGGCGGGGATAGACTGCACACTTTTTTTCTTGCAAGTTATTTAGCTTAATTACTTAACCTTGTTACGCAACCATAACTTGCCCTTTTCTGCTTCATGAGTTCTTTCCCCCTACGCGTTCAGATTCATTTTACATTTCTGCCGTTTCTAAGTTTTCTATAACTGAGCAAATGGACTGTTATATACAGACTACTCACAAACCCTCCAAAACGAACTTCAGATTCCATCCCTCGGTTGACAGACTTACTGGTCAACATTCACGAGTCCCCGTGGCGCAACGGATTAGCGCGTTGGACTTCTAATTCAAAGGTTCCGGGTTCGAATCCCGGCGGGGATGGACTGCATATCTTTTTATTGCACATTAATGTGGTTTAATAAAGAGTTTACCCCCAACGCGTTCAGGTTCCTTTATTTGTCATGATTTGATCTGGAAAATGTCATTTTACATTTTACATTTCTACCGTTTTGCAAAATAATACTATTTATAGTGGTAAGTTTCAATAACTGAGCAAATATACCGCACAAAATATCCACACAAACCATCCAAAAAAATGCAAAATGAACGGACGTCAGATTCCATCCCTCGGTTGACAGACTTACTGGTCAACATTCACGAGTCCCCGTGGCGCAACGGATTAGCGCGTTGGACTTCTAATTCAAAGGTTCCGGGTTCGAATCCCGGCGGGGATGTACTGCATACCTTTTTATTGCACATTAATGTGGTTTAATAAAGAGTTTTCCCCCAACGCGTTCAGGTTCCTTTATTTTTCATGATTTGATCTGGAAAATGTCATTTTACATTTTACATTTCTGCCGTTTTGCAAAAAAATACTATTTAAAGTGGTAAGTTTCAATAACTGAGCAAATATATCGCACAAAATATCCCCACAAACCATCCAAATAAAGGCCAAATGAACGGACGTCAGATTCCATCCCTCGGTTGACAGACTTACTGGTCAACATTCACGAGTCCTCGTGGCGCAACGGATTAGCGCGTTGGACTTCTAATTCAAAGGTTCCGGGTTCGAATCCCGGCGGGGATAGACTGCACACTTTTTTTCTTGCAAGTTATTTAGCTTAATTACTTAACCTTGTTACGCAACCATAACTTGCCCTTTTCTGCTTCATGAGTTCTTTCCCCCTACGCGTTCAGATTCATTTTACATTTCTGCCGTTTCTAAGTTTTCTGTAACTGAGCAAATGGACTGTTATACAGACTATTCACAAACCCATCCAAAACGGACTTCAGATTCCATCCCTCGGTTGACAGACTTACTGGTCAACATTCATGAGTCCCCGTGGCGCAACGGATTAGCGCGTTGGACTTCTAATTCAAAGGTTCCGGGTTCGAATCCCGGCGGGGATGGACTGCATATCTTTTTATTGCACATTAATGTGGTTTAATAAAGAGTTTACCCCCAACGCGTTCAGGTTCCTTTATTTGTCATGATTTGATCTGGAAAATGTCAATTTTTACATTTTACATTTCTACCGTTTTGCAAAATAATACTATTTATAGTGGTAAGTTTCAATAACTGAGCAAATATACCGCACAAAATATCCACACAAACCATCCAAAAAAATGCAAAATGAACGGACGTCAGATTCCATCCCTCGGTTGACAGACTTACTGGTCAACATTCACCAGTCCCCGTGGCGCAACGGATTAGCGCGTTGGACTTCTAATTCAAAGGTTCCGGGTTCGAATCCCGGCGGGGATGTACTGCATACCTTTTTATTGCACATTAATGTGGTTTAATAAAGAGTTTTCCCCCAACGCGTTCAGGTTCCTTTATTTTTCATGATTTGATCTGGAAAATGTCATTTTACATTTTACATTTCTGCCGTTTTGCAAAAAAATACTATTTAAAGTGGTAAGTTTCAATAACTGAGCAAATATACCGCACAAAATATCCACACAAACCATCCAAATAAATGCAAAATGATCGGACGTCAGATTCCATCCCTCGGTTGACAGACTTACTGGTCAACATTCACGAGTCCTCGTGGCGCAACGGATTAGCGCGTTGGACTTCTAATTCAAAGGTTCCGGGTTCGAATCCCGGCGGGGATAGACTGCACACTTTTTTTCTTGTAAGTTATTTAGCTTAATTACTTAACCTTGTTACGCAACCATAACTTGCCCTTTTCTGCTTCATGAGTTCTTTCCCCCTACGCGTTCAGATTCATTTTACATTTCTGCCGTTTCTAAGTTTTCTGTAACTGAGCAAATGGACTGTTATACAAACTATTCACAAACCCATCCAAAACGGACTTCAGATTCCATCCCTCGGTTGTCAGACTTACTGGTCAACATTCACGAGTCCCCGTGGCGCAACGGATTAGCGCGTTGGACTTCTAATTCAAAGGTTCCGGGTTCGAATCCCGGCGGGGATAGTTTTTTTTCTTGCAAATTACGCTATTTAGTGTACCTTCTTACGCAACGTTATCATCGGTATGACCTTTGATGCTTCATTTTGCAGAGTTTAAACCTTCCCAATATAGCTTGCTGCATGTACTTTTCTAACGAGAAAATGAGAGAATGTTTTTCTTCTTCATCACTATTCACACATCATACAGGTAATCAAAATACTAATGCCTACAGATACTTGTGCACAAACATTTTTTGCTTATGAATATATTTTGATTCCGGTTTGCAACATTTGTCAACTTAGATTACCTGAGACCCAAGAGAAACCAGACGTTAATTATCTTAAATTAATTAATATTATGTGTTTCCGTTCTTTCCCGCTCAGGGCTCCCAAAGGCGAGCAGGATGTCACACTACAAAATGATGGCAGGGGGGCACCTTCTCAACTGCGTAGCTATGACGTCAAGTGATGTCATGTATGTCACTTTACCGCTCTATCACATTTCGGCACTCTTGTTTGGTCTCAGCAATGTTATCAGAAACGGTAAGAAAAAATATTATAATAATTATTAAAAATCCAATACTTTTAGTTTATTTCCACACGCAAAGCGTACAGACTTCAGTAGATTTCATATTGAGAAACACTTGTATCGGGTGTGGACCCTCATAGTATCAAAACTATATTTGGAAATGGTGACCACATCCTCTCAAATTTGATTCCTTAGTCTTTCAAACTCATCTTTGGTGGAATTTATCATTTCAAAATACTCCCATGAAGTGTTGACGAAACTCAACCTTTTGTTAAGCTCTTTGAATTGAGTACACATTTTACGAAACACGAGAAGGTTTCAAAGAGATGGTTTTTATAATAGCTTGGATTTCTCCTCTTGATGTTTATTCCTCAAAAGTGAAAGAGAGGCAGAAAACTAATGTAGCCTATCTTTCGGTTACAAACCAGCTTTAATTTATACTTATCGATACGACATCAACATACATGAGGAAGTTTGACCCACCGAGGAGTTCAAACCGTATCAATTGTGTTGTTAAAACACACAGAGCCTTTACTTATAATTAAAAAGTGTACTTTTATTGATTATGGATGGGAAAGGGCAACTAGAGGAGACAAGGAAGGGAAGTGAAGCATGGAGTTATTTGAAGACTCAATCAAACTTGATAGGCAAAAGTAACAAAAATCATCAACAGAGATCAATCGTGTTAATTGAACCTCATCAATAACATGACATGAAATGAAAAATATCAGTAAAGTTTACAACGGGTCTTTCCTTCCTTTGGTTAGAAATGAAAGATTGAACCTGTACTCAATCATTCAGAGAAGATCCAAATCAATACTTACTCTTTTCTTGGGGATGTTCCCCAAGCCCGTGGATTAAAGTACCGGTGGCCTTAGGGAAGACAATCCATTCATTCCCGTGGATTAAAGTACCGGTGGCCTTTGGGAAGACAATCCATTCATTCGTTCATTCCTTCTTCAGTCATAATTTTAATGGTTTACTAAATATTACAAATCGCGGCATTAGCTGAATTGACAATTTTAATTTCATAAGAAGAATACCAATTTAAGGGGAAAAATAGAAATTAAAACAGAAAGTTACACAAAGCAGAATTACTTAATATACTCCACAAGAAAGTGGTTTTAATTTACTTTCTTTAGGAGAAAATTAAAAGCCATGGAAATGTTTTGGAAGAATCCACAAAGAGTTGTAGACCTATGTTTACAGAGTACTGTGTAAACAAGTAAATATTTGAATTCAATTTAGTTTTAAGCCCCTTGGTTGTGATAGAAGTAGCTTCTTGTGAGACACTAGCTCGTAGAGATTTATGTTCACCTATTACTAAAGAATGTTAATATTTGACTTAATAATAATAATATTATTATCAAGCATTTATAAAGCGCCATCTATCTAGGTAGCCTATTCCGAGGCGCATATTATTATACCCCTGGTCACCGGGCCATTTATTTCAATCCTTAAACCACATGTATTTTCAAGCTTGAGGGTCACACTGCTGGAACATTTTGAGGAGACTTAACCTGTGAGGATTTGTAGCCTGCGTTCACAGAATACTGTAAACAAAAATGTTACACATTTTTGTTTATTTCCTCTAGCCAGTGGGTTGCAATTAGCGTTCATGAAGACATAACCCTAAAGATTATTTTGTAGACATAATGTTCTCAAATGCAGAAATGTTCAGACATTCTCTTTATTTTCCCCCGTAGCCTCTATAAGGTTACGCTGGATGTAGATTCTAAACATTTTCAGAAAACAGTTCCCGAATACTGTAACTAAATGTACAAATATTGACTTTAAATAGGGGTTTTTGTGGGGGGGGGGGGGGTGGTGTTGTTGTTTGTGGGTGTTTTTTTTTATCCCATTGGCTGCAATTCGGGCATCCATTGAGAGACTAACCAAGCAACTTTCTTGCACCATTTTCCCTGAACACCGTATACATTTATGTATGAGTATTTGACTGCACAATTGTTTTCATCATGTTACTGAGTTACACCGCCATTGGCTTTCCATTCCAGAAACCATTTGCCCTCGAGATTTGTAAAATCTGTGTCAAATTACCCAGAAAGGGTAATGACAAAGAATCAGAGTTAACATTATTTTTTTGTTTTTAACCACTTTCCGGGTCAGCCTGACCGGAAATGGTTCAATAGACCTTATGCATATGACGTCAATTGAGTGGGGCGCCCTCACCTAGAGGTCCAAAGGACATTGTTCATTGGCCAGTCCTGTGCGCCGCGCGTACAGATCTGTGCGTTTTTCCATTGTTTCATCATCAGTTTACCTCTAAGATGGCGGCTGGATGACTTCAATGCATAAGATCTATTGTGAACCCGGGAGTTTTTCGAGCGTACAGATATAACTTGATTTTAGTTCTCGTCCGTGCCTTGGATGGATGGGGGCGGGGGCACACTCGAGAACGGTTTCTCCATCTGACAATTCTCATTCATCTGTCCGAGGTTAGATTGATAAAAAAACAAAACATCAAAAACACATCACTAATAAAAAAATTAAAAACATGGTTAATAGAATTTGACTGCATTCACAGCGACACTCGTCAAGGGAATTCCTTGGCAAGTCAAGTTTTAGACATCTCGATGGATCGATTCAAACATCTTCTACCCCACGGGGAAGGCTAATTACTCTTGGCGTTTTTAGTGTTATTTTGAGTCATTATCGAAAATCAAAAAAGTCGTATAAAAAGATTTATTGCGCCCATGACGAGCAACCGTAAGCGGGTTTAATACATTCCAGTTGTTTTTAATAAAAATATAAAAATAGCACGAACAAAAATCCAAGTACTTTTTTAGAAAAAATTGTTCGTTTCTCTAACTCCACATTGTGGGCCCAATTTCATAAAAAAGGTGTTTACCTGTAAGCAATTTTTTGCATGTAGCAAGTGAAAATGTGCATAAGCAAAAGCTCAGGCCTATATCATAAATAAATATCCATTATTCGACAGCGCGTCTGCGCGCGTTCACGATAGACTTGCAGCCTTGTCTTATCAAGTAACACTTACGAATTTAGCGTGACCGTTGCTTTGCTGTATGCTTAGTAAGCAGTAATCAGTGTTTATGATACAGAAACTGTGCTAAGGGCCACTCCGTAAGCAGAAAACGTCTGCTTTGTGCTTGACGAAATTGCTTCCTGTGTCCACGAAAGATAACTTCATAATAACTTGAGCTGACAGTAGCAATTACTTTTAGAAATTTTAGTCTGATTTCAATGAACCGGTCCCGGGAAAATAGTTATAGTAAATGACATTATCCGTAAATTAATTGCTCTAATAAATTCATTTACATATTAATGAATTCCATATTTGTTTTTATTGAAAGTAATAATATCAGGAGTAATGATCTCCTAGGTGCAATAAAAGTAGTTTATCTTACTGAATCAGATACAGTTATTTCTAATACACTCGAACATTTCTGTTATACACAGTCATCAAAGGCTCTCATCCCATGATGTCAAGTGATACTCGTGCGCTCATTGTGTTGTTTACCTACCAACGCTTCTAAACAAATCTTGTGAATGTATACATGTTAAGGCCGAACACCTACAGGTGTGAAGTTAATGTCCAGTTATGAAAAAGATGCGTCTACATCTGCCACCTGACTTTAATTTATTAGTTGCACTGGCCCACGCTGTTATTTATAGCTTCTTCGTTTTTATAGTACCGGTAGTTTATAAAAAAATATTATTGCAGCTTTCTGTTTGACTCATTGGTGACAACACAATTGATATATAGATAGAGAGTTGGTGGTTCCCACGCCGATCAATACCAGTCCCTCCTACACTGTATGCTATCCTAACAAACATGGAGGGTACCAATTGGCGTCGTCAACATGCAGTAGTGACATCTCATTAGTTTAACTATGTATGTATAGAACCGTCATAAACCCACAACCAGCTGTGTTTGCTATCCGATCCGTGCGTACGGTAAAGGTGGATTCAAAAGTGCAATACCAAAGGAACAGTCTGCATGTGAGCATCGCTGCAAGCCCATAGGTTCCCCATTATTGGTAATTCAACTGACGTCATCATCACGGGTTGCATGCACCAATCATTTTGGGACTCAATGTCCCATTGTTTTGTGCAGTGCAGTGCGCAATCAAGTTGATCCACTTGCAAATTGGCGAGCACGCGTGGTAGACACTATACTAGCGTGTGACGTTGGTGCAAGGTGTCAATAAGTAAGGCCGTGTCCGAATTGGCGGCTACAGCTACGGCTACGGCTAGATTTCCGCGTCATCGTGCATTGAAGTATAGGACGTCCTTAGCAACACCCTTAGCAACAGCCGTAGCCGTAGCTGTAGCCGCCAATTCGGATACGGCATTAGCTTTGCCTTGTCTTTTACCATACGGGCTTATGCCGTTCTGCGCGTTATAAATTTTGCGCGTTAGTTTTGTGTAATGTGCACACAAATTAAACATTTCAATTGACCAAATCACCTGACAAACATCAGCACAATAATCTTAGTTGCACCTTTTGCGGAGTCATTGTCATTGTGTGTATACTAGTGCACATTTTGTAGGCGACGCTGCGTTTTCAGGTATTACAAGGGGTAAACTCCCACCATGGCGAGCGCGGAAGGCTGCGTCACGTTAGTGCATGGGGTCAGTAGGCGTTCTAGACATCAACAAAAGTGGGATTTAAGTGTACTTTTTTAATAGACCCTTCCCACGAAATATGTAAATTGCACATCGCGCGTGCGCACTCACACTTTGGTTGGCAAAATGATGAAACACTGCGCCTTTTTGTATGGGGCTGATGATGGCGTGACGCAGACGCGTTTGTGCGTCTGCTTAGTGCACCTCTCTATGGCATTTGCCAACCAAATGTGTCTGTACGCATGCGTGAATGTATACTTAGCATATTTCATGGGAAGGGTCTATTATGGAGTATACCTGTGTGTGTTTGTAAAAAAAAAATCAAACTAAAAGTTTTCTTTTCTTTTTTGCTCACTTGCATAGGGGCAACGATGGTTCTAAGGCCAAAATTTTCAGCAGCTCAGTTTTGGACAGATTGTTGCAAGCATGACGTCACCGTGATCATGTACATTGGAGAGCTGTTTAGATATCTTCTGTCACGTCCAGAGGTACGACAGTGTTATATTTAGTGTAAATATAAAAAACAGGTGTTTTCTCAGAAAATGGAACAACATCTTTTTTTAGGGACCGTGACATGGGGGAAGTTTTTCATGGCGGTTCAAACCACGTGGCCTGTGACATCATAACGTTTTCAAAAGAGCCATAGAGCCTGGACTTCCTCCTGTATGAAAGAGTTTTGCTAAAATGGGGGAAGAGGATAAAAGAAGAGGAAATAAAAAGGTATACCTTTAGAAATGTAATTATTAGTTTTGCTTCTTAAATTTTAAATATGAATTGGGACAGGTTATACGAGGCAGGGAAGCAGTTTAGTAAATTCCGAATTGAGGCAATACGTAGGGAGAAACTGCACGACTACCATATTATTTGCTTTGGGTACAGCTACATTGGGTGCGAATGGGCAGAGAAAAGTGTAATGCGGCCAAAGGTACGGTTAGATGGAACAACCTTTATGACGCCATTAGAAACTTTGCTTTACCCCAATCAATTACTACTGTTTCCATCCTAGAGTCCGGAAGAGAAATCCAACAAGGTCAGAGTGGCTGTAGGTAACGGCCTGGGAAGTGACATCTGGGGCGAAGTGATGGAGCGGTTTACTATTGGACGGATCCTGGAGACGTACGGGGCGACTGAAGCCAACTTCGGCATCATGAATGTAGACAATAAGATCGGATCGGTTGGATGCTGGCCACCTTTACTAAGGGTAAATTTTAACCTCGTTTAACTAATTTTAACAAATCATACACACGATTCAAACCCCTTAAAAGCCCTTTTTCACACAAGAGCAATTTAGCAGGAGTCCCGTGCTTTATTTGAGCATGGACATAAAAGTTTACAAATTGCATTACGTGTGAAACGACAACAACAATGTTAAGACTTTCCAAGGTTCCTCATGCGAAAAGGCATACAGACACAGTAAACGATTGGTAATCGATAGAAAATGTGTTTTCAATCCGAAATCTCAATGACTCCCCAGAGAGATATTTTCATCCGAAACACTATACAAGTCGAGCCATAAGCGTTTGAAGACTTGAGGCTCCCCAAAAATAACCTTTGCTTTAATTTCGATTGGAGCAATCGAAATACGGATTTCAATTGGAGCAACCAAAATGAGGACGTATTGAAAGAACGTACACAATGTCCCCAACAAACCATACACTGTTCCCTTGTTGTTTGTTTCCCTTAAGTTTGTAAATAATTTTGGGTAGAACAAAGACAAATTGGCAAAGAGCGGAACTTGAACCTGCGACCTCCGGAATTCGCAGGTTGGCTGTTTGGTGTGTTTATTGAAAAACACGGGATGGACATAAATTTAGTCACCCCAAAATCTATACGATTCAAAATGGAAGAGTACAATCCAGTGGAGTCAGAGTGGACCGTACACTGCAAAACCTGGGGTGTTAAAATTAACACCATAGGTGTTGACACATATAGATAACGAAAACAAGATTCAAAATTTACACAACAGGTGTTAAACTAACACTAATTTCTGCCAATACTACTAGTAACAGTGGTGTTATTATTTTGATCTCCCTATGATGTTAATTTTGGTTCTCTCTTGTGACAAAATCCGTAGTGTAAATTTTAACACCCGAGGTTTTGCAGTGTATTTCAAAACCTTAAAGCTGAAATTTAAACTATAGACGTGTTATATCTTGAGGTAATGTATAACTATCACCTTTTTCTGATTGCTTAGATATTTTGTCCGATCGAGTTGATCAAGTACGACTACGAGTCTGCCCAGCCTATTCGGGATGAGAAGGGCCGATGCATCAAGATTCCACCCGGTAAGACTTTGAAGCACTTCATATGACCCTCAATATAAATGAAACTACCTGTGAAAATAGTGAGACTACAAACCCCGTTTTTCACTGTTTTCAAACCATTGGGTTTTGGACTCGCGAGATCAAAATGAGTTGTTTGACTAATTCCTCAAAAACTACAGTGTTTCAACAACAAAAACATTTGGACATTTTTCAATCAAGAACAACCGTAAATTTTATGTGTAAACCTGAGAACGTTTATATTTTCAATTTTATGCTGCGACACCTTGAGTCTTACACTAGAGAGTAATGTCAATACACTCTATAAAACATGATGGAGGTGAGAATTAACCTATGAGGACGCTTATAAACGGATCGCTTGTGTTTTTGAGAAGTCCTGTGCTGATGTGTTCTCTGCAATAAACTTTTCAAGCATGTGTTTTTGCTTTAAAGCCTTGAGCAATCATCGGTGTCATTACGAAAAATGCATAAAATTTACGGAAATGCACAACATTTACAAAAGTATAAATTTTGTATCCCTTTTTTACGAAAATTAAACAGCTTTTCTGGTTTTTGTGTGTTTGAAACAGCTGAAATTAACAGCGGATGGGGTCTTAGTATCGGAACCTTTTAAATGTTTGCTCTCTTGCTTCCCAAGGAGCATGACTTCGCAAAAGACGTTCCTGTGAACGGAGAGGAGTTTTTTTCTCAGAAATAACCCAGTATTTTTATTCACTTCATCATCCTGTCAAGTCAAAAAATTCGAAACTTCCGTTACTCCAAAAACACGTCAATCAAGCGAGAACGTTGCTTTGATGGCGCCCTTCCAAGACTCGCGGTGGCCCATGGCGACTTCAGTTTCGGTAACTGGAAAATATGGGACAGTTTTTGTTTTGGGTGATTTTTGTTTTTGATTTTTTTTCTTTCGACGTTCTACAGTATAACGAAATAACTCCCTTCAGTTTAGAGGAACCCAACTGGGTGTGACGCCACAAGGCACACTGATGCAGAGAAAGGAAGGCGGGGGTTTTGTGACCAAAGTGCGTTTCCAAAAAACAATGCCAGGGGGATGTCATGTTTCCCATAGCCAAGACGTATGAGGGGCAAAACATGATGGAGTGTACCGGTTGATTTGGAGTTCAAATACATTATAATACAATGCCCTGTCTGTAGTCGTTGTACTCTCATCTCAAGCATTCTCGTGCACCGCCTTTTTTTCTTCTTTTCTTCCCCCCCCCCCCCCCCTTTTCATTGCACAGATGGAAACGTTGATGTGTTTTGGGAACAGTGCACTCATTTTAAACTGATTTCAAACCTTACTTATCAAAAATGTAACCAATAATTTCTGCGTGGGGTCATCGACATAGAAATTCTGAAAAATGTGTCCGTTTGAAGTTTTTTGATTTCTAAAAATGAATCGAAAGTTCTGTTTACAAATTAGAGATGAGTCAAGTATGAGATATTATTCACGTGATGGACTACAAAGATCGAGAGGGATGAGCTATTGACATTTATTCAACTGAAGCCATCTTGGTCAGATTCCTTGTATACACAATCACACTGATTATCAATTTATAAAAAGGCGCCAGCCTATTTCCCCTTCCAGTCTCAGTTTGGTTCCATTGGTTTGAATAGAAGAAACTGACAATGGCTGCGAGATGTTACAAGTCTATTGCACTCTCCCATCGGTATTTACCTTTATTTGCTTTCCCCAAAAGGTGTCACACTGTTCATTTTCAGTGACGCTCTTTTGGATTTGAATCCACCACACTGCTGCCGTAAGTACCAAGTTAAGTGTAGTGTTGAAACAGGGTATACGACTAATAATTGGGGTTTGTCTGTGTGGTTTATTCTTTTATAGGAGACACTGGTCTCTTGCTCTGCCCGGTGAACAAGACGTTTCCCTTGGAGGGGTATGTTGGGAAGGAGGACTTGATGCAAAGGAAACTGGTTCACAACGTCTTGAGAGACGGTGACGTCTACTTCAACACGGGGGACCTGTTTGTTCAAGATGAAAATTACAACTTGTATTTCAAAGATAGATTGGGAGACACTTTTAGGTAAGGGCATGGAAGTAAAAGTAGGAATTTGTCCCGATTGATGAATCCATAATTGAAAGGGTGAGCTAGACACTTTCCCCAAACATTTTTGTCCCAACCACAGAGGAAGGAAACGTGACAGAAAAATTCACTGCTTTAATTAAGAAGGCATGCTTGAGGCATGATTTTTTTTTAAAGGGGGAAATAAAGATTTGCTATTAAGTAAAATCTAAAAGTTAAAATGATCTACAGATGTCAAGTTACGTTAACACTGGAAATTTCTGTCAAAAGTTGTGGTGACTTTCAGTGAAAATAGCCAGTGGTGCAACTCCGTGACCTCATCAATCCTCTACACAATGTGGCAACGGTTCAAGAAAGAGTTTTTAGTCCATCATTTCTCTCTGAATTGTCAGCTTGATCAAATTAAAAACAGCTTCTCGGTTTTATTTTTGCCCCGTCACGTCTCGTCTCCTCGGGGACTGACGGAACTCCGACCATTGTGTGCATCCTCCGATTAAAAGGATTAACAAAAAAACTCACCATAATATTTTGTTTCTGGCGACAGGTGGAAAGGTGAAAATGTGGCAACGACCGAGGTTTCTCAAGTATTGCATGAAGTTGACTGTGTGTTTGAGGCTAACGTCTATGGTGTTACTGTGCCAGGTGAGAATGCCAGACCAAAAGTAATATCTTGACATGTCTCCTTTCATAAAAACGAAATATGTATTTTTAATTTATATATATTTTTTAAGGGTAAGTGGTAATAACAATCTCATGGGTCAAAGACTCCTGCTCACTGAGTGACTATCTGGCTTCGCGCCTTTTGATTTCATAAAATAACAAGCTCTCTTATAACGTCTATCTATTAACAGGTCACTACGGCAAAGCTGGAATGGCGGCCATTTTGCTGTACCCAAACTCAACATTTGACCCCGTATCAACCTTCAAATACGTCACGACACGTCTTCCAAACTACGCCTGCCCGAGGTTTCTGCGGCTGCCCAGCTCACTGGAGCACACGAGCACGTTCAAGCAGACCAAGTCACGCCTGGTCCAGGAGTCCTTCGACCCCTGCCTGGTGAAAGATCCCATGTTCTTCTTCGATGTCTTCAAGCAACAATACTCAAAGCTGGACGAATCTGCCTACGTAAAAATAACGAGAGGGGAGGTGCGAATATGAGCTCGCTCCTTTTACACCTCCAGTCATATCCAGTCAAACTATCTGAAATAATATGATAATGTATCCCTAAATGAATATTCCAGCTGATGAATCTCTAATGAGCATCGCATCGTATTTTCTAATTAATTCTGAATAGTGATATTGTCCCATTACTCTGCCATTACACGATGCAAAACCACTGATCTCTATTATACTGTCAGTATAATAGAGATCAGTGTGCAAAACGCTCTATCCTCTCCGCCATTTTGAGTGTCAAAATGTACACAAAGGAATTGACTCCCAAAATGGTGGAAATGGTGGGAGACGCTGTGCATAGGTGCGGTCCGCGTTGTGCAAGGGGCCAGGGTTAAATACCCGAGTTTTATATAAAGCTGTTTTAAACGGGTTTTCTCAATGTTGATTGGCTCGCCAGGACTCACTGTTATTGGGCCAAAACGCCACTTAAGTGCCGTTGTCATAGGGAAATCTGGCCCCCGGAGATTCTGTCCCCCAATGATGGGAAATTAACATGGGCTGAAGGAGGTTGATTCAAAAGAGGGCGCTATCAGAAGAAATTTGTACACAGTGCGGTCGTATTGGGGTGACAGAATCTCCCGGGGGTGGGGGGGGGGGGGGGGGGGGACAGAATCTCCCGCCACACCATGTCCGATTTGACGACTACGGCTGAGGCTGTTGCTTACGATGTTGCGATTCTGAGCATCCTGTGCGAACTATAGTTGCAACCGCAACTGCTGATTCGAACACACGGCCTGAAATGTTTTAATATCTGACCTAATACTATAGTAATACCAGTTGTCTTTGTAGACATTTTAAAACGTTCCTTTGGGTTTAGAGGCCCTACGCGACAAAAAGAACACATTGTACTTTGTGGATATGCATTGTCCTGATCTAATTTTTCGCATGAATAGTGTGCATTTTTTTCGATCTGGGGAAGCAATAGGGGTGTCAGGCTCTAGACCCCATGCCCTCTATAATTACTCCACTGTCCATTCCAACAAATTCAACATTTTTCTTTATGAAAATTGTAATTGTGACTGTCTATTTTTGATATTTTCTCTAGGACTTACCGTTCTTTTCAAAGTTACAGGTTATTCATTAGTAAAAAGTTGTTTTACCGGTGCATTAAAAAATAAAATTACATCCCCGCCGGGATTCGAACTCGGAACCTTTGAATTAGAAGTCCAACGCGCTAATCCGTTGCGCCACGGGGACTTGTTGATAATCTTGAGTTTTAGGGGTCATTGGCTCACATCAACTGAACCTCAATCAATGTTTACATCTTAAATAAATGTTTACTTTATTGCGATATATAATGAAAATGGGCAAAAGGTAAACCGGAGTTTTATGTAAGAATAATAACTGTCTTCCTTCTTGCTCTTGAGAAATAAGTTTTTTATGCTGTAAAATGATTTTGTAAAAACTGGAGAAAATAGCTCGTATTTTCAAAGCTTTTTATGAATACAAACAAAATAAAAAATTGTTATTGTGTAAATTATGTATATATTTATATCATATTTATATATTTGACTATTTCTTGTTTATCATAACGGGCTATCGTTTACGGAAAAGGATGGTGACTGTGTTGTTTTCAATTATATTTGACGTTTGTATCAAAATTAACTTTGTTTTTGAAATGCAAGAAATTTTTATTTTTAAACTTTATGTATTCTCTGGGGTGAAAGGACATTTTTCTTGTTTTGATTATTTGTGTGTTTACATTCTTTTATTTGATAGTAGTTTGTATTGACTTCTCAGTAGTTATTTGAAAGAGATTCAAACCAAGGTGTGTTTTTTTTTAATATTGTAAATGAGAAAACAGACAAACAGGTGGAAACCTTGCTCATAAGTGTTTTTTATTTCGAACGTTGTATTCACTTGTTTATTTTACTAAAAAGACAGCCATATACAAATTGACAATTGACACAACATGACATTTTGACAGTTTTTGATTTCAGTTATTTTGTAGTTTTTGACGAAGTTTTAGCTTCTAAAGTTCAGGTTTTTGTTTGTGTTTTTGCCTTACTTGTCATGTGTTATTTTAACTTCACGAGTATATTTGTTGATGAATATTGTTTGGATTGATAGAACTTTCCCTCCAAAAAATTTATTCAAAAAATATATAGGGAAAATACAATCTTGTCTTCCTGCAAAAGACATTTCTTTCGTTTACCTCCAGTAGGCCTATGGGCGGCCTCGCCTTTGAGTATCACAATTAAATATAAAACTGGGTAATCTTCCATTTTTAATAAAACATTGAAGCTTTTTCGAGGGAGAATGTGTGACCTTTTTGTTTTCGACAATATTTATGGGCTTATATAGCATATTGATAAGTGGAAACCTTTTGTGAATTTTGAAGTAATGCTGCTGCCTGTAGCCTACTTTGCCAAACACTGGGAAAAGCCTTTGAAGCTAACACGTTTTAAATGAAATGTCTAGAATTAGATGCTCCTCAAACAAATCAAATAATAGTAGGCCTATTATTCAATTGTATATTGAAACACTATTCCACTAAAACCAGAAAATATTTAAGATTCTATTACTCTTAATGAATAAAACAAAATACATGCAAATTAAAATTGCGCGATCGTGAACCGTTGAAGTTTTTTGTCCTTTTCTTCTTCTTTATTTTATGTTTAGATCCAAAAGTAATTTTTCGAGTGTATTTTTCGGGTGTATTTTTCGGGTAAAATGGTGAAGCAGTACCTCTTCCCCGCCCCCGAAAAATAAATAAATATACAAACCAAAACAATGTAATGAAATATAAGTTTTTGTTGCGAGCACAAAAACAAGGTGTTCGGGAATTTGTTTCCCCAGGACCAAGCATACTACTCAGTATATAGATCTTGAACCTGCACCTTTAAGGTGACGTCATGTCACACTCGATGACGTCTTCGTGGTGTGAACAAATTTTGTGGATGTAACATATCCCAACTTGGATACATGCAAAGTTTCAGCTTGATTACGGGGTCGATTTCACAAAGCACTAAGATTCATCTTAAGATGAGTTGTCAGTATTACCATAGTGATTTGTATTGTGACATCACTCTTTGCTAAGCAACTACGATGGATTTGCACTTAAGATCAATCTTAACTCTTTGTGAAATCGAGCCCCTCATAAATCTTGTAAGAACTAGCAGTGGCTCAAATGTAATTGAATTTGGTAAATATGACTCTGTTAGAAATGTGTACGATAAGTTTTTATCAAAAGTTAGTGAATGAGTCTATTTAGAAACAAATTATTCCACAACTACTTCCAGTTTACTGTCACATAAAATAATCATAGAGCAAGGAATTAGATCTTTGACTGAGCCTATGAATCATGAACGATGCGCTTGTGTTGCCCTTTTGCTGTGCGCCAAATCTCGATAGAGGGCGCAATCATTGCACAACCATTTTCGGACGCACACCATTTTTGTACACGAAGGAGGGATCGGGAGTACATAGTGCCAGTCTCCGTCGTCAGCACAGATTCACAGCGAACAAAATGGCGCTGCTCGGGAGAAGTTACCACCTTGGGAAAAGTGTCACAAAACCGGGTAAAATATTACGACTTTTATATATCAGTGGATTTTAGTATTTCTATAGGTACAGGTCTGTCAATTTTCCAGAAAACTTGACGATATATTTGGCAAATTGTTGAATTTTGAAGGTTTGAATAAATGCTAGAAATTTTGTCGAGAAAGGTTGCTGGCACTGGAAGTGGAACGCTGGACTGGCAGTGGATGCATTAGCACTCTGCTGCCTCAGGAGTCAGAGCCCAATTTCATAGATAGAGCGGCTTAATTGTAGCCAAGTACGATGCTAAGCACAACAAATTATGCTTACATGTACCTGAATAAGGTTACTACTAGCTACTAATTTAATTAGTAGTACAGTCGTTTGACCAGTTCCGGATCATTGACCAGTTCCGGATCACTTAAACTTTGCAACAACCACATAGGCCTAATTAAATTACTTCTCACATTACCAATTCCTGTTGATACATGTGAAGAATAACATCCAATAAACCAACAAACCCAAGATAAGGTGACAAACATCATCGACAAATAAATTATGGTAATTTTTCTTAAGTTTGTCGGCGATAATGATCATGATTATTTACCCCCCAAAATGTTGGTTGAAAAACGCTGTTAAAACTTCTCACCTTTAAAATTTGAATGCCAGGGCGAATAGCATTTATGTAAAATGGTAAGAATGTGTAAAACATATTTCCCATAAATACTGAGCAGACGTTTTGGTTTTTTTATGAGATAAAATTACCGAAATCGTTTGTTGGGGGAGGCATCGTACCTTTGCCCAGTTCCGGATCACTCAATATGTTGGTATGTTAAATGGTGGCGCACTCAGTTAGTTCAAATCATACGGCTGTTGTAGAAAGTTTGTCATTTAAGTTGCACTGGAAGCGTGCATTTTTATATTTCAAGGAATGTAAAACTACATGTACTTCATCCAACAGCCGTCGATAACGTTGCATGTATTTTCAGTTTTATGAATGGGATTGGGAGTATTGGTTTGCAATAGAGGGCGCGCTACTGATTCGGAATAGATTCAACCGATCCGGAACTGGTCAAACGGGCGACGATACTTTTCTCGAAGCCACTTCAAAAGTATTACTTGTTTTTTGCCAATGGATATTTGGTGAATGTTATGACATGTGTAGGTAAACTGATCGACTTTTGTTTGTTTAAATGTTAAAGAGAATGCAACAAAAACATCGTGAATTCAAAAAGTGATCCGGAACTGGTCAAACGACTGTAATTACTAGCCAAACAACTACCATCCAATCCATGTCACACACACATGTTTGTAATTGTAACCATACTAGTGGAAATCACAAAATTTGAGATTTGATCTGATTGAGTTGTAAGTAGTCTAGTTAGATAGAGCTCTTTGAGACATTCATTTTGATACTTTACTTGTGGGGATCGGTTCATGAAAACCGGACTTACGGAAGGTCAAAGTAAAAAATATTTGACCTTGTTTACATTACAATTTTTTGTGACCTTGTACCAGCGCAACGTTTTCGCGGTTG
Organism: Leptasterias polaris; assembly: GCA_037783415.1. NCBI lineage: Eukaryota > Metazoa > Echinodermata > Asteroidea > Forcipulatida > Asteriidae > Leptasterias > Leptasterias polaris. The sequence continues at coordinate 4,618,173 of JAZGTN010000003.1, read as the reverse complement.
CGCACAATTACAACAGCCAATTCCCCTTGCGTAATTGAACATTTCCCAAGGGCCGTATCAACGTGTTTGACAATCAAGCGCGAAAAAGCGCGACAACTAATAGGCCTTGTTTTAATTCAAAAAGTAATTACATAATTAAATACTCAACTAACTGTCATTTTTGGTTCATTATGGGGCCCTAAGACTAAGAGGATAACTACTTACAGTTCACAATGAATTTGAGCGCAGAAAACAAGATTTCTTGTGATTTTACAGAAAGTTTTTCACAAATACTCCAACAAAACAGACGTCAAATTGCATATCAATCGCGAGAGAAAAACTCCATCTTGAAAGTAGTTCCGTTTATTTTTATGAATGAGAAAATAGAATTAGCTGTTGCAAACTGCTTACCAACCAAAAGGACCTGTGGTATAAATGCAAAAAATAAGTTAGTGGCCTGACATTTCGACCCTAGCAGAGTCTTCCTCGAAGGCTTTATGAATGAAACAATTAACATGGGTTAAATCTATATCCCTCCGCACCACCGATCTCTCTATAGCGTTGTACACGTTGAGGTGGTCACAGTTTCCCATTAACAAAAAGTGGCTGCGCGGTGAACAGCGCCCTCACTCGGTATTGATTGACACTAATACTACATAGAAAATAGAGTCCTTGCTCTATGTTTTAACTCAGCTGGTATCCTGCTCATTTCTTTAAAATTAAAAAGCAATATTTTATTAAATTGGGCACCTGACTCTGGCTGGACGTAGCCCAGATCATAGTCGTCTGCCATGGCGAAAAACATTTACAGCAAAACATTTTCATATGATACCTGATGGAGGAAGAACCTTGTTTACATATTCCTAAAATGTCCGGAATTCCATGAGACTGGCGAGAAGTTTGTTAGTTTTAATCGTTGCTTGGAGTTGGACATGATGGATGACATTGTTTATTTAAGAAAGTATGCCTAAAATGAAAAATGATATTGTCTCCATTGTAGCTTTTCGTACTTACAATTATTGCACTGTTATTGATTATTTACAATAATTTGAGATCGCCCGGTACACTATAAAGTATCGACACCTTCAATTCATATTACAAAATAATGTAGTATCAATACCAAACACTAATCAATTGTTTGCTTCCGTTGACATGTGAAAGTCGATCAGAGTTACTACTCATTTATTTCGTAGTTACCTTCCATCCTCCAGATGGTCGCACTAAAGGATGCATAATAATCCCACTCTTAAATGCAATTTCAACCATTTTTGTCAGACTAGTAGATAGTGACAAGATTTGCCCGATTTTTACTACCACTTTCAAAAATCATAACACAGATTTGTTCTTTACAGTGTTTAAATAATCTTAATCAAAACATCAAGAAAGTAATTGGCAGAACAAAAATTACCAGAAACTTACCAGAGAGCATGGAGACTGACCAAATTTTCCATGAACCATAGTGGGCATCAACGTCTGTTTTTGAGCTTAGCACTTACAAGATCTCAACCAATCAGTGTAAACCAAACAGCTTGGTGTCTTGGATTATTTAGACCACATACATGTGGTTCATTCGCAACTACCGCAACTACCCAATTTGCGCATGCGCACAGGCCTTCACATGTCCATTGGTACATGATGTGTACAACTAAAGTGTGGATCTGCAATTTGTTTATGGAATATTTTCACCCATGAACATATTATTTGTGGACCAATCAAAAGGAAGTTCAGGACATGACATGAAGAATATATTATGAAATTTCAGCTTCTTAAATTAGGTGAAAATACATGTATGAACAAATGTTAGTTGATTTTGTATTGTGGGGATGCTGTATACCCAGCAACAGTAGCAGTGCAAGAGAGATTGGGGTCTTCCAGGGTTATGTTTTTTTGAATGAGAGAGCCCTCACAGTTTTTTTGCCATGAACAAATGTTAGTTGATTATGTATTGTGGGGATGCTGTATACCCAGCAACAGTAGCAGTGCAAGAGAGATTGGGGTCTTCCAGGGTTATGTTTTTTTGAATGAGAGAGCCCTCAGTTTTTTTCCTAAATCCCCTTCCCCCCCCCCCCCCCCCAATATTCACTTACCCATTATGCAGTTGTGGCGAGTACACAATTTTTCGCTGGCCCGTTTTTGTGTATTTTTAAGAAGAATCTCCAAGCTTATCTTTTTCTGTGTTGAAAGGAGTTCAGCGTATTGGCACTATTAATGTGGTTACCTTAAACAATTTCTGTCCCTAAACTAAAGCTGCTATTATGTTCTTCTTGGGTACATGTAGGTCATCTGGGTCTATTGATGACATCACTAAGGGCCGTCTCGGCAGCACCCTCAAGACTCTGCTCATCGTACAGTAAGTAATCTGTTATGTCTGTTAGCTCAGTGTGGAGCATCCTGGCTCAAATTCTGATTAACTGTATGTCAGAGGTTGGCGTCACATTCCAGCCTTTTCAAGTTATGGAACTTTCTGTCCTTGACTAAGACACCAAGCTACGGATAAAATCTTTCTGTCATTGATGGTTTTTGTGTGTCAATTCTGACCTTTTCATTTATTTATTTATTTTTTTCAAAAAAATTAAAAATAATTTAATTTAAATAGCCAGGAGAAATTGCAGCAGTTTCCACACGGACAGAATCATTCTCTTCAGAGAAATTCTTAAGATTTATAACAAAACACCCCACATATAACAAGACCTCCCCCCCCCCAACATACAATTTTGTGTCTCAAATTCAGCTTAATTTAACTTCTTTCAATGAGGCAGCACACCTTTTGAATATTCTCATGTGTTCATTTGGTTCTCGAAATGTGGCATGGTGTACAACCATTTGGGGAGGGGGGCCCCGTCCTCAAAAATTAAAATAGGAAAAGGAAAAAAAAACAGACAGACAGCAGCTTAAAAGCCTTGATAACGTTAACATTAAATTGAGTACTGTACCTTGCAATTTTGTTTCCAGAATATGTGAATAATGTTGAGCCTGGAGACAGTATGAGGGAGATCACAGACAGGGCGGCCACCAGACTTTTCTTTGGAGAGCTTGTAAGAGGTAAGAACCATCATCAACACTTTAGTATGTCTCACGAGAAAACTCCTCAAGCCAAAGTTCAGCGCTGTAGGTCTTGTCTTGTCTTATCAATATGGCACAAACCACCGCCACTGGGCAATAAACGTGCAGACCCTCACGCATACAAGCCCCTACTTTGAATTTTATATTTCCAAGGAGTGACTTCATATCTTAAAGTGATTTTCAAGGATTGATGGACTGAGCGCAGTTCATGTCAGTAAGCATTCTTTGCTTACACAGCTAGTGCAGAAATTTGAGCCGTCTTGTTTATGTAGTACGTACATGTTTTTATTATTTCTTGTGATTCAAAGTTTCTCTAATAATTGGAGATTGCATTAAGCCTTGCTACACTTAGCCGGCCCTGACGGCCTTTCACTTTCGTATTATACCACAGTGATGTCCTGGATATAGACTGCAAGTCTCGCGCGTATCCGAACGAGAAAACATGTCAAACGAAGAACATTTTTATTTCTGAAATCAAATCTTTGTTTTAAATTATTTTTCATGACAAAATCTGAACAACACAAATAAATCATTACAATTTTATGAAATTAGTTTTAGCTTTTGAAAAAAATACACAAAAGTGTGTTAATTATTATTGAAAACAAATTAAAACTCTGGGACAAGGATGCTAGTGCCTCGGGAATATAGGCTGCTCCGGGGATCACCTCGAGTGACTAGTTTTACTATGCCACTCGAAGCAGTCAATATTTGTATACTACATGTTGTTCAAAATATTTTGAAGAAAATGGGCAAAAAAATAGAAAAATGTGTGGTGGTCGGAAAATGAAAAAATTCTGCCAGTGGTAGTCGGGGAATCATGAGTGCCGGTCGGGGTTTCCGGCACCGACCACCGTGGGCAGAACCCTGTATACATTCCTCATAAATCTGTCATTTTCGCGAAATAATGCAGCTCTCAATGTTAAAAAGTACCTGTTTTGCTCGTCTTCTCAAAGTTGTCTGTCGTGCGTACGCATACATTTGCGTGTAAGACGCAGAATGCATGACGCGCATATCGTGCGTTGCGTTTGCATGTTAACGCTGTGCAGTCAAGATACTATGACCAAAAAGTGCGATAGAAATTTGGCACGTTTTGCGGTATGCGTAATCGGCACCCACACAGACACACGTGAACAAACGCAAACGCCCGCGTCTTGGTTTTTCTTAATAAACTGTGTTTAAGGTTTGCAGAATATTTTTACATTGTAAGCTGCATTATTTCATGAAAATGACGGATTAATGAGGAATATATGATGTCCAAAACCCACCGCAGAAAAATTTATGCCGCCATGGAATGTGAATCCGGTGAAATTAGTGGCTTCTTGCAGGTAAGGGTTGAGTTATGAAGCTTTGAAATTTTCCGCCCCAGAAACGAGCCCTAATATTTAGGACTCTGTATCTGTGTACAGCACAGAGGAAGAGTCCTATATTATATAGGGACTATATAGGGCTATGCTACACTTAGCATTAAATTTTTCAGATGATCAGCTGATTTTTCACAAAATAATAGTGCCTTAGAAAACTGTAAATTGCTTTACAAACTTTTTGTCTGGTGAGCCATTTTCTCTATTTTTGTAATGAAAAGTAAAAAGTCTGAACATTGCTGACATATACAACAACTTTCCCAAAACATTTACACAATTTTTATTTTGTCTTCATCCAGGTCTTGCAATGACAATGAGCTACCTGTTCCGCGAGCCAGCCACAATTAACTACCCCTTTGAGAAGGGACCATTAAGTCCAAGGTTCCGTGGTGAGCATGCCCTGAGACGTTACCCGTCTGGTGAAGAGAGGTGTATTGCTTGCAAACTCTGTGAGGCTATCTGCCCAGCACAGGTAAAGGTTTTGTCAATAGTTTATTCATTTTCCCTGAGGAGTTTACATTATGTCCAGTGGGTTAATAGTAACAACTAGACTTAAATTTTTGTTGCATAACAAAAACGAGGTGTTCGGCATGATATTAAAATGTTGGTCGTAATACATCCCAGCTGTCGTATTCGTAATTTTTAAAAAGCCATCACTTGTCAAGTAATGGACAAAATATATGACAAGTACTGTACACGAAGTAAATTGCGACGTTTTTTGTAAACGATGATATTTACATAAATCTTACAATTTTCATCGCCGTGTCTGAGAGACATACTCAGCGGTCCTAGAGCGCCTTCGGCAGGCATGGTCACGTCGATCAACGTGCCGTCGGTCTCGATGTTTGATGAGAAGCGAACCAATTTCGATCTTTTTCAGATTGAGTTTAAGTCAGTTATTAAACGTCATACATATTACTAAATCAGGTGGACATCTCAGTGAGAACTCGTCCTCTGTTCGTTGTTTACCATCAAACCATCAGACGGGCAAAAGGGAAATCACTTAAGTTTAACTTCGCACGAGTTAACGATAAACTCATCGTGCCAAACACCATGTTTTGTTCGATCGACGTTTGACATGTCCAGCTGCACACATACACAATACATGGCTGGACTACACACAAGCCTCCTGGACTTATGACACTGTCATCAATGGAGCGGAACAGCCAGCCACACACAGCGCTGTGTACATAGTTAACATGCAGGTTAATACATACGTGGGCTTTATCGTCCGATTATGAAGAAAATATTCAAAGGCAAACTTTGACCTTCCGGTACGACCAGAAGAAGAGGTCATACGATTTTGGCGTTAACTTTTCAAATGTAGCCCCAGTCTTGATCTATCAGATGCTCAATTATGAATATCATAGTTGTAAAATTCAAAGACATACAGCGTATAGCAAATGGTAACTTTTTAAACTTAAAAACCTTGTAATTTGACACCTGATGACGTCATCATGACGTAACTGAAGCGGTTTCATCTCCTAATGGTTGTCTAACTATATGTAAACTTTCAAGTTTATATGAGCTTGGGAAGTGTGCTTTTGTTAGCGGACAATCGCGGGGGATAAGAAGAAAAAGAACTAGACATAATTTTTTGTTGGAAACAAAAAAGAGGTGTTCGGTGTGACCTCGTGTTTCAAAGAAATGTTATAAACATGTCTGTGTATTAAATATTGTATACTTCTATAGAGTCTTTAGAATGGTGGTTCTAAAGATTTGACCAAACTTTTTGGATGTAACACATCCCAGCTTGAGTACATGCAAAGTTTCCATTTGATCACCAAAGTTGTTCTGTACATATAGATCTTGTAAAACACTACCTTGGTGGTGACATAACATGAAAATCGATGACGTCGTGAAAACGTCACTCCACGTTATATCCTTGTAGGACCTTCCAAGTCTCATGCAAAATGAAATTTGACTATAGCTTGCTTTGTACTGAAGATATGTACCAATTGGTCAAAATTTCTAAAATTTGGAGAGAAAAAAATTTGATGACGTCATCAAGTCGTCACTCTAGCTTTAAGTAGTCAATATAACTGTCTATCAACATGCCAAGTTTCAACTCAGTCAAACTTGTGGTTTTGTAGATACACAGCTTCAAAAAGTAAACCTTTAATGCGATACCACGTGACACATGATGACGTCATCAATCTAAAAATTCACACATATGTTGTCTGCAAGAAGGTCATTATGTATACCAATTTTGAAACGATTATCATAAACTTCGCCACAGACATCTAGTAAAAGTGTATTTTTAATTGTTTTCAACCTGCCGCTAGAGGGCGCTCTTGACTTTTATGACGTCACTTGTCTTATTTTTTTAAACCAGACTCTTGCTCGACTATAACACCGTTAAAAAAAACTTCAAAAAGTGTGCCACTTTTAAATTACAAGGCACTTCCTGTTTCTTCCTGTTTCGACCGGAAGTAGAGGTCAAGTCATGTCACGCACACAATAAAAAATGAAGACCCATATTACCTCTATATAATCCCGCAAAAAGTAACCGACGGTCTCTTCATCTTGATTTGATATGGATTTTCAAAGATTAAATTTTTTAATTTTAAAAACCTTGTAACTTGACACCTGATGACGTCATCATGACGTAAATGAAACGGTTTCGTCTCCTAATGGTTATCTAACTATGGTAGAAATTTCAAGTTTATACGAGCTTGGGAAGTGTGCTTTTGTTAGCGGACAAGCGGCGAAGAGAAGATGAATCTGAAGAAGTAAAAAAAAAAGAAAAAACCGAACAATAACAAGAGGTGTTCGGAGCTACGCTCCGCTCCGAACACCTAACTAGAAATGTAGTGTTTGTAGAATTACAAACACTAGGTGTTCGGGTTTTCAATGAAAGTTAGTGGTAGGGCTTATGACCGTATGGTGCCATGAAAGTTTGTTTTTATATCCCATTCCGATAGTGAGAAGGATGGCGGAAGAAGGTTGATCTTTCTAATACTTTACAAACTAGGGTTTGTGAAAAGTTTTTTGACTTGAAATTGAAGATTGAACCAGAAGGCGAGTTTGGCAAGTTTAATGATTTTTGTTTTGACCCTCGAACACGGCACCTTAATTGGACAAGCTTAAGTCCGGTACGTTGTCAGCACCTGCTGACAAGTTGTTCAGTAGGTTAAAATGGTCTGTTTTGCATTTTTTCAACGTTTTCTTTATCTAAGTGTGTTGTTTACATATCTATTGCCTGAGTAAATTAATCAGATTTGTTTTGCATAATTAATTAGTTTTTATAACTTGGTTAATATCTACCAATTGACAGACAAATGACGGGATATTGGTAGTATTGTCTTTCCCTTTCTAACCAAACCGCTATCCCATGTTGATTGCCATCTCCTATGCGGCATGGTATGATGCGTTACATTATTTAGATTATTTGAAAGGGCCAAGGGTCCATTGTCATTTCATAGTCATACAGAAGAAACATTCTCCCCACTTCCCCTTCATCTTGACTACAGATCTTGAAATGAGCCTTTGAATGACTCACAAGTACAACTATTAAGTATTATGTTTTCCATTCAATGAAGTTTATTTATTTTTCGATGGATATGCATTGAAACTCCAGAATGTGTACTAGATACACATGTATAATTTTTTTTTGTAAATAGTCACTAACTGAACTGATAGTTTAAAAGACTATCACTAACAATTCAAAAATAAATTTTATCAAACTACGCCTGCTTGCTACCTTTTTGTGGTGCCGATAACTGAAGCAACATCATTTGTCATGATTATGATAAGGGCATAAGAACCTACAGTTTACACGATGTGCAATTTATGTTGAATTTGTTTTGTTGTTCACATTGTATTTCTTTGAAGTATTCAACAGGATTTAAAAGTAAATTCTCGTAAAAACCGGTGTTGATTAGAGTCAAATTTATGTTGATATTTTTCCGATCACATTTTCTCAGTTATCAAAATTTATTAAAATCACCAAACGAGTTCAGCAAAATACACTCGTTTTAGTTGATATTTACCACCAAGCCAACAAAAGGCTAACACGAAGGATATATGCACTGAGCTATTCATTGAACTACCGTCGAACGACGTACATTTCTGAGTCTGTTGCATTATAAAAAGCGCAGTACGTTAACAAACGACCATTAACACGGTATAGCGCCACCAGTGGATATGACATCAACAATCTGTTTCACGTTATGTGGATGTATACACTGTCTTCGTGGCGCGGAATGTGTGCTAGTGTATCGTATATACACAGGTTACATGCAGGACCCTGTGCAGGACCTTATGAACAGGCCGGAAGTGGAGCAGCCAGCCGCGTGGTGTACTGGAATGCAACAGACGGCTACCGTGCCACTGGGTTAGATACGGTTATACGTGTCTCAGTAGAAGATCTTTTCACGTGCTTTTAATGCGGGTCAATATATAGGCCTACGTTACCTTTAACACCCGATTTCGACCAGAAAGTAAGGTCAAACTAGTATCATCTCTGTGTAAAAGTTTGAGAAGGCACAAGATCCTACAACCTGGTGTAAAAATTTCGATTTAAGTACGAGAATTTCTTTAGATATAAATTATTGAAATTTCAACTTCCGTTTTGGACCGGAAGTCAAGGTAAAATTGGGTCACTCTTTGTGAATTGTTTGTTGGGTTTTCCAAGACCTGTCCGATGATGTATAGAATGTACAAATCCATTCAGCAGTTTTCGAGTTATGATTTTTTGAAATATTAAACTTTGATTTACTGTATTTCGACACCTGATGACGTCATCATGACGTCATCATGACGTCACTCCAGCGGTGTCTTCTACAAGTAACGATCTAACTATATGTGAAGTTTGAAGCTTGTGTGAGCTTCGGAAGTGTGCGTTTTTTTGCGGACAATCGCGGGGGATAAGCAGAAGAAGTATTTTTTTTAAACCGTACAAAAACAAGGTGTTCCGGGCGGATTGCCCGAACACCTAAGAAGTATTAACTAGACTTAACTTTTTGTTGTATAACAAAAAGAAGGTGTTCGGAATGACGTTCAATTTGGTCGTAACACATCCCAGTCTGAATACATGTAAGCTACATTTTAGCTTGACCAAGCATACTACTCAGTATATAGATCTTGAACCTGCACCTTTAAGGTGACGTCATGTCACACTCGATGACGTCATCGTGGTGTGAAAAAAATTTGTGGACGTAACATATCCCAACTTGGATACATGCAAAGTTTCAGCTTGATTGCCAAAGTCGTTCTGTACTCATAAATCTTGTAAGAACTAGCAGTGGCTCAAAAGTAATTGAATTTGGTAAATATGACTCTGTTAGAAATGTGTACGATAAGTTTTTATCAAAAGTTAGTGAATGAGTCTATTTAGAAACAAATTATTCCACAACTACTTTCACAAGAGTTTCTCCCTTCCATTGTTTGAACCCAATAAAGTTACCCTTTTCCCGTGCAATTTGGACTTCATGTATTACATACTGAAGTACCTACTCATATCACGCATAGAACAGAAGCACCACAATGACCTAACTATGTCCCGAGTTTACATTAATCCACTAATCCCAAAATGTCTGTAGCGCCCGCTAGAGTTGACTTTAGAATTACGAGTTTATTTACTTAATTGGTTTTTGGACGGCCATTGGATGGAAGTATAATGTTTCTTGATATGATCGGCTGGTTCCCTTTAATTGTTTTAATAAAGATCACATATGAAATAATCGTGTACGATTTTTTCACAACAAAGCTTACATGTTTAGAATGATAGAACATAAGAATTAAGTGTTTGACGGGCGCGGGCATCGATCTGCATGCTAGTTTCCATGGTAATCGCTTTGGAATCAAAACCCAATATTTTTGAATGATTATCCACTTGATTATAATCCTAAAGATGTTATTCAAAATAATAAATGAAGTTGCCACCATTCCTGTGTCTATGAATGCAACAAAACATCAGCAGCTCGTGACTGTAGTTTTTATCTAGCGCCCTCTGTGTAAAGGCAGCGCTGATGTAACACATCCCAGCCTAAATACTTGCAAAGTTTAAGCTTGATGCCAAAGTTGTTCTGTACGTATTAGATCTTGGTGGTAACTTGAAAATTGATAACGTCATGCAGACGTCATCACTTCATATTTTATAAATTCATTACCTTTCAAGTTTCAAAAGCCTAGCATTTGTTTGTTAACGAGATTTGCATGGGCGGCTGTTTTAGAGACTAACAAAGCGTGTTGTCAAAAGCAGGTTGCGCGAACATTGAACAGAGACTAGACCACAAGCTTGTTTATTGGACTTTGAACCTTGTGGTTGATTTGCCCACAGGTTAGATCACATAGTGTGTGTGTATCCCGTGGTTTAACAGCGGGTCAATAAATACCCGTAATAATTAGTCAATATTTCAAATATTTGTATTAAAAAAAAGAATGACGTCATCATGTTGTTTCTTTAGATTTACGTAGTCAATATATCACTGTCTTTCAACATGCCAAGTTTCAACTCAGTCGAACTTGTGGTTTTGTAGATACACGGCTTCAAAAAGTAAACCTTTAAGGCAATACCACGTGACACATGATGACGTCATCAATCTAAAACTTCACACATATGTTGTCTGCATGAAGATCATTATGTATACCAATTTTGAAACGATTATCATAAACTTCGCCACAGACATCTAGTAAAAGTGTATTTTTAATTGTTTTTAACCTGCCGCTAGAGGGCGCTCTTGACTTGTATGACGTCACTTGTCTTATTTTGTTGAACCAGACTCTTGCTCGACTATAACACCGTAAAAAAAAAATCAAAAAGTGTGCCACTTTTAAATTACAAGGCACTTCAGGTTTCTTCCTGTTTCGACCGGAAGTAGAGGTCATGTGAGGTTACGCACACGACAAAAAATAAAGACCTATATAACCCAAGTATGATCCCGCATAAAACAACCGCTGGCCTCTTAAGTGTGATTTGTTACAGAATTTCAAAGATTAAATTATTTTTTTCTAAAAACCTTGTAATTTGACACCTGATGACATCATCATGACGTAACTGAAACGGTTTCATCTCCTAATGGTTATCTAACTACATGTAAAGTTTCAAGTTTATGCGAGCTTGGGAAGTGTGCTTTTGTTGGCGGATAATCGACGGCCAGAAGAAGCTGAAGAAGTATAAAAAAACGAACAATAACAAGAGGTGTTCGGAGCTAAGCTCCGCTCCGAACACCTAAAAAGTAAGAAAGAAAAAAAAACGGAACAAAAACAAGAGGTGTTCCGGGCGGAGTGCCCGAACACCTAATAATAGTGGCATCTTATATAGCGCTCATATCCATCATTCACTGACACTCAAGGCGCTTCAACATTTCCTGCAAGGTATTTGGAGCTACTTTTTTGAAGTATGAGACCTATTCCTTTGCATAGCACCATGTAATGGTTTACAAGGTGCTGTGGCGCAATATGCAGCCAATCAAACCAGGAACACCGGGGAAAACCCTTCTTTTTTAAAAGATAAGTTTACTGGGTTCTTTTAAGTGCATTACACAACACACGGGACGAACGTGTCTTGCTTAAGGACACAAGTGTCACGACAGGGACTCGAACCCACATTCTGCTGAACAGAAACACCAGAGCTTGAGTCCGGTGCTCTTATTCACTCTGCCACGACACGCCACGACACTCCTATTGTCAGTGTGTTCCTAGAGACAATCGATCCATTCCTCACTATGCCACAGTATTTTGAGGCACACACATGCTGATGTAGAGAGTAGAGCCATAGCCAAAAGTGCTTCAATGAGAGTGGTAAACTGGAGAAGCCACAGGGGCCCAAATTTGTTGTACTGCTTTCAGCAATAACGGCCAATAGAACCACATAATGTACGGGGCCCAATTTCAAGGCTCTGCTTACCGCCGAATTCTGCGCTTGCGATCACCATTTTCCGCTTACTGAGCAAGCGCCAAATTTCTGCGCTAGCTGTGTAAGCGTAGAATGCCTAGTAACGTGGACTATGCAAGCGCACAAGCAACAATTCCCTACTAACCTGTGAAATACGCTTGACGTAAGAGCGGAATTCCCGGCTTCCGTAAGCGTCGATTCTTTGCTTACGGTAAGCAGAGCCATGAAATTGGGCCCAGGGTACAATCAGCCATGTAAGTACAGAATTGAGTGGTAAGCAGTGCCATAAAATTGGGTCCCGCTGTGCTCAGTTGCAATGGAACTTACGCCACCGTTGAAAGAGACAGGGTTCTCAACCTTGGTCGGTTTCCGGAGCGGCATTCTGTGGCACCTATCGATCATAATTATGTACAAATACAATGACAAGAAAGTATGGCATGGATTTCTTCACTGCTATGTGTGTAGTATATAGGAGATTTTGCATAGGAGGGTTAAGTGGCTGTTTACTAAGTGGACAAGAATTATTTTCTCAAAGGGTGAAAACAATGCTGCGGTGTTATTGTGTATTATTAAAAATACAAGGTTCTCAAAGAGGGAAAACATTGGTGTGTTGTTATTGTGTTTTATTAAAAATACAAGGCGACATGTCAATTGTCTAACAGATTTGCTTACTTGAAAATTTGATACCAGTGATAAAAGTCTGGTATCTTTAGCAGTTTGTTAGTGTCATCACTTGCTAAAGGTTAGTGCAACCATCAGCATAAATTGGTACAGACTTGCGACCATGGCTGCCTCGTCCTCGGATTGGAATGGGGTTGCACTCCTGGGGTCCCCACCATCACTTACAGTCAATCACTTCTATTCTCAGCTCTTCCACATTTCTGCCTCTTCCACCTTGTCACATTGTCTACCCAGCCCAGTTTGGGGTGACCTCTGCCACGATTCGACCCCTTAGGCAGACCGTCTTTAAATGCGTCAGGTAGACCTCCTGTCTCATCACATGAGTGCATCGCATAGCCTTCCACCTTCACACCTCGTCACCTGTAAGACACCAACATCCACGATTCATCTCCATCCTATGCAATTTCTGAGTGGATGTATAATTTGAAGTGCCCAGCAAGTGTGACATCAAAGTAAAAATCGTGCTATCAATCATGAAAACTCTTTTCAGATGTTTTGAGACATTGTGTCAAAAGGTTCATACATGAAGTCTATTATTATTATAAGGATTACAGAGTCCTGTGTTCAAGCCAATGCTTCGTCAGTGAAGTATTCAAGATGTTCTTTTTCTCTCTTTCTTTATTCAGGCCATCACCATAGAGGCTGAGGCAAGAGCTGATGGTAGTCGCCGAACGACCCGTTACGATATCGACATGACTAAATGCATTTACTGTGGCTTCTGCCAAGAAGCGTGTCCTGTTGATGCAATTGTGGAGGTAAGCTTTAACTTGTAATTCTTGCAAAATATATACAGGCAACAAAGAAATACATCTATTAAGAGGTTGAATAGATTGAATGGTAACAGGGTCTTGAAAACTAGTTTTACATCAATCAATCAATCAGGTCGACTCTCGTCGGACTGCAACAAAAGCACGCCACACATCACGATCTCCCATAGCTGTTCTGATCTCAGCTGCAGAGGTGGTTAGCTCAGTATCACGACGCAACTGGTCCACGTAGGTTAGTGACTGCCCACCTCGAGAGGCTACACCATGTGTGGGTTCCCAGAGAATGAGTTGGCTTGCAGCTATATCTGGATGTCGAACGCAGTGTCCAGCCAATCGCAGACACCTAAGCCTGATAGTTGTAGAGATCTTTGGCAGGTTGCCATAGAGCACCCCGTTGCTGTTTTTACATACATGGCATTTAGATCGGGTAGAAATCATTTTTGATACACTTGGAAGAGTCGGATTCTCTGATGGAGATAGTAAGTGCATTCCAGGTTTGGGAAGCCAAAATGAGAAAAGGTGCGACTTGATGCAGACTTTAGCAGCTCTGAGTAGCAGAGTCTCAAAAGTTGGGCATGTTCCTAGGCGCCAAGGAATGTTTCCGTAGGCATTTACTTGCAATCCAGTAGACCGCCAGAAGGTTCTGCTGAACCATGACATTGTGCTGGACTATGGGAATAATTCCACATGAGTGAATATGCACAGTAGTATTTTGAATGTTCCATCGGAACAATTGAGCAGTTTCACGGGACCAACCTGTGTACACCTGCTGGAATACTTTACTGATTTAATTAAAATGTTCCTACCGTTCGGACTTATGATACGCTCCCTTACACTCCATTTGAAAATGGTCCCATTCTTGACAGGAAACTCTTAGATGTCCATCTTCCTCTATCATATCCAAGAGATGAAGTGTGTTGAAAATACAATGCTGATATGTCTCTTTTGACATTTTATGCCTGAGCAGTCTAGTACACTGGAATAAAGTTCTGGTGGCTAAGAAGTCATGAGGGTGTTGGTTCGATTTCCGGTCGTTACACTTGTGTCCTTGACAGGACACTTAACTATAATTCTCATTACCTAAGAGTACTAATAATAATTACTTCTTATATAGCGCACAGTTCCATCACACAGTGTTACTCATGCAGCTCATTGCTCAACAATATGCAAAAGCGAAGGGCAGGAAAAAAAGGAAAAAGAAAGTAGGGTAGCCGAGAGGGGAAAGATTATTGTACAAAGCAGCACAGGCTGTATACTCCTCAGGAAGCAGAGATGATTTAAGTAATGAAATAAATGGCCCAGTGATTTGGTAGCAATGTTTAAAGCACCATAGAACAGCAGCAGAGCCACTAGGTAGCCACGTCCGTGTCCTTCCCCCCCCCCCCCCCCCCCCCAACCAAATGATCCAGGTACATGCATTGCCCTAAAAAAACAACATTGTTCTTGTTCATTGCAGGGTCCTAACTTTGAGTTTTCAACAGAAACGCACGAGGAGCTATTATACAATAAGGAGAAACTCCTTAACAACGGTGATAAATGGGAAGCAGAGATTGCTGGCAACATCCAAGCTGATCACTTATACCGCTAGACGTACACTTATCTGTAGATTTCATTGCATTGATCATCAGTGAGCAATAGTCTCTTATAATCTTTGGAGAAACAAGGGCTGTATTTCATCTGGCTGCTAACCAGTAGTGGACATCATTGTGCTTCAGCCTTTAAAACAGACTCTGCTTGTATGGACACGTCAGGTTAATAGAGAGGTTTCGCAAGCCTACTGAAACGGATACAGATATACATGTAGATACGATAACCATACCTAATCTCACTTTGGATGCGTGTCAGATTTTGTTTCCCGATCATTAGAGTTATGTGTGAGGCCTAGGCCAAATTATAGATACTTGTTGGCACAGGTTTTGGGAACAAAACAAGTCCAAAAACATGTTGTGTACGTTCTTGTTATGTTAAAGAATTTGATTGAATAGGAATTTTCTTGCTACTGTATATTTTCGAGCCCACATGGAATGGATGTAGGCCTAACCTTAAATGCATGTAAAGAAAGTTTCCAACACGCATGGTGAAATAGAGACCTTGTTTACACTGCTTTTCTCATTTTTGTCTGCAAGTGACTAACGCGTTTCTATCTATATCATGGATGGCACCATTAAATGCCTTATGGGAATTTTTTTTTATCTAGGGCAAAAATACAACTAAAACTTGCAAAATGGTATATGTTTGTTAATGTACATGTATGAACTCTAGTATCCTTTGTTAACGTTCATGCAAACCATGGACATCGCGGTTGTGCCTCACATGAACACAAAGTGTTGACGTATCCGCATCCGTGTATGTATCTGTAGCCTTGCGAAACCTCACTATTGTCAAATTTTGCTTTTACCTTATGTCATCTTGGGTCAAAAGCAGTTTGCAACATAATTCTTTTATGCAATTCCAATATGGTATTTTTTGTGAGGCTGGTGAATGTTGTTCACCTCCATGTACGCCATTGATACATGTAGGTCCTAAACTGCCGGTGCGGTGCTGAGTTGAAAATGTAGAGTGTGGTTGTTTTTAGTCCGCAGCTTTTGGGGAAAATAGACTCTCCAGTGTAAACTATAGAGAGTGCATTATACTGTGAATCTGACATATTGTGTATGGTACACTCATTGTTAATCACTTCCAAGGCTTGACTAAATTTTTTCCTGGTTTTTTTCTACAACAAAGAAGCTCAGAATTCATATTGCTTCCATTTTGCCCAATTTCTACCATTCAATTAGAAGAAAAACATAAGTAAATTAATTCTCTACATGAAAATGAGTTTCATTTTTCATTTCAAAAGTGTATTTTAATAGTGCCCTCTGCTCCAGCAAGTACAAGTGAAAATGGAACTTTATAAAATTGAGATTTGCTGTCTTAGTGTTGCAAATATTTTCCAACACTGACCAACCGTTCAGGAATACAATACTTAAAAGTTGAGGATTGGCACTTTTGGGGTGTAATGTTCACATTGTAGTCCCCATTGTGGAAAACAAAGTTCAAATCCATTTAATTGAAATTACATTTAGTTGTGTTTATTTGCCCTTTTCATGTGTGATTAACAGATGTATAGGTAGGTGAGACTACCATAACACCCCTCTGTTGCAAACACTGCATATATTGGTGAAAACTACTGATAGTATGATAGTTAACTTTAACAGAATTTACAAGAAGTTCCTGGCATTATTCTCATTATCGTCCTTTGGCTGCAGAGCAGGCGACTACAAGTTTCTTTCAAATACTGCGATCTTGGGCAAGCGTTGCAACTTGGTCTGGTTGCAGAATGCCTTCACTATTCTATTATCCTTTTATACAACCATCAATCTGAGAAATCACCAACCAAAACTGAGAAATTCATCAACTGCTAATATTGGCTTGTGAAATGTACAGTGAATGGAATGCACCTATTTGTGGGGTACTTTATTAACCTTAGCTTTAAGGGGACATCATTCTGGATTTAGCTTCCGTTTTCACCACTGTAAGAATGTCTTAGTAAAGACAAATATGTGCTTTTATTCATTTATGATGTAAATAGACACTGTGTGAATGAATCTGAACAAGACAAATTTATTAAAAAGAAATTGTTATGAAAATTGTTTAGTTTCAGATTGCTGTTATTGTGTTCTGTGATGTAGCCGTTGGTCAAATAGACAAAACCTTGGCCCGATATTAAGGCTATACAAGTAGCAACATTTTCAGACTTTGAAGTACCAAAGAATCATAAATCAAGCCTCATCATTGCACCCTGGGCCCTTAAAATTGACGGGAATATCGATTGTTTTTCTAAAAAGGATAAACCAATGATTGTAGCGCCCCCAACGGTGACCCGGTGTTACAATTCAATTTCATGATGTTGATTATGTTAAAATAAACAAGTTTGCAAAGATTTAGAGTATTTTTAGAAAAATTCGGATGTTATGGGGGAAGTACGATTTTTTACAAAAAATTTACAAAAATGCCCTACAAAGGTAGCCTAAAGTTTGCATTTTTTTTTTTTTTTGGCGTCATAGATTAGAACAATTGTGGCAAGTTTAATAAAAATCACTCAAGAAATTTGGATAAATACGTAGGGCACTCTGTGCCCCTCCCTTGTCCACGTAAGTTTTAAAAAAAACACGGTCCTGATGATACTGATAGGGTTAAACTTGAAGGCTTTTACAAGAGGACAGTTAACTAAACCGGACTTTACGTAAACTTTAGGGTCGCTATTTATGGTTGCCATGTGACGAAAAAATGGTTGGAAATGCCTATTTTGTCTTTGAAATTCACAATAGAAAATTTGTTGGTTAACGGATGGGTTTATTCCTTTTATCTGCTTTATCTTGAGCTCCGGAGCTTGATTTAAAGACAATAAACACAACTACACTTTTCGAACAACGATTTCCTTTTGTTGATTGTGCGTTGCTTTAAATCAACGCATGCGTTAAAGTTGATTATAACTTTTTACCTTACTTACTTTCCATGTTCCATGGGAATGTTTTCTATTCTATTCTAGGTACAAATTTGACGCACATTATCAACTTTAGATTGACTCTTGAACTTGGTAACAGTCCAAAGATAAAACCTGGTGGTAAATTTGTGATCGGTCTTTTTAGTTCAACTTTGATGGAATGACAATCGAAACTATGTCGAGATGTTCGATTTTTTTTGTATAGATATTCTTCTCCGATCTCTCCAAAACTTCCATTTTCAGTACTACATATTTCTTTGACAAGGGGTATGAATAATTTATACGACAGTTATCTGGCAGCCGGCAGATGTGGCCAGATGTGGCCAGATGTGGCAGTCGCAACTAAATAATCTGGCTGTCGCCCCAAAACTAGCTACATGTGTACCCCCGCCCACCTGGTCGACCAAGCAAAATGAAGAATTTAAAATTTCGGCTGGTATGGAGGAAATTTAAACATTTCCAAAATATGATCTGAAGATAATTGACGTTGGGGAATATTTTGTGACTATGACGATTTTATGCCAATTCACTCCTGCCACTGGGTGTTGGGTTGGGGTACCGTGGCGAAATCTTCATCAGGGGCCAGGCATATTAATTAAATACGGATTCCATTTGTGATGCTAAAATTTTTGAAATTCTAAACGTTTGTCTTGTCACAATCAACCCTCTCTTCTCTTGGGGGGTAGGCAAAAAACGGCTCAGGGAAAGATATAGTCTTCATTTGTTTGATTTTTCAATGAGGGAAGTTCATGAACTTCTGTGCCAAGAACCCAAATTATTTCTTCCAGTGACACCCGTCTTTTCAAAAGTCTTCAAAACATCGAAAAGCTTAATTCAAATTGCTTAATATCTGAACAGAGGAGCCCAAATTAGTATATTTTATATTTTCAGCACCCTTTCATCAGGATAATAAGTATTTCCCATTATTGGGCCTTGCATGCCTGCCTCAACACCAATGGTATCGTCCGTTTTCAGATTGGCGAGCTCCTAGACTGGTCCCCTGTCTTTATCACTGAGAGATCAGTGGTCTTTATCCGCAAGAGCCTCGAGGTGTGACGTCAGGCTGTCGCGCTCCATCCCATCCACCACGCGAGTGCGCCCTCCCTAACTGTGATACAAAATGGCTATTATTCCGAGTTCATGTTTTCTCTTCAGTTTATCCCGCATTTTACAGCAAATTCGGTTGACAAAATCACTGCAAAGTGAGCGAGGTGAGTTCAGTAAAACTTATAGCATCCTTTGAAAGAGACCCTGCGGTGAATGCGAGTTTTAAATCAGCCAAAAGGAAGAAAAAAGGCTTCCCTGTTTGACATGGCGGGAGACTTTGAAAATCACATCCTGACATGGCCTGAAGTTGTTTCTAGGTCGTACACATAGACAACCCCCTCCCACCCACGCCCCCCCCCCAAAAGAAGTTCAAATGTTAATACAGCAATTTTAGTTTAAATGGTTTTAATAATTGGAAACAAATACTGTATCAGTCACACTACAAGTTACAACACTAGTTATAAGGCCTATGCCAAGTTAGCCCCATGTGATGTGGACATTTTCTTTGAAGAAAGTGGTTGGGAAAACCACTGCTATTTTAATGAGTTATGCAGGGATGCCGGATGAGAACATTCCAGACTTTTATCTGAATTCAGACTCTTTTTCTGTCGGGCTCTTTGATCTACTTCTCTAGTGCTGAGGACACTGTTCCAGAAGCTCCTTGGAATGATCTCCAGGGGTTACCAAGAGTTGGATATGCCAATATTTCAATGTACCTCCTAAGATCTGAATCCCAGTTTCAGACTTTTGTTTTGTATAGCAGTGACATTCACCCATGGTTGTACATCACAAAGATTGCATCTTAAAATCTGACTATTTCTATGAACAAAACAGGTTGATTTGGTCAGCAGCTACAAGTGAGACTGTTTCAATTTCTAGAGTGGACACAAGTCAGCCAGAATAGGAGACACCAAAATGATGCAGTTTTGGACATGGTACTCTTTATCTGCAAGGTATGAAGGTGTCAAACATTTATGATACAGTTTAGAAACTAATCTTAGTGGGCACACAGCAATCTTTAACTTTCAAACGCTCATCAAGTTCACCAGAGAAACTTGAGTAGGGCCTAAAGACTTTGCGTAATACACTACCTACAAAATTAGGTTTATGTTGCTCCTTTGCTTAGTTCGTCAGCTCTTCATTGATCATACATGCAACCTATAGTCCAGTTGTATAATTTTAATTAGTGAGAATTTGATTCTTTGTAGACTGTTACCAGAAGTAGGACACACCAGTGGAGGATCTCGAAGGTTGCAGAAATGGATTACTCTTTCCCTCTGTCTTCACTAAAAATAAATCCAACGCCTACTTATTTGATGGCAGAGTGGATAATTGGCTGTCCAGCCTCCCTTGTGAATGACTTTCAGTTCAGCCCACCCTGCAAACTGCTATCTGCATCCACCCTGCATACAGAAACATGGCTATGAAACGATGGATCAAGAGGGGAGTGGTGGAACTGCTTAAACCTATGCACAGACCCTCTTCACATGGTAAGTTACTAACTTATTACTGATCATAATGAAGAGGATGTTGATTTGGGATACATAGTTTTTTCATAAAACAACTTTGGCCCACCTATTCACTTTTGTTATGTTGAGTGCTTGATAATTTTATTCAGAATTACAATTGATACCAATGAGCGATGTACCATCATCTCAGAACTGTGACATGCAAAATAAGAATCGGTTTATCATTGGTCAAAATTAGATTTGATCTATACATAGTGGCAGAAATGCAGGGGTGCAAATGGTTGGCTTCAAGTTACACAAATAGACAAGAAAAACGAATTTTTTGCTGTGATCATAGATGCAATCAAACATTAAAGCCACTCCTGTTTACGCAAAGAGATGGAAAAATTTGCTTATCACAGGTGGCCATAATATTAAGCAACACATCTTGTAAGCGCATGTATTGGTACCCACTCAGTACATTGCAGGGAAGTCCCCATTAAATTTTGGGTGCGTTCGATTAGCTTCCCCGGGTCGACCCAGGTCTTCCCCCGGTGCGTTCGAATAGCTTTGACGTCATTCGCGGGGCTCACCCGGGTCAGCCCCAAGTGCCCTGCTTGTGGCGCGGGTCACTTGGGGCTGCACCTGGTTCATGACGTCACGGCGAAAAACTTTCTCAATGGCCACCATTTTGTTTGTAATTCAGTGGGACATTTTAGGAAGTTTGACACACATTTTCGCCATTACAACAGCATTTTTGTGAGCAATAAGTATTTTTTATTCGAAGCCGGGTACCTTCGTATCAATGTGGGGTTGTACAAATTGTTTAATGTTGCAGTTTTACCTTGAGAATAATTATTTTACGATGTTTTCGTGAATCCACGGAAAGTATCGGACATACGGCACAAAATGGAAGTAGTTCCGGTCGGCTGTCCCAAGATGCATCGGTGTGAATGCTGGGGGAAGTTGGCGTTGGATTAGCTCATGGTCAGGGGCTCACCCGGATGAGCAAACCGGGGTCATCCCGGGGAAGCTAATCGAACGAACCCACTGTATCTGCTTCGCCAACAGCCCGGCCTACCGCTGATGACGTCATATTTTGATTGGCATGATTAGGATAATATCAAGGTTTTAGCCAGGATTTGGTAAAAGGGTGTCCAAATCTGCTGGAAATTTAAAAACTGGGTGTCCAAATTGTTCACTTACAATACATTTACATGTAAATGACAGATGAAACAGGGTGTCCAAATTTAAAACAGGGTGTCCAAAAGACACCCAGACACCCCTCTGGCTAACACTATGGGATAATTCCAAAATGGCAGATATTCCAAAATGGCGGCGCCCGGGTTCACATCGTGGAAAGTAATTTGGAGTAAGTCGCACAATTATCTTTTTAAAAAGTTATTTGTTTGAACATCCAAAACACACAAGGCAAGCTAAGAGCTAGGTGAACATATTTAGCTGTTTTAAACTGCCGTCTGGCCCGTAGGGAATGCACTTTTAAATGGTTATCGCTTAGCTTATAAAAATAAATGCCCCAGTCACCAGTGGGTGGGGCAGTGGATTATCGTAGCTTAATTAGAGTATAAAAAAAAAAATTCAAATAAGAAATAGATACAAATTATACATCAAATTGAAGTGATTCCTGAAGTGAGCCAGAATTTTGTTTGTTGGGCAGCTAGTGCCAGTGTTGGGTCTCAGTGAGGTCACTTGATTTTTGGCAGTTGCGAACAGTTAAGCTAATGAGCTTTGCTTCTGCTTTGAAGTTTCTATTTCTTAGTGAGCTTACAACTTCTGGTCAGGATCAGTGTAGACAGCTTTTTTAATTTAAGTCCCTCTAACTTCGTTTCATACTTTTCGAAACAAGTCCTGCAATGTTGGATCATTTCAGTAAATCAATTTGAAATGTGACTTTGATTTGAATGCCAAGGGTAAGTTGTAGACTGAGCGTATCAACAAGTTTCACGTTAATATCATTGTTGTGATGTCAAGTCACCTATAATATCGAAGTCTTATATAGCGCACGTATCTACCAAACAAGGTACTCAAGGCGCTGAGTATATACATACTTTCAGAAAGATAGGTTATTGCAGTGATGAAAATCTGAGACCCAATTATTTAGCACCTTATAAGGGTTTACAAGGTGCTACGGCGCATTAAGCAGCCACAACCAGGAACACCGGGGCGAACCCCTTCTCTTTTCGATAAGTGCACTGGGTTCTTTTACGTGCATTCACAACGCACGGGACCAACGGCTTTACGTCCCATCCGAAGGACGAAGCATGTGGTTAAGTGTCTTGCTTAAGGACACAAATGTCATGACTGGGATTCGAACCCACACTCTGCTGATCAGAAACACCAGAGCTTGAGTTCGGTGCTCTTAACCACTCGGCCACGACATTCCACAAATGTGCACCATTTTGTCTAGGGTGGTGGTGGGGGGGGGGGGGGGGGAGTGTGGGCTTCTGGTAAATATATTGTAGTTTGCATTTTGCACTTTTTAAATCAAGTTCTCAATCTAGGTAATGACTGGTTCCAGATAACCCATCAATTACTTGAATTAGAACGAAAGGGAAATTTATATGCAAATGATGTTTATATGCCCTTTTTCGGTGCTTTTGTTTTGCCGTTTACTGTTGACATAAGATAACCTGACAAGAAATAAAATACTTTCCATGAGATAAAGACACAATTGTAAATAAAAACATTTTTATTTAACAAGAATTTTAAAAAGATTTCCGAAGAACTTGAAAACACCAAGCCACCTCCGGATGGAGATCACTCCACTTGTTAAGGAAAACTTACTGGCAATGAAAGTTAAAACAACTGAATTTCTACAGTTGTTATGCTTACAAGTGTGCAAATCTGGACACAAATGCTTCCAAATCATCTGTGGGGATGAATGACCAGAAATAATACTGAATACAGCTTTGCATCAGACATAGACTTCTAAATGTAGTTCTTTATCTGATGCATCAATTAAAATTAAAATCTGTGTTCAGGCAGAAAACACTGAAGTGGTGAAGGGGGGGACTGGTGAAATGTTGATAAGCTAACATATTTTACATAGGTCAGGGAAGGCGTCTTTGAAATGGCTCAAGAATTCTGCTAGTTGCTCCATATTTGTGATGGAATTCCTTCTGCTGTTTTAGACTGTATAGAAGTCTCTTTGCTTGGTGCATTTCTATGTTCAGGATTGATATATTGCTAGAATATGTCTCTGTCATAGGTTTGAGTTACTCAGTCCAAGAACTTGGAGCGACATGGATGAAGGGCTACAGTTGATCTCATGAGCTGTTTATTTGTATCGCTGAAGCGAAAGTTTAGATCAGACAGCAAATAATCCATCACAGCATAGAATAATCTTGTGCAGTAGTCTCGCTGCCTTTTGCCTATTGTCTCTTCTACTAGGAAATCAGTTAGATGTGACGGATGCACGATTTCTCTGTTGCTCTTTGCAGAACTCCAAAAGCAACCCAGTGTAATTCTGCAGAATACACCCCTCCGAAAAAGAATGAATGCAGTGACACGATGCTTCAATAAAATTTATTGGAATTATTCATAAAAGTTGAGATAATTTTAGTATACAAATCCAAGATAGAGGAAGTATTCACTTGATAGATTTCATTTTCTATCAGGAACCTTGGTCACTCAGTTGTGGTTGTGTGGAGTAAGAATTTGGCATTCCTTGGTGGTTGAGACGACCTTACTACTTTTGTAGGTTGCCTTTCTGAACTGATCCAGCCATATATTCTGTCTAGTTTATAGCCACCTTGTACTTGGTCCATGTGTCCTTTCCCCTGCTTCTATTCCATATCACTTCTTTGAGTCAATGAGTGGTTTTGTCTGCATCCTGGGGCCGATTTCACAAAGAGATAAGACTAGTCTTATCTGAAGTTAGGACCAGTAACTGGTCTTAACTTAAGACTAGTCCTATCTCTTAGCATTGCCTAGGACTATAGTCCTAAGTTAGGAAGAGTTTTGTGAAATCGACCCCTGGTCTATAATTTTGGCTTTGTCGCAATTGATGATGTGATACTGATGTTTTTCTCTGTCATCTGGTGAAAGTTCTGCCACTTGTTTTTCTGTCAGTGTGATGTTTTCTGAAAGTCTACTTTTGAACATGGCCTATATTTCTCCTGTATAGGTCTTAAGGCAGCTTTTACATGGATTCAACTGTTTGGAGGGTGTCTTACTTGTCTTTAGGGTGATCTAGCATTTTGTGAAGTGTAGATGTGTGGTCTCATGGCAGTCCATCCACATTGAGCGAGAGAGAGAGAGAGGGGGAGAGATAAGAGCTTCACGGATGGTGTTTTCTTCCAACTCTGACCTTTTCTTCTGTTTCAGTGTCTAATTGATTGGAAATAAACCAAGGGGAGTCAGAACTACCCAAGTTTTTGTGTAGGCAGTCAGGTTGGTGTAGTGGTATGTTGCCTCGCCTTCCAACTCTGGGACCCCGGTTCGAATCCCACCATGTGGATTGGGTTTTCAGTTCCTGCCTGATTGCGTGGGTTTTCCCTGGAATAATTCTCTGGGGTTTCCTCCCACAATTAAAACGCAAACTTCCTTCATTGTCTTCTCTCCACGGGGTTCTTGGCTAGTAGTATAGTAATTAAGTTTGCTTTTTTGAAAGTCCTTGGCTTCACAACCAGACTTAATAAATGAAATAGAGGGTGGTGGGTTTGAAAGTGCAAATACTGCTTTGTTTGTGTGGCTCTTCTGTAGATTTACAAGTTTGTGATGCTATATCTTTTTAAAGCCTGTAATTTGGGTGTCCAAGAATTCTGCACTTATATATATTGGCCCATAGAATTGTATGCTTTACAGGGCACTGCAAGTGCAGAATTTCACCGCAAGCAGAGCCATTAAGTGGTCAACTGCTATCAGGCTAAGTGGGCTGGCTGCCCATCGCTACATCCTTTAATATCTGATAGAATCTGGTAGATAATGCTACTAATAAGTGTACAAATAAGGCCTATATTTATTCAAATGATGTAGTTGTAAAAAACAGCAGTACAATTTGATATCATTTCATTCAAATTATTTAAATGTTAAGAAACACTGCAATTTACATCTGTTTGGTTTCATAAGGTTGCCCCAACATGACATTGAAATCACCCATTGAGGCTGGACACTGTTCTATGCAGTCCATCTCTCTTTAACACTTTGCCTGATAGTCAGACAGGCACAACTCATCAAGTCATCACAGTAGTGAATGAACAAATGAATGAATGATTGGTTTCATTATATGCACATGTTAAAGCCAAAACTATTCACACTTCTATCATTTCCATTTTGTCAATGTTGTACAAAGTGAAATCGAAAGAAATCTGTGCTCATACATATTTAAGAGACAACAGCTTATTACTCACATTGTTGGGGTTGGAGTTGGGTTCGATGCATACAGATTCTTTGATTCTTGTGCCTTGCAAGGCAAGTTAAGAAGAATGGATTCAAACATAATGTTTTAGAAGCATCACTACATTCCAAACAGATTTTAGGTTTACAAATTTCACCGGTCTATTGTTCCTGAATATCATTGAATTTGACCATTATGTACAAGCAATCAAATGTTGGCTTTACAAATTAACTGATACAAGAATGAATTTTTGTGTTATCAACAGACAATTGCAACTGAAACTACAGTTCCAACCTACAGCATAAATGTCATTCCTACAACAAGAGGGACTGAAACACTCAACTCAAGATAGTGAAACAACTGCATGCAAGACAAGGTAACTGTGGTTCTTTTAAAAGACCTGGATTGGATAGTTATTTTCAACTGTGATGTATTTCATTATAAGGCTTTACCATAAGGGGTATGTCCATGTATACCGTAATTTCCTGCGGATAAGTCGCTCGGCGCATAAGGCGCAGTGCCTCAAATTACCAAATAAGATTCAAGGGTTAACAGATGGGGCGCACGTACCGCCGTATAAGGCGCAACATATCTTTCACATTATACACGCTCGCTGGGTCCAATACTGCTTGTACATCAACACATACAGGGGTCATTGTGGTTCATTACTATTTTTTCCATGTTCGTTTTAAAGATTTTTTCTAAAACCCTAGCTTTACAGATTTTCGTTTTACACAACGAGCGCGCGCAGATTCAAGATTCAAGATTCAAAATATTTATTGTCATGATAAAAAGCATGAAATTTGTTTTCCCTGTGTATAAGGAGAATCCAATACAAGTAAAGGCATAAAAACAATAGACAACAAGAGTACAAATTTACAAAATTACAGTAATAAAAAGGGGGATAATACAGATCATAAAATACACAGAAATTTACAACAAATTTTTTAAATGCACCACGTTATCTCGACCAACTACTGTTAAAAAGGTTAATTGCGCTAGGTAGAAAGGAATTCTTAAATCTGTTGGTCTTGAGACATAGTTGTCGGACCCTGCCTGAGTGATTCTGAAAAATTTGATGGTTAAAGGCACTGAACACGTTTGGTAATTATCAAAGACCAGTATTGTCACTTGATGTATCCCAACATATGCATAAAATAACAAACCTGTGAAAATTTGGGCTCAATTAGTCATCGAAGTTGCAAGAAAATAATGAAAGGAAAAACACCCGTGTTTCATGCATGAAGTCTTTTATTATTTTAGTGAGAAATTACCTCTTTCTCAAAATCTACGTTACTTCAGAGGGAGCCGTTTCTCACAATGTTTTATACTATCAACAGCTCTCCGTTGCTCGTTACCAAGTAAGTTTTTATGCTAATATATATTTTGGGTAATTACCAAACGTGTACAGTGCCTTTAAGAGGGTGGGTTGGGTCACAAAGTATCTTATTAAACTGAGTCATAATGTAATCTTCCATGATTTCTTGCATGCTCTTAGTGTCTGCTCCAATAATCCTGCTAGCCTGTTTGGTGATGCGCTGGAGTTTCTTACAATTTGCTTGGGAGAGTGAATTATACCAACAAATACAACAGAAACTTAAGATAGATTGAATTGTACTCTGATAAAAAAGTTTAAGAATATTGGTGTTTACTTTAAACGATTTCAGTTTTCTTAAAAAGTAAAGCCGTTGATTAGCTCTTTTACACATTTGGGTAGTATTTGTATTCCAGTTTAATTTGCTATCGATAATTGTACCCAAATACTTGATTTCTTGGACAACCTCAACAGATTCCTTATTGATTTCTACAGGTTCAACAGTGTAAGAAGTTTTACGGAAATCAAATATAATTTCTTTAGTTTTTTTGACATTCAGTATTAGATGGTTTCTTTCACACCAGTCAAGAAAATTTGTAATTTCATTTCTATACCCAACTTCATCATTATTTGTGATAAGCCCTGTCAGGGCTGTGTCGTCTGCATATTTAGTTATAACACATTAGTTAATACAGGAACACCTGTGCCTTGAGGAACACCTGTGCTTATGTGAGTAATGTCAGAAAAGGTGTTCGCAAATCTGACCCTTTGTGACCTACATTTTAAAAAGTCACTGATCCATAGGGCAAGATGTGGGTTAATATTCATATTTAGCATTTTACTTAAAAGCACATGAGGTTTAATGGTGTTGAAAGCAGAGGAGAAAGCAATGAATAAAGTACGCACATAAGTTTTAGGTTTGTCAAGATGTTCTAAGTATTATGCAATAATGTAGCTAAGGCATCTGATAAACCACGGTTTGCCCGGTAGGCAAACTGAAAAGGATCCAACAAATTATTAGTTTCAACTAAAAGTACATCTTTAATAGTATGTTCGAAGCATTTCATCACGGTGGCTGTGAGTGCAATTGGTCTGAAGTCGTTAAGGTCCTTTGGCTTGGGTATCTTCGGGACAGGAGTGATAATAGATGCTTTCCATATCCTTGGGACAATGTGGCAGTCAAGGGACCATTGGAATAGTTGTCTGAAGATTTCAGCCAATTCTTTACAGCAGGTTTTAAGGATTCTTCCAGAGATACCGTCTGGTCCTGCAGCCTTATTTGATTTGACATTTTTGAATGACTTTTCAACTTGAGTGGTTGTCAGCAGTGTTCTATTGTTATCATTGATGCTTGAAGCAAACGTAGCACATAGTTGATCATTTGCTACCTCATGGAGAAAGCTATTGCTGTCGAAGCGCCCATGAAATTGGTTCAAGTCAATCAAGTATTCTTTTGGATCTCCTGGGGGACCAGCCCATTTGTTTCGATTACCATAACCTGTGATGTCTTTCATGGCATTCCATCCACTTTTGGGGTCACCGTTATTAAATTTTCTTTCAATTTTCTGGCCAAACTGTTTCTTGCAGAGACGGATTTGTTTTTTGATTTCAATATGTAACTGACGTTTGACTTGGTGCTAGTTATTTGAATGTGCTCGGTGCTTTTGTTTTATAAGATTTCTAACTTCTTTATTCAGCCAGTTCTTATTGTTAGGGTAACTTTTAATTTCAATTTCTGGGATGACTAGGTTTTCGCAGAACTTTATGTAATCAGTGATGACATCAGTGGTTTCATCAATTGAGGCAGGATCTATAAAGATGTTCCAGTTTGTAGTTTCGAAACAACGTTGTTGCAAGGTTTCAATGTTCTGTTGGTCCCATTTCTTGACTTTTTTAATGACGGGTTTTGTTTGTTTAAGTTTCTGTTTATATTTTGGGAGCAGGTGAACCATGTTATGATCAGACATGCCGAGGGGTGCCTTCCCATATGCCTGATATGCAGCAGGAATGTTCCCATAACACTTGTCAAGAGTGCGTTGACCTCTGGTGGGAATGCCCACATTGGAGGTAGTGGGGCATCACTGGTTCGAGATCACAATGGTTAAAATCACCTGTTATAATGTTAACAGCATCGGGGGATTGCTTTTCTAGTTCGAGTACAATCCTGGCGATTGTGGCCCCAGCATTTTTGCCATCAGCTTGAGGTGGAATGTAGACAACAGTCACAAAGAGGGAATTCTCTTGGTAGATAAAATGATACACGTTTTCCCAACGTTTCCCAATGAATTTGGATGTTAGTCTTTGCTATCTCGCTTTTTTTAATACTACAATACATGCAAGAACCAACAAATGCTTTCACATTAGAAACATACACCCTCTGTTGGCGAAATTCACGATAACATACAAAACGACTTGTTTAATAAAGACTATACCTGTCATGTGATATAGCAGTGTACTGGGTTTGTAGCATTGATTGTCGCTCATTCGCGACGATATTGTTACATATTGTGGGCAGCAGCATAACCAGTGACTTCGTTCTTTGGTAAGTTTCGTCAAAAATGTTAACGGTGTAAAAATGTGACATGTAGAATTACCCTGGACGAAATAAAGGAACTATTTTGCAGTATAAATGTAAGATTTCACATTGTATTTATCACAATGAACTCAATCGAAATCAAGATAAGGCGCATCGGAAGATAAGACGCAGTGACTTTTTTTACCATTGAAAGTCAGATAAGACACGTTTTTATCCGCAGGAAATGACGGTACATATAAATGTGGGTTGTCTTAGCAAAGGGGTCTAGGACGGTGGACTCAATTTTTGTAATTTACAGAATGTGGGTTCGAATCCTGGTCCTGTCATTCACAACACTTGTGTCCATAACTGATCTCACCACCCAGGGGTACATTTGGGTACCTTTGATGGAGTGGCATGCTGGCCAGGTGAATAGAAGTATTCTCAGTCATTTAATGCCAATGAAACTGGGTATATAGACACCGGCCTCATGAACCATATTGACTCAGGACAGACTTTACTTTACATGTAAATACTTCACTATTTTAAATGATTAAACAAACAAAATTGTAATGGGTGATTCATTCTTGGGAAAGAAAATCCCAAAACCTAAACATTTTTAATGAATGCTTTTGAAATTAAAAGTGTCTGAAGAACTTGAGTTGACTTAAAGCTGGAAGTTGAATCAGGTTTTAACCTTAGCTTTCAGTGTATGATTATTTGCCTACATGTACCTTCATGAACTTTAAACACTATCTTTTTGACAAAGTTGAGGGAAAAATTAATGATATTTGATATGTTTGAGATGTTAAGGTTAAAAACAGTTCAAAATACACTTTTACTAGATGTCTGTGCCAAAGTTTATGATATTCCTTTTAAAATTGGAATACATTCATGCAGACAAAATATATGTAGAGTCGTAGATTGTCACGTGGTATTGCCCAATTGCCTTAAAGGTGCACTTTTGAAACCGTGTATCTATCCTGATTCTATGTCTGGTTATCATGGATATTGTATTTAATTAATCACTAATGTTGCAAAATATTCCTTTTGTTTGTGTTGCAGTAGGCTTACTATATCCAAAGACATCTACCTGTCAACAAGTAGATGTCCAAGAGAGGAGATGCACTCTCCAGTAAAAAGGTAAGTTCCCCAATAATGAAAGAACAAATGTTAGCTTTTTGTTATTTAAATGTTGCATGCACTTTGCTAGACTAGTTTGATTCTGAGGACCCACTAATCAAGTTCATACCACCACCAATCTTCAAGAGAACTGTCTCAGCCATTTGACGTACCTGTCAATTCACTGTTTCTCATTTTGATTGTAACAATCAAAATAGTCCTGATATGCAAAAGTTCCTTTTATTGTTTTTGGATATAGTAAGCCTACTGCAACACAAACAAAAGGAATATTTTGCAACACAAACAAAATGTTGGTTTTTGTGTTTATTTTTTCAGTGAAAGTTTATACAAAATCCCCAGCAAAAACAAAGTATTTTTTTTTTAAAGATGTGTTATGTGTTTAATCACTCATGTTGCAAAGTGTACATTTTGTTTGTGTTGCAGGGGTGCTTAAAATTTCCAAAGAGATCTACCTGTCAACAAGTAAACGCCAAGAGCTGCACTCTCCAGTGAAAGGTAAATATAAAAAAATAAAAAAGCCTTTTAGCTTTTGGTTATTAAAATAGTGTGTTCCATAGTGTGTGTCAATGTCACTATGACTAAAACAAAAGAGACTCTACAAAAAATATCAACTCCAAATTTAGTGTGTGGAATGGTCTTCAGATTCCCTGCAAGCCTTTGTTTTTGGACTTCTAGGTAAAATGTTGAGGTCATTACAACTATAACTCATGAAGGACTTGGCATATTATCTCCAAACCTTGTGTTCGGATTGATCTTGGGGTCCCCCGAAAACAATCATTTTTCGTGTACACTGGACCTACAGTTATCATTCAATCCAAAGAATGAATTAATAATAGCTTGTCTCTCGGTCAAGGACACAAGTGTCAAGACCAGAACTCTGAACCCATACTCTGCTGATCAGAAACACCACAGCTTGAGTAAGGTGCGCTTAATCGCTCAGTCTTGACACATTGTGTTTTTTAAACGAATAGTTTTCAATTGTGGGATGGGAGTATACAAAACTGCTGAGGTAATTTTTCTGAATCAACTTTTTAAACTATGGACAATGTTTTTAAAATAAATTGTTGCAAATTGTGCTTTATGTTTGTGTGCAGAAAGGCTTTTACCATCTTCAAAGTGATATAACCGTCAACATTTTAACATGTCCAAGATCGGCTTACATAATAAAGGAGCTGCCCTCTCCAGTAAAAGGTAAATTCCTTAAGAGTAAAATAATTTTTTTTTTTATGCAATTCGTTCATAGCATTTTGAATTAAAATTGTCTGATCAGTATTCAAAGAATCAACAGTTTGGGCCCCTAAAATTTGAATTGAAAAGCCAGGGTTGAATTCCAACTGTGGTGTTTTTGGTAAATAAAATTGTTTCCAATATATTACAGCAAGTAGATATAGACTGTGAATCTCAACAATGGGTTGTTGTTAAATTCACAAACGACTGTTGGAATTGACAGCAATCTTCAGAACCCATGTTTAAAGTAGTTTTAAAGGCACTGAACACGTTTAGTAATTGTCAAAGACCAGTATTCTCACTTGGTGTATCCCAACATATGCATAAAATAACAAACCTGTGAAAATTTGGGCTCAATTGGTTATTGAAGTTGCAAGAAAATGATGAAGAAAAAACACCCTTGTTGTACAAATTAGTGTGCTTTCAGATAGGAATAAAAGGCTTCTGGCCAGAAGTCTTTTATTATTTTAGTGAGAAATTACATCTTTCTCAAAAACTATGTTACTTCAGAGGGAGTCGTTTCTCACAATGTTTTATAATATCAACAGCTCTCCGTTGCTCGTTACCAAGTAAGTTTTTATGCTAATATATATTTTGAGTAATTACCAAACGTGTACAGTGCCTTTAAGCTAAACAAAACTTCCGATTCAGGTTACAAATTAGTTGATAATTTTTTAGGGATTTTACCTAACATGCACACCTCATTTAGGTTAATTTGTGTTCTAATTTGTACTTTCTCAACCATCTTTTAAAGGTAACACTTTAAAGTTAATGTGTTATATTCAGTTATTTTCAGTTAAAAACTGGTTTTATATCTAGTCTTCAATATTTTTTGTTTAATTGTTTGCATCTAGAAAGGCATGCCATGCTCTGATGGGCACCTCCCATCAACAAAGCAAATGTTGTGAGGTCTCTTCGCACTGTGTATCTGCCAAACATCTTCTTGTAGCGCATGGATGTTCATGGCTGAGACAAAGGTATGTAAATCTTGGTTTTTTTGTTATCTTAAAGTGTAAAGTGGGCTGTTTTTGCAGCACTTTGCATTTAATGTGTGTGATTTAACAGTAAGGAAATCAAAGAGTGTTGAGAGGTTTTAAGACAGTGGTTTAAACTCGCTAAGGGCTATAGTTCTTGATAATTTTACCAAGACGAAGTTGAGGTAAAATTATCAAGAACCATGCCTCAGCATACGTGTAAACCACTTCTTTTTATAACCAATTCAACACATTGATTCCCATTTAAAAATCCCTTCAATTTAAAACATTCAGAACCGTGTAGAAGTTGAGAACAAAAGTGGCAGTTTAGCATAAGCTCACCTCGACTCTGCGTTGAATTTCTATGCATGTGTTGAGCGATGAGTACCTTGTTGTGCGCAAATGATTTCCAACCGGCGTAAGCCAAATATGTGACATACAGACTTAAACTGGGCTGTGACATTTGGGCACTGCGCAATCATCTGAGTGTGCCCTTGGCTTAATTCAGTCAGGTCATGTTTAATCATTCCTACCTGTGTTCATATCGCACATTTAACATTTTCACATGGTCTCCTCTCACCCAATCAGGATGAATAAACTGTCCAGGTATTTTTGAACTACACACCATATACCACAAAAGATGTTTAAAAAACGAATGTTGCTCATTTGAAAATGTTGATCATAATGCAAGCCAATTGGCAATTAGGCCTCATGTCTAAGGTAAGAAGTAATACAATTATTTCTCTTCCATAGATATTTTGTTTTTCTTCTAATTTCCATTTTTTCCCTTTTAGAAAGTCTAGTTCTCCAATGAGATCTACCCATCCGAAATGTAGATGAGTGTTATCTGCAAATTGCGTATCATCAGCTGAATGTCTTCCCATACGTAGATGTAGCTGTTCAAGACTAAGGCATATAGGGCCTAGTATGTAAATTCTGGTGTAAGTTTTTGTAATCGAGTAATAAACCACTAGGTTTTTCTGATCGTCTTGTAGTGGGCTGTTTATGCAGCACTATACAAGTAACATTGTAAATAACTGCACCATTGCAAGCAAGTGCATATATGCGTATTTTGAAATGAGAAACTGGAGATCTTGGCAATTATGCTTTGACTAAAAAAGTTTGAGCATTTGGTGGTGCGTCGTTTCGAATTGTTTGGAATCGAATGGTGGTAAAATCACGGGAAATTCCAAACTTAATTGCGAAAAGGGACCTGGACACATGCACGTGGCATGTGGGGTCCTACTCCTGGCCAGGGTAACAGTTGGTGGTTGATCTTAAAGATGCATCAGCTCCTCAGTGGCGAGGATGCTCTGGTGTTTTCACAAATGGTCGGCCAACAGGAGTAGTTCCTAGTCTACGCCGTGGGGCTAGGGACCGCGTTTTAAGGGAGTAGGGGGCGTACCCTGCATAAGGGTATGTGGACCGGTCGCTCTGAAAGGAGTACGAAGGCCCCGATGATCTCCCAAAGCGTGTTGGTGGTGCGTCGCTTCGAATGGTGGTGCGTCGTTTCGAATCGTTTGGAATCGAATGGCGGTAAAATCACGGGAAATTCCAAACTTAATTGCGAAAAGGGACCTTGACACATGCACGTGGCATGTGGGGTCCTACTCCTGGCCAGGGTGACAGTTGGTGGTTGACCTTAAAAGAGCATCAGGCTTCTTCAGCGGGCAAGGATGGTACTGGTGTTTCCACAAATGGTCGGCCAACAGGAGTAGTCCCTAGTCTACGCCGTGGGGCTAGGGCCCGCGTTAGTAGGAGTTAGAGGGCGTGCCCCGCATACGGGTGCGAGGACCGGGCGCTCTGAAAGGAGTATGAAGGCCTTGACTGACCTCGGAAAGCGTGTTGGGGCTGGTATCCTGGGACCTGCACGTGGTGGCCCTGCTTTAAACTAAGCTTACCAGGATGATATTGGCAAAAATCAGAAGCAAATTAATTAAAATGCTTGCAATGGTACACTTATACATTACACTTTACTTTCATGAATTTTATTTACAATGTAATATACAGGCATGCTACTTTTCATGTCATCAGCTGATTTCCGCATATTTGGTTTTTCAGGTGTACTGCCATTGAAAATTAAAAACTTAGCACAAAGTATATTTCTGTGCCTGGTACTTTCCTCTTTTTGGGCAAGATTTGGTTGAATGCATGCCTGAGTATACAAGAATTAAAAATTGTTCATTTATAATAATACAGGCATGCAACTGGTTTCAGCAAAAGTTTCTCATAGTTGATTCCTAACTGTACTATACCGCTTGAAATTTAAAACTGCAAAGACATACTCTGCCTGGCCTTTTCTCTTTCAAAACTAAAAAAGAAAAGAAAATTGCTGTTGCATGCAAAGTTATTAAATTATTTATTGACAATATACAGGCAGGCAACACATTTCAGGTTAGGCCTATCAACTTGTTTACTAATTTGTTGGTTTCACATCCATATTGAAAATTGAAAAACACAGTGCAAAGTCTTGCTGTGATGCAATTTACTCTTTCATTGACAATCTGGGATCTGCTAGCTGTTGCATGCCTGAATATCTAGCATTGTGTTTATTTATTTTTAAGGTTATGCGAATATTCATTCGACAAATGCACATGGCAGTGACACTTCTCTATAGTGCTTGTTATTGTTTTCTGAAAAAGCAACTGTATTTTGCAAAATAATACAACTATTTCAATAGTCAAAAGCAAAGAAAAAATCTAAGGTTCACCTTTTTGGCTTTATTCTCTTGAATCAAAAATAGAAAGAAAAATGCAATTGAAAGAATTCACATGTCAAATTTAGTGAGCTTTAAAAACACAATAAATGCATTATTATACAAAGCACTAGGATCATGTTTCTGTGTCATGGGCCATCGATATGAATGAGAATTAGCATAGTTTTGATTTGCGGATTATATGGAGTCTGTGTTTCATATCTTGGAGTAAACTCTTTTATTTGAGACTTAAAATATGTGGTAAAATGTTATTCCTTTATTGAATTCAATGCCATTTTGTAAAAGATGATATTTTCTAAGTAAACTCCAATGCAATAAGGTACAACACAAATTTTTGACAATTTGAGAATATGCTTACTAATTTAAAGTTTTGAATTCAGGCATAACATTAGTACATGTATTTTTGGTAAAACTACAGCCATGAATGTTCCAAATCTTTAAATCAAAACAAGATGCTTCACCCTTTCACATATTCCTCCATCTTTTCTTCTCCATCACAATCTTGCTCCCCTCCTTCCCAAATTACCACTCCCTCATTGCGTTTATTGACCACTTTCATCCTTGCATTTGTTTACCACTCCCCTCATTGTGTTTATTTACCACTTCCCTCCTTGCACTTTTTTACCACTTCCCTCCTAGCGATTGTTTATCACTTCCCTCCTTGCTTACAGTGAAACAATTTATGTTAAAATTAAACTTATTTGAATGTTAAACAATTAGAAGTTTGAGTTAAAA
The DNA here is from genome assembly GCA_037783415.1 of Leptasterias polaris. Lineage (NCBI taxonomy): Eukaryota > Metazoa > Echinodermata > Asteroidea > Forcipulatida > Asteriidae > Leptasterias > Leptasterias polaris. The sequence continues at coordinate 4,581,517 of JAZGTN010000003.1, read as the reverse complement.
AAATGATTATTTTAATGTTAATCATGTATCTTAAACCGCTAGAAGTTTGCGTTAAAACTTGTATTTAAACAGTTATAAGTTTGCATCAAATAAAATGTTCTCTATGTAGTAATAAAGTACATATTGTTCTGTTATGTTTGCTTTATAATAAGAGTCAAGGAAATAAAGAAATAGAAATAATGAACCAGTGGTAAAGAAATGTCATTCTTTGAGTCAAAATTTAGTAGAATAAGAATAGTAGTCGATTGCTCATTTGGTTTAGTCGATTGCTCATTTGGTTTAGTCGATTGCTCATTTGGAATGCTCATTTTGATTGCTCTTTTGGATTGCTCATTTGGATTGCTCATTTGGATTGCTCTTTTGGATTGCTCTTTTGGATTGCTCTTTTGGATTGCTCATTTGGATTGCTCATTTGGATTGCTCATTTGGATTGCTCTTTTGGATTGCTCTTTTGGATTGCTCATTTGGATTGCTCTTTTTGATTGCTCATTTGGATTGCTCTTTTTGATTGCTCATTTGGATTGCTCATTTGGATTGCTCATTTGGATTGCTCATTTGGATTGCTCATTTGGATTGCTCATTTGGATTGCTCATTTGGATTGCTCTTTTGGATTGCTCATTTGGATTGCTCTTTTGGATTGCTCATTTGGATTGCTCTTTTGGATTGCTCTTTTGGATTGCTCATTTGGATTGCTCATTTGGATTGCTCATTTGGATTGCTCATTTGGTTTAAAGCGCTTTTTCTTTTGACCTTTGACCCCTGACCCTTAAAAACGTTTATCTTACGTTTTGCATAGGGTTATCTTCTACTAAATTTTGACTCAAAGAATGACATTTCTTTACCACTGGTTTATTATTTCTATTTCTTTATTTCTTTGACTCTTATTAAGCAAACATAACAGAACAATATGTACTTTATTACTACATAGAGAACAAGTTAATTTGAAAGTTAAACTTGTATCTAAACAGTTAGCTGTTTACATTAACAAAAAAATTATTTGATGCAAACTTCTAACTGTTTAAATACAAGTTTAACATTCAAATAAGTTAAATAAGTTATAAATAAGTTTGGAATTTCCCGTGATTTTACCACCATTCGATTCCAAACATTTCAAAATGACGCACCACCAAATGCTCAAACTTTTTTAGTCAAAGCATAATTGCCAAGATCTCCAGTTTCTCATTTCAAATATATGCACTTGCTTGCAATGGTGCAGTTATTTACAATGTTACTTGTATAGTGCTGCATAAACAGCCCACTACAAGACGATCAGAAAAACCTAGTGGTTTATTACTTGATTACAAAAACTTACACCAGAATTTACATACTAGGCCCTATGCCTTAGTCTTGAACAGCTACATCTACGTATGGGAAGACATTCAGCTGATGATACGCAATTTGCAGATAACACTCATCTACATTTCGGATGGGTAGATCTCATTGGAGAACTAGACTTTCTAAAAGGGAAAAAATGGAAATTAGAAGAAAAACAAAATATCTATGGAAGAGAAATAATTGTATTACTTCTTACCTTAGACATGAGGCCTAATTGCCAATTGGCTTGCATTATGATCAACATTTTCAAATGAGCAACATTCGTTTTTTAAACATCTTTTGTGGTATGTGGTGTGTGATTCAAAAATACCTGGACAGTTTATTCATCCTGATTGGGTGAGAGGATGCCATGTGAAAATGTTTAAATGTGCGATATGAACACGGGTAGGAATGATTAAACATGACCTGACTGAATTAAGCCAAGGGCACACTCAGATGATTGCGCACAGTGCCCAAATGTCACAGCCCAGTTTAAGTCTATGTCACATACTTGGCTTACGCCGGTTGGAAATCATTTGCGCACAACAAGGTACTCATCGCTCAACACATGCATAGAAATTCAATGCAGAGTCGAGGTGAGCTTATGCTAAACTGCCACTTTTGTTCTCAACTTCTACAGGGTTCTGAATGTTTTAAATTGAAGGCATTTTTAAATGGGAATCAATGTGTTGAATTGGTTATAAAAAGAAGTGGTTTACACGTATGCTGAGGCATGGTTCTTGATAATTTTACCTCAACTTTGTCTTGGTAAAATTATCAAGAACTATAGCCCTTAGCGAGTTTAAACCACTGTCTTAAAACCTCTCAACACTCTTTGATTTCCTTACTGTTAAATCACACACATTAAATGCAAAGTGCTGCAAAAATAGCCCACTTTACACTTTAGGATAAAAAAAAACCCAAGATTTACATACCTTTGTCTCAGTCATGAACATCCATGCGCTACAAGAAGATGTTTGGCAGATACACAGTGCGAAGAGACCTCACAACATTTGCTTTGTTGATGGGAGGTAACCATCAGAGCATGGCATGCCTTTCTAGATGCAAACAATTAAACAAATTATATTTAAGACTATTATTATTTATTAATATTATTATTGATTTATTTAGACAGGGTATTACTTATCAGTAATACAACTGCTATCCTTAAGGGCCCTGTGTACAGGCAGTAAAATAAAAAAAAAGGAAATACAGAGCACTAAGAAAATCCATGAATAAAGACAAAAACAAGTGTAAAACAAAATCAAAAATCTTACAAGGTAAAACGAAAAAAGACACACAAATGTTAAACACTTGTCCGAAGCAGGGTACATGAAAATTAAAACACGAGTCAAATAATTTTAAAAAGTCTATAAGCAATCACAAAGGATTACACCATCGCATATCAATTAAAAATTCATTAAAAAGAGGCAAGTATAAAAAGCAAAGATAACTTTAAAATAAGTTAACTAGATATAAAACCAGTTTTAACTGAAAATAACTGAATATAACACATTAACTTTAGAGTGTTACCTTTAAAAGATGGTTGAGAAAGTACAAATTAGAACACAAATTAACCTAAATGAGGTGTGCATGTTAGGTAAAATCCCTAAATAATTATCAACTAATTTGTAACCTGAATCAGAAGTTTTGATTAGCTTAAAACTACTTTAAACATGGGTTCTGAAGATTGCTGTCAATTCCAACAGTCGTTTGTGAATTTAACAACAACCCATTGTTGAGATTCACAGTCTATATCTACTTGCTGTAATATATTGGAAACAATTTTATTTACCAAAAATACCACAGTTGGACTTCAACCCTGGCTTTTCAATTCAAATTTTAGGGGCCCAAACTGTTGATTCTTTGAATACTGATCAGACAATTTTAATTCAAAATGCTATGAACAAATTGCATAAAAAAACACATTATTTTACTCTTAAGGAATTTACCTTTTACTGGAGAGAGCAGCTCCATTATTATGTAAGCCGATCTTGGACATCTTAACTTGTTGACGGTTATATCACTTTGAAGATGGTAAGCCTTTCTGCACACAAACATAAAGCACAATTTGCAACAATTTATTTTAAAAACATTGTCCATAGTTAAAAAAGTTGATTCAGACAAATTACCTCAGCAGTTTTGTATACTCCCATCCCACAATTGAAAACTATTAGTTTAAAAAACACGATGTGTCATGACTGAGCGATTAAGCGCACCTTACTCAAGCTGTGGTGTTTCTGATCAGCAGAGTATGGGTTCAGAGTTCTGGTCTTGACACTTGTGTCCTTGACCGAGAGACAAGCTATTATTAATTCATTCTTTGGATGGAATGTAAAACTGTAGATCCCGTGTACACGAAAAATGATTGTTTTCGGGGCGGGACCCGAAGATCAATCCGAACACAAAGTTTGGAGATAATATGCCAAGTCCTTCATGAGTTATAGTTGTAATGACCTCAACATTTTACCTAGAAGTCCAAAAACAAAGGCTTGCAGGGAATCTGAAGACCATTCCACACACTAAATTTGGAGTTGATATTTTTTGTAAAGTCTCTTTTGTTTTAGTCATAGTAATTTTGTAATTTTGTATACTTCCATCCCAAAATTGAAAACTGTTAGTTTAAAAAACATGATGTGTCATGACTGAGCAATTAAGCGCACCGTACTCAAGCTGTGGTGTTTCTGGTCAGCAGAGTATGGGTTCAGAGTTCTGGTCTTGACACTTGTGTCCTTGAGTGAGAGTCAAGCTATTGTTTCTTTCTTCGGATGGGATGTAAAGCTGTAGGTCCCGTGTGTTTTGCAATAAGCGTCTAACTACACGAAAAATGATTGTTTTCGGGGCGGGACCCGAAGACCAATCCACACACAAAGTTTGGAGATAATATGCCAAGTCCTTCATGAGTTATAGTTGTAATGACCTCAACATTTTACCTAGAAGTCCAAAAACAAAGGCTTGCAGGGAATCTGAAAACCATTCCACACACTAAATTGGAGTTGATATTTTTTGTTGAGTGTCTTTTGTTTTAGTCATAGTGACATTGACATTTGGCCTATGGTCCAAAGGCATATTAGGCTTCTTGGGGAACCGAAGACCAGTCCACATACTGAGGATTATTTTGATTGCTACAATCAAAGTAAAGCAACAGTGATTTGAGAGGAATGTCAAATGCCTAAAACAGTCCTGAGGATTGGTGTTGGTATGAACTGTATTAGCAGTGAGTCCTCAGAATCAAACTAATCTACCAAGTGGCACACACTATTTTAATAACCAAAAGCTAAAAGGCTTTTTTATATTTTTATATTTACCTTTCACTGGAGAGTGCAGCTCTTGGCTTTTACTTGTTGACGGGTAGATCTCTTTGGACATTTTGAGCACTCCCCTGCAACACAAACAAAATGTACAATTTCCAACATGAGTGATTAAACACATAACACATAATTAAAAAATATATACTTTGCTTTTGCTGGGGTTTTTGTATAAACTTTCACTGAAAAAATAAATACAAAAACCAACATTGATAATAGCAAAAACAACAAAAAACAATTAAAGGAACTTTTGCATATCAGGACTATTTTGATTGTTACAATCAAAATGAGAAACAGTGAATTGACAGGTACGTCAAATGGCTGAGACAGTTCTCCTGAAGATTGGTGGTGGTATGAACTTGCTTATCAGTGGGTCCTCAGAATCAAACTAGTCTAGCAAAGTGCATGCAACATTTAAATAACAAAAAGCTAACATTTGTTCTTTCATTATTGGGGAACTTACCTTTTTACTGGAGAGTGCATCTCCTCTCTTGGACATCTACTTGTTGACAGGTAGATGTCTTTGGAGATAGTAAGCCTACTGCAACACAAACAAAAGGAATATTTTGCAACATTAGTGATTAATTAAATACAATATCCATGATAACCAGACATAGAATCAGGATAGATACACGGTTTCAAAAAGTGCACCTTTAAGGCAATTGGGCAATACCACGTGACAATCTACGACTCTACATATATTTTGTCTGCATGAATGTATTCCAATTTTAAAAGGAATATCATAAACTTTGGCACAGACATCTAGTAAAAGTGTATTTTGAACTGTTTTTAACCTTAACATCTCAAACATATCAAATATCATTAATTTTTCCCCAACTTTGTCAAAAAGATAGTGTTTCAAGTTCATGAAGGTAGGCAGGCAAACAATCATACACTGAAAGCTAAGGTTAAAACCTGATTCAACTTCCAGCTTTAAGTCAACTAAAGTTCTTCAGACACTTTTAATTTCAAAAGCATTCATTAAAAATGTTTAGGTTTTGGGATTTTCTTTCCCAAGAATGAATCACCCATTACAATTTTGTTTGTTTAATCATTTAAAATAGTGAAGTATTTACATGTAAAGTAAAGTCTGTCCTGCGTCAATATGGTTCATGAGGCCGGTGTCTATATACCCAGTTTCATTGGCATTAAATGACTGAGAATACTTCTATTCACCTGGCCAGCATGCCACTCCATCAAAGGTACCCAAATGTACCCCTGGGTGGTGAGATCAGTTATGGACACAAGTGTTGTGAATGACAGGACCAGGATTCGAACCCACATTCTGTAAATTACAAAACTTGAGTCCACCGTCCTAGACCCCTTTGCCAAGACAACCCACATTTATATGTACCGTCATTTCCTGCGGATAAAAACGTGTCTTATCTGACTTTCAATGGTAAAAAAAGTCACTGCGTCTTATCTTCGGATGCGCCTTATCTGATTTCGATTGAGTTCATTGTGATGAATACAATGTGAAATCTTACATTTGTACTGCAAAATAGTTCCTTTTCGTCCAGGGTAATTCTACATGTCACATTTTTCTTAAAATTGACCTACACTGTTAACATTTTTGACGAAACTTACCAAAGAACGAAGTCACTGGTTATGCTGCTGCCCACAATATGTAACAATATCGTCGTGAATGAGCGACAATCAATGCTGCAAACACAGTACACTGCTATATCACATGACAGGTATAGTCTTTATTAAACAAGTCGTTTTGTATGTTATCGTGAATTTCGCCAACAGAGGGTGTATGTTTCTAATGTGAAAGCATTAACAAAGCGCCCTCTAGCGTTTGTTGGTTCTTGCATGTATTGTAGTATTAAAAAAGCGAGATAGCAAAGACTAGCATCCAAATTCATTGGGAAACATTGGGAAAACGTGTATCTGAGCGCGCTCGTTGTGTAAAACAAAAATCTGTAAAGCTATGGTTTTAGAAAAAATCTTTAAAACGAACATGGAAAAAATAGTAATGAACCACAATGACCCCTGTATGTGTTGATGTACAAGCAGTATTGGACCCAGCGAGCGTGTATAATGTGAAAGATATGTTGCGCCTTATACGGCGGCGCGCCCCATCTGTTAACCCTTGAATCTTATTTGGTAATTTGAGGCACTGCGCCTTATGCGCCGAGCGACTTATCCGCGGGAAATTACGGTATACATGGACATACCCCTTATGGTAAGGCCTTATAATAAAATACATCACAGTTGAAAATAATTATCCAATCCAGGTCTTTTAAAAGAACCACAGTTACCTTGTCTTGCATGCAGTTGTTTCACTATCTTGAGTCGAGTGTTTCAGTCCCTCTTGTTGTAGGGATGACATTTATGCTGTAGGTTGGAACTGTAGTTTCAGGTGCAATTGTCTGTTGATTACACAATAAAAATTCATTCTTGTATCAGTTAATTTGTAAAGCCAACATTTGATTGCTTGTACATAATGGTCAAATGCAATGATATTCAGGAACAATAGACCGGTGAAATTTGTAAACCTAAAATCTGTTTGGAATGTAGTGATGCTTCTAAAACATTATGTTTGAATCCATTCTTCTTAACCCTTTCAGCCCCAAGGGCGACTATAGTCGACTGTGCACTATACCCTGCTTCAGCCCCAAGGGCGACTATAGTCGCCCAAGATAACACACAACAAAGCACTCAAGCCTGGGCACAAAGGCCATTTGTTAAAAAGCTGTAGTTTTGTCCATGTTCACCCTCCATACCCAAGCTTACCATCATTGGAAAGGGAAAGATCGGATCTTTCCAATGACAGTAAAATAAAATAGGGTTGCTATTTTGCAATAGCTTCAAATTAGAGTAGAAAGATCCGAAATGCCAAACACCTATGGAGCGCCATAAGGTTGTGTGCAAAAAAGTGTTTGGATTTTCAGAACACACTGAGGAAGCAAAGACCAAGAACTTGGACATTGTTTGGCTGATTTCAATGATTTTTGAATTATATGAAAGGAAATTCAATAGGTAAGACAATTTTTATTACTCATTATGCTCTTAAATAAAATCTTCAAGGTAATAATAGAGTTTGTAAAATCAAACTTTGAACACCAGCTTCCTGTTGTGCCAGGAAGTGTGCTTCACGCTTGAGTGGTCAAAGAACGTGGGCTCCAGCAGTTGTTTATGTCAAAAGAACTTGGGGCTGAAAGGGTTAACTTGCCTTGCAAGGCACAAGAATCAAAGAATCTGTATGCATCGAACCCAACTCCAACCCCAACAATGTGAGTAATAAGCTGTTGTCTCTTAATTGATGAGCACAGATTTCTTTCGATTTCACTTTATACAACATTGACAAAATGGAAATGATAGAAGTGTGAATAGTTTTGGCTTTAACATGTGCATATAATGAAACCAATCATTCATTCATTTTTTCATTCACTACTGTGATGACTTGATGAGTTGTGCCTGTCTGACTCTATCAGGCAAAGTGTTAAAGAGAGATGGACTGCTGAACAGTGTCCAGCCTCAATGGGTGATTTCAATGTCATGTTGGGGCAACCTTATGAAACCAAACAGATGTAAATTGCAGTGTTTCTTAACATCTAAATAATTTGAATGAAATTATATCAAATTGTACTTGGTCCATGTGTCCTTTCCCCTGCTTCTATTCCATATCACTTCTTTGAGTCAATGAGTGGTTTTGTCTGCATCCTGGGGCCGATTTCACAAAGAGATAAGACTAGTCTTATCTGAAGTTAGGACCAGTAACTGGTCTTAACTTAAGACTAGTCCTATCTCTTAGCATTGCCTAGGACTAGTCCTAAGTTAGGAAGAGTTTTGTGAAATCGACCCCTGGTCTATAATTTTGGCTTTGTCGCAATTGATGAAGTGATACTGATGATTTTCTCTGTCATCTGGTGAAAGTTCTGCCACTTGTTTTTCTGTCAGTGTAATGTTTTCTGAAAGTCTACTTTTGAACATGATGGCCTATATTTCTCCTGTATAGGTCTTAAGGCAGCTTTTACATGGATTCAACTGTTTGGAGGGTGTCTTGTCTTTAGGGTGATCTAGCATTTTGTTAAGTGTAGATGTGTGGTCTCATGGCAGTTGAAAAGCCATGCCTGGACATCCTCTCAGATAAATTTTCAACATATGGCATTTTATTTTTTTTACAAAATGGCGGACCGTGTTAGTTCACGAAGTAAAAGGAAAATCACACAATTTCGAGGCATATTTATGTGGATCATTATATTCATTTCATAACAAAAGCTTTGTGTAGCCCAAATCGCACAGTCCAAGGCCATTTAACATGTAAATGTGCATGTTCACAGTTTGTCAAATAATAAAACCGTTTCAGAGTATCACCTTTGTGTATACTTTTGCTTTTTTTACTTGTATGTGTGTGTGCATTATAATATAACTGGCCTTGGACTCGGCCTTGGCCTCGGACACTGTGGCCTTGGCCTTGGCCTTGGCCTCGGCCCCGAAGGCTGTGACTTGGTCTTGGCCTTGGCCTCGGAGACCCATGACTCGGACTCGGCCTTGGCCTCGAAGGTCGTGGACTCGACTACAACACTGCCTGTTAATACTATCATTGTAAGTAAAGGTTTAATTTGGTGTAATGCAGGGTGTTAATATAAAAACAACATTAAAAAGATAACATGTATTAATACATCATGTTTCCTTGTTTAAACACATTCTACAAATAAATAAATTTGTTCATATCTTTAATTAAATTTGTGGGTAGGTAATGTAGTTGGAAGGCGGAGTCACAAAGGGTAAAAGAAATGTTTGATGACACTACATGAACGTAATATAAACATCTCGGGGGGGGGGGGGGGGGGTAGAGGTTACAAAAACAGATATTTTGAGCACACCTCACTCCAGGTACTGCAGAGTTCTGAATCAGAAGATGATTATTAAATATCAAGGTGTTTTTGTAAAGCTTAATTAAAAATGTATTTTGCAGGTTGTTCCGAGTAAAACTTTGGATTGTATAAGACTGTATGTACTGTAGTGTCAAAGTTCTTCATGTTAAAAAAGGCACATAGCTTGAGTAAAATATTTCCTTACAAGTGAATGATAGAGGGCGCTACATATACATTTTAGTCAAATTGTTTACTGTTTGATGTTATCTAATGAAGTAATGATGAGGCAATTTGGTATGCAAAATTTGATTTAATGTATTAAAAATGTCCGATTACTGTAAAGTTAGTTTATTTCTTTTAATTTTTGTTAAATATGTTTTGCTGCCTGTAGATACTTATTAACACTAAGTTTCAATAAAAACTGTTTGGACAAATAAATTATGTTATTGATATTTTATTGAATATATTTTATTATCAAACACCATTTTTCTGATATTTCTCAAACAGAAACCAGAAATGGTGGACTTCACTTGATGCCAGTTGAAATGGAAAATATCCACATCAGGCGAGAATAACCAAATAAAATACGCTAATAGTTTAATTGGCTCTACAAATCAGATTGAAATACTTGTAAATCTAGGCCCAGGCAAATTTTCATTGAGCTACTTCTAGGGGTTGTCCAAAGTTTTCAATAATGTTACGGTCAAGTAAACAAGGGCGGGGGGGGGGGGGGGGGGGGGGGGGCAGGATAGATGTGCACATTTTTTTAATGTGTGTAAAAAGATTGATATTTCTACAGTTGAATCAAAAGCAGAGGAAACAAAAAATATAAACATTACTGAAAATCAAGCTGGTTTGATCTTTATTCTTTTTTCCCTCTTTCTTTTCTCTTGTGTGGGAGGGGTGGAAACAAGCTGGGAAATTATATTGATAAACATTGATGCTTGGACACACAATAGTTTGATTAACTACTACTTTAAATGCAAAAAATAAGTTAGTGGCCTGACGTTTCGACCCTAGCAGAGTCTTTCTCAAAGGCTAAAATGACTAACTACTACTTTAGTTAGAGATGGAAGCTTAAATGTACACTGTCTAGTACTCTCTGTACATTTTGAGAACTTTGGACAATCCCGAATTGAAAGAGTACATACAATACTAGTATGCCTTGCTGAAATGGTTATTCTTTCAACCTTGGTCTAGCCAACTTGAGAAAGTATTGGCTTGTCACAAAATGCACAAAACCAATCGGTGATAACATCCATTTGAAAGTAGCACCAGCTTATTTTCCTAAACAAACAATGTCTTCCAAGACTAGTATTGTACTCAAATATTAATTAGTGCCTTTTCTTTATGTGGGTAGTACGAATGGGAGTCGTGGCTTTAGGCTTTTATCATAGTGCAGCTTTCTTGGTTATATATCCTGTTTGCAGGAACAGTAATTTA